>OX637289.1:29333924-30710164 GCA_951799445.1 Pseudisothecium myosuroides
CGTTCTTGTGTGCATTGTCGTCAAGTTTCATTTTTCAGTTACCCTGCACAATAAATGCCTTTATTTAGTGGGCAAGGAAATCTGATGGATGAAAATAACTATTAATGGCGGGTGTGATTGCAGGTGATGGCTTGGAGCATTGCAGTCTTGGTAATGGCTATCAACATGTACTTGTTGTTAGTGACTGTTTTGAGCCGCATTGTCGACTCTGTATCGGTCATAGTACTCTTATTAGTGGTCATTGTTTTGTACGTGAGCTTCGTAGCTTACCTGGTTCTGGAACCTGCGCAAGAGGATGGTAACTGGGTACACTTCAAGCGGATAGTTCTTTCATCTAGGTCAGTCATCTCTCTTGTGCGCACCCTGTCACTTCTTAATCACCTCCTTTTCTTCGACTTTAATTTGCTTTACAAGTCAACTTTGATCCAGATCGAATTATGTGAATTTGGGAAGGGATGGCCTCCCCATTTCGGCTTTAATCTTAACGGTGTTAAGTGATGCTTTCGATAATTAGAACTAATAATGGCTTGACGTTTTGTTTTGTTTTTATTTTGGAAGACGTCAAATATCATCGAGGTGTGCAAGTTGCAATACATATCTTAAATCTTTGTATAGTATTTAATCTTAGTTTGGACCAATCAGTAAAATTATAATGGTTCTCCTTTACCTTTTCTGCATTGAATTAAGAAATATTTGTGTTTGAACTCTTATTGAGATCCAGAGTTATGTCAACAAGTTAATATTTCTATCACGCAGTATATCTGTCATCGTGTAAACTAAAATTGTTCAGGGATTGTGCAAAAAGTGAAATTAGAACTAGCAGTCTTTGCTGCCAAATGGCTTTGGAGTTTCTTCTAAGTCTTTTGTGCCCATTTTAACCTAAAATCTACTCAAGTCTCACAGGTTTCATTTTCTATTTCAGATTTAGATCCATATTCGAGAACAATAAAGGAATGCAACTGGGAGAGCGAGAGCTTGTGAGCTCTGGTTTTGAACGGTGAGGACAGTGGAATTGCTTTAAACCAGTTTGAAGTTGTGAATTCAGTTAAAATAGGGCTTTCAGTTATGTCAGTTTCTTTCAAGAACTTTAGATAACAGCAGAAATAGAATGCCTTCCATAAATCATGGGAAGGTCTGTCTATGATCATAAGGTGGCCTCCCTATGATGCGCGTGTCATTGTTGTATTTGGTTTCCTCTACATTTGGAAAAGTGACCGAAATTCGTTACGTGTGAATACAGGGACGACATGACAAGAGTCCCAGCTAAGGATAGCGAAGTAGCAACTCTTGTACCACCAGGTAGTGAGGCATCGTAGGTCTGGCACCCAATTTGAGGCAAGAGCATGATTGTACTACCAATACTTTTGTTTTCCAGACCAAGGAGAACAATCTGTGCAATAGTTATTTTGATCCCCGGTACAGGAGTTCACATAGAGTTCATATATAGGTCCCCTCGAAGAACGTGGCAATTCATCAGCCGTTGTGAACGAAGTCATTTTCTTGAGAGCCCTTTCTTAGGTATGCCCTCCATTGTCATTGATAGTGGTGTTCAAGGATTCTTTTCCAATAAGTTAATTCTCATTCTTCTGCATCTTAATTCCCTTTTTCTCTTTGTAGATAGGATGACGATCTATACGTGAGTTTTGCAGTAACTTTAGCACTAGCGAGAATTTTGAAGTTAAAAATGTGCACAATTCCTGATGCGTGCTTTGCATCATAACATTTTACAGCAGGGTTGGCTGCCCATCCTTTCCAGTGTAGCTGTGCTGTGGTTAGGAACACCTTCATTTTCTTAAAATAGTTGCCAGAATACCAATGCTTTCATTCTTGAACTTAAGATGTGAGGATGCGTATCAAACAAAAAGGATGTTACAGAAGGGGTACATCTTTGGATACCCTAATTTTTACTCGAGTCACCAGTTGGGTCAAGGTGTTTGCTGCACTCTTCAAGAATGTTACAGTATGCTATTAGGGATGCTCTTCGAGGTTTCAGTTGAGATTTGCATCAGGAACGTGATGGCTATTAACTTAAGTTATGACTGTTATCATACTGATCATCTTCATGGGTAGTCAGGTTGAGGTTCTCTCGTTATGAGTCGGCAGTATTGATAACACTCGTTGATCATATTCCACGAATGCGTGCTTGTTATTGTTTATTGAGCAGTATGCTAGTACTAAAGCAGCAAAGATATCTTTGATGCGAATCAGACTATAAGTTATCTCCATCTCCACTTGTACAATGTGGCATCTCAGTAATTTCCATGTAAACAAAATTGTAAAGAACACAATTGCCAACTTTCTTGGAAACCCTTTCCACAAATGTATTCCCAGTATTCCACGGTGTTTGTTGTTCTTCCGATTACAATCGTCAAAATTGTAAGACCTAGTTAAAAAAAAATTTCATTTGTGTCAAATATAAAATTAATTTTTGTGACACCTCAAAAACTCTTCCGTACTCATCTGTAACTTGGTAGAGCAATTGTGATAGGCACGCTCAATGGAAATTCTCCCAACTACGTTAACCAGGTAGAAATATGGAGTATCACAGTAACTCCTCGGTGAGCAACCTCCTAATCAACATCTTCATTTTGCAACCTGTCGATGTACATGTCGTAATACTTTGCAGCTGACTCCAGCTCACCGATTTCAGAGTAGCAATCTCCAATGGCCCCATAGGCTTCTGTGTTCCCCGATTGTTCCTTGGTCCTTTCAGATATCATTAAAACCAGTTGATGATACTTAATTGCCTCCTTAAACTTTCTCTGCCTCTGGCATGCCGCCCCTGTTTCAAACAAAACATCAGAATGTGGAATTCACATTCACATTCTCACGGATAATTGAGAAAACATCAGAATAGTTGCGATCTCAAGGCACATACATCACACCAAACTTACCCATTCCTCGAGCAGCTTTCTTCTCTTCCACACTGTCTGATAACCTCTTGGCAAGATTGAAGGCCCTTTCAAACTCAACAAATGCTTCAGCAGGATTCAATTCACGCAGAGACCGCTTTCCGGATTTCAAAAGATTCATCACTTTCTCTTTTTGTTGATCTACTGGTTCTGCTAAAGCAACACCACCACGACCCGCTGGAGGTGCGTACATCAAGCTGGGAGCGTATGATTCTACGCGTGCTTGTCTCCTGAGGTTCAAATTGATCTGCCGCAGTTGAGTGTTGATGTTTAGTATCTCGTTTCTCCTCTGTCGTGCGATAACGCCTGCATTCAGTAATCCTTTCAAAATCAGATGACTTACGAACATCCAGATCACAATCAAGTAAACCGCATTACTAACAGGAATAAATCCACATGCTGTATGGAAATCAGCATACGAAATAATAGAATTTTAAAGAACACCAATGTTTTGCCCTTTCAACAACAAGGAAAAGTACTCAAGTCTGAATCAAAAGAAATCAGAAGAGAAATCCGCAGAGCAGGCACTGGTCAGAGGAGCCTCATCTCACGATGATCGCAAGATAGTCACAAATGATTCAGCAAGATATTCTGAATGTCTACGTCTCTGACCTCCAACAATTGCTCCAGTCAGTGCAACTGCTTCCGCGATGCACAATGCAGTGATAAGACCGTTTACATTGCCTCCCGCAGCGTCCACAAGGATATTTGGAAGAGATTCTGCCCTTGCAGTGCACTGCATTAACAAGTTCCCCACAAGAAATGCCGAACCTACTTTCGCAGGCCCTAGTCGCAGTTCTTTCTGCAGAACCAGAGGGAGAAGGCAAATATGAGGCACGGCAATCAAACACAGAGCAAGAAACTAAAACTAGTGTTCACAATCAAAATCCAGCTTCTTGTACTTGTGCCATATTTTATTCGGAAATTGCGACACATGATTTATGAAACTAGTGAATTTCAAAAACTCCGCAAATATATATGCCGCAGAATCACAATCGACACAATATTAGCAAACAGAAAAACGAAGAAGATTCCCATGGCGATGCTCAATATAAACCAAAATTCCACATTCAATTTCCAGCTTCTTGAACTTAAAGCCGAAATGAAAATGGTCCAGTAATTTTATTTAAATAGTGCATCTCTAAACTCTACACAAAGAGTCACAAATCAAACACAGAGCATGTCAGGCGCGACAATCAAACACAGAGAGTAAGAACGTAAAGCTACTTTTCTCGTTCAATTTCCAGTTTCCTGTACTTGTGACAATAGTTCTAGAAAAAATGAGCTTCATACTTTATTTCCCTAGTGCATCTCTTACAGTAACGCCGAAAGGTCACAATCCACACGACATTACCAAACAGTCGAAGAACGAAGAAGACTTACATCGGAATGCTCAACGGATGCGATTACTACAGCTTCTCTCCGGGAATCACATGGCGCACACCTGTAGGCAATGAGATCCACAGAGCGCTGCAAGCTCGTCCGCACGCCAAAGCATCCATTCGCCCCCGACGACAGGCTCGTAAAACCTCCTTTAAACCTACTCCGACTGCGAGAAACCTTCCCTAATTGAGAACAGCCAGGCGACAGAGACGTCCACTGCACTCCGCAGGCTGTCTCCATCGCTGCAGCCAGCTGATACTTCCCACGCGAGTCAGTCGCAGGGAATTCAAGCAAGAAAATAAATACTACTGCCGACGACACCAGGCGCGTCGCCTCCTCAAATCAACCGAAAAAACACTAAAAGAAGCGCAATCCAAAGACAAATCAGACCGGAAACACGACGTCGAAAAATGACGTCGAACAGCAACGAGCGTAGCGAGCTCAGCGGACTTGGACAGCCAAAGGGAAGTCGACCGCCATAGCCATATCCGTCATCAGAGCTTCAAGCTCTCTTCTTCTTCCTAAGAACTGTAGATCGTCATTGTCAATATCTACTGATATGTAGATTTTGTAATCGGCATCTGTAATCCTGAAATCTAGAGTAAGCGAGTCAAAGTAGATTAAATCTAGGTGACGGAGAACATACTCAATATCTACAGAACTAGAAATGGAGATTTTAGAAGTGGGCTTATCCACATTAAGAACGAACCAGTTAAAAGACTTGCTCCTGCCCCGCTTGCACAGGTGGAGGTGCTGACTGGACTTGTTTGAGTAACACGGTCGTAGGGCTCTACCCCGCAACCATTGGACGGTCGTGGGTCTGTCCTTTGCTCTAAGCTCTAAAAAAAAAAGCGGCGAGGTGAAAATTTTGAATTTCAGCCCCTACCTTGCAGTAATTGCTAGGGCACCATTTGTAGCAACCCGGATTCGCAAATGAAAGTGAAACATGTCTTAATCTTTTATGTCCGGAAGAATCACAAACTGGTTTCCAACATAATATTGTTAATTATTAAAGGACAAACGGGTGACCCTGGAAATCATCCCTTTTCATTATCGTATGAATCATTGACTTAAAAAATTGCAATAGCACTCATTGGAAGTCAAACTACTATAGAAGATCTCTTCTTTTCACAATAAAATTGGGAGGATGAATAGTTGAACTTCTGTTTTACAAGAAGATTTTCATGTCATCCATCAGATGAAAAAAGTGTGTGGTCAAGTTTAAGGACTAACCGTTTGCCCTTAAGAGAGGAATAATTCTTCCTTGGATGCTTAGGAGGGAATTCAATTATAATTCAAACAACGGCATACGGGCTAGTTGGTTATAAATTTTGGCCGGATTGTGTTAGTGCTGGACATATTTGTGAGTGGACTAGTGGCTGGGCACACCAAATCAACAAAGTACTATGTGGTTGGAAAGGGTGGCTGAAATTCTAAGCAATAATTTCAGTATATTAGCAAGTGGCAATGTTGGGGGTCCCTTGCTTTTGGAGGGAGCAAAAGGGCCCCCAACATTGGTTAACAATGTTATGCAAAGTATATGAATTTTATGTAGTCGGCAATCCTAAAATAAGTAGATATTAGATTGGTTGTAGAGGCCAATTAGTGATAGTCATTTGATAGACAATGAAATGACAAAGTTTGAGTTGAAAAATACACTTGCATTTTAAAGTTATGTGAGTTTATATATGTACGTGTCAAAAAATAAATGAAATGCAAAGAAAGAAGTGCACAAGGAAGATTCTCAATACGTTCATCACAAATGGTTTTTGTATAATGCTTGTATTTCTGAATGCATATGTTGTATTTTTAACTATCGTCTATTATAGCACAAACTTCAAGTCCATGAATTAGGAATCCATATTTTTTAATTTCACTTTCTTTACCATTTCATGTCAGTGGAGTCATGTATTTCAAAATTTATGATACCAACATGATTTGTGTCTTTTATACATTGTCTCACTTGCTTTTGATTTTCTTGTATATTCCAACACTGGATTAAGCTTATTTTCTACTTATAGTTCCTTTGCATTTTGTCTTAAGCTTTGAGTTGAGCTTTGAACGGTTACGTTCTCCAATCCTACCTTCTACACTTCAAAAATCCTTGTTTTTCAAATTCTTTCAATATTTTTATCCCCTTCCAAACAACTTTGGAACTTTAACGGTTAAAAGTAATGGTGGCATGATGAGATACATCATTATTAAAAATTCATTTCTTCTATTTAGTAGAATGGTGAAATGTGGATATTTGGAAGTAGTAGCATTCTAAAATTGTCACATATTTAGAAAATTTTATATTATAATCAATAGAAGATTGTATTTTAAATCATATAAAAAATGATATAGAATAATAAGCATAGATGGGTGGCAATAGTTTAGAGGTAAGTGCTAGTTAATTGTCTTCTGGAATAAATTTGACCAATTATAAGGATTTAGAAGGTGATTTTATTTCTTAAAGTAAAAATGAATTATTTTTTAGCATAGAAGATAAACTTTTGACATAACATATTTGATCCTTGAAGCACAAAATTATCACTTTAAAAATCTATTGCATACATAAAACACAAAAAGGTCATTTGACAAGAATATAGAAGCTAGATACAGTCTCATTGGATTCAATTTGAAAAAAATTCTTTTGGATATTCAACTTGAAATTTGTGGTTCTATATATTAAAAGAAAAATCATAAAAAAAACATAGATTTTATCAGAACAATGGTTCTTAAAATGTTCACTACAAATAAGATATTAAAAATTTAAAAACGAATTTAGACTCTTTGGAAAATTAAAATGATTTAAACACAAAAATGATTGAGTGCTTGTTTACTTCAAATTTGGTCATATGTTTTGGGGAAGCTTTTGAAGTTCAAAATTGTATAACCTTTTTGTTCTTTGAATATTGAAGACCATTTTCTAATGTTGAAATGCTTTTATTTAAATTTTTTTTAATTAGTATTTTTTGAGGGACTTTTTGAATAAAATAAGATATTTAAATTGAACCTCATTGCAATACACATCTCTTGAAATCCAACCCTAAACATGGTTTATAGTCAATGGTGATTGCAAAATAAAAACCATATTTTTTTCCCTCACATGTTTCATGCCAAAGAGTTTTTCAAGTACAACTTTGAGAGTAGTCATCCAATGGTATTTCAAAATCATAACAATCATAATGGATAGGACAATGTTTTTTTTCACTTTTAATTTGAAGAATATAGTTTAATAAAGATTATTGAGTTTCAAAAATATGTTAAACAAATAGTTTAGGAGTCATGTAATCTTTTGATTATTAATATAGAGGTTACAAAAGTGCACATGTGTGGCTTAAGTGCTCATTAAGAAAATTATGTTTTTTGAATGTTTTATGTATATTAATGTTTTGAACATATTTCAAGTAACTAACTTACGTGGATTCAAAATTCCTAGATTAGCTTGAATCATATGCTTATTGAAAGAAGATAGAGATATACCTAACACTTCTACAAGCATTATATTTGATAAAGTAGTCAGGCATATGCCAAATTTTTTACAATAAACATCAACCTAATCCTTGTACAAAGTTCATATGGGGTCTAAATGAGGTATTAGGAGCCACTCGCAACATGCTTTGTAGTGTTTATTGGATTGCTTTGGTTGAAATTTGAATTTTTATTTTTGTTCATTTAGCTCTTGGAATGCCTAAACATTCATGTATGGCTTCATTTATCTATTTATTGTCCATGAACGTCATTAAAGTGGTTATTTTACATCAAATTGAGTATGATTTTCATCTTTTTTATTTTCATTAAGCACTGGTTACATGCTTAATTTGGAGGGATTTTGTACTTAATTTAGATGAAATAATGATATCAAAGACTATACATAATTCAAATGTGACACTATAACATTTATGAAACATGAAGTATATTCATTTTGGAGAGATCTAAAAAATTTGAGCTACACAATCAATAATGGTCCAAACAAAGCAATGGTTACGGTCCAAGTTGGCTCCTAATACCTCATTTTGACCCTATGTATTAATTAGATTTGACACATGCCTAAATCCTTACAATAAACATCAAATGGAGTGCCAAAAAGGCAAATATATGATTGATCCTTTAATTATAATAAACATCAATAGAGTGAGGGGTTCAAGCACATGTCTAACGCCTTAGTTACTACAAACATAAGATGGAATAATAAAAACCTTAGTTACAACAAACATCAGATGGAATGAAGAAGTCATGTACATTTTTAAACCGTTGGTTACAACAAACATTGGATGGAATGAGGAAGCCGTGCACATACCTAATCCCTTATTACAACAAATATAAAATGGAATGACGAGTTTAATCCTTTAAGGACGACCGGACGAGATCCATTGCCAATTGGTCAAACATCAAGTCTGAGCTAAATTTAGCCTATTAGATTATTTTGAATATCAATCCTATATTTTTATTATTTGAAACTATAAATTGTATATCACTATAAGAAATTTCAATTTGTTTTGTGAAAAATTGTAATTGTTATTGTAGTTTTGTTCAAAAATTGAAAATAAAAAGTAAAAATAGAAAAAAAAATCCAAATTATTTGAAAATTTCTAAAGACATACTAGTAGCAACGGAGATTAGGGTAAAATTTTTTCAATTGGTCATTTTATTTTTTACACCCAAAACAACCACAACAGAGACCTCAAAGTCAAATTTTGCTATCAAACCAAATTTATCCTTTTTATTTAATTGATGTATAAAATTTTGATATTTTTTCCAGTGGAAAAATGTAATCCATATTTTCTATTTACTTTGTTATTTTCAAAAAAATTGATGGAAAAATCAAATTATTGTGATGTTTTAAAATTAAAGGTAGAAAATAAATTATATCAATTACAATATCTTAAAATAATTAAGAATTTTTATCATAAGTGAAGGTGAAAATGAAAAAACTAATTTTGTAACTTAAATTGAAAATACAATTCAAAAGGAAAAAATATGAATGAAAAACACAATATATTGTGTTATTTGGATTCTAATATATGGAGCTTGCAATTGCAATAATTCTTTCATTTTTTGTATTTTTTCAAAATTTCAAGATGAAGCTGAAGTAGATCTTGCCAAGCTTTATTTTCTTAGTTTAAATAAATACCAAAAATGATTATATTGAAAAGTACAATCAAGGTTGACCAAGGCACATCCTTTTTTTTTAATATGTGAACCTTTAGGGGTTAAGCACAATCATGCTTATTCCCTAGGCTTCAATAAACATCAAAATAGGATGAATATGATAGGCATACATAAGCTTTCAATCTCACGTTGATAAAAACTTCACATCTTTAAGCACAATTTGTATCGAATTTAGTATGTGAATTAGATTATGTATTGATCACCCATCTTTACAAGTCCCACAATGTTTATAATATAGGAGAGGAAGTTGAGTTGTTTATACATGTGGATCAGTGATCTCAGAGTTGGTTCAGGTTTTTTAGCCAAATGTTCATTTTTGAAAGATTTTTTTGAATTTATACTAAGGGCATGAAAAAATTAAGTAGCAACCGAGCGAAATTTAGCCAATTTTGGGATCGCTGATATGGATATTCAAGAAGTAAAATAATCAATGTAGGATCTATAAAAGCTTAACCTCCCTAATCAAGTCAAAATGAATGATTGTGTTGTGAGCAAAATATTAGACCTTAATTATACATGGTAAATACACTTTCTTCAAAATATGTATGTCCAACTAAGAAAATATGAGAAATTAAGTTAAATTTTGGCTCAAAAATCAGTTTGTGATTTGAAGCTTCTAGTCAAAAGTTATGAACCAAATTTAGCTAGGAATTGAGAAGTACATTTTCATATGCTCAAAGTTTAAATTGCAATCAAATATTAGATTCTAGGAATTTCAAAATCTTAAGCTAGGTAAGAACGAGAATTGATAATTTCATTGCAATATTTGAACTCAAATTCAAAAAAGAAATTTTTTATGGCTAAAATGTTGATAAAGCGAAAGGAGCTAGAAAGGGCCCCAATATACTACAAAATGATTTGTTGATCTTATTTGGCATCTTATTTTGCAGAAAAAGTCAAAAAGTCAAAAATTTCATAATAATGAAATATCCCAATACTTTTCATTGAAAATCAAATCAAGCAACTTCCAAATTTTTTTGGATGAAATATTATTTTTTCCATCCTAAAGGCCTCCTTGAAGTCATCTAAAGAACCAAAACAAAATATCAAGCTTTCCAAGGTTAATTGGATGAAAAGTATTCAAATTTTTTTTAATCATCTAACAACTTTTCACTACCATAATTTAACATACAAAATACTATATAAATGAAAATAAAAAATAAAATAAAACACACACAACTAGTTTGATGAATTATTAACCCTAAAAAGACTAGCCTATAACCACGTTTTCAAACTTCAAAGTTCCTCTTTGTATATGCTTCCATTTTGCAACTACAGTATATTTGAGTTAATTTTTTTATATTTATTTTATAAAGATGTAACCATGTGATTTATGTAAGTCATAAAATCTTCAAATTTCTTGTTAAAATTTGATATTATTGTAAAAATTTTAATTTAAAAAATCATATCAAACACAAAATATGCTTAAAAAATATGAAATCTTTTCTTTAGGTGTATACCAATATTATAGTGTACAATATCATAGTGCAAATCAAGTTACCAATGCTCTTAACATTAGGGGGATCTTGGCATTCTTTGTTTAGGTTTAACTCAAGGTTTATCATATTTTTAATCACAAGTTTCAGTTAATGCAATGAGGCCAAGGTCTTGTTTGTACCTTAAAAAAATTGTTGTATCAATCTAAAATTAGAAAATTAGCACTCCATGTTTTGTAGGAAAGTTTTAACTGGGATCCAATAGTTGGGATCCAATTTTAAAAATATTATTTTTATGACTAAATTTGAGATCAACAAAAAAGAATAAAAGTTTTAAAATACACTAAAGTTAGTAAAACCATTATGGTTTGCAGTCTAATTCAGAGCTCTAGTTTTGGATGTAGTTTGATTTTGTTGCATTCTAATGTGATTTTCATTACAATTATTGATTGTCCAATTGACTATTGAATGGCTTGGAATTGGTTGGAAATTTATTGTTTAATGAATACAATGAACATATTCATGCGGCTTCTACACATGGCAAAAAGTTCATTCAATGTTTCAATGTATAAGGGTGTTGTGGGATTTCCATTGGAACCATGTAGGAAAGTAAAAGAATCACATTAAAATTCCAAAAGACAAAAATAGTCAAACCCTAGGGTCTATAACGGAGAGCTATATGTTTTTGCTTTGACCACCTATGATATACTCTGTATCATTTTTTCTTCAAAATTGGGTTGAATAAAATATATGTGAAATAAACTTTGATTTGCCATAATTATGCCAATTTTTTTTTGTGTGAATCCAATAACTGTGTCTCTATATAATGACCAAATAGTCCACAATGGACTTCCTACCTTATTGCATGGTGATTTATGGATTTGGAATTTTTATATATAGGAAAGTCAAATAATATCACAAAGAAAGAAAATCCAATCCAATTCTTGAAAATAAGTTCAATCAACTTCCTTTAAAATGATGGTATGAAAAAATGTTTTTTTTTTATCTTTGAAATCTCCCTAAAAACATCCTAATTACAAAAATGTCCTAGGTGTCTTAAGGTAAGTTCCTAAGAGTCTCCAATAGGAATGCAAAAGTTGATTTTGAATTTCTTGGAATGAGAAGAATCTAGCCATCATATCTTCATTTTTGCAAGTTTTTCTTTCTTTAGCATCCCTAGATGAATTCCTTTAGAACCTTGCTAATAATCATGAAGCCCCAAGTGACCATGCTAATTGTTAAAGGACCATTTGTACCTTCGGGGGGACAAAAGGAATTTTGGGCAGGTACCTATAAGCTGAATTTTTGTCCTGATTTTTTGAAACTTTTTTAGGGATAGAAAAATTGATTAGCTTCGTGGAAATATAATTTTGTTTCAATTGGTGCCGGGGAACAAAAATCATGCCCAAAACAGCTCAAAATAGGGGAGAAGTGGAGAGAGAGGGCAACAAAAAAAATTCAAAAATTCAAACTCAATTTTTTTTCTCATAGATTATATTTTTTTCTACATAGAAAGCTTTGATTTATTCCATTTGAATTTGTTATGAGAAAGTTATGGACAATCTTGTTTTTCAGGCAGTTAGAGCATCTCTTGAAAAAATAACTTGTAGGATTCATTTTCTGAATGCAATTTTTACAATTTTCCACCAAAAAAAGTTCCACATGGCTTATTTTTTTTATTAGAACAATCTCACCATTGGAATTAGTGCTTTCTAATTCTATCTAAAAGTTGTTAATATTTTAGATTTTCCTTCTATCTTGTACCTACTTCTACTTAACAATTTTTTAAAGAATAAAAATTAAATTTTTTTGAATTTTTTTCTCCTAGACTCTCAACTCAATTCTTCATTGTAAAGATTTAAAGCTCAAAACCTTGTAGTGCAAAAATTTAAAGTTAAAAAATGTTCAAAGTTAATGAATCTAAGAGTGCTTCTTTTTTTGGCAAAATTTCGTCAGATCTGTCAGATCTTTAACCTCTACGGCCACGTCCCTCCAAAATCTAATCTTTGCTCAGCGGCCAACATGGGAGACAATGGTCCAAAAAAAAGCCCTGTAATCTAGTCCTGCAATGTGCTGAAAAACTTGTTTTTTTCACTTTAAAAGCAAATATCTTGCAATTTATACGGTCAAAAATTTTGAAATTTTTCCCCACACTTTCATACTAGTTAGGTGTAAGATCCTACAGTTAGATGTGCAAAAAAAAAATAGTTTTCAAGTTTTTTTACTCTTTGCTATAGGAATGGTAGTTTTGAGTGTTTTTTGGCAGAAAAAAGGCCTTGGTCATGTAGGGGTTGAAGTATAATAGACAAAAAAAATCACCATGCTTGAATGTACTTCCATTTCTTGTAGCTCCCAAAGTATCTAAAGCTCTTGAAAACATTCATAATTCACCCCTAGACTTTTAAGGGTCAACAAAAAAAAGGACTTTTTTGGGGGGCAAAATTTTACCAGTTTTGACAAAAAGGAGCAAATACCATGACATTCAATTCAATGGCATGCTGCAAGGAATATACGAGCTACAATTAACCCTTGAACAATGCGGTGGCCATTTTCTGGCACAAAGAATCATTGCATGTAGTACAAAATTGCAATTATTCATCCTTAGAATTTTGTACAAAAAGAGGAAATCTTGCACAATAGTTTGACCTTCAAGGCGCACTTTTGAATATTTTATAGTAGACAATGTCACACAATTGCAAAAGGGATGATTTCCAGGGTCACCAGCCCGGCGTTCAAGGGTTAAAAAAAAGTCCCCTGTTCTACAGAGCAGGTTACTGTATCATCCCAGAGCGACAGAACCCGCATAACCCCATCCCCATTCATCCCCTGTACCCTTTCCGTCCGCAGGTCGCCGCCTGCGAAGTGCACTCCGACCAAGAGGCTTCCGCCTCCCGCACACAATAACACAACGTCCCTGCTCCCAACACGCACATCGCCCGTCCGTCGCGACGTCGCAACCACCCCACCATTGCAATCGAGACGCAGTGAGAGCTTCCGCATTCACCAACACGAACATCGATGCAATTGCGCACTCAACAATCGCAATCACAGGCACAAGCACATTCACATTCACAAGCACATTCACATTCACAAGCACAATCGCGAACCCAACCCCAATCACATTCACAAGCACGAACACAATCGCAACCCCAACCACAATCTTAAGCACTTCATGGCACTCTGTCAACGAGACGACCTTTTCGAGAAAACAGAACCCACAACAATCTGATACTCTGATTCTCACTGCAGCAGCTCACGAGCTCGAGCAGATCCTGCTTGCCAACGAATCTCCACACCAGCCGGAGAATCTCTCACGATCGAATCCCCCCTCCCTCGGCCCAAGCAAGGCTCAAGAAAACGGCATGGAATTGATGGAAAGGATGCCGCACCTCCGCGGAAGACGGAGTCATTACTGGCGCAAAGCGCTGGTTCAGATTTGCAACACAGCTTCACTTCGTTAGGTGGCATCGAAGGCGGAGCCTCGCTTTCTACGTCGCTAGAGTACAAGCTTTGCATGTCCAGACAGCGAGAATGCGCGACTTTCCAGGCGAAAGGGCTTAATTTGGACTTATCTGTGTTATTCCCGCATCAATATCCCGCCTTCGTTTGTAGAGCATTTTGGACTCTGGGTTCTTCTGCTTCTGATCTGGTGCTGAACTAAGTTAGGTTTCCCATTTGGGTCCCAGATTTTCTCGTTTTCGCATGGACTTTCGGAATCCATTTCGTCGGTGCGGCTAGCAGGGCTTGTGCGAGGTTCGAGGCGACGACACTCGGGGGTGCTGTTCTTTCGGTGTCGGTGATTGCGAGCGAGAGGTTTTCGGAGGAGGGGGTTATGGAAGCTGTGAATTTGTGAGTCCTCGTTTCAGCTCTACCTTAATTTTGTTTTTCCACTCTTGCCGTAAATTGCGTTGTCCGAAACAAACTAATTAGGCGTTTTGTACTCGTAAAGGAAATAGTCTTCTACTGCACATGCTCGGTGAGGAATTGATGATACAGTCTTCAGGTGCGTGTCCAGAGTTCAATTCCTCCGAGTTTCTGCGAAGACAACAGCCGCATTAGCAAATTGTTGTTGTATCATGCTCATTAGCTAAACCCAGGGTTTGTTGCGCAAGCGCGAGGATGTCGATGCTCAGACGACTACTTGAATTGTGATGATGCCAGTAATTGGAACCTCAATCGGAAGAACCACAACGGCGAGTGGGATTAATACGCTTCCACGCAATCGGGCGCTCAAGAACTGGCATTCCTGTGCTTGCATTCCGCGGAGCTTCGAGTGTAGGTGACCATCCATCAGTTGGGTAAGACACTCGAGGAGCCCTGTTCTCAGAAATATTCGAACATTTCAGATTGTTTCGAGAGTTCGACCGCACTAACTGCTCCGTACTGAAGTCCTCACAACAACGTTCGAATCCAACTGACATTTAACTAGTGAGGCCTTGTACCAAACAAAACAAGTGACGGCATGGACTTAGCTACCCTGCCGAATTCTCTAGTCCACTGTCCACGAATGTTGAAACTTTGTGTTGCAACCAACTGAGAGATTTTCTTGAACAGGGATTTCGAAGCGTGTTGTCCCGAGATGGCGACGCAGCGGGCGCCTGCCGACTACGAGGAAGAAGACGACGAAGAGGAGCTCCTCCAGCGAGCGTTAGCGGAGCAAGCAGCTCGCGAAGCAGCCAGCACCTTCCGGCCATCGCCAGCGAGGTCCCCCATCCGGCCACCACAAAACCCAGAAACGAAAGCGGCCCCCCCAAACCGAGCTCCACCTCCAGCAAGTAACAAAACATCCACCACCACTGGTCCTGAGCCGCCACAACGAGTGCCGCCCGGGCCGCTCCCTCCCAAGCGAGCGCCTCCGCAGCCTCCGCCCGTGGAGGAAGACGACGACGAGGAACTGCTCAGTCTCTCGTCAGAAGACGACGCTCCTCCTCCAAAAGCAAAGGCGCCGTCGCAAGCTGGACGACGGGCGTTGCCTCCTGTTGCTGCTGCCAATGTCGCCACGAATGGACGGGATGAAGGCTGGGACGACGAGGAGGAGCCGTCGACGTGGAAACCGAGCTACAAAGCCGAGGTCGGCAGTGCGGTTCATGCGTCTCCTTTGTTACATTTGAAATTGTGTGTCTGTGTTTTGAGGTCTGTGTGTACTACTAGTACAATTCATCACCCTGTTGAAAGAACATGCTGGAAAGAAAATGGAAGTCTGGATTGTTGTTTCAACCTCTCAGGGGGGTGGAACAGAAATATCAACAACAATCCAACATTGGGATGCTGTGTCTATGTCTGAGTTGATGGAAACACAAACATCGAATGCCCTCGTTGGGATGTTGTGTATATTTCTGAGTTGGTGGTAACATGAACATCAAAAACATCAACGTTGGGATCTTGCGTCCACCTCTCAGCTGGTCGACGCACTATCATCAAGAACCCAACATTGGGATGTTGTGTCCACCTCTGAGTTACTTGAAACACAAATATGAAGAATCCAAGATTGGGATGTTGTGTCTACTTCTCAGTTGGTTGAAGCACAAACATAATAAACCCAGCCTTGGAAAGTTGTGTCTACCTCTGAGTTGCTTGAAACGCAAACATAAAAAACCCAGCCTTGGGCTGTTGTGTCTACCTATCAGTTGCTTGGAACACAATTATCAAAGACCCGGCATTGGGATGTCATGTCAACCTCTGAGTTGCTAACATCAACGTTGGGATGTTATGTCAACCTCCTCGATGATGGAAACTTCTCAATGTTGAATGTTTTTTATTGTTGTCTCCACAAAAGTTGCCATCTGGGAGTTTTACCCTTAGTTATGTCTAGTTTCGGAGTCTCGCGAATGCAAGTGAATAGTACTCATGTTACTCCGCTTTTGTTGTTCTGGTCTTGTTGCAGCTAGAAAGACGGGTGCGGGAGCTTCGAGAAACGCGAGGAGCATCGGCTCCATCGCAAATGCGGAGAGCCAGATCGATTGTGGATCCCGTTCTCTCTCGCGGAGACGATTTCGTCGACCCACTTGGTCTTGGGTAAGTACTGTTTGCAACCCTAATTCTCAACTGCGACCCTAATTCTAGAGTTCATAGTCCACATACCACAACTTTGTTCAAGGCCTTGCCGTACACAACCAAGCCGGTGTTCGACAGGGTAGACGTTTTGAAAAATACTTGACAGCTTTGACCTGCTTTGTTCAAAAATTCACACAGACCTCTTTAATCTTACCACTTGGGATCCCACCTACAACGTGGTTTGAATGTGTGACAATTGTGTACAGTCAATGATAGTGTGGCAAGTGTGCAACTTATTCTAGAAGGTCATTTTAGAGAATGTCACACTTGGGAGGCTCGAGAGTAGTTGTGCTTGATTTTCACGACCAAATTGGTAGTTCCTTTCAAACGAGTAGCTCTTGGTGGACCATTCCAAAATGGTGGAGAACTTATGATCTAATTAATTGAGTATTGCGCATGGTTCACTCCAGCTTGTGGTGAGCACAAGTCTCAACCTCATGACACTACCTGGTTGCAAAGACGTGAGGTCGTACATGCGCTTACCTCAAGCCGCAGCACACCGCATGCAAGACTCACTTTGCCATAGCCAACAACGAAAACAACAACAAATTTGAACCACTGCTCTACTAATTGTATTCGTTGCATGCAAAACGAACGAGGGCGTGCCACATACACTCCTAGCAAAGTCTACGCTATGTTTATGCAACCGACAACGGAAACAGGAACCAATGTTAACCAATGCACTACTAACTACTTGTATTCGTTGTTTTTTGCGATACGAATGAGGGTGTGCCGCATACCTCCTACCAAAGCAACGTTTAGGCCATGATTGCACCTGTAGTCCATGACGAAACTAGCAACCAATGCGTTCCAATCTGGAAAGCTAAATTAAAGAGGGCTTGTCACATACTCTCCTAAAAACATCGGAGTTTAAGCAACAATCAACATATGATATCACCTCTTTCACAATCTTGCTCGTTCCCTTAGCTTGCTAAATAAGTTCCTGTTTCCCTCTTCCCTGTCCGCCAGTCCGTCTCGCTTGCCTATGTTGTGAGCTTGCTCATGAGAGACTTGAAAGCGAGGACGTTGTGTGCGTGCAGGGTGTTGAACCCGCGGAGCTTGACCCTGATTCCCAACATCAGCAGGAGCGAGGACAACTCCCCGGCGGTGTCGACGGCGTCTTCGGACCGAGGCAGCAGTCAGCAGAGCATCAAGCGGGGCGGATTCCTTCGCAGCCGCAAGTCCATGAAAGCCCCTGCGGCTGCTGTCGACGCTGCGACTGCGGTGGTGGCCAAGGAAGAGACCGAGGCCGCGGCCGCCGCCGCCGCCGCGGCTTCGCCCGCGCCCGAAGAAGCGCCCGTGCTCAGAGACCCAGCTCTTAGAGGTATGTAGCACCTCCCCCTCTTGCCAGCAGTGGTCCCAACTGTGATTTTCTTAAGTTGCGCATGTTGCTAAACAATCTGCTAAATGGGCTCAAAATTCTAAATCAACACTGGTAATCACATGCTTTGTAACTAGAAAATTCTCTTGGTAGAGATTTCGCTAAATTTAGCCGCATTTGGGAACACTGCTTGCCATGTCATGGGGGGAGTTTCAGCGAATTGGAACTTTGTCTTTGCGCATCTATAATCGTTACTAATTACAACTGAGCTTAGTTACTATTATTTGCATTGGATCTTATTGGCATCTGAAAGAGGATTTAAAAAATATTTAGTATGCATTATTTGGACACTGCACAAAGAAGTTATGAATTTCAAAGTTGATTGTCTCAAGAGGTACCTAAAACCTACAGTAGACTCTCAGACTCTCATATTTTGATTGTGTACATCTTGTGGAATCAATATCCAGAAGAAAATGACACTTTTTTGGTCCAATTGTAGGTGTAACATTTTGGGTAGTGTTGATTATGGGTGTAGTACAACCAGTGCAACATTTTGCAACTATGCTCTTGTTGCATATTTTTCTTTTGTTTGTCAACATCTATTTGGATTTCAAAATCAATAGTGATGCCAAAATTTGGAGGAAAATGTATAAGGATGAAAATGTGACCAATCATTGGGGGATCAAAACATGATAGGATATTGTGGCATTGTGTACTTAAAACAATAGATTCCTTTGCACTTCGTAGGTGGTGTTCTCTGCGGAAAGGTCTTTAGGCCCTTTTCTTTGGAATTTGAGAATGTTTAATGTGTTGGCATGAGTTTAAGTTATTGTTTAATAAGAGCTAGTCCTACTTCAAGGACCTTGATTGGCCACTAGTCATGTCCCCCATTCATGTAGCCATAGGAGAATAGGGAAAGTGGAAAGTATAAAACTATGACTCACAGTCTCCTTAGTGATGTTCCATGAATTGGGTTTCCACAAGTTTTTTAAAGTGCTAACTAGAGTGCTTTGAAGAATCCATTTTTTCATTCATTGAGATAGGAATGGTGGCTATTCTACCTATTAAATTGATGAATTGAATATTTTTTTAGTCAATTTGTTGAAAGTAGGCACTAGATGAAGGACTAGGAAGAAGTCATATCATGCTTCCAATCTTGAGATGGGGATTGGGCACCCTCAATTCATGGCTTCAAGGTTTAGGATTCTAAACATGTTTTTGGGTGCTTTGTGTTGCTTGTTGCAGACAAACTCGTTTACCACTCTGAGAAGTTCAACCCCCAATTTTTCTTGGCCCATGTACACCAGAACACACCTGCTGCGGATTTGGAAAAGGCAGAGGCAGCCTTGAATCAAGACCTCAAACGACGCAACAACGAGTTGAAGAAGCTTGTCAAGGAGAATTTCGATTGCTTCATTTCTTGCAAAAACACCATTGATGGTATGTAAGCCAAAAGAGTAACCCCTTCTTTCAAAAATTGCATACTTTGATATAAGACCATGAAAGGTTTTCCATAACTATTATGTGGCTTGATTGTATGTGTGAGTGGTTGGTATAGATAGATGTAGATGGGTGAGATAGTGAAGTGGTGTGAACCCTTGCACATATTTTGAGCTCTAAAACTAATTTTTATATTTACTTAGCACTTGGTGTGAACATCCCTTTAGTGTCTAATCTAAAAATAGAAATTATAGTGCTATAGTTAATAATAGTAACTTCATGAGGACATCTACACTCATGCTCACATTTGTAGGGAAAATCTCTCCTTTCCTTTGGAATATTTGATGTCCCCTTCCTAGGTATATGTTTTCTAGTAATTCACTACACAAAATAGTGAAATTAGGTTGCCCCACACTAATTTCTCATATCTAACACTTTCAGACATGGTCAACTATAGTTTGGGGCAACCTAATTTCACTATTTTGTGTAGAGGTTTTGTAGATGAAGAAATGGCCTTTGGGGCAGGTATTGGGTAAATTAAGGACAAGAAGTTCACTTTGGAAGTTCATAGTCAATTCTAGTAACTTTCTACTCATAATTTTTTCTTGTCACTTTCATTGCTACATGATATATTGCCATGAGGGTAACCCCATCCTCCCCACTCTTTGATGGAACCATAGATGAGGTCCATCCATTGCCATTTTTGGGTGTTCCACCATGTTTGGGTTATCTAGTTAGTACATATGAATTTTTTTTGGTTAAATAATGTAGAACATGGTTTCTGCTAATATTATTTTACTAACTTCCAATGCTGGATGCATTTCATCTCCTCCTATTCTATTATATGTATCTTGTTTTGATTTAGGCCCTTCAAAGTTCTTTATTGCCGTGATTGTCAAGGTTCGTCTATTATTTGGAAAAGGATTGACCAAATGCCGTGTGAGTTTTGGTGTATAGACATCCATGCCAAGCTGCTGCAGATCGAGTCCAGCACTGAAGGAGGCGGCACTTTGCACCTCAACAGCTCCATCCAGCAGGTGGAGGATGTGGCCAACCATGCCTTTTTTCCTCTTCTGGAGCGTCAGGTATGCCACCCTCCTAAGCAGAACTTTTCAAAAAAATAATCATTTTTTTGAAAGTTCTAAGGTTTCTGAAAACAATCTAGAAATGAAACATGTTGACCCCTAGTACTACTCTTACTTATAACCAATTAGGAAGTGTGACACTAATTTACTTTAATCCTTGAATGATAGGCCAAGCTTGTTGGGCTTGGTTTTGAGAGAATCATTGACAGAAAGTGTTTTTTGCATTTTTGGGGTAATGTTTCAACCTATTGGACCCACTTCTATAGTGAATATGGCTTGCCAAGCACCACATTTTGGCTGCACAGTAGAAGCACTATCCACTATTCATATCATGACCAAACAAGTTTTGGGCAAACAACTAAGACCCGTTCCCCACTTCAAGGATATTTTTTATTCTTCCTTGGGTTGCCTCCTAGATAAGGGAATGTTGTTTAAGGGTTAACATTTTATTCTCACCTATCATGATAAATTGTTATTGTGAAACAATGCAATAAGCATTTCATTAACTCTACTCTACCTTGAATGCCATGAATTCTTGTATTAATTAGTGATTTCACAAATTCACATAATCCTAAAATTAGTGCAGGTTTCAGTACTTTAAATAGGTTGACCAGGTATAGGAGATTCCATATTTTATAACAAATCAATAATGTGGTATTTAATATTATTAAATATCAACCTCCAATACTGACTCCATGCTGCTTGGACCATAGCATTCTTTAGCATTCTTTAGCAGTTGTGGAAACTCACCCTCAGTCTGGCCTTCTCCACTATAGAGAGCATGCTTAGTGAGTGACCAACGGCTGTCTTCTAGTCTTCTAGTCTTCTTCCTTGAGCTTTGGAAACCTCCCACCATAGAATAATTAGGTCAAGATTGTGCACAAGACAAGAAGAACCTCAGACGGGTTGGTTTGTTTTCCGAGGGTGTCGAGGCAGCAGCTCGTCAAGAATGGTACGACTGTAGCATGAATGATGAAAAGTATTCCAACAATGGGATGGGATGGCGTTGTGGTGGCAGGCTCAAGTGGAACGAATTCGGTCGGTGCAATCGATGCTACAAAGATTCAGAACGCTGTTCAACTTACCAAGCATTATCAGGACGCACATCAGCAAGGGAGAGTGCGATCAAGCTATTCGAGAGTACAAGAAGGCCAAGTCCTTGCAGCTTTACTCGGATGTGCGTACACTCCAACCTCTTCAATCTGACCACCTGTTTTGTCGAATGGGTTACGAGTGTGCTACTGTCAATTATATTGTGTCAAGGGTGTTATGAATTCATCCAACAATGCCTTTCTTCACATTGAAAGTTTGTCTGAAGCATTGTCGTATTGTTTAGGACATGGGGATGTGTTTTGGGTGGTTTTCTGCAGGTGGGTATCCTGAACAGAGTGCTGGAGGAGGTGGACAAGATCGTGAAAGAATTCAAGGAGACCTTGTACAAGTCCATGGAAGATCCTCACATTGGGGTTACACAGGTAAGTAGTAACAGTTAGAGTGCAACATTGTAACAGAGTTTTTTTCAGTGAAGTTAGATTGTTTCAGAACGAATTTCTCTAACTTGTCTGTAAATTTTAGTAGAAATCACTGTTTACAGAATTCGTTCAATGAGAATACGTCAAGGTGCATCCTTTTGAAATCGCCTTTATTGTTTGATTCTTTGAAGATCAATGACCCCATCAATTGGGTGATCATTTCCACATACTTGACAATATTACACAGGGTTCAATTTTGTACTTTAAACTTATTTTTATTTGTTTTCAAATATCAGTTGGAGACGACGATACGACTGTTGCTGGAGCTTGAACCAGAATGCGACCCTGTTTGGCATTACCTTACCGTCCAGGTTCACAGCTCAATCCAGCCTTTTTTATTTTTATATTTTATCAATTTGTCCATTTTCCTCTTTGGTACAATTACTAATGCTAACAAGTTTTTCTTCTGCTTTAAGTTATAAGGTATAGGTTCATCTGGAACTTACGTGGAACAATGTGGCGTTATATAAGTTCCTTGATTACAGATCTGTCCGCATGTACACTGGGAATAAACTTGTGAGGAAAAAGTTATTGCAAAATCTTATACATGATGGAAATTCAAGTGTAAATCACGCAATATGCACAGTGTTAGGAATCTTCATGTTATTCAAATACCATGTATAGAAAACAGTAGAATACTAGTAGAAATTTCGAATACTAGTAGAAAACAGTTTAAATCGAAACATGTCAATTCAGACGCTTCGATTTGAGCAACAGTTGCTGATTTGGACACTGTTTTCTACTAGTATTCAAAATTTACAAAAGGGTCTTTTCATGAATTAATACATGAAGCTTCAATATATTTGTGATGGATCTTTTACAGGACCGGAGGATACGTGGACTTCTAGAAGGATGCAGTCTTGAGCATGATGCCCGTATGGATGCCTTTACTGTCCGGGCGCGAGACCGGGTTTTATCAGACGCTCGGTGGAAAAAGCTCCAAGTTCAATCAAATAAGACTGTATGTTTCTTCCCAAGGATCTCCTTTTTCAAGTTGAGTTCTTAATTTTTAATATCATGAGAGCCTTCTTTTTGAAGAATGATAGGTATGCCTGAAACTACTAACTTGGAACCTAAAATCAACACTATGGATTACTGACATACATTTACGACCCTTAAATGTATGGAAATTAAAAATCAACTCTGTGTATCATTGGTATACATTTACCAGCCTTGGATTAATGTATCGAACTCGCAGATAGTGTTGGCTTGGTGCATACTTACCTTAGTGTGAATTGGAGAGTGGGTTCATTTTGAGATCTGCTCGAGGTTTTGAATCAATTTCGATCTGGAGGGTGCTCTGCTGTGAGCCCGACTGTGCGAAATGTTGTAGTTTCAATGAGTCAAGTCAGCAACGTAAGATTCTGAGTCTTTTTCATGGTAGATTTTTAACTTGGAGTAGGCCGTAAGTGGAGTACATGATTCTAACAAGGACATACTTATTTTCAATCTAATGAATTTTATGATGTACAGTTATTGAAGAGGACAAGCCTAACTAAAGCTTTTCTCATCCTATGAACTAAATTTTGAAAATTCATGACTATGATCTAAATATTTCTTGCTTTCATGCACAGTTTTAGAATCCTCTTGAAAATGGAGATTAGACTTACGTTAAAATAACTCATACTAATAAGAGAAACCTCTAAAAATAACCTAATAGCCACAAAAGTAGATTCCTTAGATTCCTTAGTTTGTCATAAACTTTGATTTGCTGAAACATTCATGTACCTCCGCAAGCAGGCAACAAGAGTAGCACTCGCTACCTGCACCCACATGGCGTAGTTTGTTGAACTAGTCCCAATAGATTCTTCGTTTACACCAAGAATTCGCTTCATTTACACCAAGAGTTCATTCTTCTTCATTGTTCACCGAATGTTGCCTCGCCTGCAACGAAGGTGAGAAGTTTTTTGATAATTGCAGAGTGGCTGTGGCAGTCTGATGTAGATTTTTCATTACTGCTCGGAGAAAGTGAGTCCAAGGAGGGCAGAGGAGTGACATTTGGTGACGCCACAAGTAGCGAGTCGGATGCTCTGTTGGGGCGTTTCATTCGGAGGCTCACCATGGTGGTGGTGCTCCACGTGCCTCTCTTCTGGCGGCTCGCCCTCTCCGTCTTCACTGGAAAATTGGCCCAGGTACGTCGCCTTTAAATTTCATTCTATTTGTGAAAACGTCAAATGTGATGTGAAACATCACAAACTGAATTTTTGGTGAGTTCGAGAAAGGTTGACTGTTTGCAATTTGTGATAAATGAGGAGTGTATTATGATTTATGGAATAACGTGTGAATATGGAAACTGTCTATTGATATAAACAAGAAGAAGTCTTGCACGTGAATGACCAAATCCATCGCCACATACCGTAAAGTTTGGTTGACATTCAAAAAAGATGGAGTGATGTTTTCACAAATACAAAGTTTCTTTTATTGGTCAACCGTATTCCGTGCCTCAACGAATTGTGTTTTATGGTTATTGTTCCACTTTTGTTACCTGGGCAAGGGGAGAGACCAAGCAATGGTTCAAAAGTGTTGAAAAGTTCTGGTACCAAATGAAAAGGAGACAACATGTGTTAAAATTGCAATCCAAACTCTTTTAATCTTATCACTTGGGGTCCTAATTTTTCACTGTGTCATGAGAGTTTGAATGTGCGCCAAGTGTGCAACAATCAATGCTAGTGTAGCACGAGTGCAAGATCTTCTAAAATATCAATATAGAGAAAATTACAGTAAGGAGGTTTGAGTAGCATGTTTGAGCTCAGCATTCTAAATCATGAATGTCTTTTATTTCATACAATTGTGAGATGTAGTTACATAGGAAAAAATGGCATTCTAAGAGCCGTCTAAGAGTGTTGAATAAAGAGTTTGAAACAATCATTTAATGAAGATTGTACCGAGGATTGTAATACTGATTGTGCAAAGGATTGTACTGAAGATTAAGGGAAAACGAGACATGAAAATTTCACATTTTTTTCGATGTGGGATAGAGACATTTGCAATTAGTCACTTGTCTCCACTTTGATTCAAATTTGTTCAAATTCATCATCAACATTTGTGTAGTGAACCTGAGTTGGCACATGGGTGAGCTGATTGTACAGGGAGCAAGTGCTGTGGGCCGGAGCTTGTCACAAAGAGCTACCTCACTTCCCCGTGAAGGCTCAGAAAAAGGAGCAAGTACTTCCCATACATTAGAGGAGGTGGAGACAATGGTGCAGTGTATTATTTCTCTCTATGAGTCGAAAGTAAGCCTGTCTCTGTATCTCATTGTGTGAATTCCCATTCCTTGGGAACGCACACATTATTCCTTTATCTAATCAAGTCAAGTTTTGCTTAATTGCAATAAGTGGTGTTATGGGTGCTCATACTTTTGAGTGTTATCCTTTTACTTGTACATTTTGAACCATATATCTTAAAAAGGGACGAAAATGAGAAAAAAAAGACCTTGCTACCCAGCTTTGAAAATCAATCAAGATCACCAATTTTAAAAAAAATATTAGGTTGATCTTTACTTTGGGTCAAAACCCTTTTGCTTTAATGCAATTGAAGGATAACTCTACTGTGAAAAATATAATTTAAACGGGACATGGTGGTAATTGATTCAATATGTTGTGTGTCCGCAGGTTCATGCTGCGTTTTTACAACTTGCGGAAGCGAATGTACTACGTCCCCACATGCGGGATGCACTTGCTGAAGTGTCGAAAGCTTGTGTTTCACTGCAGGCTATGGATGCTGCTCCAAGTAGTGCAGGTAAGAATTTTGAAACAGATATAAATGTTAGGAAAGTAAAGTAACTTCATGTTAATAGCTTGATTTGAACTATATTTGGGCTTTGCCGAATTTCAGCCAATATTCATAGTTATTCTAATAGGAATCTTGAACTCTTGCTCTTTAGCGTGCCACGTATGAAAAATAATGGCAAAGTGGCAGATTTAGTGATCTCTTTATGATGTTGTCTACCTTGTGTGCTTGGATGTCAATTTCATACATTAGTAATTTAAACCAATATTGCTCCGTTTTGAAGTATCATGTGACATGCTGCCAATGACTTGGTTTTGCTATTAAATCTTACCTAACACCTTGAATACTAATGATTTCATCACTTGGATATCCAAAACTGACAGTCACATACAATGCTCCTATCCCTTGGTGTTAAACTTTGAAGCAATTGGTGGTTGCAAGAATCACTTCATGATTTGTGCCAAAATGTTGTTTCAAGCTGCAGCATCAAGACAATGTTTTTTGTTTTTTATTTTAAAACGCATATGCACATCTTGTCACTTTTATTTTATTTTATTTGGTTTTGGGGTGTTTTGTTGGCAGTGCAAATGCTGTTGGCTTTGAGGACCGAAGTGACGAGGGTGTTTGTCCTTCGCATCTGCTCCCTCATGCACACGGCAACTTCAGAGCTCGTGATGGATGAAGATTGGGAGCCTGTTGCTGCAGTGCAACGTCTCTCCTCCCCTTTCACCATTTCCAGCTTACCACTGCGGTTTCAAGAGCTCATGGCGTCCACCTTGGATCACCTCACTGAGTAAGCTTCTCCCCCACAAGAAATTCATACTTGAAAGGTCTCCAATGCCCATTCTAGCCACGTATTTTTGCTTGTTTCTATGAGTTTCTTGTTTTGATACTATCGTATCTGACTGCGTTAGTGGTCATTGTGATCATAAGATGACCTCTTGACCACCTTGGTCCATGGAGAGGTGTCCATATGATCATCGTGACTTTAGGAAGACTTTCCCATGAAATCCTGAGAAAATTTGTCTTTATTTTGATGCCCTGAACAATATTTTAATGAAAAACCTTGTTTATGGAAGGAGGCTTTGAAGTAGGTACAACCTGAGTATGAACTTTTACCTTTATTTTCCTTTTGTTTACGTACTGCTCTCTTTGGTTTCCGTATACCCAGTTTTCATGCAGTCTTACTGTAGCTTTTCATGGGACATGGGATTCAGGATGTTGGAGAGACTAAACGAAGATGCATCGCAGCTCCATGAGGATATGATACTACAGCTGCATCAAATGCAGGACACAGTTCGCTATACATTCTTTGAATGTTTCTTATCTCTCTCTGGTAAGTCTTGAAAAGGAATATAAAAACTGAACGTGCACTGATGCTTTTCCTCAAATGATCACAGTCCTGAAGATCATAATATTCTTCAACATGGTGTCATTTTCTATCCATGAAAAGAAGATAATTTAAGTGCCAAAGTTTGCCACTGTTCCTCTCTTTATCCGTCATCGTGATTCCTTTTCACTGTAACTCTTTCTCAAGCCCATGGTGGTCTCCTTTTTATGTCTTCCTAGTGCTGTCAACTTGCCAATGTCCATTTCTCCTCTTCTAAAATTGATCTTCTGCTTGAATTTTCACCAACTAACAGTAACATAATATCATTGGAGTTATCTGAGGGAACACCCAACGCTGCTAATTAATGATACAAACATAGAATGGATTCTTCCTTCCACTTTTTCATTAGCTCCAAATTAAATGCCCCTGAGAAGCCGCATGGGACTTTTCAAGTCACTAAACTCAAATTCAGTATTTCACAATGACAATTCATATTACTTAAACCCATATTAAATTTTGTCATCCATCTACTGGATTTATCCAATCACACAAAAAAAATCAAGTGGATGTGACTGTGAAGAATGTAAATAGTTGTTTTCTATGCCTAAATCTATGCATGTTTCTTCTGCAATTATGATGGATTTTACATTCTAAGCGTGTCAGATGCATGTTTTCTGTGTATGTTATTTGCAAATCATGCAGGTAATTTGGAGAAACTGGCCAATGAACTGGCTTATGCAACCATTGAAGAAGGGACGGAGACTGAGCAAGAGGAACAAGAGTGGGAGGACGGATTTGTGGGTCTGGTAGCAGGAGTGGAAATCACAAGCACCCACCAGCGCTTACTCATGGTGCTCAGTAATGTGGGTTTCTGTCACTCCACTTCCCATCCAGAGCAAACACGGAAATACGAGCACGTGTGGACCTACGAAGGGTCCGTACTTCCAAACCTTGAAAGACTCTGATCTCACACTTGGTTGTCATCTCTGTGTTTATCAAAAATTAATGCCCACTGTAAGTTAGATCAAAGCTACAAGCCTGAGATAACAAGAAATCTTATACTTTGATTAGTGCAAAAATCTTTCTTCTATAGTTATTTTACCTCATTTTTGTTCAATGTTGGATATCCTCTAGTCCAAGTATCAGGAAGAATGAAGAGCATGAAGAATTGCTCTGTACATGCTCCTATGTGACGTGCCTAACATGTTTGAGATAACCTCTTTGAGTTGAGTTGGAATAGACTCTAAGTATGTCAGGAATAGTCTTGTGCAATGGATTATTCTTTGTACTTATTATCTCGCTTGTAGATGATTTTGGTTCAAATTTTGTTTAATTCTGTTATCTCAAGCTTGTTGGTTTGTCTTGTGTAATTTGAGATCAGATGTGATGTGGCCTTTCTTACTTTGTGGTGTGCCATTTCATTGTTGTGCAGTTCTGATACAACTAGTAAAGGTGGAAACATGGCCACTTATGAGGAAGTTTCAAATGCTTTGTCTAAGCTAGAAAAGGAGGTCCTCAATCACTACAATGCTGCCAAGGTAAGTGCAAACTTTAGGGGCTATAATAATTCTTGTCAAAACTTGAGGGGTTTTCAAGAACTTGGAAGATACTATTCCATCACTTTAAGCAATTACTCGCACATCCACAAGGGTGGTAGAAAAGAATTTTTGGGTAGTTCAAAATTAATGTGAGTACAATTTTTAGACATTTTGAGAATACTTTATGAATTTTCAAACTTGAAAACCTTAATCTACCTTTATCTATTTGCTACAATTGATGTACATTTAATACCTCAATATATTTAAAATCTAAAAGATTTCATAGAAAACAAGTATAACCTCCTAATAGTTTCAGAGTCTCACTCTTTAATATGAAATGTTTGAAAAATCTTCATGTTAATGTATTACATGATCACAAGATTGAGTTGTCAAGTGTCCAATTGTAAGAACATAATATTTGTCATATAATACAGTGAAACAATAGAGTTTGAGCTTTCTTTTGCCTATGTATTGCTTTAGCGTGGCTTTAGTTTTTAATGATGCGTTTATGGTTTTATTAATTCAGGCTAGAGAAATTCAAAGGGCAACAGAAGCTTATCTATTGTATGATGGTATTCAATGGTCTTCCACACCTCCAGTGAAAGTAAGTTTCTCCTAAACCCATAGTGCCATACAAACAAATTAATCTTTGCTTATTGAGGTAGGTAAGTATCTAGAATTTGGCATTCCCTATTTTGAGAGCTTTAAATTATTACATCCAAACCTTTTTAATGTCTCCAGTGAAAGTAAGTTTCTCCTAAACCCATAGTGCCATACAAACAAATTAATCTTTGCTTATTGAGGTAGGTAAGTATCTAGAATTTGGCATTCCCTATTTTGAGAGCTTTAAATTATTACATCCAAACCTTTTTAATGTCCTAGGCACTCAAAATGCGTGCAAGTGTGTAGAGTTCTAAAACATCGTGGATATTCACTCGTGGTAAATGTAAAAGTTTCACTCAAAAGGTATACTTGGAGCCACAATAGTTAGGAAGGTGATTTTAGAATGTGCATCAGTTTCTACAATATCTTGCATTTTCAACAATATTAATATCTTTTGGTACATTTTGTTAATCTTCTTGAAGCTCCCTACATTATATATTCATTTATCCACTTTCCTAAGGAGCCACTTTTGGCCAATATAGGCACTTGGAGGTTAAGTAGGTCCAGGTGTATTATTCCAAATTCTATCAAGTTTTATACATTTTTTGTTGTCTGGGAACACTTGCTCAAAGTGGAAAGTATGTGGGCTCCATTGACTATTCCAGGAGTTTCGGTATGCATTGATGGAGCTAATGCATCCCTTGGTCACCACTCATGCAGAGGTCAGTCGGTACTTCTCTTTGCCCAGCATGTACAGTACAAGTTGTTACCGTTTCTATGATTCAATGCTTTGTATCAATGTTGATATCATCCACCCTCTAGAAGTGATATAAATTGGGAGTAGATAAAAAGGTCTACATAATACTTGCAAAGTATGAGCACAAGTTATGTCACCTAATTGACTAATTCACTTGTAAGGAAGTTAAACTTTATGAAGTTAACATTTGTTAAAAACCAAGTGATTTAGTATTAGTACAAGCTTACAAGGAGATTATGAACCTGTAATTTCCACTTATTGCGCTTATGAAGGTCAAAATCATGAATTGGGAAGGTAACCCTTTTCCCAGAGAGCGTTGTGCTTAATTGTGGAGTGTGCCATGTAGGTGTTTGCAGGGGCAAAACCGTATTTGGAGAAAGCTATCAACTCTCTGGTGGAAGCCGTGATGGGTTCGCTGGTGTCTGTCTTCAACGATAACAAAAAGTCGGCGTTCCACAGATTTGATATTAACGGATACATTCAGCTCATGCTTGAGGTTTGTTGCCCGTATAGTTTACTTCCTCTACTTGTTATTATGTAATCAGCTGGTCATTCTAGACATATGTAGTGCTGAAATTACCGCGATGTATGCACTATCTCAAACCATTACACTGAGTTTCTAGAGCTTGAGATGCTATGTCGTTGCCCGGGTTGCTTGACATGCCTGACTGTAATTAATTATCTATTGTGCAGCTGGAATACCTGCAAACTGTTTTAGAAGGCTACTTGACTGCGGAAGCATATGACCTGGCTGCGACCTTCCGTGGTTTACTCTTGGACAAAGTCCTGGAGACTGTGTCTGAAATGTCAGACCAACAGAACCATGGCCGAGGTTCGGTCAGAGGGGGAAATCAAGATGGATACGACTACGGAGGAATGACAGCTGATGATTTACGAGTAAGCCAAAATTCTTCCAAATGTCAGCAAAACGGTCACGAAATGAACCCCTTTCCACCTCAAGAATGATCACTGACTTCCATTCTCTGGGTTTCTGCAGGGTCTTGCACAAGACCACATTCAAAGCTACTTACCCATGGAGTTGAAACGAACGCGCTTGAACATGTTGTGCTTCATGGAGGCTCTGGGGGAGCACCGTGCAGGGCAGCTTGGCGGACGCCGTGGATCCCAGATGTTTCAAAGACAACGGACGACTTCTGCACATGGAAACAATGCCTCGGGTCGTCGAAGCGGATCCTCCAGCTTGACTGATTCCGAATTTGGGAAGCCGGGTGGGGCCTTACCGCCTCCAAGTCCTTACTCCAGTGTGGACTCTCCTAGGGTTCTAGATCACTACTTGAGTTCTAGATCGCGTCACGACCCTAGGCGACCTTCATTCAAGGCTAATTCTCACATTTATGTAGATAACGATGAGTTGAGATAGTCGTAGGCCTTGATTTCCACAAGTAAGGAGGAAGAGGGAGAGGGTGAGAAATTAGGGGCACAATAAGTTATTATCTATTTAGTGTTCATAGAGTTGTGTAAAATAGAGCTGCAGAAGCCCAAGAGGCTCTAAGAACCTAAAATCCATGGGCGGCATAGGCACACGCTTTAGATTGTTCGTATGTCACAATGGTGCAAAGCGATTCTTGGAATTCTTGCGGTATCTTGTCCTTTTTTGCTAGAGTTGTAAGAGCAATAAGAGTGTGTGCATTTGCATATTGAGACAATCTCTATCATGAAGTTTTGACTTTTTGTTTGTTTGTCTTTGTTCAGCACCTTCGCTTGAGTTAAGTGGTTGTGAGGGCTGCAATTGGTCCAGTAGATAGATCGACAAACTGAAGACGGAGCTGCACAAAAGAACTTGTCTCAAGAAGAATGTGGAAACCTCTTGTACTAGGCATTCCAACCACAAATATTTATATTGAGACCTCATTACAAAGTGTTTTGTAAATGTGCTAGTTTTGTGAATATAGATTACAAAATTGGTGGTCAATGTAAGTAGTGAAGGATGGAATGAGTAGGTTGAGTATCTGATTGCTAAAGAAAGCTTAACCTTTCAAAAAGTAAAGAGCGTCACGTAATTGGATTGCTGGCTGTTTGAAGTTTGATGCTAAGGAAGCAATAAAAGCACATATACATCCCTCACATTCTACCATCAAATGATAACTTGATTGGTCAAACTAATGAGATGGCTCCAGCCTAAACCAAAATTTGGCTAATTTTCCCAGTAAGCACAATAAGGATTCACCCATTCAAAATAAACTGATAACCAAGTTTAATTTAGCTCAAATAATTGTGTTGCATTAATAGATTAAGAGTACCTCACACCTCAAACTGTGTGCTACAACATGGTGCACAGTAACCACAAAGTAGTTGCTAAGTAACCTCTTGAAAGTTGATTGCATGGTAAAGCCACATAGTTTCATATTGACGATGCGAGGAGCAATCTTCAGAGGACAAAACCAATCCCTTCATCCATAATTCCTCCTTGACTTAGTGTAACTATAGAAGGTACCTTGGATAAAATTGCTTGAAAATTGAATGTCAAGGACAAAGTAAATTCCATCGAGATCACATTGTGACTTTTGTCTTTTGTGTGGCACACCAATCGAGTAATACACGACGCGACTAAAGATATCTACAATGATAATCGATGCAAAACACAAGTTGAATCAAAATTTGTCAATCAACAAGAAGATAAGAGATTGCCAACGTACCATCAACAACAACCATAATTATATGAATCACTAACAAGAAGGCCGGTGCGTCCTCCACAAGTAGAATCACAAGAGTAATATTAGATCATTCAACACTTTGCGACTTTTAGTTAGAGAACCTCCAACAGACAAAATAGTCTTAGAATACACTAACTATTTCTTTTCACAAGACCACTATACACATGCCATGCGAGAGTCGAGCCAATTTCATTGTTGTCAAAACGGGTGAGTTAGGATCACCCGACATCCCAGATGGGAGGACGTATTAATCAAGTCAATTTTTTTTTAATTGTAATAAGTGGCGTTGTGGGTGCTCATATTTTTTAGTGTTATCCTTTTACTAGTACCATTTTCAACCATATATAAAAAAAAGGAGAAAAAAGACCTTGCTACCCTTTGAAATTCAATCTAGGTCACTAACTTTTTAGACAATATTAGTTTGGTCCTTACTTTGAATTGACATAGAGTTAACACGCTTTTGCTTTGATGCAATTGAAGGATAATTCTATTGTCTATTGTGAAAAATATAATTTAGATGGGACATAGTGGTAATTGATTCCATAATTGCACCGTGGAATTATTTTTTACTTTTTACTTTTAAAATTTTGGGTGTTGACGTGGCACCATTGGTCATATCAGCACCACATCAGATTGGCTATTTTTAAATATTTTTTTATTTTTTTAATGTTTTTTATTTTTTTAATGTTTTTTTATTTTTTATGTATTTGCACCGTGGAGGTGCCAAAAATAAAAATCTTGCAGCCTCTTTGAGACCTAAAATTTCCTCTAATGGCTGCGTTTTTACAACTTGCTGAAGCAAATGTACTGCGTCCCTACATGCGGGATGCACTTGCTGAAGTGTCGAAAGCTTGTATTTCATTGCAGGCTATGGATGTTGCTCTAAGTAGTGCTGATAAGAATTTTGAAATAGATAGAATGTAGCACTTTACTAGCAGCTTCGGCATGTACGATGTATCATGTTGTAATTATTAGATGATATTATTATCTCTCAAAATTATATGTGGCACTCAAATAAATAAATGTTAGGCAAGTAAACACTACAAGAAAAAGGGGTCTCTCACAACCAACTAAACAATGACTTGCTGTCCTAAATGATTACAAAACAACTATATAGAGTTTTGGCTCCATAATTGCACTAGCTCTGTGATGTGTACAATATTGCAGTCATTGTTTAGTTGTGGAAATGACTGCAAGATGAAGAGTTTATAAAAATTGAGCAAATACTACGTACATCCGCGCCTTTGCATTCAAGAAGCAGTTGAACCTATGACATAAAAATTTGTTAATTTGAGTTGGAATGGTTGTAGTTATAGATTAGTAGATAGCAATATAACTCTTTGCCCTGTATAACGATGAAATGATTTATGAATAACATTCACGTTCCTAATGCATTCTTTCTGGAAATTGTCAAGTTTCTATTTTTTAAGGTCATTTGTTGACTTTTTTAAGAGGTTCTTGTTATATGCTCAACTATAAAATGACTATCAAAAAGTAAACTCTATCATATAGTAGTCGAAATGTGGTTGTGGCCTTGTAGGACTTCATAGTTGCCTCTCTTATTGTGTCTATTTAATAACTACTTTTATTCATTTACTTAGTTGTTTTCAAATCATTATGTATATATTTTGTTTTCCTTGCTCAAATATTTAGAGTGTAGCTTACATATATTATAGAAACATGATAGAGTTTGAAAATGTCCAATGTTTTATCTTAGCATTTAGTTTTTATAGTACTTTGCCTTTTCTAGTAAATTGTCCTCTACAAACAATTCAATGGCCCCAACTAGAAAAGCCAATTCTGGTGGAGTTGGCACAACTTCAAGAGCAATAAGACCACTAGTTTCATTGTAATGAACACATTTGATGTGTCTACTGCTGCCCTTTCAACTCAAGCTTCTTTCCATTTGCAATTGAGCAATCATTGCATTGTCCACTCGGAAGTGGTTCCTATACGATTTCATCTATGAGTACTGGATTGCTTATTTTGACAAATTTTGGCAAAACAAGAATTTGTCCATATCATCTGAGTTTGCCACATCTAGTATTGAGCTTCCTACAACATTGTAAATTCATTCTCCAAATGGTGAAATGCTTTAATTATCATCTTTTTTATTCTTCCAATTCCTACAAGCATACATTCAAATTAGAAATTGCACTACAAAGCATCTTACTTCAAAGGATTTTATGATTCTAATTTTATGATTCTAATTCCTATACATATAGATCAAATACATCTTTAACTCTTTAAGTGCTTGACAAATAGTGGCAAACCTATCACTCAAACTAGTCATTCTTTATTTGCAATTTAGTTCTAAACACTTGTAGTAATAAGACATTGACTAAACACCATCTTCAATATAACTATAGAGACCACATTTAACAGTTTATGATTATTCTACTTCTCTCCATCTCTCAGTACACATTTGCTCCACTAGAAAGAGTAAAAAATATACATATACAAGTCTCCACCTTCACTACTACAAATGTGGGACATAAAAAAGGTTCAACTTTGTCACATACACATGCCATTGTTGTAGAATAGATATATATAGTAGCACATATTGGTATGTAAGGTCTTCTAATGCAAGAGTCATCACATATGGCTAAATCTTGTTCAACTTTGATTATGTTTTTTTTCCAGTTATGGTCTTCAAAAAATTCTTTGTCACAATCATTTTGCAATGCATAACATCCAATGTATAGCAAATGAGTATATCCAACATACAATGAGTGTATAAAACATGTGAGTACATTGTTGCAAAAGGTGGTATATGAATACTTATCATATGTCATCATGTAGTTAAATATTAGTTATAAAATAATCATTCATCAATTATAGAGCAATGTACATTAATCATAGATCAGTTATAGAACAGTCATATTGATGCTAGAAGTTAGGATTGCCATGTGGCATCCTGTGATTCAATCTGATCCTTATATGACACGAACGGCTGAGATTTTGCCTCTCTCCTTGGCATGATAGAACCCTACATTTCCACAAAGCCACCACTACATTTTTGTGTTTGTTGCTTTCACCACCATGTTTGTTGCTTCTTATTGCCGCGTTTGTTGTATGGGGCCGCCATGTTTCTTGTTTCTCACCTTTGTATTTGTTGTTTCTTATCACCGTGTTTATTGCTTCTCACAATTGTGTTTGTTGTTTCTAAGTGATGCATTTGATGTTTTTCACTGTTGTGTTTGTTGCATCTCACCACCGTTGCTCCATCCTTGTAGAGAGGTGAGTTGATCCATCTTAGGTATTACAACTCTTACTTTATTTTCTTTTGAATTTGTAAAAGTTGATTGTTAAAAACAATGATTTGATTTTTCTTGGATATCACAGTTTTTGCTTTGGTTCTCTTAAGGTTTGTGTTAGTTGATTGTTCAAAACAATGGATGATTTGTCTTAGATATCACAACTCTTTAGTTTGGTTCTCATAGGGTTTGTGTAAGTTGATTGTTCAAAAAAATGAGTTCATTTGTCTTGGGTATCATAGCTCTTACTTTAGGTCTCTTAGGGTTTGTATAAGTTGATTGTTCAAAACAATGGAATGATTACTCTCAAATATCACAACTTGTACTTGGTTCTTTTAGGGTTTTTATAAATTAAACCTCCAAAAGAGTAGAGTTCAATGTTCTTTGTATTTTTGGTCCATTTGCATGGTTTAGTTTTAAAATTGTTTCTTCACCTTGTCTTTAAGTTAAGTATGTATCTAACTTGGATTTTGTTTTTGTGTAGAAGATCACCTTAAACCAAATGTTGAGGAAGAAGGTGCCTCCAACAAAGAAGATGCTTCTAGCATGATGTTGAGCTTTGGAATTGCAGTTGTAGAGGGTTTGATAGTGTAGAGTACAAAGGTTGATGAGTTTTATGTGTAGAGGAAATTAATGTTGCACTTCTACTGCTTTATGTTTGCAATTAATGGAGGTGTATTATTATTAAAAATTTGAATACAAAGCTCTATTTAGCCAAGGCTTGGTCTTATCATTTTGTAGTCTGTCTAAGTTGCGTTAGTCATTTGACATTGCAATCATTGTTGTTTCAGTTGTATGTGTAAGTTATTTAGTCATTGACTGCAAGGATGCAGTTTGTGTTTCATAATTGTGGTGCAATCAAAACTAGTTAAGACTACAATATCACTCATGTGCAACTGCAATATTACTCATCTACTACTACAACAAAATAAATGACTAGTATAAAACTAGATTCTACTAAAAATTGACTATTGAGTAACTACCGTGCATATATAAAAAAATTTGGAGAACGACCAATCAAAAATTTCCACGTCTCCAAAAGTCTCCACCACCAGTCATTCATCAGTATTGATCATATGTATGACTGAGGTATAACTGAACATTTAATATGCCACGTCAGATGCCACCATGGACACATAAGCAGCCACATAGGAAAAATCTATGGATGAACTTTCACATAGGAAGACGGATGGTGATATAAAAATGTAGTCATTTATACAAAGGACTCATCCACAATGACCACAACGTCCAAAATTCTATAGTAGTCATACGTGTCCACAATGACTGAAAACATAGTCATACACGCAGTCATAGAATGCTGAAATTCTTGTAGTGAAAATAATATTAAGTTAATAGAGTCAATTGAACTATTATATTTAAGTTGTACCAAAATTCAGCCAATATTCATGGTTATTCTAGTAGGACTCTTGGACTCTTGCTACCTAGTGTGCCTATATATGAAAAATAATAGTAATGTGACATATTTAGTGATCTCTTTATGATGTCTATTTTGTGTTCTTGGATGTCAATTTCATACATTATTTAGTAATTTAAACCAATATTGCTTCCATTTCAAAGTATCATGAAATTTGTTGCCAATGGCTTGGTTTTGCTATTAAATCTTACCTAGCACCTTGAATACTAATGATTTCATCACTTGGATATCCAAAATTGATAGATAGCCACATATAATGCTCCTATCCCTAGATATATAATTTTAAACGAAAATGGGTGGTTGCAAGAAACACTTACTCATTTTGTGCCAAGATGTTGTGTCAAGCTGCAACATCGAGACAATGTTTTTGTTTTTCATTCTGAAAAGCATATGCACATCTTGTCACTTTTTTAATTTCTTTAATTTTGGGGGTTTATGTTGGCCATGCAAATGCTGTTGGCTTTGAGGAAGTGATGAGGGTGTTTGTCCTTCGCATCTGCTCCCTCATGCACACAGCGACTTCTGAGCTTGTGATGGCTGTTGCTGTAGTGCAACGTCTCTTCTCCCCTTTCACCATTTCCAACTTACCTTTGCAGTTCCAAGAGCTCATGGTATCCACCTTGGCTACCCTCACTAAGTAAGCTTCTTCCTCACAAGAAATTCAACCTCGAAAGGTCTCCAATGCCCATTCTAGCCATGTATTTTTGCTTGTTTCTATGAGTTTATTATTTTGATAACTATCGTATCTGACTGCGTTAGTATTGTATTGAAGTACAATTTCATACAATAAATTCAAAGGAAGATTTTTATTTCAGTACTTAACAAGGATTTTATGGGACTTTTATATGGTATTTATACATTTTGTCCTCATGGAATCTTCAAGGGCTAAATCTCTCCAGAAATTTTGCAATTTTATCAAACACTTAGTTAATACTGTGAGTGTCTTTTTGGTAAGGTTTTGAGTAAAAATTAGTCTGTTTTAGGAAATCTTGGATTTTGTCATAAGGAGAATCTCCTCTATTCTTCACAAGAGGTCATCTTACGATCACAATGATCACACAGAGGTCTTACCAATGATCACACCATGGTCTCCTTTGGTCCATGGAGAGGTCTCCATATGATCATTATGACTTTAGAAGACTTCCTCATGAAATTTTGAGAAAATTTGTCTTTATTTTGATGCCCTGAACAACATTTTAATGAATAACCTTGTTTATAGAAGGAGGCTTTGAAGTAGGTACAACTTGAGTATGAACTTTTACCTTTATTTTCCTTTTGTTACGTACTGCTCTCTTTGGTTTCCGTATACTCAGTTTTCATGTAGTCTTACTATAGCTTTTCATGGGATGTGGGATTCAATTTGTTGGAGAGACTAAACAAAGACGCATCGCAGATCCATGAGGATATGATACTACAACTGCATCAAATGCAGGACACAGTTTGCTACACATTCTTTGAATGTTTCTTATCTCTCTCTGGTAAGTCTTGAAAAGGAATATAAAAACTGAACGTGCACTGATGCTTTTCCTCAAATGATCAGAGCCCTGAAGATCATAACATTCTTCAACGTGGTGTCATTTTCTATCCATGAAAAGAAGATAATTTAAGCAAAGTTTGCCACTGTTCCTCTCTTTATCTGTAATTGTGATTCTTTTTCACTGCAACCCTTTCTCAAGCCCATGGTTGTCTCCCTTTTATTTCTTCCTAGTCTTGTCAACTTGTCATTGTCCATTTCTCCTCTTCTAAAATTGATCTTCTGCTTGAATTTTCACCAACTAACAGTAATATAGTATCATTGGAGTTATCTGAGGGAACACCCAACGCTGCTAATTAATGATACAAATATAGAATGGATTCTTCCTTCCACTTTTTCATTAGCTCCAAATTAAATGCCCCTGAGAAGTCGCAAGGGGCTTTTCAAGTCATTAAACTCAAATTCAGTGCTTCACAATGACAACTCATATTACTTAAATCCGTATCAAGTTTTGTCATCCATCTACTAGAGTTTTCCAATCACACAAGAAAAAACAAGTGGATGTGACCGTTGTTTTCTATACTTGATCCAAGCATGTTTCTTCTGCAATTATGATGGATTTTACGTTTGAAGCATGTCAAATGCATGTTTTCTGTATCTGTTATTGCGAATCACGCAAATAATTTGGAGAAACTGGCCTGGAATGAACTGGCTTATGCAACCATTGAAGAAGGGACAGAGACTGAGCAAGAAGAAGAAGAGTGGGAGGACGGATTTGTAGGTTTGGTAGCAGGAGTGGAAATCACAAGCACCCACCAACGCTTACTCGTAGTGCTCAATGGGTGTAAGCTCACCAGCGCTTATTCATTGTATAAATTCTAACTCCTCAGAAGTTAGAAGGCCAATATTGTAGTGACACTTCAGTCAACCGTTCCCTTGCATACAAGTATCCTGCTCAACAGAACAAATTCTACTCCTGATCTCAAAACTATACAAATTCTTCGCATTGTACATTTGTAGTATATTCTGTCTAAGTTATCACTCTACAGTCACGGGACATCCAAGGTTGGTCAAGTGGCAACTTCTCACACCTGTACCTATCAACCCGCACCAGCCGCAACAATGTCTTCACTATAAGAAACCCGCGTTTTTTTAAACGTCACAAAAAACGTCAGTGTACGTTTCGGTTGACAGGGACGTAGTCAACGTTGATGTCACCTAAAATCCGTTATAACTAACGGGCAAAAAATGTCCTAAAATTTCAAAAAAACATGCCTGATTTGGCCTTGTTTTTTTTTGACGTCACACATGACATGCTCTTTGAAGGTCCCCATAGTGTGCCAATTGGCGGACAGCTCAGTTCCATGTAAGCGCCACGTGGGCGGGCAATGCCACATAGAATTTTTTTTCATCCAATTCGTTGCTGACGTGGTCTGTGACGTGGACCCGTGAAAAAGTGACGTGGACCCCCCAATATCTGACATGGCATGCCTAGTCAGCACACTTTCATGCCATTTAAAATTTTTAATATTTCTTTTTGAAATGTCAATTTTAGACGTTTAGATAGACGTTTTTGGAGACATCAACTGCTGCATACCATGCCCATAAGTCAAGGTCAGTAGAAAACATTTATTTAAAAATAAAATAAAATAAAATGAATAAAAAAATTGTTGAATTCAACAAGAATTTAAAAACACTTACCATCTACCATCAAGAGAATTTTTGATGGCCAAATGAAGGAATTACTTCATTAAAAGTTAGTAAAAATAAAGGGTTGAGAGGTCCTATTTGTATCCATTGTCCATCCATAGTGAGACAAAAGATGTGGGATAACTAAAAATGGGAACTTGACTATTGTAAGTCTCCACGTTGTTTCAGACATTTTGCATTGAACACAATTCTTGCTTTACATATCCCATATAGATTGCTTCACTTCCTACCACCTCACTTGTATAAAGACCATTTCTTTTCATCCATGGTGCACATCCATCCATTTTCCTTTTTTTTGCAAAGCATGCCATGTGGCTGCCCTTCCCCTAAATTTTTCACATATGGTCAACATTTTACCATAGACCATAGTAATTTTTACAAACTTATCCATAATCAAAATTTGTCTACTTGCTAACGTGGCAGTCTATGTTTTTTTGGACGTTCCAAAAAACATCAATATGTCTTTAGTGATGTCAAATAAAATGGCAACGTCAATGATAACATCAACTTTGATTTACAGAATGTGCAATGTTTTTTGCAACATCCACGAAAATCTACCTTGTCTAGCTAGATGTCCTCCGATATTGTCATGTTTTATCGGACATCGCATGTTAGTGGTAAAACATCGCCAAAAATGTGGTTTTCTTATAGTGCTTCAAATCAGGTAGTACTTCCAATTTAGCACAGCCTCACAGGTTCAAAAGTTCGATCTCTATGATGACGCTTGGAATTTTTTGTCTTTTGACTGAGCTCACCCTCTTTCCTCCAGCTACATAGTTGTTGGACGGATAGGGGATCATTGGCCAGCCGTAGACGGAGCTGCACGTAAGAATTGGATTGCATATGAACATGGAAACCTTCCTGCAAAGACCCCATCATGATAAAGAAATTATTGACTGTTAATACAAGTAGTGAGGGTGAATAGGTAGATCCAGTATCTCATAATTTGAAGCTTAACCTTTTTTTAATTGAAGGAGGGTCACTTGGATTGCAAAGGGCACAAAACTTTGATGCTGAGGAAGAAGTAGTAGAACATAAACCTCTCTTTTATTCTAGAATCAAATGATAACATAATTAGTCAAGTTATTAAGATGGTACTTGAGTGAACCAAAATTTGCCCAATAAGTGCAATAATGTTTCAACAATTCATAGGTTTACAAAAGAAATTGTTAAACAAGTAAAATTAAGTTCAAATTATAGCATAGAATGGTTAAGAGTAACTGACCCCGAAAGTGAAGTACAGTGAGGTGCAGAGTTATCACGAAGCTGCTACTCATATACCCCTCCAAACCTGGCCGCATGAGAAATCCTTAGAATGTCATAGTGACCATACCGAAAGCATCCTCTTCGGCCAAAAGAAAATTTACTTTGTCACTCTCATATCTTGGCAATCTTGGCGGAACTAATTTGTAGTCATGCAAGATAACGGAAGAGTTAATCGCACCATGGGCACTAACCTTCCTCGTACATTAGGAATAGTCATAGGGCAGTACACGAGGCTCGGCTAGCAATTTCTATAGTAATAAATTGTCAAATCTTCTTGTCAGTTATAAATCTTTTTGTCACTCATAAATTCTAGGTCCTACTCTAGTACACACTTAGCCTTGCACAAACAGACTTAACTCAAAATTAGAATAATGAATCTTCTCAAGTTTTGGGAATCAATCGACTGGAACTTATACTTCTTTTGAACTCGTGATGAATCATTCCTTAAGATCAAATTATTGTAGCAACAATCGTTCAGTACCTCTTAAGCTAAATTAACACAAAATCTGTGATCTACCCTCTTTCTTCTAGGAAAAAGAAGAGACAAAATCAAGGTTGTCCCTATCATTTCACGTTCGGATGTCCGTTGGACGGACAATACATTCAGATCCAAAACCAGCGTCCATCGAGATCCAAAAATAAAAAATAAATAAAAAAATTTGGTTGACATAAATCCTAATGCGTTCGGACCGCCGCTCACTAGAAAAAAATTGCGTTTGCCTCAACAAAATCTACTTGATGTGTTTGTCGAGGCAAACTCAGAATCTGAATTGAAAAACGCAGAAAAATGCAAATTTTTGTGTTTGCCTCAACAAACACATCAAATAGATTTTGTTGAAGCAAACATAGAGATCTTCTAGTGGCTGAGGGAAATACCAACAAGAAAAGCCAACGTCACATTAGAATAGACAACCTTGGACGAAATACATATCTCGGAAACAAATTTGCTGATAAATAGAAGACAAAGGATCATCGTATGTAGCACCTAGAATGCGCCTTAAATGCAATCACTAGATTCCAAGTCCTATTGTAGTATACACTCAGCCCCTGCATAAACAAACTTAACTCAGAATTAGAGTAATGAATCTTCTCAAAGCTACTTACCCATGAAGCTGAAGCGGACGCGCTTGAACATGTTGTGCTTCATGGAAGCTCTGGGAAAGCACCCTGCAGAGCAGCTTGGCGGATGTTGGGGATCCCAGATGTTTCAAAGACAACGGATAACTTCTGCATATGGAAATAATGCCTTGGGTCGCCGAAGCGGATCCTCCAACTTGACTAACTCCGAATCTGGGAAGCCGGGTGGGGCCTTACCGCCTCCAAGTCCTTACTCCAGTGTGGACTCTCCTAGGGTTCTAGATCGCTACTTGAGTTCCAGATCGCGTCACGACCCCAGGCGACCCTCATTCAAGGCTAATTCTCACATTTATGTAGATAACGATGAGTTGAGATAGTCATAGGCCTCGATTTCCATAGGTAAGGAGGGAGAGGGAGAGGGTGAGAAATTAGGGGCACAGAAAGTTATTATCTATTTAGTGTTCATAGAGTTGTGTAAAATAGAGCTGCAGAAGCCCAAGAGGTTCTAAGGACCTAAAATCCATGGGCAGCACAAGCACACGCTTTGGATTGTTTGTATGTCACAATGGTGCAAAGCGATTCTTGGAATTCTTGCGGTATCTTGTCCTTTTTTGCTATAGTTATAAGAGCAGTAAGAGTGTGCATTTGCATATTGAAACAATTTCTATCTTGAAGTTTTGACTTTTTATTTATTTGTATTTGCTCAGCACCTTTGCTTGAGCTAAGTGGTTGTGAAGACTGCAATTGATCCTGTAGTCGGATCAATGAATTGACGGATCTTTGAATTGAAGATGGAACTACATGAAAGAGTTTGTCTCGAAGAGAAGATGAAAACCTTTTTGTACTAGGCATCCCAACCACAAATGTTGAGACCTCGTTACATAGTGTTTTGTAAATGTGCTAGTTTTGTGAATATAGATAACAAAAGTGATGGTCAATGCGGGTAGTGAAGGGTGGAATGAGTAGGTTCAGTATTTGATTTGCTTAAGCTTAACCTTTTTTAAATGGAAGGATTGCCAACTTCACGAAAATTTGATGCCAAGGAAGAAATAATAGCATGCATACCTCCCTCTTATTCTACCATCAAATGATAACATGATTGGTCAAACTGATGAGCTGGCTTCAACGTGAATCAAAATTTGACTTTCACGGAAAGCGCAATAAAGATTCACCCATTCAATAATTACAAAATAAACTGATAACCATATTTAATTTAGTTCAAATTATAGCATCAGCATTTTAAGAGTATAGTACCAGACTTCGCAAATGAAGTACAATAAGGTGTAGAATAACCTCAAAGCAGTTTTTGAGAAACCCCTCCAAACTTAGTTGCATGGAATAGCTTTGGAGTTTTATATTGACGATGCCAAAAGCGTCCTTGTCAGCCAAAAGCACATGTGCTTTGTCACGCTCAAATGTTCTCATACTTGGTGGAGTTAATCTGAATAATTTTTTTTGATAAGTGATTGGAGTAAATGGAGGAGTTGATTCCATCTAGGGTATAGACCCTTATTGTTTAATTGGCAAAGTCATCGAGTAATAAATAGCTCAACTGGAGATAAATACAGTGATAAGGGATGCAAAACACAAGCCAAATCAAAACCCTTCAATCATCAAGAAGATCAAATATTGCCGAAATAAACAAAAAAATCACTTAGTTAATAACAAAGTTGGTGCATCCTCTATAAGCGGAGTCAATCACAAGAAGAGTATCTTGACTGGTGTGAGCCCCCAATTCGTCACTAGGGATTCACAGTTTTCTTTTTTTCGAATTTTACAAATTTAAGTGTAGTTTTATATACAAAAAGTTCAAAAAAGAGTGTAAAACCAAAATAGGTATGTCACGTACCAATATAGCATTTGGTCCCTTATAGATTATTTTTTCCCAAATAAACCCCATTTCCACTTGTACATAGGTTAAAATGTGAAAATGTAGGAAAATAATAGAATTAAGGCTAATCCAGCCCAAACAGCCAAACCTACGGTACATGTGACATCTTATGGCTAAAATTGATCCGAGGGAGCACCGTTGAGGTCCCAAAGTTCATTCCCAAAGATAGTTTTCACTTTCTCCATAGGATTGAAGAAATAGTGGAAACTCCAATTGTTGGTCTGTAGGAGTTACAAACTCAAGATGGACCCGTAAAAGGAATCTACAGGAGGAGAATGGTATTCTAGGGTGGAAATCACATTTGGGACTCAATGGCGAAATCGGCTTGCTAAGATTCTCTTGTATGTGAAAGATTCTTTAGTTGCCGGAATTAAAAGGAGAAGACAAAATTTGATTCTCCTCTGACCTTTGTGCAAAATAAAAATATGAGCTTGCACATCCTTTGTGGAATTCTATGAGAGGTTCCATAAAAAGTTTCGGAATTTTCTGACTTACAGAAGATGCCCTTCCGGACGGTCAACCGCCAAAACCTACGGTGGGAAATTTCTAGAAATTACCTAGGTTGCTATAAAATATCACTAAAAATTAGATTAGCTTCTTTTATGCTAATAAGATTCCCCACCAAGTTTCAAGACATTCCGATAGCCAGAAGTGTCCGAACCGGCGAAATTCCCCGATAATTGGCAAATTTGAAGTTTACGGTGGAGTTGACTTGCGTACCGGGAGCATACAAAATCGGAATGAGGTCAAAGCTAGATCTTTTCTTACTCCCCCATACCTATTAAAGAACCTAGACTCAACCTCCAATATTTGTTTTTTTACCCCGTTTTGGTGTTCAGTTAGCGGTAGGTTATGCTGCGTTTTTTGGAGTTGGTTAAGGGGTGGGCGGTTCTTCAGAACTAAAAATGACTTTTTGAAGCCAACGGCGCAATCGGTTTTCAATTTGGAGTTAATCTCCAAAAGTTAGAAGTTGAACCAGCGTAGAAAGTCAAAATTGATTATTTAGAATGAAAATCTTAGATGATAAGATTACTACTAGGAAAAAGAGAGGGGGTGAGCGCCCTTAAAAATGTATATAAGGGGGCTCATTTTCCTCTCACAAACACCCCTTGTAGCCATATTTTGGTTCACTTTACACATTTAGTTCCATTTAGTTGGATTTTGGCCATTTTAAGCTACGTTGCCAAAATTGTGTGTTTTTGGAGCATTTGAAGCTCTGTTGTTACTACTTTTCAAGCTCTCTTTGAAGGACATTGGGGGCCCTTCAAAGTTTGCCTTGTCTCTTACATTGAGGTCCTTTTGAGGTATTATTGTTGGATTTTTGGGAACTTTGAACTAATCCAAGAGCTTACCTCGTATCGTATCTTGGCGATGTCGCTTTGGGGGGACTCTAGTGCTTGACGTATAACCTTGAGGTGTTGTTCATGTAGCCAATTTGCTAGTTGTTTGAGAGTTTAACACGTGGTACAATTGCAGAAGTTATAGTCCTTTATGTTTAGAATTTTGGGTGTGAGAAAAAATACGGTGAAGCTATAGTCCCTTATGTTTAGAATTTTGGGTGTGAGAGAAAATACGGCGAAGCTATAGTCCTTTATGATTAGAATTCTGGGTGTGAGAAAATACGGCGAAGCTATAGTCCCTTATGATTAGAATTCTGGGTGTGAGAAAATACGGCAAAGCTTTGACTCTAAAAGGTCCTAGAAAAAGTCTATAAAGATTAGGTGCTAGTTAAAATCTCCATTTCCCCACTAGTCACCAAGTTTAGTTTCCAAAATACCATTTTGGAATATCAAGTTTAGTTTCCAAAATATAGTGCCAAACCTTGGCAAAATTTACCCCAAAGCAATAGTTTCAAGTGTTGTCTCAGTTTGGCATTCATCCATCAAAGTTCCGATTGTTGTGTTAGATTCAAAAATCTAAAAGATCAAAGAGTGACCCTTGGTAGTAAAAAAAATCAAAACTGAATTATCAAGTTGGGATGGGAAGCAACCCCAACCAGCCCGAAGGCCAAGTTAGGAGCAGTCAAGGTGGGGAGCACCAAGCAAGCCAGCCATGCAACAGCCCACAGAGGGGTCTGCCCTCTCGCAGCCCGCCACGTGGCTGCGACTGACGAACTAACTGCGACTAACGAACTGGCCGCGACTGAATTGAACTGGCTGCGAGTGAACTGAACTGGGCTGCGACTTAATTGAACTGGCTGCGACTGAATGAACTTGGCTGCGACTGATTGAACTTGGCTGCGACTGATTGAACTGGCTGCGACTGAATGAACTTGGCTGCGACTGAAGTGAACTGGCTTGTGACTGAACCAAACTTGGTTGCATAACTTGAATTCATGGCCGGTTGGAGGCTATGCCTTGGGCCAAATTTTGAGTTTTAAATCAAAAATCACACCTTCATGTTGTCTTTTGGAAACTAGCAATTTAAGTAGGAAAGGTAGAAGTAGTATAGGGAGTGGAAAAAATAGGAATTAGAGCCCACTTAGACAAAACATTCATCATCAAAATGTCATCTTAGAATGAAGGTAGAGGATTAGAAGTAGTATAGGAATATTAGGAACATCTCACTTAGCAACGTTTCCATTGCCAAAAAGGAACCTCTCATAGGACTCTTCAACCTTTCAAAACCCAATAGAATAGAATGCAAATGAAGTAGAAACACGTGAGAGTTCAATTAGAAGTTGAAGAAGGATTTGGAATTTAAGATTAGGTGGAAATCCTTGGGAGCGACTTTGAACCATTAGAATGTAGATAAAACAATAATTGACTTGAAGAGTTGATAGAAGATCAATTATTGTTTATTAGCCAAGTCAAATTTTGAAGTATAAATAATTGAATTAGAATAGTGTTAGAAGAGAAAAAAAGATTAGGAGAAAAAGAAAAAAAAGGAAAAGTCCAAGAAATTGGCAAACTTTGTACTAACGCTCCTTCTTTAAGCGGTGAGCACAATTCAACAAAGACCTCAACCATGACAAACGACAGAGAATTTGAAGGGATATACGACTATTTCAACAACGACACCAACTCTGAGGTAAGTTCCTAACTACAAACCCTCCATTTCAAATTCTCAAAAATAGACATTTAAAAGTAGGGCCGAACTCTCAAGTCAATTCATAATGTTTAGACTAGGATTATTCCAAGAATCAGGGAATTAATGTTGTAGAGCCTAGTTAAAGGTTTCCAGAACCGTCTCACACTTAGAATTTGAAATCAAATTGAAAGAGAAATTAGCGGATGAAGTTTAGGAGTGATATTGGATGAAATTTAGTACATTTTATCCAAGTGGAACAAGAATGGAAACTTAGGTAGAAACATAAATCTGGAATCCAAAAAGAAAACAAAAATTAAAATTCAAGTTGTAGGTTAGTAGAAAACCATGGATGAAGTTAGAAGTACCAATTAGCGGTCAAACTTCATCCATTGATAACTCCTAGTAGGAAAGTCCAATTAGAAAGTGTCTTAACATTCTGAAAAGATAGAATTAAGAACTACAAAGAAAAATTAACAAAAATCTAAAAATAATAAATTGCTCAGAATAGCACCGAGTCACATAAGTAGGATAGGAATCAAACAAGTACTAAAAAGAGGTGATCAAAGAGAAAAATTAGATTGGAAATAGGTAGAAGGCACTTATTAGAGTCCAAAACTAGTTTAACTTAGGAAAAATTCTTAATCATTTAGGAGCAAACAACGGATGAACTTTGGGTTAGGATATGGATGAAATGGGATAAAACTCATCCATCTAAGTCCAAACTTAGAACTTAGGTAGAAGTTGGTAATATAGAGTTAGAGTCAAAAACTTGAAGTAAATAGAATAAGGAAAGGGTCCAAATACAAGGATGAAGTTTAGATAGACTAATAGAAGTTAGAACTTCATCCGTCCATAACTTTTGCTAGGAAGGTCGTATAATGTTGAGTTTTATATTTTTAGAAATGGCATGAAATTCTCTCTCTTTTTATGTGGCTAAATTTAGACTGTATCACCTTCTGTTCAAAAACCACAGCGGCCTAGTTGGTACGCCCCAATTAGAGTAAACATTGCAAATTAAGTTAGTTTTTTCTTGATTTCTTTGATTTTCTTGCAAACTTGTGTATGTTTAAGATTTAGAAAAGATCCATTACTTAGAAGGCACAATGGATTTACACTAGGCACCCATAGGACAAAAATCAAACCTAAAACTCAAGAGCCTGGTTGTGCTCACTTATTTACCAAGGGTGGGTAAATAAGGGCTCACAACTGGAACCTAAGCACTTGCAACTAAATTTAAAATTGCACACAACAAGCTTCCCTAGCTGGATATTCATTAAATCCATTCTGCAATCGAATTAACAAGGATAAATTTCCAACAACATCTATTTGCCTTGACGAAGAAGTGTTGGATGATAAGTCAATTAGTGCACCTAATAAGTCAATTAGTATGTCTGACCCCAAAGTAATAACATTCACTCACATTTATTTGAGAATTCCATGAAATTGAGAGGCCCACTAGAATGGAAGTCCAAATCGCTACTTGCGCGCACGTCACAACCCCAGGCGACCCTCATTCAAGGCTAATTCTCACATTTATATAGATAACGATGAGTTGAGATAGTCAGAGGCCTTGGTTTTCACAGGTAGGGAGGAAGAGGGAGAGCGTGAGAAATTAGGGGCACAAGGAGTTAAATTCTCAATTTAGTGTCCATAGAGTTGTGTAAAATAGAGCTGTGGAAGCCCAAGTGGCTTTGTAAACCTTAAAATCCATGGGCAGCACATGCATACAATTTGGATTGTTTGTATGTCATAATGGTGCAAAGTGATTCTTGAAATTCTTGTGGTATCTTGTCCTTTTTTGCTAGACTTGTAATCTTGAGCAGTAAGAGGAGGAGTTTTTGTTTGCATATTTAGACAATCTCTTCATGAAGCTTTTGACTTTTCTTTTTTTCGTCTTTACTCACCCTCTTTGCTCAAGCTAAGTGAGTATTGGACTAGTAGGCAGATCATCAGCGAGTGGAAGACAAAATTGCAGGAAAACTATGGAATATTATATGCACCCAACCTCATCCGATGACGTCAACTTTGTCCATTTGCAAGGTGACCTAAACCCATAGGATGGTGACAAAAACCTATGGCACCGCAACATAAACCTATAGACAACGACACAAATGTCTAACACCATCCAATACAAGGGACATAGGAATTTTGACACCAATTTTGGTTTACCTTGATGTCCTTCAAACTTGAGCAACTTCCCAAAGCATCAAGTTGCACATCCATGAGGTAAAAAAACAACTTCTGGACAAATCCCAAAATTTTCTAAGGGCTCCAAACCCAATTCCAAACCAAATAAAAGATTTTAAATGCCTCAATGTAAATGAACAAATTGGTTCTGCAAGTACCCATTCTTGATTTTTGGAAATTGGTGGAACACAATTCACGGTGTCAAAAATTGTTGCAACTACTTTATTGGATGACTCCTACATCGTTTAACAACTAGTTAGAAGCAACTAAATCAAGGAGAGACATCCTTTAAACTTGCTACTCCACAAGCTGACTCCAACACTGATGGGTCAAGCCTGGACACCGGTGATACAAATCTTGAACAATTTGTGGTTTTTGGAAATTGATGGAACACAATTGGCGGTGCCAAAAATTGCTGCAACAACTAGTGTTGGACAAACTCCAATATCAATTAGCATTTCACGAATTGACAAACTATTTTCTATGAGTAATTTTGACTTGGTGAGATCAAGGCTTTGTTTATGGTGGAGAGTCAAGCTGCAACTTGCTTTTGAGGATGTCCATTGGCATCACTACTAGGGTTGTGGCAATCCGTTTGCTGCGATTTGCAATCTGTTTTTTACATTTTGTTTGGGAATGCCAATGTTGCTGCATCACTATTGTAGGTGTTTTAGCAATTAATGAGGGCATGAATAAGTACATTAGTCACATCGAAAGTTCGTTTCTTGAAGTTGCTTGACTTCGCCAAAGTTTAGGGTCTTTGAGCTACATCTCGTCCTTGCTGGAGAGTCAGTCAAGTTGTTGAATTTTCTGGCACATATTTATATCTTCACAGCCATGTACATATTGTTGATCTCATGGTCTTTGATTGATTACTTTATTGGGACGAGAAAGATTTGTTTCCCTCTTCTCAACTGAAGGAAGCCAAGTAGTCTTGTCTTGAAGATTAGATGAGTGTTGGAGTTTAGGGTCGTTGCAAGAATGATTGGCTAATTTTGTTCCACTTTGGCTGTTTTCGACTAGTACTCCCAATACTATGAGCTTTTTGCATATGAATTTTTTAAAATAAAATTAAATAAAATAGGGATAATTAGTATAACACTAGAAATAGCATATCACCAAAATTTCAGACCTAAAAAAAATCAAGGTAAAAAATTATTCACAAAAACGTATGAGCTGAAATTTTGAAGAAAATACATAGTTTGACGTTTTAATTTATACAAAATAGGAAAAACAATTTTCAAAGAGACTAAAATTTTTTTATTTGGAAAGACTTTATTTTAAAGAGATTTCACCAAAAAAACTATCTTGAAACCATCTTCAACAATCAGAATTGCGCGCGCAAGGGAGCCTTCTTTGCATAGACGTAAAGGACATAAAATATAATATTTTTTGATGCCCCTTGGTAGGAACATGACTTCCTACTATGGGAATAGACCATAGAAATTTCAGCTCCAAATCATTAAATTTGGGGACTCCATAGTACTAAAAACCCTTAAAACTCAAAACGTGACATATTAATTTAAATGATTTTTAAATATAAAATGATTTTTGAAAATTTCTGAAAAATATGAGATATGATTAAACTCAAGAGAGGCATCTCCAATAAAAATTTCAAATTCATGCAAGTCATGCTGCAACAGTTATAGCAAAAGGAAGCTTCCGCACTTGCTTTGTGACAATGTTTTAGTACCGGTCTTTCTTGCAATGACCCCATTAGAGAAAATCTGGGCCTTCCGGAGGGCTACTCCACAGCCCTCCAAAGGACCCTGAAATTTACTTTTTTTTTGCAAAAAAATAAGTTTTTCCCCTATTTCCGCGCAGCAGTTTCTGCTGCGACAGTGGAGCAGGAAACGAATTATACGAGTAAAAAAAAAAAAAAAAATTTTTTTTTTTAGTCTTAAAAAAATATTTAAAAATTATTAAAAAAAAAATTTATTAAAAAAATCCGATTTCTGACCGTTTCAGCAAGCTGACTGCTCACCGAGGGCCAGTTCTGCAGTGACAGGCCAAGCATTTTAATAGCTTGGCATGTCCCTGCGGAGCAGCCCTCCGGAGGGCTGATTTTTTCTCTAATGTTTATCTCTAGTTCTCAAGAGTGAAGAGAGAGCCTTGCTTGTGTATGGGTGACAGTACGCTGAACGTGCATTATGGAAGCCATAACCTTGCCTAGATCAATAGTTTACAAAGCTATTCATGAAGGTCTCAGCAATTTAAGTTTAGGATTCCATGCAGTCTTTTTAAGCGGAAGCCTTCGTTGAAGCATATTGCAAGTCTGGTATTGGGCACTGAAATGTATTTGTAGTCATCCAATGCCACGTTACGAAACAAATCTATCTTTTTCAGTTAGACTAAAAAGATAAAAAGTGGTTACAAATCCTCCTCTAAAATTATATATGACCAGTGATTCTAAGTGCAATTGCTTGATTTCCCATCATGACTTTCAATGATGGGAAATCAAGCGCAAGAGATGACAGAGGACCAAGAGCAGCGTCCAATGCGTATATGTCTGCATTTGATTGCATTAACAAATCTGTGTCTTCCATTTTATTTTTCTATATCTTATTCTTGCGCAATTTTTATAAAATTGAGTTTGTTTATCTATTTTTGCAATGATGAAGTTCATTGAGCTCTCATTTGATTTGTACTTGAAGCTTTTCATTTCATTACAAGAAATTTGGATCCTAAGGAGGGTTGTTAGGATTTCGGCAATTATGCAATTACAGCAAATATATATACATATATATAATAATAATAAATAATAATTTTTTAATTGAAATTCTAACGAGGCACACCAGCTAATAGCCCATCTTACAGATTCCCTAATGGCTTTTTTTCCTTAATGCACATTTTCAAGCATCCAAGCAACCCAAACAAAGCCTAAAATTTTCTGTAATATTTTGCTATGATTCATAGATTTTGGTGCATCACATTAAGTTGATTCTTCGAGACTTAAAAGCTTGCATCAGCATTCAAATGATCACTCTCCAAAAAGAGCTTGCCAGTTATGGAGATGGCCAAAACTTTAGGTTCAACCTGACCAGAAATGTTTGATAGCTGTAAAAATATGAAAGATTTGGAAGATGTCCTTTAATTTTGGACAAAGTCCTTGAAGAATACATCTTTGTGCATATGCAAAATATCACCATTCAAATCCAATTGGAGGCGTTGCCGAGTGCCATATTTTTCTTGGCATGACATAGGTTTCCATTGATGTGCTATAGGTTTTTATTGCCACCCAATAGCACTAGAAGAAAATGAAGGGTTTTGCGACTACAAAGAGCAACTAGTTTTGATTTGTGTAACCCATTTGCAACAGGTGATAATTTAGAGACCCGCAGTTGCAGTGGACAAGTCGCATGCAAATTTGTAGTCCCAAATCCGAGTATTTAACATCCTATTTGGAACTTCATCGATGAACTCTTCTGACGCGGTTGCTGATGTGGTCTTTGCTTGTACAACATAGTCGCAACTCCTTTGTGACTCCTTTGTGACTTCATTACGACTTATTTGTGACTTATTAGCAATTGTTTGTGACTTCATTGCAACTCATTAGTGACTTATAGAATTTGTAGATTTTGAAATTTTAATCTCAATGATTTGTAGATTTTGAAATTTCAAATCTAACTCTTTTTTTAGATGTCAAAAATCCAAATTTTGGTATTTAATAAATTTCAATGGTTTAATAATTTCACAGTTTTAAAGTATTTGAATTTTTCAAATATTTTCAAATTTCTACAAATTTTAGAAATATACAAAATATAAAAATCCTGCAAAATGTAGAATTCTACAAATTGTTGAAATCTACAAAATATATAAATCTATAGATTGTAGAAATCTACAAATGTAAAAATCTATACATTGTAGGAATCTACAAATTATAGAAATCTATAAATTATAGAAATCTTAGAATTCTATTAACGGAATCCATTACATTAGATTACAACAACTTAAAAGTCTTATAAGTCAAACCTAATGGTACTCTTGACAATTGATATGGGACAATTGCTAAGAGACAATTAGGAAACAACTATAGTACAAAACAACTAAGATACAACTAGGATACATTCAACTACTGTCATGTTATAGTTGCAATCGTTTCCTAGTCGTTTTCTAGTCGTTTTTTGCGACTACAAATCGCCACATAGGATTTCACAGAGTATAGACTTCTTCACATCAAGTCATCAACAACTGAGATGAATATTGGATGGAAAATAGTCCACATTCATTCTAAATCTGAACTCAAGTACAACTCTTGTAATCTTACACTTCATTCTACAACTGCTTGTAACTACTGCAACTAAAACAATATATAACATTTCATTCTACAATTACTTTGCAACTAAAACAATGTGTTGATGATGTAAAAACAATGACACAAAACTGTGAAGTAAGCCTGGGTGCAAATAGAGAGGATTGCAGTCGTAGGATAGCTGTATAGGACACTTAGTCGCATATTGCTGATTTTGGTGGACACGCTTTTCTTCTAGTATAGGTTATCGTCAATGTCCTATAGATTTCAGTTGACGTCTTGTTGGTTTATGTTGCCGTAGAAGTCGACAACGTGTGAGTGGAAGAGGTTGACGTCAATGTCAAGGGATGAGGTCGTCACCCATTTTGTATTCTATAGAAACACTTGACTCGAGATAAACATGGAAACCTTCATGTACTTGCCAACTACAAATGTTAAGACCCCATCATGTAGTGTTGTGCAAGTGTGCTAACTTTGTGAATTTATACCAAGATAAAGAAATTGATGGTCAATGTGAGTAGTGAAGGGTGGAATGTGTAGGTTCAGTGTCTCATTTGTTGAAGTTTAACCTTTTCTAAAATGTAAGGACGGTCACCTAGATTGCCAACTGCACAAAAATTTGATGTTGAGGAAGCAATAATAGCAAATATACCTTCCTCTACTTCTACCATCGAATGACAACTTGATTGGTCAAACTAATAAGATGGTTCCAATGTGAACTGAAATTTGGCTAACATTCCTAGTAAGTGCAATAAGTTTTCACCCATTCAAAGGATTACAAAATAAATTGATAATCAAGTTTCATTTATCTCAAATTCTAGCATCAACATATTAAGAGTACTTGCATCCAAAAATGAAATATAATAAGTCAATAAGGTATAGAGTAACCTTAAAGCAGCTGTTGCTACATCCCTCCAAACCCGGTTGCATGGCAAAGCCGTGGAATTTCATATTGATGATGTCAAAAGCGTCTTCCTTGGCCACAAGCACATATAATTGTTACGCTCAAATCTTCTAAAACTTGGTGGAGTTAATATGAATAAATTTGTTTCATAAGCGATTCAAATAAATGGAGGAGTTGATTCCATCAAGGGCATTGACCCTTGTCATACAATTGGCACAATAAGTCAATTATCCAAAAGAATAGGTGTATTAAGTTTTGCCCAAACCCCCGAATTAGTGTAGAATTAATTTGTCAAAGGGAGGGTAAAATTTGGTATTCTAAAAACAACCCTACAAAAGTAGAAGCTGTGTTAAGAAACACGTTGGAGACCCCTGGTTCGATGGCCATATTAATGAGGACCTTCAGTTAATTAAGCAATAAAAAGAGAACAAAAAATAAAATAAAACGGAGAACCAGTTCGGAACCAATTCAAAGGGAGCAGTTCGGAACCAGTTCAAAGGGAGCAGTTTGGAGCTAGTTCAAGGGAGCAGTTTGGAGCTAGTTCAAGGGAGTAGTCGGAGCCAATTCAAGGGAGCAATTGAAAGCGGGTCGGGAACCATGGGCCGCCACCTCACCTGCCGTTCAAAGGGTACAACTCACCATGGCTTGCCACGTGGCAGAGGCAAGACAACAGGGCGGGTGAGCTGTTCGGGTTCAGTACAGGCTGCTTGGACTCATTCAGCCGATCGGAACTGACTGGGGCTCACTGGGAGAGACTAGGAGCTAATTTGGGCTTGAAATTAATGTCTGGACTACCATTTTGGTATCCGGCTTTGATGTACCAAAAAGAAAATTAGAGCTAGATAGGAAGCGATAACAACAAATCATAGTTTAGAATAGAATAAGAGATAATTAGCATAAGAGGAGAAGAAAAAGAAAGTGAAGTAGTATAGGAAAGAAAACTCTTTAAACAAATTAGCAACTAGCAAGTATTTACAATTTAGAAAAACAATAGGACAACCTTAGAACTCTCATAGAAACTCTCAAAACCTTTAGAAACCCAAATTGCAAATGGAAGAGCAATAGGGGAGTCAAGAGATAAAAAGAAGAAATTAGGATTTAGAAGATTAGGTAGAAATCCTGGAAATCCATTTAGAACCATTAAAACTTAGATAGGATAATAATTGACTTGTGGTATTTCAAAAGTCAATTATTATTTACGAGTGTAGGCAATTATTTTATAGTTCAAAGTCAACCCTTGACACTAAAATAATCGAGGGGAATAGTGGAAAAGGGAAAGAAGAGAAGATAAGGGAAAGAGATGAAAACTTGAAAGAATTAGAGTTAGAACTTGTAATTCTTGCCCCCCTTTAGCCATAGGCTAAAATTAGCAAATAATTTTAAGGGATGGCAAACAGTGGAAAATTCAAAGAAGTGTATGACTACCTCAACAATGACGTCAATTTTGAAGTAAGTTCCTAATTACAACCCTTCCTTTTCAAATTACGAACTACAAAGCCAATTCAGACTGTTTAGAATAGGATTATTCAAAGAATCAGATAGAACATGTTGTAAAGCTTAGTTAGAGGTTTCCAAAACCGTATTACACTTATGAATTGGAGTTGAATTGAAAGAGATATTTGCGGATGAAGTTTGGGAGTCATATTGGATGAAAATTAGTCCATTTCATCCAAGAGGAACAAGAATGGAAAATTAGGTAGATGCATAAATTTAGAGGTCAGAAGTGAAACAAAAATAGATTCCAAATTGTAGGTTAGTAGAAAACCATGGATGAAGTTTAGAAGTACCGATTAGCGGTCAAACTTCATCCATTCATAACTTGTTGTAGGAATCTCCAAATCTTACAAGACTTAAGTTTTTGGAAATGGCGTGAGCTGAACTACAACTTAGGTAAGGTAAATTTATATTATAGATGCTTTTATTAGAAAACCACAGCGGCTAAAAGACTTAGCACTATTTTGAATTGATCTTTGCATTTAGGATAGGTTGTTGAGAATTCTTGAACTTTAGGAACTTAAAAAAAGATCCATTGCTTGGAAGGCACAATGGACCGACATTAGGCACCCATAGGACTTAACTTTGATTTACTAGAACTTAGTTGTGCACACATATTTATCAAGGGTGGGTAAATAAGCGCTCACACCTGTCTTAGATGTCCGTTAATCAATCCTAACCTACCCAATGTAACTACTTTCAGGTAATTACATTGTTTGTCCAATCTATCCAAACTATTCAATATGTTCGCTTGTCCGGGACGTCCAATGATTCTAACTTGACCAATGTGATAGCACTACACATTTATTTGAAATTATGTAAAATTGAGAAGCCCACTAGTAAGAACAAAAGTTTACTGTTGTAGATAGAATCAAATACAATGAAGTCTAAATTATTCTCAAATTATCATAACTGATGTGATTGTCATCCAAATTTCATCCATAATATTTATATTCATCCAATTTTTAATTTTTCATCCAAATGTTCAAAATAATTAGAATGCATTCATCCAACATTCATCCAATTTGGAGCGAGGGATCTTACACTTTTCAAACTCTCCTAATTGAATCAACTTGTGTGCATTGATTTGTCCTATCAATGCAAGTGACACCAATCTTCCAAAGTCACATTCTTTACAGTTAGTGCAAGTTGAAAAATTATTGTATTGTATTGATTTCCAAAAAAAAGATTTTTAGTGGCATTAATTTGGCAACTTCACGTGCACGTACTTACAAAAATGGTTTTAACCGAATAAAAAGCTTGCTGAACATAATACCAAAATAAAAGTTCTCACAAGCACAATTATTAAATGTCTGTGAAGCCAAAGGCTGCAACATCATTCCATCGCATGATTCACTTCTCTCAACCTAAATCCTTGGAATGGACTAATTGATGGTAAGATCCTTCAAGATTCTTTTCTTGGCTTTTAAAAATAGTCAAATAGTAATTGCATCATGCACCTCTCTAAACTGCCATTAGAGGATTTTTTGAATCATAGCAAGGTCCTTAATGGGTTGAATGTGGTCAAAGAAAGTACCCTATCGGCCTGCCGTACCCGGAGAGGTACTGAAAGTAGAGATTATTATTGGTGACAACATATACCTCCTAGTATGAACAATGGCGGGTTTGTCCAATTTCCTACTGCCACCCCTATGTAGTAGGTGGACAAAGTTATATATTTGAGGAGTAAAGCTAGGTTTTACTTGTCCATCAAAGTTAAATTTTGCTTGACAAAAGATATTCTATATATTTGGACAACAACCCTTCAAGTCATGGCTAGTACTCCATCCCCGTAACAAAGTCTATAACATTTTCAAGTTTGTATTAATTTTATGTATGGAGGGAAGGTGACAACGTGGCAATTGAAATTGCTGGGAGATGTGTTGGAGAAATTAAGAATATTGTAGCCATCAAGAATCTCATTCAATGCATTTTGAAGGTGGTCGATAGAAAATTAGTGCAGAAGCAGTGAAAAATAGAGCCTCACCATAGAAATTCTACACCATAGACAGAGGTGCAAAGTGTGGTCATTTATAATGATAAGAATCTTGCAGGTCGGTGGATTCCTATGCGTGTAGAGAAAAGAATGTGGATTACATTGAAACCTTCATCACAAAAGACGTGCTCTAGAGATGCACGGATTCATAGAAAAGAATCCAATGCAAGTGCTTGGAAAGCCCAAATAATTTATTTTAAATGAGACTTCAATATAGTGCGAGGTCCGGCAGTAATGACCCTTGAATAAATTTTGGTGAGGCATACTTACCAACAGTGGCAGTTGTATTTGGACCCAATCATTGAAGTTGGTAAGCCACAGTATTGCAATTACCTGTACACATTGTTTTGGAAAGACCTAGTGCCTCCCAACTTTGTGCTTGACATCATACGTGCTTTATCACATGGTTGGAGAAACTACAAGGAATGGAAGGCGTCATCATGACTTAATGGAGAATGAGATGTTTTACTTGAGAGCGTTCTACGTGCCTCGCTCTATAGCGGAGCTTTATGGAAACTTAGAGGATCTATCGTTGTCCGAATTCAGCGATCCTAATTCCTAAGTGACAAGTTTCAAATATGCAAACTTTAGAGGCTTTCCGTCTAAAGTTCACCACTACAAGAAAAAGGGGTGTTTTAAGTGAGATTTTAAGTATAGTCCTAGACATAAGATTATAAGTAATGACCTTTAAGGAGATTTTATGCAAAATTTTACTAGAAACACATGTAGTGCACTTCTGACATTGCGGCCACTATGAAGGGGGAACTAATAGTCATACAGCTCATGTGCAATGGTTTATGCCTATGCATGGAATAGTGAACCTTTTTGCTACAACTAGAAAGTCCATGCGGTGCACACCAGCCATGTTAATATTCAAAGCTTCAATAGATGAGCTCCTAGCCAATCTTATGGATGTAGGGTGGGACCAGAAATTCCAAGTTGGTGCAGACTCCATCAAATGTGTGGTCTGCAGGAATAGCCTTTTCTTCCATTATTATAAAGTAAGGCAGGTCTTATATACCACCTTCTTGTATGTGAATTACAAACTTGTGTAGTTGCAAACCTGGATGTAGATAGACTAAGCCATCATTTTCAAGATGGCAATCATCACTGTTGTATTTGGAGATGTTGTATTGCCAACATTTGAGGTTGGAACGTTGTAGCTAGTATCCTAGAGTATCCCACACACTAGAAGAAAAATGTGTCCGGTACAACCGGCTACCATGCAACTAGTGTCCTATACAACTATCTTGCGACTGTAATCCTCTCTATTAGCACCAAATCTAACGTAATTGTTTTATGTCATTGTTTTACAGCATTGATACATTGTTTTAGTCGCAAAGCAGTCAATCTATAGTTGCAAAAAACGACTAGGAAACAACTAGGAAAAGATTGCAATTGTAAAATGACCATAGTTGTTTCCTAGTCGCTTTCTAGTCGACGTACACTACTTGTTTCTTAGTTGTTTCCTACACTACTAGAAAATTAAGCTTTTCTATTAATTTGGTTGCATAGATTTGATTCACTTTTCTGTTGGTTTGGACTTTGGAGAGTAATTTATTGATTTGGATAGAAAAAAATAGAAAAATGAACCAAATGAATGCGACCAAATCAACAAAAAAATTGAATTTTCTAGTAGTGAAGCTACATTGAATATGGAGTCATATAAAACATGAATGTGTTAAACAAAATACATTCTCGAACGTAGAAGTGGCAATAAAAATACATACTTCAATGTTTTAATTTGTATAAAATAGGAAAAACAATTTTCAACAAAACTTAAAATGGGCCATTTGGAGGACTTCTTAGTGATGGAATTTGGCCCAAAAAATGAGGTTAAAACTATACAGTGTAATGTTTATAAGTGCGTGTACAAGATAGGCCTATTTGCACGAACATGGAGGATATAAAATAATGTTTTTTTAGATGTTGTTTGGTAGGAATATGTTTGCCTACTATAGAAACATGGCACAAAAATTTCAATTGAAAATCATTAATTTAACCACTCAATAGTATAAAAAAACACTAAACATCAAAGTGTGACAAATTAATAAAATTCACTTTTAAATATAAAATGATTTTTTATTTTTATTGAAAAATAAGGGATACAATTACATTCAAACATCTAAAAATAGATTTTTTGTTTTTGGCATTGGATTTATAATTTCAAAAGTTATAGCGTTCCAAATTCAAAACGCAACCAAACTGGTACGTGTTTCTTGCAATTACAATCTTGTGTTGAGTGCCTAACAAGGACACAATGTATTTTCTTGGTTCTAAGGATGGTTCTCTACTTCAAGTCCAAGTTAACTAATCCTATAGTATGTAGTAGATGGCCCACGTACTAGTTATGCCCTAGCTAATATATATATATGGCATTTGGTGGTTTTTTCACAACTCTCAATCTTCATGTCTATTTTAGGTCACATAGAATAAAGGCACAATTGAGCATTGTATGGCACATATCTGCCTCGTTGATGGTACAATGTATGTAAAAAGAGACGCATTTTGAATGAGTGACAGTTTGTGCTTAATAGACCCATTGATAATATTTAGAACATTTGCACTACGGTCCTTAAAACAAGGCCTCAATATATGGCTCTTAGCATGCCTAGGCTTTTTGAAGTGTTCCACTTTAGACTTTTCAAGCTCAAGAAAATTAAACAGTTCCTCCAAATTCATCTCTATATATGCCAACTTAAAGTCCCCAAAGTCTTCTTAACAAGCCAAAATTGCAGACCAAATGTTGTCTAGAATCTCCTCACACATAATCAATTTGGTTGACGATAGGTAATGGAGTTCAAAAGGTTCCAAATTCTTGGTTTAAACAAAGGAAACAAAGATGAACCTTGAATAAGTTTTAATACTCCGTACGTTAAAAGTAGGACATGCCTATTTTGTCCTTTTTACATTCTTGCTAGATTGCAACATCTGCAACAAAGTATCAATATTGCCATTGAAAATCCTTTAGTATCACCCTACGTAGCTCAACCTGCAGCGCTTGTGTGGTAAAGCGTATGACCACTCTCTAGTACAAATGAAATGTTTTAGTAGAAATGAATTGTTTTGTCTAAGAGCAAGATGGCAAGCGGATTTGGAGGATCACGGTAGGAGACCGATGAACTACCCAGGCAAGCCGCTTTGGAGAGGGCCCTCCAAGACTCAATTGGCATGGCAAATTTGAAGAGCAAGGGTGCGGGTGCTCTTCCAATTATATGTCTCCACAACGGAGATAGGGGTAGCTTGTCAAAAACACGATGTATCCACGGAGCTAGGTCGGGACGTCGGTATTCAGCCCACGCACATGGTTACGATTCGTGGCTGCTCCGTCAAACCCTGCCTAGCGTGCCGACGGGGGAAGCCTTGGCGGGTTTAGCCATCGCTAAGCATGGCAGAGCCGGTCTTTTTTACCGGGCTGATAAAAAAGGAGGGGCGGGGGGTTGTGTAAACTTGCAGTTTAACTCAAAGTTAACTTCACCAAGTTAGCTTCATCTTGCAGGTTTGTTCTAGAGCTTGGTAATTGTTGAACTTTGGTTTTGGAAATTGAGAGAGCAGTTTGAGCTTGAGTTTTGGATTAGATTCTTTGTAATTTATTATTGCAATCATCAAAAGTTTATATCATTAGAAGTTTATCTTCATGTGTGAAAAATGTGATAGTTGTGCTTAACCCCTAAAGTCCTAGAGCCATTTTTCTGTCAAAAACACTCAAAACTATCATTTTTGTTGCATTCACCCACAAAAGCAGAAAAATCATTGTTTTAGAATCTAACCATAGGATCTTGTATTTCACTTGTTTAGCTTTCAAAGTTGGGCAAAAAGTTTTTTTTCAAGAACTACTTAGATTGCCCAAAAAACAAGATTGTCCTTAATTTTCTCATCACTAGTCCAAATAAAATGAATCAAAGTTTTACATGTAGACAAAAATATAATATTTTAGAGAAAAAAGTTTAAAATAATTATTTTGAATTTATTTGATTTTTTTGGGCTGCCCGCCGACCTCCATTTTCGGCTTTTTGTACAATAACTTTTGATTCCGGATACCGATTAAAATAAAAATTATATTCCTAAGAAGCTTATGTATTTTTTATCTTTACAAAAAGTTTTAGAAAAATATGATGAATATTGAGACCATATGAGCCTACCTGAAGTTGCATTTTGGCCCCCGTAGGACCAATGGGACTTTAGGGGTTAACCCCTAAAGGCACTAGTAGAAAACATGGTCTTGAATGACTGGTCCACAATGACTGCAGCAGTCATTTTTTGTCCACAGTGACTACAAAATGACTGCAAAGTGATTGCTGCAGTCATTGTGGACCAGTCACTTTTAGCTTGTTTTCTACTAGTGAGGCCCAAGACCTTTTTTCTGCCAAAAAACATTCAAAACTGCCATTTCTATAGCAAAAAGTACAAAAAAATTCAAATTGTTTTTTTTTTCACATCTAACCATAGCATCTTACACCTAATTGGTACGAGAATGTGTGGAAAAAATTTCAGAATTTTTGACCTCACAGATTGCAAGATATCTGCGTTTAAAGTGGAAAAAACAAAATTTTCAGCACATTGCGGGACCAAATTTTTTGACTTTAAACATTTTTAACTTAAAATTTTTGCACTACAGCGTTTTGAGCTTTAAATCTTTAAAGTGGAGAATTGAGTTGAGAGTCTAGGGGAAAAAAAATTCAAAAAAACTTAATTATCATTCTTAAAAAAATTGTTAAGTAGAAGTAGGTACAAGATAGAAGGAAATTCTAAAATATTCATATATTTTAGATGGAATTAAAATGCACTAATCCCAATGGTGAGATTGTCCTAGCAAGTAAAATAAACCATTCCAAAAAAAAAATTTGAAAAATTACAAAAATTGCATTCCAAAATGAATCCTACAAGGTGTTTTTTTTCAAGAAGATGCTCTAACTGCCCGAAAAACAAGAATGTCCATAACTTCCTCATAATAAATCCAAATGAAATGAATCAAAGCTTTCCAGATAGACAAAAATATAATCTATGAGAAAAAAAAATTCAAAATTTTGCAAAATTTTTTTGCTGACCCCCATCCCCACACATTCCAAGAAATGGCATAACTTCTCGCTCAAAGGTTCAATTTCAATTTTTTTTTTTCCTGCCACGTACCTCTCTCAATTTTTCATGTTCACAAAAAGTTTCAAAAAAATCAGGAGAAAATTTCAGCAAAAAGGTACATGTCCAAAAACGCATTTGTCCCCCGAAGGGACAATGGGCTTTTAGGGGTTAAGGTGATATTGAGTTATATGATTCAAGAGATTCAATCATATCCAATACCTTACCATTAAGGTAGGAGGCTCGAACTTTGATAGGGCATTTTGAACCGAACAGGACACAGAGGTACATTTTGCTTTCTTCAATTTATCAAAATGTACAAACTATGTACATTCTAGGAGGTGGTCGCTTTTAGAGCCCTATGGCTTTTCAACTTCAAATTTCATAACTAATTCCACAAAGCTCCAAAAAATATAAAACAACTTGGGCCACATGCCATTTCTTCTTGTCTTTCAAGGAAAATTTACTAAAAAAAATTTCAAGATGTTATACCTCCCCAAAATTCAAGTTCAACGCTTAGATGGTCGCTTTATGAAGCTCCTACCTTAACCCCTAACTGCCTGAGGCACCAGATTTTGGTGTTTCGAAAACTTTGAAGTTAAGTAAAATCCAAACAAACTGATATTTTTGGTAGTTTATATTTTTGGAGAACTCTTTTTGAAGTCTAGTTTTAGGATAAAAAAACCAATCTTAAAAATGAAGGATTATGATTTTTCTATTCAAGATTTTGTGCAAGGATACCCATTGCAATCTTGACTTCCCGTAGTGTTGAGGGCTTATGGAAATCAGCCTCAAATACACTAGATCTTGGAGAAAAAATTACCTTAGAAATTCATTTAAAAAAATTATAGAATAGATTTTGAAAAACCGTAAATTGATTGGGGTTGTGCATGCTAGGCCCTATAACCTCATATTTTTTTAGTGAACAACTTTTTAAAGTTGACATGCAAAAAGAGAATTGAAATTTTTTCATAGTTTTAACACCCTCATGATCAAACATTATAATCTTTCAATTTGTAAGTGATATTGTTATGTTTTCTTTTCCTATGTGATCTCTAACATGTCTAGTTTGAATTTGTACGGTTACAATTCAAAAGAAATTAGTACAACTTATGAAAATGTTGACTTTTTGTTCAATTAACCGCAAATTTCAAGAAGCTCCAAACAGTCCTTGGGCATTTAGGGGTTAAGCATACAATTTTAACTTGTTTGATACGCAGTGCTGACAAATTAAACATTTATATCAAACATTTATAATAAACCTAAAACGCCCTGGGCGCTCGTTTTTTTTTAAATAAATAAAATAAAAAATAAATCGACGCGGGTGAAAACCGATCGGGCTGGCGGCAAGCGTGGCTGGGTAGTGGCGGGGCTTGCTTGCCCTCCGCCTCCGCCACCAGTCAGCCCCTGCAGCCAATATCGCCCACCACTGGCGCCTCGCCACGTGGCTGGGCGGAGGCAGACAGGCGTGGTGGGGGCAACTCATGTGCGCGGGCTGATTGTCGGGCCTTGCCGACGTGCCGACTCTCGGCTACTCGGAGTCGGCAACCCCCAAGTCATCCGATGCGTGTCAGTAATTCAAATTTCTTCAGGTCTCATTTGAGCACCGCACTAGAGGTCTTTACCACTAATCACAGTAGTTAATGGCACTGAAAATTCGGGCCACTGCACTACAGTCATCTATTAGAATTGGGACTCGATCCAGCTGTGGATTGAAAGTCTGCAATTGTCTACAGCATACAATCTCAAGCTAGTCGACTTCGACGAAGCACGTCCCCGACCAACAGCTGCCGTATAAATCAGGGGTTTGAGACGATGTGAATTCTCACTTACTACAAGAAGCTAGCGCAAGCGACACTCTCACCGGGTGCAGATCGATCGAGAGCCGAGTCCCGATTAGTGTTTGCTCTTAATTGACGTCCAGCCGCATCGATCAGCATCGGGGAGGTAATTGCTTAATTGTGATATATGTCAAGCCTGTTACGTGTGGCACGTGTTCCGAAACACTGAATTTGTCTTCGTGATTAATTGGGAGTAGTTCAATTCTAGGTCACTCGGTCGTCTGTAATTGCGCCGTCCATTAATTACGTGAGTCATTGCATGCATTTGTGCAGGTCAACTTCGATCCAGTCCAAATCATATCTAACCTGAGAAAGGATTTTAGCTTAATAGACAATTTCAGCAGAAGCAGGCTTCCATCGATCGACTTTGAGTTTAATTAAGGGCAAGGTGACTCGACTGCAAATTAATCAGTTGTCAGTAAACTTGCATCGATCTTTCTCTATGGCTATGGAAGGGACTATCTCTACTCTCAACAAAGCTGCTGATTCAATGACTCCAGAAGCAAATACTTTGAAGGCCACAGAGGACAAGTTTGGGGGGGTGATTATTGACAGTCAAGACTTGCCCGAAGCATCCCACTTTCTCGCATCACTGAAGCATTCTCTGTTGCAATGGAGAACTCAGGTATTCGATTCTCGATTCAGAACACGAAACAAAGAGCGCATGCAGTGCATTTTCAATTTGTTGCTAGGTCACTTTGTTTGAGATTGAGCAGTCTAACGTTTAGATCTAATATATACAGTATGCTTTCTGGAACTATCCAGGGGAAGCGAGGAGTATGGTTGGAATTAACGCGAGACTTGAGCGCTCTTGTGCCCCTTGCTATTCAGGTGATTCATCCTGAAAGAATTGCTCTCTTTCATGCATCTTTATAAAGCATTCTAACTAAGCTTATCAGCTCTAGGCAAAAACCTAACGAGTCTTACACTGGGAAACACTCAGAAACTAGAAACTGATGGGTTTCACAATTGACACACGTACTAAACTTGCTTTCGCCGAATTTTTCTAGGAGGGCTTCACGTACCATCATGCTGAGCCAACGCATGTGATGCTCGTAACCTGGCTAGCGGATGAGCCATCGACCGTTCCTGCGAATGCATCACACCAAGTTGGAGTCGGAGCGTTCGTCTTGAATACCGATGGAGAGGTGCGACCCTATTCAAGCCGTAGGCGTTTTATTCTTGATTCTTGCATTGGTCGGGGTGAAGTTACCACCTGGATTACTGCTGACCAGTTATAGAGCTGATGATTTTTTTCTATATTCCAATTGTTTGAATTGCAGGTTCTTGCTGTCCAGGAGAAGTGTGGCGTTTTCCAAGGTGCCGGGATCTGGAAGATGCCAACAGGAACTGTCAACCAGGTTTGTTAACATCACTATTATCCTTGTCCATACTCTGCTCTTTCAAATTCATATATTGCAATATTTGTATGCTGCTTCAACGAGTCTTCGATGCTAAAGTGTAGCTCGCTCATTGTTTGGTTATAGGGCGAGGATATATTCTCCGGGGCAATTCGAGAGGTCAAGGAGGAAACAGGGGTATGTATTTTAGCAAACTCTTTGTGCACCACTATACACAGAAAATGTTTCTAGATTTGAGCTTGAATTCCAGATGGTCAAGTTCTTGTAGACAGTCTAATTCCAGGATGCGGAACATACTGTTCAGGCATATCAGTTTTCAAGTTCTGCACGCCACTGAGACAACAATGCCTACACCGCTTGTTTCAAAGGCTAGCTTAACAAGTCAGTTGCTGCGTCATTTTGCAGATTGACACGGAATTTGTGGAAGTCGTTGGATTCAGGTATATAGTCCTATCCAGATGTAAATCATTCTAAGCTTGAACAGGAACTTTCACTAACTAGGATTTCATGAGCAGTTGTTGAATCCATGACCTTGACCTTATATTCCTTCCGGGCTGTACTGATGCAATGGTGTTCGTGTATCATTCCAGACAAGCGCACAAAGCGGCTTTCGATAAATCCGACCTCTTTTTCTTATGTGTCCTCCGACCTCTCCACTGCGATATCACCATGCAAGACACTGAACTGACGGCTGTCAAGGTACTCAAACAATTTCCAGTTTCTTTGTTGTTCTCACGGACTTACTGTATACTCCGTATATGCTGTGAAACTTCCTGCTGAGTACAAAACTTGATCGTCTCTGATGTACTCATCGATATATGTTCATGGTGATGCAGTGGATGCCGCTGGCGGAATTCAGTCACCAAGAGTATCTGAAACAGAGAAAGATGCTGAAGAAAATGCTTGATGTCTGCATCGCCACAACAGACTACCCTGCCTACAAGGGCCTCAAGGTCGAGGACATGCAAGCTGGCACGGGCAGAAGGCCTCAGAATTTCTATTACAACATTGATTACGACCTGGAATTGTGATACAGAGGTCTCAAAGTTTGTTTTAGGATCCATACTCACAAATAATGTAACATTTTTTGTTCCTCAAAAAGAAAAACTTAAGAGGTGGAGGGGACCGAAACACGTTGCTTCATGATCACCTTGCCTTGCAGTTTGGGCAACCAAAAAATAAAATCTCTGTTCCCGGCATTGTTTGGGCCGCGAAACAGAGTGCTATAGACTATTTACAAGTGTGAGGTATTGAGAAACGATTACAATTCTTTATTATATTGGCTTGTTACCCTGATATATCGGAATAAAAGTGTGGACCAGATTTAACTGCTTTTGAACTACAGTACTGACTCGGGCCAATCCTTTGGGAAGGTATCCGTATTTTAATGGATGTCTTTTGCTTTGATTATTGCTCTGCCGGAGCACTTGTCGAATATTTATTGATTCGAGAGTAGATATTCGTTGCTTGAATTTCTCTTCGTCACGCCATGGATTACATGTTGCAAGCGAGCTCGCAAGGACTCTTGTGCACTGGTCCCGTTTCCGTTGCTGGTGAACGACGACATAAAGTTGTTTCGACTGGTTCTGCGGTTGGAGCTGCGGAGCGATCTTACCATCTAATTGAAGGCAGAAGCAGGGTAAGGCAAGCTTCTGAAACATTTCTGAGCTCGTGCGTTAAACAATGGTGGGAAGATTTTGCATCTTGAAAGCGCAAGTTTAGGAAACGTTGCCGTCAATTAGCAAGTGTAACTAGGCTATGGGAATGGAGTTCGGTGTCTAATCCGGTGCCTAATCAGTAGTTCCTACCTCATGCCTCGCCTACTGTAGTACTCGATTAACATCTTCGAATGCCGGACAATGAGTTTCAAATTCACCGCGTAGCAGAGACGCTCCTCTGATTAGTTTTAAAATGTCAGGGAAGGTCCTTGCATATAAGTGAAAAGGTGGATAACGTCAATTATACCCGGAAATGCTTGATAATCGGATCAATTCTACGGCGCTGTTCTAAAATGTAAGAGCTATCTTAAGGTTGACCTAGAGGTGTGAGTGGTCTTTATTGAAGACGTTCTTTTGATGAGAATGAAGCTCTTTCTTTACGGCAGTGATCTTGTTTCTGACTTTCGCTCTCGAATTCTGTGCCCTTCGCATACTCGCATATTATCTGAGCCTTATCTTGGAGTTTGCGCAGAAATTTAATAGAAAGCTGCTGCCAATGGCGACCACTGCGGTTCAAGATGGCCAAAGCTCAAGCCCCGCACACAGGAGCGCGCAGTTTCTGTCAGAGCAAGGGTTTATGGAGATTCCCACTGCTTTCGTCCGAGCTCCCGAAGAGCGCTCCAACCTTCACGAGTCTGTCGCCGAAGGTATTCCTGTAATCGATCTTGCGACGGCTACTCCTGCTGAAGTCGGAGAAGCTTGCTCCGAGTGGGGAATTTTCCAGGTATGAAATTGCACCTCGCTACTGGCCATGTCCGACTTGCGTAGGTTGCACTTGCAATTTTGAAGATGAGAAGAATCGTTTTCAGGAAATCATCTTCCAAGCTCCGCGTCTACGCTGCTCCGGATGGCAGGAGAGAAAAAAATTTCGGAGTAGCTCACTGACTGCATTCCTCCTCTTAGCAAAAACAGAGTCCGTTTGCCTATAAATGTTCACAGCAATATTAGCATCAAAAGTTCGAGAGCAACGCCGCTTAGAATCACTACAGTGACTTTCGTAAGATTTCGTACGCTGCATTTGCAATTTAGAAAATGAAAGAATCTTATAAGCGGTACTCGTCTTCCAAGCATGTCGTCTGCGCTGCTTCGAATGCCATGCTACACAATTTCTTGGAATAGGCCTCTCTGGCTGCTGTCTCCTTAGCAAGAATCAGAGTCCAAATTACTCACTATTATCAATAACCTCTAGTCACTAGAATATGCACGTGAGGCACCATGATTGCAATGAGCTCACATTTAAAGTTTGAACAGCTGCTCAGTATTTGAATTTGGAACTCTCCACTGCAGGTAGTGAACCATGGTGTGCCGCTCTCACTTATGGAGCGTATACGTGAAGTTTGCAAGCAATTTCTCGCAAAGCCAGTGGAAGAGAAGCTAGCTTATGCTGGCACCAAGGAAAATCTGATGCAGGGCTATGGCTTGCGTTTTGGCAACGGGATGCAGGATTGGAAAGACTTTTTCCTGCACCACACTTTACCACTGTCTCGCCGAAACCCTAATTGTTGGCCTTCTGATCCCGCCGACTACAGGTGCAACAACATATACATGTCGTTTACTCATCTCTATCTAATATGCAGACGTCCTTGGGTGTGCATTGCAATAAGCTAAGTTGCAGTGTTATGGTTGTGAGGCCTTGTCGAATGCAGAGCGTTGTTTTATAGATTGCAATTAGGAGGAGGCTACCATTTCGAATTTGTTCGTAATGTCATGTGGCACAGAATACTTAATGTGATTTGTGGCGCTTTGTAGAAGCACTGTGTTGGAGTACAGCAACGAAGTAATACAACTGCAGCGGAGACTTCTGGGACTAATTTCCACGAACTTAGGGTTGGAACCGAGCTTTTTAGAAGAAGCCCTTGGAGAGCCCAATCAGAGCATTATCGTGAACTACTACCCTGCATGTCCGCGGCCAGATCTTGCACTCGGCCTGCAAGTAATGAGTCTGCTCACATTCTTTGTTTAGATTTTGAATGCTATTCGTAGAAGTTGACAATGTTTGCATTAAATACTTGGATAATGTGTAAACCAATTTCGTGGTTTTGTCAAGGCCCATTCCGACAATGGAGCCATTACGGTGCTGCTACAAGAAGACGTTCCCGGTTTACAAATTCTGAGGGACGGCAAATGGAGCACGGTCCAGCTAATTCCAGGTGCTCTCGTCGTCAACCTCGGTGATATGTCGCAGGTTAATTCCTTACCTTTTGCATTCTGTTTCTGAAACTAATCCAGGTGTATTCATAGCTTACAACTCCTGAATTCATGGACGAGTTTTTGTGATCTGTTTCTCTGCAGATATTAACCAACGGCATTTACAAGAGCGTGGTGCATAGGGCCATCGTGAACAAGGAAAAACCTCGAATGTCAGTTATTTCTTTCTACAACACACAAGGAGACAGACCTATCAGCCCTGCAAAGCCTCTCGTGGATGCAGATCGCCCCGCTGTGTACCGCTCTGTCACGTTTGATGAGCACTTCCAGAACTTCATTTCGAGAGGTAGAAACATTAGTTTGGAAGGAGTGAGGAACATTGACTTGTACAAAATCTAGATAGCTTGCACTGAATTCCTCTCACAGATGTGTCAACCTCCGCGGCAACGACATAGATGAGTGACTAAGGCCCATTATTTCATGAGAAATGCAGCTCATCATATGTGAGCAAGCATCGGAGAATGCAGTACCGTAAGTAATCAGCTGATTGAGTTCTATCCAAGATGGTACCAAATCTACATTGAGTGAAAATTCAAATTGGTTGACGGTTTCATCTCCACAGTGCTATTATCTGAGACGAATTAACCCGTTTCTTCCCCTGTCGACTTCACAGGACTCATAATTTTAAATAAGGATGTAGGGGATTTGCTGGATTGAGTGCCAGAATGATGACGGAGCCAGAATGGGTTGGTATGGGCTAAGACAACGACCATGAGCATTAATCGCAAAGAAACAAGCTAAATGATTGGACCAATCATTCTTCCAAGTTCGAAGCAATGCCAAAGCGGAACATTTGATTGTCGAAAGGGTCATCAACAGAATGGGCAAAAAGAAACCCATTCTTGAATACACAGTAGTGAAACAGGAAATCAAAACAGGTCAGGCTTGCTTTCCCTTTCATTTGAGCTGGAACTAGCTCCTGTACCAACGAAATATTTCACCCTGTTTGTCTCAAGCTGCAGACTGAGCAAGTTAAGCCCATGCTTCCACCCACTTTCTTCCTCTGGTGATTTTCTAGGGACCAGAGAAAGCTTCCACTGCTTCTCCCACATTCCCACCCAATGTCAGAGCCAAAGTCTACCCTGTGACTTGCGATTGATGCCACAGTAATCATGCATCTCACTGGCATCTAAAAGCTGTTCTGTTGGTCTCTAGATGCTGCTGCAGTGCTGCTGTTGCTTCTGCAGGAGGAGATTGATTGCCTAGATTCAGTGCCCGTCCTTTCAAGTGCTAATCGAAAGCACAGGTGGGCTGCCAGGGTACAAAAGCCACAGGCGTCCGACTTGGGAGGGTTCAGAACCGAAGTGGGCAACCATCACGCATGACATCACTACTATCTGAGTTTCCTCGGGAAGCGGGAAGGAAGTATCTTGCAGCGAGGCAGTGCCATACTGCCATACCTTCCCACTGCCAATCCAACTAGGCAACGCCACAGCGTCGACCTGGCTGGAATACTACACGAAAGGCAGGCATCTCTCCCTCTGGCTCTTGATCACGGCTCCTGCGATCTCTGAAAGTCTCTGAAAGTCCCTGAAAGAGAAGGAATACCCATGTGATTCCTAGTTTAATTATTAAACTAGTGCCAGGCCTATCCCTACTGATTGATCAAATCATCCAGTGAAAACCCTGCAGCTGGGGCCATCTCGTACCTGGAACTCCCTGTACAATGTTGCATCCAGCTTGTGTGCAGTTTGTGTCGAGTTTGTGTCCATAAAATCGTTTCATTTCATTTTCATCTTAGTGTTATTTTAGCTCAGTAACTTTCCTTGCCAACTACACCCAGGCTATCGTAGATTTCCTTGGTCATTGATTCCATAGTTTCTCAAGCACAAGTTTGGTGTTTTCGTCTCAAAGAGGAACAATTTATTTCCGATGCGAAACGTAACCGAGCACCAGCGTTATTGAAAGGTAAATGAAGAGGATTTTTTATTGCAAGACTAACTCGTCTCTGCCGCCGTGCATGTGAGTGGCTCTGAAGTCCTTTCGAAACTGACCCACTCACTCTGGTGGGTGGGTGTGGGATTTAATTAGTCAAAGATTCTGTGCTAGTTGAGGTGGCACGAGGTCGTTCTCTTGTTGCTCTGGAGTGAGCAAGCCAGGGCTGGCAGGAAGATCCAAAACCTTGAAGTGGGGAACCGAATTTAGCTGGCCTTTGACGACGTAAGTGGCCTATTGTAACTTAGATTCGTCTGCATCTGAAAAGTACTGACTTTTGTAGGAGCCTTTGTAAGTTAACAGCAGTTTGGTACAGTAAAATGGCAATGAGCTCCGTGAGTGTTTCCAAATTCCAAGGCACTGCTGACGCACATGAGGTTCATGAAGACATGAGTCAGGTCCAGCTATGGTGCTCTGCGGGTGCTACAATCTCTAGTTTAACTTGTAGCGTAGCGCTTTCAGTCATGCTACTGGGATTCTGATCACATCGCGCTCCATTATTTTTTAAGTGTTTTTTCTGATTCCTTGTCTATCTAGTGCGCCTGTCAGCCTGTAGTTGGTGGATCTATCTAGAATCTAACCAAGTTATCTGAGTCAGTAGTGTTGCAAAGAAAATTCCCTCCTTTGCATTTCCCCAAAAAAAGAACTCAAAAACTGAACAAATTTTGAAATATCTGAGTCAGGCAGGTTATAAGGTAACCAGGCCTTAGGCCTCAAAATGTGGATAACATTATTTAATCCCACGCATGCCTACAAAAGTTTTGGTTATTGAAGCAGAGTGGGGGGCAATCCCCTAACCCTATTTGGGTCTACTTTAGAACCTTAGTACTTGGTCATGTTGTTTGTACTTTTATGTCGAGGGAATGTTTTCATTCATTTGCTACTAACCAGAGACCCAGTTTTGGTCTACATATATCTGAGGCCCCCATTTGACCACCACCCATCAATACTAAATCAATACTAAAAGACTCCATCCTCCAGACTTTTTCACGCCGCCCTCCTTGCCGCCCCATGTTGCCCCATGTTATCTATCCATTGATCACCACCTGTGTTTTGAATAGTAATACATCAAGTTTAATTGCGTCTGGAGAGCAGCTTGTTCTGTTCCTGGATCTCAAGCAATTGCCCCAAGCCTTTCCAAGTTCAGAAGCCCGTGCACGTATTTCATCTGATGACGGATGGCTCAGTAACAGTAAAATTATGGAGTTTACCACATAAATGAATCCATGTGTCCAAGTGAGAACTCTCCATGGAGAGTTCCCAGAAACAGGGACTACAGTTTCCTTGCGGCATTCTCACTCAAATCAAATGATGAAGATTCCCTGCGGAATTTGAACAAGTCACGGATCCGTCCGTCAAGGTTGATGCTCCCCACCTGATGATTGGGTGAGTGCGTTCAGTTGCTCGCCCCAAGAACCAAAACTACCGCTTTACTACTTGCCTAGAAGGAAGACTCAGTTGTGCTAGCTCACAATAAGCATGAGAGCAGGTCAATCAAATTACAGTCAGATGGGGGTATAAATTTCAACTCAGGAGACAAGGTCCAAAGTGGGGAGGGATCTGCTTTTGGTCACTTGTGCACGAGTTTAGTCTTTGGACGGTTAGGCCCAACATGATGTCTCTCTGTATGTCATATAATTAGTAGGGACCATGTTGGACATTTTGACTTTGTACGATTCAAAACAAACTGAACATGAGTGAGCTTTTTAATGCAATACCATATCATGAAATTTACAGTAAACTGACCTAAGCTTAATTGTCAATGCAGGCAGGCATTCCAATGGCGCAAGGACTGAAATAGTTGACTGCGGCTCTCTTCAATTGAATGCTTCATAAGACTTGGTAAAATTCTGAAGATACTAATAAAGCAGAGACGGGCTCAAAGGGATGGATGGGTGCAAGTCCATCAAGTTGTGATTCATGGGGTTGTGCCACGCGTTTTGTTCCATCTGTTGAGTCCTTCTATGCTTTGATCATGAGTCTGGCTTTGTCCACAGTGCATTGAAAATGAAGGTCTAAAGAGTCTGCTAGCTTCTCAGCCAATGAGGAGGGGCATTATTTCCTCTTTCTTCCCACATCTTGGCCAATCTGCATGCAGCAATCAACCTTCATTTTAAGCCTTTACCCCTGCAGGACTCACGGGGTGTTTTTCAACAAAAAAAAGATTCAAAACTGCCACTTTCAACCGTACAAACTTGTACTGAAAATTGAAAAAAAAAAATCATTTTCATCAACCGTACAAACTTGTAGCGAAATTAGAAAAAAAAATCATTTTCAATCACACATTATTTCTCTTTACTACTATGAGAATGTGTGAAACAAAATTCATCCCATTCGGCTTCATAGATTGCAAGATATAAGCACTCAAAGTTAATTGGGAAAAATTCACAGCTTGTCAAACTAATTGCCCTCTATTACCATACTCAAATAACATATTCAGCACTTTAGAACCAAATATTTAAGTCTAAAATATCCTTCAACACTTTGAAATTTTATTTTTTGAAAAATTCGGCCATTGAAATTCATATAAATTTAAAATATTCGGCAATCACCTTGCATAGCTTCATAAGCCTCTATTTATGAATGTAGCAATAGGAGAAGACAAGCTCTTTATACAAGTGGGGTGGTGGGAGGTAAGACAATCCATGTGGGATATGTAAATTAGGATTAGTAGGAGCTCAACCACTCATAGTTAAGTCAAAAGCAAAAATTGTGTCTAAAGTAGAATTTCAGACGTCATTTAGGCGTAGTAGAATAATTTTTTTCAAAAAATTTTGAACTCAGTTAATGTGAAAAATCAAGCTTAATTTCATCTACAAAAACTTGTTTGAAATTTCAAGCCTTGAATCAAAGTTATAGACAAATTTTAGAGAGGGGTTGGAAAGGACATTTTTTCAAACATCCTCTCTGAGTTTTGGCCATAAATTTTTTTTTGGAGGCTCAAAATGACAAACGAATTTTTAGAATTGAAGGTTAGTTTGATTCTCCAACTTTTCTTAGTTCAAAGTTTTTGTACTATGCCAAAATGAGGTCAAAAATTCTAATTTGAACACAACTCCTATTTTTCACTTAACTTGTATACATTTTGCATCTTATGGCGTAAAGGTGTATTTAAATTCAGTAATGTTGTCAAACATGATAGTATTAGCATATATATAATGCAAATGTACAAGAAAGATGAAACATGTTCACTGAAGCACCTGAGCCTTAATAAAAACTCTCTTAAAATTAAAATTTGCTTTGGTATGTTTGGGACATGTAAAATAAAATATTATATTTTTTGTTTTTTAAATATTTTTCTTGAGATTAGAAAACCAGATGAACTTCTAGGGGATCTAATTTTTAATGTAGATTCAACAATATGGGCAATATTTTTTTTAAATGGCATGAAAACAGTTCAAAACGGCCGTTCTGAAATCTATATTTGTCCTAGATGGTGAAAATGGCACACTGTCAAAGTGGCGCTTGGAATACCGCCATTTTAACGAAATTGCCCATCAATTGGTAAAAAATGATACATATTTATCTATTTCTGGAGTTCCAACTTAAGTGGAAGGAATGGAGCATCATTTTGCTATGAATATTTGCATACTTCTTTGTAACCTTGAGACTCTACTCACTTTTGAACGGGCTTTTGAAGTCCCTAGCTAGATCTGCCTTGCAAACAAAAATTTGAGTTATACAACTTGAAGCCTAAGGAGTTATGGTTGATTATAGATTAATTAGGTGAATAGGGACTGACTTCATTAAAATGACGGTTAATTAATTATAATCAACTATAATCTCAAAGTTGCCATCTAAAATAGGTATAGATTTCAGATCGTGCGATCTACATTGTAAAAGTGCCATCTAGGACAAGTATAGATTTCAGACCCCGTGGTCTAAACCGTAAAAGTGCCAAAGTTTGCAGAATGACGCCATTTTAATGAAATTCCCCATGTGGTAAAAACAAGTGTTAATAGCATTGAATACACACGCTAGACACCTGTCCCAAACTACTGAATTCCTCTTGCACAAAGTTCATATATAGCAGAAATATAATCCCATCAAATCAGACTCAGTAGGCCTTCCCATTTGGAATTATCTAACTTTGTACTGGTCCCTACTTCCGAAGATTTTCTAATTATCTGAAGGGCCAACCAACCAACCAACCCTGGGCAAGAGTAGTCAGCTTTCTCCAGTGAGTTGAGCCTAGTCGGTCTGTTTCAGTTGTGACCAAAGCGCGAGCCAGCGAGCCAGCCAGCGGTGTTCAGTCTCTTGAGTTGCGTAACTCCTTAGGTTCCTCCCGACCGATTTCCAAACGCCTGCCTGCCGATTTGACGTAACCTTCAACCCAAAGCAGCAGCCACTCCCATACCAATGGATCCAAAATGGCCATTTCTGTCACGGCGCAGTCTCTGTCGAGGGTGGGCTTCTTGCTTGTACTTTCGCTCTAGCTAAGTTAGTGTTTGGACTTGGCGAGAGGGCAACTGTCGGGTTCCCGGACCATGGCAATGATGTCAAGGCTGGCCGGAGTTGTTGGTGTGGCAGCAGCACATTCGATCCGCATTGGTCCAGCACCTCTCGGTATTGAAGAGCCGGTAGGCCGGGCGCCCGGGCCCCAAGCTAGGCATTAACTTAACTGAACCCTCAGTCTTGCATTGGTCAGGGTACGAAACCGGGGCAGCACATGACGGAACGAGACAATGCTGCTCAGCTTCAATTCGGTCGCGGCTCTGATCTGGCTGCACATCAGTCGTTCTGGAAGCTAGTCACGGCCCTCCGGCCATGATCTGCCACAACTAAGCTTACACACAGCTCACCACCAGCAGTTTGGTTGGGGAACAGGCCGGAGGCGCGCGCTCCGTGCATTGCCCTCTCTGCATTGCGGAATATTTCGAGGGGAGCAAGCCACGCATACGACGAAATCCTGCTGGTGCAAACCACTCGCACTCAGATGATCGTGTTACGAGGTGGGCTATCCCCAAACAGTGCGCGCCACGGACCCAAAACGGTCATCACCACTCTGGGTACATCTCCAAAATCAATATGTACTTACGTGGAAGAAATGATGGTAGAGCCTCTATCAAAAAAAAATTTTGACCCATCATAACTTTTGCATGATGTCGTGCTCTTTGGCAACTCCTTTCACTTGGGCAAGTTAAAATGAAAATTTGACCAATCTAATGATAGTAACTAGGCACAATAGCAAGAAGTGGTGGTTTTGAGGGTGCCCATTTTACTGCTCAAATAACAAATAACAAATGCTATTCACCACATCTCAATTTAGTACACACTAGTTCATGCAATTGATTACAATGTACATTGGTATCCTTCATTAGATTGGTCATAAGAAAAAAAAAATTTTAAAGAAAGATTCAACCGTTAATTTGGATGAGCATTACTTTGAATGAATGAGAATTTCTAGGAACAAATATCACCCAAAAGCATTCTATTCTTCATCTTGAATGTGGACTTCATGACACTCAAAGAGATTGGGTGGACTTAAGATTGTTAGGAAGCTTAAGATACCCTAACCTATTATCACTCTAAATATAATTTTGCCTTCATGTTCTAGTGGTGTCCATTCTAGATGTACACCACTAGAATAGGACATAATTGTACTAGGGTGGCAATTATAGGCAAGTGTACCTTATTCTATATTACATGCTAGAATTCTCAAAAGAAGAACCAACATTTTTTGAGTACTATAATAAAGTATAATTTGGAGTCATGAAATCAATACTTTAACCTTTTATTGTGATCAACAAATTACAAAATAGATTTCTTTACACAAACAAAATGAATTAACAAATAATGTACTTTGTTGGTATGAATAGAGGTAGTTATAAGTTTTTGAAATAAGAAGCAAGTAGCTTCATCTTCTTGTTAATTAATAGAGGAAAGACACATTTTTATATATTCTTCTCGGGGGTCTTGATATGGTATCCAATAGTACTATAAATCAATTTTTATGAACCAACATCCTATTTTTGGTAATTCACCAAACTTTACATACTTTTGTTAAAAAAAACTAATATTAATAATTTTTTACCTATTTTTAATTCTAAACACAATATTATACATCAATTTACCAATAGGATCTTGAGTCATTGAAATATATTTTAAAAATTCAAAAAAGTGGCCGTCTTTATTTCCAACTTGAAGGTCTCTTGGTCAACTAATTATAATTGGAAAGTCTTGGTTATCCATGTGCTTATGCAAGGAGAGTTCACTTTGAATAAAAGTAAAAAATGGACACACAAAGAGCAGAAGCATGTTTCTCTACAAAATCTAATCTTTCCAGTTTCAAAAACACCCCTTCAAAAATATCTCTTCAAAGACAACTTCAAAAAGTTAGTGGAACAAAATCTATAAAAACTACTGGAATCAATACCTAAAAAATAACATTCTAAACATAATGGACCCCCTTGAAAACGGGCCTGAAAACCACTAAAATTCAATCTTCAATCTATTTTAGATGGAATTTCCAATTATATTTTTTCAAAAATCATATAAATGTTGTTTATGAATTTTACTCTAACTAGGTTAATCATTCTAATTGTATGCTTCTTTCAATTCTAGTATTACTACAGTTATTGAGAAGCTACTAAAAATTTAGAATTAGTATTATTAAGTGAGTATTAACAAACAATCAAAGTATCCCGCATATATAAAAAATGACCTTTATTTAGATACATAATGAAATTATTCATATAGTAATCAATTACAAAATCTACTTATATATAGAAAATTTTGTTAAAAGTGTGATTGCACGAAACACCTGTCAGTTTTGTTGCGTTTTGAACAATACTCATGATTTTTTTCTGGAGTACTTTAAAAATAGAAAAATAATTTCTAAATTTTTAAAAAATATGACTAATGTTTACACCTTTAAAGTGAAGGTAACCACCAAAGGAAATGCATAGAAAAATTCTCTAAGTTGGAGAACTAGAAAAGTGCCAAATCTCAAGAAAATGGATACCTTGGTGTATAAATTAGTGAAAAATAGGAAATTAAATTAAATAAATAAAATAAAAATTGGCCATTTGTAACAACTCTATGGAGATGGTCATTCACCAAAAAAACCACCAAAATAATGTTTTATGTGTTTTAAAATGCAAGCAAAAAGAAGCTCACTTTGTGGACTTCCACACAACACAAAATTATTTATTTTTAGAATTCCTTTGGACAATAGCTACAAGTCTACTAGAAGACCATCTCTACCAAATTTCAGCTCCAAATTCGTTTTTACGGGTACTAAATAGTACTAAAAATCTCCAAATTGGCAAGTGTGACATATTATTGGGGGCTCTTTTTAAATAGTAAAACATTTTTTAAACATTTCAAAAAATCATACAAGGTGTATAATAGTCATCAGTGCCTTGTCTATAAATTTTGAATCATTTGGAGCCAGATCGCAAAAGTTATAGCCAGAAAACTAATCAACATGCATCGTGTGACAAGAAATAGTACAAGTGTTTCGTGCAATGACCCAAAATGGTGATGTTCCATACGCCATTTTCAGATTATGCAGTCTGAACCATCTAGGATAGGTATGGATTTTAGATCACACGGTCTAAACTGTAAAAGCGCCAAAGTTACGGAATGACTGCCATTTTAACTAAATTCGTCATTCATCTTATAATAATCATTCAATTTGAGACAACATTGATAGCACAATGACATTTTCAAACAATAAAATCTCTTTAATTCTTCTTCAATTGATAAGCTCAACTAAAACAATTTAGTTTTAATAATCCACTTTCCTTCCAATCCATTTCTTCCAACTCAAATTAACACTTCAATAGGAAATTTCAACCTACATTAATTTAAAATAGTTTGACTTTGGTAAATTAGTGTCACACACAATAACACGATTTTAAACCAATATTGTACAAAATCTTTTCCATTTTATCCCTAAACTTCTTTTAAATCCAAAACGTTTTGTCCGACGTTTTGGGATAGACTATTGTAGTCACCTCTAGTGAAATATTTAGTAAAAATGGTTTGTTTTTTGGAATACATGGATCTCACTCATGCAGTGCCTTGAAGCCCTAAATTTTTATATGTCATTGTAGCACAAGAACGGAATCCTATAGTTAAAAGTTCTTCAAAATGCATAAAAATTTATTTACAATTCTTTTGTCTAAAGTACTTTTTTTTTGTGCAACTTCAAAAGGATTTTCTTATTTTTGAGCCAAGGAACTTTAGGAGTTAACCATTCGTTATGGAAACCCTTCCGTCTTACTTCAAATGTTACGTGTCCACGCCTTGTGAGACATTTACATGAATGACTAGCTGACTAGTGGAATATGTAAATGAGTTTAATGCCTCAAAATTTACGTAAAGGTTCAAACCACTTCAATATCTCAACAATCAATCCCAACCACTTATCACTTACAAAAAAACTAAGCCTCTCTTTGCAGTACCACCTTTCATGGTCTTGTGTCAAAGCATGCATTTTTCCAAAAGACCCAATGTGAATTGCCCTTGAGTTCTTGTAATATGCAAAGAAGGACAACCAAATTGCTAGGTCTAGCTAGCCCGGTGTTGGGAGAAGCAAAAGGGCGGCCTCCTCCACCTCTCTCTGCCTCACAAAAATACACGGTTCCGCTTGCTCCTGGAACGGAGACCACATTCAACCCCGAAGAAGCAAAACGATACTACTGAGAGTCGAGAACGAGTGAGGCAGACTGACATGGTGAGAACCGAATCGAACTGGAACCCCTTCCAACTGCCAAACAATAAAGAAACCTCCCTTATCAATGGGAATCGTCCATTTTTTTTTTTAAAAATAAAAAAATAAAAAAAATAAAAAAAACTTCTAACTGCTAAATAATAAATGAGGCTTAAGTCGAAATTCCCTTTGCATCCATCCCGGAGATGCTCCCCCATGCAATCAATCATTGAAAGGGGTGGAGCACTACAAGCGACAGCTTCCCCTGTTCCCAGTGATCAAGCTACTGTTGCAACGAACTTACAAACTAATCTAGTTTAATCCGCAGACCGTGCGCACATTATTTCAAGTCCTAGCCGGGCGGTGCCACCATCCTCGCCCCATTTCTAGCTAACTTAGGACAAACCAAACCCACTTTAACTCCGTTAATTCCACAACACCACATGCACACCACATTCATCTCCGTCGAACTCATTCATTGAAACGATTGCAATATCTCAGTTCGTGCCTTCGCTGCATTCACGAATGGAGGAATTAATCAATTAATTAATCAATTAATTAACTCAATCTCGTCGTCATCACTTTCATATGTACAGAGAAACGTAACGAATCTCGCTAGCAAGCTAGCTGAGTATGATCTACGTGTATCCAAATCTGTGTGTATTTCAATCGTCAGTACTATCACAGTTTGATCGATCGAACCGAAGCTAAGTAAGCAAGTACTAGATTAATTAGCCGATTGAATACTGATGCACTCCTCCAGTACTCCACGTCCTGCCAGGGTTTGTATGAGTGTATAAATCTCTGTCTGACTGCTAATCCGATCCCAACCCTGATTAAAATCATTTAATTAACTAGCAAACTAAGTAAGGTAGGCAAAGTAAGTTAGTACTAAGCAAATTAACATTGGCGAGGGTTTGCAATTGGCATGGTAGCCTCCGTCCCTCCCTCAATCATATCTTTGACCCAGTCGAAGCTCCAAGTCTAGCCCGGCATCGCGCGACGAAGTCTCGTAAGGCGATCTCCACGCCGAGCCTTCGTAAGGGGAGGAATAATTTCGAAAGGGGGCCTCCGGGGCGCCATACGAGGAGCTTCCCGGGTAGGAGGACTCTTCGTATGCATGGCGATGGTATCCCTCGTAACCCGAGGACGACGAGGAAGTCGTTCCGTAATGGGAGTGATCGACAGCTTGCGTTTCCCTCGTCATCCAGTGCTGGTGATGAGCGTGATGATCTTGCGGTAGAGATGCTGCTGGGGAGACATTGCTGGTGTTGTGATGGTGATGAGAAGGGGCTTCGGTGCTGCGTAACTGCGCTAACTGGTTGGCTTGCGCGCGCTCCCGCCGGTGCACGTTCATGTGTCCGCCGAGGGCTTGCGCCGTGCGGAATTCGCGTTGGCAGAAACTGCAGGAGTAGGATCGCGGAGGCCACTGGCCGCTGGTGCTGGCGTCCTCGGCGAAGGCACGGACTTCCCACGATTCCGAGTCGTTGGGAGTACTGTTGGGGTTGGTGTGGGGGTTGGGGTTGGGGTTGGTGGCGGCTAGTCGCTTGCTCCAGGTGTTGCCGCCACTGGAAGGGCTGTAAGAGGACATCCACGGAGGGGTGCCCATGTCGGGGTCATGCATTCCGCCCCACGAAGGCGCCCGGTGCAAGTGCTCTTCCCCCGGAAACAACAGCATGCGCGTTCCCATAGTCGATCGATCGATCGATCGACCGATCACAAAGTTGAAAAAACAATAAACGAGTTCGCGCAACTGTCAGCTAGATAGCGCAGGAATATATGGAATAATTCAACCCGTCAATCTTCCTTCTGCAAAAGATAGATATTGGTTGGCAATAGGTCTAAACTTGAACTTGGTAGTGCGGACGTACGGATGTCCTTCCTTCCTATTCCCAAATTCGACCAGCTGGCTTCGATGCAGAAATGAATTCGCAATCGATGAAACAGTACTTGGCTGGCTCCGGTCGGTCTAGAAGCTCACAGCAGTACTACTCTGACGTACTCCTACAAATCGGGATGCATTCAGAGTATAGGCTGGCTTGTAGCATCAACAAGTACGCCCTGAAACGTTCTGGAGATTCTAAAGATTCGACTCTGGTTTGCCAATGGATTTGATTCCGAACATGAAGCTGAGCGACGGCTAGGAACAGTACCTCAGTCTGCTTGGAATGAATTAATGTAGTAACTGGCGTTCGCCTCTAGAGCTACCAACAAACGCTGCTGCTACCCACAGATCGAGTGCTACGATTCACTACACAGATCGATTCGATCACAAGTTACACCACCTGCACAAGCACAAGTAGTACTAACACTAGTACTGTGTCTGTCCTGAAGTCGTAGGCGAAGAAAGAGGAGGGAGAAGGAGAAGGGGAAGGAACAGGAGAAGAGCTTGAAGAAGAATAAGAAGGCCGGAGATAGGAGGACGCCAGAAAACCCACCCCGGTTGTAATTGTGCAGACTAAAGAGCTCCAAAGGAGTCAGTCTCAATTGATGACATCAATGATGAGGTACAACCAACTCCTGTCTAATGAAACCAACGAGTGCGCACTAGACGGGCGGGGCAAACTTTGGAAGCCTCTTTTGGAGTTTGGGACCAACTGAAGTGGTGTCCCTGTCTAGCTCGACGTGCAGTTGATCAAACTCCCGTGGCAGCAGAGGCCGGGAGGAAATCAGGAACAGAGGATTGAAGAAGGCGGGCAGGCCAACTAGCTAGCTAGCTAAAGACGCAAGTTACGCAACAAGCAAAGGGCACATTCATACTCTCGGTGTAGAAGTTAGGAAGGGAAAGAAGTTTCGATCGGCCGGAGCATTCATCGTTTGTGGATAGGTCAATTTCGTTGTCGGTCGTCCCTCTGTCTTTCTCGTAGGTTTTGCACTTTTGGTTGGTATTTCTAGCTTAGCCAGATTTCCATCTCTGCCTGCAGGCGAGTTTTTTCCTACTTTTACTGCCCACCCTAAAGCTAACAAGCTCCAAAGCTAGCTTGCTAGTTAGAACGCGGGGCTATGCACTGGTCAACTTAGGGTCAATGTGCGCGCCGGTGCCCAGTACTCCAGTAGCTTTTCAAAAATCGATTGAGAATCCAGCTCTTTTAAAAAGGGCTAAAAAATGGTTCCCAATCTGTACTCATGCGTTTGTCTACCAAAAGAAATACTGTACATGATTGTGTACTGACTGTGGCTTGTACCATGGCTTGTCAAACTCAAGTCATCTTTTGGTTATGTACTAGTAGACTTCACTGCAGATTCCAGTCTCTTGTGACCTGACATGTGGCACCTGATGTCAAAGGAAATCCTTGGTGTGTATCCAACCTCAGTCTGGGATTGTACACATGGGTGGTGTAATTCTTGTAAAGAGTAGACCAAAAGACTACTTGATCACTGAAATTGAATTCAATTATGTTACAATAGCTAGCTAATTGAGACCGACATCGTGATGGAGGGTGAACTGAACTTACACATATACATCATGATTTGGTTACTTCTGGGCAGCTAGCACGATGAGAAAGGCACACTAGCTGGGTGGTCCAAGATTGGGATGCAGATGAAAGGATATAGATCACTGACATTTTGCATCCCAGCTAAGGTATGGATAATGGGGCGTTATGTAAGTTAGTACACAAAGCAGACTCCATGTCTAAGGCATAACTAAAGAGGCCAATCAGTACAAGGGCAAGCCACGAGTCCACTGCCAGGTGCGCAGAAGGCACCCATACTCGAAGTAAATCTCAAAATCTGAACGATCCGCCACTGTTGCAGTCAGGGCAGTTAGAGTTAGAGTCACTGACTCACTTCCATGTTGAGAGTATCAGACACCGCAGAACAAGAGAAACTTTCCTCTTCCAGCCAGTTGCATTTAAGCTTAAGTTCTACTAGCTATGCTCTACCCCTCCCAAGCCAAGCCCCCCACTGCACAGGCACAGGGAGGCAGTGTCAGTCAGGATCCAGTTATCACAAGAATCATTCGCAGCCAGCCCACAAAAGTTCCATTTTAATAGTTATACATCAGTTTCATATAAGTTATGGATAATTGGATACAGTTAAGTTACAGTACTGCATGGCCTGTACTGTATTGATATACTTGACTGGGCAAGAAAAAAGATTGGATGAAAGAAGCCATTGGAATGACCTCACTTTCTCTTACAGTATACCACTACTGTAGTGGTGTTTATAATTGTTTGACCTTTCTCTTGTCCAAAGACTTTGAGCCATTTTATAATTGGTGGCCAGTCGTGCATGCATTTTGGTTTATTGAGATCGAGGATGGGCATGGAACCAGCAAATTGCCCATGAAGGGAACCATGGAACTGTGTCATGATGAATACAGGGATCCCACTCCCACTCCCTCATCAGAGCTACACTCTTCAGTCTATTTAGTGTAGCTTTTCAAATAGGGTTACTCAGTCCTACAGACCTGGGCCACATCAAGCTTCAATAGAGCTTTTACCATCAATTACTGGAGACTGCACTTCACCTCAGGTTTGCAAAATCATACATTACAAACACCATAAATGATAAAAGACCACATTATAATAATAATATAATACTATTTAAAAGGAAAAGAAAAATCCAATTTTGTTTAGTGTTATTCCCATGATTTTAGGAATTCACACTATTCAGTAATCATCTCAATTCTTGTAGAATGTATGTCAAGCAGTGTCGTGTTGGACAATCATATGTTTAGGATGTTAGACAGGCTTATAGAAAATTCTCAAATATGAAATATCCTCAAATAATCTTGATATATTCTAAATATCTACCTATTAGACAAAAGGGGGATAATCTATTGAACATCTTGGACATTGTTTTAAATGTCATATCACAATGTTAGACAAGACAACCCTAATCTCAAATACAATAATGGTATTTATTTAGTGTGGAAAACAAAATTTACAAAAATAGAAGAATATTTTGTTTACTTGTTTAATTGCTCTTATAATTTATCTCTCCAAGTTTTGTGCTGTTAAATCTAACCTTTGCACATTTGAATTCAATTCTGAGGGTTTTCTTTTTCAACAATAATTTAACCCCTAAGAGAATTTGAATCCCCTTGGTGGATTTTGAATATTTTCAAGAGCTTATTGTGAGAGTTACAAAAATGAATGAAGTTCATCCATAAATGTTGAATTTAAAGGAATTTTTCAATGATACGATTAGCTTGGTCACTTGGTGCTTTGGGAATATTGTGCATTGAATAAGTTCTAGTAGAAATGGGAAGAAATACAGTAATGAAGATCTAATGTCTAGATTCTTCTTAGTCATAATTTATTTGGCCTATAAAACTCCATATCTACATTCGCCTTTCAGTAATACCAACCAAGGACTTTTAGTCAGGGGTTAAAACCAAGGACTTCTTTGGTGAAATTTTGCCACCTCTGACAAAAAGGAGCTAATACACTGACGTCCCTCCAAATTTAATTCAATGACATGCTGCCAGGAACTGAACACCAAAGCAGCAGTAAAGAAACGGCTGGTGAAAACATTAACTTTATAAGGAGAGAGATTGACTCCAGTAGATTGACTGCAATTTGTTGTGTTCCAAATAACTATTAAAACAGTTACTGTACGTAGAATATTAGGCCCGCTTCCAAATTTTATTTTATCTTATTTTTTGAAACATTGCGTCCTTCCACATTTAGATGCCAATCTGGGAGACATTCCATTGAGCTACCAATAACTGACAACGGGAGCGAGGAGCGCTTTCAGTTGTTTCTGGAAGCTCTCTGTAGCGGGCTCCAAAGTTGGACTGGATGCAAAAAAAAATTGTCGCTGGGGAATTTTCCCTTGGTTCGCTGTACTGTTTCCTCTATCAATGGAAATTGTCCTTGTGTTAAAAAAAAAAAAAAGTTGGACTGAATTTCATTTGTTTCCTAAGAAAAGAAAAAAAAGAGAGAAAGTTGTATGAGTTACAACATGGTGAGAATCAAAATAATGGACCGTTCTGTACTGTTTCCTTATCAATGGAAATTGTCCATGTTTCAAGAAGAAAAAATAATAATAATGGACCGTATTTTTCTAGTGGTTTCTTCTTTTATCCCCTCCACTGATGAGTGGCATATTGGCAAATCTTGTCTGGTTGATTGGAGTATGACAAATTAATTCAAAAAGTTAAGAGTCGAAGACCAATCATACAAGTTTAAAAGTGAACATTTGGCATATACTTGCAGCACTTCCTTGCAACCAGGAGGAAGTTTAATGTTGAATGACAGGTAATAATATCTGATAGCAGCACAAGATCTTTTGATAAGGGACTGGTTTTTTTTTTAACACAACTGAAAGAAAGTGATAAGTGACTGTTGAATATTGGTGTGGATAGTGACAGTAAGTTAGTGTGAATTGATTTCACTTCCTGAATTCAACAGTCTGGTGGACAGGAGGAGGGAGAGCTCACAATCCTCCAAGAATACGGTGGAAGCACCCAAAACCGTCAATATTAGCAATTCAGCATAGTTGGAGGCACCTTTTTGCAAATATAATACTTTTGTAGTATTAGCGAGTGAAAATGATGAATATTAAAAATTAAAAAAAGATTTTTCGGATGTAGTATGTAATTTCTATGATTTTTCAAAGTGACAGTTCATTAGACCATTGAAACTGTCACAAACCTAATGCGTTAGCGAATCAAGAGCTAAGCATTTCAAGGACACATTAACCCCTAAAGGACCGGCATGCATTTTTTGGCTGAATAGAAATTTTAGGCGGGTCCGTCTGACTAGAGATTTCCATATTTTAAGCTGAAATTTTAATAGAAGGTGGGCGCGAGGAATATCTTTCATATGCACTAAATTTAAGGACATTTGGAAATAGGAGTCAAAAGTTATGGCCAAATATGTTACTTTTTTTCGTAACTGGGCAGCCCGGGCAGCAAGAAAAATTTGGCAAAATTTTGATTTTTTTTTTTTATATATTTTTTTTCTTGTAGATTATATTTTTGTCTATCTGGAAAGCTTTGATTCATTTCATTTGGATTTGTTATGAAAAAGTTATGGACATTCTTGTTTTTTGGGCAATTAGAGCATCTTTTTGAAAAAAATAACTTGTAGGATTCATTTCTAAATGCTATTTTTGCAATTTAAAAAAAATAAAAATTCTCATGGTTTAGTTTACTTGCTAGAACAATCTCACCATTGGGATTAGTGAATTTTAATTCCATCTAAAATATATTAATGTTTTAGATTTTCCTTCTATCTCGTACTTATTTCTACTTTAAAAAAAATTTAGGAATGATAATTAAGTTTTTTTGAATATTTTTTTTTTCCCCTAGACTCTCAACTCAATTCTCCACTATAAAGATTTGAAGCACAAAACCTGTAGTGCAAAAATTTTAAGTGAAAAATGTTTAAAGTCAAAAAATCTAGTCCCGCAATGTGCTGAAATACTTGTTTTTTCCACTTTAAACGCAGATATCTTGCAATCTGAGCGGTCAAAAATTCTGAAATTTTTTCCACACATTCTCATACTAATTAGGTGTAAGATCCTATGGTTAGATGTGGAAAAAAAAAACAATTCTCATTTTTTTTTACTCCTTGCTATAGAAATGGCAGTTTTGATGGGTTTTTGGCAGAAAAAAAAAAGCCTTGGGCCTTTAGGGGTTAATGGGAAGTTTAGGGACAGATTTAGGGACAGTCTAAGGTACAGGAATGGGAACAAGGACGCTAATGGATGTTTCTACCTTAGATGCATCTGTAGAATATTCTTTGGGTTCCATTTGTAGCGTATATGACCTAAATCAGGGTTTCAAAGCAATGTGCAAACATCATTAGAGCATCCCCACTTATCTTGTAAAACAGATGACTTGCCCAAACCGGGCTTACAAAACGGATGAACTTCTTAAGAGGTTGGCCCAAAAACCCTTATAACTTGTAAAACAAAGCTATTTTGCGAGTTAGAGTCTGGCTTGCAAATTGCGTAGGACAAAATCCCCTAACATTAGCTTACACACAATCCAAATCTACCAAGAAACTTGGAGTATATCCTTGTAATTAGCCAGAGAGCTCGGTGGGACCACCTAGAGAGCCATTGATCCCAAGGCAAAGGGTGGACTTGATGTTGATCTTATAAGTTGTTCAGAGTGAAGGCAATATTATTATGACTTGCTAACAAGTCGTAGGTGGGGCTGTCCACTTTCCCGCAATCTAGAAAGTGAATACATCTCCATTTTGCAAGCCGAATCACCACCAATTTCGCAAAGCCCAATGGTGATTCTCTTAATTTCCAATCAAATGAGTATGGAGTATGTAAAATAGATCAACAACAAGATTCAAGAATTAATGGATTTTGTTGATTAGAGAGAGAATTCATTGACTGCTAAAGGTTCACTACTATCTAGCCCACTATCTAATTCACCAAAAATCACTCTAGAGCTCCCATTTCTAGTGCAAAGAGCTACAATAAAAACAAACTACTCGAAAATTACTTTTTTGGCATATTCAACTATAGGATTTTGTATTAAGCTTGTATAAGAATGTGAAATTTTTTAAGAAACTTTGACTGAGTAGGTTGAAAGATTTTAGTAATCGAAGTCAAAAAGAAAACATTCTTTTTAAACTTTGCCGCATTAGCATTTTAAGACTTAAATCCTAATAGCTAAATTTTGGTGCACTGCAAAGTTTTGAGTTTCAAGTCCTTGTAGTAGAAAATCGAGTTGAAAATCTAAAGAAAAGAAAATCAAGAAAAAATGAAGATTTTCATTCTTAAAAAATTGTAAATTAGAAGAAGATACAAAATGGAAGGAAATATTAATCAACGATAGTTCTTCAATGGAAATGAAAAATGTCAATCCTAACACTAAAGTTGCTGTAGAATCTTATTTAGAGGGTAATATACATCCTATAAAAGTTCTTGTTTTGAAAAAAATTGAAAATTTTATTAATCCCTGAAAGCCCACAGTGTTTGTAAGCCTAAAACTACTTCAAAATACTTGTATTCAAAGCAAGGCTGAAATCTTCATCTTTTTTTATTCATTAACAAATCAAACCATAGGATATGTTAGTTAACTTGTAAGATCATGAATTGCAAGATCATGATGCTTGAATTTCAAAAAAGAGTATTTTCAACTCCTATCAAATGGTTAAGTTTCATCTTTCAACTTTTTATCTAAAATTGTGTATGTCACCTACAACTTGCATCTCCATAATTTGTTGAAGAATGAAGTTGGAAATACATATAAAAGAATTGAATAAAAAACATTTCACATTCATACTTCAAAAAAATTAAAACTAAGTAGGAAGAGATAAAATATGATTAAAAATACAAAATTGTTAAAAATTTGGTTATAAAATTGAAAATTTGCAATTTAAACGGTTCTTTTGTTGTAACAAAGAATCTACATCCTATGTTTTAATTAATTTTCAAAAATATTGAAAATTGAGTTCAAAAAAAGACTTCCAAGTTTATTTTAAGGTAGAGATTCTATAACTATCTACAAACTAAAACTCCTCATAACCTTCATCTTGATGATCGAAATAAAATGATATAAAACTTTTCCAATGTATATAATTGTAGAAAACCAAGTTCGAATTTTTATTTTTTTTAAATGATTTTTTAAAGCTACCTTGCTACCCGGTTTACATATCATACAACAACTTTTTAACCATGTAGTCAAATGTTATGGAAATTGTTGCATCTTGAAGCTAGTCCTTAACCATAGTTGTGTGAAAATTTTTAAGAGAAAATTAAAAATTCCATTCATAAATGGGTGATCAAAATTGTTGTATTGCCAAAAAATGTACTTTAAGGCTTTAGGGGTTAAAAAACAAATCCTATACCTTATTTTTTTCAAGAATGTCTTGAAATCCCAACAAAACAACTTTATAACTTTCATATCATTATTCCTAATTGAATGAATCAGACCTTTTCATGTAGACATAAAATCATAAATGTATTTTTTGTAAAAAAATTTATAATAAATTATTTCAAGCCTTTGCACTTTTTTTTTGTGCCTAGGCTCAAGTATTTTATGTTTAGGAAGGCATTACTTTTTCTACAAGCATTCATTGAAATAAAAATTATACTCTTACAAATTTAGTACATTCTTTTTACTTTTAGAAAAAGTTTCAAAACATCATAGTAACGTAATTTCACATTATAGGAGCATGCCCAAAAGCCTTTAAAACACGTTTTAGAACTAGGGAAAAGGCTATTAATCAAATTTTATTCATTTTTAAGGATTTTATAACTATAGGATCTTATTCTTGACTAGTACAAGGGTCACGTAAAAAAAATTGGGGTATGAGGGCAATGTATGTGTGAGAACAAAGCATATAATATAGAGCAAAATAATTTTTTCAAGAGTTCATGGGCTTATGATCATGTGACTTTGTTTGGCTTTTAATTCCCATAACTCAACTTTTGTTTGCAAAGAAGATTTAGGGACTTCATAATTGAATAAAACCTCAAGTTAGGAAGAAATATGTAAAATTTCAAATTAAACTAATGTTGCACTCCACTAGCCTGAGTTGAGACCCTAAACAAAATGAAATGACATAATTTATTTTTCAACCGTTGAATCTTCACAAAAAAATAGTTTTTCTAGAAGTTTGTTTGTTTCTCTAATATAAAAAATATATAAGAGGAAAAAAAATCCAACTTCTGATACTTCATTTTAGATGCCCAATTTTTTCAAAAACCATTTCAGATTGCAAGGAGCTTTAGGTGTTAATTAATAATTTATTTGTATAAAATAAAATAAAATATGATTTTAACCGATAGTTACAAAAAAAAAGTTATAATTTTATTGTTTCACGTTACAATTTTATTGTATTATAAATTATAATTTTATTAACAACAATTAAATCCTTCTTAAATTGTTTGATGAAGAGCTATAGAGATTTTTTACATTTTTAACACATGGATGATTTATCATCATTATACCAAAATTATTTCTTTAATGAGAAATTCAAAAAGTTAAAAAATCCTTATTTTATAGTAGAATTAAGTATTTTTCCGTGCCCTTGTATTCATACATGAATGCTACGGAGCTTTAGACCTTAGTTTGAGTATCAAATTTTTTGCAAAACTTCTTTATTAAAATTTTCACCCATTTGTAGTAGGAATAAAAAAAATTGTACAATGTCAATTCACAAACTAAAATAGTTAGCTACTCCTAAATACTTCAACTTTAATATGATTCTTGCAAATTTTTTGCATCAAATGCCTTTTTACAAAGGAGTAGATTCAATTTGCTAATAACCTTGACTTTTTCTTTAGTACACCAAATGAATGTGTCTATAAAGTTTGGCATTACTTGATGTATCTTGTTTGGACAGTCAACCTTATCTATTGACACACCTTTAAATTGCATATTCCCTAAATATCCTAAGAATTTATAGATATCTCATTTTGACAACTTCCACATGCCAAATTGTAAATACATCCAAGAATTCATTTAAAAGCCCATTTATGCCCTTGAGGGTCTACCTCCTAATTAAGGCTCAGAAAATTTATTCATTCCCAATACACACTTCATTCACCTTAGTTTTCATATTGGAATTAACCTTTTTCTTCTTGCCCTTGAAGCAGAAGCCGGTGTCAGTAATTATAGAAACCTTTGGGTTGAGTGCACTAACCTTAACCACTAAAGGATTAAATCCATTGCAAAATGGTCAAATATCATGGTTGAGATAATTTTAGCCTTTTAAACTGTACATATTCAAATATCAATCTTATATATTTAGTACATGATATTATAGACAGTCTCACATCGTATAAAAAATCAATTTGTTTCACAAAATATTGTAATTGTTATAGATTTTGTAGCAAAAAGTGAAAATAAATGAGTAAATATTACCAAAAAAAATCAAATTAATTTGAATTTTTTTCAATAGATACAAGTAGCAATGGAGATTGGTGTGAAGATTCATAAATTATTTATATTATTCTAAAAAAAAAGAAATAAAAGTTATTTGGACATTGAAGTTTTGTTTCTATTTCATTTCAATTTTTTGAAAAAAAATCCAAAAATGGAAAGAAACATTGCTGCAATTGCAAGCTCCATGTATTAGAATCAAAGTTATGTATACAATTATATTAGAGTTAATCATAAATTAAAGGTCGTCCCCAGTTGTAACATTGGTGCTAGAGGAAGGTGTTAAACTAATAATGAGCTTTTTACAAAAGAAACACAACACCAAACTCTATTAGACTCTACACTAAATAGTGAAACTAGGTTGCCCTTCACTAATTTCTTGACATTTGACACCATATAAATTGATTTATTGCTATTGTATTGTACAAGAATGTGCTACTTTTGAATTAGGTATTATTGTGATTGGGACTTGTGAACCTCCATGTGTACAAATGGAAGCATCTGTAGAAATACTTGTTGATTTTTTATTTATTTTTGTAACATACAACCTTTGAGGGTCGCAACAAGGACTGACCATGGACTTAATCCCTGTCAAGACCAAGTGGAGGGACAAACCAACTCCTCGAAATATTTGTTGACTTTGATGGCTTGTAAAGTAACTTTCTTGGGGTAAGGCAACCTAATTATTTAGACAACCTAATTTCACTATTTAATGTAGTTTTTGGTGCTCCCAGGATTTTTGAATGTTCCAATCAAGGTTGACTAAGGCGCATCCCCTTTTGGGATGCTTGGACCTTTCCGGGGTTAAAGCGTCTCCCCGCCCTCCGTTGGTCCGTCCGTAACTGAAGTTCCAGTCATCTCCAAGTTGAAAGCGTGCCGCGTCGCAACTTGACCGACCTGCCGAGTAAGTTCCGTTTTTTCTGTCATGGCAGGTGGCTTTGCCAGCCCCTTCATGTGGTTTCCATCTGAGCTGAATCAGTCACATGGAGAATGTCAAACACCTCCTGGAGTGCCCGGGGCCTCCGGAATTTCAACACAAGCAAAGCGCATACCTACTGGACTACATACTGAAGTCACATACAACCGCACAGGCAGGCAGGCAAAATAAAATTTGAAGGTACTCTGGTTGAAATGATTCATAGTGGAAACTGTGTGCGAACCTCTGAGAGAATTATGTCTTTGCAATGAAACTTGCTTTCATTTGTTTAAAACAAACAAACAACAACTTTGAGAGTCTGTCCCGAGTCTGTCCCGAGTCAAGAGCAACAGAATTGGCACTAGGCCTATAGATTGCACCACATTTGCTGATTTCTCAGCATCACTGTAAGGTGGGTATACCCAAAACTGCCACTAATTGCTACTGCGCCTAATTACTATTAGTAGACTGTTCAAATTTTTGTATTTTCTTATTGGCAAGTGAAAAGAGGTTCCAACGCACCAAAAAAAAACATTTGGATGCTCTATGCAAAAGTTATGCAGGAACAAAGTTTGGTTCTAAAAGCGTTTCTTCTGCATAGGTACATAGTTGATTTTGGAGATGAATACAAAGTGAAGATGATGATTTAGGGTCAATGGCACATCTGAGGTGCCCACCTTACATAGTTGGTCAAAATTAGACGTAAGTCAATTTCCATTGAGATTTCTACCATTTATCCTTGTTGTACATATTAATTAATTTTATTGTTATGTGAAACAATTTAACTTATCGAAAAGATAGAGAAGATAATTTGAATTTAGATTCACTTTCCACGTTGTAAGTGTCAAAACATAACTTTTTATCATATAATTAGAGTTGGAACATAACATTATTAACCAACGTTGAAAGGTTCCCTTTTTTGCTCCCCTAAAAAGCAAAGGCTCCCATTGAACATTGCAACTTCTCAGCCAATCAATGACTCTCTTGCCAATTAAACCAAATTCACTCCCAGGAATCGAGGAAAGGACTATTCCAATCTCCAAGGAAGAATGGTTTACGGCTGGTTACCAATGTTATGGAATTGGAGGCACGGACCTTGTTTCAAAGCACAATCCAATGCGTATGAGGAATTGGTAGTTTAGTTGGAATCTGTGTCTGCAAACTAGCTGGGCGGTAGTCAACATGTGCTTGCTAGCTAGCGTGGCTTCCATTGATGCGTAGAGTAAGCCGCAACAGAATCAGTTTGCTCCTCCATGCAAATGAAGATGCGGCACGGCAATGAAATTTCAAACTTGTGTACTTGGGGCCAGTTTCAGTCAAATTCCATCAAGTCAAATTGGTCCAAGAGAGGGTGGAAAAAATTATGATTTTTTTGAGGTCCACACATTTCTTATAGTTGAGTATCAAGATAAAGTAACAACAATCAAAAGCACCCAAATAATAAGCATTTAGTTTGAGGTAGGAGGTTCGAAAACCATCTCTTTAAGTCTACCTACCTCATCAATGACAATAATAGATATTTCAAGGAACATGTCATTCATTCCTAAATAAGGGATGCATTTAAAACCAAGTTGAATTATGAACTTCTTACCTTAGTACCTATTATTGAATTGTCTTAGTTTTTATTGCATCTTGTTGATAATGCAAAGAAGATTCTAGATTTTTTTTAGCGTACATTTTTGTCATTATTTATATGAATGACTTTTGAATTTTGAAATTATTGACTATAGGTTTTATAACCCCTAAAGTTCCTTGACTATGTTCTCACCAAAAATGCTCCAAAACTGCCATTTCTAGTACAAGTACCAAATTTTTGAAAAATATCATTTTTGGACACATGTAACCATAGGATCTTGTAGTATTCTGGTTTGAGAATATGTGGAAAAAATTTAAGAAATTTCCATCGTGTAGATTGGAATATATTAGCATTTGAAGTGGCAAAAGTCCCTTTTTTTGGCCCTGCGAAAAACCGGGCAGTTGCACTTCACAAGGTTAGATCATTATTAAAAAAATTCCAAAATGGTTGTGCTTCTTTGGATTCATTCTTCAGGGCAAGTTGACTACATGCTTGAAAATTTTCAGATTATTTGGAATTGTACAACATATAGGAAAAAAATAGTAAGTAGAAAGAAGTAGAGAATGGTTCAAAACACTAAATTGTTAAGAAGTTAATTATGGAATTGAAAAATGCCAATCCCAATGGTTTTAATGTTGTAATAAACAATCTACACCCTAAATTTTATTTTTTTTTGAAAAATATTGAAAATTGAGTGAAATAAACGACTTCAAAGTTTATTTTAGAGTAGACAATCCATAACTGCCCGCAAACTAAAAATCCTCATAATGTTTGACTCATTGATCAGAATGGAATGATTCAAAGCTTTCCACATATATATAAATCTAATAAACCAATTTCAAATTTTTATTTTTGAAAAAAGTGATTTTTGAAAAAAGTGATTTTATCTGATCTGCCCGAACTGCCCGAGTTGACCAACAAACAACATATTTGGCCATAACTTTTGACTCGTATTTCCAAATGTCATGAAATTTGGTGCATATGAAAGATATTCCTCGTCCCCACCTTCTATAAAAATTTCAGCCCAAAATATGAAAATCTCCAGTCACACGTACCTGCCCAAAATATCTATGTTGCTAAAAAAGGCATGCTGGTCCTTTAGGGGTTAACCAATGTCAAATTTAAATTTTTATGTTCAAATGGTATACATTTTAGGCTAGACTTTGTACGAGTCAATGTTACAACAAGGTTGGAGTTAGTTTTAGTTACCTAATTCTTTAACCTCTAAAGTACCAAAGTCCCCTTGGGGGACACTTGGGATTTTGGGCAGCCTCATGTGACCTCAAATTTTGATCTGATTTTTTGAATTTTTTTTGAAGATACGAAATCACATCAAATTTCTAAAAATATAATTTTTTTTTTCAATTGGTGCTCAAGAGCAAAAGTTATGCCATCTGAAGTCTTAAAAGCAATTTGGCGGGCAAACTAATAATAATAATAATAATAATAATAATAATAATTATTATTATTATTATTATTATTATATATATATATGAATTTTTTTAATTTTTAATTTTTTTTTAAAGATTATGTTTTTGTCTACATTTGAAGCTTTGATTCATTCCATTTGGACAAATAATAAGAAAGTTATGGACAATCTCATTTTACGAGCAATCTACGCGTCTTCTTCAGAAGACAACTTATAGAATTCATTTTTGAATGCAATTTTCAAAAATATTGAATTTTTTTTATAGGATCAAGTTTGTTTGCAAGAAGAGTCTCACCGTTGTGATTATGATTTTTCAATTCCATCTTAGAGCTATTAACAATTTAATATTTCATTCAATCTCGGGCCTACTTCTACTTAACAATTTTTTTATACGTGAAAATCAAGTTTTGACATCGTGAAATTTTTTTCCCTGACTCTCAACTCAAATTCTCAACATAAATTTTTTAACTTTATGTTGTGTAGTGCAAAAAAAATCTACAAATGGCCATCAAAGTCATCTAAAATTGCAGGCCACAACTCCAAAAAACTTTTTTGTCTAACTTTGAATGCTAATATCTTCCAATCGGTACTGTCAAACTTCTTGAAATTTTTACCACATGATTTGAGACAGGTTAAGTACAAGATCCTGCAGTTAGATTCTAAAAAAATGTTTTTTTGGCTTCTTGAGTGATGACAATAGAAATGGCAATTTTCAGTGGTTCCAGAGTTAGAAAATGACTTGGTATTTTAGAAGTTAAAGGTCGTCTGAATTTCATTGACCTCCACAAAACTGAATCAAATTACATTTAGAGCAAAAGGATATCTAGTCCTTGAAAGGGCAAAAGTAACCTCATTAAATAATATGATTTATTTATCAAGCATCAACCCATAATAAATTGATTGTAGTTTGAAATTACAATTTGTTAAAAAATTCTCTAGTTTTTGAGTTAGATTTTGTAAAAGTTCTATAATACAATATGATGCAAATATTTTGATTAATTTTCTATACATCAAATGATCTAGATTTATATTTGATCAACATTCATGGGAAAAAAATTACAAAATTTGAAGAAAATCCTTTTATGGTTAGAACTCGGGTTAGAAGGTTTACAACCTATAATCTATTCCAAGAAGAGGGTTGCTATAATGTGAGCCCTAGGACCATGAGCATATGAGCCTAAAAGACTATATACCTATATTATAGGTGTCTATATTATAGAAACCTTCTATAATTATAGTATACTATGATATAGGTACCTATATTATAGGTGTTTACATTAAAAGCACTTTCAATGATTGTAGTATATCTACTTATATATATGCTCAAAGTTCACATGCTCGCATTTTCATGCTCACATACTAGCAATGTTGGTTTTAAAACCAAACTTTATTCCTTCAAAACTTTTGCACATTGTATTCAAATGTTGCGTTCTTTAGTGCGTTGGAACCTCATTTCACTTGCCAACAAGAAAATCTGAAAATTTAATTAGCATAATAATAGTAACTAGGCACAGTAGCAAAAAGTGGAGGTTTTGGGGGTACCCACCTTATATAAGTCCAAAAAATTGAAAATTACTGGCACTAGTAAAACTATTGGCCACATAAAAGAAAGAAAAGATCTACAGGAAGAAGACCCCATACAACAAATTTGACCGCCGGTGGGTTGAATTGGGCACATCTCTGTCGTCTATGCAATCACTATTTTTACTACTATAGGGTGGCTAAAGTAGTCAAAATTAAATTACAATAATGTTCCAATGAACCCCTAAAGGACCAACGTGTTTAGAGGCTCAAAATTGCTTCAAAATACTCGTCCCCAAAGCAAGGTCAAAATCTTCATTGATATTTATTTTTAACAAATTCAACCGTAGGATCCTTTGGTTAACTTGCACAAGTACATTGTTCCAAAATTTTAGAATGAATATCCCCACCAATTGCAAGATCAATGTGCCTAAACTTCAAAATGTAGGCTTTTCTAGTCCTTCCAAAAGGTGAAGTTTTGTCTTTCAATATTTTTAGAAAAAAACTTTTATGTCCTATTACTTGTGAATTTTATACAATATATTGGAAAATGGGTTGAAAACATGTATAAAAACATTTAACCAAAAAAACTTTTGTATTCATTTGTAAAAAAATTATAAAGTGAAAGGTATTACTAAATGAAAGATAAAACTAATATGCTAATAATTTTTGGAAGAATTTGAAATTTTTTAATTACAATGGTGAGAATGCTCTTACAAAAAATTAGTATCTTTTACTTTCATTTTCATTTGAAAATTTTCAAAATTGAGAGCAAAAGATGACTTTATATGTTTTTTCTACCTTCATTGTCCGCAAAATAAAACTCCTCGTAACTCTTACCTCATTATTTGGAATTGAGTGGTTCAATTTTTTGGAGTAGGTATCAACCTACACAGTTCCAAAAAAATATTTTTTATTTATTTAGAATATATTTTTTGCTGCCCAGTTTGACATTGAAATTGAAAAAAACCTTCTAATTTTTGCATTACTTATCGGAATGATATGGAATGAAGCTTCACATGTAGATTATGATGCATAGCATCCATCCTAAGACTTTCATGGAAAAATTTCTTTATTATAAAGTCAATGGAGCATGCTCGAGTTCTCAAAAAGCCCAAAGTGGGCTCCTTGGTCCTTTAGGGGTTAATCTTCAAAAAATGATGTTTTTGAGTGAATGTCACCCCCCTACAAACATCTAATATCAATAAAGTTTCATGGTGAAATGACAGAGGATCTTCATTGATAAGATGTAAAAAGTTAGTATAACTTAATGGGAATCATCTTTAGTAAAGTTCATTGTCCAGCTTTGTATTTAAGATACAATTGTTAATCCTTAAAGGACAAACCAAGCCCGAGGGGGCATGGCAAAAAGCCAAACCTAAACTTCACATAATTCTTGATTCTAAATGTCTATTAGCTTGGCTAAGAAAATATAGCTCCAACAATCTAATTTTTTATTCATGTTTTTAATTTTTCTTAAAATTGTTAATATTGTAATTTTTTTGACACTTTGAAATTAGCTTCTTGAAAGCTTAAAATACACCACTTTTGAACTTTTCTATTAGTTACTTCTCTTGATGTGAGCTCAAGGAGTACACAAGTCACACCATGATGTTCATCAGTATATTTTCTATTCTTGTAATTACCACGATTTTTATAAAGAAATTACTTTAAAATATCATATAAACTTCATTATGATGTTTTCAATTATGAAAAAATGAAGTTAAATTATGGATGTATATTATTACATGAGAAAAAATATCAAATTTTTGAAAGGTGAGCTCACCTAAAGGACCAACATGCGTTTTTTGGCTATATAGAAATTTTGGGCAGGTACGTGTGACTAGAGATTTCTATATTTTTAGTTGAAATTTTAATAGAAGGTGGGCACAAGGAATATCTTTCATATGCACTAAATTTCAGGACATTTGGAAATAGGAGTCAAAAGTTATGGCCAAATATGTTACTTTTTTTTGTAACTGGGCAGTCCGGGCAGCAAAAAAAATTGGCAAAAATTTGATTAAATTTTTTTTTTCTTGTAGATTATATTTTTGTCTATCTAAAAAGCTTTGATTCATTTCATTTGGATTTGTTATGAGAAAGTTATGGACATTCTTGTTTTTCGGGTAGTTAGAGCATCTTCTTGAAAAAAATAACTTGTAGGATTCAATTCTAAATGCTATTTTTGCAATTTTTCAAAAAAAATAAATTCTCATGGTTTAATTTTCTTGCTAGAACAATCTCACCATTGGGATTAATGTATTTTAATTCCATCTAAAATATATTAATATTTTAGATTTTCCTTCTATCTCATACCTACTTCTACTTAATAAATTTCTCAGGAATGATGATTAAGTTTTTTTGAACATTTTTTTTTCCTTAGACTCTCAACTCAATTCTCCACTATAAAGATTTAAAGCTCAAAACTCTGTAGTGCAAAAATTTTAAGTTAAAAATGTTTAAAGTCAAAAAATCTAGTCCCGCAATGTGCTGAAATACTTGTTTTTTCCACTTTAAACGCAGATATCTTGCAATCTAAGCGGTCAAAAATTCTGAAATTTTTTCCACACATTCTCATACTAGTTAGGTGTAAGATCCTACGGTTAGATGTGCAAAAAAAACATTTTTCAAATTTTTTTACTCCTTGCTATAGAAATGGCAGTTTTGAGTGTTTTTTGGAAGAAAAAAAAAAGGCCTTGGGCCTTTAGGGGTTAATATAGAAAACTATTGAAGTTTGACCAACTGCGGTAACATAGAATGTCCTTTAACCCCTAAATGCCCAAGGCCTATTTTGAACTTCGAGGAATTTGCTCTAAATTGAACAAAAAGACAACATTTTGATAAACTGTATCAATTTTTTAAAATTGTAACTATACAAATTCAAACTAAAAATGTTAGAGATCACATAGGAAAAGAAAACACAACAATATCACTTATGAATTGAAAGATTATAATGTTTGAACATGAGGGTGTTAAAACTAAAAGATTCTTTTAATTCTTTTTTTACATATCAAATCTAGAAAGTTGGTCACCAAAAAATATGAGGTTAAAGAGCCTAACATGCATAACCCTAATCAATTTATGGCTTCTCAAAATTTACTCTACAATTTTTTTAAATGAAATTCTAAGGTGATTTTTTCTCCAAGATCTAGTGTATTTGAGGCTCATTTCCAAGAACACTCAACACTATGGAAAATTGAGATTACAATGGGTATCCTTACACAAAATGTTGAATAGAAAAATCATAATCAATTATTTTCAAAATCAGATTTTTGATCCTAAAACTAGACTTCAAAAAGAATTTTACAAAAATATAAACTACTAAAAATAGCAATTTAATTATTTTTTTTAGGTTCAAAGTATTGTCAACACCAGAATTTGGTGCCTCGGGCATTTAGGGGTTAAGAATTGAGTTATTTGTATTTGGTGGTACTCTGTTATGGTCCTCATCCAAGGTGGAAGCACCCAAAATTGTCAAAAGAAGGAATTTAGCATACTTGGAGGCACCATTTCAAAAAATTAATATTTTTGTGGTGTTAGTGAGAGAAAATCATGAATTTAAAAAAAAAAATAGATTTTTCGGGTTTGGCATGTATTTTCTATGAATTTTCAAAGTTGCAATCCCCTAGACCACTGGAACCATCATGTAGGTGGACCCAAATCTGAATTCTGATAAATTCAGCACTTATCCAATCACAATAAAGATAGGAGAAAACTTTATGACACATGTCAAAGACCATTCAATGGAAGTCTAGGGATGGTTTAATGTCCATCTAGGAACAAAGATTAGGTACAAGGACGCTTTTGGGTGTTTCTACCTTATGAAGGCCCTGCTCTAAGGCTTGGCATATTTTTGGATTTTGGTAGCAGGTAGAACTGTAACAATCCAAATAAGAAGTAGAGCCAAATTTTTTGGAAATAAATGACTGGAGCAGTCAAAATTAAATTTTTATCAAATTAATCTGTCCATACGTTAATTGCATTTGTGATGTTTGAGCCTACAGTGTAAAAGTTATTGAACTCAAAGTTTTTTATTGAATTAAAAAATTAGACGATTATTTTTACTTTTATTTTGGTTGTGGCAACGGCACATGACACATTAGTAATGTTGAAATAAAATATTCTTGAGTCCAATGTCAATCCTTCACATGTAAAAGCTAATTATCAAGAACCTTTCATGGTGAAATGAGGAAAGTATCTTATTGTGAGAAGTTTTTGTGAAGAAGTGATCTCAACCACTATAATTCTTTGGTGTTTTGAGGCTCAAAAATATTTCAATATACTCATACCTAAAGCAAGGTTAACATCTTCATTTATAATTATTCTTTAACAAATCCAATTTTAGGATGCTTTAGTCAACTTATCAAGTACCCACTTCCAAAATTGCAATATCAATGTGTGGCTAAATTCCAAAATGTAGGTTTCTCAAGCTCCTCTGAAATAGTGACGTTTTGTCTTTCAACATTTTTTTAGAAAAAACATATGTGTCCCATAACTTATGCGGTTCAGTCAATATGTTGAAAAATATTTTGAGAATGCATGTCAAAAAATTTAATCAAATAAACTTTCATATTCATCTATAAAAAATAAAATAGAAGGTGGTACAAGATGAATGAAAAAACTAAACCACCAATAAGTTTTATAAGAAATTGAGAATTATCAAATTTAAATTGTGCCAAAATAATCTATTAAACAATGAACATCATTTCTTCTAGTTTTTACCTAGAAATTTAAAAATTAAGTTTAAAAATCAGCTTTGTACGTTTTGTCTGCCTTCATTGCTTGCAAAATAAAACTTCTCATAATTTTCATTTGATTATTTGGAATTTAATGTTTCAAATGTTTTTGTACAGGTATGAATCTATGCAATCAAATAAAATTATTTATCCTTTATGAATATATTTTTTGCTATCCATTTTGACACTGAAATCAAAAAATATTTTATACCTTTTGCAATTTTTTTCTAAATGAGGTGAAACAAAGTTTCATATGTAAATGAGGATGATTGGCATCCACCCTGAGAAATTAATGTTAGGATTCCAAACTATGACATCAATAGCACCTACCTGAATTTAAAAACAACAACAAAGTAGGCTCTTTAGTCCTATAACCCCGAATGACCCCCAAAGGATATACTTTCAAAATAGGTCAAAACTGTCAAGAACTTGAGCAATTTATGAGATTTTTTTTTCTTGAGATTGGATAGAATGTAACCATAGGATTTTATATTTTACATTGAGAGTGAGTACTTCAAAAAAATTCAAATTATTTGACTATACAATTTAGTAGATAGTTAAGTTTGAAGTTTTATTTGGGTCAATGGGAAAAACAAGGCAGCGCAATTTGAAAGAGCATATCTTAGTGAAAATATTTTGAAATGGTGACCTTTTTGTGCTCAATGAAAGACAAGAGAGTTAAAAATGCTCATCTAGAATTTCACAACATTCTAGTCATTTCACAATTTTTTGGTGGAGCTTGCAATGGATAGTGGTCATTGAAATGAAAGTAGTGTTTGTAAGAAAAACAAAATAGGCAAACTTGTCTTCTCCTTGAACTCCTTGGATTTTCTCTTTTTGAGGTGGACAACAATTGCATTGACTAATTGACTTTTCAATCCATGTCCAAATTGAAACCTCAAAAATGAGCCATGAACTATACTAGACCACTTAACTTAGAAAAATTCTACAACGCAAAGTTTAACTTGGAATTAGATGAAACTAATGCAATTAGATTTATAAGACAATCTTTTGTTTAAAAATAGTTTTTATTTAAAAAATTCTAATTTTTAGAATGGGAAGCTCAAAAAAGAGGGCAGTGATCTAAAATGGTCACTTTGGTCATTAGGGTTTAAAATGGGGTTCATTGTTCTTACCTTTATGAACTCAACTACTATGATTTACCTTGTTATTAGTGATTTATCCTAGTACACTTAAATATTGTTGTAATCTATTCATTTCTATCCAAGATTAAATATTCAATGACACTAATTTTGTCCCCTCAAAATAAAATAAAATGATGTATTGATCATCAGATAGTAACAATATTGAACACATATTTTTAGGATTTATAGACAATGACTTCACTTTAGAGCCCATAGTGTTAAGAGCTTCTTCAATGAATGTTCTCAATAGATATTTCTATGGGTTGCTACCAAAAAATGCAATAGTGTGGAGATCTCTCATTGTTTTCTATTGTGGTGACAAGAATAATAAGAGTAACATTAATAGAAATATTGATCCGGTGTGAATGATTTTTTTATAAGCGTACTTTTGCAACTAGGCCAATAAGCTCAATATTGCATTATAAGGTGTCAAATTTTATAAATTAAATGTCAAATCAACTTTTCCACCTTTATTGAAAAATTGAAAAGGTAGTGCAGAATCTAGGATGGATATTTAGTAGATATCTATAATAGATATCTGTGTGTCTTATATGTTTAGAATAACCAATGTTTTGAAAATGCTAGGTTAAAAATTGATTCAACGATGCTAACACAAGAACATAGAAATGCAAGCATATGAGATTTGAACTTACAATAGATGTAAGTAGCTACCCTACAAGGGTGATTGCATGAATAACTGGCTGTTTTTGTTCCACTTTGGCTGTTTTCGGCTAGTACTCCCAGTACTATGAACTTTTTGCATATGAATTTTTAAAAATAAAATAAAATAAGGATAATTAGTATAACACTAGAAGTAGCATATCACTAAAATTTTAGATCTAAAAAAAATCTAGGTAAAAAGTTATTCACAAAAAAGTGTGAGCTGGAATTTTAAAGAAAATACATAGTTTGACGTTTTAATTTGTACAAAATAGGAAATTTTTTTTTCAAAGAAACTAAAAATTTTCATTTGGAAAGACTTTATGTTGAACAGATTTCACCCAAAAAATTATCTTGAAACCATCTTCAACATTCAAAATTGCGCGCGCAAGGGAGCCTTCTTTGCATGGACATAGAGGACATAAAATACAATATTTTTTAATGCCCCTTGGTAGGCACATGACGTCCTACTATGGAAATAGACCATAGAAATTTCAGCTCCAAATCATTAAATTTGGGGACTCCATAGTACTAAAACCCCTTAAAACTCAAAACGTGACATATTAGTTTAAATGATTTTTAAATATAAAATGATTTTTGAAAATTTCTGAAAAACATGAGATATAATTAAATTCAAGAGAGGCATGTCCAATAAAAACTTCAAATTTATGCGAGTCATGCTGCAAAATTTGTAGCAAAAGGCAGCTTTCGCACTCCCTCTGTGACAATGTTTTAGTACCGGTCTTTCATGCAATCACCCACAACTATTAACCCCTAAAGGACCAAGGCCTTTTTTCTGCCAAAAAACACTCAAAACTGCCATTTCTATAGCAAATAATAAAAAAACTGAAAATTGTTTTTTTTTCACATCTAACCATAGGATCTTACACCTAATCAGTATGGGAGTGTGTGGAAAAAATTTCAGAAATTTTGACCGCTCAGATTGCAAGATATCTGCGTTTAAAGTGGGAAAAACAAGTTTTTCAGCACATTGCGGAACTAGATTTTTTGACTTTGAACATTTTTAACTTAAATTTTTTGCACTACAACGTTTTGAGCTTTAAATCTTTATAGTGGAGAATTGAGTTGAGAGTCTAGGAAAAAAAAGAAAATTCAAAAAAACTTAATTATCATTCTTAAAAAAATTGTTAAGTAGAAGTAGGTATGAGATACAAGGAAAATCTAAAATATTCATATATTTTAGATGGAATTAAAATGCACTAATTCCAATGGTAAGATTGTTCTAGCAAGTAAACTAAACCATAAAAAAAAAAAAAAATTGAAAAATTTGAAAAATTGCATTCAGAAATGAATCCTACAAGTTATTTTTTTCAAGAAGATGCTCTAACTGCCCGAAAAACAAGAATGTTTTCTTACGGGCAGAAATGAATCAAAGCTCCAAAACTTTCTCATAACATATCCAAATGAAATGAATCAAAGCTTTCCAGATAGGCAAAAATATAATCTATGAGAAAAAAAATACTAAAAAAAAAAATCAAATTTTTGTCCATTTTTCTTTTGCTGCCCAGGCTGCCCGACGTCCCTTGTTTTGAGCTTATTTGGTCATAACTTTTGTTCCCGGGCACCGATTGTAAAAAAAATTATATTCCCACAAAGCTTATCAGTTTTTCTATCTCAAAAAAAGTTTCAAAAAATCACGACAAAATTTCAGCCTGTAGGTACCTGCCCGAAAACACATTTGTCCCCCGAAGGGACAACGGTCCTTTAGGGGTTAAAGGTGTCTACAAATTAAACACCTATAATATAAGTGTCTAGAACAGAAGTGCTCTATAATCATGGAATGTTTTCAAAATATAGACACCTATAACATAGATGTGTAGACTCCTAGGCTCCTAGGTTCCTAGGCTCGTGATACTAGGCTCACATAATAGCAACCCTTGTTCTAAAACACCACATAGGTACATAATTGATTTTGGAGATGTACACAGAATGAAGATGGCGGTTTAGATCAGTGACACATTTGGGGTGCCCACCTTAAGGTAGGTACTCCAAATGTGCCACTGACCTTAAACCACCATCTTTACTTTGTATACATCTCCAATATCAATTTTGTACCTACATGGCGAATTTCGTTCAAATGGCGGTATTCCATGTGCCATTTTCAGACCATGACATCTAGGATAAGTATACATTGCTAACATCTAGGTCAATTTTAGATTTCAGATATCTAGACTTGACATAGATATCAGACCATATAGTCTAAAAAATCTAGGATTGATATAGATTTCAAATATCTAGGACAAGTGTAGATTTCAAAAATCTAGTACTGGTATAGATTCTCATACAGATTTAATAGTTCAGACTTTGCGGTCTAAACAGTTAAAAGTGCCAAATTAATGGAATACCGCCATTTTAATGAAATTGGCCATCTATGTGGAAGAATACCATTTTCGAACCTAACTTTGTTCCTTAATAACTTTTGTGTACAATATCCAAACGTGACGTTCTTTGGTGCGTTGGAACCTCCTTTCACTTGCCAACAAGAACACATGAAAATTTGACCAGTCTAATAATAGTAACTAGGCTCAGTGGCAAAAAGTGGCGGTTTTGGGGGTGCCCACCTTAATTGGATTTTTCTTCCAGTTGAAGGTCCTGCGCCAAGGCTGCTACAGTAGACGACGTTGTTGTACGCAAATCCAAACCCATGCCAAGTCAGAGCAGGGCCTTTCCAGACGAGGACCATCGTCTACGAATAAGTAAGTTATTGCTCCGTACCAGTGTCGTCGAAATCTGAACCTGGCTGGCTGTGTGCAATTCAAAAGGCTCTCCATCTCATCTCGTCTCGATCAAAACCTCCGTCATCCGTCCCAAGTAAGTTATTCCGTTGATTCGCCATCTCTGGCTCTCTTCAAGAGCCAAGCAATTGTGGCTGTGTACTGGGTCTCCTGCTGTTTGGTGCGGTGTCGATCTTGGAGCCCCAGGTGGCCCCCCTCGGCCTCGGGGATATTACCCAAGCAAATCATGGCCGCTTGTCTCATTAGGAACTCTCAATGAAAACAACAAAGACGTGAATTGGGATTTGCTGTTTCTTGACTTCCTTCGATGTAGTCTGCTGCCACTTTTTGCATGGGAATTATTAAACCCTTCACGGCCTCAACGCAAGTTCAATATCAACTGTGCTGCAAGCAAACCAGACTCTGTCTTTTGATGGTCAAACTTCCATGCTTGAAGTTGCCAAATGAAAGCTGATTTTCATACCCAAAGAAGTCCTCCAGACTCTTTTTGGATAGAACAGGGGAGGGAAGGTGGTTGTGAAGCTCAACAGGACGACCTTTTCTGTGGGTACAGTGGGATCAGCTGTGTTGTGGTGATGCTATTGGATATTGACTATCTGAGTTGTTGCCACTTGGTCTTTCTCAAAAGGAAAGCCACTGGAATGTTTGGGCCCTGAACTTTTGACCTGAAATTGACTTTAAAGAGAGCGGGGACTGGGATCCATTTTGGGTAATAGGCGGTGATCATGTTTGAAGATCGAGGGACGGTGTAGTGAAGTTGGTGTGTACTTCTGCAGCAAGTGAAGCGGTGGTTCAGTTTTGGATGCATATGCGAAGAAGCCTGGAGTCTAACAAACGGATGAGAATCACGTGCTCAAAGTGATGATGAGCGCACACTTCCCGAAGAGACTGGATCTAAGCAGCTTCATAAATGAACGCCACTAATAAGTTATTGAGGTTCCGCTGGCAACATACTCATTTGAGTACTGGCCTGAGGCACTTAATTGTGTGCATTGATGGAACGGCGTTATTGGTTCATTCCAGAAGTAACAACTATTCTTCTATTCTTCAATTCTTCCAGATGGAAAAGAGGGAATCATGAATGGCTGACTCTTCGTTGGCAAGAATTCTGTAATGGAGCCTTCAAGGACTAAAAAAACAATCACATCCTGGCAGTTCTGAAAGGTGTCATAACATTCTTTACCAAACGGCTTAAGTCTCACCTCAAGAATCAACATTGGCATGATTGGTCAAAAAACAAAAGAAGAAATGCAATACCCTTTTGCCCGATGGGGTGAATCAAGAGTCCATTCATTGGAGACCTAACTTCAAAATAGTGACAACTGCCAAAAGTAGTAAAGCATGGTCACCCCGACCTGATAAGAGAGCACTTTCTTGAACATATATTACCGAAGTTCTATTATAGCAATTCTGGCAGATTTTTACAGATTCTCGCTTAAATGTATATTCAATATATAACCCTCATTGATTGAGAAAATCGCAAAATTTAGGGTCAATGTATTTGTGAGAGCAGAGCATGCAAAGGGAAGAAAATAAAAATAAAATCAGGTACTTCACTTTAGATACCCAAAATTTTCAAAAATTCGTTTCAGCTTGCATGGAGATTTAGGAGTTGATAGGGTCAGTCTTTAAGGTCGGTTTTAGTTACCTTAAATTCATTGACTTTGCAGTTGAAAAAGGTGAACATCCCCATCCTTGCCCCCAGTCGCCTAGTGTGGAATGAAATAATGCTCATTACAATTCTTGGCAACAAAGTGAACCGACATAGAAACGTCCAACATGAAATGAACAAATGTAATTTGAAAAAAGTGATCTGAATATCAACTAACGAGACAAAGAGATGCCACCTCTTAAAATTGACAACATAGAGTATATATGGAACAGTTCACAAATTATATCTTAAGGCAAAAAAAACACGTCAGCAAGAGTGATTGGATTATAGATGCGACACAAGGAAAAAATTATTGTTGCAATTTTGACCTCCTTCAACCGTTGGAGGAAACTGCAGTCATCAAAACAAGTGGGCCACAAACAATTACCAGTTGTGACTGTACATATGCTGCAAGGTCTGTGAGGTACAGACCCTGGCATAGGTCAATAACAACCATAAAATTTACTGCAAACAGGATTATCCCGCAATAGAAACTACATTCTTTCAACTCCAGCAGGCCATGATCTTTCCTACGTTTGTTTTCTGATTCACAAAATGGCCTCAACTTCAAAACCTCCACCAGTGTTAAAGCCCAAGTCAAAACTCCAAGTAGGCCACTAACTAATGTAGTACCATAAATCCACTTGTGTACCTATCTATTTACATGCATGCGCATCAGCCAAAAATATGCCAGTGGTCTTGTCCTCTATTCACGGACTCAGTAAGATAAGATAGACCTCATACTGAGGATAAAACAAAACTCTTGGGTTCCTATTCTGGACCCTGTTGATCTGCATTTTGTTTTACATCCGCCTCTGCATCCAGTTTTGCTTCCAGTTTCATCTTGCATTTGGCACACAAAAATGGGCCCTCCCAGGACTTTCCTACAACTTGTGCAAAGAACGATCCTGCATGGACAGAAATTCCTGTAGAACTATCGGAGGCCAAATTGCAGTGGCAGATGGCACACAGAAAGAGGCTGCTTCCAGCGTGCACTGATGCATCTGGTGACAACCTGCATCAAGAGAGGACCACCCACTTCAGAGATGGTTCTCCTTGGATGAAAGAAACCGTTAATTAACAAGGAAATACAACCGCCTAATGCTAATCTGGAAACTCACCTTTCAGACAGCGCTGCCGAATTCTCCTCAAAGAGTTCCTCCATAATGGTTAGGTCACTGGCAATATGCCCTTCTTTGATCGATTTGCAACGCAACAATTTCATGAAGCTGGTCTGTCTCTTTAGTGCTGGAGCAAAAGACTGAGGACTGCGTGGAGCGATATCAATGACCAGACATGTAGTGTCATCTCTTAATCCACGGCTCCTTAATGCTTCCTGGCATACAAAAAGAATTTCCTTCAGTATTTAAATGTAAAAGCTGCATCAAGTCTATGAGCCACAGGGCTCCTCTGCAGAATGCATCAATTTTGCTCCTCCTGATCTTTGAGGCAAATGATCAAAAGAAATATAAACCAAACTTATTAATAGTTAGGACCCGGTTTCACATGTAACTAGAACTGCTATTGAAGATGACTATTACAAATTCATTTGATCCAATGGACTGTGCTTTGACAAAGTTTTAATCTACTGCAGAAACACAAGCATTCCATTTTGAGCAGTTCCATGCACTTCAAAGAAAACAGAATAAATCTGCAGGTGCAGTTCGCTAACTCTCGTCATTAGCACGCTTTGTAAGAGCCCACAAAACCTCCATCAAATGATCGCAGCTGCAATAGATTTTCTCTTCCTCAAAACTCATCTATATCAATAAAGCTCATGCACGTTCACCAAGGTAGAGGATACTGAAAGCGTTAGGAGCAACTCATCTACTCAAAAACTTGGTTGACCTTCGATGAGAAAGTCGGGTAGTAAGCAAGATTTGGCTACATGTCTATGACCACTCAACTTTGAATGGAAAAGGGATGGTTTACTGTCACTTATACTGATATAAAACCTCCCACTTTGAATGACTGCAAAATAAATTTGATAAAACGATTGATCCGAAATTTGATCTTGGTAAACTTGCTCTTGTACCCAAAGTGATCGGTCCATAGCACTATACATCTACAAATGAAAGCCCTCTCCTAGATAGGTTAGAATGCTTAAAGTGACGCAAATCATATCCTCTGCCTTTCGTTTCGATTTGAGATTGATTAGTGAATACGGTTTAAGAACAAGGTCAGCAAGTATCACGCACCTTCACTACATACTTGGCAGCACTTTCTGGACGTTGCACCCCACGACAGCATCTCGCAGCCCTTTTAGTGCTAACAGCATCCCAAACTCCGTCCGAAGCCATAATTAGCCTACCCCCAGCAGGTGCAAGCTGAAGCCAAAAAACACACAAAAACACACTTCCAGTTAGTAATAAAGAAGAGGCTCCATTAACCATACAATACATTAGTTTCTCCATTGACCATACAGGTGAACTTTGATTTATGGTAAGTTTGTAAATACTTAATCTCTAGACATTTAGCTATTTGCAATTGATTTGGAGCTGAACACATAGTAAATGTGGATTATTTTTGATGAAACTAGTTTCTAGATTGTTGGAGGGAAGGCTCAACCTGTATGTTTCAATAGAACCTCTCCCTTGTTGTATAGTGAATGGAGACTTTACATTACACAAAACCCTAAACCCCAAACCTTATGTTTTTAAATGACCAGCTGCACTGTTTCTCGAGCAACAATAAAACCCAAGCTCTGCAAGATTAAACACATTTTTCGTCTTCCCCAAAGGCAGTCTACGTCTGTAATTTATGTCAAGAATCTAGCCTCACAGTTCTTGCATACCTTAATCTGCTTCACATGAGGCACAGCCACAATGTAATCGCCTACATCCATATCCCCAATCGACCTCGAGAGACAAAGACCGCCAGGCCAAACCCTAAGTGGACCAATCTCAATTCCATTAGAAGCTTTCAGCCTGGACAGCTCCCCTCCGGCGGCTTTGATGCGCTCTTGCCTGCAAATATACCAAAAACAATATAAGAATCAAATGTCAATAACCACAAAGACAACCATGACAGCTTAGAAGGCCACGAATATCACAATGACGAACCAAATCAAAAGAATTTTGATGAAAATTAGATTGCCACGAAAACTTTAGACACCATGAAAAACAACCTTTCTCATGATTCACAATGTAGAAGAATTCCTTATGATGTTGTAAAAGTTTATAACGGAATGTAAGTTTATTGAAAACCTCGTTAGAAGCAAGAGAGCGCTTACTCTTCTTCATTACCATCCAGTCGGTGATCGATGGTTAACGGTGTTGCTATTCCTTGGGCATCTAGCACACACCGAGAATCGCCAACACATGCGGCCGTGACGGTCCATCCATCCACTATCACTAACGTTGCAGTGGAACCCGAAGTTTGCCCTGCAAACACTCCAAAACAGTCTTAACAAATCTCCACACCAATTAACTGGAACTACTGTCAGAAAAAAAATTAATAATGGACGTGAGCAGAAGTACAAATTCACCTAATTTCTGCCACTCCTTGTCCGTCTTCACAAACCCTGCCACAATAGCTCGTGGTAGAAAGCTCTGCCACTCTTCTCTAGTGAGGTTTGGTGGCATACAGCTCAAGACATCCTTCAGAAGGTTCTTCTTGGTGTATATGGCTGCTGCAGGTCCATTATGACCATCAAAAATCTGCAGGCCAGGCGCAGACTTGTTAAATAAGTAGCAATATATTTATTTGGGCACACAACATTCTAGAGCACAGGTAGTATACAGTTTTCTCCCTTTCTACTGTAGCACAAAAGGCATCTAGAGCACTGAACGTTGAAGACCGAACCCACTTTTCTAGCAATTCATTCCATTGTCTGTGTCAAGCATGCAATCGTACTATTAGATGAGTCCACATGAAAAAATGCTGACAGAGGACAGGATGGAAAATAAATAAATAAATAAATAAATAAAATCTAATGCAAGTCACACCAGCCTTTGTAATTAGAGCATAAGCTCACGATTGTGAAGCAAAAGAATCTGGATTCCTTTTCTCGGCTCCCTTTTCCTTATGTGTTCAGGCAGCAGCTTCTCAAGAATGTTACGAAATGAAAGCATCGACATTAGGGTTTGGGTTCACTTACCGCAAAGGCTGCAAACGTGGTGGATGGATCGCCAGGGACTCTCTCGCAATCCATTTTCACAAAAGTGAAATCTTCTTCTTTCAAGGTTTGCATCACCTCGCCATGAGACAGGATGGGGTACTCCTCTTCTCCCATCTGAAGCTGTAAAGAGTCCAAAGGAATCCCCAGTTGCTGAGCCAATTTGTCGGCATCCATGTCGACTCCATCGGATTGGGTGGCTAACCCATTGGGAGGGAGACCCATCGCAGCAGGATGTACACTCACAGACATGGCTCCTTCCTTTCCAGTCGGTCAACCTTATGTGAAAGGGTGATGACCTTCTCCACAAGCAACTGGTCACCCTAGATCTCAAATGTGTTAGTACTTGACGACTAGTTGAACAAATCCCCAGGGGTATTTTAGAAAACCTAGCCACACTAGACCCAGCTTTTTAAAATAACATTTCAAGTCCGTTTTTAACATGAATCCTACCAATTCTAACACAGACAAAACCTTGCTGCTCCTTCGAAACCCTAGCCAACCCTCCACCCATCGCAAGTAACTGTAAGCTCTGAATTCTTGCTGATTGCCCCAGCAGACATTCATCAAATTACATCAAATCAAAAGTGGTCAATTGAAATTCCCCGCAAACCTCTACGTAAGTAAGTCTACATCTTCAATCCTGAAGGGAATCAACATGGCTCCACTCCTGTCTTCTAATTCAATAGCATCTCAACAGTGCTCCAACCAAAACTCAATAACCTCCCTCCCTCACTAAACAAAGTACCCGAGCATCATCTAAAAGCTCATGAATCTAAAAACCTCCACAGATTCTAAGCGAATCTAGCTACCCTTTCCCCATCCAAACCATAGTTGAGCAACCACATAAGAATCTCAGAGCAACAGCTTCTTCTCCTAGAGCTCCCCTAAAACGCCGTAAGAAAGCTGCCTCAACACAAGACCGACCTGTCCATCTTGAACGACTGCATCCTCAACAACAGAAGATTCAAACACGCATACGGCCCTCTCCCAACCAAAACTTAGTTACTGCGCTTTCCGCAATGCAATTCCAGTCCAACTTCGTCTAGATAATTGCAAAGAACAGCAAAGTGTGTCCAGGAAACATCGTACCGGAAGCTCCCAACGCCAAATTCGTGTTCAACGCCCAATGCCGCCCGCTCCTCCTCTTCATTTGCTACCGCAACTAATCGCAAATCCCCAGGGAATCCATCTCAGGCTCCTACTGACCGACTGATTCCTACAGTCTCATTCCCTGTGGCGACCTTGAGTTCCCTTGCTTGTCGTCTCCAATAGTGTAAGGAAAGTGGAGGGGATGCGAGAGCTGAAGAGAAGAGAGGGATGAGCTAGCGCGTGGACCTGGGATTTGGCAGCACATTCAAGGAAGGCATCTGCGAGGGCGGGGGACAAGGGGATTCTCAAATTCTGACTCTTGGCTAAGCGAGCGAAGCGGGACTAACGGCGCCTGGTTGCCACATAAACGTGAAACAGCTACAGAGACACCTTATAAGCGAATCTCGAGTCCCTGCCTTTCACTTTTTCACGGTCCACGCACTAACTCGGACTTTTCATGAGTCCCTGCCTTTTGCTTTTTTCAGTGCAGACTTGCAGGCAGTTCTCCACCGATGAAGCGGGTCTCAAGGTCTCAAGGCTCACATAACATTCAGTAGCAGACTGTTGGGCTGCCTTCCCCCGGACGGAATGGTGTGGAATATACCACACCATTAGTAGCTAGTTTACACGCGTCGATTTTGTCAGAGAGCAAGTCACCTGGCCAAAACAATTTAAGGTACATTTAAAATTGAAACAAAACCAGAGTTCGTACAATTATTCAAACAAACACACAATAACCAACGTTCTACACCCATACATTGTGTGTTTTGAAAACTCAAAATATTTTTGGTTTTGTATGAATGCAAGCTAAATGCTTGGTTCATTTAAATTTTTTTTTTTTGTGTGTATTGTAACATTACAAAACACACAAATAAAAATTTAAAAACTAAACCAAGCATGTAGCTTGCTTTCATACAAAACCAAAAACACTTTGGATTCTAAAGTGAAAAGGCAATTCTATATATGAACTTGGGGTTGTAGGAGGTAGAACAACCCATGTGGGATAAATAATTTAGAATTTGTAGTTTTTCAAGCATTCAAAGTTAAGTCAAAAATAAAGAATTGTGTTAAAAGTAGAATTTTAGACCACATTTAGGCATAGTAGAATAAGTTTTCTCAAAAAACTTTGAACTACAAAAAGTTGGTAAATAAGATAAGCTTCACCTCCAAAAATCCGTTTGGCATTTTGAATTTCCAATCAAAAGTTATGGACAAATTTGAGAGAGGATTTTTAGAAATGTTAAAGAAAAAGGTCCATTCCAAACCCTCTCTCAAATTTGTCCATAACTTTCGATTGGAGATTCAAAATGCCAAACAGATTTTTGGAGGTGAAACTTATCTTCATTTACCAACTTTTTGTAGTTCAAAGTTTTTTGAGAAAACTTATTCTACTATGCCTAAATGTGATCTGAAATTCTACTTTTTACTCGGGGAGTTCACTCCCTTAAAAAATATGTATATACGTGCGCTAACGCCCTATTTAAACGGGGGCTATTTACTTTGTGAATTTGATTTTAAGGCATGCTATTTTTTAAAATAAAGGTAAATCTTAGTATTTTTGGGCACCCTATAGTACTTATAATTTTTAAAGAGGCTCATTTAAAGGTACCCTATTTTTTTTATACCTAAAAAATTTACCACATTCCGTCCATTTCTTCACTTCGGGCTAAAGAACTTTAAGAAAGCTATTAAAAATGTTCAAACGCCTAGAAATGCAATGGCAAACGCTTGAATAGGATTGAAGAGCGTTTTTGTCTAATATGGCATGCTCCTATGACATGCACAGCAAGTGAAACATAAAAAACATTGCAAACACAACAACAATGAAAGGCAAGCACGCATGGCTATAACAAGTAGGATTTCAGGGTTAAAAGTGGAAAACAAAGCATACAAATAGTAATAGTATTGTTGCGTTCAAAAACACAGAGGAAGGGGGTTCTCAATCCCAAAAAATTTGAAAACCATGTGGTCATGCATCCATTGTGCATGCAGACATCAAAATCACGGAATTCTCCTAAATCTGTACTCTAACTCTACCGCTGTATTGTACAGTCTGCTATAAATTCCCCGTGCACCTGCAACGTGCCTGGAAGTACGACAAGAAATATTGGGAAGACACAAAAAGGAAAACAATGCGTCAACATTGCTAGTTCCTCCACAAATCTGCCAAGACAACTTCAAAGGTTAGTTGAATGATCTTAAACTAGAATCCTACACATTCATCCCCCTTCAGCTTCAAATAGCAAGTGCCTCAAAATGAACACCCTAAACGCACATTGCAGCAACAACAAAAAAGTGAAGAAGAAGAAATTGAAACCGTAATGCCAAAGAGAGGAGTACAAAAGAAATGGTAATGGAAATGAATGATGAAGATAGAAAGCTGAAGTTTGAAAAAAAAATTGGGAATAGAATGAGCCAAACCAAAACACTGTGCCCTTCAAAAAACCAAGGGAATGCCTATGAAAAACAGGACAACCACGTTGACAAAAAAAAATCGGGAATATAAGTGAGAACCACCAAAACAAGGTGTCTGCGGTAGAAATATATAGAATCCAAGTAATTCGCAGTAGAACAGGGTGTCTAGCCAACAAAGATTTGAATCCAAATGACAAGTACCAAAACTGCTTGTCCACACTCCAAAAAATGGAATCCAAATGAAAAACACACAAATAGGGTCTCCACCAAAAAAAATGGGATCCAAATGACAAGCACCATAACAAGATGAGCCAAAGAAGAAAATCGGAATCCAAATGACTTAATGACAAGCACCTACGGTTCATAATCAGCAACCCCCAAAAGATGGAATCCAGCGGAGAAGCACATAAACATCATGAGCAATAAAAAATCTGGAATTTGAAGAACTCACTACTATCCGCCCTTGTGATTTGGCGACACTCAAAGTGAAGTCAAAGCAGAAACTGACGACCCTGCAAACACGTCCATCTTCTAATTCCCAAAGTCGTTGAGGTGGTCCCGCAAATCTCCTAGTTGCACCTCCGACATTGCCTCCAGCAGGTTGAGAAGTAGATGGCAGTCGACCAACGGGGTTTACAGCGCCCAAGAATTGGAGAAAACTTTAAAATTCTGCTTGAACAGTGGACCCACGATCTCCTCCACCGAGCACCAGCGCGGCTCTAGTACCAACGACACCTCCCAGCGAGCAAGGCAATGAGCTGCACCTTCCATGGTCTGCTCCAGGGCCTGCTTTCAGCTCCTGCAGGTTTCACCAATGGCTTTGAAATCAGCAAGAGTGGTGGGCCAACCCTATCCTAAACTGGAAATGCACACAACGAACCGCAACCGTGAACCCTACATCCTAATCAGCATATCCTAAGCACCAAAATATACATGTTGAATATGGAGCGCAAGGCATAACATAAGTACCTTAGGGTTTGGATAGCTAGAACACAAAACCTGAACCACACAGTAGGAGCAAAAATTTGACCCGCAAACCCTAAACCGCACAGCAAGAACACAAATTTGGAATGCCTCCACAACTGCACCCGAGCAAGATTCACACAACCAGCAACCCTAAATGGAACTGCAAGGCGGGATTCAAGAATTTCAAAAACGCGCGCTCATTATTCTTCTTCGATCAAATCCAGCATTGGAAACCCTGGATTACAGAAGCTAAAGTACGTCTTTGGATACCAGATACGCGATCTGCAGTCCGTTGCAATCTGTCCCTCATCCCCCCCTTTGGACGGAAAGGATCTGCTTTTCATCCATGTCCACTAATGCAGATGCTATGACACCCTAGCATCCTACTACAAAAAAATTCTACTAATACTTTTTAGCCATGCTATTTTACATGTACCGGTCACATAATTTCATGTTTTTTAGGCTAGTCTATATTACTTATAATTGTATTGCTACTCTTCAAGCACCCTATATTATATCTAATAGTTTTACAAATTTTACCCAAAATTAATATAATGGACCCTATATTTTATCGCACGTGGTTTCACCATTTTTCGACAGTGAACTCCCTGAGACTTTTTAACACAATTCTTTGTTTTTGACTTAACTATGAATGCTTAAGAAATTACAAATTCTAAATTATTTATCCCACATGGGTTGTTCTACGTCCTACCACCCCATGTGTATATATAGAATTGCCTTTTCACTTGGAAGACCAAAATAAGTTATTGATGGAAAATGATTATTTTGCATTATTCATTGGATTCTTTGCCAACATCTTTTGCAACAAATATTTGTTGATTTGTATGTCGGGTCCTAAAATTAACAAAAGAAAATGGAACTTATTGTAATGTATTGCCACTATCCCCATATCCAAGCTTACATTAATTATTTGAGGATGAATTTCGTGGATGAGGACTCGAGAGAGGTAAAGGCAACCTCTCTGAAGGCTACCAAATGTTATGCACCTAAAGGCTCATTCAAGTATACCCAAAACCAACCAAATAAGAAATTTACCACTATGTATGTGGGTCTCGCATGTAGGGATATCAAATATACAACAATAGTACATATTGTTGGTTTTGAATTTGGCGTCAATGGAGTCAATTGCCCAGAGGTAGTGTTGCCACTATGCGCGTAAAAAAGCATATGGGAAACCAAGTCATGACCCATAAAAGGACAATTGGGAAGATATTGTTGATTTTGGGTATACTATTAGTTTTGGGTTCACTATTGCATTTGATTTTGGATGTGTGTACTTACCTTAATAAAAGTAGACTCCCATGTTCAAAAACTAGCCAAATTTTGCAGAAAAGACAAGGAATTTCCAAAGTTTGTAATCTTTGCAAGAAAAAAATCAAAATTGTTGGCTCATGAAAACGGCAAGGTAGGCAACTTTTTGACTTTCATAAAATTATTTTTAACATTGTCTAGACTTGAAATTTTTGATTGCTTCTAGTTTGATAGCAAGGCAAAGCTACTCCTAAAATGGGGAGTGCTAATATGTGAGCATAGAATCTATAAGCCCATAAGCTTTGGAGTCTATATTAGAAAAAACTTCTATGGTTATAGGTGTCTATATTATAGGTACCTATATTATAGACTATTTATGTTATAAAGACCTTCAAATGGTTGTAGGTACATACCTACAACGAGGTTCAAGTCTCATGTCTCTGCGCTCATGCGCTAGCATCATTGTTCTAAAATATAATTTCTTCCTATTCATATAGAAATAAAAGCATTGTGAAATTGGCAGAGGCAATTATGACTCTAGAAAACTTGAAAATTCCTTTTAGATTTTGACATAGCACAAAAGTCTATTCTAATAGTGATCCTTTTCTAAGACCTTTCTAAGATCAATTCCTACAAATTTTTGTAAAAAATGTATTGTCTTTATCGTTGAAATGCTACAAAGGCCAAAGAGTGCCCAATGAATGACTTTCATAGAAACAGTAGAAACAAAGAATGCACCTATTCATTATGGAATTGGATTATTTTTTGTGTTGACTACTTTGGTAATAGGATTGGGTCCTTCTAAAGTTAACTCCTAAAACTCCGCAGCGTTTGTAGGCCCAAAACTGCTTCAAAACACTTGTATCCAAAGCAATGGTAAAATCTTCATATATATTTATTCATTAAGAAATCCAAACGTAGGATCCTTCAGTTAACCTATAAAAGACCAAGGAACCCGCTTTGGGCTTTTTGATAACTTGGGCAGGCTCTTTTGATTTCATAATTTGGAATTTTTGCATGAATTTCTTAGGATGGATGCTACTCATCAAAATTTACGGGTGAAGCTTTGTTTTATGTCATTCCAATAAATAGTACAAAAATGAGAAGAATTTTTCCAATTTCAATATCAAACCGGGCTGCAAAAAAAATATTCTAAAAAATATTAATTATTTTTTGGAGATTATATACATTGATACCTATTCAAAAACATTTGAACCATTGAGTTCCAATTAATGAGGAAAAACTTATGAGGAGTTTTATTTTGTGGGCAATGAAGGTAGAAAAACATATGAAGTTGTCTTTTGCTCTCAATTTTGAATATTTTCAAACTAGAATAAAAATAAAGGATATTAATTGTTTACTAGAATAGTTACAGCATTGGAATTAATAATTCTCAAATTCTTCCAAAAGTTATTAGCATATTAGTTTTATCTTTCATTCAATAACACCTTCTACTTTACTGTTTTTTTTTAAGTATGAAAGTTTTTTTGGTTAAAATATTTTTATATGTATTGGCTAAAATGCACAAGTTATAGGACTTAAATGTTTTTTTCTTAAAATGTTGAAAGACAAAACTTCACTTTTTGGAAGGGCTAGAGAGTAGAGATTGAAAAACCTACATTTTGAAGTTTAGGCACGTTGAACTTGCAAATAGTAGGAAAATTCACTGTAAATTTTTTGGGACAATGCACTTGAACAAATTAACCAAAGGATTCTACAATTGGATTTGTTAAAAAATAGATATTGATGAAGATTTTGACCTTGCTTTAGAGAAGAGTATTTTGAAGTAGTTTTGGGCCTCTAAATTTGAATGAATTTTAGATGTTAAATTATTAGAGTACATCCTCTTAAAATTTCAGAGTAAGAAACTTTACCAATTGCAAGATCATGATGCTTGAATTTCAAAAAAAATATTTCAATACTTTTCAAATGGTTAAGTTTCATCTTTCAAACTTTTTACCCAAAAATGAGATGCAAGTTGGGAACTCTAAAACTTATGGCCTATAACTTATGCATTTTTTGAATATTTTAATATGTATTCTCAACTTATATCTCTCTATAATATGGTTAAGAAATAAGTTGGGAATACATATTAAGAAATTAAAAAAATTCATATTCAAACTTAGAAAAAAACAATAAGTAAAAAGAGGTAAAGTACGAATAAAATACTAAATTATTAAAAATTTGGTTATAGAATTGAAAACTTTCAATCCCAACGGTTGTAATCATGTTGTAATAAACAATACACATCATACATTTTAATTATTTTCCAAAAACATTAAAAATTTAGTTCAAAACAAGACTTCAAAGTTTATTTTGGGGGATAAATTCTATAAATGTCCACAAACTAAAACTCTTCATAACTTTCATCTTGCTAATTGAAATAGAATGATTTGAAGCTTTTCAAGTATTTAGAAATATAGAAAATCAAGTTCAAATTTTTATTTTAGAAAAAAATTATTTTTCTAAGCTGCTTGATCTGTCCAGTCTTAGAATGAAATTGCATATCATACAATAACTTTTTAACCATGTAGTCAAATGTTATGAAAAATTGTTGTGCATTGAAGCTGCTCCTCAAGACCTCAACCACATGTTGTATGAAATTTCAAAGAAAAAATTGAAAATTCCATTTACAAATGAATGAGCAAAAACTCTATGTTGCCAAAAAAATTCATACTTCAAGGCTTTAGAGGTTAACTTGGTGCAAACATGAATTTTTTTTTGTTCTAGTAGATTTTTGTTGCCCAAATAGAAATTAGCCCCCACTTTCACTGTCTCACCACTAACCTACCTAGGCTTATTTAGGATCTTGACCGATTTTTGCCTTTTGTTTTTTTCTTGCAATTTAACCTTTAAAGGCCATTGCACCCATGACCAAGGTACATTACAAAAAACTTCAAACCTTCAAAAGGCTGTTTGACTGCATGCAATAGTACAATAATAGATTTTTTCCTAAAAAATAAAATAAAAAATTGAGCCCATATGATAACCAATAGTGCCATGTCAGACTAGCAATTTTCAGAACATATCTTTTATTTTTTTATATCTTTTCAAAAAAATTATTTAAAATAAAATGTTTTTTATTCGCCCTGTAATTGCATTGCGGCCAAAAGTCAAACGGACCTTTCAAGGGCCCTGTAATTATTTTATTTTTTGTATCGATCATCAAAACTACTCCAATTATTGAACCAACAAGTGCATTCTTTGTTTCTACAGGGAACAATAAACTAAATAAAGTCATCCATTTACCACTTTTCAAGAATTAATTGAAGATTACTGAGGATTTCGCTTTTTCAAATTCACTATTTAATATATTTTTTAAATTAATGAAACAAAGAAACAAATAAAAAAATCCTTTTCTCTCTGAAGAAATGAAAAAGCGAAAAAATCCTAGAGCAAATACTAGACAATAAAGTTAATCGCAAAGTTGTCTTGTATTTGTGAACCTGTGTCAGATGAAGGTTTAACTAAGAATAGAACAAAACAAACACGGCACCAAACTCAATGAAACTTGAGTTTGGGTGCTCAAGGGAGTTTGATCTTGTGTTTTTCCAGAACTCTGGCTCCTAGTCCCGTGTTTGCTCACATTACAATTAACTCTAATAACTGCTCAAGACTCTTTGATAAGAAAAAAAGTGAGTTGTGCTAAATTTATTCCAAGTATACTATGGTTGTGCAACTGTAATGTAGGCATGTAGTGTATTGAATTATTAATATTATTATTCCTATATTCAGTATTACCCTACGTGAAGGTCAGATTTGGTCATTTTTGTAAAAAAGTGCCACATTTCATCTTGTGAATGGTACAAGTTGACATGAATCCCTGAAAATCTAACATGGAAATTCAATTTGGCACCTAAGTATTGAATCAGACCTTTGCGAGTTCGCATAAGGTATATACACAATAACATTTATTATTTTACTTCTAACAAGGAAGAATTTAGAAACAGTGTCACGATTTTCCGCACATGTACGAGTCTATAGATGAATTACCCCTCATCACCGATCCTCATACTAGTACAATATTGCACGTTCTGATAACATTAATTTATCAAAGTCATACTATTTAGAAAAGTGTAGGTGTTCGTGTCAAAAATTTGAAAAATAGTTGTATAAATAAAAATATTCAGCTTTTATAATTTCTGAGACATTTTTTGATGGACTCACAAAACCAAATTAGTTATCGAAATGGTTGTATTTAAAAATATATAGCACAAGAATGTGAAGAAAAAGTGATAGTTTGAATACAAAACTTATAGTAAGTATGTGAGGTACTCCACACTTCTACAAAATTTTGAAGCAGAATACAATCACGGCTCAAAAAATGAATCTCAAAGTTTGCAACCCTACAAAATCAACTTTTATTTTATTTTCTAAAAGGATTTAATAAATTTTAAAATTGCTTATTCAATACCATAAAATTACCGAGTCACATACCTTGGCATGTCTTTAGACATTCTATAACACTTATCTTCGCTATAATTATTAAAATTTAACCTTTATACATTTGAAAATGATTTAGAACTTGAAAAATGCATTTGATTTTTGTATAAATGGGTCATTGCAAGAAAGACCTGTACTAAAACATTTTCACAAAAGGATTGGCGAAGCTTTCTTCTGCAATAACTTTTGAAGCTTGACTCATTTGAAGTTGAAATCTTTAACGAAGATGTTTGTCTTGAGTGTAATCATATCTCATGTTTTTCAAAAAATTTAAAAAATCATTTTATATTTAAAAAACAATTCAAATAATATGTCAGGTTTTGAGTTTTAGGGGTTTTGAGTACTATAGAGTCCCCAAATTTAATGATCTAGGGCTGAAATTTCTATGGTGTATTTTCATAGTAGGGAGTCATGTTTCTACCAAGGAAAATTTAAAAATATTTTATTTTATGTCCTCTACAATCATGCAAATAGGGCTCCCTTGCGCACTCAATTCTAAACATCTAAATGATTTCAAGACCATTTTTTTGGTGAAATCTCTTCATCATAAAGTCTTCCCAAATGGACAATTTTTAGTTTCTTTGAAAACTGTTTTTCCTATTTTTTACAAATTAAAACGTCCAAGTATCTATTTTCTGGCGTTTTTGCACTTTTCTAGTTCTCCTACTTAATGAATTTTTTGGGATTTTTCCTTCATAGGGTACCTTCTTCTTACAGGTCTATACATTGTTCTTATTTTTCATATTTTTTTTTAAATGTTTTTCTAATTTTAAAGTACTCCTGAAAAAAAGGCCCAGTACTGCCAAAGTGGAACAAAAACAGGAGGTCATTCTTGCAACGACCCAAATTGAATTTGAAGACTTTTGATTGAATCAATGGTATAGGATATTCTTGGAATTTTCTATAAATCTTTAAATATTCTAGACTGAAATTGTAACATTTTTGATATAAATATAATATTAAAAACCTCTAATAATTAATTAATTACATATTTTTCTATCATGCTCCTACTTTTTACCATTGACATTCAATAAAGATAGTAGTACCCAAAATATCAACTCCCTTGCACATTGGATTGTATCTAATGATCTTCAATTTTGTAAGATCATACAATGTGAACTACAAGATCCTATAATTATATTCTATTTGATTTTTAATAACAAACAAATTGCTCAAATTCTTGGTAGTTTTGGCCCATTTTGAAAGTACAACCTCCTTCGGTCATTAGGGATTAAGGGGAAAAAAACTATATAGCTTAAACCTAATTCAATGATGTGGATATAGCATTAATAAAGTTGCACACAAAATATTGGATGAAAATCATCCATCTTCAATACAAAAAAAGATTGTTTGACCATCCTTCAAAACAAATGGTCTCCAACATCTTTATAGGATAATTCTCCCTGGGTAATTCCTAAAAGCATGTGGTCTCCCATGACCAAGGTAGTCACCAAAATGCTTCAATTATTGGACCTGTAGGTACATTGTTTGTTTATGCACTTAACAATGAAGTCATCCAACAAACCTTTTAGGTCTACTACGTCCTTATTGGATCAATTCCTTGTCCGACCTCCCCTAGATAGAAGGTATATTCTTCCACCAATAATTTACAGTGTTCAATAGGTTGCAACTTTCAATTCTATAGTGATTGCTAGGCATTCTTGCGATGAAAATTTTAAGGTGGTCCTTTGATTTGGAGGAGCAAAAAAGAATCCCCAACCTTGCTTTAGTAATATTATGAATCATCAAATGCCACTTTTATATATGAGTACATTTGTACAATGCTAGGTTAGCCTCTAAAGGACCAAACAACGTTTTTTTGGCAACATAGCAATTTTGAGAAGTTCACTATGAACAAAATATTTTTTTTTCTTTGAAACTTTCAGACAACATGTATCCAAGGAGTAACTTTAAAGCGCAATAATTTTCATAACTTTTGACTATATGGTTAAAAAATTATTATATAATATATAATTTTCATTACTTGGCGGCAGCTCAAAAAATTCTTAAAAAATCATTTTTTTTTATCATTAGAGAGAATTCTAAAGGGTCACGAGTTCCCACAAGTTCTCCCACAAGTTTTGGTGAGTTCTCAACTGCTGGAACTGCGCCATTGCTGCAGAGTGACATGGCCGAACTTCGGCCACATCAGATTTTTCAATTTTTTTTTTCTTAAAATGAGATTTGAATTTTTTTTTTTTTTTTGAAACTTTTTTTTTGGACAGCCCATACCACTATTCACAGCATGGAGACACATTGGTAAACAAGCCTGAAACGGCCCTTTCTTGGCCCCAAATCCCTTCTAATGTGAAACAAAAATTTTAAATTGGTTTTCTAGATTTATATATATGTGGAAAGCTTAGAATCATTCCATTTTGATTAATGAGACAAAAGCTACGAGGAGTTTTAGTTTCTAGGTAGTTATGAAATCTCTGTTCTAAAATAAACTTTGAAGTCCTTTATTTTACTCAATTTTCAATATTTTTGAAAAAGAATAAAAGCATTGGGTGTAGATTGTTTATTATAACATTAAAACCATTGGAATTGGCATTTTTCAAGTCCATAACCAAATTCTTAACAATTTAGTGCTTTGAATCATTCTCTACTTCTTCCTATTTACAATTTTTTTCCTATATGTTGTACAATTCCAAATGATCTGGATTTTTTCAAGCATGTAGCCAACTTGCCTTGAAGAATGAATCCAAAGAAGCACCACCATTTTGGACATTTTTTTATACAAATGTAACCTTGTAAAGTGCAGCTATCCGGTTATTTGCAGGGCCCTCAAAAGGATTTTGTCAAATCAAACACTAATATCTTATAGTCCACATAGTGGAAATTTTTGAAACCTTTTCCACATCTTCTCAAACCAAAGTACTATAAGATCCTATAGTTGCATGTGTCCAACAATGTTTTTTTTTTATAAATTTGGTACATGTACTAGAAATGGCAGTTTTGGATCTTTTTTGGTGAAAACACAGTAAAAAATCTTTAGGGATTAGACTATGAAAGTACAATACAATAGTAGTAAAAGCAACCACACCAAGGATCACTTAACCCCTAAAGGACCAACCTGCTGATTTTGGCAACATAACTTTTTTGGGCAGGTACATGTGAATGGAGATTTGCATATTTTAGGCTGAAATTTTAATATAAGGTTTTGGCAAGAAATATCTTCCATGTCCACTAATTTTCATTGAACTTGAGCATACAAGTAAAAAATTATGACGGAAAAGGTTGTTTCAATCTCAACTAGGGTAGGATAGGCAAGGATACTTACGCTACATTCAAAATTTTCAGAAAGTGCCCACAGCTGTAAGGGTAGTGGAGAGGGCAGGGTTCTGGAATATAAGATGGTTGGGTCCCAAATTGGATTTGGGCTGACATATTGTAGACCAAGTAAATGCTCAAAGGCTTTTTCATTTACAATGAAGTCTCCTTTATTTGAGTCAAAAATATTTAAATAAATATTCACAACTTGGTTTGTGTTCTCAAATGAGAAAAAGAGCTCCTTATTCAAATTTCAATGGAGTTCCTCCTCATTCAAGCTCACATATGTCCTACAAGGATTGGGATTCCTCCTACCACCCCAAGTGTACATAAGGAGCTCCTCACACTTGGAACACAAACCAAGTTACATACACTTGGAAATACATAGCTCACTACATACATTTGGAGTGGTAGGAGTTAGAACAACCCATGTGGGATATTTAAATTAGAATTAGTAGAAGCTTCTACTAATTCTAAGTTAGATATCCCACATGGGTTGTTCTAACTCCTACCACTCCATTTGTGTATAGTGAGCTTCTTTTCTCCATTAAAACTCAAAACACTTTCAATACATTTCAAGCAAATTGAGGTAGTTCACAAAGAATTGAAAGATTAAATGCTAATAATATAAAGCCTAGTCATTGGAGGTGGAAGCCACCTTCCTCGAAGAAGGAGCCTCACCACCTGCCATGCACAAATTCTTCATTACCGAAGTGCTTGGTGGCAATGGTGGGTTGGAATTTGGCTGGGTTTTAGGCTGGGACAGTGATTTTGGAAGGAAGAGCCCCTAATTTACCAACTGCCTTGGCTTACGGTGCAGCCCAACCTCAATCTAGCCTCTCAAATGTTGAGATTCAAAATTTTTGGCCGTCCAAAAATATTTTGTGGTAGAGAAGAGACTCATGAAGGTTTCCACCGTTCACTTTTTTTGGAAAAACCCATGAAGAAGATATAAAATTCCAAAAAGTTGCCCATGTTATGCTTTTTTGTCTACCTAGTGAACACATTGCAATTTTTTCCTACATGTTGTACATTTTGAAATGATTTGAAAATTTTCATACATGTTGCCAACTTAGCGTGAAGAGTGAATCCAAAGAGGCACCACCATTTTGGACATTTTTTCATACAAATGTGACCTTGTGAAGTGCAGCTGCCTAGAATTTTGTAGGGACAAAAAAAGGATTGTTGTCTATTCAAATGCTTCATTAGGAGGAGAATGTGGTTAGTGAAGGACCTCGTGTTCTCATCGGACGTTCCCATGGATTGGCTTGCATGCAAGGCTGTACAACATGTCCAGAATCAAGATGGGTTGTGCCAACTGTTTGTTTAGTGCGGGAAGATGGATTGTCGCCTTGTTCGCCTTCTCTGACTCTCTTTTTAATTCTCTTATCGCAATTGTAGCGATCAAGCTGTGACACCATTGTGGCGACCAAGCTGCAGAGCTCATCATTTGTTGCTCATTGTTTCTATATCCGTATCTGGGAGTATATATTCAAAGATAGGCCCTCACTCACTCTTTGCATGTTTGTAAGACACTTTCTTGGATGCATCGAAGTGATTTTAATGGTGGGCATTTTAAATTTGGTGAAACCCTAGTTTGGTGAAGAAATAGGAAGGCTTGGGCTTTTTGAAATGATTGAGATTCTCAGAAATGTGGATTTAGAGGTTAACGTGAAGTTCATCATTCAGTGCAAAGAGAATCTTGAGCGTTTGTGCAAAGGGCTTGGAACCTGTGCTACTTTTGTATCGCCATTTTTTTTCTGAGAATGGGTCCGCCATGCTCAATTGATGCCATTTTCACATTCAATTCCAAGTATGTAGATGGTCACTGGATTCCAACGAGAATAGGTGTAGGTTCATGGGTTATGTTGCAACATGGCAAACATGGAGGTCATGCAAAAGACGCAAAGAAGCACAAAGACAAAGGAGGATATAAAGTACGCATTGTGAAGTTCAGAGTGAAAAAAAGATCATCTGTGGTAGGTAAGCATGTTCAAGTGCAACATGCTTACATTCAAAGACAACTTGATTTGGAACCCTCGGTGAAGAATGGTGGATCAAATTGTAAGTTTTTTTCCCGTACTGGCCATTGCTAGGGTTTCACTAGCTTGCATGTTTAGCATGTTTTTAAACTTATGCATCTTATCTCACCAGCTTTGACGTTAATGCATGTCAATCTTTCTGATTCATGTGTTAATTCCAGACTTATATTTGTTCCACTACTACAATTGGGTTGATCCAAAGATGATCATGGATGTATTGTACATCCAACATGCTGATGTTGGTGAACCTCAAAGGGGTCATTATACACACAAACAACTACTGAAAATGGATGTGTATTTTTACAACTCTCTGTACATTCCTTGAAGGCCACAAAGGTTGTTTGGTCGATTAGAAATGATTCCTCTCCCTACTTTAGAAGACCATGAATGGCCAATTCCAGACATGGTTACTACTGAGTCTTTTAGGAGTCGTTTGCACTATGATTTCCTTAGCTCCATGAGACCCAGTACTGCATCAAGGTCAACCCACATTAAGTGGTTCATGCCACCACACGTTATGGTGGATCTTTTCTCTGTTGCTACAATTCACCGAACACTTTTGCTATTTGTTTTCAAAAACTTGACTCCAGAAAGCTTTGACTCGGTTTTGGATGAAGGGTGGGATTCCAAAACATCTGTGGGTCAAGATGTCATAAAATGTGTAGTGGATCGGAGTTCTGTAATTTTTCGATACCACCTGGGCAAGTCTACGTTATATGCAAACTTTGTTTACAATCGTCATTGACTGGTGGATTCAACATGGGAGGCGTTAGAGCAAGCACAGACAAATATCATGGTCAAAATTCTATGCTAGATTCCTAACCAAGAGGAACTGCTAGAATTAGAAGTGGGCTTAAGATGAACTCTAGCCAACATTCGACAAGAGATTTACATTGCTCTTGGCTGCGACGATGTCGAAGAGAATGCGGCAAATTGGAAAATGCGTATTACCAATGGTGGGCGAATTCAAAAAAAGGTACTTGTACTGATGCTTACAAATGCATTATTTATTTTGTTATTCTATTTTCAGTCCTTCATGATTTTATTTGACTTCAATTTTTCAGGTCAGTTGCTGCCACGAACAAAATAGAACAGCTGCAGATATAATGCCGCCCAAGATACTACAACTAGTTCCCAAATGAAAATGTAAGTTAAACTACATGTCTTAAATACTTGCCTGTGAATCTTGTTGGATATCAATTGCCTCGCTATGAGTATTAGGCACCCATCGGCTCCCTTTTGGAGTGCAGTTTGCGCGCCACTCTGCTGAATGTAGTGATGCACTAGAGTTTAACGCAGCTTCACGTCGTCTTTGAATTCAAGCTTCTATTTCTTCGTTTTGAGCACAGTCTGAGTCTATGGGTTCATTCTCTTTATTGTAAAAACGAATTTGAATGATCCTGTATCAGTGTTTATAGGTCTGAAGAATGGGGCTTTTTTTTTACTCTTCCGCCTTCATGTTGTGTGTGTCTGTGAAATGCAGCTTTAGCTGCGTGATGGGAATCCTCTAATCCCCGGCACGACCATACTAATAAAGAGCCAAACTTCTCCACAAAGTATGGACCGTGCTTCACGAAGACATGCTACAGAATGGTAAAACCCACAAATTGTCAGTAGGTTCATATTTAGTAATTTTTTTTAATTTAGCTTTCAAGTTACAATTGTTAGTTTGATAACTGAACTGAGATTGATTCAATTGAACTGAAACTGAGACTGATCCAACTGAACTGAGACTGATTCAAATCAATTAGTTTATTTTAAATGTTGATTTTTTTTGGTGAAATGATTCAATGAAAGGGAAACAAATTTAGTGAAAGGAGTTGCTTACTATGTAGTGAGTTACATTATGTTCCCCAAAAACTTTGACATATAGGTGCCCAAAGTCATCAGCAAGTCCTCTGAAGCTGTTTCCTTGCTCTAGTGTTAACATCAATCCCTTGAAGTATGGTAGCAACCTCTCTAGAGCTGCCTACACGGCCATATGTTCTCTCCTTGACGTTCGATTACCTTCAACATTTCTTTCGGCAAGAACTATATCTCGCCAGATTCGATCAGAACTATTCTCGTATGTTGATTTTTTGAATAACTTCTATGTATGACAGCCACTTAAAGAGGGCTTGTTCGGAACACTATTCACCTTCCCAGACAAATCAGTGTCTTTAAAGATCTTCATTGCTCCTCCATGCATGCTTGCAGTGATTTTTTTGTCAGGAGACAGGTTTTGTCAAAAGGGTCCAGACTGAGGATGCCCTGAGTCTTACACAGTAAGTACGGTGTACACTGCTTAGATCTTCTCAGATTTATGTGAATTATTTTATATTTCTATGACTAAATGTAATCCATTATTTTTCTCTTTTCAAAATATATCATTACATACCTGTACTGGAGAGCACTTTCTCAATGTCTAGAATTGCAGCTGATTGGACTCTCTTATCTCGAATCGTCCAAACGTATTGAAAGTGTATGTGCAACATTTTTTCACATATTTGGTTTAAGGCATGAAGTGTACACGTTGCAATGGAATAGGAAAAATTGGCTTCCACCGATTTGCAGTTGCTGCTCCAGATAGTAGTTCAGCTCCAATGTCACTTGCAAACAGTCCACCTGCCCAACCAGGTGTTCGTTTCTTTGCTGCAACCATTTCTTGTGCTTCTGTGGTAATTACATTTTTGCTCTTTTCTTGATTACAGTATATGCATGATAGTTTAGCATTTCCTTTTAGACCGTAGAGACATTTTATGGTCTTCATATTGCAAGACAAATGCCACTCTACCTGAAAAGATCCTACACCATCTACTATCAATGGTTGGCCAGCATCTTGCGCAACAATGAGGGATGGAAAATTGGTCTGTCCGAATACCTAGGATAGCACTGCATGCGTTTCTTTTGGTACCCAAAAACAATCAACTGGCCAAATGTCTTGCTCCAACTGTACAAAGAAATAAACGTTGCTTCCTGGAATAATTTCTGGATCAAGGGCCCTATTCATGAGAGTTATGCAAATGCGTTCCAACTTTTCTCCATGAACTATTTTGGCTTCATCCATTTTAAGCACGAATATGAGGGATCCATCCTTGATTTCTACAAAAGGCAGCCAACATGGAATATTCAAATGACGATTGCAACCTCAATGACCTCACTGTATTCAACAATATACTGCAATCACGATTTACTGCAATCACAACCTCATTGCAACCTCATTGTCCTAGTTGAGTCAAACCTGCAGGAGTGATGCCGTATAAGCGCACCATCGTTTGTTGCACCGCCTGGATATCCAAGAATAAGTTGTTGAACTTTGTCAACTTCAAAGACTCCTTTTCACTACTCTTTTTTAACTTAGTAGCACTGGTAGGCGGATTGTAAGTATTCTCAATGCATTTCCACTCCCAAACATAATCCTGGATTTTGCTATTCAATTCTTTGCGCAATAAACTGATCTAGTACGGTTTAGGTAAGCATCCAACATGTAAACCCTTGCCAACAGATTTCAAACCACCCTGCATTTTTTTGTAAATTTGGGAATATCCTATTTGTGTAATCCCGCTTTGATTACAAGTTTCTAAAATAGAGTGGGGTCCTAATGATGCTCCAGCCTTCTCCAAGTAATGATTGGTCATGCAAATGCCCACAAAGCTCATTGACGACAGAGACATCATCGAGATGATTTCAGTTTTGGACAAGATACTCGCAAACACTTTAGTATTCTCTTCCTATACTTGATGACTTCCACATAATCGCTTGTGTGCTGCAGAAGATAAATTCTCCGCTTGAATAGCAGATGTTGTTGCTGGAGCTACAAGTAAACGAGCAAGTCGTCGTGTTGCTTTAGCATGGCCATCGATGGGCGCGAGCTTACTAAGGTCTTTTTGCCGCCTTACTTGTTGTCTAATACCATATGGGGTTCTCACCAATCTGTCTAATTTTTGTTTCAGAAGTGAACTTACTTTTATCAAACTTGACAAATTGCTCCTTAAGTCAAAGAGTTCAGCAAAGTGTAATCGCTCAATCTCTTGCAGTTTCTCGTCAGATTCTTGAAGATGCAACTGTAATCCTTCATTTTTGTTACTCATACGCAGTAATTCCCCTCATACTCACGGTGTAGCAAGCTCATTCTTACTTCGAAGCTGCGCAACTGCGTCTCTAATTCAACTATTATAGCTTATAATTCACCTGTCTCATTGCCCCAAAACTTTATCAATTCTGAACAACGCTCTTAAAGCAGTCCTATTTCAATCTCTTTCTCTTGCATAAGCAAGGCAATTTGTCCACTACTACTCTCAAGCCTTTTGACATATCCGAGTAGCCCATTCTCTCCTTCAGCGACATACTCTAGTAATTCTCCTAGTGATTGAAATTTTGGACACTTTCTTGACGACGGATCAAGCGGATATAAGTTTCCATCCAATTACAGATCTAAATTTGTTTCACAAGCTTTTCTTCTCTCTCCAAAGGAAGAACGTGAAACTTGATTATGCAATGGATTACCACGAGTAATCAGTGACCTATATCTTCCTGCAATCCATGCTTGAATTTTGTATGCGTTATCCTCACTTACACCACGTAGAGCCATTTTAATTTCTCATGACAAACCTTGCAACCTCAACAATCAACACAACACATTCAAAGTACAGCACATCTAAAAACATTCCGCCACACTTATAAATTAGTGACGGGTCAGTCAAATTCCCGCCCAAGTTGTTGTCTACTAGCCAAATGCCCGCCAAAGCCACTAGCCAAGAACTACAGGAACGTGGGAACATGGCGATCCCGTCACTGCTCCATGCTCTTGAGACAGCCCTCCCGTAACCTCATTCGCCTCCTAATGAATATCTTCCAATCCACACAGTGAAAATTTCTGAATTTTTTTCCACATCTTTTCAAACCAACTTACTACAAGATCCTACGGTTACATATGTACAAATTTTTTTTTTTCTAAAATTTGGTACTTGTACTAGAAATGGCAGTTTTGGAGCCTTTTTGGTGAAAACATAGTCAAAGAACTTTAGGGGGTAATTTGCCCTTAATCCTAGAAGACACCAACCTATGACCAATGTAGTCACTCAACAATGACATGATTTTTGAATCAATAGGAGCTCATCCTCTCTGATATCGTGTAGATCATTTGCTTAAAAAACACCAAAAGCACTCATTGGAGGCATTAGAGAAACTTTCAACTCTCCAAAAGGCTGCTAAGGAAGGCAGAATGGGACCCCCGAAGGACATTTATTTTGGTAGCGCGATGGCTTTTCCCCTATTCCTGCTCCTTATTGGTACAGCCCATTCTAACAGCATTGATCGACAAGTATAAATAGTTTAATGGAGGAGGCATGTGGCAATTATCGTTTTATATTTAGAACTACATAATCACGGTTAAACTAATACATAGCAAGTATCCTCTCTGACAACTCCGGAATTAGATACTGAAATATACTACTTGCCAGTCAAGATATTCATACTAGGTGAATATTGCTTTTGTTATAGATTTCCGTACTTTTTGTAGCTCCATAGTTCTCCAGAATTAGATTTGCTTGTCACAGCCTAGCAGTCTTCTGGAGAGTTGAAATTTTCTCTAATGGTCGATCTATTGTATAGTGGGGTACCACTCAAAATGGCGTTTAGAGAAGGAATTTTACATTTGCCAACTTTGACCGCCTCCCGAGGGCTGAAAAATTGATCTTTGACCATGAAATTTTTGGCACACGAACGTCTTTATGTTAATAATGTGTTCACCAAATTTCAAGTTCAATAGATTCACCAAAAAAAAATTGAAAGTCTACCAACATGAGTAGCGGTGAGAAAAATTTCACTGCTGCCAACTTTGACACCCTCTCGAGGGCTGAAATATTTTTTTCTTACCATGAACTTTTTGGCATGAGATCATCTCTATATTGACAATATGTGTGCCAAATTTCAAGGTCAAAAGATTCACACAAAAAAAGATATTTGAACTCTACCAACAAGTGTAGTTGTGAGAAACAATTTTACTACTACCAACTTTGATCCTCTCCCAAGGGTTGAGTTTTTTTAATTTACAATGATTTATGGAATCATCTCTATGTTAATAATATGTATGCCAAATTTCAAGGTCAAAAGATTTACCAAAAAAAGGATATTCTAATTCTATCAACATGAGTAGTTGTGAGAATGATTTTTTTAGCCTTTGGGAAGGTGTCATTTTATGGGTGAAGTTCCACATGGATGTAAAAAATCATTCTCACAACTACACATGTTGATAGAATTAGAATATATTTTTTTTGGTAAATCTTTTGACCTTGAAATTTGGCACACATGTTATCAACATAGGAATGATTTCATGCCAAAAATTGCATGGTCAAATGTTTTTTTTCAAGCCCTTGGGATAGTGTCAAAATTGGTAGTAGTGAAATTTTTCTCACCGCTACACATGTTGGTAGAATTAGAATATCTTTTTTTTGGTATATCTTTTGACCTTGAAATTTGGCATACATGTTATTAACATAGAGATGATTCCACAAATTAAAAAATCATGATATATTACAAAAAATTCAACCCTTGGGAGAGGATCAAAGTTGGTAGTAGTAAAATTGTTTCTCACAACTACACATGTTGGTAGAGTTCAAATATCTTTTTTTGTGTGAATCTTTTGACCTTGAAATTTGGCACACATATTATCAACATAGAGATGATCTCATGCCAAAAAGTTCATGGTAAAATAAATAAATATTTCAGTCCTTGAGAGGGTGTCAAAGTTGGCAGCAGTGAAATTTTTCTCACCGCTACACATGTTGGTAGACTTTCAATTTTTTTTTTTGGTGAATCTTTTGACCTTGAAATTTGGTGCACATGTTATTAACATAAAGACGTTCCTGTGCCAAAAATTTCATGGTCAAAGATCAATTTTTCAGCCCTCGGGAGGCTGTCAAAGTTGGCAAATGTGAAATTTCCTTCTCTGTGAATGCAAAAATGCCCTTTTGAATGGTACTCCATTGTACTGTACAAGACCTTCCCTTTTCACACAAAATTCCAAAGATGAACACTTGCACTTCTATTCTCTATAGAAGAATTCTGTGTCATCCATTTGATACTAAGTGTCCAGAATGTCCTTCTAGGGTTAAGCTGCTTGCCATTAACATACTACCCAGTTTTAGGGGACCTTTGCCTTTTGCAAATCATGTGTACTTTGAATCAATCCACCCTCAGTTCCGTCAAAAACAACAAGGCCTCATACATAGAAGAAACGAAGACGTATTCCATCAGTTCACGTAAAAACAAGATTCCAAGCCAGTCCGATTAAGACAAAAGAGTGCTCTCAAAATTTGAGACCACTAAATGTGACATTACTAACGTCAAGTATTGTAAACCTAGCAACACAGCGACTGACAACAGAACCCCAACCGACATTCATTTCCTCTCTGTTCACTCACTGTACTGTACAGTGGGGTACCAAAATGAATGTCGTCCCTCCAGTGGCAGTGAAGACTGAGTGGACGACAATCTTTTGGGGAGGCCACTGTACAGTAAGGTCTACTTCATTTACGAATTTTTGAAATCGCAGGGAAGGGAATTTCAGATCTGCCAACTTTGATAGACTCTTGAGGGCTCAAAAATGGATCTTTGACCATGAAATTTTTACCACAACTTCATCTTTAATTTAATTATATGTGTGCCAAATTTGAAGGCCAAATGATTTACATAAAAAAAGATATTCAAAATCTCCCAACATGTGTAGCCGTGAAAAAAATTTCACTATTGCCAACTTTGACACCCTCCCAAGGACTGAAATTTTTTTCTTTTTCTATGAAATTTTTGGCATAGGACCATATATATGTTGATTACATGTTCAAAAAATTTCAAGTCCCGAAGCCCCCCACAAAAATAGATATTGAAAATCTCCCAACATGTATATTTGTGAAACAATTTCACTACTACCAACTTTGACACTATCCCAAGGGTTGAAAAATTGTTAATTTACCATGAAATTTTTATGATGAAATCACCTCTTTGTTAATAACATGTGTGCCAAATTTCAAGTTCAAAAGATTCACACAAAAAAAAATATGCCAATTCTACCAACATGTGTAGTTGTGAGAAAAAAAATTTCAGCCCTTGGGGTAGTGTAATTATTTGGGTTAAAACTTTCACATGGATGTAGAAAGTCATTCTCACAACTACACATGTTGGTAGAATTAGAATATCTTTTTTTCGGTAAATCTTTTGACCTTGAAATTTGGCTTCAGCCCTTGGGATAGTGTCAAAGTTGGTAGTAGTGAAAGTTTTCTCACAACTACACATGTTGGTAGAATTGGCATATTTTTTTTTGTGTGAATCTTTTGAACTTGAAATTTGGCACACATGTTATTAACATAGAGATGATTTCATCATAAAAATTTTATGGTAAATTAACAATTTTTCAACCCTTGGGATAGTGTCAAAGTTGGTAGTAATGAAATTGTTTCACAAATACACATGTTGGGAGATTTTCAATATCTATTTTTGTGGGGGGCTTTGGGACTTGAAATTTTTTGAACATGTAATCAACATATATATGGTCCTATGCCAAAAAATTCATAAAAAAAGAAAAAAATTTCAGTCCTTGGGAGGGTGTCAAAGTTGGCAATAGTGAATTTTTTTTCACGGCTACACATGTTGGGAGATTTTGAATATCTTTTTTTGCGTAAATCATTTGGCCTTCAAATTTGGCACATATAATTAACTTAAAGATGAAGTTGTGGTAAAAATTTCATGGTCAAAGACCCATTTTTGAGCCCTCAGGAGGCTGTCAAAGTTGGCAGATCTGAAATTCCCTTCCCTGCGATTTCAAAAATTCGTAAATGAAGTAGACCTTACTGTACAAGCGTCCGGGTAACTCTGTCCGGCACCAAGGATATGCCTTATAGAAGACATACTTTAGTTTCTTATCTAAATCAGAATCAGTAGTGTAGCAAACTAGCAATAATTTTGCGTTAAGTTCAGAACATCTGGGCTAAGTTGGTGAGAAGTCTCAATTCGAAACCGAAACATAAACACGTAGAATGTCAGAATCTTTCAGTATTTATCGTACAAGATTACACGTCAAACATCGCAGTTAAGATACCGTAACATTTCTCTAGGAACGAATTAAAAGAATCTCTGGATTAGTCAAATCTGTAGAAACCAAGAAGGGCGCTACAGAGGAAGTATACATCAGCTTTTGTTTCTAAATCACCAGTATCATTGAGGGTAGACCAGGAACTTAATACAGCGCCTCTATACCACTAAGACACGAGAAGCTGAGTCTCAAATAAACCACATCGAAGAGGCAGGCCAGGAAGACCATGCTCCCCTTAATTTCAAGGCACTATTAAATTGTGTAGTTGGCATGATCACCATCAAGGCAGGCCCTCAATACAACAACGAAGTAAAATCACTAGCTTGAACAAACCTCTTTCATGTGTGGGATGCAACGTGAACCCGCTTTGCAGTGAGTGAAGCTACAGTGTCTCTACCTCTCAGGTTCAACTTCAAGGACATCCGCAAGTTGCCGCGACTGGGTTTCTTGAAGGACATCCGTGAGAAGGTCCTCTGGAGCAGCAACACCCACTTCTTCCATATCTGAGATGATGTTGATTGCAGCGTCCTTTTCTCCAAGTGATAGACACAGACGCACAGCCTCTGCATACAATTTGCTGAAATTCCAAAACTGCAGTTTCTGAGTTCCATATACATTTAATAATTTCCACTGAGAAATCTACAATCTCTAGATATGATACTCTCACAGCATCTACACTTTTGTCATCAATCAACAAATTGCAAACAAAATATTTAGTGAAACTCAGCTACTAATTATTGCAAAATCTATTGTGGTGAAGTCATGATACGACATCAACGTGTAACAAATTCGTTCCCAGCAGAACATATTCTTCGAATCTTGCTATCAAGAGACCTAAGAGTCAGATTCTGTGCTGCGACTGCAATTTCAGGTCAGAGCAACCGATTGGAGTGAAATTTGGAGCAAGAGAGAAACCAAAGAAGTAGAAATGTAGCAAGTTATGTATGAGGCTTAAATATATAAGATCACACAAGTCCAGAATGTATAAATGAAAAAACTTAACATAGTTTGGAGGCACCACGGGAACCGACTGACTTAAAACATGATGAGATCAAAGGAAACTGACGTACCTGCCAAACACATAACCAAGCTTATGAGAGTGTTGAAGAAGAGAAACTAGCGCTTCAGGCCATGGTGTTCGCATTGCTGCTCGAACAAGTACTCCCATGTCTCCAATGGTTGGAGTTCCTCCAAGCGCTTGAACCTGTTAATACAACTCTCGTAGTGAGATAAAGACTGCTTAATGCGTTGATAACATACTCCATCAATAAACTAACAGTACAGAAGCAAGCCCAAAAATTGAACCAATTTGGCGCTGAAATAACATATTTAATTAAAACAAAGCAACTGAGAAAGCGGATAATCATCCAACCTTGAGCATGACTTCAATGGCTAACTGCACTTCCTTCTCCTGGGACCATTCTTCTGGCTCTCGTGCCCGAATCTCTTGCTCCCAGGTCCAGCCCCAGACATCAGCTATTGTGTATAGTTCAGATGCATCAATACCCCTGTCCTTCAGCATAGTAATCTTCTCACCAAGACTTAGGCCCAGCCATTCTCCTGCATCCCTCTCTTGGTTCTTCACAATCTGAGAGGACAACTAAGAATCAATAATGTCCAAAATGACTATCATTCGCTCCAAAACATTTTGAATGCAGCAAAGACGGTTGAATCACAAACAAAGGGCATCAAGCTCAAGGTCTGTTACTGATGCACTAATAATCTGGAACTAATGCTGACGTGACTTCAGGTCAGACTTGAAGTATGTCTCACACAGATACAATATCACAGATAGAAAAGCTGCCCCACTTTGACCGATAAATGAGCTAAACATTACCATTCCAATCCAGTCTCAGACAGTTGTGCCCTTGGAAAAAGGATTCGAGAGACTCTTATCTCTAGCAAGAAAACCTAACTGTACAGAAACTATGAACAGTGTTTCGTAACCACCATATCGGAAAGAAGATATAAGGCAAGCACAGAATTTATCCACATGGTGTAAGGACCGTGCAATGACATCATCAGGGGCCACAAACCTCTTTGTCAGGCACATCTTTCTTGTTCTTTAGAAGCTGCATAGCCAGCATTTCAGGGGGCTCTTCTTCATCCTCCTCACCCCCATCTTCAACAGGATCATCTGCACTGTCTTCAACCTGAAGATCATCCTCATCATCCTCATCGTCATCGTTGTCGGTAAATGTATCATCATCGGAATACGTAGCAGCTCGCGCTAAAAACTCCTCGTCTAGAACCTCTAGCCCACCAGTAAACCTCTTCCTCCAAAATTCTGTGTTTTCGCTCCTTAAATTCAATCTCTCCATGAAGATATCTATCTCTTCATCATTCTTCTGCAGAAATTGCAGACTACTATTAGAAAATAAAAACAAATTGAAGGAAGCAAATAAAAATCCATACGTCCAGGGAAATTTCCTTACAAATTGATAAAAATTGACGTCAAAACCACCAGAGGATCAAATTCACAATTACAGCTGACCTAGGAATGGTAGAACCACAAAATCAGCATAAAATGAGTCGTTACATTTGCAAGTAACAGTAAGGGAGAAGCCGTGAACAATCTAAGAAAATGTCCTTGTTCTTCGTAAACATACCTCTTCAGCTTCTTCTTCAGATGGAGGAACCCACAGTGGTCGACCACGAGCTTTATTGATCCGCCTAGCTTTCTGCACACGCTGGTACAGCACTGGTCGGGTACCTTCAGCAGGAAGACCTTGTGCCTCCAACTCTTCCTTCAGCTCTGAAACGAGCATTTTGCTTGCTGCCTTTGGTTTCCTAACTTGATAACCCACTTCACCTTTGGTATCCCTTAAAAGCCTGCAGATCGAAAGGCTGATGGATTGGAGCTACAACAATCAATTCTCACAAATGCTCAATAATCCATGCACTGATATCAGTCGCCGAGAATTACTAAGATCCACTTCAACGCACCAAAAGAAGAAAAAGAGACAAAAAAAGGAAACTGACCTTTCCGCTACACGCTGAACATCTGCCTCAGTGGCACCTGGACCTAAAGCGCGCACACCCTCCAGTCTCAGCTTCCGCAGCAATCGAAGATTGTAAGTTCGGCGGAATTGTATCAGACAACCCTTATAAGACACTTCAAGGGGGGCCGAATATGCAAAGCCATCATCATCTGCAGTCTTAGCCCCGCCGATTGATGAGCTATATCTTTTTCGAGTGCCATCACCACCACCTTCAGCCAAGAACCTGGTCAAAGTTCCAAAAAGTTGTCAATTCAGTCCTTCCTATGTTCCCTTATTCACGCTCTAAAATCTGATAAGAGCATTCCGAAGACCAGTTCTCTCTCAGTTCGATTCGCAAATATGCTACAAGAATCTGGTCTGTCTGAAAATGCCATAATGAGCGGATAACCTGTGAACTCAAATCACCTCGACTTACCCTAGCATTCGCATCAATGAGAAAAGGAAATCAACCATCTTAGAGCAGCTAGTAACTCGAAGAGGAAAATTTCTCATTCCATTAATTCTCATTTCTCAGAATGTGGATGTTTGTGACTGTCATGTTCAAACTGTCAGCAAATAGGCCTTTCAGGAGTAAACATTTACTACGACCATGCAACAAGCTAGCACTAGGGATAAGACAAAAAGCAAGAAAGCCTCCATATCACAACAGCCATCGGCATACTGAGCGACTCAGCAAGAACTCAATTATGCTGAAAGCAACAGAAATAGCCAAACCTTGCAACATAGTCAACTTCGTAACCGAGATCTGGCTCCTGCTGCAAAGGCTCGATCCAAGAGCTGACTAACGTACGCCCCTTTTTATTGACTATAAGTGCTCTGGCTGGTAAGGGTCGATTGTCCCTGACCATTACTTCTAACGCCTCAAGCATATCTCCCACTCGGCCTGCACATTACCACAATTGCTACATTTCTTTACGGACAACTAAAGGAAATACAAAGGACCAGTGGTACGTTGCTTCATTTACGAAGCCACATAACTCAAAGGTCTTTAAACATCTTCCATATGATGTCCTCGTGTACAGTGCGCACTGTTCGATGTTCAATTCAATTTCCTTCATGCTCAATGTTGCATCTTCCAGAATACTGTATATGGTTACGTACCTTCTAAACATAGGCCTCTAAGGTAAAGAGACAATGGATCAGTCTCTCTCCCGTGACCTTCATTAAATAAAAACGCTGAGGCTCCGGGATGTCTAGACAACGCTCTAAAGTGGCGTACAGCTTCATTGAGATGACCATATTTAGAAAAGCACTCCACAAGAAGCCTGCATAGAAAAAAGATTCTGTTACAAGATTTACTCCTCAAAAAACAAAATGAGGACAGGTAAATGATTTCTCCAACCATGACAACCCATGTACTAGTCAAGTGTGGTCATCACATTGCACAACACTCAAAAGAACAACATGAAAAAATTGTATTTTCTCAAGGGTGAACCACTGTAAAGGGATAAACAACACATCGGGCCGAGTCCTATTGCCCAAGAAATCCATGTCACACTTACGCATATGTCTTTAGATTTGGTTGCACCGTCGCGTGATCTTCAACCATTTCTCCCAGTAGATCGACGACCTCCTGGCTCCTGTGCCGGAACCAACGACGCAGACAAGCATCAGGAGAAAAAACAATCACCTCTAGCAGGGCACTCACATGGCAGGAAAAGCTTTAATATACTTCAAAGACTTCAGCAGATTATAACCTGTCGCCAGATTTGTGCCGAACATGGGATTGTATCACCCAGTTGTACGACTCTGTGTCCGGCTTCATTTCCACTGTAGAAATATGCACATAAAGAATACCCCAAATCAGGAAGAGGCTCCCACAGGAAACAACAGCATAACAATCACAAATCCAACTCCGCGAAGAATGAAGTGTGTTCGGTGATCTGGACTAACCTCGACCATACTGCATGGTTTCAAACGTCATTGCTACGATATCAGGTACATCTGCAAGACACTGCCCAAAGATAACATATTGCCAACCAATTAAGAGAAGTAGTTAATTAAGAACAGGCTGATCGAGACACAACCAACTGGACACTCAAAACCCTATAAATTCTAGCAGCGGTACAAGACTATTCTCTGATTCTTCTCCAGTTATACCATTCTGGCAAACTTCAGAAATGATTGCGACAACATGTTTGACCTCGTAAGTATCAGCCAGATTCTGATTTGAGGCTCAACTCAGAAACCCTAATAAATCATTCCTAGAATTAAGCGAATACCCGACATCACTATAACCAAAATAACTCAAGTACCTGAGCCATTAACAGACAATTGTAGTGGAAAGTAGTAGACATGCGCCCGCCATACTCCATAAGGCGAAGAATACTGATTGCATTTCCATGATCTCCAGCTTTACAGTTTGCCTCCACTAACCTATCAAACAAATTATGTGTGCCCTGGAGTCCTCCTTCGAGTCCTTCAATGAACACATCATTTGCTTCTAGTAGGTGATCATTATTGAAGAGCTCCTCTGCACCATAAGGTGTGAGTAATCAATACAGGTGTCGAAGCATAGAATCGCGGATAAGAATAAAACAAACTCAACAAATCCTCTTAATTCTAACACCATGTTTATCTCAGCTAGGTTTCAGCGCCAATATTCATGAACAGGAACGTCTTGCAACTACTACATCAACCAAATCCATCAGTCTCTCATCAATCCATAAACGTGAATAGTCACACAATATTTAACAAATACTTGCAGCATACAGTCGATGCCAATCAATCAATGCTTACTTACCAACTACTGTTAACCAAGCAACTCGAGGGTTGTAATCAAGTTTCTCCATAGCTGCAAGGATTTCCTTGCCACGCTGTGGTTGACCAATGGTGCCAAAAAGGCGCGCAACAGCCACCATTGTTTCAGGTAGTGGCTTCGCTCCTGAAACAAATGCCTTCTTCAGTGCTTGGAGCTGCACAACCAGGACTAGATTCAGCAAGTGAAGAGTACACCAACGAATCGGCATTAACCCTAAGATCGTGAGAGAGCATTTGGGGATTTTCAATCCGAGCGACTAATTATTGAGTGCGAGGGCCAAAACACAGAATCTACTAACAGCAATAACCTCAAGAATAGTGGCAAATTCGAAAGAGGAACACGCGAAAGCAGTGTGCTCAGATAGAGAATGATAATGCGTACTGCTCCTTCAGAATCGCCAGCTCGGGTGTATGCAACAACAAGACCGTGGTAAGCCCTGGGACCAGCATCCAAACCCGCGAGTGCCATGCCAGACAATGCCTCCTCAACTCCATCAATATCTGCCTTCCGTGCTCTCTCCATAATTGCCTCCAAGAACATAAACCGCAAGTCAATCTCCTCTGCTCCTGAACTTCGTTGCTTAACAGCACTAGCATCGTCGTTCGCGCTTGCATCTGTACCACTCCTTATTCTAGTGAGGCCTCCTCCTGCTTCAGAATCACCTACACTATCCTCTACATCTGTCTCTATATCACTATCTCTGTAATCACTAACAAATCCATCCACCTTCGAATTCAGATGCTCCACGTCAGTGGACTTCTTCTTTAAGCCTCCACTGCTCCCATTCAATCCAGAGCTCCTGACCTTCTTAGGTCTGCCACTAACGCCCGCCTCGCTATCCACCGTTTCTCCAGCGGTTCGAGGCTCACTCTGCGCTACTACAGATGACAAATCCGTGTCTACACTTCTCATTCTTCCCCCATCCCGAACTTGTCGAATATCCGCCTGAAGAAAATGCCCCCTGCCAGCATGACTCCGACGCCTTTGTCTCGTTTTACAAAAGCTTCGTAACAGAAAATTGGCATTTGCATTCCAACTCAAGGGCTTCCGCAAAACCCCATCCAAACTTTGATTATAATTGACACCATTAAGACTATTACTACTAGCACTGATCCTACTCCTGCAAAAAGAATGCGATGGCTCCACAGGCCGCAGACTTTGCGCAGCGGATGCCATTGCCCGCGCCGTGAGAGCCATCGTCGCTAGTCTACCTACGACTCCAGCAGAGTGCTCAGGACACCATTTTCTTCGAATTCTTTCGGCATATCCATCCAATTCAACACGGAGAAAGAAGAAACAAGTCAATTAGACATGAGAATTGCGTCAAACGCGGAGGCAGGGATTGGAGCAGCAAGGAAGAGATGCAGGGACCTGAAAGACGGGGTTTTCGTTGCGAAACAGAGGAGTAAGGGTGCGTGCAGAAACCTTATCCTCTTCTTTTAGGGTTTTGTATAACAAGTGGATTTCGCCAGGGTTTTAGGGCCGCTACACACTGAGGGCCTCCTGAGGCCCGGTTCAGACTAGAGGATGGACAAACAGATTTCAAAGCTCATTGGCTGAAATTGCATCCTTGTCCAGTGCTGCATTCAGACGTCGTAGTTTGTCCACTGCAATAAGCTACCACGTCACCAACCAATGTGCCACCTCAGCGGACAAGATGTAGGAATTTTGGGTCTTGCCTGCGGGGTGGCTCCAAACTTGTCCGGTGGACAAAGCGCTCCTACTTGCACGCAACATTCCTCTGCATTGTCCCAATGTTCATCATGCAAAGCACTTTTGCTATTTAAAAGTCATTGAAAGGATCCCGGAAGGTGCGAGCCCAAGGGAAAGCTGAGGAAGGTATAGCTGGAGACTGTAGCAAGGATTTGGAAGCCTAAGGGTTGGCCGGTCGATGAAACCACAGTCTGTGAAACCACATTGATGAACCGGCCGGCACTGCTATCATCCTCTTGACGTGGAAGGTATTCCAGAGGACGAAACACCGGCTGCGGCGCCACTGTTCATTGTTTGGCCGGTCAATAGTCTGAACCGGGCCTGAGAGCATCGCCACTATTCCGCAAAATACAGGCCTGGCACGGTGGTTATTGAGGCCGCGAGTGATGTCATCCCCACCATGGACTTGGGGACGGTGAATTCTAGGCTAGGCCACTGAAAAAAAAAGGGGTTGGCATGCCATCTTCTCGTGCCATTTTTTGTTGTACTGAGCTGCGATTCTAGGGTATCCTTGATGAAGAGTTGTCAGCTTTTTTCTAGTATGGTCCACTAGCATAACACGTGCATGAACAATAGCTACAAATAGAGCATGTTGTGGTGCCATGGTGCGGAAGAGTGGAGGACCAAGAGCATACTGGGTCAAAATCTACAAAGTCAACACTTGAAAGCTCACATGCCGAGTCACATTTCCTGCAAAACCATGGCAATGCTCTTTCATGCTGGGTGGGTGGGCAAATGTATTGTTGTACTTGCCCACACCCGGTGGTGCAAGAACCAACCCTCTCAAATTCATTTTTTGGTTTTATCTCCATCTGTGAGAAACATGGATCGAAGGTCAAAATTTTTGCAACCCAACTTGTATTTTATAGTGGGTAGGTTGCAATACTTTCTCTATTAGTTTAATATTTTGCCTACAAATTTTTCCTTGGCTAGAAACTTTTGGCTACCTGTTTGGCAGCTCATTGGGATATAAATGGCAACTTTCAAGTTTTTTTTATATACTCTTTGGCTATGTCAATTGGTGATGTCTAAAATCAATCTTCAATAGTTGTTTTATTTTGTTAGTTATCATGCTAAACTCAGACATGTGCAAAATGTAAACTATCAATGATTCTATAGTGGCAATAAGGCAAAATTGGAAACAAGAGAAAATTTGTCATGCAAATGAGCTTCTATTACTAATAGTAAGACAAATTTCTCGAATAAATAAGTCCTTTAGAATGCAAGTAAAAGGATATTTCACATTACATTAAAGCTCTAGACAAATGCTAATAAAATTCTAAATCACTCAATGGGGAATTGAATCCCCAAGTTGCCCACTGCAAATTGAGTGTCCTCCACAAAATATGCAAGGTTAGTATAAAACCCCATCCAAGTGTTGGCACTAAAGTAGTTACTTCCTTCTATCCACATTCAAACTCCAACTAATGAATGAGCTCCCTCTTAGAATTGGACAAGGATCCTGAAGCCATTCTAGAATTAACAACTAGCTCAACATGAAAATTAAGAATATGAAAATGGACAATATTCCTATTAGGCCCATAGACAGATGAAATTGGAGATACTGAAGCCTTCGTAACTAAACATCTCCATTTCTTTAATGCGTTGAACCTTCTTTCAATGCTTGATTGGCCTCATTGTAGAGAAAAGTTTCTAGTGTAAAATACTTTTGCCCATACATCTGAACCACAATTGGCAAGTTTTTGCCAAGGCTGTTTTTTAGGCTTGATTTCAAGAACTTCAAGCTTGAAAAGCAATGCTCATCTTCGATCAACCCCAACACAAAGTAAGATGTACTTTGAAATTAAATCCTTGAGCAGCCATGATGAAGAGATAGTCCTCCACATACAACTTTGTCAATGGACTGATGTCAAAAAGGGAAGCACATGTAGCACCTGCATTGTTCCGCATTGTAGTTTTGGAAAGGGCTTGTTGACGATCTAAGTTTTTTTTGGTCAAGAGGTTGTGGCAATCAAATCGTCTTCACCTTTGTGCCCAAATATTGTCCAAAAATGTCTACAATGTCTTTTTGATACTACAAGATGGTGTGGAAAATTATCTTTTGCCCCAACTTGATTCTGATATTGGGGATACAAAATGCCAAAAGCATCCAAAGTCTCATGAGAAGGGAACCAAGTGTTGAACTCGTCAATGAAAGACTACACAATCTCTACAGGAATTGAAAAACATCATTTTAGTAACTAATTCAAGCAAATTCAACAAATTCACTAGTTGAGCAATTCCACAATCAAGTAGTGCAATCATTCAATAATTCAATAGTGCAACAATTTAGAAATTCAACGATTCAACGATTTAATAGTGCCACACTATTGTTGCCACAATTTAGCATTTCACTAAATTCATCAGGATAAGTTTCTAATATAAGTACCCAAAAGGACTGTTCTACTAAAACATTGTCATTTTGAAACTCATTTAATGTGTTCTAGAAATTACATTTTTCACTTTACATGAATTTAAGGACAAATTCATATGAAAGTTATAGTACTCCATCCAAAATACTATTGAGCAAGAAAATTTGAACAATTTTGGTATTCCATTTTATTCCTTTGTTCAAAAAGAATATTGTCCTAGGTCCACATTTGAGACAAAAAGAATAATCCAAAATACCAATTTATAGCAAAGTAGTTCATAAATATGAAATTTGGCTAAAACAATGTTTGAGTCATACCTATATTGAATTTTTAATTTTTAATTTGCTGAATTGATATATTTCCTTCATCACAAAGTTTAGACCCTACGATTTGTCAACAATTATCATGTGGTTATCGTTGTTTCATGGGTTTGCACGTTAATTACAATTTATCGCATCATTACAATGCATTACTTCGCATTGTTATCGCATCGTTCCAATGCACTACTTGCAACTGCATCAAGCATAGCTAGAAATATTGTATTGAATGTTGTATACTGACAAATTATAGATGATCAAGGTAAGCAAAACATGCTTTGAAAATTGAATAGACAAATAGACATGCAAATAATATCTTTAACAAACTAAGCAAACAAACATGCAAAGAATAAGATTTGTTCAATTGCCATGAGATTGGTAAGTATTTGAAAAATCACTTGCTCCTCATAACAATGAGTATTTTAGTAGGCAAAAATCTACTCGATGCAAACAACCGAATAATATCTTTTAGAGAACAAAATAAAATTCTACAATATTCTTACCTTCTTCAATTCCAATCAATCCTAAAATAGCTACACTCACACTAAACGCACATTGCAGATTTCAAAAACATTGTGATCACACACATTACAGTTATAGTGAACGGTCGCTCAAGTCTTAGCGTTGCGGAACTGAAATGCTTCATCTTCACCAATTTTGGAGACTTGGATTTAAAATGGCTCAAATCAATAGCAAGGTCAAACCTCTACCTATATATTTCTTTGCTTTTGTTTGACAAATAAAGCCTTGATGTTGGTTTCTTCTTTAACCCTAAATCTAAAAATTCCATCAAAATTTTCTTCTACTCTATAAATTGAATTCAAATCATATTGTAAATCTGCCAAATGCAAACTACGAGAACATTCCAATTTCATTCAAATGTAGAGTCATCAAATTCTCATGGCCAAGAGCACAAATACAAACAATATCTATAATCAGATCAATTCATCACAAGCTTATTTGGAAACACTCTAAAATTTAGTCCTTCAACCTTAAGAATTCTTAGAATAGGAACTCCTTAAAGAAGAAATTACTCAGTTGATCTTTTCAAGACATACACCCCTCCAGATCTCTTATTCAATCATTGATTTTGCACCTTGAATAGCTAGAAATTTGAATAAGATATATTGAGGAAGTAACATCAAAACAAAGGAATATACATGATAAAAGAAAAAATAACATCTAGAAAAAAAATAAAAAAATAAACGATATAGATAATAAATCAATAGTACCCCAACCTTCTAATACACATTAGTCTACTCTAAAAGTTTTTGAACCATAATCATGAATTTTCCATTACAACTCTGAGATTACATGCAATTGACAATTACAAACTCTAATATGCAAATGCTTTGAAATTTCAAGTATAAAGAAACTTTTGAGAGTCTCACCTATGCTTAGCTTCAGGAGTTTAGTGCCCACAAAATCCAGTGTCGATTACTTGCAATCTTGAATTTGAAGTTTTTGAACGACAAATCCCATACTCCACAATTAAAAAAATGGGCAGAATTGCAACAAATCCTCGGGGGGTGCACTATATAGTGTGTTTTTGGGTATTGTGCGACCAAGCTCTATTACATAGGGGCTATGTAGGTAAATTTTGGAAAATTTCATAAGACTATATTTACCTAAATTTCTAAATTCGGGTAATTGCATATATCCTATACTTCATTAAAAAAAATTGCACTATTTCTACGTACCTATGTTCATTTTAAATACAACATTTTGAACGTTGGATTCAAACACTATATTCGAACATTGAGGACTTGGAACTTGGAACAAGCTGCAAGCACAAACCATTTTTAATTCAGTTTCGGGATCAAAAGCAAAGTGCTATTGTGAAAGCCGAAAGTTTGAATTTGGAACTATTTTGAAAAGCAAAGTCCTACTATGAAAGCCAAAATTTAGAATTTGGAGTGGTGTTCAAAAGCAAAGTGCAAATGACTAAACCAAAGTAGGTTCATACACGCAGTACTTTCAATTACAATGTAAAATGAGTTTCAACCACAAACTAATGCGATTTTCAAGCACAAACTTCAATTACAAAACTCAACCAATACCTCAGAGTACTTTGAATTACAAATCCTATCCAATCACAATTGAATAAAAAAAATTACCAAGTTCTGAACAATGAAAAAAGTGATAGAATGTAGCGTCCACATGCATTGTGCAAATCAATGCCATCATGAACCCCAAATTTGAAACACTCTGTGTAGTTGTTACCACCAACCCTCACCCTAAACTTCAACCCTAAAGTATGCACAAATCCTTTCCAAAATAAACCCATACGTAACCCTAAACCGCATAACCATATTAGTAGTCGGATCTTGCAACCCAGAATTCTTTGTTCACTGAAAATAAACAAGGGGTTTGAAACCCTATTTTTTTTGCTCAAATCGAAGCCAACAAGCACAGATGCCAACATCTAAGGTGCGTGCCATCACCCTTTCCTAAAGTATTCCTAAAAAGTTTGGATTTTATTTTTTTATTTTTGGCAAGGCTACTTTAGAATTTTAAAAAAATCTAAATTCAGTATTCTTTCCTACCCTTCATTATTTATAAGGCCCTCACATCCATTATGATGACGCTAATTTACTTCTAAGCCATTTCTAAAATTTAGGAGCAAGGTAATTATAATAACCCTTCATTTGATTGTACATCTCCAACAAAAAAAATGGGAGTGCAATGTCAACCCAAAAACCTCTCTTCTTCTTTAGAACTATAGTTTTAGGTAACATACAAGTCCTACTAGAGTTTTTTTGTGTATGTAAAGAAATAAGGGAAAATGTTTAAAGGTTATGAATATTTTTTATTTTATTTTATAGTGATTGCCTTCCAAGTCGGACCAAACTATTCATCTACTTGTCAAATGAAAAGAAGATTTATATTCTTTTGCTTTTTATGTTTTTAATTGAAAAGTATCAAAAGATGTTTTCAACCATGAAAATAAGAAAAGGAGTAGAAGAAAGATTGCATACCATAAGCAAAAACATGGACAGCAGACCTTCTGCCATTTGAACAGCCACCACGACCGCGTCCAAGCTCCAAATGAGAAGTATTTTAGCTTTTTAGAAACCCAAAAACAAGCACTACAAGCTTCAACAAGTTTTATACTAATAGCTTCTATTGTCTAGGAGATATGCTCTCAAATCCGAGGCTAAAGAAACGAAGATAGCTTGTGTTTTATGGTTCAGACCTCTACTTACTTAAACAACCATAATTCCTATATACAAGCTCCAAATAAAACGAATGTTAACTTTTTGAATTCACAACAAGATGTTACAAATGCTCCAAAAAATTTCAACTACAGATAGATTTTACTCAAAAAGTTATAGATGCTCAAAGTTTGTACTTGTAGTATAGGAAGGCAACTGCCTCACTTTCCTTCAACTACATACAACTCCTACATACAAGCTCCAAATCGAGCAAATCTTATATCTATGGAAAACTAACAACAAGGAGAAATCACTCTGGTAGTTTTCAAACTTCAAAAGAAGATATTCTAAACACTACAGATGAAAGAGCCAAAGGTAGAGAAGTAGGGATGATATTCTAATATTATCTCATAACATTCTTCACAAATAATCTAGAATGGAAGAGAGAATGAGAGAGCAATGAGGACCTACACTTAGATGAAGGTGAGAGGATGTTGTAGAAGAAGATGGTGGTTGTTGCTCCTCTTGGTCCTTCTTTATAGCTTGTGAATCCCCATTCTTTTCTTTTCGCAATCCTTTTTCTTTTTCTTTATATCTTCTTCATCTTTGACTTCAACTCTCGCTTTTGGACTTTGGCATTAATTTTCACCTTCTTGAGTCTTACAACTTATACCCTCCCACATGCCTTACACATTTACACATGTCTTACACTTTGGGCAAAGTTCAACCACCTCTTACAACTCACACGTATGACGTTTTTTACTTTGACTATCCTCTTCCTCCACTCACTTGCTTCTATCCACTCTTACACCTCTTACATGAGATTCAACTACCTCTAAACCTTCCCATGCTTCTATATCTCTTACAACTCACACATGTAAAAAGACTTTTTGACTTTTGACTCTTTTTCTCCTCTAAAACCCTTAGCCAAGCACTTATATTCCCCTAACCTATCTCTAAACTATATTTTTTTATAAAATTTACATATTTTTGGCTTAAGAGCCACTATTGACCTTTGGAACTACCAACTTTTCAACACTAAAGTATCTAAAGACATCTAATTTACCTATAAATTCTCTACTAAGATGCTTAAAAACAACAAAACAACATCATTGAGCACAAATGATGGAATCTAGTGCTCACATGCTACCCCCAAGAACAAATCAACAATTCACAATTAAATTACAAATCAACAAATTGAAGTGCAATGCCAAGCCGCCAAGAGATAAAATTGGCAACTACTAAAATTCAGCTTAAACTTCAAAGTATAAGTATAAGAACAAATGCAGAAGCAGAAAAACATTGGACAAGAAATATAACTTTATTCTTGTGAGCAATATTGATAGCCCTTAAACCATAAAGGTGACAATGTTATAGCACTGCAACTCTCAAAACTAAAAATATTATTCAACTAGAGATGACGCATCCTAGATTTTAACACACACACACACCTTCTTCAAAGCAAAAGTTCCAATGGCATCACTACCTTCAAGCTTAGGCGGTATTTTTTTTGTAAAAGAACACAAACTGTAAAGTTCTAGAGACTGAAATGGTGACTCTTTCCCTTCCTCTCAATATTTATATAATAAAAACTTGTCTTCCAAAATTGTCAGCTTCTTGTTGTCCTCGGCTCCTTATTACACTGACTCAATACCTTGCAACAACAAGAGAAAATTAATTACAAGTGCCAAATCTTGCCATGGTACAATGTAACAATGACAAAATTCAATTGTTTGAAAGAAGGAAGGTAGAGAAACAAAATACTTATATTTAGCTTAAATGCAAAGTAAGAGGAAGACAAATGTGGCTTATGGTTATTCAAGTGGTTACAAAATGAGATCCCATTAGCAACAAGGTGGTATCTCATATGGCACCTTATTTCAAAGGCACCTTGGCATCTTGAAATTTTAGCTACTTATTTTTTTTTTATATAATATATTATAGTTTTAATACAACCTAAATTGAACTAGACATTTTGCAAAATTTAGCCAAATATATTATTGTTGGCAAAAACCACCCACCCACCCAATTTTCTTTTTTATATGGTGAGACTAGTGACTTGCTGGATAAAGTGCATTCAGGCATATATGGTCACAATTAACTTTAGAATGTTAAAGTCTTTGCCAAACTTGAAATTCATTCGATCTATACGGTTCATTTTACAACTAAATTTCAGTGGGATTTTTTGGGTTTTTCTTTTCAGAGACAAAATCATATTACTTCTATAAATTCTGAAAATTTCAAACTTGTTTGTAAATATTTGAAATTATCATGGTGAGTTTTTGAAAAAATAGTGAAAAGAATCCATATCAAAATTCTTGTAATAGAGTTCTAAAAAATCTTCTCCATCCCTAAAAAGATCCCAAAAACAAATAATGGTGCACAATGTAAAATAGATTATAAAATCCTTTGCATCCCTTGTAGGATCTCCAAAATCAAATGGTGTACAATATAAAGTGTTTCAACATTTTATTCACTTAAGAACATTGCTCCTAAAAGATTCAAGTTTCTTGTAATTACCATTTATGATTGTTCACTATCATTTTGTTGTAAACTTTGCACTATTTGTTGTGAGTATTCTAAATTACAATATTCCTAGAAAACAATTGACTCATCAATAATATCATTCCTATCAATGATGACATTATAAAGAACAACATGGTACTATTAATCCTGGAACGCTCCAACATCCATTTTCTGGACGATGAACAAATTCAAATCCTTGTTTCTGTCTCATTCCTGCTTGGATGAAAGTCATCCTAATTTCTGGTGATACTTTATCAAGTTGTTGTCCTATCCATCGGTTGGATTTGGTGTTACTAGAATATATACATTTCTAAAATTAAAAATATGGAAGTATGTCAAGTGGTCAACTTGCATTGACTTTAGTTCAAAACTAGATGTGCAAAAATGAGGTCAAAGATGTAAAGGTCAAAAAAATTTCAAAAAATCACCATATGAAGAGAACCTTATTTCAAATCCATTCCAACAAGTTTTACTCAAAAAATGACAACATGGTACTTGTAATTGAATTTAGAAGGAATTCTGAAATTTTCTTTTCAAAATTTATAGAAAAAGATTGGTGATAGCATTAGTAGATCTAACTGTACGGATAGAATTTAAAAATCAAAATCTACAGCTTTCATTTGTATACCAATTCCAAAATATTCTTCCAAATTGTAGTTTATAATGGTTTTTCTCAAATCGTCAATTTTGGAGATGAATCCAGACGTTTAGGGGTTAAGCTTCAAATTATTTTGAGATTAGGATTTATAATAAAGTTTTTGAAAATCCTCCTTATTCTTTTAAGATTTACAAAACCATGTTGTCGAATTGAAAACCTCAGCCATGGAAAAACTCTAGGTTTTTGGCTGCAACCAGATTCAGGCCAAGATATGAGAAAAAAGATAATAATATAAACCACTTCAAATGCAATAAAAAAATTCATTGCCATATATAAATTCACAAAATATAATGTGAATAGAGAATCATATACAATATTTTGTATTTTATATACATCATGTATAAATATTATGTATAAGTTGGATGAATATATATTTGTAAATATCATGTAAAATATTGTATAAATACAACATATTAATATGTGAATAATATGTATAAATTAAATATATTCATATTCATATATATCAAATATAAATATTATAAAATCCATATATCAAAACGTATAAACCGTATACAAAACCGCAAACCCTTGAAAATCATTTTATAAATGTAGTCAAATTTTAAATAAGCGCCAAAGTTTCATTTAAATTTGAAATCAAATGTGTCTTAGTTTTCAAAAAGCTAATAAAATATTGTGCAAAATCTCTAAACTTGAAAGGGGAAAAAAAATATTGCCCGATTTTTATAGCTTGTTGAAAATTACACGTCTACTTTCAAAGGCAATTGTAAACCTTCCACTTTGGAGAATTCCTTGGTCTTATAAAAATTTCAAATGTAATGTTTTAGAAACCTCATTACATTATTTATATACTCTCCAAAATTCAGATTTAAAAATTAAAAAAATTTGATCTATAAATTTTATCAAACTTAAAAACATCTTCAAAATCTTAGATTTGAGCGGCAACTCTTTACCCTCTTACTCTCGTTGCCATAATTTTCTCATCTCAACTCCAAACTAAGAGGAATTTAGCTTCATAAAAAGCTAATAATTTTATACAATTTTAAAAAAAAATATCAAAATCAAAAACAATATATACAAGCTTCTACAAGCCTTCAAAACTATTGCCTTCGAATCTTATTGGAAGTTGATTCTTCATTATACCATCAAACATAATTTTGTACCTCAACTCTAAATATAATGTATCACTGCTTTTATATATTTTTAGATTCATAGATGAAAAAAAAAAGCCTACAAAATTTCATTAAAATTCAAAACTTACACAAATTGTTATCTCTCCCCAAATACACGGCATTCTTAAAAATATATTATGAAGGGAAGGAAGAAACCCTGATTTTTTATTCTACTCCAAGGATCCACATCAAATCATATCTATGTTATATGGGTACTAAATTCTTATTGACTATCCCTATTGACCTTCCTACAACTTTATCTACCCTTTTAATTTAACCACAAAATATTTAAAACCCACAAAAAGGTAAACTATCTCCAACTTACTTTCTTTCAACTTCATACACGCGAAATGAAATTTAAAAACAATTTCAAGTCCAAAAACAAAGCTCTTAGGATTAGAAACATGTCTATTAATTAAAGATTTAAAAAATAGAGTTTTCAAAAGAATATCATTCCATTTGCAAGATCTTGAAGATGTGCTTGACAATGGCTGCAACGTAATCTGTACAATTTACTTCAGTTAAAGGATTGACTAGTCCTTCTAATTAACGTTGATAATTACGATTTCTTTTAATATGTCTGACTATACAATAATATTGTTTGTCAATTAGCTCTTCAAAATTCTCTTCAAATGTTACCTTTTGGTTGTTGGGCTTAACATATCTAATGTATAATAAAATTACCAACTTCCAAGCATTCCACTCAAAACTCTCGTACCATCGCTGCTTCTTGCGAAGCTGTTTTAGCAATCGAGAAGGCCCAACTTCTTCTTGCTGACGTTCAGACGGGGTACAAGACCTAGGAGCAGAGGAGGCTGATCCGATAATTGAAACAAAAAAAAACAAATTCTGGTTTCATTTGAGGCTCTTCATCTTGAGACTCTGAAAACCCCTCCAGTTCGACGTACTAAATCTAAAGTGCAAAATAAAAAAGAACCACATCAAATTGATGAAATTTTTGGGTGATTTTCTTTTCCTTATAGATTTTCTGTTACGTAAGTAAGAAATCTTCATCTTGAAGCCACTTCAAGTGATGACAGACTATCACATTTATTGAATCGACTATGCCCAAAAGTTCACCTATTGAAACATGAGTGTGTCCAGTTCCTAATCTTTGCAATACAATAGCAACTTATTTAGGAAAATCTATCAATCATTCAATGATATTCATCAAACTCAGAGATGGATTATACTACAATTTTTTATGAACCGAGCTGCAAAAATAATGAAAAGTTGACATTGATAAATGAAAAAATTGTTGAAATCGTTTTAGATCTTTACACATCACCAAATTCAAGTATTGATCCCACCAATTAATTAAACGTAGCTTAATGTAGTATAGACCACATTTTGATTCAAATATTTTTTGGCCATATTTTTCAAAACTTGTTGAAATAATGCATTGCATTCCATAACCAAATGCAACATTGACAATCTTCATTCTTCTATTTTCTCCCTTCTGAATGCTTCATACTTGATGCTATTGAAATCGTTCTTTGACTCATTACCCCTTGGCTAGCCAATTGTACCATTGTTCCAATTGATGCATTTACAATCTCCACTATTGCAAGTGCAACTCCAACATCCGATTCAACTTTATTTCACAAGCTTCACATAAACAAATTAAAAATTGGATTAACCATATACGCAAATCATGCATTTGTGTATAGTGAGAAAAATAAAATTTCATAATAAAATGAAATATCTAATGAAACAAGTGTTGAACTACAAGTTCAAATTACCATAGATAAAAAAAATTTACTATAAAAGCTCTTTCAATAAACCTAAAAATACTTGACTTGACAAGAATATTTAATCAAAAAAGCTTTTCAAACTCTAGTAATAATAATCCAAAATTGAGTTCAAATTCTTTAATGTTAATAAAAATTTCATTATTAACACAGTAAAATATTAGTCATTGTAAATTCATGTCCCGTCATGTGACAACTTGTATAGTAGTTGACAAAACTTTTAGAATTTTGAAGGATAGATAACGTATATTGTTGAAGATAATTGATGTGCATTTGCAATATGAGTCAATTATTATAACTTCAAATATATGTTTATATGATTTTTGTAGTATAAAAAATGATGACTTTGACATAAAATGGGCTAAAGAGATTAAAGAGAAAATGTAAGAATTATTCAATGTTTGTCTCAAAAATTTATTGAATACAAATCTTTTTCATATATTAGAGATATTATTGAACAAAATGATGAAGTTCCAAAAAAAAAAGTTTAATGTTGAATATATAGAAGAATAAAAATATGAAATAAATATTGATGACAATAATGATTATAAAGAAACCAAAAAAGAATGTGAAGATAAATTAGAAAACATATTTTCAATTAAATATCTTGTGACAATTATTTTAGGAAAAAACTCTTAAAAACTTGTTTATATTATATTGTGTACATTTGTTACAATTTTAAATTTAGTCTATAAAAAATTTGATAGCCATTAGTTTCTTGTCATAAGATTTATTGAGTGACATATCTTTAAACAATATCATCATCTTTGTATATCATAATATTGCATGCAATTAATGTAAAGAAAGTATGTTTTTTATATTTGAAATGTAATTTACTAATAGTAATAAGAATATTTTTGAGAAATAAAATAGCGATAACACTTTTGCAAACTATATTGTAATCATCAAACACTTCATTATAATAGATTTTGGAACATATTTTATCTTGCATCTCAATTCATGTAAAAGTAAATCATGATTATCATCTATTGATGATTTATATCATTCAGAATTCATTATACCATCCGATTAACCCCTTAACGTGCGAGCGTCCATTTTAGGGACGACGCACAGATGGAAGCCTCTGTAACTTCTGTAGGACAACTGTTTTCATCCATATTTTTTTGTGGAGGTAGGTGAACGGCTTCTGCATTCGCAAAACACAGTCTGCGGCTTCTAGAGTTCATGTTTTATTTTTCGTAAATGTAGACCTAGAAGACTCTTAGGAGAACAGAAAATTTTGCTCTGCCCAGTCGTCTATGCAAACACATTTTCAAATTTTTTGAGCACTTCACATCACTCCGGACAGTCAGCAGCTATGAAAATTTCAATCATCAGTACCTTTCACTGAGCTTTTATTATGGAATCTATGTGTTACATGCACAGAAAGTGCTTCAACTGTATGAGCATGTACACAACATTATACGACGTTGTCTATGTAACTACAGTGACACTTGTCAATGATCGTGACCACTTTTATTTATTGTCTTCATTTCAAAAGCCTGCCGTCTGCTACTTCAATGCTATGAGTTCCAAGTTATAGAATTTCCATATGTATACGTTCTTCACCATAGCTCAGTTAGTCTAAAAAATTCTTGAAATGTAGCTCTACACATTACAGCCAGTCGCATTGTACATTCAATGCCTCCTTCTCTTACATGACATCCTACTCTCTTTACGTAGCAAAATAGACTTCTGAACTTGCAAACCACTCATCCTCATATCAGTGGCTCTGTAAACCTACAGGAGCCCCCTATGCGATCACTGCATTCATGACGTCCATGAAAGTGATTCTTATAGAGCACTCATCCATGAAACATAAGATCACATCGTCTGATCTTTTCCAATTCCCCCTAACATCGTCTATCCATTCATTACGTGATTACGTTAGTTTTGAAAGAATTCCATGCAATCGTCGCAGAGTCCATTTCACTATACTACACACGCTTAGTTTATTTTGTACTGTCTACGTATGGTCACATTGTCTTCAAATTTCATGACACTTCCGTCCACTACTGCTCGTTGTTCACTGTCGTTGAGAGCAGAGCAGAAACAAAGGTGCACTTTGTACTCGTACTTCGTCTACAGTATTCACGTTCACTACCGAATTCTGAACTGCATTTGCACAGAGTTTGTGACTTGCTGCTAGACGTCGTGGATAGTGGCGGAGAGCTCCAAGAAACACAAAGTCTATTAGTTCACGTGCACAGCATCATTGATGAGCACACAACGACTCCCCCTTGCTCAAGTGAGTGCCGGTCCTGCCACATTCAATTTACTTCTGACTCCATGCATCGTACATCACTCACACACTACGGATACAGTGAATTCCTAAATATGCTCTCATATCTATTTCATTATTAGAACGCTTGCATTAGATAGTTCTGTTCATTTTCACGTGTCATGTCCTCTGAAATTGTTCACATTCTTCTATCTCTCACGTGCTGTCACTGTTGGTTGTCCTTTATGTCGGCAGATTTTTTGCAACCAAGCTGCTTATACGACAGCAGCCTGGTCATACAAATAATGACATAGGTTTTTGATGGCCGCAGCGTTGCCATCGTCTCGATCGCAGCCGTCCAGGTTGTTGTACATCCGCGAAACAATTCGGATGTGGACCAGGTTGATTAGCGCTACTGAGGCACAAACTCGTCAAATTCTCGGACTTCTTGACCGTAGACAGTTTCTTTGAAGACCTGTGAAACGAGGAGTCATGAGAAGGGATAGCCTCCGAGGTTTGAGATTTTTTTTCTGTCACCACTGTGCGCGCATCTTAGGGTGGAAAGAGAGGTTACCTAAGGGACATCGACACGGTTTCAGCGAGGACGTTAATCACGCCATTCGTGTCCTGCTCTGGCCAGACATCTTGTTCCCTGACTATGCGTGTCGAACTTGCACTCAACTTGCTTTTTCTTAGATACAAGTAACGTCTTCACGCCTATCAAGTGTTCCTGCTGAGGAAGAGATACACTTCTAGCATGACTGACCAACACATTTTGAGCAATGCTGCGGCCACTGATCGTCTATCGGAGGAGAGGCTGGAACACGTTGTACCACCTGTGATGGAGGGGAAGGTATAGAGTCCCTCAGGCGACATGGACAAATCAAATTATAAACAAAAAGATAACTGCAGCAGTGACTCTCATGACGTCGCTGACAAAAAACGAGGAAAGCAACTAGTGAGGGAAGGAGACATACCTGCAGGTTCCTGTTTCAATCGATCGGCACCTCGTACAGGAGGAACGACGAACGCGTCCACGAGGTCAGCACCTTCTCTAGTCTTTGACGGCAACTTCGTGATGCCCTGGCAAGGCGATTTCTGGATGGTACAGGGCGTGCCACAACTATCGGCGGCACCAGTGACTAATCCTATCCCAGTACGCTTTCCTGCAGCTTCATTGTCAAATGAAATCGGAGCTGAGGGCCCCAGTGATGCGCCAGAATGGATTCTAGGACTTGTCATCTACTCATACATTCAGAGTGATCGTTGCGAACTCATATATGTGATCTTCCTGGACGATGAGAAAGAAGTGCACATGTCTTACAAAAATGTAGATCACATTATCGTCGTCCAACAATGCCACTCAAATGATGTGTCCACTTCGCAGAGAGAGGACTCGAACTACCTTGTAGCGGGAGGACATCCGTCATCTTAGGAGAGAGACGGAGGCAACTAGATCTCCTTCAACTCTTATTATTCGACATTGCTAAAGTCGTTTGATGCCGCTATGTGCAATGATGACAATGACTTGGACATGACCTCCCTGCCACGTTGCAATGTCGTTGGCTATTCATCTGCTATCGATCCTCCGAAAATCGTTGATGCAAGTGCTGTAGCAACACAATTGATGCTTGACCTTTCGACTTTCACTCAGCTCTTCCAAGACATTCTCCACGACTACATGACGTCCAGTCCTGCACTTCCGCACACTCTAAATACGAGAATGCCTCTAGTGCAGGCCATTGCAATACCTTCAGCTACATTCGACCTCCATCCTCTAAGCTTGCGGGGAAGAAGCTATTCCGGTACCGCTGCGGAAAGGTTCACAGCAGCTGGTCCAAGTGCTTCCAACGGGCATGTCACAGTCACTAAAAGAACAGTAGCAGTTACAGTGAACCCTGTGCCAACCCTGGTGATTAACGGGCCGCAACTCTGTCACGGCGCATTGAAGATTAGCAGCCCACTTCCAGTGGGTCAAGCGACCAGCTCCCGACTCCAGATGAAAGCGACGGCACTTCTGAGTAGTGATTGTTCAACTGCCACTGCTGCCGGTAATGAAGGTGCCAGAGAAGGAACCGGTTCTAGTGCCGTTCTAAGGGCCGCTCCACCTGCACCACCTACGAGAAATACAAGAAACGACAGGCTATCAGCGGCCGTTGAGCGACGCACATTTTTGGAAGCTTTCAGAAACAAAACATGGACCATGGAGAGATTACAGTTTGCTCAAGTGCCTGCGACTTTCACTGATCCGAGCGGAGGTCCAAGTTTTCGAATGGTACGGATGCCCACTAAAGCTGCTTTGTTTGGTCGGTTTTGGAGCAAAGTGACGCTCAATCGCATTTGCACTGACACTAACAGGTATACAAGTTAGATGCATATCCATAGGAACGTGCCCATTGGCGGCTCAAACTGGTGGCGCCTTGATAAGGCGGAGCTTAAAGCTTTCATGGCGGTGAATCTTCTGATGGGAATAAAGCATTTACCAAACCACTGTAGCTACAGGAATAGGAGCAACCACTTTCTTTACTGCCCCAGCATATCAAGCATCATGACGTGTAAGAGGTATGAAGACATTATCAGGTGTCTCCACGTAGCGGATGACTCCCTTCCTCCACTAGCTAGGACTTATGCAAAATTCAACCGTTTGAGGAAGATGCGGTGGCTCATCAGTGAGCTCCAACAGAAGTTCAAGTTGAATTGGAACCTGCATCAAGAAGTTACAATTGATAAAACTATCATACCATTCAAAGAAAGTTACTGCTATGTGAGGCAATACCTTTCCAGAAAGTCCACGAAGTGGGGAGTGAAGGTATGGTGCCTTGCAGATGCTCGTGAGTAATATTTATACGTCTTCCAAATCTACACAGGTTCTATTGTGAAGGAATCTTTGGCAGCACTAATAGCAACAGACGCTAAGACTCCTTATGAAGTTGTGACACAGCTCATGGAGGGACTTCATGGCCGTGCACATGTTGTGTGTACGGACAACTATTTCACCTCAGTGAAGCTGCTGCTAGAGCTATAGTCCCGTGGAACATACGGTGTGGGCACCATTTGCTGCAACAGATTGGGCCTTCCAAGTGATTTACTGGACCTAAAAAACTTGTCTAAGGAGTCGCAAGGCTCTCTGCTATGGAAAATGCACAGACCAGGTGAGATCGCGGCAGTGGTTTTCGTAGATAGAAAGGCGGTACTAACACTAGAAGAAAAACGCGTTGGCCCTCGTAGTTTTGCGTGGGCTGTTTTCTGTTGAATACCATGTTTAGGACGCACAAAAATGTGTTAAAACGCGTTTTAACACATTTTTCTGCGTTCTAAACATGGTTTTCAACAGAAAACAGCCCACACAAAACTGCGAGGGCCAACACATTTTTCTTCTAGTGTAATGTTGTCCACTTGTTACCTACCAATCCCAGTGACTGGTGAGTTGTAGCCCACGATACCTCGGCGTATAGATGGTGTTGTCAGAGACCTCGACACGTCACTCGTTCACAAAGCTTATACGGAGTTCATGAAAGGAGTCGATATTGCGGACCGCTTGCGAGGAAATTACTCGAGTCAAACGAGGAGCCACAAGTGGTGGCACAAGATCTTCTTTTATTTGCTTGATATAGCCGTGGTCAACTGTTATATTCTCAACAAGATTGCTCTGTAGCAGTTTGGGAAAGATCCTGTAGCACACATGCAGTTCCAGCTTCAATTGGCGGATGAGTTAAGCCGTCCTTGAAGCATGCAGAAGGGAGCGATATCGCAATTCAGGTTATCTGTACTTGGAGTCCGTGGACTGGTTTGAAGCGGTCGACAGAGGAAGTGTCGCTTCTGTTGAGGAGCGGTTAGGACGAATTTAGTTTGTTCTCAGTGTGGCGGTGTTTCTCTTCACTCTAGAGAGTGTTTTCAACGTAGTTATTATGTTTTGAGGAAGTGAGAGACGTCGGAGTTCGTAGTAGAGCGCATCAGTTGTAGCGTAGCAATAATTCATTGCACTTTGTAATTTGAATATGTAATTGTATCGGCTACCAATATCGGTTGATTTCGGCATGCAAGTTACAGGACGCAACTGTAGTTGCGACGTCTATGTAAATAGGAAACAAATTTTTTGCTTAAATGTTGAGCGCCAGCAGTGCACGGTCCTGCACAGTGTAAACACTAGCGACTTCTTGTTTTTTCTCAATACAGCGACCACTAAAGGCTGTCGATTCAGTATATGAATCCCGTGTATATACAGAGCACTTCCGTTGAAGTGATTTTTGATAAGAAATAAAAAATGTAATTATGTATGATGGCGTACGTGATTGTCATCTCAGCGAATCCTTTTTTTATTTGAATTAAAAAGAATGTGGACAACCGCTCTTTTGCGCCAGAATCCTACAATAATACATGGGCAGTGCTGTAAATCGTCAAATGAACAGTAAATCACGAACCTTCTCAGGACATTCAAATTGCATTCTCTGCAAAAGTACCGCGTATATATCCGGGACCTTGACGTCAGCAGCTCTGTCATCATGCGACTGGGCAGCATCGAAGTGCGCATTGGGATAGCACAGGTCGTTTGTGGTCAGCATTTCATTATTTTCCAGTCAAGTGGATAGTACAACAGACATCTTGCCTAGAAGGTGAAACTTTTTGTGTGTCTCGGAGTGTCATGCATTGCAAGATGCGCATCTTCAAAGTAAGATTGTGTAAATTTATGAAGTGAATGTTCAGTCACACAGTTTTTTCTTGGCAGCAGAGTGTGAATTTTTTTTTTTTTCCAAAACAATGTGTTCTTCCAATTTCAAAGAAAACTTACAGTTGCAGACACTGCCCGTTGAAGTCAACAACACCATTGCCGGAGTCAAACATCATAATATTTCAATCGGCAAGATGAATTTTAAATTTTTTTGGAAGCATGCAGTGCTACGACAGTGGGACTCAAGATCTTACGATCATTCACAAAAGTCTTTATCTTTGAAGAAAGAAATGAGAGGTGCAGCATTTCTGTTTCACCACTCTCATACCACTGTCGTCAAAGACTAGGAGCGCTAAAGGGTTAACTATGTTATAAATTAAAATTATCTTATTAAAAATAAAAATACTTAAAAACTAATGTATTGTTAATGCGAGACACTTTCTAATCTATTTTAGTTGCAAAATGTTTTTTGTTATTTCACAATAACACCATGATTGTATCATCTTCTCTTACAAATTTTTTTATTTTTGAAAAAAACATAAAATAATAACACAAGACCTTACTCATTTATATTACAAGATTGGTTTGAATGCAAAAAAAAACTCATTTGTCCATCTCATGGTCTTTTAAATTAAAGTAAGTGTATATTCAAAATCTCTAATTTTTAATCTAAATTGATTTCTAAAAATTTATAGTTTATACTTTGTTTTCATAGTTCAAACCACCTAATTCTTTGGTGTCAATTTTTGAGTTGTATTTATAACTTCAATATAAAAAAAGCTTTTCAAAAAATATATATATATAATAAATTTATAACATGAATGAAAGAACATTTTTCTAAACTATAATCAATCAAAAAATTAGTATATTTTTAATTTCTATAAACGAGTTTACATCAATCTTAGAATTTTAAATTTAATTATATATTACTAAAAAAATCTTAGTCAAATTTATCATGAAATTATTGATAAAGGTGAATAAAAAATGCGTTGAAGCAAATATTAAATTTGTCCAATATATTAAAAAATGAATAAAACAAATAAAATCTTCAATATTCATAAAACAAAGAAAAAATTAATTTTTATATTTTTATAAACATTTAATTATTCCATTTTTATATTAATTTAATATTTTTTAATAAATATTTTTTAATATTCTCATTTTATATTATGTAATTATGCAATTATTATATAATTATCTAAACTATAATTATAAAAATATTTAAAATAAATGAAAATAAAAATATAATAGTTTAGTTTAGTTTAGTTTAAATATTAAAAAATAATCTTGTAAAATCATAAAATTTGAATTTTATGAAGAAAATCTTATAATTCTATAAGCTTGAATTTTGTACAAATATTTTGAAATACTATAACTAATATCATTGCAGGATTTCTATAATGCTTGTTATTAGTCAATTTTCATATAAATGAATTAGAAGACTTATCATATTTTTCATTGTTTTTAGAAAAAAATATGATATTCAATAAATATTTTGATATTTAAAATTGATAAGAATTAACCATTCAAAGTGTTCAAAATTTGAAGATTTCTAAGATTTTGTTTATGCTTATAAGTTTAATTTAACCCCTAAGCGCTCAAACGACCATTTTTTGGTAGCTACTCGATTCGGGCAGATTTTTCGGGCAGAAAAAACATTTTTTCAATTTTTATTTTTATTTTTTAAAGATTGGTTTGTCTTTCAATATTTATATTCAAAACTAAGATCTCTACGGTCAAACAAAAATTATAAGAGAAATAGCACAAAGAGTTTAGTATTTGTTTAGTGTTGAAAAACTTACTATTTGGGAAAAGTGTTGGTGTTCTCATTACTAAATCTTCATAACATTCGGTAGCCTTCAGAGAGGTTGCCTTTGCCCTCTCTGAAGTCTTCATCCACCCAATTCATCGAGTGTGCATGGTGTACAAACTGACAGATTGAGACCCCAATTCTTTTTGCTGAACTAACTACTAACCAAAACTGAAGAGCCCAATTACCAATGCACATAGAGTTAATTTTAGATCAAATCACCACTAGTTCACTACTACTGTAGTTATTAACTTTAATAACCTAACTTGATAGTTGACTTGATCAACTTACTGATTTCGGAAATTAAATCAAGTCTGTGAACCCAAATTAAACTGAATGCTCCATCCTCACTTCCCCCACCCGCCTTGAAATTAGTATCCAACTACAAACAGTCAGTCACAAACATGTCAATCACCTTTCACTCAGTTTCCAACCCACCTGACACAAAAGTGACGCGTGTATTCCAGCTACAGATGGTGTGGAATATACCACACCATTCTCTTACAAAGAAGGCAACGTTCAGTTCTACTACTGAAAGTTGTGTTAGGCATTTTTTACAAATCAATAAAAACCACAATTTTGACCAATAAAAAAAAATTCTAATTCTAAAGATAGAAATTATATTTTTAATGAATTTTTGAAGTTATATCTTCAAAATTCATTTGAAGAGAATCTAAAAATAATTTTATAATTTTGATCGTACGGATATTTTCTAATTTTTGTACTTCACATTATCTTCTTTAAAAAAGTTATAGAACTAATATTTTATAATACATTTGTATTTTGTTCAAATCCCTTGGATTTTTAGGGGTTAAGGTTTGAAAAGTTTCTCAATAAGAGATGATTTCTAAGATTTTGTTTGCATTTTGAGATTGAATTTGATGTTTTGAAATTCTACCCTTTGCTTAGGTCAAATTCGTTAAAAAATAATTCAAAATATAATTATATATCATGGCATGTAATGAAATTTTTAGAAATATTAAAGTGGCGTATTTGAAATGTGAAAAATGTTAATGAAAATAATTTGAATCCTCAAAAAAAAAATAATGAAAATTGAAAAATAAAAAATAATACACATATCAAGGTGATTGATTTATAAGTATAAAAAATCTATAGAATACATAAACTTAATAAGCTTAAACCTTTTTCCAGCCAGGGTGAACTCACTTCCTCACTCGTCCTTCTAAAAGTCATTTTAGGGGTGCATGTAAAAAAACCCTCCTATTTTGTGCTTGATTAATTTACCTAGTACATCTCTCCTAGCTAATTTTGGACCTTTGATTGCAAATGTAAATTCAAAATTTGCAAATTTATTATGAGTAAGATATAAAAAAATTTCAATGTTTTCCCTCGGAGTCAGTTCACCACGGCCCAGGTGAGCCTTTGATTCCCGCATTACTAAAAACTCTGAGATAAAAGCAATTCAACAAAAAAACACTAGAATAAGCTTAACTTACACTACAAGAGAAAGGGGTGTTTTAAGTGAATTTTTAAGTATAGTCCTAGACATAAGATTTTAAGTAATGACCTTTAAGGAGATTTTTAGCAAAATTTTACTTAAAATGCATTCTAATTTTATGTGTATTTGAAGTTTTTAGTTGAACTCAATTTGTACAAGTTTCAAATTTATAATTTGGAGAAGTTTGAGATATTTTGTTTTTATAATCATGATTCAAAAAATTAGAGAGCATATGTAATGTTAAAAGATTGTAAGTCTTTGTGTCACTTATTTTTTTCAAAATTGGGGCTTAATTTGTAGATTTGCAATTTGCATATCCGTAGTATAAATTTCAATTTTGATCCTTTCAGCGCCAAAAGGGCTGTGCGCTAATTCTTTAGAATAAAAAAAAATTCCACATTAAATCCTTAATTGGCATTTTTTTTTTGAAATTGAACTTGTTATTTCAATGTTTGAATCTTTGTACTTCTACAAAGATAACACTGACGCTCTCAAATGGTTGAGGGAGTCTGAGCTTTTCAGGTTTGTATAAATAAAGGAAATCAAGAGAGTTACAAGAACCTGCAGAACGGGTATTAATACTAAAGACTACGATGAATGATAACTAGTGACTAACAGATGAATAGTGTCTCAGTAAAGTACAAGTGTACAGTAGAGTGAGTTAATAATTCTAACATCTCCCCTCGCTCACGACTAGGGGTTTCTAATATCAGTTTGTGTATTGTGAGGGTAGCTATGGTGCAAGTGTCTCAAAAAGTTAGGGTTGATAACCTTTTGTGGGAAGAATATTTTGTCGATCTGAGCGCCTGGTGGAATAATTGTTTAAGTAAGAGGAATAGTAAGGCACCTGATTTTAAGCATAAGATAACCAAGCAAGTCTTATAGATTGATAGAAGGTTCATTCTTGAGTGGGTCAAGACAAAGTTTAGGATTAGTGACGAGAGATGTCGTATATCTCCACCAGTACTATGATAGCATTACTCTAAAGGAAGAGGATAAATTCCAATACTCTGCTTGTTGATTTTGAATTGAGGTAGTGTGACATGTTTAGTCTAAAAATCGGCTTGCTGCTGAGTTTTGGGAACGTACATCATTGCAATGTCTTTGTTGTGAACTTTTTCATGAATAAAATTATCTTGAATGCTGATATGTTTTGTCTTTGAATGATAAACTGGAATGTTTACGAGCTTTATACACGATTGATTGTCGTTGAATATAGAAGTTGGTTCTTGACAATTTTTTTCTAATTCATGGAGCAGACAACGAAGATAGACTATGTCTTTTGCTGACTCACTTAATACGTGGTGTTCGGCCTCTATTGTGGACATGGAAATGATGGGTTGTAACTTGTTTGACCAAATAATACTTGACTCATCAATTTTGTGAAGAATATCTGAGGCCGATCAGCGTGTGTCGATGTCGCGTCCTCAATCAGCATCGACGAGGTATGCAATATATTAGAGTTGTCGCGAGAAAAAAATATACCATAATCCATTGTGCCTCGCATATAGCGTAGAATGTGTTTAGCTACCGTTAGATAAATTTGTTGTGGCTTGTCCATATGGCAGCTAACTGAACTTAGTACAAAGTTGATGTCAGGGCGAGTATTAGTGGCAAAGATTAAATTGCCAATTATTGAATGGTAGTAGTGTAGATCGACAAGTTCCATTAGAAGAAAAATGGGCCCTCGGGAGGGCTCCTTCCCTTTGCAAAGGGGCTGTGAGTTCCCCACAATGGAACTCACAGCCCCTTTGAGGGACAATGGCCACTATTCATCATCATTGATGAATACTGGCCACAATAAAAAAAAAAAATTTAATTTTTAAAAAATTTAAAATTTAAAAAATTTAAAAAATTTAAAAAAAATTTTAATTTTAATTAAAATTAAAAAAATTAATTAAAATAATAAAATAATAAAATAAAATAATAATAAAATAATGATTCTGGTTGACGAGGATTATTTTGGCCACATCAGATTTCAGAATTTTGAGATTTCATATTTATTTTAATATTTATATTATTTTAATATTTTTAATATTATTTTAGTGAACTGTTTCACCAGTTTGCTGGCCTGATCAGGCTCCCCGTTCGTTGGCCGAAATTTATTTATTTTTTCAAATTTTTTTTCAAATTTTTTCGGACAGCGTTCCCTGCTGTCCAAGAACTCATAGCCCTCCCGAGGGCCCATTTTTCTTCTAATGAATGCCAGTATCCTTGTGAAGAAGTATTTTGGGATCCATAGGGAGCTTTGCAAAATTGCAGGACTGTAGTCCAAAGCGTTCTAGCAAATGATGAATGTATACTCGTTGATGAAGAAAGAGTTCGGATTCATATTGTTGGACCTTTGTATCAAGATAGTTTGTAACATAGCGAAGGTCAGTGATCTCAAATTTGGCCTAGAGTGTTGCTTTGAGAGTTGAAATATTTACAAAATCATTGTCGGTAATTAAAAAATCATCAACGTATACAAGTATAATCGTGATCTTGTCGTAATTGCGTAAGAAATATATGTTTGAATCGGAGGAGCTGTAAATTAAATCTTGTGAAGTAAGCCATTTGTCAATTGTACAACACTAGGCCCTTGGTGACTGGCGAAGGCCGTAGAGTGCTTTCTTGATTCTACATACTTTTGTCTTTTCACTGGCATTTGGAAATCCATCGGGGATTTCCATGATAATGTCTCCTTTTAGATTGTCATTTAAGAACGCGGTGATAACATCCATGTGTTTGAGCGGCCAATTATCTTTGACTGCGGGAGTGAAGGTAAGTCTAATTGTCGACTATCGGACCACTAGAGTAAAAATTTCGTTGTAGTTGATTCCTACATGTTGTTAGAACTCACAAGTGACTACTCTGACCTTAAGTTTCTCTGGTTGTCTCGACCCTCCTTGTTTGACTTTATAAAATCATTTTGCGCAAGTCGCATGTGAAGTTGTCTCTCTATGACTTCCCAGGTTTGGTTACGATGAATTGAGTTAATTTCAGTTTGCATCGTTGATTGGCACTTGGGGTCTAAATTTGCCTCGGAGTAATTTATGGGTTCTTCCATGAGTTTGTTGATGTTCAAAAGTTCAAAAGTCACGCAATTTAGAGGACGGTACACGTTTGTAGCTGAGGTATCTACTAGGTACATGTGGTGGGGTTGACTTGGAGATAATGGGGTGTCAAAATGAGCCAAGGAGTTGGGTGGTGACATGGTGGTTGTTTCTAAAGTTGGCTGGGGATGGGAACTTTCTATTGAAATCCATGAAATATCTGGGAGATCAGGAAGCGGGAATGTGGGTGAGGATGTTGTAGGTTGTTGTTGTGTTTATACAAGTTCAGAATTAGGTGAGGATTCGTCGGGTTTGACATTGCCGAGACTATCTGTAGGCAAACCTGTTGCGAAGGTGTCAGTTGAGGGTGCTATTTTAGGAGTGGCATGATTGAAGCCAACTTTGGTTTCATCAAAAGTAACGTCCCTAATGATGACTATTTTGCTATTTTGTACGTCATAGATCCTATAAGCTTTGTTTTTTGTATCATAGCCTAAAAATATGCACTAACAACTTTTGCTTTTGAGCTTTTTCTAGATTCCCTAGGAATATAATAGTATGCCATGCAGCCAAAAATCTTAAAATGACTTACAAAGGATTTTTAACTAGTGTACCTTTCAAGTGTCATTCCAACATTGGCGCATATAGGACTTTAATAGTTTGATTTATGATGTCATTTGTTGTCAAAACTACTTTGTTCCAAAGAAATAACGATAATTAACATTGCACTGATAAACTTCGAGCGCATTCCATGGTAGTACAGTTTTGGCGTTCTAATATACCAAATGTTTGTTGTGGAGTGTGAGCTTGAATTAGTTGTTGTTGTATACCTTGTTCGTCACAAAAGTTGTTAAATTTATACGAAGTATATTCTCCTCCTCTGTCTATACGCAATATTTGTACCTTGTTGCCGGTTTCAATTTGAAGTTTTGCTAGGAAGGTGCGGAAAAATGAGAAGGTCTGGTCTTTATTTTTTATTAAATATTCCCAACTTTTGCGGGAAAATTCGTCCGTGAATACTAGGACGTACTTGGAACCAACTAATGTTGGTGTTGATAATGGCCCCATTAAATCCAAATGTATAATTTCGCCAGTTTTTTGTGCCCGTGATAATGATGATTTTGGAAATTTCTTCCTTTGCTATTGGCCATTTAAGCAATGTCCACATACATGAGGTGTCAACTGAATCAGTGGGAGTCCTATGACCCTGTTGAAATGAGATAAATGGTACAAGCTTTGGTAGCTTAAATGGCCGAAACGTTTGTGCCAGAGAAGTGCCGAGTTTTCAAAGATTGTGGCGTTTGTATGCAGCTAGTGATCAAAAGAGTATAAACCATTTGTGCAATCCCCAATGGCCTATTGCAGATACTTGCCATTTTTCATCAAGTATCCAACAACATGCATGAGAAAAAATGACAACTTTGCCTTCAGCGGCTAAAGATCCAACAGAGATGAGATCTTTCCTCATAGATGGAATGTAGTTAACTTTATTTAATTTTATTGCTCCCCCTTGGGTTTTTACAAATAAAGTTCCAGTAGCTTCTACTTTGTATGACTCCCCACTATCAATTTTCACTTCTTGAATCCTAACGAAAGAAGAAATAGGCCCTGATATTTCTACTTTGTTGCTATCAGAAGCTATAGGAGTGGATGCTCCACCGTCCATGGACCATGGACCATAATTGTAATTTTTCCAATACTCAAAGAGTGTCGCATCAAAAAATTCGGCCAAATTTACAAACGCAGAGTTCTGAGAGTTGGAAGAGGGGGTAGTACTTGTTTGTGGCTACCTGCAGTCTCGTGAAAAAGGGCCGATTCGTCCACAATTGTAACAAATAAGCAATGGGCGCGGTCCTGGCCCAAGGAAGAATCCCAAATAGCCTTGATATGCTCTCAAATTGCCACATCTTTTGTGGCCTTTGGGATAATGATTGTTTCACAGTGATGCTTTTTGCTCGAAGGTACCAGCGAGCGCTTCTTCATTGCCCAATTGCAAAGCTCGATGTTCGCGCCAGTGTGACTCGGTAAGTAGGCTCGAGGACACTTGCTCAAACGTCATGTCAACATTCAAATGCATTAGTGTTTGGATTGTACTTTCGTAACTTCAAGGAGACCATTAAGTATGATCTGTATCATAGTCTTATCCGTGATTGTCTCTCCGACAGTTGTCAAGCGATTTCTCAATTCTCAAGTTGTCTTCATATAATCTTCCACTGACCTTCCTTCTAGCAGCTTGGTTGAATGTTGGTGAGGGTCAGGACTTGTGCCTGATTTCCAGACTAGAAAGCGACCTGTAAGACTGCCCACACCAATGCTAGATCGGTGAATTCAGCGATGGTGTCGACAAGGTCATTGCTTACCAATAAGATCAATGTGGAGACTGTGTTCACCTTGGTGGATTCCAGTTGACCTTCCGTGAATATTTGTCTTTCCAAGTTTGCTAGAAATGCCTCCGGATTGATGCTCTGTTCGGTGAGGCGCCACCAATTCTTCCTTCGTAGTATGGCACACATCTTCAAGCTCTAGACGTAGCAGTTTTTGATTCCTGTAAGTTTGTTTGCGTTGCCAATCGATATGTTTTTGTCTACCATGTTGCTCCCTCTATTGTATTGTTGTAACTCTACAGCTTTCTATGTGGACGGTTGACCTTCTGTCCTTGATGCTAGCCGAACCTGGCATCTTTGAAGGACCCCATTAGATCAATGGATCTGACAGTTTGACTTGTTTTTTCGTACTTTGCTACTTTGACTTTGTCTGTGTTTGAAGCTTGTTCTAGATCGATGGATCTAATGACTCACTCAGCTATCCTCTAATTAGGCGGATCTCTTTACTAACTTCTCTTCTGTAACGTCTATTCAGCAACGTAGCTCTGATACCATGTAGAACGATAACACAGATGCTCTCAGATGGTTGCACAAGTTTGAGCTTCTCAAGTTTGTATAAACACAGGAAATGAAGAGAGTTACATGAACCCGCGGAACGGGTATTAATACTAAAGACTATAACTAGTGACTAACAAATGAATAGTGTCTCAATAAAGTACAAGTGTATAGTAGAGTGAGCATATAATTCTAACATGTATTGTTGCAATAAGTAGATTCCAAAACATTCTATATTTATTTTCTATCAATCTAACTTCAATAGTTTCATGCAATTATTACTCAACTTTAAATAATTGAATTTCTTATCTATGTATTATTAGAGGCATCCATCCACTTGTGCATGATTTTGAGTAAGCATGTTAGTGCTGTGAAGAAGACAAGGTCATCTTTGAAGCAGTTCTAGTCCCTATGATTTGTGTGGTAGTTGTTGTATCAACATCAATTGCAACAACCATTGTGCTTTTGGACGATCCAGATGTAGAGGAGGTTGAAGTTCCTCATATTGTGAAAAAATGTTGTTTCAGCAAGTCTACCTTCATTTTGTATATTTATTTCTAAATGTCTATAAGTGTAGTTTTAAACCATTTTCAATATTTTGTTTGCATACATGTGTCATATTTATTTCAACATGCATATGAGACTTAATTCATTTTTAATATTCTATTTTCTACTTATAGCATGATTTCTAGCCAAGTAGTTCATTGGCCGTTCTTTATTTTACCTAGATTTTTTACAAGCTTGAAAAAGTCCTACATATTGCCCTTGTATGCAATAACATTAGCTTTAGCATTACATCCAAGCAAAATGTTCCTATCCGGAAAAAATCTAGTAGGTTGGATCCCAAGGTTTTGTAGCTTTTAACCCCTAAAGTTCAATGACTAAGTTTTCACCAAAAACAATTGAGAACTGCCATTTTTAATACAAGTACCAAATTTTTGAAAAATCTATTTTTGACATTTGTAACCATAGGATCTTGTAATATGCTGACTTGAGAACACATGGTAAAAATTTCAGAAATTTCCACCGCTTGGATTGCAAGATATAAACATTAAAATTCATCAAAATCATTTTTTTGGCCCTGCAAAAAGTAGGGTAGCTGCACTTCACAAGCTCACTTTTCCATGAAAAAATGTCTAAAATGGTGGTGCTTCTTTGAATTATTTTTACTAAACAAGTTGGCTATATGCATAAAAAATTTCAAATCATTTGGAATTGTACAACATATAGGAAAAAAATATAAGTAGGAAGAAGTAGAGAATGATCCAAAATACAAAATTGTTAAGAGTTTGGTTATGGAATTGAAAAATGTCAATTCCAATGTAATATTGTAGTAAACAATCTACATCTTGTGATTTTATTTTATTCAAAAAATATTGGAAATTGAATGAAATAAACAACTTCAAACTTTGTTTTAGAGTAGAGAATCCATAACTGCCCACAAACTAAAATTCCTCATAACTTTTGACTCATTGATCAAAATGGAATGATTAAAAGCTTTCCTCTATATAAATCTAGAAAACCAATTTCAAATTTTTGTTTTTCAAAAAAGTGATTTTTTCTGATCTGCCCGAACTGCCTAGTTACAAAAAAAAGGTAACATATTAAAGGCCATAACTTTTGACTTCTATTTCTAAATGTCATGAAATTTAGTGCTTATGAAAGATATTCATCACCCCCTTCTTCTATTAAAAATTCAGCCTAATATATGAAAATCTCCAATCACACGTACTTGCCTAAAATTTCTATATTGCTAAAAATAGTAGGTTGGTCCTTTAGGGGTTAAATGTAGCAGTTATAGAATCAGAGAAGGAGACATCATCGACTGATAGTAGTAGCCGCTTTCATGTCTACATTTTTTATGTGATTCTATTTCTAATAACTACATTGCACTTGTTGGATTCTATTTTCTCGTATATTGCACATTGTTTTATGTACTTGCACAAAAATCGCTCTATATAGCCAAAATTGTTATATTCTAAACATCCCCTTCTTCTATAAATTTATTGGTTATGGATGAAATTCTATTCACTGTATAATAGTGTTGCAAAAATGCGAACATAATTTTTGTATTCAAATCCCAATTTTCCATTATTCCTAAACCACGATTATAGGTCCATCATCAAATTTCAATTTCAATATCAATTATTCCAAAGTCCATGGATATAGGCCCTCCACTAAATTTCAACCCTAAAACTTGTAGGCTCACATTCAGAGAATAGCAACCCTGATCTACTAATACTAAAAGCCTTATAAAAACATTTAATTCTAAAAATCCTTACTAAAATCCACTTTACAATACTTTCACCCTACTAATCATATCCACACCTATATTGATCATCACATTACGTCTTCAAAAATTATATAGTTTGTTACTTTATTTATGTAATTATAATTGCCCTCTGATTTTGATTCAAGGTGTCTATGAAACCTCTTAATCAAGGATTATGATCATGACTACATTCTATATGAAGATTGTACCCAAAATATTGTTCGACATTTAAACCCTTAAAACACCCCTGAAAATAACTTCTTGCATGCTAGGCTCAATGCACCAAAATCACTAAATCCTTTACATCAGCCCTAAGATTCCAATGCCTCATCCTGTCCACAATTAAATGCTTCGCATAACTTGAATAACTCCCTAACTCTACTACTTTCTCTACTCCCAAAGCAAAACTAAACCAGGTGTTTTCTTGCCCACAAACAAATCATGGAAGTAGAATATTGGGTAATTGCAACAAAGACAACTCTAAATCACCCTCATAATCCTTTGTCTCCTTATTTATTCTCAAGTTTGACATCCCACGACTCTTCATACACAAATGTGAATCTTCCATTTTTTCCTTCCTATTTATATTTAGCACTTCAAACTTCTATATTATGCTATTATTAATCAATTTTTACTGAAGCATCCACACTACTTTCATTCTTACTTTTAACACATTCAAATAACATCCTATCACAAATCATATATTGATAAATATAATTTGTTCTGCAATTTGTACACTATAATCTCATATAGCAATCTTTATCAAGTTTTAGAATATAGAATGTCTATCTTTTAATATGGATATGTAGCTCATATATTCTACCTCCTAACATAGATGTGTAATTTATGAGTGACTCATCTTTGTAGTGTGGGCTTTTATTTGGGACCATGAATGAATAGATTCTTAACCCCTAAAGGACCAAGGGGTAGTCCAGACTTCCAAAAGTATAATGATGTATTTTAACCCCTAAAGGCCAAGGCCTTTTTTCTGCCAAAAAACCATCAAAACTGCCATTTCTATAGCAAGGAGTAAAAAAAAATGAAAAATGTTTTTTTTTCACATCTAACCATAGGATCTTACACCTAACTAGTATGAGAATGTGTGGAAAAAATTTCAGAATTTTTGACCACACAGATTGCAAGATATCTGCGTTTAAAGTGGAAAAAACAAGTATTTCAGCACATTGCGGGACTAGATTTTTTGACTTTAAACATTTTTCACTTAAAATTTTTGCCTTACAGAGTTTTGTGCTTCAAATCTTTACAGAGGAGAATTGAGTTGAGAGTCTAGGGAAAAAAAAAATATTCAAAAAAACTTAATTATCATTCCTAAAATTTTTATTAAGTAGAAGTAGGTACGAGATAGAAGGAAAATCTAAAACATTAATATATTTTAGATGGAATTAAAATACACTAATCCCAATGGTGAGATTGTTCTAGCAAGTAAACTAAACCATGAGAATTTTTTTTTTTTTTTTAAATTACAAAAATTGCATTCCGAAATGAATCCTACAAGTTATTTTTTCAAGAAGATGCTCTAATTGCCCGAAAAACAAGAATGTCCATAACTTCCTTATAACAAATCCAAATGAAATGAATCAAATCTTTCCAGATAGACAAAAATATAATCTACAAGAAAAAAAATATTTTAAAAAAAAAAATCAAATTTTTGCCAAATTTTTCTTGCTGCCCGGACTGCCCAGTTACGAAAAAAAGTAACATATTTGGCCATAATTTTTGACTCCTACTTCCAAATGTCCTGAAATTTAGTGCATATGAAAGATATTCCTTGCGCCCACCTTCTATTAAAATTTCAGCTTAAAATATGGAAATCTCTAGTCACACGGACCTGCCCAAAATTTCTATACGGCCAAAAAACGCAGTCCGGTCCTTTAGGGGTTAAAATGCAACTTAGAAGAATTACTTAATGATGCCTCTCAAGCAATAATTGTAAAATGCAATTTATAAATCATATCCATGTGGTCAGATCTTCTATTGCACTAATTAGTAGTTTTCAATAAAATCTAAAGTCAAAAATTTAAAATTCCTTCTGAAATTGATTAGTAATTGAATATTTGTGATTTTTTCAAGATTTTTTTTTAAGTTCAAAATTTTAAGTTTTAACCCTAGAGCGCTCCGACGTCCATTTTCTGGACGATGAACAAATTCAGATCCTTGTTTCTGTCTCATTCCTGCTTGGATGAAAGTCATCCTAATTTCTGGTGATACTTTATCAAGTTGTTGTCCTATCCATCGGTTGGATTTGGTGCTACTAGAATATATACATTTCTAAAATTAAAAATGTGGAAGTATGTCAAGTGGTCAATTTGCATTGACTTTAGTTCAAAACTAGATGTGCAAAAATGAGGTCAAAGATGTAAAGGTCACAAAAATTTCAAAAAATCACCATATGAAGAGAACCTTATTTCAAATCCATTCCAACAAGTTTTACTCAAAAAATGATAATATTTTACTTGTAATTGAATTTAGAAGGAATTCTGAAATTTTCTTTTCAAAATTTATAGAAAAAGATTGGTGATAGCATTAGTAGATCTAACCGTGCAGATAGAATTTAAAAATCAAAATCTACAGCTTTCATTTGTATACCAATTCCAAAATATTCTTCCAAATTGTAGTTTATAATGTTTTTTCTCAAATCGTCAATTTTGGAGATGAATCCAGACATTTAGAGGTTAATCATAGTGATTTTTGAAAATTTGTATTTTACTTTTTTATTTGAGTCATTTATAAAGGGTTGTTTATTGAATTGAAAATAATTTTTCAAGCTAGCCCTACTAATTTCCTTTAAATTTATAGAATATTTGCAAAACAAAGTCTTTAAAATTTATACCATACAAATGTTAAAAAACTAAGCAAAAATCTTTAAAAAATTGATAGGTGAAAAAATGCATTTTTTTGTACTTGGGATGTATTTGTGTTCATCCATTGTTCAAAATTTGTGTTTAGTCTTTAAAGAACTAATGTAGGTTGATTCCTAAAGAATCATAGCTATTTTTCTTCTTATTTCTCTTTATGGTTGTGTATAACTTTCACTCTTGCAATAGCTTAAGAAAACCAACTTTGTATGCTTGTTTTAGGGGCCCACATGCGGATTAATGAAAAATGTGTCACCTATTTTGTGGTTGGTCAATACTATATTTCTTGACCACTACTCGCTAATTTAAGTCTTTTATTCTAAATTTGATCATTTGTGGTAAATAATCAATCTCACCTTTTTTGTCCATAGTGAGACATTTGGACAAGCATAGGGGTTGAAAAACCTTAGCCTACTGCAATGGCAAAGTCAATTGAAGTAATTCATGCATTGCTCTAATGCATTTAGAAAATAAGTACTTAAAAAAAGTTCATCTCCAATTTGATAGGTAATTAATCAAACTTACTTCATGAATTAGACAACCTTATAAATATGAACCTGTTAACCATCAATCTAGCACTGGAGAAAGTTGAACTAAAAGGCTTGTAGCCAATCATTTAAAAGAAACTCCCATTATGAGGTGCTTTAGGTTAAGAAAATATACTAAAACAATATATTGAATTATTTGCACCTTCTTTGCACCCTGCACAACTTCTAATAGTCAGGTTTATAAGCCCTAAAGGCCCAACGTATATGTATGCAATACAAATGTGCTATAAAATATAGGTTCCATAACATTTTCTAAGGTTTTTATTTAACCCTTGAAGGACTAGCATGCATTTTTTTGGCAACATAGAAATTTTGGGCAGGTACATGTGAACAAAGATTTGCATATTTTAGGCTGAAATTTTAATAGAAGGTGGGGATGAGGAATATCTTTCATATGCACTAAATTTCATGACAGTTGGAAATATGAGTCAAAAGTTATGGCCTAATATGTTACTTTTTTCGTATATGGGCAATCCGGGCAGATTAAATAAATCATTTTTTTCAAAAACAAAAATTTGAAATTGGTTCTCTAGAGTTATATATACGTGGAAAGCTTTGAATCATTCCATTTCGATCAATTAATCAAAAGTTATGAGGAGTTTTTGTTTGCGAACAGTTAGGGATTTTCTATTCTAAAATAAACTTTGAAGACCTTTATCTTACTCAATTTTCAATATTTATTTCAAAAAATAAAATCATAGGATGTAGATTGTTTATTACAACAATGCAATCATTGGGATTGGAATTTTTCAATTCCATAACTAAATTCTTAACAATTTTGTATTTTGGATCATTCTCTACTTCTATTTACAATTTTTGTCCTATATGTTGTACAATTCCAAATCATGTGAAAAATTTCAAGCATGTAGCCAGCTTGTCTAGGAAAAAAAATCCAAAGAAGCACCACCATTTTGGACATTTTGTCATAGAAAAGTGAGCTTGTGAAGTGCAGCTGCCCTGTTTTTCGCAAGGCCAAAAACATGATTTCAATGGATTTGAATGCTTATATCTTGCATTCCATGCGGTGGAAATTTCTGAAATTTTTACCACGTGTTTTCAAGTTAGCATACTACAAGATCCTACTGTTACATGTGTAAAAAAAAAATTAAATTAAATTTGGTACTTGTACTAAAAATGAAAGTTTTTGAGCATTTTCGGTAAAAACATAGTCATGGAACTTTAGGGGTTAAGAGGATGATGTTAAATATCAAGAATAGAAAATATCTGTAAGGTCAAAATTTAAAAACTATTTATAGATTTTTTTTGAATGATTTTGAAATTTTAACTTGAAAAATTCACCAAAATTCCAACTTCTTAAGCTTTTGAAAAATTGTAGGATGGGTCAAAATTGTAATTTCAATTGATTAGTAAAAAAAAGTATACAATTCAGTAATGATAATATCAACACTTTTCCATATAGGCAAACAATAGACAAATTCTAAACATTTTGCTCTAGTTTTCTTGTAATTATTGTTTGACCCTAATAATCTTAGATTTGAATATAAAAATAGAAAGACAACCCAATCAAGCTTGTGTATAAAATAAAATAGATTCTTTTCCATCCCACATGAAAATGTTGCCCATTGTCAGGTAGGGACCGACCATAAAATGGTCGTGTGGACAGTTAAGGTAGAAGCACCAACTGTCAACCACGCCTAGTACTCAACCTGCAGGGACCCAAGGTCGGAACAAATTTAAAGAGAAGCTAGGAATGTGTGTTTTTTGGTCCTTTTCAAGGTTGGGACTAATAAGGTTATGACACATGTCTCAAAGTAGTGAGCAAGAAAGTAAGAAGTTTATGAGCAAGAAAGTAGTTTTTGAATGATCGGAATTGGAAAACTCTAGAGAATGGCTACTAGTGAAGTGCACTTTTTGGTTCCCAAAATTCACTATAAATTCAATTTTTGGAATAAAATTCTGAAAATTTTGTAATCCCTATATTTCCTATCTTCCTACATGGGAACAACTTCCACCACCTCTAACTGCGCACAATCTGCTCCAAAATTGCTTAAAAAGTCAATTGCTGGTGCTTTTACCTTCGGGGTAGAAAGACAAGCCATGAACCATGAGAGATTTTCTCCAAGGCTTCTAGAATCCGAGTGAAAAGAGGGCATGCATTGTGTGGGAATCCCATTGTACTGTCCAGTACAGCAGCTTAGTTACAAAGTTACAACTAGAATTTCGGTCAACTGTCTATTCCATTCCAGTCAGCAAACGCAGCAGCAGCATCAACATGGAATCTTTCATCAATGAGAGTTCCAAAGAAGCTCCCTGGGAAACTTCAACTTCAAATCTTATCTTTCCACGGTACTCTTTGGTCCAAAAACCTAAAAAAAATTCGGTACAAACTCCAAGGCCAGGTTGCCTGTGGGCAGGGTTGCTTGGACCAAAGGTCACTTGTGCTGGACGGACTGTCCGAATTCCAAAAGCATAAAATGGAAACGGAAGACCAAAGAATGCCTCAAGTCACCAACTGAAGGTAACTCAGGGAGCCGGCCCATTTTCGATCAGCCACCCATTTCCGTTAAATAGACTGCTTTGTTTCTGATCAATTGGTGGTTTACGTGACAGCTCACGCAGATATTTGTAAGAAGGGGAAGCACAGATTTCAGGGAGGTGTACATTGAAAAGCATAGAATGACTACAAGATGCACATTGGAGGCTACAATTATCACCTGCATTGAAGCATTGTCGATTTTGTAACCAACCTATGGTTGGAAATATGATGGCCTACATAACAAGAATAAGTTGAACGGAATTTTCAACAAAAAAAAATTCATAGTAATTTTATTTTTGAGGAAAAAAATGTACAAAAATATGGAATCCTTCTTAAATCTATTTCTCTAAACAGGGAAATTTTTCCCCTCATCATACCCATACACCAGATATGTTGAATTGCTTAAGTGATCGGAAATGGGTCGTCTCCCTTACACCCAATTTCGACCCTTTCCTAAAATCGAACCCTACAGGTTCTTGTCTAAAATGTACTCCTACTATTCATGAGAGTCTAGGGTCGGTTTTAGAAACACCTATTTTCAGCACTTTGAATATTTGTAGTTTATTCATACGGTGTCCAAAAAATGCATTCTCAAAGAATCTAGAATCGCCTTTGGACGACCAACAAGATCCCACAAAAAAATTCCAATATAATAATGCAAAGCACATTGAAATCAATTGAATTGCTTAGACGGACAATTTTAGGTGTAGTTACTTTACTCTTGCATACTTTGCTAGAAAGTCTTCCAAGTAAATATATTCTTGACCACATTCAATCATAACTTTCAATAGCCTTTAAAGAGGCTGCCTTTTCCTCTCTGGAGTCCTCATTCACAAAATTCATCCTCACATCATTAATGTAAGCTCGGTATCGAGATAGTGGCAATACATTATGGTATGCTCCATGTTCTAGTACCAGACATACAAATGGCAACAAATATTCGTAGAGAAAAATGGTTTGCCGAAAATCCAAAGAATCCAATCAGTATACCAATGCACATGGTATACTAATGCAATATAACCACTTGCCATCAATAACTTATTTTGGGGTTCTCAAGTGAGAAGACAACACTTTCTATGCACATGGGGTGGTAGGAGGTAGAACAATTCATGTGGGATAAGTAAATTAGAATTTGTAGTTTCTCAACCACTCATAGTTTAGTCAAAAGTAGGAATTGTGTTTAAAGTAAAATTTTAGACCTCATTAGGCATAGTAGAATAACTTATTTAAAAAAACTTTGAACTAAGAAAAGTTGTTAAATGAAGATAACTTTCATCTCCAAAAATCCATTTGATATTTCAAGCCTCCAATAAGGCACACTTGTGACATCTTTGGGTGAGCAATGTAAACCTTGGAGGTGACTTCCCAAACATTGCAAAAGACTAGGTAGGAGTTCCATGGAGATCAAGCAGTGTTGTAGTACTCTTTGGGTGGGACAAAAAGAATGGCGTATTACATATTTTTGGAAAGCTGCTAAGTGTATACATATGTGGATACAAAGGGTACAATTATCTCATCTGTGAATCAAAAGATATGGGTCTTCAAAATTGGTAGTGTCTTGGCCATAAATCTAAGATGTCAGATGTGGCAATGGAAATTTTGGGAAGAATCTTTCATTCAAATATAATATGTTGCATATAGTTGAAAAGATAATGATTTCAAAATACTAAGGCTCACAAAAAGATTAGCTATGAGATAAATGTTATGGGCAAATAAAGGAGATAGAGTCCAAGAGAACTACACTTCCAATGAAACTCAGACCTCTGGAAGGTCATAATTTGTTTAATACTTGTTGCATTTGAAAAAGTGAGTAGTTCACAATGATTCGGAAAAAAATAAATCATGGAAATCATTTCACATCTTGGATTTGGAATCCAAAGCTAAAAGTTATCATGATGCAAACATTGAAAGTCCTTTAAAGTTTAGTCTTGAGGCTAAGGCATGGAATTGGGTACCTTCTTGAGTGAAAAGTGTATTTTCAATGTCTCAGTGATCTATAGAACCAATGGATCTTTAAAAATAAAATGAAGCTTTGAGAGGGCTGCAAGTTCTGTATACGATTCCAAAGTCGGTAACTCCATTGTGGTTAAATATCTAGAATATACATAGTTTACTGACATGTCATAAACATTATCATATTAGATAATATTATTTAATTAATTTTTAATTATTTAAAAAAATATTATTTTAATTTATTTTAATTTATTTTTTGATTATTTAATTATTTAATTTTTGACTAGCAGTGCATTGGTTCATAGCTCGGGGAAGAGCCCTAAAACAACCTTCCCGTGGCTTCATTTCTTTTTTAATGCTACCAAATCTTGCAAAGAATACTATGAGAAAATCATTAGGAAAATTTTGGGGCCTGCAGAAGGCCGAGAGACTATATGCAGCAGTGCAATTACAAAAGAAAAAAAATTCGAAATCTGCTGGGGCACTGCTAGTGCCACGTTAGATTGACCATTTCAATTTTTTTAATTTTTTGATAATTTTCTCCCTATATTTGCACCACAATCACGCCACGGCCGAAAATCAAACGACCCTCTACAGGGTTCAATTTTTTTTATGATGGTGATCTCCCTCCTCCTCGAATGGTACTGTGGTAAGCCAAAGTAACCATGAATGGTGAGTTTGGTGATGGAGCCTCACCGCCACCTTATGATACCGTGGAGTGCTTTTAGGCACTCCTTGACACTAGTTACACGGAATTCCGCTTCCTACTAAGCCGTGAAATTGAATTCCAACTAATGAATTTGGAAATAAGGTTGTTTGGGCCTAGTAGAGAGTTGAATACTGTTCAAGGGCGACTGAGTGCTTAGACATCAACAAAAGTTCCACTCCATATCATCTAATGATATACATAGGGGCTTGTGAGAGTTAGATAATGGAAGTCATGGGTGAATGGGAACCTCATGATTCTCTAGTTTTGGAGTTTGACAATGTTTGTATGTGGTATGTGCAATATTAGGAGATTATGACCTTTGGTGCTGCTAGAAGTGAAGTGCCACACAGAATCACATTGGAAAGTTACAAGAAATAAGTATCACTAAGGAAAGTATTACAACAATTGCTGCGAAAGTTAGTGTAGATGAGATGCAACATCAACCCTAGCTTATTGCAAAGCCATGGAATATTAGCAAGGTATGGATGTCAACACTATTATAGTGTTGATTTCAATTGGTGTTCACATCCTTGTCTTTTAAACATGTTTAAATATTCTTGTACATGTGTGGTCCCAAGGAAATGTATATCTTGCAAAATAAGTAGGCACCCCAACATTGACATGGTTGCATAGGTCTTTGAAAAGATGGAATCATATGATCATCAATATTGTTTTGAATTGTCTAAATGCAGAGTGCTCCGCAATTAAGACAGTGAAATCTATTATATTAAGTACAGATGGTCACGACCCCTGTTACTACCGGATGTCAAAGAAATCGTCACGTTTTCATCCTGCTTTTGTCATCCTGTTATTTCATCCCGTTTTTTCATCGCACCTTGTCGAGTTGCATTGCCGTTGCATTGCAACAGGCTCCGTTCTCGTATAGATTTAAATGCATTGGCTTCAAATGGTCTTGGTTTATGACAAATGTAGATGTTGTTTTTGATTATGTTATACTCAATCTGCTATGCTCAAATTGTCACATATATTGAAGGCGGGCATTAATTAGAAAGGACTATCCAAGTGGCATAGTCAATTAACTCCTAAAGTCTTAAGGCCTTTTTTTCATCAAAAAACACTCTAAATTGCCATTTCTATTGCAAAAAGCAAAGAAAGGAATTTTTTCACATATAACCATGGGATCTTGCACAAGACTATTATTAAAATATGAGGAAGAAATTTCATAAACTTTGACCTCATAGATTGCAAGATTTTGCATTTAAAGTAAAGAAAACAAGCATTTTCGCACCTTACGTGACTAGACTTTTTGGCTTTGAGTCTTCTTTATTTAAAATTTTTGTACTAATGATTTTGATTTTCTAATCTTTTAAGTTGAAGAATTGAGTTGAGACTTGGGAATTTTGTTAAAAAAAACATTTGATTTTCACTCTTAAAAAACTGCTAAGTAGAAATAAGTACAAGATAGAAGGAAAAATTGAATTGTTAATAGTTCTAAGATGGAATTGAAATATTCTAATCCCAACAATGAGATTTTTCTAGCAAGCAAAGCCAACTATGTGGAACTTTTATTTTGAAATTGCAAAAATTGAGTTCAGAAATGAATCTTGAAAGTTATATCTTCAAAATGATACAATGCTTGCTCGTAAAATGGATCAAAGCTTCACATGTAGACAAAAATGTACTCCGCAATTGTTAAGAAAAGAAACTAAAAAATTAAAACAAATTAATTTTTTTTGTGATTATTTTTGTGTTGCCCCATGAATTACTTTTTGGACTTAGGGTGGCATAACATTTGCTACCAAGCACCGATTGAAACAAAAATTATATTTCCCAAAAGCTAATGTGATTCTCTATCTTCAAAAAAAGTTTCAAAGAATCATATCAAAAATTGAGGTCACACAAGCCTACCCAAAATCCCAAGAATCTCTTGAGGGAACTTTGAATGAGACTTTGAATTAGACTTTTAACCGAGACTTTAACCTTGTAAGGAAATCATCCTTTTTGATACAGTGTGAATCATCTACTTTAAAAAATCCAAAAGTATTAATTGGAGGTCAATCCATTGTGCAAGATCTATCCTTTTTGCACTAAATTCCAAGGTTAAACAATTGCACTTCAATCTTTCAACGCAAGAATCTTTGTCATCCATTGGACCACTCTGGTCCTCGGCATTGTTCTGGGGTTAACTGAATAAAACCCGGCCAAAGGAAATAAACACCATCAAAGTAAGGTAGAAGCACCAGTAGTTGATCTTTTAAGGAATTTCGGAGCAGATTGTGTGCAGTAAGAGGTGGTGGATATTGTTCCCATGTATGAAGATAGAAAATATAGGGATTACAAAATTTTCAGAATTTTATTCCCAAAACTGAATTTACAGTGAATTTTGGGAACTAAAAAGTGCATTTCACTAGTAGCCACTCTCTAGAGTCTTCCAATTCTGATAATTCAAGAGTTACTTTCCCGCTCATTACTTCTTACTTTCTTGCTCACTATTCTGAGACATGTGTCATAATGTTATTAATCCCAACTTTGAAAAGGACCAACAAAACATAATCCGAGCTTCCCTTGGAAATTTGTTCCAGCCTTGGTTGGAAATATTGTACGCCTACAAGTTGGGTACTGGGCATGGTTGACAACTGGTGCTCCTACCTTAGCAATGGATCCAGCCATTCCCTGTGCATGAACTTGCAAGCGTCAAATTTTGCACCGGCTTAGTACTTGTTTGTTGTGTGCAAACATTCTTGTCACCCAACCCCACAATCCTCATGCAACATGCCACAAATTTTTTCTTTGTTTTTTTGAAACAAATGAATATGCCACAAACTTGACCTAACCATTCTCGGTCTAAATGAGCTCGGTCTAACTTATAAGGTACCCCCCATTCCCGACCACTGACCCATTCCTGACCTATAAGTGCACGTATTTCTGACCACGCTTAGAATGTTTTTTTTTTTTTTTCATTTTCAAGGTTGGAACAACTAAATAAATGACACATGTCCCAAGTTGTAGAAAAAAAAGTAGGAAATAATGATTAGGTAAAAAGTTATTGAATGATCGAAATTGGAAGAGTCTACACATTAGCCATGGGTCCGGCACACTTTTTGCCTTCCAAAATTCATAGTATTTTCAATTCAAGCGATAAAATTACCAGTTTTTTTACAATCTATGTCATTTCTATCGATGTACCTCTAAAAAAATATTTGTTTTGCCTTCACTATTCTAGATCATGTCGAAATTCCTTATTCGGTCGGTTATGGGGGGTTACCTTAGACCCCACTTCCGAGTTCCGACCCACTCAGACCCAGAATTGTACTAATACTAAGTTAATTAAGCGTAAGAGTTAAATTAAGTCAGAAGAGTAAACCCACAACATCAAAAGCATGACAAGTCACACCATTTATACCCTCAGTGCAGGAGTCCCTACCAACGACAAGACGACACGTCCGTTCCGTTAATATGTTGGTAAGCGCAAGCGAAGATGAAAGGTTTTCCTGTGGGGACGTCATCATCGTTGGTGTTGTTGTTGACGGAGATGCACGGCTATGGCGGACTGGGACCAACTTAATTGAAGCCAGCTGCCAGCAGCTCCTTCTGAAGTCCTTTCCGTCCATCGAAGTTTCCAGTCCTTGACGCGAATTTTCTTTTGGATATTTTTAAGTTTTTGAACTTCGAATTTTGAGCAAGTGATGCGCCTGATCGTCGATTCGGTTTGGAGCAGGATGGCCATGGCCGGACGGACCTTGGAAACAGAGAAGTGGCTTTCACAATACGGTACTGGATTGATCTTAACTTATTACTGTTTGTTCAATTTTCTGATGTTTGATTTAAGAGCAAGTGGTCCAGGTCGTCGATCTTGAGAAGGCTGACGGGCGACGGGCATGGCCAGAGTTTGAGAAAGAGGGGAGAAAAAGAATAATTGAATGCAAGGAATCTTCTGCTCCATTTGTCCTTCGTTCACGTCTCCTGCCATCCACAAATGATGAAAGCAGTTTTGTAGCTGATTTATCGCTTCGGGATAGCATAAATACGGACAACAATTCTGGGTGTGGGAAAGGTTAGCTCTCTGGAGAGCTTGCTGGAGTGTGTGCGAGCGCGCGCTGTGAGGAGGTCAGGGTTTGATCGGAGAGGAGTGGAGAGGAGAGGTGAGGTGAGGACGAGACGGGGAGAGCTCGGTTGATCTGCGCTTAGGTTTGCTTGCTTGAGAGTGAAGCGGTTGTTTGCCGTTGTGTCGATTGTGACAAGAGTGAGATGAGCTATAGCGATAACTAGTTGGTTGGAAGCGATGACGGTGGATTGGAAGGCCGGGATGGGGAGGAAGGGCAATTTTGCGGCAGTAGGAAGGATGGACGACGGATAAAGGAAAACTCGAGAGATAGCTAGAAGAGCACAATCAAGTTTGAAAAGAAAATACGTGAAAGAGCGGCATTCAATCAAGGTTTACGAAGGTGAAGCTCGACTTCCGATGGACCCATTGCTATGGGGAAATCTGCCGGATCATGTCGTCGAGCACGTTCTCGTTCACTTACCCCTGCCCGTGCTCACGCGCTTCCGTTGCGTCTGTAAGCGATTCTACGCCCTCTCGGCATCGCGGAGCTTCTTGAAGACCTATCCGCTAACCCTGAGTCCAGTCTCGTTCCCGCAGCCATGGCTGGTTCACACTCACGCTGCGGCTTCGAACGCGTACAACCCCGCGGCCAACAATTGGTTTGAGCTTTCGCCGTACTTCATCCCCGACCCATGGTTCAGCGAGGTTCTCACCTCCATGAGCGGGCTCGTCCTAATGGCGCCCGTGGCGAAGAGCGCAGGGCGCCCTGTCAAGATCCAGGTCTTCAACCCGTTCACAGGGTTTGAGCGACGCTTGCCGCCGATCGGACGCCCTTCGGCGGCTCAAATGCTCGTGGATCCCAATGGGGAGAGTTACCAAGTGTTCGCGCTTTGCGAGGATCCTGAATCGGAGGAGGATCGGGGTCGCGGCTGGTTTCTGCATCGATACACTTCATTATCCAACACGTGGGAAGTGCTCTCATCGCAGCTTCCGCTCGCGATCATGCCCGGAAGCGCTACAATTGATGTCTGCAACGGGATTGTCTATTGCACTGTTGGCTACCGAACACCACAATTCGGAATCTGGGCATTTGACATGGTAGCGAAGACATGGTCCCGCGTGAGGCTCCCTTTTCTGCCTTCGTATGCACGGTGCCAACTCGTTTCCTGCGGCAAGCGTCTCATGCTCATCACGCGAATGAAAGGAGAAGCTTCGACGAACGCCGCGGCGGTGCTGCACATGTGGACGTTCGATCACACCCTGAAGGATTGGATGACCACCCTGGAGCTTCGCGACGAGATGGCCATCCAGAACGACAATTGCAGAGGTAGCTTCTCCTGCGTTGCACAAGGAGACCTCTTGTTCATCATCTCTGGGGCGACGCGCGAGATCAACGTGACGGTGTTCAATTTGGTCTCTCACAAGGTGCAGTATGCTCCGCCTCTCTTTGCAGCAGTGAGCTCCAGCAAGACTTTCCCGTTCTATCCACGCCTGGCCACGCTTGTGTGACCCGTATCTTTTCGTGGACCCTCCACCAGGGTTTGTGATGGTGCAGCTCGGGATTTAGCTTTCTGGAATTCTGCGGTGGTAGATATTGTTTCTACTGGTTTTGTTTGGTGAGCAGTGTATGGGTGTACACAATCAAGGGCAACTGTTTTGCTTGGCTTCGACGGCATGGGGATTGTGTGTTCGTCGTTGTGGCTTTGTGCCTCTATGAATAAAATGTTTGTATTACGATGGTATTCTGGTGATTGGGAATGGTTCTCGTCTGTGAATTTGGAATGGTCATGCATTGTAATCCAATGGTCTACAGAAGTTTCTTTTGATCGCTAGTGGTATTTTGATAATTGTGTTGGTAGGTGTGGTGTTCTATTCTCTGTCTCATTTATGAAATGCTGTACTTTCTGTTAAATCTTCAGTATTGGTTAGAAGGGTCAGAGCTGGTTTCTATGCAATTAACTTACTCTGCATCAGAATGTATCGGGTTTTTTTCCTGTCTTTATCTTCAGTGCAAGTTTTTTGAATCCTCTAATTGGACTAATCCTGCTTTCATTACTTCCTCGCTCATCTAGAAAGCTATACGACGGTGTACGATAATCTCATGCTGGTAGTGCATGAATGTTTACAGTACAGCGATTTACACTGGATGAACGCAGCATGTAAGCTACAGGTTTGCGCTCAATAACTAAGATAATGGATGCATGAACTGGTCCTTTCAGGGATCTGGATTTTTGGGTCTTGTGAATCATATTTTTGTGTTATTTTCATGGGTAGGCAGAAGAAAGCGGTGAACAATGACCTGTGAATCAAAATTTGTAAATTCACTTATGGGTTAGCAATGTAAAAGTGCTGTATTCAAAATCGAGACTAGAATATAATATTATTAAGCAAAGAATAGGGAATGCCTTTGGTGTTCCAAGTAGCTAAAGGTAGTTAATCCACGTGACAGTAGGAAAATAATTCGTTCATCTATCTGTGCATCTAAGGTAACTACACCTAAAATTGACCGTTTAAGCAATTCAACATGGTTCTCATTATTATATTGGAAAACTTTTTGTGGGGTCTTGTTGGTAGTCCACAGGGGATTCTAGATTCTTTGAGAAAGCATTTTTTGGACATCGTATGAATAAACTATGAATATTCAAAGTGTTGAAGTTAGGTGTTTCTAAAACCGACCCTAGACTGTCATGAATAGTGGGAGTACATTTTAGGCAAGAATTTGTAGGGGTTGGTTTTAGAAAGGGGTCGAAATTGGGTGTAGTTACCTTTCCCTAATTCACCTTATCACTTATGTTCAAAAGAATGATAGTTGCAGAATATTTAATCACAAGCCATTTTTTAGAGAGGAGCCCTCTGCCTTTATTAACCCTTGAAGGATGTTGAGGCCAAAAAGTGGTCGTTAATGACTTCATTGTGCATGACTTCATGACTTTACTATAGAAACAAAGAATGTACCTATTGGTCCAATTGTCAAAGCAATTTTGGTAACTACCTTGGTCATAGGGGACGCGTCTTTTAAGGGTTAACCTTGTAAGGACGCTGAGGACCAAAAGTGTCTAATGGATGACTTCATTGTTCATTGTAGAAACAAATAATGTACTATTGGTTCAATAATTGAAGCATTTTGTTGATTTCCTTGGTTATGGGGGCCGCGTCTTTCAAAGATTAAGGCCCAGGTTTCTTAAACTTGTGCAATAGAATAAAATATTATTTTATTTGAGGTCCTACAAAATTTTTGAGGTTTGCAAAAGACATGTAAATTCATCTTGGACATCAAAAAATAAAAAATATATGCATTTTAAGTGCTAAAATGGAATATTCAAATTGTATGATTTTGAAAGTTTGAACAAGTTTTTATGATCTCAATTTTTGGCATGATTTTTTGAAGTTTTTTGAAAAAAAAATTGAAGCACATATTAGCTTTGTAGGAACATTATTTTTATTTCAATTAGTACACCAAAACAAAAGTTATTTTACATTAATACAAAATGCTCAGCTAATACTAAGAAAAATTCATAAAAATTTGAAATAATTTAAAAAAATGTATATTCTTTAAAATATATTTATGTCTACATCAAAAAATTTATTCATTTCATTTGGATTAGTGATGTAAAATTTACGAAAAACCTTTGGGCAAAATGAACATCTTTGTGAAATAGAATTTGTCTTTGAACTCAATTTTCACAACTGTCACTAAAAAACTTATCTACAAGTTTTAGATTGCTTGCTTGAATATCTCATTGTTAAGATTGATGTACACAAATCCATATTGAAGCTATCTATTAGGTCAATTATTATTTTATAACTTAGTTTCTACAATTTCCTTGAAAGTCATTCATTGGACACTTTTAGTCCTTTGCATCCTTATTGGATTAACTTCTAAAGGAACGGGGGTGATATTCAAGAGAAATTGTCAACAATAGCAATTTTTTAGTGCATTGCCCAAAATTGAATATAAAAACTTTGTTTTTGAACAACCATACAAAAGTATAGAATAGTATACCACTATGACAATGTAGTGTAAAAATTTCATCCCATTTGACCATGTGGATTGAAAGATTATAACATTTGAAGTGAGAATTTTTTTTGCCATTCCTACAAAACAGGGTCAACTGACTGAATTTGAGCATTCTTGGAGTAAAATTTTGTTCTTGATGAATTTGAATCTCTCTACCATTGAGTTTTAAGGTGGGTACACCCAAAATCATTCTGCCTAAAACTGCCAATAAGAAAATTCTTTGTACATCATTCTTTGTACATCTCTAAAATCAATTTGTACATATGTTGAAGAAATGAATTTAGAACATCTCCCAAAAAAACTTTGACCCTTCATAACTTTTGCATATGCCATGTTCAATGGTGCATTGGAATCTCTTTTCACTTGCCAATAAGAAAATATGAAAATTTGACCAATCTAATAATCATAACTAGACACAATAACAAAAAATGGCGGTTTTAGGGATACCCACCTTAAATTTTGTCAAGTACACTCATGCAAAATTTCAAAAACAAATATAATTGAGTCTAGCTTAGTCTAAATCACCATGCAATGCAAAGAAGATAAGTGAACTACCGTTACAATAGTCATTTTGGGATGATTTCTTGTAAAATGAGGATTTAAAAAAAAAAAATTAACAATGAAAAGTTAGAGAGAAACATTTGGAATATTTGGAAGAAATTTCAAGAACTTTTGACTTCACAGACTCAATGATAATAGGGCTTGACCTTAAATGAAAATGTTTTTTTTCAAAACTGCCCCCAACATAGCTAACAAAGTTTGACTCCTCTTCAAATTTGTTTTTTTTGGGACATTTTAAAACCAATTTTATTATTTACATACATGCAAAATTTCAATTTCATTGAGGAATTTAGCAAAAGATGCCTAAAAAGATGTCCAAATTTTCTAAATATTTTTGGGTGCATAATTTTTGATTTGGGCATCCAATCGAATTTTTTTATTTAATTCCTATAAAGGAGGTAAATGTTCTTGTCTTGTGTCAAAAATTTGAAAACATTCATTAAAAATTGGCTTCGTATAACCCTATCCAAGTTTTTAAGTGTCCATTGAAAGAATGAAACCTATCATCAAGGTACTTTGCCAAAAATGATTCTATTTTTGAACCAATAGGTGCATTCTTCATTTCTACAATAATCTTGAAAATCATCCACCAAATACTTTTTTTGCATCTCCATTCTTCTAGGGTTATATGGCACAAATGCTACATGGGAAGATACAGAAAGAAACAAATTATGTTCTTTGTTCTAAAACTGATCAATGCGTCTTCCGAGAATGCGCTTAATTTATCAGGTAGTCCAATACAACTTTTTTGCAAACTAGGCTCGATGGGCCATCACATGCATTGCACACCTTAACCTTGGAGCGCTCTGACGTCCATTTTCTGGACGATGAACAGATTCAGATCCTTATTTCTGTCTCATTCCTGCTTGGATGAAAGTCATCCTAATTTTTGGTGATACTTTATCAAGTTGTTGTCGTATCCATCGGTTGGATTTGGTGCTACTAGAATATATACATTTCTAAAATTAAAAATGTGGAAGTATGTCAAGTGGTCAATTTGCATTGACTTTAGTTCAAAACTAGATGTGCAAAAATGAGGTCAAAGATGTAAAGGTCACAAAAATTTCAAAAAATCACCATATGAAGAGAACCTTATTTCAAATCCATTCCAACAAGTTTTACTCAAAAAAATGATAATATTTTACTTGTAATTGAATTTAGAAGGAATTCTTAAATTTTCTTTTCAAAATTTATAGAAAAAGATTGGTGATAGCATTAGTAGATCTAACCGTACGGATAGAATTTAAAAATCAAAATCTACAGCTTTCATTTGTATACCAATTCCAAAATATTCTTCCAAATTGTAGTTTATAATGTTTTTTCTCAAATCGTCAATTTTGGAGATGAATCCAGACGTTTAGGGGTTAATCCTATAAGGACAAGCTAGTCTCCACAAAAATCATCCTTTTTGATACATTGTGAATCATCTACTTTAAGAAAACCAAAAGTACTCATTTGAGGTCAAACTATTGTGCAAGACCTTCCCTTTTGCATGAAATTCCAAGGATGAACAATTGCACTTCTGTCTTACGTGAATGTATTCTCTGTCATCTAGCGGACACTTAGTGTCCGCAGCAGCATTACAGGGTTAATGTAGTCAAGTGTTGACATAGTTGCTTCTGAACTGTTACACAAAGTACAGCATCCAAAGTCAACAAAACAGCGAAAGGAAAATTGAACAGAATGCCATTGCAGAAACCCATTTTCACAACTTTTCCATCGGTAGTTGATGTTCAAGTGGACTGAAAGTCAGAATCTCTACTACTTATACATTCGCAGTGAACATGATATGTGGAACGCTCCTTCCCCATACCTTAAGCCTTTGGGTTTCATGGATAAGCTATGCTGTGGCCAGTACACTCTTTAAAAAAATATTCAACTCATTGATCAGCACATATCAAGCAGCTTTTCTCTTTACCGTGGATAGTCATAAACTATCCCTTTTCAAAAACTATCACAGAAGGGTTCTGAAAGAATCTTCTGATGCACCTTCATAGTCGTGAATGGACATAAACTACTCACGTCTGTGCATCATCATACAGGTCGCAATGAGAGAAGCATGAGGTAAAGGGCAAGCACATCGGTCGTTTTTCGATTGGCTCCGTGTTAAGAACTCAATCAAAGGACTAGTGCTGTAAGGTGAGGTCAGGGTCCAAAAGTTCCCACCATGAAAATGGGTAATAACTCGGGGTTAGCCTCGATGAAGACTTGGAACTCCTCCCAGCTAATGACTCCATCACTGTGCAGGTCCAGCTTCTTGAACCACAATTTGACCTGCGTTAATCCGCAGAGTCAAAACTCAAGCAATTAGGTGGAGGATCCTAAAACCATTACGGGCCTGATACCGCCTCCAATAGTGAGCCTTGTTACCAAAAGCAACTCGTTAGACTAATTAGCAAGTGGTGCAAACATGACTAGCTAAATGTTTATGGCCACTGATCTTTGAATGGAAATGGGGTTGTCTACTGTCAATCATAGTGTGTCTTCAACCTAGCACTAAGAAATTGCATAAAAACTCAAACATGGTGGGAAAAATTTGATCTCAGCAAATTTGGCTCTTGCACCCAAAGATCTCTCCACAGCTCAAACATCTCCCGAAAATTCCCACTCCCAAAATCTCTCAACATATTTTAAAGAGATGCAAATAATATCCTCTACCTCACAAGCTTACTTCAGCGTCACAGGAGAAAATACAAGGGAATTGTCCATCCAGCATTCAAGTGTTTTCAAGGAAAGATATTGGGTACAAATCATTCTTGAGCTTTGATAGTTGGGAAACGATCTGCGGAGTCTCAGATTTGGAATTACCTTGCCACTGCTGATTGACGGCATACTCAACTTCAAGGTTTTTTCCAGCTGTACAAGAGATCAATATAAAATGCGTGAGTTCGTGCTCTGATGTGGGTCGAGGAGGATATTTATATTTAAAAAACGCACACGAAGTCGGCATGAAGTAAAGGAACTGAGGATGAACGTGCACCTCCACTAGTGAGAGGCAGCCATCGCCTTGAAGGTTGCATGCACTGTAAGCTGCTTTCGTTTGACTTGCGAAATTCTTGCCTTTCGAGATTGACCCTGATGCTGCCACAAACTGAACATATTGGCACATCAATGCCAATATTGAGCATTTAGAAAAAAGAACCAGTGAGACATAAATAAGTAGTCACGACTCGAACACAATCCTCCACAGCAACGAAGTCAAGAATGCCTGTCAAATGAAATAAGATAGAACCAAAAACACCAATGATGCATTCTTCAGCAGCCTCCGCCACGATATAAACGTATATATAAAAGTGATATAAATTACCTCTCGAAATGTAGTGGCGCCCTGTCCCGACTTATCATAGAGATGAAATATCTGAAAAGAGCATTTGGCAGGTTAATACTCGTCACCAAAAGTGCCCCTGTAAACTACACTGCGTAAGCCCAAAGCCAATGGCGTCCCTAGAATGATCTGATTCGAGGATTATAAAGCAAGCCAAAATCACTGGAGCACCAGAAGATGTGCTGCTACAGACCATGGCGCAGAATCTATGCTTACCTTCTTCGACATCCAACATCTCGGCAAGTGATGCCATTCGAGAAATTGGTTCATGCTGACGGTGCCACTGTTTAACAAAACCCAAAGGCGAGGTCAGAATTGAGGAAAACCATACCTCAGATAGAAATACCGCTTTTTTATTCTTCGAAAGCACTGGCAATCAATAATGTCAGTAATCTACTGCTAAATAAACAGCCCACTCACCTATAACATGGATTCATTGCGGCAAACTTCTCAAGAAGAATCTTCACGTCCCCTGCCCTTAAGCCAAGTACCTGCCAGTTACAAGCAATTACCACTATGTAGTCCCTTCAGAAATGATCGTCTGCTACGGAAAGCTACAATTTCGATACACCACACTTTTAAACTTGATGGACATCCTCAAAGGTCACAGACCATTAGTAAAACACAGCGATACGCTTTGAAAATGACTACCGGTATAGTCGACTATTAGCTTCCATCTATTTTACAATGGACATTGAAGGGTTAATTCAAGGAAATACACCTAAGCAGATAGAGCCAAAACTGAAAAGAACAGAATATCCACGAGACTCACCTTCTCTATTTTGCCCATTTCCACCATGTAGTTCGCTGGTGAACGCTGCGGACATCCAATATTGCACAATATTGGTTCATTAATTCAAAACGTGAACAAAGTGAAAAGTATCATTCGTGTGAAGCAGTGGCGGACACTGTTACGATCCAAGAATAAAAGACAATCCATGAAAATCAGAGTAGAGAAGAGTACGAACTCACGCACCAAGCAAAGTCGCTGGGCATTCACAGACAACATGAGGTCGCTGTACGTATGCTCGGTTTCTGGCACGCACAGTGCCCGTGCCATTTCATATCTAACCTGCACAAATGTGACTACGTAATTAGAGTCATTACACCGCACGCTAAGATGGGCATACTAAAGGCTGAGTTTTTGAGGAAACGGAGTGGCTTTGAGTCGACCCACCGACAAGTAGAGCCGTTTTTTGAGTTGTTCAGCATAAACTCGTGTCTAGATCAATCCCAGATTTTAGAGCTTAAGATTTCAGTTTGCCACCTCAAAAACTATCCGAGCACTTAAAAGTACTAGTTTTCAGGATTTTATCACTTGAATGCCAAAATTTCAGCGCACTGTAATCAGCCATTCTAACGTATATGTTCATCAACTGAAATTAAACCTGTCCGAGCGATTACTAAACATAAAGTAATTCTAATAAGTTCTTTTACTTTTATCTATAAGTTTAAATTAAAATTGTCGTTTCTGATTTATTAACTCAACATGGATAGGGAAAAGTCATGTAAAATTTAGTTGATACATCAAAACAGTTGCTACGAGTAAAAATTACATCAAGATGGTAAACATGATGTAAATTCCATTGTAGCCCACAGTAATTGCACGGAAAAGTGTAGCTTACTGCATGGTGATAACGATTATGACCATCAACTGAAACTAGCTGCAGCAGAATAATGGCCTTGAAATTGGACGGGACAGTCATTCGAAAAGAATAAATGACAATAGGAAGAAACCCACCCGCTTAGCAAAGTCCGCAGGGTTTTGCACCTCATGCTCGGATGGGTACACAACAGGTAAGTATTCAACCTGTCCAAAAACACAGCAATCGAATTTCAGCACTCGCTACAGAGACTAGTGGAGGTCCGCTGAGACAAAGATCGTTGAGATCGAATCAGCAATCGATAAACAAAGCAATGAGTTTTGGCACTGACAAAAAAAAGGTAAAATTTTTGGCACCTCCATGAAGTTGTTGAACTGCGTGAGCAATCGAAACATCACATTCGATAACGAAATGTCACCCCTGAATATACCAGTACTGTTTCAGTTCATAGTAGAAGCATAGAACGTTGAGTAGCACAGTGAAGGCAATCATGTTTCACCTGGAGCGTCCAGAAAAGCAGCCTTACCAGGAAATATCAAAGTGGATGAAAGGATACCGAATGACCACTGGCTGAATCGGAAAGCCAGGAGCAAACGCACCCAATTTGAATGAAATCAACGACCTCCCGTTCGTCGTTGTGCCTTCGGGAAATAACAATACAGACGGAAACTCCATGCTCGCCGCCCTTCTCTGCCATGAAAATTATGTCAGCAGAAAGTGATAGTTTCGTTCTCGCAGAAACCAAGTAGCGCCAATTAGCAAGCTAGCGCCCTGAGGCTTGTTAGCAAGCTGGAAGCTAACTAACCCCTAATCCCGCACTCGCAAGGTAATTAACGTAGAATTAGATTTTCTGCTAACTTGGTTGGTGCAAGCGGGGTTAGAACGTTAGCACCTTTAAACCATTGATAAATGGCACAATTGATTGATTTGTCCAAAATCGGGGAGTTAATTAATGGAAATGAATGTAAATTCAACGCCAATTACTTAGCAGGAATTAACACCAATATACTACTTGCACAGTGCAGACAACCCGCAACTAATTCCAGTTATCTAAAGCCGCTACTTGGCCCTAGAATGTGATCTGTATTCATCATTCCTCACATTTCCATGTAATAACTTGCAAATCAGGGAAAGTGTTGATCTCTACAACCACACAAAACGGTAAAAGTAGAGGTGCTGATAAAATACCTTGATTTCTTCTGTTGCATACTTCCTTGATTCAGCAGACGTTCTGTCGACAGGAATGACCTACAACACAAACACAACCATAATTCAGTACCAAAATTCTCCTTTATGGATTTATCATTGAAACAAATCGAAGGCGGAGAGAGGCTGCTATTATACCTGCATTGCGCGGATGATGGTCCCCGCCATAAACAAACTGTCGTGCGACTTGGAGCTTACAATGCTCGGAAAGAGCTCGTAAAAATAGAATATCGGGTCAATGAACGACACATGGTTCGACACCACGATGGGTGCCACCTCTTTGCGTGCAGGTCGTCCAATTCTCCGGATCCATTGAAAACTGACACGCAACAAAAAAAATGCACACCGCTCAATTGAATTCAGCTCACAACAACAAGCCCCGTCGCAAAAAGAGATCAATATTCCAGGAGTTATAAGGACTTGAGAAGAGAAAGGTATCAACAACTTACTAAAACAGATTTTATCTAACAAACCGAATGGCAGTTACCAATCACGCTTAAACCTCACACACAGCAATGTGCACAAAGACGACACCGTCATCATCTGACCTAATGTAAGGATTCCACACTCCTAGTCACATACACAGTTCCGAGATTTATAAACTCATTGTTAATGCCCTAAACATTACATTTCGAGCCGAGCTAATACCACCGGTTGTCGTTCCAATAAATCCTCGAATCTCAAGTCTCCACTGAAAAATCTGTGGATGCATTGTCTCTCTCGATTAGGTTTCGGTTAGAGATGCAAAAGAGATATACAAATCATGCGGGGAATCCGAGACGCACCCAAAGCAGAAAAGAACGCCGCGGCCGCAAAGGCGAGTGACAATCATCAGCCTGCGCCGCCATCGGGGGAGCACTTCTCGGTCTTTCTGCCACCCCGCGAGCGCGAGCTTCGTCGCTATGAATCCCACCACCAGAATGACTCCCACGACCAACAACCGCGCAATCAGCACCGGCAGCAGCACCAAGCTCTTCAGATTCGCGTACAATCCTGAAATCGTGGGCGTCTTGTTCAGGAAGGGATCTATGGAGGGAAGCCTCCCGAACGCGGGCACATTTGAAAATAGGTCGACCGCCTGTTGCATTTGGGCAGGGACCCCGTCTTCGTCGCCATCACTCTCACCATCGTCCTCCCGCGCATCCCCGTCTTTCCAACTCAAATCCCTTATCGTCACACAAACCTCGTCGTGATTGTGGAACCCGTTCCCATAGCCATTCGAATCGCCTTCGAGCTCTGTTTTAGGGTCCAATAGGGGAAGCCTCTCGTCGCCCATTCTTTGCCACTCCTCTTCTTCGAATCCAGAATGCGATCCCGGTACGTCTCAAAAGCAAAAAGCAAGAATGGTATTCGCTCAAACCAAGCCAAGATCCATCCTGTGAAAAACAAAGAGCCCTGTCGATTCTGCGCTAGTTGTTGTCCTCCCTACAGACGCCGGCCCTTCTTACAAGGCCAAGCCATTCGTACTACTCCTACCACAACTTCCAACGAAGCTCCAGCGCCGAACTGGCGACGATCGATGTAACGTTCATTGACCATGACGTTGCTGCGACTGCCCTGGGAAATTCGAACTGCGACCATTAAGTTACTACTGTCTACATCCCAAGGTGCGGTGAGTCTGTAGGGACGGACACTTGTCGCTGATATTGGTGAGCTTCGAGAAGTGCTTGGCGGAGGAAACAGAGACTCTGATGAGTCACTTCAAGCGGCTTGAGAGCAGCAACCCCAGTGCACGTTCCGGCAGCAGCACAGCACAGCCCCGCCACTGCCGTCGTCGGCAGACGAGTTTTTTCGTCGTCCTCCACCAGACTGGCTGGCCCTAGCTGGTCAGTGCATCGCCGCACAAGAGGTGGGCGTCGTTTTGAATCTAATGTATTCAAATTGATGATTTGCACTTGGCTATTTTCTGCATCTCCGACGCTCAGAATAGTATAGGCCGTCGGTGATTCCGGGATCAGTAGTATGTACCCCTGCTGCCTGCCTGCTTCACCATAGCCAAGCAACGAGGTCGGTCTGGCTACCTTTTTTCCAAACCTCAGTTTGCCATTGCAGTACCGCAGTATTTCTGGACTAATTACTGGCAGAAGTACATATAATCCCTCAACATGCGAATTGTGATACGGAGTACGAGCTATCCTATCCGAGGTCGAGATATTTTGTGAGACCAGGGGAAGTGAGACCGACATGGGCTGAAAGTCATGCGCAAGAACTTTTTACTGCGGGAGTTCAACTTGACTACATACCCTTGAGGAATCAGTTCTGATGGCACAGGACGCCGTGTGCACCATGCGACACGTAAAGTATGTGGGGAATTATCATGTGCGTTTTTCTAGAAAGGATCGTTGATACGCCATGGAGAGCTGGGATGCTTCTGATCGCCTTCGGGAGAAGGACTGCGTGGGTGGGCTCGACGAAGAATATACTCACCAGCGACGCTGCATCTCGCAGTCTGATACTACAGGACAGTAGCTTACTATTGGCCCTGTCCAACTGCGAACCCTCTCAGAATCTTCACTGTAACATTGTTTCTTCTCGTTCCTTTTCTCATGCGAGTTCTGTGGCACATAACATTGTTTTACCAATGAGGCAGGGGTCCCTTTGCATCCTTGAAAAGGGGACCTCTACAGTGAACAAAATTGTCTTATGCTCCGTATGTTTTATAATCAGACAACCCCAGGCTTGAATAAACTGATAGATATTTATCAAAGCATAATACTTTTCCAGCATGGGGAGGACCATTGCTTGGTTATACAATGTTATGCAGGTGTGGGCTTGCAATCTTGTATGGTCGCAATCTTCCCTTGCTGTTTCCTATTACCCTATATTGCTTTTCGTAATTCTTTGCAAAATTGTGTGACCTGTTGTCGCCTTTGAATCCCCTCCAGAAAGCGCGATCAGAAGTTTGTTGTTTGGACAACAGAGAATCGGCGAGGTATTAGTTACTGTAGCTGGGGAGGATTCGAATCACAGCTGCAAATAGTGATTAATAGGAGAATCTTCCACCAGGAGGGAATCTTCAGCCAGGTGAGGCAACCCACAGAGTGCTTGCCGTGCACCTTAGTTTCAGTCACACTGTTCTAAAAATGCTATTTTCGAATCAGCCAGGTCAGTTCCAGGAAAACTTTTGTCTCTAAATCCTTGACGCTTCTTTATAAAAAGGATTCGCGTGCCCAACGTCCGTCGACGGTCATGGGCATCTCTCTGGTAAAGCTGAAATTATGACCCATTTGGATAGATGTAAGGCCAAAAGTTAGCTCATCAAGATCTTTAGAACCAAGGGTTTGTGCCTTTTGGTTTTCCATTGCGACCTTGCCAGATGCCAAACTGCCAAACTGCCAAGTACCAACCAACCAAAAGAAGAAAAGTAAGCGCAGAGACCAGCGTGACTGAATGAAGAGTAATAAGTTGGGATGGCTCAACTAAAAAGGTAGCTAGGTTTCATGGAGCAAGCCGCCAACTAACCAAATCCAATTGTGTGGAGGTTCATTTGCAGAAGGAATGATTGAAACTTGTCCCAATAGAGAATCTAGCATGTATTTTAGAAATTGTGTACACCATGTGACCAGCTTTTGTGCTTAGTTGTATTGTACTGTAATAAACCACAGGTATGCTTAGGTCATTGCTACCTTGTACTGAGAAAGTTTTGCATTTACAGAATCAGGTGGTGTGGAATTGCAAGGAAGTTGAGCAGATATGGTTTTGCTCTTTCACAAGTACAGAGGTCGGCTGTCTGTATTGGTTGTTTGTGTGGACTCCCGATGATATGTGTATTGGGTATCTTGTAACGTGGACAGCATGGCGCATCGATAATTACCAGTTTTCAGCTTGTGTTACTGGGTAATTTGCTCAGTTTCGGCGAGATTGATATGAAACTTCTCAGCACTTGTCTGCGTCGAAGACTCTTCCTACGAAAGTCTGGCAATGGCTAGTACCTATGTCTAGCTGCGAAGCATACTCAGTTAGTAGAACTCCCTAACAAATTCTTACATTCACACAAGTGTGTAACATTTGTTGCTCTTGTTGCTCTTCTCTTCTTGTTTTGATTCTTCTGAACATTCTCCGTGAATCTATAAAATGCTTCCAAAGTATTTGGGTCGGTGGTGCAGATTCGAACTTTGTGCAAAACGGTGTGTACAGTACAGTGCCTTGACCTCCGCTGAGGGAAGTCAGGGAACAGTGGTCCGACTTGCCCCAGTGGTCGGCTGTGAGCCGATTTTATTACTATTTTAAACAGAGGAAAGGAGAAAAGGAGAAAAGACAAGAAAATGAATAGTTTAATGCCTGAACTGACGGAATTGATGGTGGAAGGAAGTCAAGTAACACTGACAAATCAGACCCAAAGCCACAAAACTCGCCACATGGCAGGTACACGGACCTACTCGATTTTCAAGGTCACCTTGAACCGACAAGTTTTATTCATCCTTACGATTCTATCAACAGTGCCATTCAAGTCAAGTGAGAGGCCTAGAGACTAAGGTGAGCACCCCCAAACCGCCACTTATGACTACTGTGCGTATTTACTATTATTATAGTGGTCAAATTTTCATATTTTCTTGTTAGCAAATGAAAGGAGGTTCCAACTTCCAAGACACCAAAGCAGTGGTTTTTTTTTTAATGTAGCAATGCACTATGAAGTAAATGGAGGATGTTCCCTCCAGATTTAAACCACTCACTGTGACTTTGCCATGACACTAGAGTCTGGCCCCATGAGGCCCAAAAAAAAAAAGCAGCCTTTGGATATTGTATGCAAAAGTTATAAAGGGTCAATTGAAAGTTATTTTGTGTAGATGTTCTAGAATTGGTATTTTTATATATGTACATATTCATTTTGGAGACGTATGCTAAGTGATGATGGCATTTTGGGGTCAATGGTGTACTAGGGGGCCCACCTTCAGCTTGAAGTTCCAAGACCTTTTTTAAAACCATTTCTAATGCAAACAACAAAAATAATTTTAATGATATTTTTTCTCATATTCAACCATAGGATCTTGCACTAGACTAGTATGAGAATTCGTAAAAAAAATCTAGACACTTTGACCACTAGATTGCAAGATAAATGCATTCAAAGTAAAGAAATCATGTTTTTATATGAAAATGTGTGGAAAAAAATCTAGACACTTCGACCACTAGATTGCAAGATAAATGCATTCAAAGTGAAGAAATCATATTTTTTGGCACCAAGGCAAATTTGTTTATGAGACTTTGAATCTTTTTAACTTAAGAATTAAGTTGAGGGTATAGGAAAAATAAAAGTTTAAAAAATAACATGACTTTCATTTTTTTTAAATGATTAAGTAGAAAAACTTACATGATAGAGAGAAAAACTAAATCATTTATAGTTCTAAGATGGAATTAAAATATTCAAATCCCAATTATGATATTGTTCTAACAATCAAAGTTAACCCCTAAAGTTCCGAGGCCTTTTTTCTGCCAAAAAACACTCAAAACTGCCATTTCTATAGCAAAGAGTAAAAAAAAATTAAAATTGTTTTTTTTCACATCTAACCGTAGGATCTTACACCTAATTGGTATGAGAATGTGTGGAAAAAATTTCAGAATTTTTGACCGCATAGATTGCAAGATATCTGCGTTTAAAGTGGAAAAAAACAAGTTTTTCAGCACATTGCGGGACTAGATTTTTTGACTTTAAACATTTTTAACTTAAAATTTTTGCATTTAAGCGTTTTGAGCTTTAAATCTTTATAGTGGAGAATTGAGTTAGGAGTCTAGGAAAACAAAAAAAATTTCAAAAAAACTTAATTATCATTCTTAAAAAATTTGTTAAGTAGAAGTAGGTACAAGATAGAAGGAAAATCTAATATATTCATATATTTTAGATGGAATTAAAATGCACTAATCCCAATGGTGAGATTGTTCTAGCAAGTAAACTAAACCATTCCAAAAAAAAAAAATTGAAAAATTACAAAAATTGCATTCCGAAATGCATCCTACAAGTTATTTTTTTCAAGAAGATGCTCTAACTGCCCGAAAAACAAGAATGTCCATAACTTCCTCATAACGAATCCAAATGAGATGAATCAAAGCTTTCCACATAGACAAAAATATAATCTATGAGGAAAAAAATATTTTTAAAAAAAATTCAAAATTTTGCAAAATTTTTTTACTGCCCCCCATCCCCACGCATTCCAAGAAATGGCATAATTTCTCGCTCAAAGGTCCGATTTCAAATTTTTTTTCTTCTGCCACGTACCTCTCTCAATTCTTCATGTTCACAAAAAGTTTCAAAAAATTAGGAGAGAATTTCAGCCCATAGGTACCTGCCCCAAGTCCCATTTGTCCCCCGAACGGACATTGGTCCTTGAGGGGTTAATCCTATGGTACTTTTTGTTTTGAAGAAAATGTAAAAATTGAGCTCAAAAACGAATTCTATATGTTATTTTTTCAGAAAGATGCTCTGATTGCCTACAAAACAACATGCTCTATGACTTTCACATCACAAATCCAAAATTAATGGAATGAATCAAAGCTTTGATGTAGACAAAAATACAAACTATGATAAAATAATAATAATAATAATTTTTATTTCAAAATTTTGTGGATTTTTTTTCTGTCTGCTGAGTCCAGTTCTTGGCTTATTGTGGTACAACTTTTGCTCTTGGGCTCCAAATAAAAATTATATTTACCTAAAGTTGATCAATTTTTCTATCTTATGAGAATTAAAGTTTCAAATAGTTTCACCAAAAATTGAACTCATAGAAACATGCCCAAAATCTGTTTTGTCTCCCTAAAGGACAATGGAACTTTAGGAATTATAGGTAAGGAGGGATATTTTTTTATATTTTTGTGAAGAGCGCGACATGCACCATTGGATATTTGGAATGTAGTGAGGTGCAAATTCTCATCCATTATTGAACATCCATCCATTGCTTATACATTTCATCCACCATTCTATTCTTATCATGAAATTTTTTATCTAAAATTCAGTGAATTGTATGCAAAATTATATGTTTTAAATATAAATTGACGGTAGAGATTTCCCAACCAAAACGGCTAATAGTACTCAAACAGATATATGAGTAATATTGGATGTTTTAGTCAAGAAATTCCTACCATGGATAGTACTCCTAACCTACAATTGTGGCATGCAATTGAAAGTCTATATTTCAAACAAAATTATTTTCAAATAAATTGAAATTTTACAGTAGGCTTGTGTTTAACATGTTGACTTCATTTTGGTACAAATTAAATTCAAGCCCAATTGAACAATAGTCCAAAATTTATGCTTGATAACTTATTAGGTTTGCAATTTGTGATGAAAATCAACACAAGTGTTTCATGAAGTTGCATGGTAGTGGAAAAAATTTGTCTTTTGCTTTTTATGTTGTAATTTTTTTTAAGCTAGCTTTATACTTTGTTGTGAACAAATTTATAAGTCATATAGAGTTTGTAGGAAAAATTGTCCATTAATCCTAAATCACTTGTTCAGAGAGTCCTTGTAAATTTACAACTTCTCACTAATACAAAAGTGCAGGCCAATGTTTTTTCATAGTAAGTATTCCTAGTTGTTGTACTACATAGGCTTTGCCCTTCAGTAATGAATTTGCTTTCATTTGAAAGTCAAATTTATAAATTAATTGTAAAACAAAGTTGAATATTTGTATTTAGTGAACAAATGTCCATGATCATAGGTCCACAGTCATAGGTATAAAAATCCACTAAAAAATATGTATCTTTCTAAAAATTGATGAAGATTTCAATTTTGCAAATGTTTCTTATAAAAACAAAGCCTTTTTGAATTGGAAGATATGAGCTAACAAAATCTACAATGCAAGCTATCAGACTTGTACTTGAAGGCTCTCATTCCAATGTGGTTAGTATTATCCTACGCAAAGTTAGAATTGGTAGAAATTAAGTCAATTCTTGAAAAAATATGACACGTGCCATCATGTGAATGGTCTAAGGTGACGTGGACCCCTAAGAATTTGATATAGAAACTCAATTTTAGCACTCAGGTGCCAAATCAAACCTTCATGTACATCATCACTTTCCCCCCACCCCTGACCTGCCTCATGGAGTGCCGCTAGTACCTTTTTTTCATGTTTTTGATCCGTTTTTGCTAGTTTTGACATCGGAATCAAGCTCGCACAGTCCCCTTTGCCCATTAGGAGCTGTGGTAAGGCTTCCAGAGCCGGAAAAATCATGAGTTGAGGTAGGATTTCAGTTTAGTTCGGTCGGACAGAGGTGGGAGGAGTTAGGCGGCGCATTGAGCAGCTAAGATCAAGCCTGTGGGAGCATAGAGTTTGGCTGAAGGCCGCATTTAGCAAAGGGTTACGATACCACTGCCAAGGCGGCGGAATTTTTTTGGCGCCAAAACCCTAAACCAGCCGACGGCAGAACCGAAGCGAGGTCGTTGTTACCTGCGTGGTGGTGTTTCTCAGAGTTGGATTCAAGTGACAATGCGTGGTTCGGAGAGTGATGGTGTACACAAGCTTCCGGTGATGGAAGGAGAGGGCTGGACGTCGAAGGATGGCCCCCGCAAGCAGCACGAGGTTCAAGGTCGGGCGCATGTAGACCCATGCATCGACGACAGTCATGCTAAGGCAAAACCGTCGAAAGTCATGGCGGAGTGGAAGCTGGCGCTTGACCTAACGACGGAGCAACTCCGACAACTTAAGACGGCTAGGGAAAACCTTCGGGAGCGCCTAGTTTTGGAAAAATTATTTGGGGCGGCGCTGGGGTTTCCGGCACTGTCGAAGTTCCTATCGGAGCGGATCAAGACGAAGTTCATAGCGATCCAAATACTGTCCCGAGGTTTCTTTAGATTGGAGTTCGGATCAGCAGACGAGGCTACCAAATGTTCACAAATCGGAACGCAAGAATGGGGGGAACGCACAGTAAAATTCTTCCCATGGAAGTTAGGGTTCACGGCGGATGCACCGGCGGCAGCAGAAATGCTTCTGCGAACCCTAATCAGGGTTCAGTTTCCTGAGATTGACCCAGTCTTTCAGACCACGGAATGGCTTCGGAGCCTAGCCAGCTTAATCGACGAAGTCTCCAGCATGGAGCTACCCCAAACGGCAAGCAGGCGCCAGGGCGGCCCACTGATCCAGGTTAGGGTGCTCGACATCAAGGAGCTACCGGGCTTCATATAGATACCTTTCATGAGCGGAGAATCCGAAGAGGTCACCTACATTGAACAGACGATCAGCTACTCAGGTCTTCCCGATCAATGCAACCGCTGCCGGAAATTCGGGCATTTAACGACAGGGTGCCCACTTAACGAAAGCAGAGGGACGACAATGGACAAGACTGGTGCAGCAGTCAAGAAGCAGACAACAGATGCGGACAGGTTCACATTAATCCTCAAGAAAAAGGGGAGAAAGCAGGAAACGCCCACCGCCAAGGATCTGCCATTGGTAACGCTGGAAAACTGGACAGTAAAATGGCAGTAGAAAAAGGCCGAGGCTAGCGGCAGGCCGGCAGCAAAGCTCAAGCCTCCGGCAGTTCAGATCATGAAATGGGGGAGGTGGAAATACAGTCGGACATAGCAGAGACTAAAAAGAAAAAGAAGTCGGCGGTAGATACCTCATCGAGCAGCCAAGCGGGAGGAGCAGAGCCTCTATTGGAAAAAGATTTTCCACCGCTAAATGTGCAATTTCAGGCCAAAACCAAGAAATCTTCATGCCGTAAGTTACCAGCCGCACCAGAGGTCATCGAGCAGGTCCAGCCAGCCTCAACAGAGGTCATCGAGCTAATACAGCTACCGGCAAAAGCAGCCACACCGGAAGCAGAATCGGAAGCTTCGGCGGAAAGGGGAACGCTGCCACAAGAAGAACCGGCAGGGCACACAGGCCCAGAAATATCCAAGGAGCAGATGGTTGATGCCGAGATCGAGGTAATGGACACGGCCAGCAGGCAAGACCTCGAAGAGGGGGAGCTCTACTTAAGCCCAAAACCCGGATTCATGACTTCGGACCCTTTAGAGGGCCGATTCTGGAGCCACAAATCAGAACGAACCTCGTCGAATCTGTCGGACGCATGGTGGGTCGTATGGAGAGACGCGACATTGAGCAAGACATTCCAAGAGGACGATCTGAAGATACCCGAATCGGGGGCGAGGTTCTTCTCAATATGGTCGGTGATTTATAAGGACGAAGGAGCAGATCAGGTCCTTTTACTCGACCCAACCAGAGAAGCACCGGGCATATCGAAACCGGTCAAGATATCATTCGATGGATCCGAGACAGAAGTCGAAGACATCAAGATGAAGATCTTTGACGGCATAAAAGAATTTTTGAAAGCTCATCTTCGAAAGCCTCCGAAGCTTCACCATTGGGAATCAATATAGTAGTCAGCCTGATGGGACAGGGTGGGGAATGATCATGAATTAACATTGCTAGCGGTCATCAAGGTAACCATGAAGGCGAAATGCCTGAAGGGGGTGAGGCTCAGCTGGTTTTTACCGCAAGAAATTACGAAGCTAGCACCGTGGCAGGGGAGAGCAAAGGCGAATATACTGCTGCAGTCTTGGGCGCAGTTAGAGGATCTAACAGAACTGATGGCAGGGTGGCAGTCGGGGCTTCAAACCTCACTGCTACAGGCCTCCAAAAAACACAGAACCGGCAACTCGAGTGCGGCAGGGGAGCAGCCGGCACAGACAGCTATGACCCTCCCTCAAAGGAAGAATGATGGACACAAGGCTGTCATTAGCTACCCTCAATATACGAGGAGTAAGGGTGGGGAAGAAAGGCTCCATCAAACAAGTCCACATCCGCCGGTTATTCGAGCGCATGGACATTCAACCTCAAGTAGTGCTGCTCCAAGAGTACTGGATGGACGAAGACAGATGTCGGAAACGAGCAAGGAGCTTCCCCTTTGCCAGTGGGCATCGGGCTTGGAACCCCAGGATTTTAAGCTCACAGGGATCAGGCAGATACAGAGCAGGTACGAGAATATTAGTATCTCATAAACTCGCCATGAAGGTACTAGCAGAAGGCATCATAGTCCCAGGGAGAGCCCAATTCTTGGCGTTACAGCACGACCAGAAACAACCCTAACACTAATAAACATCTACGCCCCCGGGGCTTCCAACGAGAGAGGAGCCTTATGGCAGAAATTAGTTGAAGCTAACGTGACCGGCCAAACATTTATACTCACGGGAGATTTCAATATGGTGGAGGACGACGCCGATAGGAGCGGGAGTACTCGGTATTGTACAAAGCCAAATAAGAGAGAACAAGCGGCATAGAACAGGTTGCTGAACCATTACGGCCTGGTGGACACGTGGAGCGTGGACCAAATTTGGAAGGAAACGCCGAAGCGGTTCTCGTGGGATAACAACAGATCCGGCGGTGATCGGTGATGCGCTAGAATCGAAAGATTTTACGTATCCCCAACCCTTTATGACCATGGTGGGATATTACATACACATCAGCACACGAAGATATCTGATCATGCACTAGTTCAGCTGTATCTGCTACCACAGGCCAAAACACAGGGACAAAGAAACCATCTAAAAACGGAGATCCTTCAAAGCCAGCAAGCTCAGGATCGACTAGAAAGGGTCTGGAAGCAGGAATCTCGGCCAGCCACAAGCGATTCCTGGATGGACTGGGTAGAGGCAGCACATAAGCGGGTCTTGGTGGAGGTCGGAAGAATAGACAAAGAGCGAAGGACAACAAAATATAAGGCAGAAAATAAGGCTCTAAGAGAAATAAGGGAGGGGGAACAATACTTAATCTCGCATCCGGGGGACATGGAGACGGAGCAGTGATTGGACGCGGCCAGATCTACGCTTCATCAGCTAACACTCGACGCCCTCGAAGTGCAATATCACGTAGTAGCAGTACGAAGGCTGCGAACAGGGGATCGATGCACGCACGAATTTTTTCAAGTATTCAAGGACGTTCATAAGCGATCCCACATCTCGCAATTGATTGTGGACGGTCAAGTCCTTACCGAGCAATAAGATAAGGCTGGAGTAGTCCTTGACTTCTACCGGTCCCTTTATACGGAGGGGTACGAATCTATGGAGGTTCTAGAAGCCCAAAGGCAGGTCCTTCTTAGCGTGCCCAGAATCGTCACCGAGGAGCAAAATCTTATCTTCACTAAACCAGTAACATTACTCGAGGTCCAAGAAGCCATCAAAGATCTCTCGATTGGGAATGCGGCAAGAGAAGACGGCATCCCAACAGACTTTTTCAAGATCTGTGCAGAATCAGTTGAAGGGGAGCTGCTCAAAGCCGTGAGGGAGGCACTGGATGGAGGCGAGTTGTCTCGAGCACACAACAAAGGAATCATATCCCTTATCCCTAAAGGAGGGGACACTAGTCTGATAAAAAACTTCCGACCTATAACGTTACTATCCTCGTTCTATAAGGTGGTAGCCAAATTCCTGGCGCGAAGGCTGCAAAGCATCTTACTAGAAATAGTCCGTCCCAACCAGACAGGCTTTGTTCAGGGCCGAAGTATCATAGACAATATATTCATGGCCCAAAAGGCAATGCATTACACCGAGGAATCAGGGCAAGACTTGGTGCTGCTTCTCCTCGATTTCGAGAAAGCATACGACAGGATATCATAGAACTTTATGGCGGCAGTCTTGGAAAAAAGAGGGTTTCATGGGGATTTTATCAGGGGTGTCATGTCTCTCTACAAGAATGCCTCTTCTGCAATCATAGTGAACGGGATGGTGGGTGACGACTTTGACTTGACACGATCAGTACACCAGGGCTGCCCCTTGGCGCCATTTCTCTTTATAGTGGTTCTCGACGCATTAGGGTATATGTTGGAGGACCTGAGATACGAGATCAAAGGAGTTACCCTCCTAGGAGGATCGAAGGTGACGGACGCATCCTATGCAGACGATACGACATTATACTTGGCAGGAACGGAGATCAACCTCAACAGAGCGTTTGAGGTGCTTACCACCTTCTGTACAGCTTTAGGGTCCAAACTGAATTGGGACAAAACATTTGGAATATGGGCCTCGAAGAATGTGATGACATTCGAATGGGGAGTAGAGATAGGCCTCACATGGGTCCCAGAAGGAGAAGGTGTTCGATACTTGGGGCCACTCATTGGGTTTCATCTGCCGCAAAATGCCAATACAAGTCCACTCATAGCCTCGATCAAGGTCAAGCTTAGGTGTTGGGCAGCAAAGACTGTATCCCAAGCAGGAAGAGTGATTATCTGCAACCAAGTCCTTTTAGCGACGTGTTGGTATACGGCCTCATGTTGCGGAATCTCGGCCAAAAACTGCGACATAGTCCGTGGTCTTATGACTCAATACTTATGGACAGGAAGGGACGAGGGGAGATGCGCAGCGCGTGTCAAATGGACAGCCTGCATCCTTCCACTAGAAGACGGCGGAATACAGCTCATTGATCCATACTTACAAACCCAGGCATCACTACAAGAGAAAGGGGTGTTTTAAGTAGTGTCCTAGACATCACGTCTTTTAAGTAACGTCTTTTAAGTAAAATTTTAAGTAAAATTTTACTAAAAAGGCAATCTTTTTAGTAAAATTTTACTTAAAAACTTACTTAAAAGACGTTACTTAAAAGACGTGATGTCTAGGACACTACTTAAAACACCCCTTTCTCTTGTAGTGCATTACTCTGCAAACTGGTGGTTCAGGGACTATCACCCGGGACTGAACCTTGGAAGAAGTTACTGAGATACAAAATCGACATAGGACGGCCAGTTGGAGACGCCAAGTGGCATACTTCCCAAATTGGATGTTCTTCAGTAAGGGTTTAAAAAACGAGAACCACTCCCCCTTGATCAAAGCATGCTTCAAGGCATTCTGGTCAATTAAGGGCGAGCTAGTACAGATTCAGCCCCAAGGGCTTGGCAGTGTCCTGCGTCAACTACTTTTTGGAAACCCGCTTATATTGGAAAAAGAAGATACCCCATTAGGGATGGGACCAAATCAAGGGCTTCATTTATGGGCGCACGCAGGGATCTCAAAGGTGTCACACCTCTGGGACAAAGGCCGACAAAACTGGTTAACCATTGAACAAATACAAGCTAGACTGCCACATAGAGGAGCGGTCACGGAGAAAGGAAGGGCTAGGAGGCTACTCACGATCTCGCACATACCTTAGGACCCACGTGCATTCGCAGAGAGAGGTCAAACAGCGTGGCTGAACGAACCAGGGAGTACCGATTTTTATTTCCACTCGGCCTCAAATTGGGGGGACGAGAAAGTCATCAAGTTCGTACTCGACAGAAAAAAGGGCATTCTGGTGCAGACCAAGGGGGACTTCCCACTCCCTGGCCCGGGATTGAAACAAGCAAGGGTCGTCCTCTGGGACGGACAAACGAGATCATTCCAAGGGTGCAATCCCGAGGAGGTACCACAGCGTCGAAGCACGATATGGATGCAGCCGGGCGTCCTCATCGAAAACATGCAATGGGATCCAGGAGAGTGGTTTTGGAAGAGGATAGGAAAATTCAAGCGCACTCCCTTCTTCGGATATGTAGCCAAAAGAGGATATTTACACGGGCTCAAGAAGAAGGCGAAGAAACCCATAGCGGTGCAGGAACTCAGAAATCAGGGCTTCACGGCCGCACAGATCAAGCAAGTTTTCCACCTGCTGTGGCATAATTCGCGACCAAAGAAACAGGCTACCTTCGTCTGGCAAGCACTTAATCGAGGCATAGTCACTGGGGACTATCTCGGATGGAGAATACCGACCGCCGACAATAGCTGCGCACTCTGCAGCGACCCACGCAAGACGACAGCACATCTATTTTGGGACTGCGCTGTCACCCGGGACTTGTGGAGCAAAATGAACATCTTGGTAGCTGAAGAAAACGCAACACCGATCGACTCGCTTCAAACAGCCTTCCTCGGGTACATGAGAACCTCAGTCAAAGGACCCACTAGCAAGTTTGTCTTTCCAGGTCAGCCTTGGGACTTGATGCGAACATTCCTCATCTGGCACATATGGACAGCCCGTTGCTCCAAACGCTACGCCAACGAACCGATCAGTACGAGAAGGATACTAGTAGCCACATGGCTCTCCACGCTACACACTGGGATGGCCATGTGGAAACATATACATGTAGTCATTAAGGAAAGGGAGAAATTAGCACTTTAAGAATCAGAATTCGAAGCGGAATGGGCACCGTTTTTCTGTTCACAAGGCAACGGGGTTTGGCACTTCACCGTGCCTCCCCAGTTTCTGTAAATTATGTAATTTCCATCTTGTTTTTTAATTAAAGGGGGGCCAAGGCCCCCTTGCTCAGCCTTTTGGCTTTCACAGCAAACCTTCACGTACGGTATTAGCTCTCCCCTACATTAACTTATGCCCAATTTGACTAATTGAGCGCTTGTGGAAACATGAGGTGTAACAAGTTTTCAAACTTTACATGGGCTAGTTGTTTTGTGTTAATTAATTAATTAACTAACTAATTCCAATTATAAGATGATATACCTAACACTTTGAGGTATATATTTCTGAAATTTCAAATACAAGTAAATCTCAACAATTGTAAGATATTTGTCTTGAAACAATTTTACTTTCTTTGAAAAAAAGTTTTATCACATGACTTTATAATTCATTGTTCATATTTAAAAATAATCTACACTAAAATATATGTGTCCAATGACTTGTGCAAGTTGATGGCTTGTTTGAAATTTAGATGAGAATCTATTTTAACCCCTAAAGGACCATTGTTCCTTTAGGGAACAAATTGGATTTCAAGGAGGTACCTATGATCTCAATTTTTGTCATGATTTCTTGAAACTTTTTTTGAAGATAGAAAAATTGATTAGCTTCATGGAAATATAAATTCTTTTTCAATTGGTGCCCGAGAACAAAAGTTATGCCCAAATAAGCTCAATTCATGGGAGACTGGGCTACAAAAAAAAATCAAAAATTTGAATTAAATTTTTTTCCCTCATAGAATATATTTTTGTCTACATGGAAAGCTTTGATTCATTTCATTTGGATAAGTGATGTGAAAGTTGTGGACAATCTTGTTTTGGGGGCAATCTAAGCATTGCCTTGAAAAAATAACTTGTAGGTGATTCTTTTTTTAATGCAATTTTTACAATTTAAAAAAAAAATTCAGTTAGTTTAGTTTATTTGCTAGAACAATTTCACCATTGTAACAGTGCATTTTAATTCCATTTTAGAGATATTAATAATAGATTTTCCTTCTACCTCGTACCTACTTCTACTTAATATTTTTTATTAAAGATAAAAATTAAATCATTTTGAATTTTTTAACTAAACCTAGACTCAACTCAATTTCCACCATAAGATTTAAACCTCAAAATTATGTAGTTCAAAAAATTTAAGTTAAGAAGGTTCAAAGTCAAATAATCTAGTCCTGCAATGTGCAAAAAAAACTTGTTTTCTTCACTTTAAACGCAAATATCTTGCAATCTGTGCAAATTTTTTGAAATTTATTCAACACATTCTCGTACTAGTTAGGTGTAAGATCCTATGGTTAGATGTAAAAAAATAAAAAATAAATCAAATTTTTTAACTCTTTGCAATAGAAATGACAGTTTTGAGTGTTTTGGGGCAGAAAAAATGCCTTGATCCTTTAGGGATTTAAAAAATCAAGAAAAAAGGCTCAAAGTTAGAAAGGTTTTCTAGTTGCTTGACTTGTATGTGTTGAGAACTAAAACACTAAATTGAACCTAACTTTGTAATTAGTAATCCAAAATTTCTAAGTAATTTAATATGAATTCCTTGTGCGCATCTACATGAAAAAATTCTACCATAGGATTAAAAAATTGTTATTGCACTTGCCAACTCAAAATTGTTCAAATCCTAAACTTAAAACCTCATTCAGTCCTTTAGGATTCAGTTCCATTTTGCAAAGAAGATGATGGCATGCAACATGCAGTCCTTCTCTTGCAAATGTATACCATGTAAACCAGCCCATGACGGTCAAAATTAGGAGTTTGACCTCATATGGTTGCTGAAAATTTTCAGTTTTTTTCCTACAATAATACAAGTGTGAGAAATAGTGAGAGCAATTGAAATTACGTTTTTTTGACAAAGTATGAATTTGCTATGGATTTTTTGAAGTGATCAGCCCATAGGGGTCTGTAGGCTACCTCATGACCAACAAAATCTGAATCTAATATGGTCATCTTCCTACCCAATGCAGTCACAACATTTTCAAACATGGAAGATCTAAAAAATCAATTTTTACAAAGAATTTTACACTGAAAAGTTGGAAGTACTCATTAAGGTCACTAATTACTCTATAACTACCATGTAAGGCATTGATTTTGGTCTGAAAAAACACAATGGGATCATTAGGTGTCCATCATGGGCCATTTAACTGCAATGGGGTCTTTTACCTTAGTAGCCTTCATGCACCTTGTTCACTACATTGAGCCTCAACCTGTCCACTTAGCTATTGATGAAGTATAGTTGAATGTGGAATATTTCACACCATCTACTGTAGAGTCAAAGTTGTGACAATGCATGCTACTGAATGTTATGTGGCATGATAAGCTGATTGTGAAATGGTCCACAGGCCACTTGACAATTAAAAGCCCTCCAAAATGCAGAGCTCTGGTCTCTTTCTGAAATATTTTCTTTCCAAAACTTTGTCAACAATTCTGTTTGGCAACCAACTGTCATGCATCGATTCCAAAACCAAGCTGCAAATTGCATTGCACGTACACATGCTCCCATATGAATATATGATAGTGAGCAGTTGACAACTGACACACTGGCCACCCAGCGTCTCAATAATCCCGGTGGACTCAGTCACTCAGCATCTGTCATTGTTGATGTTACTGAGTTAACAAGTTTCAATGTAAGTTAACTCACTCGCTCCGTCCTATAAGGTAGGAGGCTCAGAAATGGAGCATCTAAGCACTAAAACTGAATTTTGGGGAGGTAAAACATCTTGAAATATTTTTCAGTAAATTTTCCTTGAAAGACAAGTGGAATTGACATCTAACCCAAGTCGTTTCATATTTTTTGGACCTTTTTGGAATTAACTACAAATTTTTGAAGTTGGAAAAAAGTGGTCATTTGTGGTCATCAAAAGCGACCACCTCCTGAAATGTGCATAGTTGGTACATTGAAGAAAGCAAAATGTACCTCTGAATCATGTTCGCTTTTAATGCCTGCTCTGTTTTACAGCCTCCTTCCTTAATACTATTGTAGTCTCATTTGTAATAATGAAGGTGTTAAAGATTTGGTTACAATTTTATATTGCATTTTACAATCAAATGATTCTATAGGGAGGACACTAAACCTGTCCCACAAAGTAGGCCCTATAGGGTGAATTTACTCTTGGAAAAATTGCAAGAATTCTTTCATTGCCACGCATGATATAATTTGCAAATTTTGAATTTATATTTGCAATCAAAGGCCCAAAGTTAGCTAGGAGGGGTGTAGAACATATAATTAGCACGGCACAAAATAGGGTTTTTTTTTTACAATTACCGCGCAAATGACAAAATTCACCTTGCAAGCCCCACTTCATGAGATGGGTTTAGCGTCATGCATTCTATAATAAATGTGCAATGTATCCTCCCAGGTGCAAAACAAGTGGACATGGCTAATAATTGCAATCAAGGAAAGATTATACAATAGGAGGTTGCAATAGATACAAAGTGCCACACATAAATAAGGACAAACTTTAATTAAAGAGAAGGAAGACTTCCTATGCAACTACCTTGCCTTCTCCGTTTGTTTAGATGTACACAATAATAGCTTGCAAATCAACATATTCAATGAAAAGTTCAATGCCTTTTGGTCTTTGATCCAGTCAACTTCAAATTGTTGTAAATAAATTCAATTTCAATATTTTTGATATGTAATGTGAATCCTAAACCAGACCTCTTCAGCTTTATTTTAGTAGTTAAATTTTTTTTTAAATCACCTTCTACCCTAAAATTAGGTTTGAAGTAACAAGGACAAATAGAAAAAACAAAAGGGACTAGTATTATGAGACGGTGGGAATAATTTACAACTCTACATAAGCAATACAACCTTCATATACACCCTTGTTTATACGCAACCCTCCTAAGCAATTTGTGCAAACCTACAAATGTTGTCCTACACTACCGGTAAATAACTTTGTACTTTTTAAATATTTGGTGCTTTTAGTGAGATTGGTGCATTAATATTTTACCGTTAGTCATCTCGTTGAAACCTCTTATGTATACCAAACCTATATTTTAGTGATCTTCGGAACCTCAAAATGCTAATTTTCAGAGCTCCATGACATTCAGTAGCCTTTAGAGAAGTTGACTTTTCCTCTCCCGAGTCCCCATTGACAAAATTCATCATTAAGGTAAGCTTTGGCACTCGGATAGTGGTAGTAGATTATGGTGTGTTCCATTTTCTTTTGTTAATTCTAGGATCAGACATACAATTCAACAAATATTTGTGGAAAAAGATGGTTTGCCAAAAATCCAAAGAATCCAATGAATATTACACCAATGCAATTAACCATTTGCCATCGACAACAAGTTTTCATGGTAAAATGATGGGATTGCATCATTAACATTTGAAGGAATGGAAGGTGGAGACTTCATTTTTATATTGAAATCCATTGTCCATCATGAGTCCTCAAAGGATATGAGATAATTTGAAGATGAAAGCTTGACTGCTCATTGTCAAAACAAAAAATTATGTTTGGAGTAGAATTTCAGACTTCAATTAGGCATAGTAGAATAACTTTTTTCAAAAAAAATTGAACTGAGAAAAGTTGTTAAATCAAGCTAACTTTCATCTCCTCCAAAATTTGATTGAGATTTCAAGCCTCCAATCAAAAGTTATGGACAAAATTTCAAAAAGGATGTTTGCAAATGTCAAAGAAAATGTCCCTTCCATTTCCTCTCTAAAATTTGTCCATAACTTTTGATTAGAGGCTCAAAATCTCAAATTGATTTTTGGAGATCATGAAATTTAATTTAATTTGACAAATTTTTTTAGTTCAAAGTTTTTGGATTAAGTTATCTTGCCATGCCAAAATGAGGTCTGAAATTTTACTTCAAACACAGTTCCTACTTTTGACTTATTATGAGTAGTTGAGCTTCTATTCATTCTATTTTACATATCCCACATGAGTTGTTTACTTCTTACAAATGTATGTATAGCTTCTCTTTTCACTCAAAAACTCAAAATGTAATTGGCTTTTGTATAAATGCAAGCTACTTGTTTGGTTCATTGTTTTTTTTTGGATTTTTTTTGTAATGTTTGGTTCATTGTTTTCAATGGATGTAGAACATTGGTTCTCTTTTAATTTTAATGTACATTGTACAGTTGCGGCCCAACAGACTTACTTCAATTCTCCAGCAAATATTGACATGTGTATGTATAGTTAGTGATTTGTGTGTGGAATATACCTCATCATTTCATCCCTCGGATGAAATGATGTAGTGTATTCTACATCATTCTGTCCGGGTGAAGGCAATAGCACTAACTGCTATTGAATGTTACATTTGGATACATAGTAGAAGCTTATGTATGGTTAAATGTGCTTTTCTATGTTAACATAGGAGAGCACATTTAAGAGAGGTGAAGAATGCAAGTCACTTACCAACCATAAAATAAAAGTGTTTTTTACATTTATCCTTGGCTGGAGGAAGATAGACTTTGGCTTCAGATTTTGTATGACATCCTACCTAAAATTTTAACATCCTACCTAAATTTTTCCAATTTTGGTGCTTTGAAACATGCTATCTCAAAGAATACCGCAATAAATTTCCTAAGGTTCTTTTTTTATATCAAAAACCACTCCAAACTGCCATTTTTATTGCTAAGAGCAAAAAACTTTACAAATATTTTTTTTCATATCTAATTGTAGGCTAATTTGCACTAGACTTGTATAAAAATGTGAGAAAGATATTTTAGAAACTTTCACTATGTAGATTGCAAGATATTTCCCTTTAAAGTGAAGAGAGCGGGTTTTTTAGCACTTTCCATTAACTAAATTATTTTGACTTGGGATCTTCTTAACCCACTTTTTTTGCACTAAACATTTTGATTTAAGAAAAATTTGCGTTGAAAAATTGAGTTAGAAGTCTAGGAAAAAAATTCAAAAAAATCCCTTGATTTTCATTCATTAAAGAATTATTAGTCAGAATTTGGTACAAGGTTGAAGGAAAAACTAAATTGTTAATAGCTCCAAGATGGAATTGAAACACACTAATCCTAATAGTGAGATTATTCTAGCAAGTATATTTAACTTTGTGGAACTTTTTTTTGAAAACTGCAAAAATTGAGTTATAAAACAAATCCAGTATGTTATTTTCTCAAGAAAGTTTCTATGATTTCTTGCAAAACAAAAAGTTCCATAACTTTCACATCACTAAACCAAATAGAATGAATCAATCATTCTTTATACTAGACAAAAATGTAATCTATGAAAAAAAAATATATATATATATATATATATATATATTTATAAAGTTTTAGTGGAATTGTTTTGTTATACCAGTCTACCCCGTTTTGAGCTTATTCTGGCATAAATTTTGCTCTCAAGCATGGACTAAATAAAAAATATATTCTAAATAGGTAGTATGTATTTCTATCTTAAAAAAAATTCAAAAAAACTTGTCAAAAATTGAAGTTGCATGAGCCTACTTGAGATCCATTTTGTCCCCTAAAGGACTTTGGGACTTTAGAGGGTTAGGAAAAAGCACTCATTTCTTGGCATTGTGTTCAATTATCAATCAAAGTCATAACTCTTCAATCCCTAAAGTTTTAAGGTCTTTTCTTACTAAAAAAACACTCAAAATTGCCATTTCTATTATAGTGAGATATAAAAACAAAAAAATGGTTTTCAATGAAATCCAAGCTTAGGATCTTGCATTATACTTGTATAAAAACATGTGGTCAATATTTCAAAAAAATTGACCTGAAATATTGGAAGATATTAGTTGTAGATGTTAAATTTTTTTATTCAATCCAAAAATTTCAGATGACTTTGACCTCAGTTTGTGGGAAATTTTTTAACTATGGATTTTGAATTTGCAAATTTGACGTATTGAAGACCATATTAGGCATCCTCCACCAATTTTCAGAATTAACAAAGATGGGGAACGCCACCAATGAAATCTTACAATATTAGGATGTGCATAGAATTTTCAATACAATACATTTTTTTGCAAACACTTTTTTACTATATAATTTCTTAAAACAAGAATCTCGATGGCGAATTATAAAATTTATTCACTTTTCTCAAGCACAAAAAACACGCAAACTCAAATCCTCTAATTTTTATAAAAATTGCAAGGCTAATGCAAACATCCAAGTGCCTAAAGCATTGGGCATTATTGAATAAAGGATCCCATCAAGTTTTTTTTGGTTCTTGACTATAGTTCTTTATTCTAGGAGACGTTTCTTAATTCTAACATCAAAATTTGGAGGCTTTTTGTGTTTTTGATTTTTTGATTTAGAAGGGCATATTTTTTAGTCCCAATTTGAAGGTAGGCTTTCTGATAATATATTGTTTGCTAGATTTGAAGAAAATTTGCTCATAAAATGGACAGGTAAAGTTACTATGTCAATATTGTGAAGGCCTTGGATTCTTTTGGATGTCTTCACCTATTGCCTTCTTCCTAAACTTCTCCTAGCCCTTTTTGTTGTCCCCCTTAGAAGTCAAGGAATGTTTCTATGCTCGTTTTGTCCTTCAAGTTGTAGTTTGCAAAAATGCTACAATTTTCTAAACCATAAATCCAATTACCATGAAAATTATATACAAGCAAAGCTCTTGGAATTCGGCATCTTTGAAAAAAAATTAAAAAAATTAAAATTAAGACAATAGGAGCCTGTCCAAATCCATTTTGTTGCCTAAGGGGACATGGGACAATAGGGGTTAAATTGATTCTTGATATAGGATTTTTTTTTTAATATTTATTAGACCTAAGAAGTTGTCAAAGCCAAAAAGTGACTTACAAATGATATCAAATGAGCAATATTGGATATAGAATTTTGGTGTTTCATCAGTAATTTCTTAGAAGAGTTTCTTGAGTATATTTTTAGCGGATGATGGTGGAACTCCCTCACTAAAGTACAACAAATTTGTTTGTAGAAGAAGGTGCTTAATCCAAAGACCACTTAAAATGTTTGTCTAAGTCTAATATCACAATTTTTACTTCTTGCCCTTGATATGTATTAACCTCTAAAGGATGTTGAAAACATATGGACTTTAGTATGTAAATGGTGTTTTAGAATACAAAGTTGTATTTGTGTATACAAAGAATGTTCAATGAATCTGAATTTTTTTGGAGTGTAGATCTATGTAATACCCATGTTGCATGAATTTTTTAGAACTTTTTCATGATGGTAGTTAATATTCAAAAAACATTTATACCGTGAAAACAAGCAAAATTGATGATTTTTGCTACTACATCTAATTTAGGGACTTGCCACATTCAATCAGATGCTCAAAAGTTTTCATGGATTTTTGTGCAACAAAGATAATTAAGCCTACAAATCAACCAAATTTTTTCTCCAAATGCAACACTTTTCACAATTTCCAAAAATAGTGACACTTAATCGGTCAAAAAAGCCCATGATATTTGTTGTGTACAAGTATGTACAAGAACATTTGCCATACAAAGCTTGCTAGGTGCAGCATGAGAATAGCGACCTTCCTTGCTTCCACAAAGGTGACCTTCATTTTTTCACTAGTGAATGTGACCTACTAGCCGTTGCTCTTCATCCCTTCCAAAGATACATTCCTTGTGGAACTAGTTTTATATAATTTTGTATTGAATTCTACACTAGATAGATAAGGTAACCTCCCCATTCCCGACCATTGACCCATTCCCGACCTATAGGTGCACGTATTTCCGACCATGCTTAGAATGTGTTTTTTTTTCATTTTCAAGATTGGAACTAATAAATACATGACACATGTCCCAAGTTGTGAAATTTTTTTTGGAAAATAATGATTAGGTAAAAAGTTATTGAATGATCGGAATTGGAAGAGTCTATATATTGACCATGGGTCTGGCGCACTTTTTGCCTCCCAAAATTCATAGTAATTTCAATTTAAGCGATAAAATTACCAAATTTTTTGCAATATGTGTCTTTTCAATTTATGTACCTCTGAAAAATATTTGTTTTGCCTTCACTACTCTAGATCATGTCGAAATTCCTTATTCGGTTGGTTAGGGGGGGGGTACCTTAGATAGATATAAACTCCAGTCTTCAATAAAGAGAAGGCCGGCGTGAATAAAGTGTCTGTTCGTCATGACAATGAGCCAATGTCTACCGGATCAAGGGCCATTGATTATTCTACACTACTCATAAACTGCATGCTAAACCTCAAAAGCCCCAAGGCCATTTTTTTGGGTCAAAAACCACTCAAAACCGCTTTTTCTGTTGTATTCACCAAAGAAAGCAGAAAAAACATTTTCTTAAGAATTTAACTATAAAATCTTGTACTTCACTTGTCTGAAATCATGTGGAAAAATTTCATCAAATTTGACAACACGGATTGGAAGATATTAGCATCCAAAGTTGGACAAATTATTTTTTTTCAAGAAAATCCTTAGATTGCCCAAAAAACAAGATTGTCCATAACTTTTTCATCACTAGTCCAAATAGAATGAATTAAAGTTTTACATGTAGAAAAAATAATAATTATTAGGATTTTTTTTTAATAATTATTTTGACTTTTTGTGATATTTTTTGGGCTACCCGTCAACCTCCATTTTTTGCTTTCTATGCCATAACTTTTGCTTACGGGCACCAATTGAAATAAAAATCATACACTCCAAAAGCTTACGTGTTTTTATAGCTCTACAAAAAGTTTAAAAAAATTATGATGAATATTGAGACCGTATGAGACTACCTAAAGTTGCATTTTGGCCACCGTAGGACCAATGGGACTATAGGGGTTAAACACAATATTTCCTTATTCTAGTATAATATTTGAATATAGTCAAAAAATGATCTCTAGTATACACAAAAACAACCTTTTTTCTTCTAAAAATTGGACAATTCTTATCATGATGTTACCTACAATTTGTAGTTTATCTCCACATCCAATACAGTGGAAGAATGTCACTATCTTGTATAAATCCATTGGCTCTGGCTAGGCAAGGACCAACACTCTAGGATAAGACATGATACAATGTGTATAGTTGAGAAACTATTTTATATTAACTTGGATGCTTGTGATTGACATATACTTCTTGTGGAAACAAGTTTATTATTCATTAATTGTTAATGCTTGAGTGGTCTAGCTAAAGCATTCCATTATTGTTGAGGTCAACTTGCTGAAAGCAAACTCACATTTTATATACTTTAATGGAACTACTATTATATATATAACACTCAGGGACCGACTTGTAAAAAATAATTTAATCATATTTGAACTAAAATTTGTGCTTTCAATGCTTTATTTATAAATTTTAAGTGTAAATATTAATTTTAAAATTCATAAATTATTTAAGAAAAAAAGAGAGGTATAGTTTGAGAAAAAATTAGTGAACAAACTATCCCCTCACAAAAAACTTGATTAGAAATCATCTACAATGAAGTTGAATTTAGTAAGTTCCATTCATACACTAGTTTCAGTTGGTCTAGGTAGCATTCAAATGTTAACTAAACTTTATCCAAAATCCTCAAGTCCTAAAAAAATTTGTCCAAAATTCTCGAGTAGTTAGGAAATATTTTGTACAATACCCATTTGAATTGTAAAATAATACATCTTCATATGCAAAAACAAACAAACAAATAGAGTCATCTTGTGAATAGAACAAGTCATTTTGTTAAGAGCAAAAAGAAAGAATAATCCCCAAAGGATGTTCACACAGTCTGTTTTAGTAGTAGATTCTGTGCTACAATCATGGGTCATTGCAAGAAAGGCCGGTCCTATTTGCTAATCACGGAGTGAGTGACTCTCATGTCATCTACTATAACTTTTAAAGCAAAAGTCCAATGAACATGAAATTTTTATTAGAGATACCTAACTTGATGGTTATCAGATCCCTTATTTTTTAGAAATTAAAAAAAAATCATTTTATATTTAAAAATTATTTTTGTTAATTTGTCACAATGTAAGGTTTAGGGATTTTTACTACATTATGAGTCCCCAAATTTAATGATCTGGAGCTGAAATTTTCATGGTCTATTTGCATAGTAGAAAAACATATTCCTACATATTTCTAAAAATATATTATTTTGTGTCCTCCTCATGAGTGCAAACAACATTCCCATTGCGCGCAATTTCTGAACAATGAAGATGGTTCTAAGATCAATCTTTTGGTGAAATCTCATCATTATGAATTGTTTCCAAATGGCCAATTTTTAGTGTTTTTTTAAATTGATTTTTCTATTTTTTACAAATTAAAATGTGAAATTACAGGGCAAATATCCATTTTCTCGAGATTTTGCACTTTTCTAGTTCTCCTACTTAGAGAATTTTTCTATGCTTTTCCTTCCTAGGGTACCTTCTTCTTAATGGTGTATACATTAATCATATTTTCACATTTAAAAAAAAATAATTTTCTAATTATAAAACCCTCCCAAAAGAAAAAATGAGTTCTGTGGAAAACGCTACGCTTTTTGAACGCCCTTTCTTGCAATGACCCTCATCTAGGTGGCAATTGTTGGAATACACGTACAATATTATGTGCTCAGTATTATAATGTATTGTGAACTAAAAAATATGATTTTTTTGTTACCCACAAATATTTTTGTAGAATAGAATATTGCCCTAGGGTAGTGGATTTTGGAGTTGACCATGACAAGTGTCAAAATTTCATCCAATAGGAGCAGTACGTAGTCATCATTGTTTGTGAACCCCACACGATAGAAATAGGGGATTAGATGCGTCTTTATAACCCTATGTTTTTGCTCTATATTAATTTGATTTCTCTAAAGGGTCTCTAGGACACATTTCTAAAGGGCATTTGCACGGGCCATTTCCGCTCTAATGCTTGTCATGGGTGATTGCATGAAAGACCGGTACTGAAACTTTGTCACAAAGGGAGTGCCAAAGCTTCCTTTTGCTATAATTTTTGCAGCATGATTCGTATGAACTTGAAATTTTTATTGGAGATGCCTCTCTTGAGTTTAATTATATCTCATATTTTTCAAAAAAATTCAAAAATCACTTTATATTTAAAAATCATTTAAACTAATATGTCACATTTTGAATTTTAAGGGTTTTTAGTACTATGGAGTACCCAAATTTAATGATTTGGAGCTGAAATTTCTATGGTCTATTCCCATAGTAGGAAGTCATGTTCCTACCAAGGGGCATTAAAAAAAATTATATTTTATGTCCTCTACGTCCATGCAAAGAAGGCTCCCTTGCGTGCGCAATTTTGAATGTTGAAGATGCTTTCAAGATAATTTTTTTTGGTGAAATCTCTTCAATATAAAGTCTTTCCAAATGGAAAATTTTTAGTTTCTTTGAAAATTGCTTTTCCTATTTTGCACAAATTAAAACATCAAACTATGTATTTTCTTCAAAATTTCAGCTCACACTTTTTTGTGAATAACTTTTTACCTAGATTTTTTTTAGGTCTGAAATTTTGGTGATATGCTATTTATAGTGTTATACTAATTATCCTTATTTTATTTTATTTAAAAAAATTCATATGCAAAAAGCTCATAGTACTGGGAATACTAGCCGAAAACAGCCAAAGTGGAACAAAAAGAGCCAATCATTCATGCAATCACCCTCATTTCAATATTTTTAAGAATTCCAAGGACTTCATTTGGCCTCCATATCTTTTAGGGGTCAATTCACGAAAAAGATCTTCATGACGAGAATTTGAATCCATCTAAAGAAATGATATTTGGCAAGTTCAAATTCTACTCTAATTTGAAAGTCCAAATAGTATGTAAAAAAGAATTCAATATTTGATTGATATTTGAGCTTGGATCTACAACCAAAGGTTGTTAGGCCAAGTTTGGTTGGGGCCTCCTTTGACCGATGTGAATCAACTAGTTGCCATATGTCAAGTCACATTGAGCATGTGATGTTTACAAAGAGGGGCACATACACTTTGCTAAGAGTGTGCCCACATGCCAACCTGTTGACACCCAATACACCAATGCTAACTTAGTGGTGTTCAATTCAAATTCATTGGCACTTATTACTATTTGTACCTATTTGCTGGCTCCCACTATGGCAATACCAACCTAATATGACAATATCAACATGTTAATACCTAGTAAAACAATACCAACCTAATTGCACCTCATACAACATAACCAAGTTGTTAGCACTTAACTCTAAAACCATTGGCACCCAATAAAATACTATCCGATTGGAGCCAAACGCAAACCGATTGATGCCCAACACAATAATACCTTCCAAATGGTGTCGAATCCCCCCCTGGTCTATTGTTTTTTAATCATAGAATGATTCAAGAATTCAATTTACATCATCGTGTTCTACATTACAATACAGCTCTCTAATGAAAGTTTAAGATTTTTTTAGTGTATTTGAAACCATAGTAACTTCAAATTGTCAAAAAAAATCTAAATTTTTTATAACTTATTGAAGTCATATAATTGCATCTTTGGAAAAAAAAATCATCCATACACACTACATACCATAGTTATAGGGCAAGGTAAGCAAAATTTTGTTTCTAAAACTAGATGGCAAATTTTTGGGGAAGTTATTTTAAAAATTAAAAATTAATATATAAAGGAGAATTTTTTTGTAGATAAATTTTATTTTTATTTTTTGTCAAATTTTATTTTAAAATAAAATAAAATAATTGACAAAGATATACCAACCTTGGCCTTCATTTACAATGGTGACAAAATAGAACTACTAGTAGAAAAATGGTCAACACAAATTAAGCTTTAAGCCCCACACTTCATCTAATTTGTCATTTTCTACTAGTAATTTATGCTGAATTAGTCCAAATGTGGGTCTTAAAACTTAATTAGTATGTGATGACCATACTTATAATAGTGAATATACTATATAAAAGATTTAAAAATTTGACTCTGTAGTTATCATAAGTTCCATATCTATAAGGTAATCAATGTTATATGCACTTCAAATAAATAGACTCTTAATTCACCTTGCTTTTAACCTCTAATGTTCGAGTGTTCCTTCGAAAAATACTTGAAGGTTTGGGCAAGTTCCAATAATCTCAATTTTTGATTTGATTTTTGAATTGGTGCCCAAGAGCAAAAGTTGTGCTACTATAAGCTTCAAAAATAGTTTGCTAGGTAATACAAAAAATACCACAAAAATTCAAATTCAAATTTGTTTTGCTTTTGATAGAAAATACTTTTGTCTACATAAAAAGCTTTGATCATTCCATCTAGACTACAGTATCTAGCTATCAAAGTCAACACTAAATAATTCAAAAAATAGATACCAAAATTTTTGGACATTTATTTTTTGTAAGAAAATAACTTTTGTAGACAAAAATAAAAATAAAAATTATTGACAAAATATTCTTAATTTTTGATAGATTAAATAATTCTTAGATATAGAATGCCAATCCTGATAGTTGAGTACAATATTGATGAGAAAGTTATAGAGGGTCTTGTTTTCTGGGCAATTAGAACATCTTTTTCAAAGAATAGCTTGTAGGATTCATTTTTGAACTCAATTTTTGTACAATTTATCAAAAACAAAACCTTTATGTAGTTTAGTTTGTTTGCTAGACCAATGTCCCCATTGGGATTAGTGTGTTTCAATTCCATTTTAGAACTATCACTAACAATTTAGTTTTTTTTTTCTATCTTGCAACTACTTCTAAGTAATGATTTTCTTAAGAATGAAAATCACATGTGTTTTTTTCAAAAAAAATCCTTCACTCTTGACTCAATTAATCAAAACATAAAAGATTCAAAATTCAAAATTTGGAGTGCCAAAATTTAAAGTTAAAAAAGAGTCAAACTCTTATAATTTAGTCACACAAGGTGCAAAAGTGCTTGTTTTCTTTACTTTAAACGCAAATATCTTGCAATCTATCTGGTCAAAGGTTTCATAAATTTCTTTCATACATTCTTATACTATTATACTCGGCTATCAAGGTTGGCAAAACTTAATTCTAAAAAAAATGCTGGAGTTTTAGGGAAATGATTCTTTCAAAAAAATATTTGTTAAATAGTGAAAATATTTTAAGAGAATATTCCTAGTTTAAGCATCTGCCAAATTTGATTTCCTAACTTTGATTAAATATTCAACATAAAATGCTGATCTTTAGAGACCGGGACGTTAGTGCAGTGCAAGATCCCACAGTTAGATTTGAAACAATAAAAACAATTTTTAAACCTTTCAATGTGGCAGTTTGGAGTGGTACAGTATTTGATGAAAAAAGGACTCGGGACTTCAGGTGTTGAAAGGGAGCAAACTAAGTTCCTATTCTTCTACCAAATTGAGTTTGATTTCCTCGTTCGATCTTGCAATTTTTCGGAGATGGCCCAAGATTGAAAGGAAGCTCCACGCTCCGAAACAGGACTCCAAACAGAGATCCGTCTTTTGGAGCTCCAATGATTAGCGGGCCATAGCGAGGAAGTCATCAGATTCCCAACTCGAAGCTAGCCCAACCACCAACCTCAAATAATGGACACATCCCAACGTCCCTGAAATTCAGAGTACGAAATGAGTGAAATCCAATCCAAGGCCACCAGTATGATGTCAAGCTCTTCAATTATGATGCCACGCGCAGTCTGATGATCCCCATCAGTAAGGCAAACAGACACACCAGATGGAAGGAGATCGAGTATACGTACGTCATTAAATTGATCATAAGTTAGTTGCAATGCAAGCGTTTCAATTCTAGATAGCTTCAATTCCACCTCTCTCTCTCTGACATCGTACCACTCTCAGTCTGCCTGTCTCTCTTCTCTGATTTCTCTCACTCTTCCAGTCTTCCTCTTCATTGCAGCCACTGTGCAGCAGCACTCGCTCTCTTCCATGTTGCTGCACCATTATTGCATGGCTGGGCTGAACTTGCAGATAAAAGGGAGAAGCTTTAATTTTGGCGGTGTCATTGGTAATGAATGCATGTCCGACCTCCGCAGCTTGTTGCCTTGTTCTCCCTCGTCTTCGTCGTGGCTTCATTGTTGAAGCTCGCTGGGAGGAGCGGAGCGGAGTTTTGGCTGGGAAGGTTGACTTTATCGGATTGATCGAGCCCAGCTATGGCGACCTTGAGGCAGCTGGTTCGCGTTTACGTGGCGCTGGGCTTGGTTGTGGCTCTTGTAAGTGGAGAGACTTGCTGAGGGTCATCTTTCAGTGCTTTTGTTTCAAATCTGACTTCTCGAGGAAGTTGGCATTCCGGGGTGTGTGGAATGTTGCATTGTTTACTAGAGTTTTGGGTGTTAGGGTGGTTTCTGGAAGAGATAGAGTGGATTGACGAGCTGAAGGTGAGCTCACTGCGATGTACGTCCGACTGTCCGTGATGTTGTACGTAATGCAGGATGGGCAAGTGACTTAGAGCGAGTGGTTACTTAGTGGAGTTTTTTATTTTTTCGTTTGTGTAGCATATTGTTTAGAAAGCAGTAGCTAGTACGAGAATAATGCTTCGCAGAGACACAATATTCACGAGATGGTAGTGTACGTGGAGAGTGACATTTTTCCTTTTGAGTGCTCTTGGCATGAACGTATACTTGTTCAGAATTGGCATGTTCCTTCCTTTCACTTGATCAGTTTGCAAGATTGTAAACCCTGCTCTGACAGTGGAAATAGTAGGGAGTACTGATGTGCTTGTATTGAGCTTCCCAATTTAATGCAACTATCGACGACGACAAAATTTTGAATGGACTACCGCTTCTCTATGATGCATTTTGCTATTTCAATGAAACGAGATCCTAAGATGAGAGCTGTCTAGAGTGTTTCTTAAGCGGAGTGCTCCTTTGGCACCACAAAGAGCCGGGTAGCGTTTGGGGAAGGCTCATAAATAATGTTCAGCATTTTTGGACAAAGCTGTGTCTAACTTTTGGTTTCAGAGCTCAGAAATATGTGACGGTTTAGAAATTTGAATACAGGGTTGAATTGGGCTTGGGATAGTTCACCAATTCTGTTCTCAGAAAGCAGGAAACAAGTGTCCATTCTGGAGACTTGGTTTTCATGGATTTGCTATGGCAACCTTTCTATGCAATGGCTTCCTTCTTTGTCGCATGGTTTCCTTCCACAAAGAATGTTGAATGCTCCTCATCTTCAGAGCTGTATTAATTCTGTCATGTTAATTGGGTGCTATTTGGAATTTACAATCCCCTTGCAACCAAATGATTTGATTGAAGTGGAAACTTTTGTTATGTTTTGTTGAGAGCAGCTTCACCACCATGGCCAGTCAGACGAAAGATCGGTTGATGGTGCGTACAAGAGGACATTTGTTGCTGGTGGAGTGGCAGCTCTTCAGTCAGGGAGGACTCTTCTTGACATACGTAAAGTGCGAGCTGTGAATCTTGGGGGTTGGCTCGTTATAGAGAAGTGGATCAAGCCTGAGTTATTTGACGACATACCTGACGGTGATCTTCTCGTGAGAAGCACTTCCCTTTTCGCCCAGTACTTTTTTCTGTATGGTCAGCTTTCCTGCCCCCTGCACACGATTCTGCAGACAGCGCCTTGGATGCATATTACTCGAAGTAGGCATGGTTGCAATATCAGAGGTTCTCGTCCGGGTATGACTTTGCAGGAACTAAGAGAGGACACTATTTTCGTCACTTCAAGCTAGCATGAACGAGTATGACTTTTGGGAAATACGTAGAGTACTAGAGATCTTGGGGTACAACTAGAAGAAAAATTGTCTGAGATCAATTTTCTATCGCTATGTATGAGTTTCTAAAGTAATTTCAAAGTAGGAGCTTGGAGACCACTTAAAGTGGCGTGTAGGAAGTAAGCATCCCCATGTCCTTCCGAACATTAGTAGCCATAGCCATTCAGCCATGCTTAAATCCACTTGCTAGTAAACCAAATTAACGTATGGTAGATGAGTTGCTGTTGGGAACATCGGTGAGTGTAGGAGACGGAATTAGGTGCCTCACCGTTTAATACTATCCTCTACCTTATACAGTGTTTCAAACCTCTGAATTCGCTGTGACAAATATGGCACTTGATTGATGAAACCAGGATGGAGCTGAAATCTCGTTGCAGTCTTCTTCCAAAGGAACTTTTTTGTCAGCTGAAGGAGGGGGAGGAGAGCAGGTGGTTGTGAACAGAGCAGCAGTTTCTTTGTGGGAAACATTCAGGGTGGGTCCTAAAATTCTCTGCCTCTTAGCCTTGAATCAGCCCATCCAAGCTCACAGCGAGGGTCTCTGTCTTATCATTCGGATGACTGATACTACAGTGGGACCCTGGGGATGTGAACTTTGCCAAAATGGGGCAATCGACATTAGTTTTGTGGATTCTAAAGCATGTCTTTGTTGCAATTTTAGAGGAAAAAAAAGCGGAGGGATCAGCAAGGGGCATAGTCCTGAGTCTTCTCTGTATGCTCTCATCTGAGCTGCACGAATTCAACTTGTTAAGCAGATATGGCGAGTATCTGCAGGAGTGTATCAATTGCGAGCTTTCAACAATATGTTTGTGTCAGCCATCAATGGAGGGGGCGACAACGTGCTGGCAACTGCATCGAGTCCATCCTATTGGGAGACATTTAAGATCATTCGCAACAAAGGAAACCCTTCTCAAGTTCACATTCAAGCTAGCAACGGCATGTATCTCCAGGTACACTTACAGCCCAGAATAATTCATTTCAATGACACTAAACACGGCCATATGATACTTGCAATTACTTGCATACAATTCGATTGCCCCATTTGTAAAAATACTTTTAAAATCCTTGATGTCTTCTGAATCAAACCTTCTGCAGTTGCTCAATTTATTTGTTTCTATTCGTAAGTGCATCGAGTTGAAGGTGTGTAAGAATACGCTGTGCACATGCGTACCCTCTTTAACAGTAATGGGTTTGTAAACCTGCAGGCAAAGGATGTTAACCAGCTTACTGCAGACTTTGATGCGGAACCCGAGTGGGATAACAATGACGCTACATTCGTCATGAAGGTCAACACTGCCTTGGGTGGCGAGTATCAACTTGCGAACGGCTGGGGTTCAGCAGCCGCCGCTGTTTTCAAGGTGGGTCATTTGTAAGTTTCACCATGACAAATTAATACTGCATGCATCACTGTCGAATTCATGGATCTTCTTTTCCAATTGTTTCAAAGAGCTAGCTATCTATTCACATTAAAGTGATGGTGCTCTGATTCTTTGGAAGATCAGTTTTCAGAAGTCAAAGGGGTCAAGATTGGGCCCTTATGCATTTGTGCTGAATTTCTTCTCGTGACGTGAGACTAATCAAGCCTTGATATTCTTGTAGAAACACAGAGAATCATTCATCCAAGAGAGTGATTTTTCGTTCCTTGCCAGCAATGGTATAAATACTGTGCGCATTCCAGTTGGCTGGTGGATAGCATCCGATCCGGATCCTCCAGCGCCCTATGTTTCTGGATCCCTCCAAGCTCTTGACAATGCATTTCTGTGGGCCAAGTATGAACTCAAACTATTCACTTAATTCCTTGTGCCAGAAGGTGATGTGCGGTATCTCTCCATCTATCTTGTGCATGACTCAAATGTCTCAGCAAAAAATGTCAATTCATCAGACGAGTCGATTTGAACAATATTTGCCGATTCGGACACTGTTTTCTACTGCTGATTGAGAAGTATTATCTCCTCGTCTTCGGAAGAGTAGATTCACTATCGTGCAATTTGTGTGGCAGTGCTCATGGGATAAAGGTCATCATCGACTTGCACGCCGCCCCGGGCTCACAGAATGGGCAAGAACACAGCTCTTCTCGTGATGGTGTTGCTGCTTGGGCCCAGGAAGGAGGAGACTACTTGATGCAGTCGATCCTGACCGTAGACTTTCTTGCTGCCAGGTGCTATTTTTCGCCCCTACTTTAAGTCCATATTCTGATTAAATGGCCTCTTTGATGTAATGTAAATCACCTTAAGTGAAACTTTCAAGGGCTGAGCATAGTTTAACTCTGGTCTGAAAGACTGGCGTGAATGAAGTGTCTGTTGGGATGGGTCAACTATCTAAGCCTGAGGGTTCTAATTACCTCAAGTGAAACTTTCAAGGGTTGAGCATAGTTAAGCTCTGGTTTGAAAGACTGGCGTGAATGAAGTGTCTATTGGGATGGGTCAATTATCTAAGCCTCAAGGTTCTAGATGGCAAATTCTATTCTTAATACCTCCATTAGGAGGTAAACCTATAAAGAACCTGCTTCTTCCCTTGAGAAATTTCTTAGGTTCCCATATGACGACAAGGTCATTTGATCCTTCATTGTAGTTGGGTGGACTATGGTGGTAAGCACCTTGCCTATTCTTGGATTTGAACTCATGACCACCTCATTGGTGTGCCATGGCCAAAGCCACAAAGCCAAGGCTACAAGTGTCTAAGCATAATTACCATCATTATATTTGTCTTATATTGGATCAAAGAAAACTCCAATGCACCAAAGAATGTGTCATTTGAATACCATAATTATTTTAAAATTCTAATCCTAAAACGTAGCTAGCTCAAACTTAGGTGTTAAGGTGGTATTCATTCTCAAAATCAACATAACTCATTATGCTAGAGTAAATTTAGGGATTCACATTTAGGTGCTTGTGAAATTAGAGATGAGGAATTAGGCACAAAGGTCTTCTACTTCTCATTCCTATTTCTTTCTACTTTTCCTCTCTTTTTCAATTTCTAAAAGTTTAAGAATGATGAATAGTTTGAACTTTGGGGGATTAATCCTCATTAATGACAATCCTCCTAATGTAGTGATGAAAGTAGGGTTTGTGAGTTTGAATCAAAGCTACAAGTATTGCACTAGTTAGCCAGAATGTCCCGTTTAGGATCTACTAAATTTTTAAATAAAAGGATCATATTGAGGTTGATTGCATTAACCTTTGGTTTCAATAAATAGCTAGAATAGTGGGTCCTCTGAAGTGAAATTCTCTTGCAATGATTATCTAGGTTGATGTTGGATGACCAAAGTTCTTTGGAAGATTTGTGGATGAAGTTTGTAACAAATCAAATGATTCTTATGGGCTTCCGTATGAAGGTATGCCAACGACCAAGCTTTACTTGGAATTGAACTACTCAATGAGCCAGGCGCAGCAGTGGTTCCCTTCAGCACTTTGGAATATTACTACAAGTGGGGATATAGTGTCATTCGGAAGCACACGGCATCTGCTTATGTCATTATGTGCCAACGCATCGGAGGCGATTTTGGAGAGTTCGTGAACACCTTACCAGCAGATAATGTTGTTCTTGATGTTCATTTCTACAACCTTTTCAATGCTGATCTTTTCAACAAGACAACAGCACAATGGAACATTGACTTCATTAATTACGACCGGCATAGTCTCTTGCAAAAGTTGAACACAGCTGGGAATGCCCTCCTTTTTGTTGGTGAGTTTTGATTTAGAGTGCCAAGATACTAACCTTATCTTGCCATTTAATCTCTCTTTTTTGCTCTCTTGAAGTGTCCTAGGTAGCTCCAATCCATCCACAAATGAAACAAATTGAAGAGTGAGCTACATCACGCCTTCTAGTTTCATGAGGCTCGATACTGAGGATTCTGAAATGTTTGTAGGATAACAAGTAATCCATGCGTATAGAGTAAATTGTGTGCATATATATATCATTGCTTCAGTTGGTTGGGTACTTAGTTGGTTGACAATTGGATACAAGTTCATGTCCTAGTCTGCCTTTGAAAGGAGGCACCAAGGGTAGCAATTGATTTTTATTTAGTGAACCTAGCTATTGGCAACAATTTTGATCTTCATCCATGTTGGATTGCTAGTCTTAGGAAGTTTTAGAGTAATCCTTTGTCTTGTTTCAATTTGAGACTTTCTTGCCTACGTCAAAGTCTACCTCCGATTGGAGACACCGTAGCATTCGTTCCCTATGTCCATGTCAAGTGCTCCGATTGTTGAGTTATCCCAATACAGTCTTTCACAATACACAAGTTCATGTGGGTTAATTTACACAAAGCTATGCTACTGTTCTAATTGACCCTGTCTCTCTCTGCTTGCTGTGCAGGTGAGTGGACTAACGAGTGGGAAGTGGAGGGCGCCTCCCAAACTGATTACCAGAGGTTTGGAGCAGCTCAGTTGGAGGTCTTTGGGCAAGCAACGTTCGGGTGGGCCTATTGGTGTTACCAAAATCAGCTCAACCGCTGGTCCTTCAAGCAATCGGTGCAGCAAGGGTACCTCCAATCTCCCTCAGATGGGTGGCCATAGCAGATCGACACTCCCAGTCAGTCAGTGATGATCTTTTCGGACCTTTCAACAATTGTTCACTCTCACTCTCCTGATGGAATTAATTAGCAGGCAGAAATAATTTAGTTTAGTCAGCTAAATTTGGCTTCCACCTGGAGAAAGAAAGTCGCCAACAGTCTGCATGATAACCTTTGGGGGAACATTCTTTAAGACCGAATTCAGTTTTCAGGTCTTTAGAGATCATTGCAATCTCTTTGGTGCAGCAGCTTGAATCTCATACGATAGCTGATGTGAATTGTATCATTCGTTCGAGCAATCGATTTTTCAATCAATTTCTCTTCACTTGTCGCATGATTGGACTCTGGATCGAAGTGTGAAAAAATTGGAGTTAGTAGGTTCTTATATGCAGTGTTGGGTGGGCCTATTGGTGTTACTAGAACTAGTCTCAACTTATAACCTGCAAATGACATTTCTGCAATCGCACATTCCATGAATACCTGTGCCGTTGCCACAACCAAAATAAAAGTAAAAGTAATTTTCTAATTTTCTAATTTACAAAAACTTCAAAATTCAATAACTTGTGCACCGTAGGTCCAAATGCCATGAAACAAAGCTCATGCACCCCTCTTTGTAGAGAGCTTTGCAACGGTGTCAAGAACACAATTAAGGATGCACTGTTCAAAAGATCTCATTGTAATAAACAAACAAATATAATAAACAACCTCATTAAAGGTAAACATATAGATCTTCAGAATGTACTATGTTGTATGTACATTTGATTGATTTAACATTCTTGAACTTCAAGGTTAGGGGTCTTTTGCTTCCTATGAATCAAGGCATAGAAATTTTCACTCTTTTCACTATAGAAATTTTGAATGCAACTCTTGTCCATGTAATGTGGACTGTCGTAACACAAAAATATTCTTGTTCAAGTGCTATTGTAGAAGCTCCCTTGCCTTCCTACTTGAAGTGGGTAAAAATTTTGGATGTTAAAAATTCATACTTAGAATAGCATACAAACACAAGTATATCTTGGGGAAGTTCACAATATGAAAATCTAGTTGTGTTTAAATAATTATTTCTAATAATAAAAATATTTACCAAAAATCTAACTTCAAAATTTTAAATTTAAGCTTAAAATAGTATTGAATCTCCAAGGTTGCATAAATAGACATATGCTTGAGGCTATTTATAAATAAAATTTTATTTTTTAAAATACAAATGAAACAAAATGTAGAAGAGTCTTATATACCTTTCATACCAATCTTCGGCCTATTGTAGCTATAAAGAAAATTTGAAGCCAAACTATCTTTTAAAAAAGAAGGGGATATAAAATAATACAAATATTTTTTGTTATAGTCCTAAATTAGTGTGTATTTGAATATTTAATGATTTTTCTACTCACACGGAATAATAGTACTTCTACAAATTCAAATCCTTGATTACATCAATCATTGAATTTATACAACAAGGGATATGGGGGTGAATATTGGTTGGTGCTAAGTTACACTTTGTATTTTTAATTTCAATTTCAGAAAATGAGGACCATTAAATAATTAATGGAAGAAATTCCACCATTTTTTATCCTATAACATGTTAAGAAACATAAGTCTTCAATCAAATCAAGCACTAGAATTATGGAATAAGAGGCATTAAAGGTTGACAAATACTAGTTATTCAAAACTCAATTTTGCACTTTTTGAGAGCCATGTTGAACATCTCTTACTATAACTCCAATTCTTCATTGAAGGTTGACGATTTCATTCCTAGAGTACATTTTGTGTAGAATGGTAATAAACTTCAAGCCATTGAATTATCAATAGCACAATGATCATATTTGAAGTTGAAGAAAAAATAAACAAACATAATAGGCTTGCAAAGTAGCAGCCGTTGAAGATTTTACATACAAGCTGCCAATTCAGGCTCATGCGTCTCCTTAGATTTGAGGAGGACTTCATTTAGAGGCTTGAGGCCGGCTTACAGTGAGCAATCCTATGCTAATTGAAGTGACAAGACAAAAGACACTCCACTGATAGTTCTATTGATCATTTGTTAGTGAAAAAGGACTCCATATTTTTCCGATATTGGTGGACAATTCCATTAATGAAGGCTAATCAATCTTGAAAAAATCAATTTGTGTGAAATTCTTACTCTATCCCTCCCCACTCACCGAGTCCACATGAAAATGCAATTGCTACTTGGACATGTATTAACTTACTCCTTGTGAAGTTTGCCTACCCACCGATACATGTAGGATACATGCCCTTATTTAGAGCCAAGGCTTCCCTGGGGTGTCCATGCTTTTCGGTAGCCCTAATTTCGGGCCTCGAGGTCTCCGCTGGCGCATTTCTTCTTAATTTTTTTTTGGAGGTGTTTGTCGCCAAAGAGAATCTGCTGCAATCTAGAGTTAGGTGATTTTTTTGTTTTCGTTTCTGCAATCGGAGTGTGGAATGGCAGATTTCGGCCTCAGAGTTGGCCCATGGAAGCTTAGTAGAACTTCTTGGAACCCAAGTCATGCAAGGAGGTAAAATTCTTGGGATTCACGGCATTGGGAGACATGCCGCTGAGGACTATGCAGGTTCATGTCTGCCATTCGTATGGAGTCTTTCCTGGATTGTGCAGGTCCGTCGCAGCGAATTCGAATTCGAATTCTGCTGGGAGGAGGAGGGTTGATGCTTCATCCAGCGTGTCTTTCTTTCGGCCAGCCAGGGGCTTCCAAATTGCGTCAGACCAGACTGTGCAATCGGTGAAGAGGTCCTCCGCGCTACTCAACCCAGGGATTTCCAGCCCTGAATGTCGTGCTCGGAAGAATGTGGCGGAACCATCCGATTCTTGGTCGACAGTCCCGGGGGGTCGACCGCCGTTGACAGCTGATGAGGAGGCGGAGTACTCTTTATATGTGCAGGTAAGGGAGAGAATATACTTTTTGCGTCACCTTAACATATGTAGGATTGTGATTTTTGGAGATAAAATATAGAGCTATGGAGAGAGATCATTTTCGGTACAAGTGCCGAATCTGTTAACAGCATTTTCTATCATTATGCGTGAATTTCCTGTGCAATCGTCCAAAGTGGGAGGTTATAGACGACAGTTAGGGTTCCATTCAGAGATTCTCTGTCAGACGCTCACACCCAACAAGGGAAGTGTGTGTATGAATAGATGAGTTGTTGTTGGTAACAGGGGTTAGTATAAACGGATCAGGTCCCTAATGGTATAGTATTCTCTACCTATTAATTTGAACCCATCATTGGTCACTGACATGTGAAATTGTAGATAAGTTTGTAAATTTTAATTAGCTTTCTTTTTCCTTTTTCTTTTCCATTTTTCCAATTTGCTCAGACCTGAAAAATGTGAACTGCGAATGTCAACTTGTTCTTACAGGATTTACTTACATTGGAGACTAAAAAGGCGGAACTGGAAAAGCAGCTTGGCCGGACACCAACTCATCAGGAGTGGGCTGATTACGTGGGCATATCGGTTTTCCTCCTTTATGCAAGGTGCTGTTTGGACCCAGTAGTTTTAGTCATCAATTTGGCACTTTGCTCTGACTTCTCCCTTTCCTTGTTGGTGTGACTGCAATCTATTCTCTATTAGACAAATTTTTAGTTGAAGTCGTCAGTTTAACTCGTAGATGTCAAATTAAGCCCGTCGTCTGAGTTTTCAGTGTATTTCGAACACATGTGACCTTTAAGGGTTTAAGGGTAACGTAGAGGGAACTATGTCATTTTAAGCATTTTAACATATGTAGGAGTGTGCTTTCATTGGGAGATCACTATAAAGCTATGGAGAGATCACTTTGGGTTAAACATGCCAAATTTGTTGAGATCATTTTTTAATGAATTTCTTATGCAATTTCTAACTGGTAGGTTTAGAGTGCTATAAATGACGGTGGACAACTCCATTTCTACTGAAGGATCAGTGGTCGTAGACATTTGACTAAGAGTATGAATAGATGGGTTGCTGTTTGTAACAGGGTTAGTGTAGGAGGCGGGATCAATGGTTTCCTGCTACTGGAAAGTCATAATAACCCTCAGCGTTGGGTCATAATTCTCTATCTCTATTATTTGACGGTGTTGTTCGTTATCGAATAGGAGATGAATAGCATATAGCTAAGATGGTGCTTTTTTTCTGTAGGCAGGGGAGGGGACGAGCAGCGAAAAGGAAGATGGTAGAATCAAACATTATGCTAGTTCATTCTGTGGCTCAACAGTTCCATGGTCGAGGCCTCTCACATGATGATCTTTGTCAGCAAGGATTTCTGGGGCTTCTGAAGAGCACCGAGAAATTTGACAGCACACGAAGCACAAAGTTCTCCTCTTTTGCCTTCTTTGGGATACAAAACCAGATGCGGATAGCAGCCGAGAAGTTTGGCCATGCGTTAAGGATAGGGCAGACGGTGTATGCGAATGTATCATCACTGCTACGACACAAGGATGACTTCGTCGTTCAACATGGCAGACAGCCTACATCCGATGAGCTTGTGGAAGTCTCTAAAATGAGTGCAAAAAAAATTCGTCAAGTGTTCCAGATTATGTCACCAGTGAAGTCACTGGATGCTTCAGGTTCGTGTTCAGCCAATCTCTTCAGCAACTCTTTATGTTCTTTCAAAAGAATCCCGGTCTTGCTGAATGGTATACTCTGGACCTTACCAAATAAAATATTAACCCTTAAAGGACCAAAAATTTCATGGTTTAAAATGACTGAAGTGTATACTTCATAGATGGGACTAAATTTTATATCACCAGAATCAGTGAATGGCATCGCGGCTGTTGGTCTGAATAAATAAATTTCGATCAAAGAAAGTACCCATATGATCTATTCGAAAGTGCTAGAAAACTATTAAGGCCCAATTTGGGCTACTTGATCTTTTAGGGGTGAATATCGTGTCAATGTATTCGTACATGTCAGCTGAATTCCAATGTGGTGAATGAGAAGCCGCTTTAAAAATCAAGGCAATATATTCCTGGGGCGTGATCTCATGGAATTTTTTCTCAAGTGGATATTCTGTACTGATGAAGACTTATGCTTTGCAGAGGCCAGGTCATGCGAGAGTCGTATTGATAGCCGAAATTCGTCTTTCGTGCAGCTGAAAGACAGTTCACCTGCATCTCACCCTTGGCTTTGTGCCCGTGATGAAGAACAAAAAGCCGAAGTCATTCGAGCACTTGCTTCACTGACTCCACATCAGCAACATATCATGCACCTACGCTATGGGCTTGGGGGTCAGCCTCCCCTGTCAAGGTCTGAGGCAGCGTTAGTGCTGGGTGTTTCTTCTACAGCAGTATTGACCACCGAGAAGAGAGCGCTGGGGAGACTGCGGGAACTTGTTTCGGAAGAGGGATTTCTGAACTACCTGAATGATAGTTTTTGGCTCAGATGAGGCTCTTTCCAGAGCCTCAGGTTAGCCTATTCTATTGATCTATATTATTTTTTGCCATTGGGTTGTGCTTTGGTGTGCCTCAGTACTCAATCCATGGTTTCATTTTGATCGTTTGTTCCCTTAGCATTGAATGACATCTCTACTAGGAGAGATGATTGAGAGAGTTTTAGTGCAACATTGAAACTTAGCAAAAGGAGAAATTATAGACAGAAAAGTATTTGCGATTAATGCATCTCAGTGCTAAACTCGAGTGTACAATGCTTCACTAGACTGCCATCCAGATTATTGTATGCAGTTATTCTCTGCTTATTATATTAATATCACCGGTGCTCAACCATTTTGCTGTGACTACTGGTAATTGGACCATTTTGAAAAATATGATTGATGCGATATTCTGTTAAATTCACCAGTGTAGATTTGAAATCTATTGGTTTGATATGTTTTCGAATCAGAGACTAATATTTGGTACTCTGAAGGTGGAAGAGTTGAATGAGTACCAGTAGTCGAAGGTGCAAGAAGGCGAGAGTTGGATGGAAGGGCAAAGGATGCATCATAATCTGAATAGGTCTATCAAAGGTAACGGTGCGGACTGTCTGCGGCCTTAGTTACCCCCAGTAGCCCCCGAGTCGGTATTCTTCTCGAATGACTCCTATCATGCAAAAGTGAAGGAGGTTGTATATTAGTGTCACTGTGGCAATTTAGATGGTTTAGTCGCTTAGGTTAATCGATTAAAGCATGGAGATTCCAGTTGGACAATCTCGCTTGGTAGAGAGGCTTTCGAAAGTGGAGATGGCAGTATTTGTCATCCATATGTTTCTTGCAAATCGTATCATGAGTGGGTTCGTGTGCATGTCTGCAATCGCAACATAGATTTTTGCACTGGATGTGATACTGTTCATGCTGTTCTTATCAGTGGGAGGACAGATGTCTAGTCGTGAATGTTCGCCTCTACATCAGAAGATGCTACAGTAATTCTGCTACAGTTCTGTAGACCTACTATTCTGCATAAAACAACCCCTAAGTTAATCTTGGCCTCAGCGTCGTTACTGGGTTAACCCCTAACTGCCCAAGGCACCAGAATCTGGTGTTTGCAAAACTTCGAGGTTAAATAAAGCCTAACCAAGTTGCTATTTTTAGTAGTTTATATTTTTAGAAAATTCTTCTTGAAGTCTAGTTTTAGCATTGCAAATCCGATCTTGAAAATAAATGATAGTGATTTTTCTATTCACGATTTTGTGCAAGGGTACCTAGTGCAATGTTGACTTCCCGTAGCGTTGAGAGCTTTTAGAAATGAGCCTCAAATACACTAGATCTTGGAGAAAAAATCACATTCAAAATTCATTTAAAAAAATTCTAGAGTAGATTTTAAGAAACCATAAATTGATTGGGGTTATACATGTTAGGCCCTTTAGCCTCATATTTTTTTGGTCACCAAATTTTTAGATTTGACTTGTGTAAAGAAGATTGAAAGAATTTTGCAGTTTTAGCACCCTCCTGGTCAAACGTTATAATCTTTCACTTTATAAGTGATATTGTTGTGTTTTCTTTTCCTACGAGATCTCTAACATGTCTAGTTTGAATTTGTACGATTACAATTCAAAAAAAATTGATACAACATATCAAAATGTTGTCATTTTGTTCAATTTAGAGCAAATTCCAGGAAGCTCAAAACAGGCCTTGGGCATTTAGGGGTTAAGGACAGGAGAAATACATCTATCCATACTGCAAATGATTTTTGAATTAGTGCAGCACAGCAAGAAGAGGAAGAGGGAGGACACTAAATCCTCCATTCGAAGTGGGCCCTGCGGGCCAAATTTACCCCTGGAGAAAATGCAGGAAATTTTTATTTTTCACACAAATTTTTTTGCAAATTTTGAATTTATATTTGCGATCAAAGACCCCAAATGCTAGGAGAGGCTAGCAACATATCCTAGACACGGCTAAAACTGGGGGCTTTTTTTCACTTTTATCCCCCCAAAACACAAAATTCACCCCGCTGGTCCCACTTCGAATGGAGGATTTAGTGTCCTGCGAGGAAGAGTACCGCGAGGCTAATATTTGCCTCTTGCCGACAATTTCAGCAGATCTTAAGTTAAATCCACTGCCTGTGTCTCTCAGCACTTGCCAGGTGGACTGAACATACGCAGGTATTGCCAAGTGGACCATAACAGTTGGCATATGAATCTATTGTATACGGAGTATTATATGAACTGAGATTGACTTTTTGTGCCATTGTAGTTGCCAGGTGGAGGTCACGGTGAGACAGGTGGCTGTTACCAGAGGAATAAAGGTTTTCTTCGCACAGTGTGATTCGTTGCTTGCTCGGTCGCTCCATTATTCCTCCCCTATTATTACGTGCTCATCAAATCCTACCGACATCGAGTTTCTTTTTAGTTTTTTATTCCATTTCAATCATAATTCTACTACGCGTTTTGCAATGTCGGGCACTTGTTTCCAGTCCCAGTTTTACGTGTATATAGTGTGCTCAGCATTTTCTGTCCGTCGTTGGCAATCTTTTGATCGAGTAGCTTTTGGATACATCCAGTTCTCTCATTGATTTGCAGCTTCTGCAGACAAGACTTGTTTCAGAATGCTTGAAGAGTGGACAATTACCTCTTTGTTTGTGTTGAGAGAAAGGTTCATTGAAGCATCGGTATTGATGTTGCGACATCAAGTCTCTGGCAACAACGTTCACCACTCTTACAGCAGGTTTGTGGCAGATCAATATCCTCATGCTTCACAGTATTGTTATATGGTTTAGAAAAGCCTGGTTGTTGTGAGTGGTCTTTTATACGTTTGGCTTAAGCTGATTTTTTTTAGTAATTGTGGCAGAGAATTGGTGCGAGTGATAAGATATTTCAGCTCTATCGGTGATGACCTCCGACCATTAGTGTTCCTTTCAGCAACTAAAGATCTCCTCCGAAGCAGCTTTGATGGTGGATTCCTAGCTGAGTGAGAGAGTCTAGAATGTCGGGAGGCGTGAGATACCATCTTCACATATTTGAAGGTTCAATTAGAAGAATCATGGTTATTGTCATTAGTTCGGCAGTTTCACGGTAGCATCTGTTTAAGGCTGTTGGCTGCAGTCTTGGAAGCAAGCGATTTTATTGTAGAATCCGTGGCACTTGCACAGCTCATTCGAAAACTGCCAATATAACGATTATGTCCATAAGATCAATAAATCTGTCCGAATTGGATGTGGACATGTGAGATGTGGAGATGCCTAGCTGCGAGGTGGAAAGTTTTCAACAACTTGATGGGAGGTATTTCGCGACATTCTCTACATTCTTTTGGGATATTCATCGCACACGGGCTTTTCAGTTGTACAAATATCAAATGGGCCTTTTAGTTGCTAATTTAGTTTCCTTTTTCCCCTCCTACCTCAACTTCCTCCTCTTAGATCAGCTAACTTTGCAATCAACCATCTTAGATAATTGGTCGTGGAAGTCTTCAAACCAACACACCTCTGGAATCATAACCTTTTTAATATTGTAGGATCATCCGGAGTCTTGTCAATCGTGAATCTCTTCGCTATTTTGGAAGCTATAATAATGGATTATTAGCTTCCAAACTGGACTTTCTATTTTTAGTTTAGGCACTAAGGAATTAATTGCAATTCAGTGCAATGGAAAACATGACGCGTTTGATTGATTGCAGGGACGATAAACCGTCTCTACTTCCAACCCGAACTATATTCCTTAGCTACAGTGGCTTCCAGGAGGCCTTTGTGGAGCAGCTCTACTGGGACCTTCGGAACCGTGGTCACACGGCGCTCTTCTTCGACAAGAGCTCCGACAGTTTGCCCCGAGGCAAGGCCTTTCCCGAGCGCATAGTGGAGGCAGCCAGGCAGTGTGTGGTAGCAGTGGTGGTCCTCTCGGAGCAGTACCTCATGTCCAAATGGCCCATGCTGGAGCTTGTGGCCTTTGTGGACGCACAGAGCACCTGCAACCCCAACCTCGACATCCTACCTTTGTTTTACAAGCTGAATGTTGGTGACTTGAAAGATGTTAAACATCTTTCAAGATGGAAGGCGGAGTGGCAGAGATTGGCGGCTATTGATGCCAGAGTGAACCCTGGGAAGTGTGAGAAGGCTCTCGGAATTCTCAATCAGAGAAATGGCGAGAAGTTCTCCGAATACGGAAAATCTGAGGTCAGGTACAGAAAAGCTATTTTGAGGAGTCTTTACAAACTGTCTCGGCCGTATCTCAAGTACTACAGGCCTCCTATGGTGGGCAGATCTCGTCTGATTCAAGTGAGTTTCTGGCACGAGGACCATCTGTTTATTTATGAATTTTTATTAAGCAATAGTTGCCTTTTTATTAAATACGAGACTGAAGTTGTAATGTTTTCAAGTCCAAGAGAGTTTGCAATAAAATTAGTTTATTTTAGGAACATTTGGACAGTATCAAAAAGAGACTCTTCCTTGTGATCCATATGGGGTCTCCTTACGGTTACAGTGATCATACAAAGTCCTCTCTATGATTTATATGGAGAATCTTCCTTATGACATATGTGGAGGCTATTAAATAATCACCATGACAATAGGGAGACCTCCCCATAGATCGCTTGAATATTCTATTCATGAGCTGCCTAAAAGTTCCTGAAACAATCTAATTTACCGTTTGTAGATAGTGCTTGAAGAAGTTTGAACTGACACCTGCTGTTCTTGATAAATATCCAGATAATAGTAGGGGAGCTTGAGAGGCAGAGCAGAGTGAATAGTGGTCGGCCTGCAGTACTTGGCTTGTACGGACTAGGTGGCATGGGCAAGACGCTTCTTTGTAAGGCGTTGTGCAGCCATTTTCGTGAGCAGTATGCTGGACGGGTGTGCCATGTAGAGTGCTCAAAGTCACTCGGAAATCTGGACTTGCAGAATTTGATCCTGGATGAGCTTGCTGATGCAAACAAGAGTAGGTCTAAAACCTGTGAAGAGGTAAGAATTAGAGTCTTGCTCCGTATTATAACAAAATCATATGCGAAGAACTGCCTATGTATTCACTAATAGGGTGGAATTTGTCTGAATTTGGTCCAGAATGATCATGTTGCTTTGTAGTGGTTCGGAAGGTCATTAACTGCTCTACCTCTGTCCTATTTTTCACAGGCCCTAATGTCCATTTCTCTGAATTTACCTCGTGAAGCTGTTTTCCTGGCTCTTGACAATGTACAAGATGGCGACTTGCATTGGCTGCAGTCTATTTTCAACAGCAATCATAACTCGGAGAGCAAGTATGTGGTGACGTCACGATGTTTCAGCAATGTGCAAAGCATTGTGAGGGACAAAGACTTGTGTTGGGCTATTCCGTCTTTGACAGAGAACGAAGCGTTGGAACTCTTTGTGCGAAGTGCAGTTCCAACACTTCGTGTGAAAATCCCACGCTCCTTCTCCACAGACCAGCAGACACTGAACATACTAAAAGGTTGCATTAAGGAATGCTTATTCTCTAATGATGTGCAAGACTGTCTTAGTCAGAGTTCAGTAGCTCAGGGGCACTACAACCCCATGTTGTTGCAGATTCTGGGCTCCTCCATTAAGGAAACCAAATCTTCAAACCCCGTGAACTTCATTGAGAAGTGCAGAATGTGGGGAAAGCTGCAGCATTTCCACAAACATCCAGTTTTTGAGATCCTCAGAACGGAGTATGACGCACTCTGCCCTCAACGATGCAAACTGCTGTTTCTTGATATAGCGTTGTTTGCATCTCGTGAAAAACTAAGGAAGCTGGATGACCTTTGCGCTTGGTTAGAGGGAATGCACGACTGTGGCCGAGAAGAAATCCTCCACAATGTCAGTATTATTACACCCAGATGTTAATATCAATCAAATGTTATCTCTTTCAGTATGGCGACAGTTTTTACCTTGCTTACTCTTCTTACTAAGGTTGAGGATACTATTTGCGTCAATTTTAGCATTTTAACTTTTAACATACTTAGGAGTGTGAGTCTTAGAAGATCAATATGTTGAGCTTTGGAGAGATCACTCTGGGTACAAGAGAAAAGTCTGCTGAGATCGATTATATACCACAATGTATGAATTTCTTATACAATTTCAAATGCAAGAGGTTGTAAATCAATTTTAGTGCGGTAGGTGACCCATTTCCATTCAAAGACCATTGACATCTAGACAAGTAATGCTTACCCCACTTCCTAAAGAATCCAACCAACTGTATGAATAGGTGACAGAGTTGGTGTAACAAGGATTAGTATAGGAGACGTAATCAGGCTCCCTAACGGTTTCAGAACCCTCTACCTTAACCTACAAACGATCATACCCTAGAAAAGCTCAGTAATACTACTACCATCATTTGCATAGTAGAAGCGAGTTTCCTGTCTATGTCCTGATCCGTTCTGATCTGCTTTGCTATGTTCGATTTGCAGCTGAGAAAGCTGAGGAGGAGTTCTCTGATTGAGGATTGGGAGACCAACGCGCAGTCTCAAATCCTATTCCACGACTTGTACAAAGATTTTGCAGCCTATGAGCTGCAACAAAAGGAAGCAGACAAGAGATGGGCAGTGTACAATACCACCAACCTGTGTGGCCTCCCGCAGAACCTGGAGGGCTCTCCACCGGGTCGAAACTGGCCAGACCTGGTGAGGGTCTCCCTCCGCATCGAGCCCCAACTGCCAGGACCCGGTCCTCAACCGGATCTCCAGGTCCTCCAATCGATCGTCTTAGCCTCTCCTCCGGTCCTGTTCCCGAGCCGAAAGAAGATCCAGCAGTGGGAGAATGTGCAGCTCCTTTGCTTAGAAGGCTTTGAGTCCCAAGTACTGGACATATCCCCACTCAAATGCCTCCGCAGCCTCAAACTGGTGAGCTATGAATTACGAACCTTGAAAGGATGTGACAAACTCGAGCAACTCAGGTTTGTGGAGCTGGACTGCAGTGGGTTGCGAGACGGGTTGGAATTTCCCAAGCGCTCCAAGTTGCAGGAGCTCGTGACGGGAGAAATCTATTCTCTCCAGAGTCTTCGTCTTCCAGGGAGCTCTGGCAGTGGTTTGCAGGTTTGCAAGCTCCATGGGTGGAACAAAGCCCTTCCTATGAAACTTGACCTTAGCAATCACTGTCTGTTGAGAGAAGTCGCCATTGTTCACTCGGTCTGGGACTCGGGTCGTGCAAGCTTGTGGGGGAGCTGGAGTCTCAGTTTACTGGGGCTTCAATTTTTGACGAAACTAGTGGACTTGACGTTGGTTAAATTGCCGATTGGGGCGTTACCAGGGCTTGAGAATCTAGTGGGTTTGGAAATTTTGAACCTGAGTGGCTGTGCTAAGCTGGAAGTACTGCCTGATTTGAGGACATTGTTGCGGCTGGTGCGGGTTGATAGGTACGGGTGTGAGAAGTTGCCACTTGACCAACCTCGGGTGTCCCGTGAGTGTAGAGTGATGACATAGACAGAATATACTACGAACCTACAATGAGAAGAATCTGTGTAGTTTTGGGATCAGGAGTAGAGTTCGTTTTGTTGAGCAGGATACTTGTGTGCAAGGGAACGGTCGACTGAAGTGTCACTACAGTGTTGGCCTTCTGACTTCTGAGGAGTTAGAATTTACATGAGACTGCAAATAGCCAAGTGTAGAGAAGTGTAGAGAAAAATATCGAGTTTAGGATTCACTTATTAGCCCTTCAATGCCCAAATCGTTTTTTTGATAATCTTGGTTAATACTCCCTCCGTCCCGAAATAAATCCAAGGTTTCCATATATACTTGTCCCAAATTAAATTCGGTTTTTCTTAATAACTTTTGCATATAGTATCCAAATGTTGCATTCTTTGGTGCGTTGGAACCTCCTTTCACTTCTTAACAAGAGCATATGAAAATTTGACTACTCTAAAAATAGTAATCAGACTCAATAGCAAAAGTGGCGGTTTAGGGATACCCACCTTTCATATGCAAGATCAACAAATTGATCTATAAGTTATTGAAGATATGGTTTAAGAGTGGGCCATGTGGGTTTGTCTTATGGTCCAGATTTTTAGACCTATGTAGTCCAAAACCAGACATGACCAACTCTAAATAAGAACTTTACCACAATATGTGAGGAATGGAGGCCATCAAATTTATTTTTTTACACACGTAACGCAACATTCTCCAAACTGTAACATTACAAAGATCAGGTAGACTAAATGAACCTAAGCTCCTTGCAAGTCTAACTAAGCAGCTTCCTTGTCCCAAATGGAATTTGGTGTTTCAATGGTTCATAGAAATGAAGCTTTGAACGTGCTTGATGGTGTCATCTGGGCATTGTAGAGTGACCGGTAGTTCCCCTCGGCGTTGCATCTTTTCCTTGCCCATGTGCAGTTGTTGGTAGTGATTGCTACCATCTGATAGCATGACTTGGACCATGCACTGCTGCCATGAGAGGAAAATATTGTTCAATTTGTCTTCCTCCATGTTCCAGAAAGCATTGTCAGTGGCCTGAATGAGAGAGTCAATATCCTTTTGTGAAAGTCCATGCTGCAGCGATTGAATAGCACGAAAGAGGCCCAAATCAAGAACATTCATATCAGGGCTGTTTGGAGGTTGGCAACTGAATGTGATATTGAAGCCATTTTGCTTGAGAGCGGCCGCCAAATCAGGTTCATTGCCGGTGGGGTGAGGCTTGGCGTTATCTTGTTGCACAATAATATTGTTGCCCATTGTAGTCTTGCCAACCCAAGCACGCGGCCATTTTTGATGGATTGCCGGGATGAGCTTCTCAATCAACATTGACTTTACCACCTCTTTCATGACATTGTCAATAGGTTTGGTTACCATCGTTCCATGCACTCGGTTCTTGCTTGTCCTCTTAGCAAGCTCTTGGAATAAAAAGGGAAAAATCCCAATTTTTCCATCAAAGCGTTGATTCTTTATAGTATCCCACCGAGGACGAGCCACTGCTGCAAGGAACATAATTTTGGGAATGAAACGTTTATTCCTTGTCATTCACAATGGTGGCTCCTCGTCCATTGCCATATAGAAGGTGGCCTTCGTCTCGGTCAAATAAAACCACTTCTCGTCAATGTGAATTCAGTCCATCATGTCTTGAAATTGTAATGGATGGGCGGGATCCAACATAGATAAGCAAAATTGAACACGAGCAATTTTGTTCTCCTTTGTCAATAACGGCTTCACTGCATTTGAGTGACGCTTGATATCACCTGCTTGGAGTCGCCTATGAAGTATTGTCTTAGGAATGTTCATATGGGCGGCTGTTGAGCGAATATTCTTTCTATTGGATAATGGTATCTCCTTCAACTTTTCCACATCCAAAACCTTTCGCTTGCGCCCCACTCGGCCCCATTTCTTAGAAGACACAACAACGGCAATGTGTCCTTCTGCTAGGGATTGTTGGCCCCTCTTCCAAATTGCAGATATTGTGTCTCGGGTCACACCAAATGACTTGGCCACGTTGCTTAAGGCTCCTCTAGCCAGTACATGAGGTGGCCCAGGGTCCTTCACTTGGACAAGGAGTGACTGGTACACAGCTTGCTGTTGTTCGTCAGTGAGATTGTGCTTCTTCTTTGTGGAGTCCGTAATGGAATTTTGAATGTTGCCAACAACATTGGAGATGTCTTGGAGGATGCCTTCTTCATCGGCTTCAGCAGTCGGACGTCTGTGGCCTTCCATTCTTGAACTCGAAGTACTGAAGTTAATCAAATGAATCTTTCAGGAAAATTACTGGTGAAAACAATATACTTGTAACAACAAGTGATCAAATGCAATTCCAAAAAACTTCATGATGACTACAACTAAGCATTTCCAAAGAGCTTTATGATAACCAAAACAAAGCAGATGATGGGAAACAGAATCAAGTTCAACAACAGGTTAACTTACCCACACAGTATGGTTTGGTCAATAGGTCCTCGGCCCACCCTATCCAATTTATACAAAATGAAGGCCAGAAAAATGGGGGTAGCCCTAGGAAACACGTGATGAACTCAAACCCAATACAGAGGCAGGAGTGCAAAATCAAACATGCCATGGAAAACTACCAACAATTCACATTCTAAAGCAAAAGCAGAGGGACTCAAGAGTACATACTCAATCATAGAAACGAATCAGGTCCTCATGTAATGTGCTAAGTGAATTTGTAACTACTTGAATACTGAAAATGAAAGGCAGCATGAAGGCCTTACCAAAGACTGAAATCATTCCAATGCTTGAAAGAATTGCAAGAGGACCGTTCCTGTCCGTATTCTTGATCTCCTCAATCAAATGTTCCACACAATCGTATCCATAAAGAGAATACTGGCTCACAACAGAGCACTATAAACGAGAATTTGGATGCCAGTAGAATCTATTCGATAGGTGTAGCTCAATGAAGACACATGAAAAACTCAACACATGGAGTTCGGGAATTACTGAACACTCGAGATTTTTTTTTCTTCAAAGGCTACCATAAGCTGAAGATTGTATGTACAAGGAATACATAATAATTTTTTTAATGAGCATTTGCAATTGTGCAAATAGAGCTTCTAAAGAATGGTGTGAATAACCATACCCTCCGAAGAAGTACTCCCGAGCAGCATGAATATCATGAACTGGAATCGCCAGGTGGAATTGTCACCACAGAATTACGAGCCCTTACTTCCTTCGCCCCGAGGCACTTCGAGTGCTAGGTGTTACTCTAGTACCAAAGGAGTGATTCGTTTTGTTTTTGTTCTGTTCCAAGAGACTTCATCGATAGACGGGGAGCAGAGTTGACTTTTAGGGGAGCAGAGTTGACTTTTTTGAGGAGCGGCTGATCACAACACATTTTCAAGAATTTGGTGGACTTTGATGCCAAGGCACCATGGGATTCATACACGGAGATTGTCAATGGACCTCTGTGCATCAACAGTGGTGCATGACGGATCAATTTTCATACCACCGGAGCAGTTTGAAAAAGGGGCACATTTTGTCAATTTCGTAGCATCTTTTCAACTTCCCTATTTGACTGTTGACTTCCACTCTTTCACACTTAGTAAACTTTAGTACAAGCTAGGTCACTATGCAATTTCTTGAAAATATGAACAAGTTATGTACTAATCTAGCCATTTGAAAGAAACCTTGGATTTATTTCGGGACGGAGGGAGTATATCATTGCACAAATATATTATTTCCTCAATTTCCTCAATATTGTTCACAAAAATAAGCTTGTTTGAAAAAAATACTCAAGCATTATTTACTTTGGATGAAAGAGAAGTTAACCCATAGAGATTCACTTGTCAAAAATGAGCAAGTGATTTACAAAACTACCAAAAATCAACATTTTCTAAAAGAAAGAGCTATTGATCAAATTAAATTCATTTATGACTATAGGATCTGATTCTTAACTAGTATTAGGGTTGGATTTAAACAATTTGGTATGTGTGGGTGTGAGCCTTCAAGTTAGCACTTGGAGCTTTGGGTTTATTTTTCGCGATTTATTGTTAGTTTTTAGTATAAATTCATGCAAAATAGTATGAAATAGTAGTTGAGAGAAGTTTGGTAGAAGTCCCTACCAGATTAGTGAGGGATTGTCCTAAAATCATGGAAAGCACAAAATACTCTGCTTTTTTAGGTTTAGGTCTTAGTTTAGTGTCTTAGAGTCCATATTTACGTATTGGAGAGATGTGAGGATGTGAGAATTAGCCAATTCTAGTGTCCTGTCCATGTAAAACTCAACATGTGAGCACATGTGACAGCCTAGCTGAATCATAAGAGTCTATGTTCGGGTTTAGAAGTGTCTAGATCCAATTCATGTGGAATTTGGGCTAGTTATGTGAAAACCTGTAAATGTTGAAGAATACGAACCAGAATGCAAAGTAGAAGAAGGGCGAGGTGATTGGAGCTTACAGAAAGGTGCTTATAGGGTAAAAGCATGCCAAGAGGTCAACAGCGGAACTAATCATCCACAACAAACCCCGGTACCAGATTAATTTCCCCCTAGGGCGGAAATTATTAAGGAACTGCTAAATTTAGCAACTTTATTGGAGGTTTGATTTTGCCCTTAGCTTTTAGACATTCCTTAGAAGATTGCCCAAAAATTTCGGGATTTTACAAAACTCCACGATGACTCCGTGGGAAGTCAACCGCCTTTGAAACTGATGGTAAATTCATAGAAATTATCCAGAGTGCGGTAAAATCTCACTAAAAATTAGATTAGAGTTTTATATATTAAATAAGCGACTAGTCAAGTTTGAAGACTTTCCGATAGTCAAAAGTACCGGAATCGACAATGACATCGAATTTAACAAGAATTTACAACATGGCGGCGGGTTGACCGGCGAACCAGGAGCTAACGGTGTCCGAATGTCGTGAACAAGGAATGTTTTCTTACTCTCACAAACCTTCCAGGCAACTCTGGCGAGTCAGTTTCCTCGGGAAATACAAATTCCATAAACTGGGATTTTGACTTTTCTTTGAAGTTACCGTGAGTGGTTTTTACACATATTTACAGCCTGGAAGTGGGCGATAAGAGGGTCCCCTAAACTAATCGGGGTCTTCTGAACGCGATGGCGCAATCGGTTTTCAATTTGGAATTGTTCTCAAGAAGATAGGAAGAGTTCAGTCGTAGCGTTGACTTTTTTAGAGTAATTAGTGGTAATTCAAAGTTATTTCACAAAATACCTTGGTGAAAGTCAAAGATTGGATTTAGTTAAGATTTCAAATCTTTCCTTTAAAAGCCAATTTAGATTAAATTAAGAATATTTGAAAATATCCTAGGGTTGTTTGCAAAATATCTCAAGGTCAAAATAGTTAATTTCCTAAATATCTTTGGGAAAATCTTAGATTTTATTTTGGACAAGATTTCCTTTCTAATTAAGGCTTGTTCTAGAAAATTCTAAAGATTTAACAAAGATTATTTAGGAAATATCTTAAGGTAGTTTTTGAGTTAAGACCAAATATTTCATGGTAAACTAAGGTGGCGGGGCCTTCTAGCGAGTATATAAGGCCCCCCTCCGAAGTTTGTCGTACCCCATTTTGTTCATTATCTGCCTATCGACACTCTGTCGGAGTACAGACACTCTTTCTTTGTTCAATTTGCTTACCGGCTTTGTCGGAAGCAACTAGCTAGACCAAATTTTGGTCATCTTTGCTCATTTTGCTTGTTTTCTTTCTTTTAGTGGAGGATTTGGTTAAAGGACTCGGGGTTCCCTTTTAAACCATCAATACCACACTAAAACCACATTTTTGAGAGGTTTCATCCTCCAACACTTGCATACCTTCTTCACAAACTAATTTCGTGTCTTTGCAACAGCCATTGAGCTAGAATTCTTAAAGCGGTGAAGCTAGTCTTCACCAAAAGATTCTAATACTCAAACCATTGACCAAACTTCGTTGTATAACAAAGTTTGGTTTGACTTGATCCCTAATTTTCGGTTTAAACACTTTCATGTGTACCTCAATTAGGAATTAAAACCATCGGATACCTTGGGAATTATTTTAATCCTTAATGTTCGGTTTAAACACTTTCATGTGTACCTCCTTTAAGAATTAAGACATTCCTATAGCCACTGGGAACTATAATTTACGAGTTTAATCTGGGGTTGCTCCCATATGGCGAAGCTTTGACCTTAAAGACAATTAACCTTAAAGAGAAAAGTTGGAAAATACCCTCGGTCGTGGGGCTATTTAAGCCAAAACACCACGTCAAGTGGTTCCCTTTTCTCCGCCGGAATTTGCTCATTGTGGTTATTTTGCTTCTATTGCTAAATTGTGGATTTAGTTGATAGTTTAGTTCTCACCTTAGTTAGCTTATCTTTGTTTGGTTGTTTTTGTTTTGTTTTTTGTTTTTGTTTAGTTTAGATCACTTTGTCTTAAAAATCCCCAAAAAATACCCTTTAGCTAGTTACTTTGTTAGTTGTCCCAAAAAATCCATAAAACCCATTAGTTTAGTTGCTTTGCTAGTTATTAACCCCAAAAACCCAAAACATTTAGTTTAGTTGCTTTTCTTAGTTATTACCCTCAAAATCCATTAGTTAGAATTTGCTTGCTAGTTGCTTTAGAAAAACCATCCAAAAAGCCTCAAATCATTAGTTAGATCTCATAGAATTGCTTGCTTTAGTCATTATCCCCCCAAAATCCAAAAAACAATTAGTTAAGAGTTGCTTTGTTTTAGAAGTAGTCAAATCCCAAAAATTAGCTTAGTTGATCCCTTTCATTTTAATTAGTTTAGTTTTGTTGTTTTTCTTTCTTTCCAGTTAACCAGTTAGTTAATAGAAATTAGAACCAGTCCAAAGATCAGAATCGTAGCCAGATCACATCAAAACAAGGAGCCAGATCACATCAGAACAAGGAGCCAACAAGGAGCCAAACCACATCAGGAGAAGACGAACTAATCGAGAACCTTAAAGTACTGATCGAGGTCCCAAGGTGCTGATCGAGGTCTCAAACGTACGGGTGAGGTCCCGATTGAATTTGTGTCGAAATTGGACCATCGGGACTGAAAATTGGCCAGTTGGTCTGTGTTTTTAATGCTGGGGTTTGGTTTGGTTGGCCAGGTCCTAACCAATAACATTGCGCCACGTGGCAACAAGAAGTAGTGACTAGGCAGTACCCGAGGGAGCCAGGCAGTGAGTGGAGGTGTTGGGAGAGTCCAGGCAAGGTGAGGACAGAAGACGATTAAGCCATCAAAGTCAGCTTGGAAACAATTTGGTGAAGTCCAGGCCATCAAGTCATTCAGCTGTTGAACTGGAAAACTAAAATTATAACTTGCCATGTTCGCATACTAACTTGAGAATTTTCTACATGCTAAGGTCCACAGCCATCTAACAACTAAACTGAATTAATTTTGATCTAATTTGATTGATTAGACATACACTACCAACCCAACAACCAAACTTTGAAGGAGACAAGTGAAGTGAAGAAAACAAGTGAAGTTGGAAGTTGAAGAGACTTAGAAGTGACAATTAAGAAGAAGGTGGAGGTTAGATACTCTCGGAAGGAAGGTCGGAATTAAAAATCATTAAGGTAGCATCTCACTATTCATTTACTATTCATTTGGCATTGTTCTTTGTTTTGTTCGTTTTCCCTATTCATCTAACTATTCACGTGGGCCTTGGTTTTGTTTTGTTGTGCTTTTACTATTCATTTTAGATTTGGTTTGGTTTTTATTCCGTTACTATTCATCTACTATTCATTCGGGACAAATTGTTTTTTGTTTTTATTCTTTCTTTACTATTCATCTACTATTCATTTGGAATAGTTCTTTGGTTTTATTCCTTTTACTATTGAAGAATTTGGCTTTTTCTATCAATTAGTATTTTTGGAAGGAATTAGTTGGTCTTGTTGACTTGGGTTTTTGTTTTATTGGCCTAATAAGCCAAAAAGGAAAAGACAAAAAGTCAACAAAAACAATAGATTAATCCATCAAAAATCATAAACTAATGAATAACAAATAAAATTGACTATTCATTGGAATATTATTAATTTGGAAGATATTAATCTTTTAAAATTAATTCTTAAATTAAAACAAATATTCAAGGTGGTTAGAAATAGGGCCTTGAAGTTATTTTAATTCAAAGAGTTATTTTAAAAATCAACTAAAAACCATTAGAAGTTTAACGTAAAATCTTAAAATCAAAGGAATTAAGTTAAATACTTAGACTAACCCATTTATTTGTAGGAAATCAGTTAGAAGAATGTAGGGAAAGGATTTTTCCACACATTCTAACACTAAAACTTCCATCGATAGACGGAGTACCCATGATGGAAGACGACGACTATCTTGAGACCATTATGCTAGTGATCTGCGATGACGGGACTATGGACCCAAAGGTATGTTAATTTTACCCTTTTGTTTTGTCTTGTTTTCGTTTTCAAATTGAAATTAGAATCTTTGCTATTAGAAGTTAGTTTTTAGATTAGGATTTTAGAATTTAAATTAGATTTAGAGAGTTAGAGGTTATAAAACCAAATCATACTTAAAATTTAACCCAATAACGAAAATTACTAATAATTAACCATAACCACACAATTGGATGATAATTTGGAATTTCATCCAAAAGAATCTTTAAGGAATCTTTTTAGGTGGGAATCAAACAAGGGATCTATTAAGATTCCAACATCCCTTTTTACTTTTGAAAATACTTTATTTTTGAAGGATAAAAGGTTGGATGAAGTTTGAGATCAATTTTGGATGAAAAATATCCAATTAGGTCAAAATTCCGATTAAACTTGAAAATCCATAACTTAAAAGAATTAACAACTTAACCTTAGAATTTAGAATTATTTTGGATTAATTTGCTATTTTAGATTAGTGGATGAAGGTTAGCACAACTAAGGGGCCGAATTCACCCCGTGGTAACTTTTGCTAGGAATCTTGGAATCTAGTTTTCTTCACCATTCTGGGAAGGAAAAATTAAATTCTAAAAGGCTACTTAGATACAATTTTAGTTAGATTAGATTTTATTTTCTTTCTTTGTTTTTCACCTAACCATAATGTTTAACTAGTTAACCCATAGTTTTCTTAGAATTAGTGGAATTTTACAGGATTACCAGTCACAAAAAGTGTTCATTGCTTGGAAGGCGAACACTTATTTAGGAACCACCCGATTAGGAGTAAATCTCCAACAAAATTGCCGCTAAAGCCCGTGTGTAACTTTCTGACTTAAGGGTGGAGTTAGAATCACTCACAGTGGGGAATGTAAAGTACCCCTTCTAACTGACCGAATAAGGAATTCCGACATGATTTGGAGTAGTGAAGGCAAAACAAATATTTTCAGAGGTACGTCGATAGAAATGATATGGATTGCAAAAAATTGGTAATTTTATTGCTTGAATTGAAATTATTATGAATTCTGGGAGGCAAAAAGTGCTCCAGACCCATGGCTAATGTGTAGACTCTTCCAATTCCGATCATTCAATAACTTTTTACCTAATCATTATTTCCTACTTTTTTTTTTACAACTTAGGACATCTGTCATGTATTTATTAGTTCCAAACTTGAAAAGGAAAAAAAAACCATTCTAAGCTTGGTTAGAAATACATCCACCTATAGGTTGGGAATGGGTCAATGGTCGGGAAGGGGGGGGGTAACCTTATGTGTGAGAGCAAAGCTTGCAAAGTAGAACAAAATGATTTTTTCAAATTGCCCTAGGCTTTTGATAATGTGACTTTGTTGGGGCTTACAAGCCCCATAACTAAAATTTCCTTTGTAAGGAAGATATACAGTGACAACCGAAATCGAGTACTATAGTGAAACGTTTTCATTGAAACAACCATATCGTAAGCATCAATGGACAAAGTCCAAAAGTGTATGTACGAAAGTTGTAGTGTACGACATGCTACACATTACCATGGAAGTTTGAAGAAAAAAATGGTTGTGATTTGAAAGAAAATCAATTTCAAAGTTAGCCATGTCTAAAACTCAGTTTTGTTCAACATGATTTGGAATTCGTTTATTTTTGTCAATTTTTTTTTAGAACTCCGAAAAAACTTTTTGTACCTTGGCATGTTGGTATACATCATTTCAAATTGTTGTACCCAAAAATTGAAGGAAATTGCCATTTATAGAATTTAAAACACCAACAGTTTGACAAACATACAAATGATATTTGTTCTTACAATATTTGATTTTTTTTTTGGAATTGAGAGTATGGGATAGCATTAGCCATTGTAGAGAGAGCATAGGTTGCAATATGGACCATTGTTACATCTTCGTGCCTTTGCATTTGAAATATTTGTTGAATTTGACAATGCATTTGATTTATATTTCGCAATTGTATAATGTGTTTTTAAATTCAACTTCTTTTGTCCAAAGACTAGAGTTCATGATGCACATAATTGATCCAACAAATCTCAAAAAAAAATTTATCATTGTCAATATCATCAAAAAATTGAAAATTGCCAAAAATTACACTGACCCTCATCAAATCTCAAAAAAAAAAAATTGCATAACATGGTAGCGGTACACTCATGGAGGGCCAAAATTAACCCGGGATTGGATATCACTTTCAATTGTTGTTCCACCGGGGCTGATGAAACACCCATTCATAGATTTTACCATTGTCCCAAGGCCCACGAAGTTGGGGACTATGCTCAATCAATCTTGCAACACTTATTGGGTAATCAACTTGTGATGGGTCCTCATATGCGAATCAACCATATGCTCTACATTTTTGGCTTGACTCTACCTTGACAATTTTATGACTTCTAAATTATTTGGTCCCTACTAAGAGGTTCTTCACTTTGGTTAATCTGGATCACTAGGAACCAAAAGGTGTTTTCACACATGTTATGGCCACGAGGCCTCCTACAGCAAGCGCTCTGGGATGCACTTCTTGACTCAGGCATAGTGGCATTCCTTAAAGGTTAAATTTAATTTTTAGAGATGAAGTCATATGTCTACTACAAGTTACAATATTTTCAAAGTTTTGGGAATTTTTTTGAAATTTATATGAATTTCTTAAGGAAAAAAATGAAAAAAATTCATATAAAATATAAAATATTCACAAAAAATATAAAATTTTCATCATAGATGTAAACCGTACATGAAGCTCTAATTTAGCACCTCACTACCAAAATACTTTCTTTTCATGAGCATAGGGTTTTGGCAATTGGAACTATTAGTGTTAGAGTTTCGGCATTTTAGCATCCAAATTTTTTTGTGTTTGGCAATTTCTAGCTTTTCTTGTTTTGGGGACACCTGTCTTGTAAGGCTTAGGGTGTGATGTAGGTTTTCAAAAGTATTCAAAATTTAGGCAATATAGATGAAATTTTTTTGCAACATTTCGGACATTTCACTTGCAATATTACAAACATGATTTAGACATTCCAAGAAATACTTAATTTATGTCTAAGTCTTACCTTTACATAGGATTTTATAGTGTAGAACATCATGGTCTAAACCAAAGTTACCATATCACTCTAAAATTAAAAAATCAACGAACTGTAATTATAGGCCCAAAGTTCATATTGCTATAAAATATTGAAATTTAAGAATTTTCAAATTGGATTAGAAACTGCACTTGATAAGCTTCAATTCATTAGTTGGACCTAAATTCAAAAAACATCATTTTTATGGCTGAAATTCACATCAAGAAAAAATAACAAGAAATGGCCAAAATACACTACAAGGGTGATCTGTGGATTGAGCATCTTTTTCTTTAGAAAAGTGAATAAGACCATAATGAGGCACTTTGCAATACTATTCACTGCAAATGTACTCAAGTACCCTCCAAATAAATAAATTGAATGAAAAAATTGTTTTTTCCATCCTACAGTTCCAAATGAAGTCATCCATTGGACACTTGGAGTCCGCAACAGCGTTACAAGGTTAATAGCAATTATATTTCTATATCCTATGTAATGTCATCAAACCTTTTGCTAATTGTATTGTGAAATACTTGGCTCAAATTGGTCACTAATGACTTGACTAATGACCAATTCCACCCAAAATAGGTAGTGTCCTTAGCTGAAACAAATCATGATTCTTACTATATTCAAATTATTGTTGAAATTTTCATGTTCATTTTTTTTTGCCAAAGATTTAACTATGCACTAACATAGTATTACCTCTATCCCAAAATGATATTCTAGTTGGACAAAATATTCCGGATTCAGGCTAAAAATAACATTAAAAAAAATCATTTTATGCTATAAGTAGAGTTTGGTGTATTCTTAGCATTCTAAAAACTGAATTTTGAAGCCCTTTTCAAAGTGTAATTTTAGAATATTCAAAAATAAAATTTTTAGGCATTTTCAAGGATCACCATTGGTCAATTAATTGTTGAATGTGAAGTTGTTATTTTATAGGCATTTAGTATATGCCCAAGCCCATATGTGGCCCTTTGTTCCACCTCCTAGAGCTTCATCTCCTTCAATTGGGCAATATTCAAAGAGATACAAAAAATGAGAACAAATAATATTGATTGACTCCATTAATTACTTCATTTATCTTTTGATTGATAACTGCATGGATGGAGGGAACTTCTCCTTGAAATTGTTTTGTTGGTTCCAAATAGCAATCAAAAGACAAATCTGACCAATTCAAAACGTCACAAAGTGCAACCCAAAGATCATTTTGGGACAAAAAATCAAGGCCAACTCAAAGATCATTTTGGGATAGAGGAAGTATATATTTTTGTTCACAAATGTTTCTTTATACAATTTGAATGAATCTTTTTATTTTGAACAGACCTCAATCACAAGTTTTTATACAACATGGAAGTTTGTAACTTGAAGATCAGCTAATGACCTACTTCTAATATTGTACATAATTATTCATATCACTTTCATAGTTTAATAGTAGATGGTTGCCATATTTTGGATGTGACTGCATAAAGCAAGAAAATAAAAGTTCTATAAAGGGCTTTACAAATGTGAACTGAGAGGAAATCACCACCCGTACATCAACCACCTACAAAGTAGCAAATTTTGGATGAAAAATGCCCAATTCATTTTAGATAAATCTTTAAATGATTTTTGCTTGGGAAAAAATGCCTATTTGTCAAAGTTGGCAATTCCCTCAATAACTACTTTTCATTCTTTAACCCTGTAACGTTGTTGTGGACACTAAGTGTCCGATGGATGACAGAGAATACTTTCATATAAGACAGAAGTGCAATTGTTCATCCTTGGAATTTTGTGCAAAAATGGGAGACTTAATACAGTAGCTTGACCTCCAATGAGTAGATTTGATTTTCTTAAAGTAGATGATTCACACTATATTAGAAAGGATGAGTTCTGCGGAGACCAGCCCGTCCTTACAAGGTTAAACCATATTGAACAAGATATAATCAAATAATGAAATGGCATATTATTTTGCTTTTGCATACTAGGAAATTTATATTTGTTGGAAGTTAATATAGAGAATTGCACCAATCAAATTTCACATTAGTTGATTTAACAAATATGAAGAGTTTTTTTCAGCAATTTTGAAGAGTTTATTTAGAAATTTTTATTCATTTTAGTAATTATTTATTTATTTTAGTAATTATTTATTTAAACTAACACATGCAATGTTCTTCACTTAAGATAATGATATAATAAAATTTTCCATTTAGATTATCCTTTCTACAATATGACCAATCAAAGTCTGCAACTTAAAATCATAAATTCTTAGTACGTAAAGGGTTAAAGTAATTTCAATTTAGAACCCCTATTTTTCCCCTAGAATTTTCCTTTTGTTTTCTCATAATTGCACATTTCAGCTTTTCAACCTATATTCCTGATGTTTCCATTGTTATCTAACGGAAGACTCTCTAATTGATAATTGTGGTTTAATTCAGAATATTAATATTTTGGATGTGTAGATTGTTTGTAATTCCCACCTGACACTTCCCTCTACAACTCAATCAAGCATGTAGGATAATTATTTCTAACCTTTCTTTTTGGTAGCCAAAGATGTATGCATTCTTTTCAAGTGGAGTAAACCTAACACAAAGCCTTCTAAAGGAATGAGCTTGTATTTATTGTGAATATTTAGAACATATTCTTTACATAGGCATAGTTTCTACCTTTTTATTTTTTAATCTCATAATTTGCTCTACAACTTTGCCAAAATGTTTATAATTTCATGTTTTGCCCAATATGTAAGGGAACCAATACAAAAATGTGAAATACTAGACACGGAGGCCTAGGCTTGGTCTCCACAACCTAACCCCATTAACCCCTTTAGGATTTGAAAACCTAGGATAATAAACACATTTTTACTATTAACTCACAAACATATTATATGATAATGAAACATTTTCCTTATTATTACCAATAAAAAATAATAAAAATCACTATTATACAGAATGTTAGCAAAAGATGCTCTCCACAAGATAATAATGGGTGAATATTTGCATACAACGAAGAGGTGATGTCATCTTGTAATTGTGTGAAAGATGACATCACCTCTGAGACAAACAAACACTTTATTTACTCTACAGTAGCTTCAAAAGTTTCTATCTATCTATTTGTGCTGGTCTTTGTTGGAATTTTTGTCTATTTGATGGATCAAATGTATATATTAATTGAAAAGCACTCTACTATGTATCCAAGATGGACTGACATTGTCTAAGAAATTGGTTCCTTGATCGGCTATCCTTCACTTCATATGCAATTCTTCTTGATAGTCCACGCTACACTAACATAAAGTTATGAAGTATTGAGCTTATAGGCCATATGCATGAATGATCAAATGGATACCAACGATTGTTGTAAACAATATTCATGTTGGTGATCTCATCTACTAAGTCTATAAATATCTCCTTGGACCCTTTATAGGATATGTCTTAAAGATGAATGTAGTAATTAGCACTAAAATAGATAGAGATCTTACTCGTAAAATCATGGCTAAAGAATCCATGGATCTTTGCTTTGAAAAGAGTATCATCCACACCATTATCAAGTTTCACAACAACATGACTTGCTACTTTGTACAAGATCCCCTCCAACATGATGTTGTTTACTTTGCTAACAAGAGGGATCCATCATTCTTCCTTGTGAAAGCGTCTAGCCAAGTATTTCACAATCTTAGGTAATTGTGTCAGCTTTGGAGAATGTTTCCGTCCAATTAAAATGCCTTTGATTGCTACCATCAACGAACAAAGATCATCCCTTGCAAGTTTTAAAGTCTATGTAATACATTTACTTTCTCAATGGAACTAGCATGGCTTCTCAATTTGGTGTGCCACAAAGGACATTGATGCAACCCCTTGTGATTGTCTTGGTCCACCCCTTCATGATACATTAAATACCCATGAACTTTTTTAAGAGATCTTTAGTATACATGAAGAGAATCTCATTCTTCACTTGTTGGTACACCACATGTATAAAAAGCTTATAAGAGTAATATTGGATGAAGCTTGTTTCCATCAATTTGTTGTTTGTAGTAATCTTTCCAAACCAAGCTACTTCCCACTCAAAGACAAAACACCAATATATCTCACTTGGGCCAAATCTTCAAACATTCATTTGGTGAGTTGTACAAGCAGCATGCTCTAAAGGAGTTCCATGACATCCATTAACCCCTAAAGTTCCTTGACTGTGTTCTCACCAAAAATGCTCCAAAACTTCCATTTCTAGTACAAGTACCAAATTTTTGAAAAATATCATTTTTAGACATATGTAACCATAGGATCTTGTAGTACTCCGGTTTGAGAATATGTGGAAAAAATTTCAGAAATTTCCATTGTGTAGATTGGAAGATATTAGCGTTTGAAGTTGCAAAAGTTCTTTTTTTGGCACTGCAAAAAACCAGGCAGCTACACTTCACAAGGTCAAATTATTATGAAAAAATTTCCAAAATGGTTGTGCTTCTTTGGATTCATTTTTCAGGGCAAGTTGGCTACATGCTTGAAAATTTTCAGATTATTTGGAATTGTACAATATATAGGAAAAAAATAGTAAGTAGAAAGAAGTAGAGAATGGTTCAAAACACTAAATTGTTAAGAAGTTAGAATGATTCAAAGCTTTTCACGTGTATATAAATCTAATAAACCAATTTCAAAATTTTATTTTTGAAAAAAGTGATTATTTTTTATCTGCCCGGACTGCCCAAGTTGAGAAACAAATAACATATTAGGCCATAACTCTTGATTCCTATTTCCAAACGTCATGAAATTTGGTGCATATGAAATATATTCCTTGTCCCCACCTTCTATAAAAATTTCAGCCCAAAATAAGCAAATCTCTAGTCATATGTACCTGCCCAAAATTTCTATGTTGCCAAAAATCGCATGTTGGTCCTTTAGTTGTTAAGGTCTTCTGTGCATACTCACCATGCTTGAAGAAGCAATTGAACAACCTGCAAGTTTACAGTAATCCAACCACTCCCGGTAGTCCCCTTTTGCTTGAAGAAATAATGTGCCAAATCAATATGCAAGGCCCCTACAAACCATCTTTCTTTAGAGATATAGCCATAGAATACATGTATGTAGAATATGAAATAGCATCCATTGTATAAACTTTTGGTTTTCTTCAACTATATAAACAAAATGTCAAGATTCCAATTGGGTTATAGGGCCACCTTCCTTGCTTAAGTTTGTATGGATGACTTTTGTTGATTTACACACTAACTTTTCAAACATCATTCAACAAGAAATCATCATGTAGAAAAGCCACTTCATCAAATAAATTGGTTGTATAATGCTTGAATAAATTGAGTCTAGCTATGTGCACTAAATCAAACACTAAGTCTTTTGAAAGATATTAACTCCTTAGCAACATTTGTATCTGCTCGCTTCCAATCACAAAGATTCTTAAACAACTTATATGATGTGTGTCTAGGTGGAGGGTCAAAAACCTGCATCAATATTCATAATTGTTAAACTAAAAGAATGTAAAGACACATAACAGTTAAAGAGAATTGTAACTAAATGAGGAAGTTAAAAAAACAATAGGAGGATGTTATAAATGTACCTGGATACAATTGTAATCGTACACATATTGCCCTTGCACACAAAGTGAAGTGTGCATAACACATTTGCGGCATCCAACATAACTGTGAACTAGATTTTGCACTTCTACAAAAACCAGGAAACAATAGTATAGGGGTTCTTCGTTTTAGGGAAAGGTTTAATCAGTCTAACGTTTTATGACTAAAAATCACTTACAAATAGATTTATGTTTACAAGTTTAGTATAATATTATATCACTCTTATTCCCATGTGTAAAATTTGTTGGCCAGTCCATTACCAATGTATGTATAAAGTCCCAGTCCTATATAGTGTTCTAAAGGAGGTCAAATCATTCTTTGTCAAATAAATCAGGTTTTGTCAAATGAATCTTATATGATACATGCACTAGGACCTATTCATAACAATATAGTATTTATAAAATAGTACACATAATTCATTAATTATACCTTTTTGTATTTAGGTCAAATTGTCCAGTCAATCTACAGCTATCTTGATCATGCAAAAATATGTCTAGCGTTTCCGTATTCTATGTCAAATAATTCCCAGTTGTGAATTGTATGATGATGTCAAATAATTCTCTTTTCTTGTGGTTTTACCAAATTATGTCAAATAAATCCAAACCCACAAGGGCTAACATACACACATGATATTGTAACAATTCACAAATTGGACCCAACATGCAATTATAATATTAGAATAACTCATAGTTCGACCAATCACATATATCTTATAGTTTACATAAACATTTCACAATTTATAAACATATCAAATATAAGATTAAATTTAAAAATATAAATTAAATCACCAAAACTCTAAAAGATATGGAACATAAGTAATTTAATAAATTAATACATTAATAAATCAATGGATTATATTTAATAAACTAATCAATTAATAATTCAGTAATTAATCAATTAATAATAATAATAAATTATTTTTTTAATCTCGACTTACAACTCCCCAGCAGTAAACCAGGCAATCCAACCAGTCAACCAAACCCCTCCAAACCCCGTCAATACCCCGGCAGTCAACTCACAAACCCGGCAGTCAACACCCTAAGACCGTGGAAGGGGGCCCCAAGACCACTTGCCGCACCCTATGACCGTGCGGGCTCAAATCCCTAATCGCTCCTGAGGGAAGAAGTCCGCAGACTGCTGCGATCGCAATTTCTCACAGATTTGATGAATTTCGATACCAATTTCTCAATTCGACCCAATTTGTTGATTCAATCAATCAATGGGATCATCACAATCCCCACGCGATGGGATTCAAGAAAAATCCAAGAATTTGATGTTTCGATGGAGTGGCTACAATTGCCGTGCCTGTCTGCTTCAAAAATTCGATTCGGTTTCATCAATTTGGCAATTTCGAGCGGACAATTTGTTCCTCACAACTTACGCACACACAGTTATGACAAGGTGTTCGCACAACTAGATTCAGAACCCTGCTCCGATCGAGGGGAAACAATCCAAGATTCGAAAATCTCCACAGCACAAGATGTAGTGACGAAATTTTGCAATGGATTTCGGTACCGATTTGTCAATTGAACCTTGTTTCAATCTCTCATGCCGGAGGTTCGCAATTGATTGAGCAATCAGTATAGAATAAAATAAAACAAAAATTCTTGATTTTAATCCTGTTACCTGGCAGGACTGGTGTTTTGATCTCGAGCTCCACAGCGCACCTGCTTCCTCCGATCAATGGTCGAATTGCTCATCCTCGCCGTCTCTGGCGCCTGCAATTGCAATCTCCATCACCCCAATCGGCCTTCCTCCTCAGGTTTCTTTGATCAACGACTCCAATGCTACGAATGCTTTTGCAATCCCAACACTCAGAATTCGCTGCAACCAGATCCAGTTTCCAAGTCGGACGCTTCAATCTCTTGTACAGATCATTCAATCAGCGCTGCCGACACCCAATTGCTCGCGCCGCAATTTTCACGCACAAATCTCCCGAGCTTCTTTCCGACCACCGCAGCACATTCAATTTCTCACAAGCTTCCTCCGTTTTTCTCATCACACTCCACCGATCACAATAATTCCAAAGCGAGACAGCTCAGGACTCAAAAAGAATAACACAGAATCTCAACACAGCACACACAACCCTAATTTCCCTCACACAAACAATAACAATAATAATTTGAAAGCACAATAATAATCACGAGAATAATATATTATAATATAATTGGGTCTTACACACTTTGCCAATGATTGTTTTGTTTTTTAGTCTTTTTATAGTTTCTAAAAAAAAACGAACCGGTGTGATGAAGGGGTGTGACCTAAGTCACACCTCATTCATCCAAGTGTTTATTTTTATTTTTTGTTTATTTATTTATTTATTTATTCATCCATCCTAGGCTTATAGACCTATTTACACTTAGAAATGTAATTTAACTTTATTTTTACTTTTACTTTTACTTTTTCCTACAAAGGAGTCCCTAATAGGCTAAAATAGTCTAACTTTACTATTTTTACTAAAATTTTCTTTCTACAATAACCTACTAAACTACCAACCCTCTACCTTTCTACCTTCCAAATCCCAAATTGCTAGCCGGACTTCACGAGCAGGTTGGTAGGGACGGAGTATCTTTTTCTAAATCAAATTAGGGTTGGTTAGACTGGCCACTAGTTACACCAAAAAAGCAAAAGAGGCTAGTCCTAATAACTAATATTTTGAAAAAACAAACAAATATAAGGATTGGCTAAACCTACATGTATTATTAAAACACTTTGGACTAATGTTTTTTTTTGGAGGAGAACAAAACACGAGACTAAAAAATGCTTTAGAAATTGGATACAAGGGTAAAGCTTTGCTGTACAAAAGGGAATGAAAACAAAGGGGAATAGAAAACTTTACTGCAAAGACAAAGCTCCGTCGTTAGTTGGAAACACACAAATATGAATGAGGCACTAAATAACAAGAACTTTCAAACCAAACCACATATTTTGTAGGTCAAGGCTCTAGGGGAATTTTGTCCAAAAGAATGGGAAATCTCGCACAAGGAGCTAGTGCAAAATGGTTAGTGAACAAGACAATAGCTAGACCCAAGTTTAGAAACAATCAAGCAAACATAGACGAATGTTAGTAATCAAGAAATTCAAGACATAAGTAATATCAAGCAAACTTGAAGGAATCCCGTGTCCTTCATGAAAAGCTTCAAGACTCCAAACAATGAGCAAAATTTGCTCTAAAACGCAATATAGACAATGGCCAACTTGGCCAACACGTAAACAAAATGCCAACGAACTTGGCAAAACAACAAAAAAGGGGTGACTTGAGAGAGGAGGGAGGGCCTTGTACACTCTTTCTAAGGCCACTCCTTCCTTCATTTAACCTTTAGATATTTTTAGAACTAACTTCTAATTACTATTAACTACTAGAAAAATTGAATCTATTGTTGGATTTTACCTAACTTTTGGAAAAAAGCTTCAATTGATAAATGGACTACGCCATCTGCTTCAATAGGTCCAAATTAGCCAACAAGATCTACTACCCCCTACTCTTTGGTCATTTGGGCTTGCAAAAGCCAACAAATTGAAAATCAAAGGAAATGTAAAAATCCCAAATGATGGAATTCACATTTTTCACATGTTTTGACTTGTCATGAGTATTTGGAGGGGTTGTGAGAGAATGAAAAGACTCTACTTTGGTCTTGCTTGGATGTTGTAAGCTCTCGAAACATCGATCAATGCCTCAAACTTGATTAACCCCTAAAGGACTAGCATGCATTTTTGGCAACATTGCAATTTTTGGCAAGTTGGTGTAAATGAGGATTTGGGTGATTGCAGAAAACACTTGTACTATTTTCTATCACACGTCGCGTGCTGATTAGTTTTTTGGCCATAATTCTTGGGTTTTGACTCCAAATGATTTAAAATATATAAACAAGGTACTGATGACTACTATACACCTTGTCTATTTTTTTGGAATTTTTTTTAAATATTTTACTATTTAATAATAGCCCCCGATATTATGTCACAAATGCCAATTTGGAGGTTTTTAGTACTATTTAGTACCCCTAAAAACGAATTTGGAGCTGAAATTTGGTAGAGATGGTCTTCTAACAGACTTGTAGCTATTGGCCAAAGGAATTCTAAAAATACTTAATTTTGTGTGGTGTAGAAGTCCACAAATTGAGTCCCTTTCTACTAGCATTTTGAAGCATGTAAAAAATTATTTTGGTGTTTTTTTTGGTGAATGACCATCTCTCCATATTTTATACTAATTAAAACATCAAAGTATGTATTTTCTTAAGATTTGGCACTTTTCTAGTTCTCCTACTTAGAATTTTTTAATGAATTTCCTTTGGTGGTTGCCTTCATCTTCAAGGTGCATACATTTGCCATATTTTTTTAATTTAAAAAAAAATTAATTTTCTAATTTTAAAGTACTCCAGAAAAAATCATGAGTACTATTGCAAAACGCAGCAAATAGTACAGGTGTTTTGTGCAATCACCCATTTGTAAATTTTTGGCTCAAAAATTTAGTATGAGATGTGAACAAGGAAAATTTGTCAATTGCACTAAATTTCATGACATTTGACAATATCAATCAAAAGTTATGACCTAATATGTTACCTTTTGTCCATAAATGGATAGTTCGGGGAGGTAAAAAAAATCACTTTTTTCAGAAACAAAAATTTGAAATTGGTTTTCTAGATTTGTATATATGTAGAAAGCTTTGAATCATTCTATTTTGATCAATGAAATGAAAGTTATGAGGAATTTTAGTTTGTAGGCAGTTATGGATTTTCTACCCTAAAATAAAATCATAGGATGTAGATTGTTTATTACAACATTACAACCATTGGGATTGACATTTTTTAATTCCATAATTTAATTCTGATCAATTTAGTATTTTGAATCATTCTCTACTTCTTTTTACTTACTATTTCTTTTCTTATATGTTGTACAATTCCAAATGATGTGAAAATTTTCAAGCATGTAGCCAACTTGTCTAGGAAAGTGAATCCAAATAAGCACCACCAATTTAGACATTTTTTCATAGAAAAGTGACCTTGTGAAGTGCAGTTGACTTGTTTTTTGTAGGGCCAAAAAAATGATTTCAATAAATTTGAACTCTTATATCTTGCAATTCACGCAGTGGAAATTTCTAAAAATTTTACCACATATTTTGAAGTTAGCATACTACAAGATCCTATGGTTACATGTGTCCAAAAAAGCTTTTCGTTCTAAAATTTGGTGCTTGTATTAGAAATGGCAATTTTGGAGTGTTTTTGGTGAAAATATTTTCATGGAACTTCAAGGATTAAATTCCACCAAAATTTAATGGCAGCGCATGTTTAGGTACTTGTTGGTGTTCGATTGATTTGAAACTTGTCAAGGCGCATTATTTGTACAAAAATTTCTATTCATAATTTTACTGGAATGTTATTGCAACTTAGGTAATTTCTAGGAATTTTCCATCAAGGATTTAAGCGGTGACTTTCCATAAAGTCATCTTTTGAATTCCTGAAAAATCCAAAAAATTTAATGTAATTTTTTGAAAGTTTCTAAATTCTAAATATAGGCTTATTTTTTTTACTTTTCACTTTCTATGGCAAAAGTTAATTTTAATTACCTCCTTTAATTTTCAATGGAGAAGTATCATTTGACTAGAAAGGAATTTGACAAATTGATTTTGCTGCTAAGCTTAGGCATGTTTTTATGTCAAACACCTCTCTTCAATCTTTGTTTGCTTGTCCCTCATACCGTTTGAATTTTATATGGTAAGCACAAATCTAACATCCTACGGCTCTCTCAAAATGAATGGTGACCTTGAATTGGATTGACTAAATGTATTTCTAGAGCTAATAGGATTTTCCTATCATGAACTACCAACTCCCTGATAGTCAAATCTTGTCACATGCACTGATAGGTTTAGTTCTAGTTATATTCTAAATTAGAAATCTTGCTACTAATAGAGCCTAAATATTTTTCAAACTCCTAATTGAATTTCCAAAAACCTAATTGAGACCCTAGAAGCCAAGAATTGAGGTGTTTAAATCACCCAAAATTTCTAAGGATGAATCACTATATTAGTAGGAATTTTCTACCAATTATGGATTAAATAAAAAATTTGCAATTTTTTGGCTATAAATATATACCTTAAATTAAACTGATTGTTTATTTTGCATATTTGATCCTTTGATGCCATGAGATTTAAGAAACCGTGAGTTTCGAAGCCGCAATCTTGGTAGTATTGGAAAGCTCTCCACAAGGAAGAATGAATGGACGTTGTTTGGACCTCCGGTGTGAAAGTTATGGATTTTTGAATTATTATTAAAATAAAAAAGTTGATTTAAGTAATCTTTTATTTTGAAAAAACAATAACTTTCACATCGCATCTCCAAAGGCCAAGAAACAAACTTTGCAGCAAAAACCTTGCACTCCTTTGTGCATAAAGCTTTCTATTTGTATCAAGAATGCAACCTCTCACACCGCAACAAATTAGGGGTGCACGGAATCTGTTTTGTGGCATTCCGACTCGCGGCAAAAAAAGATATTGAATTTTGATTTTTTCATGAATTAAAAAATTAGAAAATTATTCTTACTTTCAATTTATTATTATATTGTGGCAACAACACAAGGCACACTAGTTCTTATAATAATAAAACTAAGAAAAGCAAAAAATAAATAAATCTTGAGACCCAAGTCACTATTCCGGGGCTTACATTGTCTTCCAAATTCAGACAATTTTGGCATCTTGTGCTATACCTCATCTACCCTCAAATTTGGCATGTATGTAACTAATATGATACAATATGCAATTTGGAAAAAACAAAACTGAACTTGCTTTGCACCTTTTATTGTCAAAGAGAAATAATAACAACTGAAATGATTGTGAGATTTGTCCCATTTCCACATGTAATAATTCAAAACTTTAGACAAATTGTGAAGTACAAAGTGACCATGCTCATCACATTGATAGAACATACACAAAACTTGTTTTTTCTAACATACTTGGATGTACACCCTCTATCCCCAAATGACCTTCCGATCACAAAAAATGTTCAAAATTAAGGCTACCAATAACGTTACATTTCAACCTATTTTATGTTGTAAGCAGAGTTCAATGCACTCCTATCTTCCTAAAACATTGAGTTCCAAAGCCCTTTTTCAAACCACATGCATTCTTGTATTAACCCTTTAAGGCCCAAGGCCTTTTTTCTGCCAAAAAACCATCAAAACTGCCATTTCTATAGCAAGGAGTAAAAAAAAATGAAAAATGTTTTTTTTGCACATCTAACCGTAGGATCTTACACCTAACTAGTATGAGAATGTGTGGAAAAAATTTCAGAATTTTTGACCGCTCAGATTGCAAGATATCTGCGTTTAAAGTGGAAAAGAACAAGTATTTCAGCACATTGCGGAACTAGATTTTTTCACTTTAAACATTTTTCACTTAAAATTTTTGCACTACAGAGTTTTGTGCTTTAATTTTTTATAGTGGAGAATTGAGTTGAGAGTCTAGGGAAAAAAAAAATATTCAAAAAAACTTAATTATCATTCCTAAAAAATTTATTAAGTAGAAGTAGGTACGAGATTGAAGGAAAATCTAAAACATTAATATATTTTAGATGGAATTAAAATACACTAATTCCAATGGTGAGATTGTTCTAGCAAGTAAAATAAACCACGAGAATTTTTTTTTTTCTGAAAAATTGCAAAATTAGCATTTAGAAATGAATCCTACAAGTTATTTTTTTCAAGAAGATGCTTTAACTGCCCGAAAAACAAGAATGTCCATAACTTTCTCATAATAAATCCAAATGAAATGAATCAAAGCTTTCCAAATAGACAAAAATATAATCTACAAGAAAAAAAATATTAAAAAAAAAAAATCAAATTTTTGCCAAATTTTTCTTGCTGCCCGGACTACCCAGTTACGGGAAAAAAGTAACATATTTGGCCATAACTTTTGACTCCTATTTCCAAATGTCCTGAAATTTAGTGCATATGAAAGATATTCCTCGCGCCCACCTTCTAATAAAATTTCAGCTTAAAATATGGAAATCTCTAGTCACATGGACCTGCCCAAAATTTCTATACAGCCAAAAAAGGCATGCCGGTCCTTTAGGGGTTAAAAAGTGAAAATTTCTAGGCATTTTCAAGGAGCATTGGTAGACACTTAATTCCTAAATGCCCAAGGTCTTTTTTGGCCTTCTTGTAATTTGCTCTAACTTGAACATAAAGCCAAAATTTTAATAAGTTTTATCAATTTAAAAAAAATTGTAACCATACAAATTTAAACTAGACAAGTTAGAGATCATATGGGAAAAGAAAATACAAAATATCACTTATGGATTGAAAGAATAAAATATTTGATCATGAGGATGTTAAAACTTTGAAAGTAATATGAAGACGTTCAATCTTCTTTTCACATGTCAAATCTAAAAACATGGTCACCAAAAGAATATGAGATTAATGGGCCGGGTATAACGTGCATAATCCCAATCAATTTATGGCTTCTTAAAATTTGCTCTATGATTTTTCTAAATGAATTCCAAATGTGATGTTTTCTCCAAGATCTAGTGAATTTGAGGCTCATTTCCAAGATCCCTCAACACTAGAAAATCAAGCGTTGCAATGGACACCCTTGCACAACATCTTCAACAAAAAAAAATCAGGATCATTCATTTTCAAAATCAGATTTTTGATGCTAAAACTAGATTTTATAAAGAATTATAAAATATAAATTATAAAAAATAATAAGTTGATAAGGTTTTATTTAACTTCAAAGTGTTGTCAACACCAAAAATTTGGTGCCTCAGGCATTTAGGGGGTTAAATGGTGAATGTGAGGTTGTCATTTTGTAGGCAATTAGTATGCACCCAAGACCATGTGTGGTGCCTCCTCAAAAGGCCTAGAGCTTCATTTCTAGCGTTCAATCGAACAATCGGGCAACACTTGACTAGACGCAAAAAACAAGAACGATTCCACTCACGAATTGAGATTTATGTTATAGACACAATGGGAAACGTCAATTGTTTACACACACAATATTGATTGACTCCATCAAGTCATTTACCATTGCATTGCTCTCGGAACTGTCACCATCTCCCTTCCTCTCAAATCACAACATACAATTGGAAGATCACTTTGGTCTTTGAAACAGAAAAATTAAGGAAAACCAGAAGATCATTTTGGGATGGAAGGAGTGCTTTATTTGTTTGCTATTTAGTAGGTTGCTCATAAAGTAACATTGTAAGAACTGATTATAGAGAGTTTGGCTTCTTGGAATATTTTCTAGTCAATTTTTAAGGAAAGAAAAACAATATTCACTAATATTTATCCCAAGTCGTTTCATAATTTTTCAACCTTTGTGGGATTAGTTACAAATTTTGAAGTGGAAACAAAGTGTTCACTAAAACCACCCCTTCCTGAAATGTACACCATTTGTACAACGATGGTGCAGGGTCATTGCAAGAAAGGGCGTTCAAAAAGCGTAGCGTTTTCCACAGTACTCATTTTTTCTTTCGGGAAGGCTTTATAATTAGAAAATTAATTTTTAAAAAATATAAAAAATAGAATTAATGTATACACCGTTAAGAAGAAGGTACCCTAGGAAGGAAAAGCATAGAAAAATTCTCTAAGTAGGAGAACTAGAAAAGTGCAAAATCTCAAGAAAATGGATACTTGCCCTGTAATTTCACATTTTAATTTGTAAAAAATAAAAATAAAAATTTAAAAAACCCCTAACAATTGGCCATTTGGAAATAGTTCATAATGATGAGATTTCACCAAAAGATTTATCTTAGAACCATCTTCATTGTTTAGAAATTGCGCGCAATGGGAGTGTTGTTTGCACTCATGTGGAGGACACAAAATAATATATTTTTAGATTTCCTTTGGTAGGAATATGTTTTTCTATTATGCAAATAGACCATGAAAATTTCAGCTCCAGATCATTAATTTTGGGGACTTGTAACGTAGTAAAAACCCCTAAACCTTACATTGTAACAAATTAATAAAAATAATTTTTAAATATAAAATGATTTTTTTTAATTTCTAAAAAATAAGGAACTTGATAACCATCAAGTTAGGTATCTCCAATAAAATTTTCATGTTCATTGGACTTTTGTTTCAAAAGTTATAGCAAATGACATGAGAGTCACTTGCTCCGCGACTAGCAAATAGGACCAGCCTTTCTTGCAATGACCCTGCACTAATGAGTGCAAAATGTTAATATCTGTTATAGGTTGTTTTAGAGCAAGGTTGTCACATCAGACGGGTCAGGGTCACTGGATGTCCCGGATAGATGGGCGAACCGGACTGAACAAACGGATGGTCTGGACGGGTTGGGCAGCGAAAATTTGTCCGAAAATTTTCCTTCAATATGTGACGTGGCTGGTCTCTGTAAACGTGGCATTCCCTGCTAAAATCTGGGCGGAGACGTATAGTAGGGGCGGAAACTCCCTTCACTGGGCGTAAACTAAGCGAGGCAGAAACTTAGCTTTGTCTAGGCGCGGAGGTGTAGGTGAGGGCTGAAACGTCTTTGTCCGGACCCAGACCGACTCGGGTCTGCACCTCCCTTGCGTCCGCGCTCAGTTCTATATTGCGTCCAAGTCTAACCCTGTGTCCGTGTCCGACTGGCTTGCGTCCACGCCCAAACTCAGCCAGGTGTCCGCAAGGTAAGTCCACGTCGACTATTTTTACTGACATAAAAAATCATCTGCTTGTTGACTACATCGGACAGGCAGGCGGATGGTCTGTCTAGTATGACAACCCTGATTTAGAGCAAGGGTTACTTTCACCAGGTCCTCGCACTCTCCTACTTTGCCAAATCAATTGAGAAGAAGAGATTGCAGAGCCTTCCAACCTCCGCTCCAGGTTCGCGATTGAGCGGGAAGCTTCAGTTGCATGACAAGAGGATTCAAGCTTGCGGGAAGCCTGATCAAGTTGTATGCCAATTCTATTGCCGCACTGCATGACATCTATCACGTAAATGGTTCCGTTGAGTTGCGTTCCAAATGCTGCGATGATCCTCTTCATTTATCATTTTTTATCAGCATAAGTCGCCTCTTGTTTCTTCCTGGGAGCACATCATAGATTTCGTTTTGTGTTAATTTAGCTTCAGATGTATTGAACGATTGTTGCTACAATAATTCGATCTTAAAGAATGATTCATCAAGAGTTCAGAAGAAGTACAAGGTCCAGTCGATTGATTCCCAAAACTTGAGAAGATTCACTACTTTGATTTTTAGCTAAGTCTGTTTGTGTACAAGCTAAGTGTGTACTACAATAGGACCTGGAATCTGGTGATTGCATTTAGGGCGCATTCTAGGTGCTACATACGATGATCCTCAATCTTTTTTTTACCAGCACATTTGTTTCAGAAATATATAATTTTTCTCATGTTCCTCTGTCTACATGTGCATGTTTGTTGGTAGGTTGGCGTTGCTCATTAAGTATATGGAACCTCATTCAAAATACTAGCAAGTGATTTTCTGTAGCAATATTTGTAGCACGACTTAATTTGATCTTCAATTGCTAATTGACTTAATTTGGTCTTTGGCTTGTGTCTTAGTATGCCAGGATGGAGTTCCATCCAAGATTTACATTGAACCTACAATCTGTCTTGTCCATGGCATCTCTTAGAGTGCCACTATGTCTAGAGACAAAATTTCATCAAGGAAGTGACTTCTTTTGTGCTGAGGAGGTTGGCCCTAGCATAATCCATATGAGCGCCTACGGCTTTACAATGCAATAATTTTTTGGGAGGCTATCTAGGAGCTATTTTGTCGTATCTTTGTATCTTGTTGTAGCCCATCTGAGGCGCTAGGTACTTTTAATTTTCTCATGCAACACAATTATTTGAGTAATTTTTAATAATTGTGAGTTAACAAATAGTCAATTAATTAAGAGTTGTGTAATTGTCAAAATAATTAATTATCAATAATTTGACTACTCATATTTTCATTTGATTGTAGAATGTAATGGAGGTTAATCTATTTCTATGGCTTCCTCAGCATCAATTCCTTCTTTAGCTAGCAGTCTAGGTACCCATTCCATCCTTCACTAATTGCAATATTGCTTTGACAAAAAATTCCTTAATCTTGACCAATGTATATTCTCAAAGTTGCGACACTTCCACAACACTACATGATAGGCTCTTAGCAAATATATGTGCTTCTAATGCCAACTGCAGGAAGGTTTCAACATTCTACTATAAACAAGTTCTTCCGTGCCCCTCTGTCTTCTAATCATCAATCCAAATACTCTACTAATTACAACCCTCATAATCACTTAGGTGGAGGGAAGAGGCTGAGCAAACTCGCTCTTTGTCAATTCGGAAGTCTCAAGATTGATTGAGCATATTCGAGTAAATTGTATACATGTGCTGCCTATAGATTCTAGGTTCTTAGAGCCTCTTGGGCTTCCACAGCACTAGATTTTACACAACTCTATGAACACTAGTAGATAATAACTTCGTGTGTCCCTCATTTCTCACCCTCTCCCTCTTCCTCCCCACCTGCGAAAATCGAGGCCTACAACTAGCTCAAGTCTCAATTCATCGTTATCTACATGCATAAATGTGAGAATTTGCCTTGAATGAGGGTCGCCTAGGGTCGTGACGCGACAGGCTACCTACAAGTCACATTGATCCTTTGTGGGAGTTGCCTTGCGTTGCTTGCATACATGCATGAAACCGCGTATTCGTGTCAGCTCTTTATCGAGACAATTCTTAGCGGGAACATATATGCTGCTACATACATACTCCAATCCAAAGCCCTTCCTACAAAACTTGACCATAGCAATCATTGTCTGTTGAAAGAAGTTGCCATTGTTCACTCGGTCTGGGACTTGGGTCATGCAAGCTTAAAGGGGGAGCTGGAGTCTCAGTTTACTGGGGCTTCAATTTTTGACAAAACTAGTGCACTTGACATTGGTTAAACTGCCGATTGGGGCGTCACTAGGGCTTGAGAATCTAGTAGGTTTGGAAATTTTGAACCTGAGAGGTTGTGCTAAGTTGGAAGTATTGCCTGATTTGAGGACATTGTTGCGGCTGGTGTTGGTTGATAGGTAAGGGTGTGAGAAGTTGCCAATTGACCAACCTCGAGTGTCCCGTGAGTGTAGAGTGATAACATAGACAGAATATACTATGAACCTACAATGAGAAGGATCTGTATAGTTTTGGGATCAGGAGTAGCATTCGTTTTGTTGAATAGGATACTTATGTGTAAGGGAACGGTTGACTGAAGTGTCATTACAGTATTGGCCTTCTGACTTCTGAGGAGTTAGAATTTACACAAGACTACAAATAGCCAAGTGTAGCCAAGTGTGGAGAAAAATATTGAGTTTAGGATTCACTTAACTTATTAGCCCTTCAATGCCTCAATAGTTTTTTGATATTCTTGGTTGATATATCCTTGCACAAATATATTATTCCCTCAATTTCATCAAAACTAATCATAAAATAAGTTTGTTTGGAAAAAAACTCAAGCATTATTTACTTTGGACGAAAGAGAAGTTTACCCCTAGAGATCCACGTGTCAGAAATTAGCAAGTGATTCACAAAACTACCAAAAATCAGCATTTCCTTAAAGAAAGGGCTATTGATCAAATTAGATTTATTTATAACCACAGGATGTTATTCTTGACTAGTATTATGGTCAGATTTAAACAATTTGGGGTCTGTGGAAAATGTATGTACAAATGAGAGTAAAGCTTGCAAAGTGGAGCAAAATTATTTTTTCAAAATTGCTAGGCTTTTGATAATGTGGCTTTGTTGGGACTTACAAGCCCCATAGCTCAAATTTCCTTTGCAAGGAAGATATAAACGACTTTAGATTTAAATAGACCTTTAAAGGTAGGAAGAACTATGTAAATTTTCAAAGCAAAATGTTGTTGGGATCCACTAGCCTAAGTCAAGGTCCTCCAAAAAACAAAAAAACAAACTTATTTATAACACTTGAATCTTCAAAAAAATTAGATTACCAAGAAATTTATTTGTTTCCCTAATCTTGCAAACAGAAACAAGGAAAAAAAACAAATTTGATATTTCATTTTAGATGCCCAATTTTTTTTCAAAATCCATTTTAGAATAAATCATCACCTACCTTGAAGTATTTTGTTCATCATCTAGATACAAACTTCAAAATAATTCAAGTACCAATGATGCCTTTTAGATTGAAGCCTTGAAGGTGGTTTATGCATTGACGTATATAGGATTCATTTGTCAATTTTTGAGTGACCATAGGGGTTTGTTTGAAGTGTACAATATAATATCACATTATTTTGAAGTTGCATGACTACAACATTGTAACTTTTGGAGCAAACTTTGTGTATCCTTTCATCTACATTTGGACCTTTAATGGCCATCACCAATCACCCAAAACCACCACAAATTTTCAAGAGCAAACAATGATAGTTGAAACATTTTGTACTTCAAGGGTATTTGTTTAAAGGGAGTGTAGTGACATATGTAGATTCTCTAGGCTTTCAACTTTGAACATTCATGAAATATTATTCGATTGTTTTAAAATTATAAAAAAAAATTGGATTAAATTTTTCCTAAGATCGCTATTGCATATATGTATATATATATATATATATATATATATATATATATATATATATATATATATATATATATATATATATATATATATTGTCCATTGTATACAAAATTTGAAATTTGATTGTATGAGATTATAGAAACACAATATGTGGTATTAATAAATGTTGTTTGAAGCTCTAACTTAAGTTCATCACTCAGTTAGTTGTTAGTAACAAAATCCAAATGCTCAATAGTCATCATTGGTGTTAAGATTATATTATTTTATATAATACGCTCTCCATTACTAGTTGATAGTCAACTAGTGACTAGATGGGAATCCTTCCCATCAATGGGAGAAGAGTACTATTCATCTTCTCCCTCCTTGTTTATGTTTGTATACCTTTTTCTTAATGACACTTCTTTATTCTTGCGTACGTTGGTATTTTGCTACCTTCTATGTTTTGCTTAGTTTTATATCTTTAATTCATTATCGGCACGCTCTCCTACTTTTGTTTTCAAGTTCTTAAGTTTTAAAACTTCCGATTTAGATTTTATATTTTGCTAGGAAGGCTTTACAACCTCCCCATATGTCCATTTTTTCATTCCCTGGAGCTCTTTGTAGTACCCTTCCGCTTTGTGCACCGAGTTTCTCTCTGCAACAATTCACCACCCACTCACTCTCTGTGCCCAAGCGTTGACAAGCCCCTAACCTCCCTCCACCACCCCGGCTTGTCACTCTCTTTTGTTAGTTGCCTTCCCGCTCTGGCCATCGGACCGACACTCCCTATTCTTGCCCCGATCTGCTCCCTTTCCTGCACCACACTCTGTAACCCTCCATTCTCCTTCTTGGTTTCATTTTTCATCTTTGCCTCTTCCTCCCGCATATTTTTTTCTTTCCTTGCTTCCCTTCGCCTCCCACCATCTCCTTCCTTTCTGAGTTGCAACCCTCTAGCTCCCTTCCTGTTGCCGCTCGACCATCGATTCCAACTAATTCTTAAATTATCTTCTATTTTTATTTTTATTTTTAATTGACCTTTGATTTTTGATTTTGTACAAAATAATAAAGTGGTAGAAATAGCCTTTGCTGCAGCAAGTGGCTTGTATCGGATTCCGATCTGACCACCTATTGTATCTAATTTTGCTTTATCTTATAAAGATAATAAAACTTCTCTTTGGCATGGAAGATTGGATCATCCTTGCTTTACTTTATTCAGAAAAATTATTCCATGTATTGCTGGTCATAATTTGCAACTAGCAGATGTCAATTTAATGACATTATGTCAAACATGTGTCCAAGGCAAGTTAAATGCTAGACCATCCTTATGGCAACTTCCCCATGAATTACCACCAATGCTTTCAAGGCTATATGGTAATATTTGTGGTCTAATGAATCCTATGTTTGGACCATTTCGATATTTTTTGGTTTTGGTTGATGCATCAGGCAAACAATCTCATGTCTTGTTGTTATCAACAAGAAATTTGGCCTTTGCCAATTTATTGTCAATGCTCATCCATTTCAAGACTCATTTTCTTGATTATCAAATTAAAACGCTATGTATGGATAATGCCCAAAAATTTCGATCAAGATCTTTTTAAGATTATTGCATTGCAACGGGAATTGACTTGACTTACTCAGTTCTATATGAACATGCTCAAAATGGATTGGCAAAGTCATTTATCAAACGGATCCAACTCATTACGAGACTCTTGCTTTTTCACGCCAATTTGCCTCCATTTACAATGGCTAGCAGAAATAGTCGTACAATGGAAGCTTGTTCTAAGAATTTGTTGTCATTTGTACATAATATATCAAAAACTTGAAAGTAAAAGAGTATAAGAGCATATAGTTGCAATAAATATGTAGCACAACCCTTGAAGTTGAAATATGAACCCAAAAAATTTAGCTTAAATCAAATATGCAACTAAGATGTACAATTCTTTTTGCAAAAACTGATAACATTGTATATTACTTGTAGAAAATGAAAGTACAAGCTATAAAATGACTTCACAACTCAAAGATGCAACTTCTAAGCATTGAAGATGACTACCACAGTGTATAGCCACCTTTTGCTTTGAAAACATCAGCAGTTCTTTGAGGCATAGAACATATCAACTTCCTAACAACATCAATCTCAATACTATACCAAATTTCTTGTATCTTCTTCCATAAATCACTTTTGCTAGTAGGTTTCCTCTCAAACCTTCTCATGCGACAATCTACTTCATTCCAAAGGTGTTCTATAGGATTGAGGTCAAGGGATTGCGGTGGGTGCCAAATAAGATTAAACTTTTGTGCAAGCAACCAACCTACAAAATAATTTGCAGTATGTTTGGGGTCATTGTCATGTTGGAAAATGACACTCTCTTCCTCTAAACCATACATGCGTATAGTCTCCATAAGTTCTACCTCCAAAATCTCTCGATACACATATCTATCCATCTTCCCTTCAATCAAATGAAGCTTGCCAACTCCTTCCCAACTCATACAACCCCAAACCATTATACTTCCTCCTCCATGCTTAACTGTACATTGCACATGCTGGTCTAAAAGACTCTCTCCACTCTTTTTCCAACAAATTGACGTCCATCTGAGCCAAAAAGGTTAAATTTTGACTCATCAGAGAAGATGACAAAATTCCAATCTTCTCAACTGAAAGGATTGCACTTCTTTGCCCATTGAAAATGATACGCTTGATGCTTCTTTGTCAAAAGAGGCTTCTTGACCTTCACATGTGCTTGCAAGCCTTGCCTCTGAAAACTCCTTCTAATTGTATCATCACTCAATTGCATGCCCTCAGATCTTAATTCTCTTCCTATTGTTGTAGCGTTTGATCATTTAACCTCCTTACAATGTCACGATTGTCGCGCTCATCCAGAATTCGAAGTCTATCATGTGAAGTTTTGTCTCTCAAACTCCTTCTCTCACCAAATCTTCGTACTATGTCACTACAAGTGCTTCAAGGAATTCACAAAATCGCTGAAATTTCACCATAAGAGTTGCCTCACTCGTGCATCTCAAGAACTGCCTTTTTCTCAGTTTCACATCTTCTAGGAGCCATAGTAAGTCACTTGGAACCTCTCTAAAACGCTGAAATTTTTTGTAGCACAAGAAAAAATCAAAACAGCACTTGCATTGAAAAGATAGTGGTGTGCACAACCTGTATGCATATTAAGTTGTACACACCACTTCAAGATATTTCACAATCTAGATCTTCCAAGTGGCTAATTTTGAGAAAAATGATGCTAATTACATGTCATGTGGTTTTCTTCATAAATGAAGTCAAAAAAATCTCTGACAGCTTTACTTTTTAACCACTACTTGAGCTATTTCGAGAATATACCTTGCTGTCCAAATACTTCTTCTGGTCACTGTATGTGGGGGCATGCAATTCTATATGCTGCAACTCTAATTCGACTTCGTCCTTCATCTTTGGAGATTGCTTCATCACAAGAGTTTCTTTTGGGACGTATTCCCAATGTATCTCACCTACAAGTACTTGGTTGTCGTATATGGGTTCCAATTTTGGACCCTCAACGCCATACTATTGGAGCTTATTGACAAGAAGGCATATATGTTGGGTTTGATTTTTCAAACATTATTCATTATATCAACCTATCAACTGGTAAGCTACTTCGAGCCCATTTTGTCAATTGTCGATTTGAAGAAGACGTATTTCCATTTTTGAAAGGAAGAGCACCTAATCAAGAGTTTTCTAACGGCCTTTTGTTCAAGGCACCTGAGACATTTACAATGAATCCTGATCCTAAAACATCTTTGGCTGAATCTGAGGTTGTCAAAATTTTGCACTTGCAAAAGATTGTGGATCAAACACCTAATGGTTTCATTGATGCACCAAAGATTACCGAAACTCCATTGCAATAGAAGAAACCCGCGTTTTTGCAGATCGTCGATTTTGGACACGCTGACGTCCATGACGGTGTCACGGGGTGTCACTGTGGATGTCATTTTTTTCGCGTCAAAGTTGACACGTCAAAAACATCAAAAATCTGAGATAACATGGCTTGAAGTCACCATGATTTTAGCAGACATCAAAGATGCCATGGGTCAACGGGGTCCTCAAAGGCCGCCATGTGGCTGCCACCTAAGCGCCACACGTGCACGGGCAGCCACGTAGGAATTTTTTTCATTCAATTTTGTCCATGACGTGGCATCTGAGGTGGACCTGACGTGGCAGCGGAAAAAATGACATGGCATCCAACAAGGTTGACGTGGCATGCCACGTCAGCATAGTTTTTTGTTGTCTAAGAATTTTAGTAACGTTTTTGGAGACGTCATCTTAGACGTCTACACTTAATAGGGGTATTAAGGGGACCAAAAAATTAAAGGGACTTATCTTGGAAAACTGTAGATGTTTGAAACATGATGTACAAGCGCCGAACACTTCAATAACTATTGATGTACAGAAAAGGTAGATATTTATATAGTGTGAAATGTCGATTAATTAGTATGGGTCCCCTTAATACCCCTATTCAGTGTAGATATTTTTTGAGACGTCAACTCTAACATCCACACGTTTTTTGGGATGTTAAATTTAACGTCTACATATCTTGTGACATCAATGTAGACATCTGCATTTCACTATGAATACCTCTTGCAATGCTTAGGATGATTTAGAAGAACATAATGATGTCATGTTAGACGTAGGTATCCTACATGACATTCATGTACATTTTACAATGTCTAATACAACATATCATACACAGTACACCATACATAATATACAATACACCATACAAAATATACCATATTTGAAAACTGTATCACATGACTTTACAAGCCACTTCATGTGAGTATATAGAGGGAAGAAGATAGTCTCTTTATACAGGTAGGGTGGTAGGAGGGAAGACAAACTATATGGGATATTTAAAATGCGTGAATTAAATTTCTATGGGGCAACACTCAAACGTCCAACAGGACATCCAAAGGATAAAGTGGGTTGTCTACTCCTATGTCCCCCCAAAGATTATCAAAGATTTTAGAGACATACAAGGAGACAATGTTGTATTGGAAGATGAAGCTTAGCACTTGTTGGTCCTATATATTTCAGTGGGCCAACACACAAATGTCCGAGAGGACGGCTACAAGATACAATGGTTTGTCCGCATGTATGTCTCTTGAGGCGTACTAGTGTTTGTCAAATAGTGATGGAGGAAGTCTCAAAGCATACCGGTGTCTTTTAAACATTTAGGGGAGGGGGAAGGCACGAGTTTACATTTAGGGATTGATACTATACATTGCAATTGAAAGATGAAAAATTAATACATGACCACTTATGCACATGACACTATAAGAAAATAATATTTAATTTTATTGCTAGATTTTGCGTCCTGATGTCTTGTCTGATGTCTTCAAACATCTATATAGACATCCAAAATTTTGTCTTGCCTAAGACAAGCCATATACATTGAAAATATGTGATGGAAGCTGATCTTGTTGAAAACATAGTTTTTGATCATGACCTAAACTGTTTGTCATGTAAGACGTCGCCCTTAATTGCTCTTTCAACTTCCAAAGAATGTACTTAAATGCATAAGGTACAAAGTCACATTGAAATGCAAATGTATCCTATCTTAATTGAAGTTGTGTCATTTGAAATGTTCTCAGGTCTCCATAGATGCTTCCATAAACATTTTGCCGTCTCTGACTACGTCTCCAAATACATTGTCACGTCTTAGGTGACGTCTTGGTAGACATCTCAACGTTTCATACAACGTCTCAACGTCTCCGTAGACATCTCTGAAATAAGCATAGAATACCTACAATGTAGCCTTCATATGCTGACATGGCATGCCATGTCAGCATTATTCGATGCCACGTCAGCCAATTTCCACGTGGCATGCCACGTCATCATTATTTGATGCCATGTCAGTCAATTTCCATGTGGCATGTTACGTCATTAGCCACGTTATCATTTATTTTTTCAAAGACTGCCCCATGACTGCCCGATCCCTTTTTTTACCTTGGGCAAATGTTTTATCCAAAATTGCAGTAATTTTTGGAAAATTATCCGTAGTGAAAATGGGTCAATAAAGCTGACATGGCTCTTGATGTTTTTGCTGATGATCTTGAGGACATCAACTCGTCATCAAATATGTCATCAAAAACCTCGACGTTAATGGTAACACCAACTTGTTTTCATTCAAATTTGTCATTGTCATGTGAAACATCTCTGGAATTCTACCTAAACCGCAATCCATCTCTCAGACATCTTGATGTCCCCACAAACACCGTATGTTTTGCCTTCAACATTGCAGTTTTGGTTTGACATCAAAAAAGACACGGGTTTCTTCTAGTGATTGAATGAAGCCAAGAACACCTCTGCTCGAGTTTTGTTGCTGAAAACCATTACAACTCCAACTCCGCAACCACTGGGCAAACGGACACGTGGACCAAATAAACAACCACAAAAGTGCAAGACAATGGCTGATAATATTATTTTTTCTATGTTTACAGCACCCACTACCAATTTTACTGGATCACTGACATCAAATTCTCCATCTGCGTCCAATATCACTATAATTCCTGAGGTAGAAACTATTACTTGCGAGCAAAAGAAGTCCAAGTTGAATACAAAACTATCTGTGATGTACTACAATACAGGTGATATTTGAGATAGAGCAACAATTGAAATAGATGACACATTCATTTGTATGATTGCAAAAAATCTTTCTTATGAGAAAGATGATCCCAAACCAAACACTATTGAGGAAGCGATGCGTCGCTCTGATTGGCTAAAGTGGACAGCTGCTATCGAAAAGGAGTATGCTTCTTCGTATAAAAGACAAGTCTTTGGACCTATTCTAAATAATCTTACTTCTTGACTTCTTAGATACAAGTTGGTACTTGTATACAAACACAATGACAAAGGTCATATTATCCATTATAAAGTCCGTTTGATTGCTCAAGGTTTCACACAAAAATTTGGCATTGATTATGATTCTACATATTCATCAGCTATGGATTTTATTACTTTTCAGTATCTTCTTGGAATGACAGTACTTAACATCTTTGAGATGCGTCTTATGGATGTAGTTATCGCTTATCTATATCAATCTCTTAATGCTCATATTTATATGAAAGTTCCACCTAGTCTCAAAATTACTAGTCCAACTGTATCCATTCTGGATAAACATCGTGGCATTAAACTACAACGAACATTCACTACAAGAGAAAGAGGTGTTTTAAGTGAGTTTTTAAGTATAGTCCTAGACACATGATTTTAAGTAATGACCTTTAAGGAGATTTTCAGCAAAAATTTACTTAAAACACATGTTTAAGGTCACAATTTTGCTAAAAATCTCCTTAAAGGTCATTACTTAAAATCATGTGTCTGAGACTATACTTAAAAACTCACTTAAAACACCCTTTTCTCTCGTAGTGATTCTATGGTCTAAAACAATTTGGACTCATGTAATATCAATGACTGCAGAACTATCTTATTGAGTATGATTTTATAAATGATCTGTTGCTTCCATGTCTCTTTATCAAACGAGATAAAGATGGATTTGTAATCATTGCGGTATATGTTGATGATTTGAACCTTGTGGGCACCAAATCTACATATATTGCAGCCACTCAACTCCTGATTCATGAATTTGAGATGAAATTTCTTGGCAAAACTACATTCTGCATCGGCCTACAAGTTCTTCATATGAAAGATGACAGCATTTTTGTTTTACAAATGGCTTATATCAATTGAATCTTAAAAAAATTCAATATGATAGATTTTTATCCACTTTCTACACCTATGATTGGTTGTAGTAACAAAGATGATGATCCTTATCACCCTTGCAAGGAGGAGGAGGAACCATTGAGTGAACAATATCCATAACTTGCTGCAATCAAAGCACTTTTATATTTGACTATATTTACAAGGCCTGATATTGCATTTGTAATTAGTGTCCTTGCAAGACATAGTGCCCGTCCTACGCTGCAACATTGGAATGACATTAAATACCTTCTTCATTATTTGAAAGGAACTGAAGATTTGAGATCACATTATACTAGATCAGTAGATCCCAAATTGATTGGATATGTTGATGTTGGCTATAGATCTGACTCTGCAACATCCAAGTCTCAAACGGGTTGTGTTTTTTTACGACATGGAGCTGCAATATCTTAGAAATCGATAAAGCAAATAATAAATGCAACATCATCCAATCATACAGAAATTATTGTTTTGCATGAAGCATCTCGTGAATGCATCTAGTTGAGATCTATTGATAAATTTATTCAAACAAACTGTGGATTATCACATGATGATTCTCCAATTGGCTTATATGAAGACAATAGTGCTTGTGTTTCACAAATGCAAGTGGGTTTTGTTAAGGGTGATCGGACTAAACATATTGAACCAAAATATTTTAGTTTTACCTATGACTTGATTGCAAATCGAGCTCTTGAAGTCAAGAAGATTATATTAGCAGATAATCTTGCCGATCTCTTTACTAAGGCTCTTCCAACATGTACCCATCGCCGGCTTATTCATGGCATTGGAATGCGACAACTCAATGTTTTGGAGCAAGAGATTCAATAGATTTTCATTATAAAAATTGTAGAAACCTTTGATATCCTTCCATGGATTTTTTTCCACTAGGTTTTACCATGAGAATAGATTGATTAAGGTGTTGACTCTTTTTCTTTCATCTGTGATTTTCTCCTTGTTTTTAGTTAAGGTTTTCCCAGATAAGGTTTTAATGAGGCAACAACCGTATATTTGACAAAATTATGGAAATTATCATATATAATATTGTATGTCGAGCGAGGAGGAGTGTTAAAATTATATTATTTTATATAATACGCTCTCTATTTCTAGTTGATAGTCAACTAGTGAGTAAATGGGAATCCTTCCCACCAATTGGAGAAGAGTACTATTCATCTTCTCCATCCTTGTTTATGTTTGTCTACCTTCTTCCTAATGACACTTCTTTATTATTGTGTATGTTGGTGTTTTGCTACCTTTTGGGTTGAATGCACGAAACACTTAAAGCGTTTTGTCACACCCTAGTTTCTGAATTTTGTTTTGGCCATAACTTTTGTGTTTTAGCTCCAAATGATTCAAAATTTCTAGGGAAGCTACTCATAACCATTATACACCTTGCCTAATTTTTTGGTAATTTTCAAAAATAATTTACTATTTTTAAACAGCCCCAATAATTTCTCACAATGGGCAATTTAGGGGTTTTCTGCACTTTTTTTAACCCAAAAAACCAAATTTTGAGCTGAAATTTGGAGAGAATGGTCTTCTAGTAGACTTGTAGCTACTGTCCAAAGGATTTTTAAAAAAGCTTATTTTTATATGGTGTACAAGTCCGCAAAGAGAGCTCCTTTCTGCATTTTTTTTCAAAGGTATAAAACATTATTTTGGTGTGTTTTTTGGTCAAAACCCATCACCACAAAGTTTTCTCAAATGAAAAAATTTTATATATTTTTTTAAAAAAAAATCCTATTTTTTACAAATTAAAATGTTAGAAGTGGTATTTTTCTTCACCGGTTTTAGGGTAAATTCTATGTCCAAAAATACCGGTGAAGAAAATACCACTTCTGACATTTTAATTTGTAAAAAATAGGATTTTTTTTTTTAAGAAAAATCTAAAAATTTTCCATTTGAGAAAACTTTGTGGTGATGGGTTTTGACCAAAAAACGCACCAAAATAATGTTTTATACCTTTGAAAAAAAATGCAGACAGGAGCTCTCTTTGTGGACTTGTACACCACATAAAAATAATCTTTTTTTAAAATCCTTTGGACAGTAGCTACAAGTCTACTAGAAGACCATTCTCTCCAAATTTCAGCTCAAAATTCGTTTTTTTGGATTAAAAAAAGTGCAGAAAATCCCTAAATTGTCCATTGTGAGAAATTATCGGGGCTGTTTAAAAATAGTAAATTATTTTTGAAAATTAACAAAAAAATTAGGCAACGTGTAAAATGGTTATGAGTAGCTTCCCTAGAAATTTTGAGTCATTTGGAGCTAAAACACAAAAGTTATGGCCAAAACAAAATTCAGAAACTAGGGTGTGACAAAACGCAACAAATAGTACAAGTGTTTCGTGCATTCACCCTTTGTGTTTTGGTTAGTTTTATATCTTTGACAATTGGTAATGCAAAGAGAAGCAAAGCACTTGTGTGTGTGTTTGCAATTTATTTTGATAGCAATAATGGTGTTGATGATTTAAGTGCAAAAATTACAAAAGATGAATGTAATTCAATCATCTCAATAATTTTTTTAATAAAAGCATACCTTAGAAGCAATTATCTTCCTTTGGTATATCTTAGTTTTGATTGTGGAATTAGTTTTGCTTGAAAAATTATTTCAAAATGAAGAAAAAAATAACCCAATTTAAATAATTTATATAACTCAATTTAAATTTTGTTCATTGATCAATTTTGCTTGAAAAATTATTTCAAAATTTTGTGTACCTGTATTTTGAACGCATAGTGAGGCAGAGGTTACTAGTTAAAATCTAAAATCCAATATAAATAATTTTTGTAATTCTCAACCCCAAGCAATCCAAATCCTAATCCTAACCAAATCCCCCCTATTTGTAATTTCAGATTGATAATGGGATAGCAATCGATATGGGATTTTGTATCCCCGTATTTGTATACGTCTTTTGTATTTGTACCCAAGCTTGTGCCCCAAATCCGTATCCATATTTGTACCGGTACCAATATTCATACTCGTATCCTAGATCAACGGCATCCGTTTGTTTTCAACATTTGATCTAATGGCAAAGGAGGGGGGTAGTTTTTTTTCAAAATCCGATCAAATGGCTAAAGAATTTCTAATTGGGGGTGGAGGGAACCTTAAGGCTGGACGCATCTTTTCACTGGATAGTGGAATTTGTTCATTGATCAATTTTGCTTGAAAAATGATTTCAAATGAAGAAAAAAATAACCCATGGAAAATCATTTATTTTTTTATATAAAACTAATTAAGTACAATTGTAGGTATAATGATTTTGTTCTTCAAAATTAAATCATGAAGTTGTTCAAATTTTGGTGTTCATTTTTTGAGCAATTAATAATTTAATTTTTGTAATGTAATATTTTTAATGGTAGTTAGATTATTTGTTTTGGAAATATGGATTTAGGTCCAAAATCAAGGTATTTAGCTTAGATGGTACAATTAGATACAATAATAGAATCCAATATTAAAAGATTTATTACTATCTAAGCCATGTAGGCTTAGATAGAAGGTGCTATCCTTGGTGCCTCCTTTCAGAAGTAGACTCTATGATGTGAACTTGTAACCAGTAAGTATTAGTCCATATCTATTAATATGTGTATTTTTTGAGTAGTCTGTCACCTTATTGAATTAGGGTATATTACGAGGGATGATACAAAAAACTGATAGTTGTGTGATTGTTGGTACGAGTTCAATTCCTATTGACTTGCATCTTATTAAGTCATGGGCGCTTTCCTAATATTGACCTAAAGTCTGTAGTTCAAATTTTATACATACTTATTTTTATTTATTTATATTTATTATTTTGGTATTTTATATTCTTTGTGTATATTTGTATATATATTCTACAATGAGTCCCATATCTATATATCTATATATCTGTGTGTGTGTGTGTGGATGTGTTTTAACTCTATGCACTTGAAATCCACGCCTGTGTCCAATGACAAAGACAGGTTGATGTACCATTCTTCTAAAAATTGAACTTGATTCTTTTCTTTCAAAACTTATTATACTAAAGTTGTTCTAACTCCTAAATACTCTTCAAAACAATATCAATAACCATCAACTATGAGTTGTTTGCATTAATTCTACTCGCTAAAATTACTACATCTCCAATGATAATATATCATTTGTTAAAAATATTAGTACAATTTATTAATTACATTTACAACAATGAATTAACATTAAATAAGTAAAATATGGAATTCATAATTAGTTCCTCATTAATATGTTTACATTTGGTATAATATAATCATTAGTTATCACATATTATATTATAAAAAATATTATGCACAAACCATTTTTCTTAACAAGAGAAAATTTGAATAACAAATATCAATAAAATTTTATTTATTACTTAAATATTCATAATCTTTAATAGCATATGATAAATACAGTAAAAATTACCATCTTTGTAGAATGATTTTCTTAAAGCTTTCAAGTTGTTTTGCCAAGGTCTGTGAATTCAAACAATTTTGATTCAAACCATTTTCCACTTACCTTTGCGGCTAGTGCATATCAAGTCAAAATTGAAAGATATTCGTATGTATACAGTAACATGGTTCTGGCATTTTGAATGGGTTTTCAAATAGAGAAGCTCGACTCTTTGCAGAAAAATATGGTTCTTTATTTATTATTGAAATTGTTCTTGTTTGAAATTATAAATAGAACAAAGTTTTGGAATTTTTTTAAATGTACTGATTTTTTAACTTTTTGATCTTGTATAAAATAATATTGCAAATTATAAATCAATTTTTCTATTTTATTTTTTCATTGTATCATCTTCATATTTTTACAATAATCTACATGCTTGACTGTTGCTTGATGCTTCCTAAAAACCCTTTTCATGTTGTAAGTAGAGTTTGGTGTACTCTTAGCATTCTAAAAATTGAGTTTCAAAGCCTTTTTCAAAGTGTAGTTTTGGAATATTAAAAAGTAAAATTTTTTGGGCATTTTCAAAGATCACCACTAGTCAATTCATTGTTGAGTGTGAGTTTGTCATTTTGTAATCATTTAGTATATGCCCAAGCCCATGTGTGGCCCTTTGTTCGGCCTCCTATAGCTTCATCTCTTTCAATTGGGCATTAATCATTTCATTTATCTTTTGATTGATGATTGCATGGATGGAGGGGAAACGTCTATTTAGAGTTGTTTTGTTGGTCCCAAATACTTGGGGGGTGCACTATATAGGTTATTTGTTGGTATAGTGCATTCAAGCCTTTATTATATGGGGGCTATGTAGGTAATTTTTTTAAATTTCTATAGGGTTATATTTACCTAATCAAAATTTAGGCATTTCATGTATCCTATATTAAATTTTAAATTTTTTTGTGGGCTATTTTTGTGTACCCTATGTTCATTATAAGTACTGAATATTGGCAAAAAAATTTCAAACACTTCATCAGTTCATATTGACATCCGTCATTGAAAACTTGACATACACAAAACGGTGTACAAAACAAGTGAGCTTCATAAAGTATTTGCAAACAGAAAATGGTGTATACAAAACAAGTGAAGTTCATAAACTAAAATCAAACATACAAAACAAGTGTGGTTCAATGAAGCTATTTGCAAGCATTGAACAAATGAAGTTCATTTACTATTTGCAAACATACAAAACAATTGAAGTCCACAGAGTATTTGCAAGCATACAGTACTTTGAAATGCAAAGCAGATTCAATCATTCAATGACAAATTACTTGAAAAGTGAAACTAAAACAAGCACAAACTACTGTCAAAGCCTTAAGTATTTTCATACATTCAAAGGCAACTGCAAAGTACTGTGAAAGAGAAAGTGGGGGAAAGCACAAACTACTGAGACATAGACAAAGCTGTGAATCATACACAAAGGATTTAGGGTCGTGAATCTCAAGTTAAAGTGCAACCTTAAATTTGTGTAAAAATTCAGTTTTAGACACAAATGCATGTATTACCAAATACAACTGCATGCATTTACAGTGTTTCAAAAATTATAGGCTATAGATCCAGAGGGTTGTAGTTCATAGGTTCAAAATCCAACATGAAAACAAGCAAAATCTGAATTGAACCAAACTTTACAAGGTGAAACTCAAAAACATTCTCAAAACCGATTGCCTCCTGGATGTTGCATTTTAACTTTACATGCAACGCTTTCCTTCACGTTCCATAACAAGAAGGAAATGAAATTCAAGCAAGAAATGAAAGAAATGAGGAGGAGGAAGAAATGAAATTCAAACATAAAATCAAATAAGAAGGTACTAAAATTTCTTGCAATAATCATCGACCGGTTTCGAAAACCCTAAAATCCTAAATCCTGAACTCCAAAACCCTAAATCATGCTTCGTAAAGTGACGTTACGTGCTAAGGAATACTTTTTTCTTTGGCTTATAAAAGAAAAAAACAGGGTAAATAATAAGAGAAGCAAGAGCTCTTTATTGATATACTTATATAAATTAGCACCATTATTAGTGGGCGATATATGGTAGTATCTTTGGCTTATATAGCAAGATCATCATAAAGAAAAAAAAATAGGAAAATAATATGGAAGTCTAATACCCCTTACGAATATTTTTATTAGTACTATTAACTTAAGTAATATTTTTTTATTTATATATATGGTATATTTTTTCATTAAACTACTAAGTATTGTGTCTTAACACTTTTAATTATTTGATTAATTGTCCTATCTTTCCCACTAGTACTTGTTGTGCACTAATCAATTTGGTTAAGCAAACATAATTGAAAGCAATTCACCTTAACAGCTATATGGTGGTAAGTACATCTTAACTTCAGTTTAGTAGTTCATTTAATTGGGTCTAGAACACTCAGGTACTTATTCTACAAAACACAAGGGCCTGTCAAATTGACCTTAAGCTGACCATGTCAATATTTTACGTGCCAACTCATCTGATTAAGTGCTGAGTCATCAGATTGAGCTTGGTGGAGAATAAAAGCCTTGTAGCACTCCATTGAAGCTGCAGAGTTGCTTTGGAAGGAACTGCCTTGAATAGGGATGTCCCAACCACCCTTCTGATCATCTAAAACTACTCTTGCTGTATCGAAGATGATGGAAGTCCAGTCAAATTATTTTCATCCACTAAGTTATTTTGTCATCCGTAAAGCCTTCAATGACTTACTCCTTCATTACAGTACTAAGTTAAGCTTATACTGCACCAGACATTGGATTCCCGACATGGGATACTTGTCATAGGGTTATAATCCCTAAAATTGGAGCTCTACAAAAAGTTCAAAATTTTTTTTTGGCAAGGCTATTGTAGAATTAAAAAATTAATAAAAATCATTATTATCCCTACCCTTCATTATTTATATAGATCCTAGATCAATTATGATGATGCTAATTTATTTCAAAGCCTTGTTTAAAATTTAGGACCACCCTAATTAAAATAACCCTTCATTTGATCGCACGTTTCCAGCTAAATAAATGATAGTGCACCCCCCAAGCCGCAAATAGCAATCAAAAGTCAAATATGACCAATTCAAAACGGCACAAAGTACAGCATGAAGATCATTTTGGGAGAAAATATTAAGGGCCACAAGAAGATCATTTTGGGACAAAGGGAGTGTATACTTTTGTTTACAAGTGAATTCTTAGTACAATTTGAATACATCCATTTACTTTGAACAGACCTCAATCACAAGCTCTTATACAACATAGAAGTTTGTAACTTCAATATCAACTAATGACCTATTCCTAATGTTGTATATAATTATTCATATCACTTTCATAGTTGAATAGTAGACGGTTGCCAAATTTTGGATGTGACTTTATAAAGCAAGAAAATAAAAGCTCTACAAAGGGCTCTACAAATGTGAACTAAGAGGAAATCACCACCCGTACATCAACCACCTACAAAGTGGCAAATTTTGGATGAAAAGTACCCAATTCATTTTAGATGAATCTTTAAATTATTTTTGCTAGGGAAAAAATGCTTATTTGTCAAGGTTGGCAATTCTCTCAACTACTATTTTTCATTCTTTAAAACATATTGAACAAGATATAATTAAATGATTAAATGGTAGTTTATTTTTGCTTTTACATACTAGGAGACTTATATTCAATTGGAAGTTAATATAGAGAATTGCACCACTCAAATTTCACAATGGTCATTTCAACAAATTCAACGAAAAACCTACTTTTCAATAGAGTTTTGATGAACTTGTAGAACTTACAAATATGACACCATGAATAATGGGAGTTACAAGAAGACCATTTTTTCATTTCTTAACCCTAAAATGATGTGAAGCCCCAAGATCAAAGTAGTCACCAAAACATTCCAAATATTGGACCAATAGGTGCATTCTTTGTTTCTACAATTAACATTGAAGTCATCCTTTGAACCTTTTAGGTTCGCAACCTATGACCAAGGTAGCCTTGGAAGGATGTACCAAGGTGGTCACTCAAAAATGATCTGATTTTTGAATTGATAGGTGCATTCTTCATTTCATTTCTACAGTGCTTTGGAAAGTCATCCTTCTACCACTTTTCAGCCTCAGCGTCCTTTTACAGGGTCAAAATTGGAGAATGGTTCATTGCTCACCTACCATTTCAAGGAATGCAAGAATGGTCGACAATGACTCTCACTTATGTCTAGAGATTGGCAAACGTAGGATAGAGCATTGCAAGGTCAAAATATTGCAAACTAAGACCCCGCCTGAACAAAGCTGACCAGTCATCATGAGGAAATCGATTCCTACTTTCTACATGATACAATTTCGTACAGATTAAGCTAAGCAATTCACAACTCACCTTCTAGCAGAATTGCTAAAGAGGGGTTTTACTGTACATGAGCCAGGTATCTGAACAATCAAATGTATTCACCTTTCTGAATCCTTGTCCTAAATCTAGTCTTACTGTACACTACAGCCCTGATGTAGAAGCTGCTTCAAACTGAGTCTACGAATTGAGATAAATAACTCAAATCAATAATGTGCTCTCCCGAGACATCCCGCTTCTACTCCTAAACTGCAATTGGGAACGTCCAGAATCAGACCACCGGTAGAGGAATCAATGTTGAATATCACCTTTGTTTGCTAATGCTGTTCAATAATCACAAAAGGCTGACAAATTGGGTTACGCATCCACCGCTAAGGAATTGCATCGGTCAACTCTGCTAACATCTCAGGTGCAATGGCTCTATCCCTCTGATCTGGAAAAGACCCAACTGAAGATGTAATGCTGGCCTTGGATGAGATCCTTGCGGGTGGACTTGTTGACCGTGTATTATACGACCCACATCCGGAGCATTTATGTCCAATAACATGGTACTGCACATCACTAGTTGTTCCGCAGTCATTGCACAGGACCCACACCTGCAGAAAATAATGAAAAGTCTGAGAATGGCGTGTATAAAAAACAGTGCATGATCAACGAGGTCAAGGTAGTGAAGGCTGCCAGTATTTTACCCTCTTCTGACGGTACTCTTCAGGCATTGGAGTCAAATACGCTTCTCTATCCAGTAGTTGCCAAAATCTTGACATGTCGTGGATCGACTTTGAGCATATAGGGCAACAGAACCTGCAGAGTTGAACATAACACGCACATAAACATCGTCTTCCTAACACCCCCAGAGATTCAAATATAGTAAACATGTTCTAATACATGTACATTTCGATGCTTACGAGATTCTACATTGATACTGAAGGAGAAGCAAAGCTCTCATTCCAACAGTAGCTATACTTGAACAGATTCTAGGTCCCTTCGTGAAAGAATAGTGGAAATATAGGGCACAAAACGCACTCAAACCAACAGATAACTAGAGGCTTCTCTTCTTCTAATACTTTTCCCACAAACTCCGTGCTAGAAAACAGAACGCTGACCAAGATGTGACTACTGAAGTTGAGAGCATACCGAGAGTGTAGAGTCATCTGGCGAAGGCAATCTCGGTGCATTGTGTGACCACATGGCAATATAGAAATATCCATCACTGAGTCAAACAGGTACTGCAGAGCGATCCACATTGAGGTAAGCACGGTGGGGATTGAAAGCATCACTACATGCAAGACTAAGCCTTGAAGATCTAATATAACCAATCCTCCCACAGACTTCCATATTGTAATTTTGACCTCCTGGAACATGATTGACCTAGCGAATGCTAATCAACTTCATCAAGAGAAGAATTTAAGATTAGAAATCTATGTACCTCAACACATACGGGACAATTCTGGTGCATGGCGTTCTCAACACAAGGATGTGAATTCTGGAGTGCGATGGTATAACACGAGCCTGCAATAATTTCAAATTCAAAATTAGACAATTGACCACATTAGACACGATCATCAATAATATCAAATATTTGCAACACACGAGAGATAAGATAGGGTCAAAAGACAGATACATACGAATTCCTTATGTACTCGACAGTGACTAGAGCAGCAGCACTACAAGAGATGTAGGGAGAAGATTCGAACCACATCGGTCACAGTGAAAAAAGTTTTCTCGGCCACCAATTCTGCATATACCACAAGCATCACAATGATACTGCTCCTTCTCTGCCTGCATAAATCAAGTAATTTCACAGCATCAATGTCAACGAAGATTGACATTTGGGATCTAAGAGTGGTACAGAGTTCGCAAAAATTGTAGTACATATAGCAGCGTGTCGGTTACTACAACAATGACAAATATCTGTATACTATGCAGCTATATAACCACTACACGTGAGGGTCAAATTCAACAGAAAAGAGTAAGAGAACACACTAACCTCGTCATCAAAGAATTTGCACTTATCACAGTAATAATCACCCATGCAAACTCCGCAGTTTTCGCACACCTGCTTCACATCTTGCTCATGTTCACAAAGCGAACAAATAACCTGCACAGAAGACGTACAGGCCTCTCAGTACTTCGCCATCAATCAGTCAACGACATTCTTTTACAACTTTTTTGAACTGTCCCTGCTCGAAACTAAATAAAATAATTTTTCATACTAGCCAATGCGACACGGTCAAATACTGAAAGATTTAAGGATTCTTCATCAACAAAGGCCTTTCTCCCCGAATAGTTACCTTCTCCACACGATGTCTTGGAACACCATGACGCTTTGAATCATCAACCTCGTCGGTGTTCTGCACAAGGACCAAGGATGCAGTTTTTAAATATTATTTTATGTTAAAAATAAAAAAACAGAGAACTTCCATTTAAGGTTATTGGCCTTTTAACAATCCACCGAACAAAAATTTGTAACTGCTAACCATATGCGTCCTTCTCAACTCGGATAACAAAAACTCTCACGAATCAAATAGGTTAAGAGCAAAATCTTAACAAAAATAGGGACAGACTAATCGTGTCCACAATTTCAAATCAAAAAGAAAATTATCGGAAAGAGAATTTCTTAAAGAAACCTTTGCTTCATTATGGCAGTGGCGACAGTCAAAAATCTCATTGCAGCATGGAGCTCGAATTCGACATCTTCTCCTATAATGCTTGCAGCTGCAAAAGAAATCTCTGATTACTTAAAAAACAAAACATCTTTTTCTGATGGATTCTTTGTAAGACTTATAGAACACTCGCAAGCCATGCACTCGATGTAATAACCGACTCCGGTGATGGTAAACATCCACAAACCTTGACAAACCCGCCTCTATGATTCAATCATGAACCCAACCATCAACAAACCGCCAGTACCACAGAACTACTCCTCACAACGATATTGGAACAAAAGTAGACCAGCCCTGTGTCCATGAGCAAATGTAACGAGATTAATGACCATAAGCGCGTTTAGAAAAAGTTTATTGACACCAAATTACTCGCTGTTGTTAACAATTTCCACAATTAATCTGTGCAAACGTTGATCGCAAAACAAGAATAAAAAATAGCGTACCCATATTTGAGTTTCCCAAGCGACAACTTGTCTTCTTTCATGTCCACTTCGCCTTCCCGTTGCACCTCTTCTACAGTTTCTTGCAGGTCCATAGCTTCTCCCATGTCGAAGGCTCCTTTGCGGCTTATCTCGTCTTCTTCGAAAATATTCGACATAAATAGTAACACCTACACAAGCAATGTCGGAGAACGCGGTGAGCAAGGTAGACAGGCACGCGTGTTCAGTACATTGCAGTGCAAAGAACGTTACCAAACAGGGAAAGAAATAGAATAACCCAGGCAGTCGCGCCTGCAAAGGAAACACGACGAGACAGCAACAGGTGACGATTGCGACAAGACAAACGAACCTTCGTCAACCAACCGGAGTCAGCCAAAGAGGAATGGGGCGGTTGGAACCGCGCTGGCACGCAAACGTCTAAGTCCTAATGAAATCCTCAACGCGCTCAATCCCCAAAACTCACCAAACAGAAACTACACCTCCTCGAGAATAACGAAAACTATGTCTTGTCAAATCCACATATCCACGATGGGTCCCTCAAAACTACTCCGTACTAAACAGCAGCGGATGCAATAATTCTTAATCTTCTTGTAAATGACGGCGCCAGCATCGTCAGCGTCGTAATTGCAAGTTTTGCAAGCACAGAAGTCGTATGTATGCTCTCATTGCTCTCACAGGGCTTCGACGGTTTTGATAGCAAACTGAATTGAAAAAGGACAGGAGAATGAACAGAGGATGCAAGCGGAGCCCACTTAGACGCCGACACTTGCGTGTCGGTATCCATCCCAGTATGTCCACGTTTTCACGCCAACGTGGCCCTCGGGATGTGTTGTGCGCCAACCTTTTTCGGTGGGCGCCCACGTTAATACTCACAGTCAGTCGCTAAGCAGTACTTTCCTCTCGTTTTCCGCATCAGATGAAATTTCATCATGAACTCCAGAGCTTGCATCTGCTTTCTCATGCGTGTGGAATTTAAGGTAGATTCAATCTGCGTGGAAACACTCCCTCGGATTCCCGTCTTAATTTAGAAATTTTCAAAGATTGTATTTATAGCCCTAATTCTGTTTATAGCGCTGGAATGCGAAAAACGCTCCTTCTTCGATGTCAAGGGTTGCAAATACATCTTTCATCAGAGGTTCCGGTAGGTCGTACGTTTGTTAGCTTCGCCGACGACTGCGCTGTTGACATTCATTGGTGAACTGTAGACTGTAGTGCGATGGTGAATTGTGATTCGGTGATTGCCACAAACACGGATGTTGTGGGGACCCGTGAGTGCATAGTAGGGCTGTTGCGCTCTGTGGTGACCAGGATTCTCTCGCACAGCCTGGGAGCGCACCACGTGCATCATCTCGAAAACAAAGTGTACTGTACCACCTCGCAAGCAGGGGCTCGTCTCCCTAGGGGTACCGCACAACCATTCTACCACCTGCACCGTGAGATCAACGTGCATCTGTACTTATGGAGAGCTCGAAAGGAAGCTTCACCATAGTTTTCATATGGGCACAAGTAGGAGGGCCTAGCTACAACAGGACACTTAAGCCATAAAGACTAGCTCCATTATTAAATTGCCCTACATGCTTTTGAATCTTATTGGCATTTCCAAGAAAAATCCAAAACGCTTTCAACTCTGGTACACTTTTTGAATATCTTTCGTGATTTTTCAAAGTCTAACTTAGATTTCTAAAACATGTCCGAAATTTTATGTACATGGGTTGAACATCTGGAATTGAGAATCTACTTATTTTCAAGATTTTGTAGGGCATGGTTTGGGGCAGGCGCTTCGAAATGGGTACGTCTACCTTTACATTACATTATTGAGGGGTTGAATCTGGAGAATCTGGAGATAGGATACTCTACTCTTGTAGTGGGCAACTGGGCATCTGTTGGTTCTTTTGCGGAATCTTTCCATCAGCGGCTTGATGATGCAGCCGATGACTGACTCACGAGTCACGAGGGTTTCGTTGCGCTCAAGCATTCATAAAGACTAATTGCCGTGCACTGGCGCAAGAGACAGAACGGTGCTCACGCGTATTCTGTGGAAGAACGCGAAAAGACTTTTTACATATTAAAAAGTAATAAGTTAAGGCACTTCATCACGGGTCACAACTCACAACTCACAAGGTCAGTCTTCTATACTTTTGGCAGAGCTTTACACTCGGCTGACACCAGTCACCAGAGGTGAAGCGGATGGCCTCGAAGGTCGACCCAGACCTAACTTACATAGCTTAATGAACGCAGAACTAGAGATGGAGCTCTCTTTCTTCTCCCTGCAGCTTGATTCTCGTCAGCAAAAGGCCGTGAGTGCAGAAATTTCCACTGACGACTATGAAGGGGGAAAAAATATTACGCCACAGTCGTTAAGTCCGTAATCACTGCCGCAAATATTGTAGACATTATCCTATTCTGAGGTGTGCTCAACAGGGTACCTTCCAAGCAATTCAAAGAATGGCGTCTAATAGTCTAAACAAATATCAACTCTGCACAATGCCCAAAGGTGCACGATCCCCGACGAACACAATCCGAGGTGCACAAGCACTCTTCCGTGATGTGATGTCCACAAGTGCAACCCTAAAATAAAGAATCATGGGGGAAAACTGGTCCTGAGACTTGAGAACGCCGAAGCTGGACAGTCAAGGCCTGATCACCGAGCTTGAATGCCAGCGCCCGCGTAGCGATTGGACGATTCCCACTCCTGCGAAGCTTGACACAGCTTCGACAACGCGAAGCTAATCTCTTTCATGTCAGGGCGCTTGCTGGGGTCTGTCTCCACGCACGTCTTGGCCAAGCTCGCAGCGCTGTAGGCGATCTCCCGGGGGTAGGCGTCTTGCAGGCGCGGGTCCACCCACGCGGCCAGCTTCGCCATATGATCCTCCGTACCCAGCACGTCGAAGATCGTTGCTGACAAGTGTGTCACTTCACCATTGTTGCTCGGGAACATAGCCTCCCGGCCGGACAGAATCTCCAGGAGCACCACGCCGAAGGAGAACACGTCCGCGCGCGTGGTGACCAGTCCGTGCTCGAGATACTCCGGCGCCATGTAGCCTTGCGTCCCCACGATGTGCTCGGTCATCATGGGACCCTGCACGTCTTCCTCCGCGGATTTGGCCATGCCGAAATTGGCCACTTTGGCACGGAACTGACGGTCGAGCAGAATGTTGCTGGACTTCACGTCCTTGTGCACTAAACTGGGTTTAGTGTAGTTGTGCAAATACTCGAGCCCGGATGCGACGTCCAGGGCGATCTGCACGCGGAGCTTCCATGATAACAACCCCACCGTTCGAGAGAAGCTGGAATCCGGGTAAGCGATTTGGTAGTGAAGACAATCACTGAGGGACCCGTTCTCGGCGTACTCGTAGACGAGGTAGAGACTCTCGGATCGACTGGCGCACACACCAACCAACCTCACCTGCACGAGAAGATAGAGATCGCCCACATCACAGTTAGGCTCAAAGAAAGCAAACAAATCGCAAAAGAAGAATCGATCCATTTTCCAGGTAGATTCAAGGAATTTCAATAAACCTTTCCTCCACATTCGTGACAAATGTGATTTCTAGACTCCAACTTTGATTGAATGATTTGATTATTTGGGGCAAATTCAACTCTCCCTAATGGCACACTTGGCAATTGCACATTCTAAGAATCATTACACTCAGACTTTGTCATGTGGTGCACACATCTGACTGGACCACTTCCACATGCCAAAATGTGAAATGTGCATGCAATTAGAAGCCCATTTGTTCCTCGAGGTGCCAGTAGTGTCATTAGAGAGAGGATTGACTGTGCTGGACCCGTAAAATAATAGGGGTGTCGGAGTTTGGGGCTTTGAAAATGTGACATTTTGAGCTCTCTTTCTACACTCGAAGGTCTGACCAAGTATTTCTAAAAGAAATGTGAAAACCCGAAACTCATAATTCTGACACAGCCTAGCGAGGAAAAAATCTTAGAAAAAAATCGATTTTCTTTTCTCTCCGAAGGAAGAACAAACTGAAAGGAAAAATCAGTGAGGAAACAATCGATCCTATTCACTAAGGAAACATGATTCCATTAGGCCATGGAAAAAGAGTGACAAGCTTACCACATTGCCGTGGTGAACCTGGGAGAGGATCTTGAGCTCATCCGACATGCTCCCCTTCATTTGCTTGATGGCCACGAACGAGCCGTTCAGTTTTCCCAGGAAAACGGAGCCCTGGATGCGATTCTCATCGCTGAAATGGTTGGTGGCGGTGAGCAGCTCCTCATATGAAAATCTCGCTGGCTTGTCCGAGCCCAAGACGCCCGTCATGCCCACCAGGAAGCTGGGCGTCCCGCTACTCCCTGTGTTCCTGTCGCCATTAGAGCTCGAGATCGACGGCTTCATCAAGGTTCGTTTGGAGCTCTGATCGCCGTCCTCCTTCTCACGAATGATCTTCTTGTACCGCGCAATCGTGGCACAGAGCAAACAGGCCAGAATCGCCGCCAGCGTCAACCCCGCCGCGCCCACGGCGATGCCGATGTACAAGGGCGTGTTAGAGGGGTCCTTGGCGCGAGCTGCTTCTATGGTGGCCGGCGCCGGAGTTGGAGCAAGAGCATTGGGCGGGGGTGCAGGCGGTGCCAAGGTGCTGGAATTCAGAGGGACGAGCGCCGGGAGAGGAATGAGCAGCGTGGAAAACGCGAGGAGCGTCGACGGATCCGTGACGGTGTTGGCGGCTTCAATGTCCGCGACGGAGACGTTGAACTGGCCGCTGATCACGCTCAGGATCTCCCCGGGGAAGATGGCATAGCTGAGCAGCAGCCGCGACCCGCCTTCTCGCTGCGCAGTCGAAGGGCAGGCGCAGCGCAAAGGGATGTTGAGCAGCTGCCCTATGTCCATATTGCCGGGATCCACGGCCGGGTTCGCCGCTTCGATCGCTTGGAACGTCGTCAAGCCCTCGTACGTGGAGTTGGCGATGATGTACATCGTCTCGTCCGACGCCACCACGTGACTTGTGTTCGCTTGATATGTGCCATTGACGCAGTGACAGGCCAGCGGGATGTAGATTAGGGTTTGGTCGGGGAAGGGCGTCGTCTGGCCGGGGTCGATGCCGCTGACGTTTGCGATTCCACTGCTGCTCGTGTTGAACAGCGTCGCGATGGACGCTAGAGTGGATTCACTGCCTTGTGTTCTGTAGAAAGCGTAGGTCTGGCAGCTGGTGGCCGCTCCTGTGCACGCATAGCCACTGACGTTGTTGTATTGTTGTTGCGCACTGGCTGGCTGCCAGAATGCTACAGCAAGCAGCAGGAGGGTGATCCGTCGCCATTCAATTTGCACTAATCTCGTCATGACGACGCATACGCTTGTTGACATGAAATTCTCCTCCTTACATTCACCCTTCTCTGGAGTCCGAAAAAATCAATCAATCGCGGGTCTTGTCCACGCCGAATTGGTCACCACCTGCTCCAATCCAAGCACCATTTCCTGCTTAGAAACTCCATCGTTTCTTCCAAAGACTTCAAATTCATTTATCGCATGCCTCAGTCTCGCCGAATCTCACATCCAGCAGCAGGAAACAAGCGAAATTCAACTCCCGTCACTCACTCAATGTTTCGCCTCATCTGATATTCGAACTGTTAGATAGCATTGATAATTTCACACGTTCAAAATAACCTCACACTCCTGAAAATGGGAATTTCACCGAACTTGGCACAGATTCAGTCACCCAACTGTATCCTCATATCTAATCCAGTCACAAAGCTGCAGGCACTTGAGCGTCACAACACTAGAGCTTGGAGACACGACACTTTAACAAACCGAGGGAGGAAACCAAAACAAGGCACTACTAAAAGCGGTGACACCACCAAACTCGACGTGTTCCAAACAGACCAACCCCGAGAAATCAAAAGCAGCGCAGAACACTAATCTAGCTGCCGCTGCTCCCACGGCACACAACTGCACCACCTGGATCACACAATAACGGAAACCGAACGCAGAACGCACCTGACCAACCGGAGATTGAAATGGCGGGGGATGGGATTCGAAGCTGGCAGATCTCGCTCGTTACCTCCAGATCGAAAAGAAGAGCAGCTGCATCCCGCGCTGCGAATTGCTCGGAAGTTCAAATGGATGCTTCATCGATCTCACGCACTCCCTTCCCCGATGAGATATTGAATCTCTGAAAACAACACTAGCGCTGCCACGTACCTTCCCAAAATCCGCTGCGAATGGTACCAGGCTTCCAGCCCATTGAGTTGACTGATCGACTCGACATTGAATGAAGTTGTGGCCTTACAGCCCCGAGTTTGACCGAAGCCGGGACCGACGGGCGAGCGCCCTTCGTCGTTGGTCGAGTAGGAATCGGGGCTGGCTACGCGGGTTTCGGAGGGAGCCCCGCGGGTTTCTGGGTTGGCTGCGGCTCCGACGGCGAGTGAACTCCGGCGTCGCCATCGCCGCAACTCAAGCTCCGACTTCCCAACTGGCTGGCGGTAAAATGGATATTTAAGTTATTCAGGATCCGCGTTGTTATTCAACGCCATCATGTCAACTGAGGAAGCTCTTCGGAGTCTTCGGGATCATCGTGAATCGTGACCAGTATTTTTCCTACAGTAGTGAACAGTAACCCCTTTGCTGTCCGCGCTTCATTCACGAATATCTGCAGGGGGACGTCACAATTACTTAGAGGTCGCTTTCAGTGCGACCTGGCACAATAGAACCTCGCTACGGTGGAACACCTCAAACCGTCAATATTAGCAATTCAATATAGTTGGAGGCACCTTTTCCTGAAACTAATATTTTTGAAGTAACAGGAAGTGAAAATCATGAGTATTCAAAAAAAAAAATTTAAAATCAAATGAGGTATGTAATTTCTATGATTTTTTCAAAGTGCTGGCTTCTTAGACCATTGAAACTGTCATATAGGTGGACCCTAAACCAAAATCTGCAAAAATTAGTAGTCAGCAAATGAAAGTTAAGTATGTGTCCTTCAAATGCGTCAACAAATCAAAGTTAAACATTTGAAAGACACATTAATGGAAAGCTAGGGACAGATTTAGTGGCAATTTAGGGTACAAGAATGAGAACAAGGATGCTTTTGGATGTTTCTACATTAAGCTAATACAAACAACATAAATGCAATGACCATCCCTAATGTAATATAATGACTCTAGCCTAGCACTATAAGATAAACTACCCCATTCCAAACCAAATGGGAGCAAGCCCATGGTGGGCTAAATTATGTTCCGTCCCTAATGTAATATAGTTAGTCCAGCCCCAGCTTTATAAGATAAACTATCCCATTCCAGCCCAAATGGGAGCAAGCACATTGTGGGCTAAATTATATTGATAGTATACATTTCAGAACTTAAATGTAACATAATTTACCCCCCAATGGGCTTGCTCCCATTTGGTCCAAAATGGAGTAGTTTACCTTACTTTTAGAAAGGTTCTATTATAGTGGGATCAAAGGAAGTTTGGCATTGCTTTAAATAATCCCTAAATGATCCAAAGGGGGTATACTTTCAAATTGGGCCAAAAATGCCAAAGACAATTTGTTTGCTCATTTTGTCTTAAGATCAAATAGAATGTAACCATAGTATCTTAAAGTTCACATTAAGAGTGAGCACCTCAAAAAAATTCAAATTATTTGATTGCACGGTTTATGAGACATTTAAGTTTAAAGTTTCATTTGGGTCAATGGAAATACAAGGCAATGCACTTCGAAGGAGCATATCTTTTGAGAATATTTTAAAATGATGCCCTTTTGTGCTCAGATGAAAAGTAAAAGAGAGTTGAGAATGTACAATGCCTTGGACAAAATAAAGTAACCTCCAATTTTGACGTACAAGAATTTTTTTAAAATTTGACCTTTTTAGACTATTTTTCAAAACTAACCTATTAAATTTATTGTTTTATGCGATCTTGATTAACACACCAAATTTAGAATTAAAAAAAAAAAAAATCATTTTTGGTGAACTGTTCTGTGTGTTTTTCATTGTATTATATAATAACTAATTGAAAAATATGGGTGATGAATTTTTAAAATTTTATTGCACAAATATTTAAGAAACATCAATGTGTACATCTCAATTTGAGGGAAAAACTACATTATCAAGGAAAATTTTTGCACTTTAGAGAATTTAATGTGAAGGTGTCACTAATCAATAATTTGTACATTGAATTCTCTGTAGTGGGTGATTGCAAGAAACACTTGTCCTATTTCTTGTCCCCTTGCACCTTGACGGGTGGTTTCTGGCTCATAACTTTTGCGTTACTTATCCATTTGGCATGAAATTTGGAAGGAAGGTAGATGCTATAGTTGCCAACCTTCGGTATTTTTTTCAGATTTTTAAAAATTATTTTACTATTTTTAACCTGCCCCTGATTGGGTGTCTACCTTGGCCATTTTAGAGGTTTTTAGTCCTATTTTCGACCAAAAAATGCGAATTCGAAGCCACAAAGTGGAGGTGTTGGAGTTCTCATATCATTAGAGGGCTTCATGAAGAGTTTTCAAGAGAACGGTAAGGTATCGCTTGTGCACATTGGGCCAAAGTGCCCTCCCTTTGTGCAGATGTCAGGACTAGGGGATAAATTCCCTAAAGTGATTCTTTGGTGCATTGTGAGCGCAAGGTAGTCCCCCAAAATGGCTTTTTTTTGGGTAATTTTTTGGAATTGTATGTGAATTACTAAAAATGAAAACGTGGACAGGCCTGTTTTTGGCGATCTCTGGCTTCTGCACTCTCGCGAAGCGCTGCGTAGTCCTTCGTAGTCCTGCATAGTACCCATACCGCATCCAACTCCTGGGAACGCATTAACTGCTTTGTGTGAACACCTGTCACGTTCTGTTAAGATAGTTGAGCTGCCCGGTTGTCGTCGGAAACTCCGCGCCGCCATTCTCTCCGGACTTCGCGTTGCGGCGAGAGAGTTGTTTGTCGCACCTCATGCCGATCGGGCTCCTCGTCGAAGTCCGGAGCCCATGCAACGTCGTGGTCAGCCGCCGTCGCGGCTTGGACCTGCGACGAGGCGGGCGACCGAGATGGCGGAGGAGGAGGAACGCTGGCGGCGTTGGAGGAAGAAACAACAGCGCTTCAGGGCTAGGCTTAGGGAGAGGCATGAGGCAGAATTCGAGGACGAAACGCGCGTAGAGGAGGACGACAGCGGCCGCTCTGAGAGTACCTTGAGGAGGAGGGCAGCGGAATTCTCGAGGGACCTTATTTGGCACTTGGAGAGGCTCGGGGACGAAGAGATCAGGGCGGCAGTTCTTGATATTGTCTTCAAAAACGAGACTGTACGCATGCTCATGCCAGACTATTATCCTTCTCCGGAGGATGCGCGAGCGCAGCGGGACATTTTGCAGAACATTCGTCTTGACTTACAGGCCATGAAGATTCCGCATTGCAGCGGAATGTTGGCACGGAAGCGGTCGATACTCGAAGCCGTCATCTCGGACTTGGAGATCGATTCAAGTCGGTTCCCTCGGATTCTGGGAATTCAGAGGCAAAATGTCGTTTTCGCTGCGCGGAGGCTGTCTGACGCAGCAGCAACGGAGACATCGTCACGTTTCAAAGTGCCTGGGCGGAAGAAACGTGACGGTGGCATTCCTGAGGAAGTGCGGGAACTGGTGATCGGGTGGTGGACGGACGAGACTAGGGTCTCCCCGGATCGCAAACAAGTTCAAAAAAAAAGGCTTGGACGACGGCTGTACGACAGGCACGCAGCTCATCTTCTCCTTAAAAGTCAGGCATTACTTTCTGGCCCTACCTGTCCTAAATTTGTTTGTCATGAGATTATTTCCTGCTGCGCTGATTTCCTCACTGATTACCACGATGTCACATTCCCTCGTCGTCCATAAATCGGGACGAAGGACATTCACAAACGGACCCATGCTCTGTTTCCGCGTTTTGGTTTTACATTGAGGACTCAAGTTTTCTCGCAGTAGGTCCACTACATGCCGGAGGGTCAATGTCTTGCCGACCTCTGTCGTTTCATGCAATGCAATTGTACTCCCAATCTGCCTACCTACTGCGTGTTGCGCATTCGTCCCCTATATGGCAGTTTGTGTCTTAATTCCTCCCCTACGATCATGCTTTCTACTAGCGGGCTCCATGTACTCATATACAACGTCCATGGCTTCATTGACCGGCTGCACTATGCAGACGCTGCAACGTCTGTGCAGGGTGCGGCAGTGCTCTCTATTCCAGTAAACGGAGCAAATTCAGCGAAGTCAGATAAGAGGACTGAGTGCTCCGATCACTGCGAGGGCAGTCTGGATGTGTCCTCGCGCTACTGCATCCGGCCTCGCCGTAGAGAGAGGAAATTCCGGCCGCAGTGTTTCCCAAGGCGTATCGACCACTAACGGAGCAAGATGACTCCTACCGACGCTGCATTGGACCGCAGTACCGTCCGCAATCCTGGATTGCAGTTCGACACTGTCCTGGAAGCTGGGTCCAACACCACATTCGGCCACAGCATAGTACTCGTGTTGTGTTTTGTGACTATGTGTGGCCCGTTCGCTGCGGCGTCTTCCTCAGTGGGTTCGCTTTGCGAGCTGCGGAGGAAAACATCCGGACGAGTCCTCCTCCTCCTAGTACTGACGCCGCGACCGGCACTGGTGCTTCACGGACTCAGCAGAATTTTGACGCGCTTCTTCCGCGTCGCACTCAACGACTTCTTGCGGTATTAGGGTGGCAAAGGACTCACAGGAACAGTCCTGTGCAGCACTTTCTCATGCGCACGTCATACTCCTTGTACCCCGACGCCTGCATAGGAGTGATCCGCGTCCCGGATGCTGTCCTCCTGGTCCTCGACACCACTCAGCGTACCGTCGTAGGAGTGCGCACATGTGACGGTTAGCGGCGGACGACGTCGACGAGTACTGAAACATGCAGCCATAGGGCGGGCGTAGCATTACGCATGACCCTCAGGTGGTGCGAACTTCCGGCCACAATACTCCATGTCCGTTGCCACTACGTTATCGCTAGTACTTGTAGTCCTTCAAGTGTGCAGTAGTACTCTGCGGGCGTCCTCTATACGACTTCTAGCACTCCGTATCTGCACTGCGTGTCCTTCTAGCGACATCCAGGAGTGGTGACCAGCGGGTAGAGGACTCTTCCGCCTCGTTGTTCAGCGTCCTACCGCTATTATTGCGAGTCCTTCAAGGCCTGTAGTACCCTGCGGGCGTCCTCGATAGTGCTTCCAGTACTTCATTTTTGCAGTGCCGGTCCTTCTAGCGCCATCCACAAGTGCTGACAGCGACTGATGGTATTCCTGTGTAGGTGGACATGTACAAGCATTTCGTAGAAGCTAATCCGCGGTGCCCCATTATGTTGCGATCCTTCATCAAGTTACGGCCTTTCTTCGTCATCAAGTGCAAGGAACGCAACGTCTGCTGCTGCAGGTACCACATTCAGGTGCTTTTCCTCCTCGAGGCTCTGAATGCTTTCCGTGACCCAAGAAACGGGGCGCACACTTTATTCCGTTGCATTTGCCATTGCGTAGTTTGTGGTTCCAACATGGAGGGCATCTGCCACGTCGGTGAAAGCCGATTCTCTGGTGTGACGTCGATGTGGATGTCCATCCTCTGCGAGAAAGCGGAGCATTCCGAATTCCACAATCTCAGGTACGATTTCAGCCCATTTTTGCGCTGCTCACACGCCCATGATGACCTCCGACATGCCACATCCTTCATTTTCTGCTTGCTTACGACGATCACAATGCTCCGTTCTAGAATTCGGAAACCCAGCCCCCACAGTCTGATAGCTGCGGACCATCCGTGCCAGTGATCTGTCTTCCTCTTCCTTGATGTGCATGGTCGTCGTGGCATTGTACGTGTCTTCCTCCTGTGATTGTAGGAGTTGTCGTCTTGCTGCAGCGCCAGTCCCGCAGTTCCGAGTCAAGCGACATTGTCGAAACCTCACGTGAAGTTATCTTTCTCTGCGCAGCTGTTTGACAGGAGCTTGCAACGCGTGTGGAGTGCACAAGTTTCCGCTTTGCCCGCAGGAAAGAATTGAAGGACCCGAAAGGACTATAAAGTGGAAGAAATTCCAGTAGAAAACGGACCCCCCATCGGCTGATGGGAACGCCCGTAAACGCATCACCGAGGTCACCTTGAGTACTTCGTTTTCTGCTTTCATGGACTTCTTTAAGCCCACGTTGGAGTGGTTCGTCTACCACAACTTCTGTGCAAGGTGGCAGAGCGAGCAAGCCAAGCTAGCGAAGGAGTTTTTGCCTAGAACTGTCGTCTTGACCCACATTGATTTTGCAGAGAATTACACCTTCCAGGTGAAGAACGAAATCTAGTCCATGTATTACCATTCCATGCAGATAACTATTATGGTGCAAGTTGTGTATCGCGTGCAGGAGGCTGAAGATGCAAATGACGGCAATCCGGAACTCATTCGAGAAACTCATTACTGGATATCCGACGACAAGGCACACGACACACTTTTTGTGCAGCATTGCCTGCTCCGTCATTGGCAGTGGCTGCAGTCGCACGGTTGCTGCCCAGACACCCACATCGTCTTCAGCGACGGATGCTCCGCACAATTCAAAGGTGCACGCTCCCTGTATTTTATTGCTAGGTACGTGTCACTCTTCCAATGCCATGCACTCGATGCTTCTGCTCACACTCTTCTGACAGCATGTACCACGTATAGGCGAAAGAGAGAGCGGCTTCGCAGCCTCCTTGCCAACATACAGCGATGCCACCCTAGTAACACGTGAACTTGTGACAGTACCTCTCAGCACAGAACACGTCGCCGTTCGCCACCTGTGCCCTGACAAAGTGCATTGTGGGTTCTGTTTGTCGGCCAGATACCCGTCTCTAACGGGAGGTTGCAAAATGGTATGGAATTTTTTTGGCTCCAGGCACGGCAAGGGCGAGTGGGATGGTGCCGGCGTAGTTGTCAAGAGGGCGCTCCAGTCTGAGCAGCTGCTCAATCCAAACCAACCACTGCGAGACGCACGCGAGTGTGTCACGTTCCTCGACGCCACTATGGCTGGGCAGGTTCCGGTCCGCGGTGGACGCATGAGGTGAGGCCCGGCACCACCGCGCTCTGACCGCCTGAAGCGCTGCTGCCCAGCAGTCGTCACATTGTCGGCGGAGTCCTGGAATCATGAACCACGTCCACAAATTTAGCAGGCTAGGTTTCGGCGTAGTTTCTATTCTGTAATTTCATATACTCTTCCGGTGTTTTTCATGCAGGTCATTCCGGTACTTTCATCTTGTTGGAGTTGACGAGGTGGACCGCGCTTGTTCACATGCTTGTCGGAAGATTGCAGGATCCTCCAGATTGCACTCGGTCTTTGCTCCAGACTCTAGAGACCCCATGAAGATTTTAATGCGAACATTGTCTTGCATGTTTGGACCGTGTTTGGAGGAAGACTTCGGCCACTATGAGCAACAGGCGTACGTCAAAACATGGAAGGTACACAAAATTGAGCCACTGAACGTCCATTACGCACAGGAAGTACTCGAAGCCGGCGATCCGGAAGATGAGGAGAACTGGAAGTATGAGCAGGACGAAGATCGCATGGCAGACCTAGTGCAGCTGGGAGATAACTTTGGTATACCTGCCGAAGCAAACAACAACGAAGGCGTCTCCTATTACGTTTTGCAGTGCTAGAAGGCGAAGCATTGTGTGGAGGAGGACTTCGAGTGCCCTTGGGGTGGAAAATTCAAGCGAGGAGACTTAATCATTACTGGAACTTACTACCAAAAGTGGGGCAGGGCGACATCACAAAACTACGTGTACTTGAAGGACTCTAGGCCCGCCCATATTGACGCTGACATAGTCCTAGCTTGTAAATTCCAAATGATCCCGAGAGAGCATAGAGTGAAAGGAGGGGATCCTGTGTACTCCTTTCCACCTGAGAGTGTCAATGTAATTGCATGTGCATTGGAGGAATACCAGGATTGCCATTGACGGCTTCGTTATTTCTATATTCCCTCACATGCACTGCTCCCAAAGTACCCGTGACAATCCTTACAGTACTCTAGTCGCACTCCGATAGGACTGGCGTTAGCCCGTAGTCCTCTCAAAGGGCCCGAGCTTCCTAAGTGCCCGTGCCAGTCCTTGCAGTACTCTAGTCGCAGTCCCATAGGACTGTGGCGTCAGCCCGTAGTCCTCTCAGAGGGCCCGAGGGACTAAGCAAGCATGCTTGCGGGACTGGAAACGAGTCCTACGAGACGGGTCCTCCATAGGATGTCATCCTTGAAGTGCCAGACATACATGGAAGGCACAGAGCAGTATAAGCAAACATTGCAGTCGTATTCATAAAATACGGATAATTACATAGAGTACGAAAAGGCCATTGCAAGCGCATACTGCGAGGTGCAATGATGTGCATACCTACATTTCCCTAGAATACCTGATGCCTCAGTCCCGAAGTCCTAATGACCGAGTTCCTACATGACTACTCCGCTGCAATCATCCATGCCTAAGGAAGTGGCTCCTTATTTATGTTTCCACTCACTATTGTAGTTACACAGATACTGCAGGCAAGGCAATCTTTGCTCTGCACAAAACACTACCACATGCACATTGAAAGGGTTCCATGTCATTTCCGCTTTCTAAGACAATTGTGGAACTTCCGTAGCAAGTGAACTCCACGCCATAATCCTAGGTGAGCTCTTCTCCGGCCGCAATGTCTCTGTTAGCAAAAAAAGCAACCTACATTGAAGTCGTAGTGAGAAACGTCAGAAACGCATCGTGAAAATGAAAACTGACGTACAGTCACGTTTCTGAGATCGGTAGTCAGTGCAGCGGTAGATTCACCTGGTAAAGCGTTGGCAGACAAGTGCCCATCCACACAGGCATCTCCATGACATTTGCATCCCCGCACCTGCAAAAGAAGGGAAGGTCAGGTCACAATGCACTAGTCCGGCGTTAAACTGCACACCCACTTCACCATGCACGTCTTACCTATGATTCATCCACCGCGCCACATTCGTGCACTCCGAGGCATCTATACATAACAACTCCTTATCGCTTTTGAAGGCCTCCGACTGCTAGTGCGCATCCAAGAGAATGCAGAAAGTTGAACCAGTTTCCCGTCGGAACAACTCAGCATTCGTCCTCTCCTGCGTATTCGAACAGAAAGGTGCCTTGTGGGCACGCTTCAAGCGTTCGGATGCCCCATCCTTTCTCATTGCTCACCCAAAACACCTGCATTGGACAAGAGCATGAGGACCTCCATGGCAGCGGGAACGTGGACATTGACCGTTGACAGAGACGGGTATTAAAAAAAAAGCGAAATACCTCGAAAGGTTTCGTCACTCCTTGGACGACTCTATTGCCACAGTCTCCAGCGCACCCGCATGCTTTTGAACACTCCAGTATGTACTTCCGCTCCACATGACCTGCACAGGCTCCCTTCCAATACCCCTTGCACAGGAATTCTCCACGGCAGTGGACTAAGTGCTCGTATCCTCCATCCCTGCGCTTCAAATACTGCACGACCAACACACAAGCGGTTTAGAAACAGCAATATGTGGACTGCGCACATATAGGGAAACATCGTGGAAGAAGAAACGTCTGAAAACGGGCAGTGCGCCATTCAAAACATTAAAAGAACATCATGCAAGGCGAGGCGGAGGCAACGTCTATTACCTCTTTCACGTGTTCGAGACGCAGTGTGGGAGTACGGAAACTTAGAATAAAGAAAAATAGCATAGGAATAGGATAGAAGTAAGGCAAAAATTTCAAAACTTTGGTAAGAAGTAAGAAATTAGATCTGGATACAGATAAATTCCGGATAGTTAGAAACCGAGATTCCAGATCCGTTAAACCGGGTTCTTTCGAGAGCAGGAACGGATCTTAAATCCGAGTTAGGTCGGATCGGAACGAGCTACGGAATAGGTATCCGACCTACGCCGCTAGGGAACCGCTACAGGAACGGACCTCTTTCCGTTCGCCAAGGGGAACGGTCGGCAGCTCGACTAGTACTTAAGCCGTCGCCAGACCTAATCTTCCTCATTCTTCACTTTGCTGATTGTCTTGCGCATTTAGCTGAGAGAAAGAGTGGCGAGTTAGAGATCGCGACAGGGAGAGAAAGGTGAGGTCGGTGCCGATTGCACCGGATTTAGTGGTCGGTGTCGGTAAACTATGGTAGAGTCCAGCAATCCGATAGCGCGTCGGTTTTCAGTCACAGCTCGGATAGTTAGACCGGCTATTCCCACCGACCCAACTCACCGGAAGGAGTTAGAGACATACCTGACCCGGATGGGGTGCGTAGGTTTGATCCACCGACCGTAGAATGTTAAGGACCCAGAGATGCTGGAGCAGCTGATTTCAAGGGTCCCAAATCAGTTTGAGTTGACCGTGAGAGGCCAACCCGGAGCATGGACAGCGGACGTTTGGTCTAACGTGTACGAGTTTGAGGAGAATGGATCCGGGCTAGGTTCTCGGGTAGAAAAGTACAGCATAGGAAAGTTCCGTAATCCGGTTACCACTAAGGACGGATACCCCGTGAGTGACTGTAAGGACGCTAGGCAGAAACGGGTGTTGGAATTTTTGATTCCGATCCTGTATCCGGAAAAGCCCACCCGAGTTACGGTTACGGTGGCCAACACTATCTTTGGGGCTTTAGAAGATAAGGTAGTCCACTGGGGGAAAGTCCTAGCAGGTATAGTGAAGAAACTAGTGTCGCACGTAGGGAAGGGGAAGCCGAGTCTTCTCAGTCCGTATCTGTTTCACCTGTACCACCATCAGGAGGTGCTGACTGGTGAAGAGGTGGTGATTTACAACACCGGATTAGAAATAGTGAAGTATGGTCTCACGCACGAAATTCCACCGAATACTCCAATTGAGGGAGAGGAGGAGGAAGAAGAAGAAGACAAAGACGATGAAGAAGAACCGCAGCAGTAGGACCTGGTCGACAAACGGGAGAAGAGAAGGAAGTCGACCGATCCGAACTCAAGGGTGGGGCAATTGACCCCGGAACAAGGAGAGCCGAGTCAAGCCCTGGGACCGGAACTGCAGTCAGACTTTTTCGAAGTCGAACATCAGTGGATGGAGGAGGCCGAGCACATGCATTTTGGCATGTCGGATATGATCCTGGGGATTGCTGCGGAGCTGAAGGTGGAGCCGGAAGATACTATAAAGGAGATCCGGCGACGGCCAAACCCGGATCTGCTTCATGAGAAGGACGAGCGGATCAAGAGCGTGGAGAAAGAAAGGGATGACCTGTTAGATCGGGTGAATTGGGCGGAGACGGATGCCGCAGCTGCACGGCAAAAGGATTCGGAAGCTCTCCAACTCGTCCACAATTTGACCGCGTTGGTGGAGCAGCCCTCAGAAGCTATGATCAAGTCCCGACTCTTCAGCAATCAGTTGAGTGGTACAGGCCACTTATCCGGGTCCAAGGTGGTAACTATCTTGGTGGATTTCTAGGCCTGGATGGAAGGAATTTTGAAGGAGATGGCGAACCTGTTGGGGCACCTCGACCCAAACAAGCCCTTGGACTTCACCCACTTTCCGGAGCTGCCCAACGTCGACTTGTTGAAGACGCCCCAGAAGCCGGGGCCAGGGACCATTCTACAGCCATCCCCAAGACCTACTTCAAGCCAGACACGAATTCAAACGACGGTCACAACGGAGGGCCAAACAAGGAGTATCCAGTCAATTCCGGTAGTGAAAGGGGGTTCCGTCCCAACAACTGGAACTTCCGTCCGGAGCGACTTAATCCAACGGATCGGGGCCTTCACGAACCCAGCTCGGACCAATCCGACGGACTTTCCGCACATGCAGAAAGAGTCGCCAAAGCGGGATACAGCACCTATCCTCCTAGATGATTCGCCGGAGAAGGCAGTACGCAGGGAGATGATCGAAGAGTCCAAGAAGGGGGAATTCACTTCCGGGGATGAGACGGCCTCGGATGACAATCCTCCACCAATCAAGCGGAAGATTCCGACCCAGGCTGCTACAAAGACCACCCCACCGAAACCGAACAGGAAGCCACTTGCAGGGCCGAGTAGCAGCGCGAAGAAATCAAAGCGAGGGAGGTAGTTAGTTAACAGGTTTGCAGTTAAGTTAGGATTTTTGAATCTGGAGCGGATTTTCCGTGCGTGGGGCCCGGTTCAGGATTCTTAGGAGTAGTTGACTTTGAACTTTCCGGATATTACGGTTAGTTACTAATTGGTCACCTAGATTTTCAGGTGTTGTTTTTTTGGCTTTTTGTTTGGGCTTTTAAAGGGAGGGCAGCATGTTGCCCTCTCATTCCATCCTTGCCCATTTTATGTGCATTAGTTTATGTTCATTCTTCTTTTCTCTAATCTGAGCCACTAAGTGGACATTCGGATTTCTGGCTATGAGCGCATTTTCTGATACTTTTTGCGAAGTGTGAAGGTGTGAGAGAGGAATGGTGAGGGTGAATCCGGGTCAAGGGTGTTTTAGAGCTGATTTGAGCGAGTAAGTTTGTGAGGAAGTTTGGCTAGACTTGTGAGTAAGGATTTGTGCGTAGTGCCTTTAATTTGCCGTAACGGTGATCCGGTTTTAAGGAGTGGTGCGGATGCGAGTCCGAAATCCAGGGAGGGTTCCGAGCGGAGATAAGCGACCGCCAGCAGAAAATCCCCACTCACCGGAAGGTCTGCCAACCGTAGGATCAATCTGATAGATAGGCGCATGAATCTCTGTCAGACTCGGATATCTTGACCTGTCGTTGTAGTAAAGACGGAAGGATATAGTTCTGAGTGATTTGTTTCCGGGCAAGCTAGTCGGGGAATTGTGAGGACTATTACTTTCTCTTGTCTATGATAAAAATCATGTAAGTACTGTGTAGTGTAAGTTTATTATAGAAGAATTAGGAGTCTATGAGTGGTGAGTTCCTACCCCTCTAAAAGATCAAAAGCGAATACCCTGAGGGTAAAACAGGGAGATATAAAACCAGTCTGTGTTGTGAAACCCGGAATCCGGATCAAATCGGAAACCGGATAGGGAAATACCCAGATTGGAATCCGGAAGATGTTTGTGTCGAAAAGTAAATAGAAAGGGAAAGAGGTTTCGCTTGGGTTTTGGGTTGTTTTGGAAATACCCGGATAAACCTTAGCTTGCCAAAACATACTAGGATCTCCTGGGACGATATTCCGTGTCATCTTATCATCTTTTTGGTGTTAAGGATACTTATGACTATATCACGCACACAACACGCAACAACCCCCCGGCTGTATACGCGCAGCCTCCAGATACGGCAACGCACTGGCAACGAGTGTTCTCCTCGGTGCAAGAACCCCTACATGTGCACCCAAGGTTTGTGTCCACACATGACTTGATTAAATCCCGAGGCAACGAGTGGTGCAGCAGTGGATTCCGTATGTATTGGTACGATGACGCGTCCCAGTATGGGGCTTCACCTACGCCACCATGTCTAGTGCAATGCACCGGCACGGACTCGTTACCACGGGAGCAGTCGAAGAGGACGCATTCCTGTTATGATAATGGCAGAAAACACAGCAATAGACTTACACTTGTGCTCATTGCAAATGATCTCTCGGGCCATTCTCGAAGACAATATGCGCAGTTAGTAACAGTATAGTGACGCAGACACAAGAATGAAGAAAACAATTCTGCAGTACATAAGGAGGGAAGTGCGCACAAAGTGAGCACCATTTTACATAAGCACTAAAGAGCGAGAAATACACCCCTGTCCAACGTTGGCGGGGAAAATACCACACTGCGAACGACAAGAAATCGCACTTCTACCAATTTTTAACTGCACTCATCATACTGAGGGCCCCTGAAGCAAGCGGATACTTGAACGACCAACCTTGCGGAAAGGACGGCCGTGCTCCAAATCTCTTTGGGGGCAATCGTCGCGAGCAGCAGGAACGAAGACTGAGGGCCCCTGAAGCAAGCGGATACTTGAACGACCGCACCTGCGATCAGGGCGGCCATGCTCCAAATCTCTTCGGGGGCGATCCTCAAGCGCAGCACCAACGCACTGCACTTGGAATAAGGGCTCAGAGATATCATCCCTTCTTGTGTACCTTTGTCTTTCTCGGTGGTACAAAAGCCTCGGTCCTCTCTGCAGACGACTTTGGTGCTTGCTTCAACGATCTCAGGTGCCTTGTTCCTGCGCCCGGTGGACAGTCTTGCTTCTTCGGGGAACGACCCTTAACGCCCTTACTTGTGACCTGCGAGGTGTCGTTTTTCTCAGCAGAACCCGGTGCCCTGTCTTCGTCGGCAGCACTCCTCTCAGCAGCCGCGGCTCCAGAAATCGCAGCAGCGTTCTTCTTGTCTGCCACATCGGAAAAGGGTAAAACAGCGCAGTCAGTAACAATACATGCAAACTCCCAAAGCCAAACGGAGGCGAACCAAAGACGTGGCCAATGCTGCAGTGCTGTAGTGGTACCTGAGACTGCACTCCTGCTCCTGTACACGACGGGGCTAACGACCTGCCGTGGTGCATCCGGCGAGACGCACCCCGCTCCCTGGGATCCCTTTGCTTCCTCCTCAAAGAATTCCGTGTAAGGGTCAGTCGCACATGCAATAACCTTAGCAGCCTCGGCAGAAACGGGACACTAACTCTGTGATGGGGTTGCAGGTTTCGCAGGCAAAGTGCCACACACCTTATACAGCCGCAAGCATACAATAAAGCAACCCCATCAGCAGTGATAATGTCAGTGTCTGCAATTGAAAACTGCTAGAAACACTCTTGGCAAGGAATACACACCCACCTGCGCAGAATCCTCCACCGGCAATGCGTCCAGGACGGATTGCTCCTCTGCAGTGAGCAGCGCCTCCGCCTGAACAGCGCCTGTGACCGTACCGGACTCCTGTAGTTGTGAATTCTTCTCGTCCGCCAGACTCCGGTGGGTGTCCCGGCCCGCAGTTGGCTGCATTGCCTCCCCCGCGTGACCGTCGTCTGGTACCCTCGCATTGCTGGGAGTCTTCGACTGAGTGGACATAGCACTATAACAAAACTTGGTAAAAAAAACTGCGCAGAGATTTGACTACGGTTTTTTTATCCACGCTTTTGTGCGCGTGCGCGTAGTGGACAAAATACCTTTCCAATAGTATATTACATGCTTCCAAATTCCAAAAATTGCAGTGGAAAACTGCAAAAAACACTATTTGTCCACTACGCGCACGTGCACAAAAGCGTGGATAAAAAAACCGTAGTCGAATCTCTGTGCGGGTTTTTTTTACCAAGTTTTGTTATAGTGTAGGCATCATAGAATTCCTACGCCCGGGGAAGTCTTCCGTCAAGCTCTGTGACGCCTGCTGCCCAACACTCCGCGTAGCACCGTCGAGCCCGTCGGTGATGCACTTGGACACCGTACTCCCAGAAGCGGAAGCTGTGGGCGCTCCCTGACCCAACTTATTCAACACTGGCCCATGCACACGGAGTGAGAAGAAAGACGAGAAGGAGCACAAGACAAAGGGGTCAAAGCATAACATGTTTACTTGAAGCCAGTCTACAACTTGAGAGTGCTCTACAGGCCACTGACGTGTTCTCTACACACGTACCAGCCCTTGCAATTGCGGAGCAGCGCTTCCAGCAAAGAGGACTGGCAGTGCACATTGACTGAAGACGTAAAGGCACTTGTAAAAGGTCGTTCGTGGACTGATGACATGGTTACTCCGGCACGCCTACGAGTGCTGTCTACTGTACATGACGTAATTGACCTACATATGCTACCGTGAACACCTACAGCACTCCTTCCGTCATGAAGGAGGAGCCAGTAAAAACGGAAGTGAAGGATTGCAGTAAGAGGACAGCTACACAGCGAGAAGGCACTTTGAAAATCAACCCTCCATGGCGAGAAAGAGGCGACCGTCACTTACGAGGGCCTTTGTCAATGATTGGCGCAGGAGGCGTGCAGAGGGAGTCCGGATTCAGTCCTTCCAGAGCTGCAGTAACATGATCCCGGGTTGCAACGCTGCGGTCCTCCTCTACGGTTGCAGAGAAGCCAAACGCTTTCAGCCACATTGGATGAACCCGCCCGCAGCCCGGTGATGCGCAGTCGGAGTGGTCCCTGAACCATGCCGCGGCACACCAAGGATGGCAAAGGTGCTTGCAACTGCAGATCAGGGTATGCCATAAGGGAAAGTGTTCTAAGCACAGAGCACAAAGTGCAGGAGCTGCCATAACCCCAAAGTCAGGCTCCTCATCCATGTTCCCATGACCGAGAGGGAGCGGATTCGGGTGCATCAAGCACGCAATTTCACCGGACTGCAAGGAGGTCTGCTCTAACAGCAGCGCATCCAGGTAACGGCGGGCGCCCTCCAACCTCAGTGAGACTTCCTGCTGCCTAGCCTGGATGACGCGCCGTTTCGCCTGCTGAGCCTTTAGCTCGGTCAAACTGTTTCAAAGCATATCGTGCATAGGTGTTTCACTGAGAACCTGCAGCACCACCTCCTGGCAGCTGTCACCCCCAAGCAGTTCGTATTTTTCTCCGTACTTGGCGAATTGCTTGATGATGTGCTCCACCATTCCAGATTGGAAATCAGAAACCCTCTTGCAGTCCTCAGCCTGCTGCTCCACTACCGCCAAGTCCAGTCCGAAACTGCCGACCTTGTCTTCTACTTGGAAGACTGCAGCGTCCATGTCCACGTTCCTGCATCACACGCAGCGGCAATAAGGAGATGACGAGCATCGACACGAGCCTTACCAGAATGCCGATATTGAAGGCAAGGGATGGCAACATGTTTTGGTAGCGGCGTATGCAAAGGCCGGACGGCGGAAAAAGTACTTGGCAGCGAGCATGTCAAAATCAAGGGCCGGCGCGAGGGACCGTCCGACTCCGGGCTTCGTATCCTCAATCAGCATTGGGATGGAGTGCGGCTTCTTGAAGTCCTGCGGCGACAGTGGGTTCCATTGTCGGCTGTCCATGTCTTTAAGGAACTCCTTCAGATCCTGTTGTATGTCGATTTCCGTGCCTACCACCGCCTTCAGCCGCTTGAGCCAAGTCCTCACTCTGATCACGTAATTTGCGTGCCGGAGCTGGTTAGTCTCCGTTGCAAATTCAGCCCAGTCCACCTGCTCTTGTCTCGCACTTTTGGAAAACCCACCCAATAGCCAACTCCTTGGCGACGTGGTTGGGCGCAAATTCTTTTTGGTAGCAGATGCAGTATAGTCGTTCCACTTCCCTCCGGTCCTCCAAAGACAATTTGTCACCTAAACTGTACCCGTTCCTACCCCGCTCAGGCCTGAAGACTGCCTCCACATCTTCTGGCGGGATGTGTTTGCCGATTTTGAGCTTGTGCGGATTATGTCCGACGTTGCTTAGGCTGAATTTGCTGCAGAAGTCTTCCTTCGTCATGCGCTTTGGCGGCAATTTAGGGGCGGTCTTCAGGTCTTCAAGGGCCTTCCTGCATTCCGGCTCCGAGAAAACCATCTTCTGTCCCTTCTTGTCTTTCCTCGCTCTCTGCACAGAATCACAGGAATATGAGAACGCAGATTGAAGCCAGTCACAGAGCGGGGCGACAGCAACGAAGAGGAAAACAAAGAAATTTACCTTTTGCCCTGAAAGCTTCTCCTCGGAATCGACACTGTCGCCTTCCTCCACGGTGTGGTACGTGGAGTCGCAGTTGTCATCCTTCCTCGGCTTCTTCCCCTTCGACTGTTGCATACGTCCGGCCAGTGGGGACTTTGCAGCGGCCTTGGTGCCTTCGGAGGTCCCTCTGCGTTTGTCGCCTATGGGCGTGACATTGCGCGCCTGAGTCCCCTCCTTCCTCTTTCTCGACGTCGCCGCCGGAGCACGTCTAGGAGTGGAGCCCGTGGCCTCGGAGTCTGAGCCCTCGACGCCGTGAACGGCTTCCTCCACAGAAGCCGACCTGCCAGTACTCTCTCGTCCTCTCCGGTCCTGTACTTTCCACCACCCCGCAATCTCTTCCCCCTCCTCGAAGACAGCCTTTGTCGTTGCCCGTCTTGTTCTTGGAGAGCCAGGCGGAGGTGTCGCTGACTTGTGCACGGACCCGAAAGGTTTGTACCCGGATTTGGTGCTCCTCGCCTGAGCAGTCTTGGAGAACGTCTCGGGTGTCCTGTCATCCTCTTCGTCAGAGAGGTCAAGCCGATCCATGGGTCGTTGGTTTTCCGTGGGACCCTTGCTAGCCTTCACATGAGCATTGTCGTTGCGGACGAACTTCCGCTTTGCACATTTGGATGCCTCCATGACCGTGAGCTCCCGGTCTGAAGGAAAGTACGAAACCGCAAAGGAAAGCTTCAATAAACGATTGGTGCTGTTCAGTCAACCTACAGTTCTACGAATGAGTACTTCGAGTACTCGAAGCTGCTCCTAGTCCGGAGTACTACAGCACTGTCTAGGGACTACGTGCGGTCATTGAGTGGTCGTGAGGACTACAAATGCCACTCCGTAGTACTCCCTAGAGCGTCAGTAGGACCTTGCCTTGCAGTGCTTGGGATATTGGAGGGATAGCCGGTGCGGCAGCAGTATTGCTGTAGCGCCGACAGTTCCACACGCGTCCTGAGCATGCGCGAAATTGGAGACTGCAGTACATCTGCCTAAACCGCAGGTATTGCGCGTAGTGATCCACGGATTACTTAGTTCCTGCACTTGTCCTATTCCAACCTGGCGAGCACTACAAGTAGCAGCGAGCAGTCCTGACGCTTGCGAAGGAGTGAACCCACTGACTGCAGCACTTTCTGATGCGCACAGTGAAGATCCTAACCCGCGGAACTTAAGCGCTGGATAGTACCGTGCAGTCCTATGGCACTCTCGTAGTCCACGAAGTATCACCTAAATCTGTGGTAGGCGTCACGAGGAGGACGCCGAATCGTGCAAACATGTGGACTACGGCGGCCAGAGGACACTCTAAACCCCCAAGTACTGGAAAGAGCTGTACATGCAGCAGGAAGGAGAGGACTCAGACAGTCCTATGCGCGCATTTGTAAAGAGCGCTACAACGCACCGAGTAGTGGTGACAGCATGAGTCCACTACACCAGGTAAGCACGCACGTGTGTCACTGAACAATACAAAGTGCACTGTCCTGGATGCAGAGCAGCAGCATGGCCTCACATTCAAACGCCTGCTGTGAAGAGAAGGGCACATGAAGCCAACAGCAGAGCAACATGACATCAACATGAAGGCAGAACACGGAAAAAATGTCCCTGAAATCAAAGCTTTACTGAAGTGGTTTGAACATTTCAGACAGAGAAAATGTCTTTCACTGGGATGCGCAGCGGTGAACTATACCGAGGACTACCTCTTCGTCTATGCAATCTACTTCGGATCGAGCTGCTGTCCTGCCGCATTCCTCTAGAATGCCTTTGCTTTCAAGCAGCAATTCGTGAACCCTAGCTTTGTAACTAACCCGGGGCTTCTCAAAGACCGGCTTAGACACGGACTCCGGCATAGAGACACCGGCAAATGCGCAGAGCACCTCTGTCGAACCTGTGCGTCCGTGCTTGCAAACGGTAGACGAGGCAAAATCGTCCTCGAGCCTAGGTCTCCCACGGGCTTCCCTGGATGTGCTGTTTCCTCAGCGGGAGTGGCCACCGGAGTCCCCTTTGTTCTCAGAGTCCGAGGTTCTCGCTCTACGTCTTTTCCTCCTGGAAAGCGGAGCAGCTCGGAGTCGTCCCTGCTCCGGCATTGCTGCAGGAGCTTGCGGTCTACCCTAAATATGCCGTAGTCTGTGAAATCGAGTGAAGTAATCTGTTCACATTTGTGAACGGCAAAGAGGAATTCGCAGCCCAGAAAATGTAACCTAACACCTACCGGAAGAAACTGCAGACTGACGCCGTGGAGAGGACGTCGGCAATCTCTATGCGCTCTATAAATTGTTGTTGTCGCGTCCTCTGCACCAAAGCTAAAACCCTAAACCCTGAAGTGGGAAGACTCTCACCAAACAGAAGTGCCCATGCGGAGGGAGTAAGCTCGCAAAGTACCTTCCGACATTTCTCTACCAAAGCCTAAAAGCTTAGAACCGCGGCCGACCAAAGCTAAAACAAAAGAGTCTCCCACAGCCGACTACAGCAACTTCGGAAAATCTACAAGGGGAAGCACAGTTGACAGGAGGACATCACGGGGCTTGGACAAACCTGAAACACTATGGAAACCACTCGAAGTCCGCACTAAATCCGTCGACGGCTGCTCAAATCGCGTCTTCCTTCCTCGCGGCTTCTCTCCTCGCAACCACGGGGTCCTCCTACGCCTTCGCGAAGTCCCTGGCAGTGCACGCGCGGAAGACTCCTCTCACAAGCAGCCCGCACTACCGGGCGGCCTTCACCTCTTCCTCGCCGCAGCGCCGACGTTTTCCTCCTCCTTTCCACGGCACACCAGCGACGCCGACAACACTTCCTTCACAATTCCGGCATCCGCGCACAGAGAATCGGAAGCTGCACTCAGACCGGTGTGGACCCAGAAAAATCGATCCAGAGTTGGCAGCGGACAAAGACGACAACGGAAAGCCCACGGAAAACCGTCCTCCGTTCCCGAAATCTGTTCATCCTCCCCTGTCCAAATGGATGAATTTTCTAATGTGAGACGTTGAACGACCCAGTTCAATGCGGCAACTTTAATGCGCTGCAGCCCTGCCCAGCCAGCTGTCGAGAGCGCAGGCAATCTTGAACTCCAAACCGACGGTCAGGATTCTCCACGTCCACTGTCGCCCAGTACTTGTAGGACCCGTAGTACTGCCAGTCCTATGGCCTGAAAACGCGTTTTTGACGGAAAAACGTTAAGTGTTTCTTGCAACTACCCTAGTATAAAAAAATTTCTAGGTAATGTGGTTTTTCCTTCAAAATGAAATGTGCACATTGATGTTTCTTAAACATTTGCACAATAAAATTATAAAATTTCACCACCCATATTTTTCAATCAATTATTATATAATACAATGAAAAACACACAAAACAATTCACCAAAAATGAAATTTTTGTTTTTTTAAATTGAAATTTGGTGTGTTGATCAAGCTTGCATAAAACAATAAATTTAATAGGTTACTCTTGAAAAATCGGTCTAGAAAGGTCAAATTTGAAATATATTTTTGTAAGTTGGAATTAGAAGTTACTTTACTTCACCTAGGGCATTATACATGTAAAATTTCACAACATTCCAAGCATTTTTCAATTCATGGTGGAGCTTGCAATGCATGGTGGTCATTGAAATGAGATTAGTGTTTCTAAGAGAAAAAAATGATGGGACACTTTTCTTTTCCTTGAACTCCTTAGATATGCCCTATTGAGGTGGTTGTGCCCTTTTTGAGGTGGGCAAGAATCACATTGGATGGCTGATTTTTTAGTCCATGCCCCAACCGAACCCAAAATAATGAGATGTAAACTACACTAAACCACTTAACTTTGAAAAATTCCACAAGGCGGAGTTTAATTTGGAATTTGCTGAAACTACCGCTATTGGATTTATATTGCCGTCTAATTTTTGAAAATAATTTTTAATTTTAATAAAATCAAAATTTGAGAACGGAAAGCTCAAAAAAGAGGGGCAACAATCAAAAAATGGTCACTTGGGTCATCAGGGGTAATAGAGGTTCTACTATAGTGGAATCAAAGAGTATAGGCAAAAAAGTTGAAATGTTGAAGTTATTTACATCACTATATGGATATGGATGAAACATGTAAAATATGGATGAACTTAAAATACTCGTTCAAAAGAGTATACTTTTGTCCAAGAAGAACAATATTGTTTAAGAGTTTGTAGTAATTCAACAATTTCATTGGTTGCAAAAGTAAAAATATATCTCCAAATATTCTCTCAAAAAATATTGTATTGAATATGGAAGAAATATTTCTAAAAAAATACTTGCCATGCCCATGCTTTCAAATGGTTAAATATCATTGCAATTTCTTGTTTTAAGCCCTAAGTGCTCAAGTTAGACATATTTTGTTTTCAACAAATTTTTGCCATAATCTTACATCATTTAGGTATGGGCTATTTTACTTCACAAAGAAAATAGATAAGACAAGGAATGAAATTATCAAATCCATGACAAAAGATAAAAAAATTGTCAATATTTGGATGAAAGTTATTGTTAATAGATTGTTTTGTAAATGAATGTATACATATGGATGATTATGTCCATTTTTTCCTTACTTGCATATATCCCAAGGTACAAGTTGCTCTATCCAAAATAAAAGAGGGACCAAACTAAAGGAAAGTAAAAATATTCTTAAGAATGTAAACTAAATGATTGAAATTAATCCCTCCAAAAATCTATATCATTGATTCATATAGGTCATTTTTTCTTCTTTTCGTCGATATAAAATATAATTCTCCTTAAAGCATCCTCAATGAATATCAATTGATGAAGTGTAATTTTAACAACATTCATCATGCAGCCAATGGATGGTTGAGCGCTTAGAGATTAATTCTAGACAAAATTTCTCTTTCTTTTGTTTCTTAGAAGTTAATTCCATTGCAAAAAATTCATTAATGAATTTAATCCCAAATTAAAAAATCAATCCAAAAGTGGTCGCTGATAATTTTCATTGTCAAGTTTGAATGGAGTTCTTTTCCATTTCTCCCCCTCTTCCTGAATTCCTACTTTGAAGGAAATTTCATCTTCTTTGATTATAATGCCAACAAATTAAAGCCATTTGGAACTTGAGTAACGATGGACAATTAATCTTGATGTCATGGTCAAACACTGTCCATCAACTTCAAAAATGTTTCAAACCTCTACATAGCACATTGCCTTGTTTTTGAAAATTTTCAACTTTTCCTACGAGTTCAAGGTCACTTGCGATAGTTGGAATGTTAGGACCAATCCATAACATACAAGTTTGGGCCTCTGTATATGGTTTTATGTAGAAGACCAACCCACACTACATAAGTTTGGGCCTCAATGCATGGTTTAGGATTTTAGATTCAATCTATACCATAGGAGTTGGTGTGAATGTGTATTGGATGTAGCTTTTTAAAGCATCCTAATAATTTCTTGGATTTTTTTGTATCTCCTAGAAGATCTTGGGTTTCTTCAAATCAACTTCAAAATATAGTGATTGTATATATTGAAGGCAAGATGAGAAGTAACTCAATCTTGCCAACAAAAGTCTAGAAGACATTTAGCAAAGTTTATTTTTTATAATTTTTGATACAATACTTGCATTCTTCCTAGTCTTGCTACTTGTCATTGGCTTCAAATCTTTCTGTTTTGAACATCAATTCCTTGTCCTTGACACTTGAAGGCTTGAATAGCTAATTGTGTATTTGCTTTTCCAATCTTATTATTTGGACAACTAATCTTGAAGACTTAGCTACCTATTAGTACATTTGTTCTTTTAACCTTATTAATTTGAACAACTAGTCTTGAAGACTTAGTTGTATAATAGTGTATTTGTTCTTCAAACCTTATTAATTTAGAATATTTTTTTCTATTAGAAATATATTGAAATTTTATATCGAGCATAAACAAACCTATATAAATTCTACATTCTAATGGTATTTTTGTCCTTACATCTTTGTTGTAAGATTTTAGTATTATAGATGAATAAGTTCAAATTGCTTCTACAAAACAAAGTATTACTGCATAAATGTTGCAATGTGAATTGCTTATAATTATTTTCTATTGGTCTAATTAAACTTGGGGTTCAACATTTGCTTTGCAATTGATTTAAGTATTAAAACCTAAAATTTCTTTCTCAAAAATCACAACAAAGTTTTTTGGTATTGTCCATTTTTAGAAATTAAATGTCTTTGTAAGCAACAAAAATCTTCAATTCTCATAAAGAACTTCTCTCATCCAATAGAAATGCACACTAAGTCTTCAAATGGCTATGAGTAACTACTTTAACATCTTTAGGTGTTGCAAACCATTGTTGTTAATATGATATATATAGATAGTTTTTTCACGGACTGTAGTGGAAGTGTTCTTGTAATTAATGGAAACTAATCCTTTAATGCAAAATGTTACATACATGTAGCAATCATTTTCTTAAAAGTAGTTTTCATTGAATAGCAACTTTTGAGAAGATGATTGACATTAGTGAATGCACAAAGAAGATACCTATCATAAAATGTTGATGGTTTCTTATAGAAAAAACACTTAATTCATATCATATTACTAAAAATATGAAGTGAGCATTCAAGTATGTTATTTCCTTTGTTGAAAATTTCACATTATATAGAAAATTTTGTTACTTTATATACAAATACTAAAATACTAAAATTCATAGTATTCCATGTTGACAACCTCAAGTTAGTCTATCACACAAAAATCAAAGCACTTAAAATAAAAATTGTACTTTTAATAAAGTTAATAAAGTAAAATGAATCTAAATTGATTCTACAAATATTTATGAATATTTTCTAAAATTCTATCACCGGTGGATTTCTGTAAAGCATGTCCAACATCTAGTTTGATAATGCAAACAAAAAGTGTTGAAGAAGTCATAAATAATACGGAGTATTACCTAGTACATTTAGATATTGTTCAATACCACCTAGTAATATGGCATGCAATGCTGTATTTTTGAAAAGTTGAATCTTAAATATTTGAAAATAAATTTCATCTAAATCCCTAAATTACTCGCCTAAACTCAATCATAACCTTGATAGTATCCATTTTTAAAATTTGATTTACATAATGAAGTCAAATAAATTTAGTTTTTATTCCACTTGCAAAACTTAAAAAAATATATAAATTTAAGCAATTATAGCAATTGCAATCTTAATATGACAGAATCTAGATTGTGCAGATTTACAATAGTTTTTTTAGTTTTTTTGTTATTTCTAATATATTTCAAACTATGATATATATGGTATTACTTCTTTTATATCCTTTATTCTTAAGAAAAACTTGCGATTATATTTTAAATAGATACAAATATATAATTTGATTTATAAATAGATATTTTATAATTAGTACTATAAATTAGTACAATTTTTTTTTGAAAAAATATGCATTGAAGGTCATAACTAGAAGTGTTTGGATTGTAAGAAATAAATTAGTTTCTTAAGAAAATTTCACACTCTTTGTCATTGTTACAAGTTGTATCTTGAAAAGTTATTTCTAATAATTAAATTGATATGTACCAGTTTTTGTGCATGTTGTCTTACAAAAATTAGAAATCCCATATTATTTCATTAAGCTAATTGAGATTTCCTTCATGATATATTTTTATTAAAATGACTATTGAATATTACATTCCCTTCATTACATGATACATCCAATTGTTGTCCATTACATAATATATTTTTATTACATGACTATTGAATATTACATTGAGAATTGATGAAAATGTTTTGAAAATTGGTAATGCCATTTCCATGGTTTTCTTCCTTGAGCATGCTTTTGTCTTTGATACAATATTTTTTTTTTACTTTTATCTTGCTTCTAATGGACTCAATGTTAATCGTCCAAACTCCAAATCTAGATTCTTGAGCATGCTTTGTCTTCAATGTAGTATATATTACTTTCAATGTGCTTCCAATGTGCTATCAATGATGGTAATCTCAAGTGCTAATTTTATATCCATCAAAAGATAGTAATATATTTAATGTGAATTTTTTTGAGTTTGATTAATGATACCCTCAAGATATACCTCCTAAGTGTCTCGACAGTTATGTTATGGATGATGAACAAAGTGCTGCAAGTCAATGCTTTGTCCATATGTCTTTTCATTATCCAAAGCAATTTTTGAATCTTTAAGAGATGACATTTCTTTATGATCAATTTGATAATATGGGTTTAAGATAGAAGTACCTATTTCGGATAGCCCCCTTGTAATGGCTTTATAGGGTGACATGTAGTGGACAACAATTGGATGTATTGTTCATTGAAAAAGATTTTCTTTTTCCACCTTGTCCACTCATCTCTCTTCCCTCCTTAATTAGGGAGAAGTTCCAAAGCTCACCATTATAGGCAAGTCTATGAGACCGGGATGCATTTGGATGAAAAATTCACATTTATATTGAATAAAATATTCATTCTTAAGAAAATAAGTTCTTTTTTGTATTCTTCCTCATACTTATTTCTATACACATTAGGCTCAATTTCTCAACGAATTTCCTATATTCTACATGCTGAAATGCTTAAGTTATCTGTTATAAGTACCTCTACCTTAATACTCCCTCCATCCCGAAATAAATCCGGGGTTTCCAAATATACTTGCATGTTCCAAATTAAAATCAAAATTGGCTCTCTACAACTTGATTGACAATAATTGAAGCTAGTTTGAACACCCTAATGCAAAAGAATCCGCAAATGTCACGCTTTAGAGTCTACAAAACAATTTGACCCCTACAAAGGGAATCAAGACGCAACCTCTAACCAACCAAAGGTGAGGAATTCAACCCACAATTGTACTAAACCTACTACTAACAAATCTCTTATTGATAATATCCTAGAATTGGATTACAAGACATCGTTGGAATTGATTATAGAGGACATCATTGAACTTCCTTGCACCAACGTTGCTAAGAGAATGATCCAAATTAATAGCACTAGGGCAGTTCCAGAAAAGGGAGAAATTTGTTAATTTTGTTTCATGTTTTCAACTTGCACCACTTCACTATTGGCTTCCATTCTTTCACGCCTAGTAGGGTTGACTAGAAGCTACAATAACTACGCAATCCCCTAAAAATAGGAGCAACTCACACACTAATCTAGCCATTTCCAGGAAACCCGGGACTTATTTTGGGATGGAGTGAGTATGCTCAATTGGTATGATTTGGAAATTTTGGAATGGAGATTCAATGTTGACTTCATAGATTGAGCATTTTACAACAAGTTACACGGCAACTCTTAATGATTGTACTGTACTTCCTGCCTTGTAGTTTTGTAATTGTTCTGAACTTTTGTAATTTGTACTTTCGCTGTCTGGTGTGAGGTTGTTGACCCGGCCAGCTTGGGAACCAAGTCGGCCTTTGTTCATGACATGTTCTGCAACTCGCCTCTCAATTGTCAATGGACATATTATATTTTACAGGTAATGTAGACTTCTCATGACTCATGAGGAAGATGAGGCAAGAGTGGCATAGGAGGAACAAACATCTGGAGAACCAAGTATTATAAAGAAACCTTGTAGGCCAGAGGAATTACGTTGTATTGGACCATTTTCCACACACAATAGAGTTAATCTTATAGTGTATGCAATGTGGGAACAGGAGCCGGAGTTTAAGAAAAACAAAAGTCAAAAAATCTCTAGAGTGCCAAAACTAATTAAAGGTATGTTCTCATTCAGTGTTAAAGAGTGTTGTTACTGAGGGTCTTAGGAACTAATTTAGACCTACTTCTGGACCGGATTCACATTGCAAACATCACCCCTAACACCAAGTGCAAACATATCCTTAACCCCTAAATGCCCAAGGCCTGTTTTGAGCCTCTTGGAATTTGGTTTAAATTGAACAAAAAGTCAACATTTTGATAAGTTGAATCACTTTCTTTTGAATTGTAGCCGTATAAATTCAAACTAGACATGTTAGAGATCACATAGGAAAAAAAAAAAAAAAAACATCACTTAAGGATTGAAAGATTATAATGTTTAATCATCAGGGTGTTAAAACTATGAAAATCTTTGAGCTCTCTTTTTGCATGTCAAATCTAAAAAGTTGGTCACCCAAAAAATATGAGGTTCAAGGGCCTAACATGCATAACCCCAACAATTTATGTCTTCTCAAAATCTACTCTACAATTTTTTTAAATGAATTTCTAGTGTGATTTTTTCTCCAAGATCTAGTGTATTTGAGGCTCATTTCCAAAAGCCCTCAACACTACAAAAAGTCAAGATTGCAATGAGTACCTTTGCATAAAATCTTGAATAGAAAAATCATAATCATTCATTTTCCAAATTGGATTTTTAATGCTAAAACTAGACTTCAAAAAGAATCTTTCAAAAATATAAACTACTAAAAATAGCAATTTGGTAAGATTTTATTTAACTTCAAAGTTTCTTCAGCACCACATTTGGGTGCCTTGGGCATTTAGGGGTTAAGTAGGTCTTATGAGTTTGGTGTTGTGTTTCTTTTATAATATTCTTAGTTAAACCTTCCTCTAACAAGCACTTTTACAACTAAGGACGACCCTTTACGATTAACTCTAGTAGGACAACTTTACAACAAATGCAAATGGGTTGGAACATTAAGGTGGGCACCCCCAACACCGCCATCTTCGGTACGGTGATTATTTACTATTATTGGAATGGTTAATTTTTTCACATTTTCTTGTCAGCATGTGAAAGGAGGTTCCAATATACCAGAGAACATAACACTTGAATCATGTATGCAAAAGTTACAAAGGGTCAAAGTTTTTTTGGTTGAGGTTTTGAAATTGTTTCTCTTACGTAGGTACATATTGATTTTGGAGATGTACACAAAGATGATGATGGCAATTTGGGATTAGTGGCACATTGGAGGGGCCCACTTTAGTTGAAAGGAAGGTTTGCGAGGTTGCATGCAATAAATGGCACTATTGAGGTCCTCAAATCAAATCCCTAGTAAAGTACGGTCAACGCCCTTGTTATATAATGGAGTACAAAATCACACGTTTTTTTTAAAAAGTTATGTGGTTTCTAACTAAATTTTAATTTGATTAAAAATATATATTTTAGACCAAGTATGAATAAGCTACAAATTTTTGAAGTGCTAAAAAAAGATGTATCCATAAAATTTAATTCATTTTTAACCATTATTTAAAGCGATTTAACTATCCAAAAATACACAAAGTAAATTTAATAATGCATAAAATTGCAACCTACAAGTTCTCCAAAACAACTATAATCAATAAGTCATGGTCATTGTGTCTGGTTGATTCCATCAAAATATTGCAAATGCTTTTTAAAAGAATATTTTTTACATTTTGATAATATTTTATAAATTTATATGAATTCTTTTCAAATTTTGATTATATTGGGTTTTATTTGGTTTATAAAAACATGCAACGTGGTATCCAAAGACTTTTTGACCTCAAAATTCAAACATTAATAAAATTGGAGTGAGTTCTAGAAAAAGCTTCTAAAACTAAATCAACATACCAAATCAACTAAAAGCATACATAGAATAAAAAAAAATTGTAAATTTTTTCAAAATTTAAAGAGCTATGTCCCACTTCATGCTTAAAAACTTCATTTTCAAAGAATTTGATTTTTTCTAGTTTGCTCAATTCATTGTAATCTAAATTTCATTGTTACAATGACAGACTAAGGCACAAGAGATTATGGGAGTGTGAATTCCATTGTTCTAGACCTTATGTATACTTCATTTACCATAAATGAAAATTTTACTATTTCTATAACTTTCCACTTTGCACAAGTCATCTTCTTAAGTCATCTTCTTAAATCATCCCATGAATTAATGAGAAGATATATATAATATACAAAATTTTATAAATGTTGTATCCAAGTTTTGTTTTGTTTTAGAATTGAAAAAAAAAATAGAAATTGAACTCAATAGGCTTTTATATACATAAAATTTTAACCAATGAATGTGAATCCTAGATCAAAAAATAAACTTGACCACCAAGGTCATTAATATAATTAAGGTTTTAAATTTGAGCTAGAAGTTCTAAAAGTGTCAAAGTAACATGTGCATTTTTGATAGAAAAGGCTCTAGTTTTACATAAATTGGTCTTGAAGTGGAGATTTGTACCTTAAGTTAGTCTATTTGTTTTGTTTGTTATGGAAAGATCTCCTAAACTATGCATCCCTCAGTCACGTTCTTGGTATTGTCACAAAACCCTTAGCAAAGAGGGTGCAAAAGATTTTTTTTGTGGTATCTGGACCTATAATGTGAAAGTAATTGAATTTCAAACTTAAAATTAATTGAAAAATTGAAAATTACTTTTACTTTAACTTTGACCGTGGCAACAATACAAGATACCATATGTGAAGGTCTGATCCGGCACCTGAGTGCCGGAAAACTTTACTTTTGGCGCACAAATGGTTTTGGCAGGTGGGATATTCTAGGATATTCCAAAAATTCACTTGTAATCTTCTTAAAATTTCACTTGTAATATTTTCAAAAATTCAGACATCCCAAAAAATACTTAATTTATGTCCGAATCTGACCTTCACAAAGGGTACACTAGTAAGGTTTTTAATTTTGAAGTCTTTTCAATGTGAAAGCTACAAGAATAAGTAAATGAAGCTTGCCAAATAAAAATAAATAAAAACATAAGCAAAGAAAAAATTTCAAAAAATAACATTTAAAAGGAGCCTGGTAGACCAGGTATAATAACAAGATACTGAATTTCAATTTGTTTCATCATAAAATTGCAAAATTACAAAAATTAACTAGGGTTTAATTATCTCCATACTACTGGTACTAACCAATTAAAATTTTGAAATTTGATAATCTTAAATTTTTGAAAGCTATGAACTACTTCCTCTGTCCCACTAAAAACTTCCAAATCAAGGATAGTTTCTGTCCCACTAAAAACCTTCGTTTACTAATTTCGACCATTCAGTAAGCATTGGCCATGCTAAACGACCTTGTGGGACAAGTTAATGATTTTTTTGACGAAAATGAAATGGAATTTCATCGTAAGAGTAAAATAAATGATCTGCTAGCTACACAAGTGTGTGGTAGGAAGCACGAAACGACACAGTGGGACACCAAGCACAAAAGGATCGGAAATTGAAGCGATGTTAGGAACCAAAAGGGGTGAAGGCTTGGGATAGGAATATATCTTGGCTTAATTGTGAATGCAAAAATCTTGAAAAACATGTGGAAAATTTCAAGGTTTCAGGTCCTTGCCATATCAAAATCGGCGCATGAATATTGCCGATTCAATGGAATCAGTTGATGTTACTGTAAAAGAGCCAGCACACACAAGTTACATGTGCGGTATAGAAGGTCAATTGATCAATTGATTGATATTGATGAGTAACTCCCTGACTTCATTTTGTGTATGCGATTCCTATTAGTGTATTGTAACGATCTAGTCGAAATTGAGTAAAGCAAACTATAGAGGACATATCAATGCAATCACTTACTCCTAATACATTGAATTTGAACGATCCAAATTAATCTCGCATACTGCGGACGTCTTTTGCACTCTCGATGATGTTGTCGCTATGCTTATGTGAGACAATGCAATATTGTCAACAACCTCACACAGGAATATCGGCGTGCTCATCTCAAGCAGGTGGACATAACAATAAGACAACTCATGCACCACAACTCCAACGTTATGCTCCAAGACCAACACTCCCTAGCTGATTGAAACCCGATCTCTCATAATCCAACAATGATGAGCCGACAGCATTCACAACTTGTGCTCAAAAACGATGAAAACGGCATGGATTTTGGTTGCCAAAATGACAGCGCCTCAGTTGCAACTTTTGCATAGATCTAAGGGATGGATTATTGCTTCTTGAATGCATTCATCTCTGGTGCAAAGACTGAAAATACATGAAAATACAGTTAATTTCTAGTAAGGAAGAAATTTGGAGGTTTTTAGTGGAACAGAGGGAGTATAAGATTGTAAAATTTTGAAATTTGTAACATTTTAACTTACACTCTGCAATTTTTAATTTATTGGATTCCAAATGCAAATGCAAAACACGGAAGTCAAAATCACAAACTCCAAATTACTACCTAACAAAAGCACTATATATAGAAGGACATATTGGTAAGAGTATATTACTCTATATCAAGTCATAAAACGGACCAAAGGCCAGCCAAAATAATTATATAGAGTCCAAATTATATAGAAGTCATAATATCTCAAGGAATGTTGTATACTACCACCCACAAAAAAACTAGCTATTGGAAGATTGACAATTGGACCCTACATGCATCAAAGCATGCATTGGCTTTGACTTAACCTCTAAAGTACCAAAGTCCCCTCGGGGACACTTGAGATTTTGGGCAAGCCCGTGTGGTCTCAAATTTTGACCTGATTTTTTGAAACTTTTTTTGAAGATAGGAAATCACATTAGCTTTTTAAAAATATATAATTTTTTTTTCAATCAGTGCCTGGGAGCAAAAGTTATGCCATCCTAAAGCAAAAAAGCAGTTCGCTGGGCAGAAAAAACAACAGAAAAATGTTTTTTTTAAAATATTTTTTCTCAAAGATCATGTTTTTGTCTACATCTGAAGCTTTGATTCGTTCTATTTGGACTAATAATGAAAAAGTTATGGACAATCTTGTTTTTCGGGCATTTTAAGCATCTTCTTCAAAAAACAACTTATAGAATTCATTTTTGAATGCAATTTTCAATTTTTTTCAATTTTTTTTTGACAAGGTCAAACTTGTTTGCAAGAACAATCCCACCGTTGGGATTATGGTGTTTAACCCCTAAAGGACCATGAGTGCAGATTTTGAACAATGAATGAACGGAAACACGTCCCAAACTCACCGAAATGCATTTTTTCATCCATCAGTTTTTTTTAAGATTCTTATATTAGTTCTTTAACTTTTGTATGGTTTAGATTATGAAGATTTTGCTGTGCAAATATCCTATAATTCAAAAGGTATCGGGAGGTCTAGCCTCAAAAAGTAACTTTTTCAGTTTAAAAAATGACCCTTCAATAATGACTTGAATCAAAAAATCAAATCAAAATCTTCAAAGATCACTATAATTAGAACTCAATATTTTAAACTTATAGAAAAAAATATATTTTAAAAATCATAAATATTTAATCTACAATTGATTTTAGAAGGAATTTCCAATTTCTGGCTTCAAATTTTATTGAAAAATATTGGTATGTGTTTTTGTTGATCTACCCATATGGATGTGATCTATAAATAGTATTTTACAACTATTGTTTGAGAGTCATCATTAAAATATTCTTCTAAGTTGCATTTTATAACAGATCTTCACAATTTTGGAAATCTGGACACCCCTCCGGTCCTTTAGGGGTTAAATTCCATCTAAGAGCTATTAACAATTTAGTGTTTCAATCAATTTTGGACCTACTTCTACTTAACAATTTTCTTATATGTGAAAATCAAGTTTTGATGTGCTAAATTTTTTTCATCAACTCTCAACTCAGATTTTCAACATAAATTTTTTAACTTTATGTTGTGTAGTGAAAAAAAAAATCCACTAATGGCCGTCAAAGTCATCTGAAATTGTAGGAAACAGTTCAAAAAAATTTCCTTTTCCAACTTCAAATGTTAATATCTTCCAATCTGTACGGTCAAATTTCATGAAATTATTACCACATGATCTGAGACAAGTCAAGTACAAGATCCTACGGTTAGATTTTTTTTAAAGTTTTTTTGTGGTTTAGGGAGTGATTGCAAAAGAAATGGTAGTTTTCAGTGGTTCCAAAGTCAGAAAATGCCTTGGTATTTTAGGGATTAAAGATCATCATCCTATAATGAATTGAGTTCTCAAGCACATGAATTTAAAATAGTTTATGCCATTTATTTGGTTTTTGTTTCTATTTATCTTTTTTCTTTGTATGAATGGATGATTGCAATATTTTTTGTCCTTGGCCTTTTGAAACGGTGGTATTTCAGCCTTGTTTTTGCATTAAACCTAAAATTCATACCAAAGGTATTGGACATTGTTAAACCTTGAAAATATTTTGTTTATTTCTAAAAATAATTAACTATTAAAGAAAAATTCCTTTGAAATCTTATTTTTATCACTAGTGGAACTTTAGACTTTTAGAACTATTTAAGCCCCCCAAGGCATTAATTGGATTTCATCTTTTAGGATTACAAAGATTGACCCAAAGATTTTGTAAAATACTGAAATCTCCATTGTGCATATGTCCTCAGAGTGAAGAAATGTAGGATAATATTGTTCTTTTTAGACAAACGTATTGTTTAGAAATTTCTAAGTATATACATGATGTAGCAAATTAGAATAATATTGTTTTTTTATAATGAATGTACACAACATTTGGATGTACTTTTGGCTTCCATCCATGTTTTTCATATTTCATCCATACCTTTGGATATAGATAGCTTCATCAATCCAATAGAGAGAACTTTTGGCATTGCCCAAAATAAATGAAATAAAAAAAAACTGAGTTTTTGATAGGCATTTCATTTAGTATATGGTTCAATTAGGTAAAGAAGCCCATTGTATGCACTTTGCTCATTGCAAATACCTATGAAATAGCTTCATTACAATCTTCCACTCAGACTATAGTAGATTTTCTTTAGTAAGTGAGACTTGGGTTTCAATGGCTCAACTTAGTATCCACAACCACAATCTTATTTGTCAATAATAGAGTGATTTAGTGACAACAATAGAAACTTCTACCTTTTGAGCGTAAAATCATTTCAAAAAATGGTTCTTTTAGGGCCTTATTTTGTGACTATTTAAGAAAAACATTGTGATTGCTTTAGAAGAACAAGGTGATCATTTTGAATGCACATTTTAGTAGTAGGATAGCCTAGAGACTCTTTAGGACCGTTTGGGCAACACCCTTAAAAAACTTGTAGCAAATTCACTCTAGTACATATTTGGTTTGGGTACATTAGTGAAAGAACCCACAAGAAACCCACATGACAAACTTGACTACTAGTGGGTCTTCTTGTAGTCATTTTTCTTGTTTCTACAGCCCAAGTTTTCAGTAACTTAATGTCATAAGGTAGGTATCCCAAAATCTCCAGTAATTGCTACTGTGCCTAATTACTATTGTTAGACTGTTCAAATTCTTATATATTCTTATTGGCAAGGGAAAGGAGGTTCCAAAGCACCAAAGAACATGACATTTGGATATTGTATGCAAAAGTTATGAAGGAACAAAGTTTGGTTCTAAAAGCGTTTCTTTCACAGAGGTACATAACTGATTTTGGAGATGTACACGCACTGAAGATGGCGGTTTAAGGTCAGTGGCGCATTTGGGGTGCCTACCTTAATCTAATGTCATAATCTGATCTTCTCTCACGTTTGAGATAATTGTGTGAAGAATAAAAATTACAAATTTCAATGATCCCATGGGGGCAAGGCAGTCATTGTGTCCATGTCTTCCTCACTGTTATCCAAGGCTCCTAACGTACTGTAACTTATAGCTGAAATTAGTGATGGTTTTGTGAAACACCAAAAGCTTGCATAACTTAAGGTGAACTAACTTATTTAACACCCCCATCACAAATTCTGCCGTTATGTACTCATAGGGTTCATTTCAGAATGAAAATATACACAGTGGATACATAAAGGCGGAATTCTAATTCGGGTGGTAGTAGGTTGGTTCACCTTACATGTAAGTATGTAACCTTTCCTACTTGAACTGAATCTATTTGCTTGTACATTAAATAGGGGTATTAAGGGGACCCATTCTAATTAATCAACATTTCACACTATATAAATATCCACCTTTTTTGTACATCAATAGTTATTGAAGTGTCCGGGGGTTGTACATCATGTTTCAAACATCTACAATTTTCCAAGATAAGTCCCTTCAGTTTTTTGGTCCCCTTAATACCTCTATTCAATGTAATACATTTATACTTAAGGTAGGAGGTCCCTAAAGCAAGCCTTTAATCCCTAAAGGCCTAAGTGACCATTCAATGTTCAATGAATATTAAAAAACTTGGATAGGGTTATATGAAGTCAATTTTTGATGAATGTTCTCAAATGTTGACACAATTGGAAACATTCACCATTTCATCCCCTTCATGGGAATTAAAAAATTCCAATCAGATGCCTAAATCAAAAGTTAATGTTGCCCCAAAAAATCCAAGCAATTCGGGTAGTTTGGACATCTCTTGTTGAATTCTTCATCTACTTTTGAAATTTGGCATTTTTTTAACTAACATGATATAGTATGTAGTTGGAAAAAAATCCTATGTTTAGTACAAAAATCTCATTTTAAGAGGAGTTATACTATATATTAACCCCGCCATGCAAGTTTGAGAATAACATTTTTTTTCCACTGCAAACGCTATTATCTTGAAATTTGTAATTTCAAAGTTCTTGAAGTATTTCCCATATATTCCACATGTTTTGTCTTTGTATAGATTTCAACTATAAAACTTCCTCACTACATAAGAAATCATTACAAAATGACTAGAATATTGCTAATTTATTTAACCTCCTTACATTGCAAGGTGATTTAGAGTTAGCTAGATTCCAAATTTGCTACTGAATTTTTACCTAATAAGATTTACAACTCAACGGTTGAAAGACGCAAATTCATCAAGAACAAATTTTTTATTCCAAGAGAGCTTGAAGTCTCCTAACCCTGTTTTTTAAGAATGAAAAAATGGTATTTTTTCCTCTTCAAACGTTATAATATTTCAATCCATGTAGTCAAATGGGCTGAATTTTTTTCCACAAATTGTAATAATATTCTACTACACTTTTGTATAGAAGAATTCGTGTTAGTGCATCCTCTCTTAGTATATACTCCCTCCGTCCCAAATTGATCTTCCGGTTAGCTTGATTTTCTTGTCCCAAAATGATGTTCTTGGAGTGACGTGGAAGATGGGACCACACTTTTTGAAAATGCCTAAGAATACACAGACCAAAGCATTTCTAGTCTAATCTTGTCTAACTACTCTGGACATTAACCTCGTTACAAACACTAGCACAAACTGCCACCTCACTCCTGACAAGCCGTTACATCAGCTAAACTACATGCTCCCAAACCACATGCTCCAAATAGGATGATTTTGTCTTCATTCCAAGGATTTGCTAGCTTACTTAGCAGCAGTGTACCAGACATTTTTTTTTGCCCTTGGACTAACAACGCAGGAAGACAGGAGGTTGCATAAGCATCGCGGGAATTTCTACGAACGATTAGCTACTGGTGCTCCATTAAAATGGCCCCCAAATCCCACTTTCCAAAGTGCCATAAGTACTTTTTAAAAACTTATTCAAAATTGAAATTTTTAGGATTGTACAAATACATGACACTCTACAAAAGAACTCAAAACAAATTCCAATTTTTTAAATTTTCAACCTTAATTTAGAGCATTTTGTCTAACAAGAAGATCATCTTGGGACGGAGGGACTAACTATTAATTATGCAGAGTAGGTAGGCCCACTTTCAAGCACTTTTTCTGAAAAGCCTAGTGTAGTTGGAACCAACATTAGTTAGGTGAACATTACTACACCCTTCATAGTCCCGGCACTATGCGTCGAGACAAATTCTATTGTACACTTGAATTTTTTTATTTTATTTTTCCAATTTTGAATAAAGCAATAAAAAATACCAGTAGCAAGTTTTGGTCCTTTACAAGTTAAGAGCTGATTGCATTTTGGAAGAAGATAAACTCCTTGAAATATTTTTTAATAAATCTTTATAGAAAGATAAATGGAATTGGCATATTAGTGGAATTAGTTATGGATTTTTGAAGGTGAAAGGCAATGGTCACTAAAAGTTGTCCACCCGCCTAAAACAGACACTACTTGTAAAGTACATTGATGATGCATTGAAGAAAGCAAAATGTACCTCTTCCTTACAGAACGCTCTTTTAGATCCTGTTCTAAAAAGTTTTAGGACCTCCTCCCTTACAGGCTGTCGTAATGTTCCTTAGTACCAAGAGTCCAAATCTCACTCATCCTTTTCCATGCATGCCTGCACTTTCTCAAATTCATTGGATCTGTCCATCGGTCAGAGCAAGTGGTCCTAGACGCACCGGTCAGGTGCAGAATGATGCTACAGTCCTTTATACAATAAATTTATCCTAAAAGAAAGATTTAGCAAATTTTGCAAAGCCTTCGGTTCAGTCAGTCCTCCACACAAGTGTACTCATGAACCAGAGAACCCCCGCCAGAGGAGCATTTTTTCTTGTGAAATGAAGAGTCTCAAAGCCTCAATAGATTTTTCCAATCAATGGTCTAGCTTCAGAATTGAAAAGAAGTTTCAGAGATTACGAGTACAGTACACTGTTTCTTACACTGGCATTCAAATCTAGCAAGGTTTATTGACTATCAAGGTCTCCGTTCGAAATGTCAGATTGTCCTGGATTTTGAAGGTCCTACGCATTTTTACCTACTGAAGTGGATCTTCTACACTTCTTGTTGAGCAATCAATAAGGTCTCGAACCATTGGCATCACTTGTCTCTACAAGCCAAAAGATCTGGCTCCCATCTAGATGTCGACATGTACACCACATGGTCTAATTAGCCCTTTTGATGTTCAATAAAATCCACAAAGGAGTGTAATATTACCACTGAGAGGTACACATAAAAACAAAAGAAAATAGCAGAGCTGAGTTCTCTGTACTTGGAACTAAATAATCCAACTCTCTTAGGTGTCACATCCAGACATTCTCACACAGTGAGGACCTTGTAGTTCCTATTGAAGTAGCTCGCACCGAGTGACAGAGCCAATTCCATTCCACGAGAGACTTGTTGGGCCGTGCACATTACAGTTCGCGTCTGGATGGTCTTGTCCAATAAGAACTCCTTCAAAGCCTTCATCCATTGTCCACCCATTCAACAAAACTGGAAAACCTCCTCAAATATCACCCAAATATTCACACAACTCCCAACTTGATGATGGCCAATTTGATGAGGGCTGTGCATCACGAATTGATGACTCAAGAGGCAGTGCAAAATTGCAAAGGTGCATGCCCAAACAATCACAAAGCACTCGATACTCTCTCTAAGGTTACAAGAAGTTGCATACCAATGTGATAGTAAGGAATTCTCAAAAGAGCAGGTTGGGATGTTTACCTCTTCAAGCCACTTGCTGCCTCTGGGTACCCAAGAAAAAGGAGGAGCCAAAACCAAATGTTTTCAAGGGGACTGCTGCTGCTTTTCTTCTAGTTTCTGTTGTGCAGCACACTCCTTGCTATACTGCTGCTCGGAGATTTGGGCCAAAGACTTGAGATTACAACGCACCACAGTGTCCACAAACATGTGCGTCTCCTCCCTCGTGTTTCCGTCTGGAACGTCCACCACATACGACTCCAAGACCAAAGTACCAGGACGCCCGTCAATTTCCAGTTCGTGCAAGGAGGTCACTGAGGAGTAGTTCTGCAGCCTGTGGCCACCCCCAAGCACCCGAAAGCTGATCACATGATTTTCATCATCTAAAATCTCCAAACGCTCCACACTGGAAGTGGCCGGCACGCTGGACACCAAGTGAATCTCCCGGATGCTCCCCACTCCCCCGTTACCTTCAATAATATTACAAGATTGAATAAACCGCTTGTAAACCTGGGGCTCATCAAAGCGGCGCACAAAGGACCACACAATCCCTAAAGAAACCTTGATCTGTTGCTGACTAATGCTCCCACACTGGTGGAGCTCCGTATGGCGCGTGTGGTAGCGAGAGATCCACTCCTGCTGCTTCTCTAGCAGATCCTGCTGCTTCTTATCTAGCAAATCCTGGCGCCCCTTCACATGCTCCAGCAATCCCATCGGCTGGGTTGGAGGCATGCTCCCACTCCCTCCTCCTACTGATACTGTCCCTGGCATTGAGGTCATTTGTCCGTCAAATGGCTATTCCGGAAGTACATGACAATCGGACGCGATGACCTGAAAGGATGGGAAAAGAAACCAAAACCCACTGCGGGTGTTAACCCTCCTCTAAGGACTACTGAACCATCATATCGCACAAAATATAACAAGAATGGGGAAAACTTTTATATCACCAGACTGAGTGAAGAGCATTGCGTGTGATAGCTGAAAATTATAATCTCTGGAGCAAATAAGAATCCCTATACCGTATGGACTCCCCAAACAGCTTAAAACAACGTGGCCAAATATGGCATCTTAGTCCTTAAAGGGTACACCTTGACTGCGACTAACCCTAATTTCGCACCTGCACAAATGTGCACTCTTGAAACCACGCAAAACCAAAAAGAACACAACCCCCCTTCCCAAGCGAGTACCTGCGGGAAGATATCCTTCTTGCGAGTCCAATCTGGTCGCCCACTCCTACTGCACTGGCTTTCGTCTCCTCCTCCTCCTAAGCGATCATCCACAGTTGAGATAGCCCTTCTTCTAAGTCCAGATCGCAGCCCAAGAGGTTCACAGTCACTCCCCCAAGTCCCTGCATCCATAGATTGGAGCCTCCGACTGCGCTCTCCTTCTCATGAACAGACCGCAAACACCACTTCACGCGTCGACGTTTCCCAGCGTGAGCCAATTCTCATCGTCTCCACACGCTCCCCTGTCGACGTTCACAGAAGCCCCCTTCTACCTATTCTTCAATTCAATCCGAAATGACGGAACCCCCTACCTACAAGGAACACGGTTGTCGTCAGTGGCAACAACCACACCACCCAAACTCCATGCCTTCTAAAAAACCTCGATCAACGCTACCACTAACTTACTCTCAGCAACCCCCACCCCCTTTCTAACGTACAATTTCCAAGAGGAATTCTCTCATCAGACACCCGCCTCCACCTCTCCCACCTCCAAACCGCTCACTCCTACGAATGCGGTTACGACGGAAGTGCCAAGCCGATGAGCTCGCTCTCCTGGAACCAAAGAAAGATAGGACCCTGCCGAAAGATAGAAAAACAGAGCGAGAGAAAGAACACCACGGCGAAAGCTCGAATGGGTTCTTGTCAATGCAGTCGGGAGAACCCCATCCTCCCCAACCAAGAGGACATAGTGACGAAACTCTTCAGTGACTTACTCCACCGCAAGTGGTCAGTGGCCAAACTCCCCACTTGCACGATCGAGAAGAAGAAGCCACGAGACTGAGACTACTGAGAAGGGAAGAGTGTGAGGAAGCAAGGAAGGAAAGCGGTGAAGCTCGCTGCTTTACTGCGGATGAAACCGACGGCCCAGTTGCATGGCGAGCTTGGGGGTGCAAAAGGGGAGAGGGGAGCTGCAGAAGCAACCCTTTGGAGTTCGGATCGGATCACCGCCGTTCGGCAATCGGCATGCTGGGGCCGGGGGGCGAAGTATCATCCATCCGGGGTGGGTGAGCCTGCGGAGGGATGAATGTCGTTCGTCGTCGGAACTGAAGGGGCGTCGAAGTCTTCCCTGGCTGTCGGACCCTGTCCTGTCGAGGATAGGGTGCAGGGGCTCATTGGTTCATTCATTTGGGGCAGGGCAGAAACGGAGCGCTCTTCAGCAGTAAGAAGTCACTTGTGAGTCTTTCATGTCCTAATTTAGTTTAGTTGAGGCTGTTACCCTACATGTGGGTCAGTTTTGTAAATAATTAGAGAAAAATTGGAACATGTCTAAAATATGAAAAATTGTACAACTATTTCTGAAAATTTGAGAAAATTTCATTGTTGAATATTCAAAAATTATTCTTAAGAAAATTTAGAAAAAACAATACATTTACATATGAATAACAAAAAAAACATTACTGCAATGAAAAGTGTCAAAAAATTAGGAAGAGCTATGTGCTGAAAGTCAAGAAAATATGATCATGTTGCCGAATTGTCTAAATGCCAAAGTTAAATTATTTCGACATGAAGGTGACAAATTTGACATGAATGTATGGTGGTTCTGGTGAACTTTTGTAAAATAGTTTTGTTATTTAGGTAACGACAATAATATTTTTGGTGATGTACAACAAACTTGTCAACAAAATTACCGTAACTAGGCTACATAATCACAAATTTCTCCTGAATCCCTAAAGTATCATGGCTTTTTTTTCCATAAAAAAACACTCAAAACTGCCATTTCTATTGCGAAGAGCTAAAAACTTGAAAAATTGTGTTTTTTTGCACATCTAACCATAGGATCTTATACTAGATTAGTATAAGTATGTATAGAAGAAATTTTAGAAACTTTGACCGCCTAGATTGCAAATCCAAAGTGAAGAAAAGAAGTCTTTTTACACCTTGTATGACTAGATGTTTTGGCTCTGAATCTACCTAGCTTAAATTTTTTGTACTACTGATTTTGATTTTTTAACTTTTTATGTTGAATATTTGAATTGCAAATCTAAAAAAAAAATTCAAGGTAAAAAAACAAAAATTTCACTCATTAAGAAATTATTAAGCAATAGTAGGTTCAAGAATGAAGGAAAAACAAAACCATCAATAGCTTTAAGATGGAATTGAAACACAATAATTCCAATGGTGAGATTGTTTAAGCAACCAAATTTAACCATGTCTTTTTCTTTTGGAAAATTGTAAAAATTGCATTCAAAAATGAATCCTATAAATTATTTTTTCACAAAGATGCTTAGATTGCCCAAAAAGCTAAGATTGTCCATAACTTTTTCATGACAAGTCCAAATTGAATGAATCAAAGCTTCACTTGTAGAAAAAAATATATTATTTTTAGAAAAAAAAACTTGAAAATTTATTTTGACTTTTTGTGATTTTTTTGTGTTGCCCACCGATCTCCATTTTTGGCTTATTGTGCCATAATTTTTGCTCCCAAGAACCGATTGAAATAAAATTATATATCCACAAGCTCTTGCAAATCTACACAACCTCAAAAAATTCAAAAAAATTCACTACAAATTAAGACAATAGGAACCTACCTAGACCCAAATTGTTCCCTGAGGGGACAAACGATCCTTTAGGGGTTAAATTTCTTTTAGTTTGTGGCTAGACCACAATATTTATAGAAATCTGACAATATTGAACTCAAAAATAATGATTGCTTCTACCATACACCAAATAGGCTCATTGGGTTGGCCCTACACTAGTTTATGTAATCAATAAAATGATGTATAAAATACTTTTAAGTTTCTTATTATGTAGCCAAAGTGTTGTAGATTTTGAAATCTATTTTTACATTGTGTACCTATACATTGGGTTTGGGCAACCTCATTAGAAAAGAACCTATTCAATACAATGGGCTTTCTTTGAAAGGAAAAATTTAAAGTCCAACTTTTTACCTTTTGAAAAAATGCAGTTCCTTATGATTTGTCGTAAATGATAAAATTTGAATTTGGAACCAATGACTTTGAATTAGTAAGTAGCGATTATGTAATACAAAATTAATTACTCCAAAGCAAGGGCCAAGTTTTATTACCGTCTATAGACATTGGGGGAAAAAATCTCCCCTTGTTGTGGAACGTTGATAGTACTTTTTTTTATAACTTTTGTAGTAACCAATCTTCATCATCACCAGAGTGAAGAAGATCTCTTTACATCTATGGGCACAAAGGTAATAAGCAAACTAGGGATGAAGATTCATTTATTTATCCATATATGTATTCATTCATTCAAAGAGACTCATACCATCCTTGAGTTTTGTAGCAATTTAGAAACTTCATTCAATGAAAAAAAGAAAACCTATTATTGAATATGCCATCAAACTTCCAATGATGTCTTTTATGTTAGAGTTGATTTATGCATTTGACATACTTAAGGTCTTCTTGTTGAAAGACTAAGGTCATTAATATTTCATAAAAAAACACTTAAGACTATCACTTCTATTGCAACATTTATATTTTTAAACTTTTTTTTACATATCTAATTGGAGGATCTTGAACCAAACTAATATACGAATTTATGGAAGAATTTTCAAAAACATTTGGCCATGCATGTGCATTGCAAGATATTTGCGTTTGTAATAAAAAAAAAAAAAAACATTCTTTCTTATACCATGCCTAACTAGATTATAAGGCTTTGAATCTTCTTTTCTGAATTTTTTTGCAATACAGATCTTGAATTAAAGATTTTGTGTTGAAGAATCAAATTGAGAGTCTTTGAAAAAGCGTTGCAATCTTAACTCAGTGTGAGGCACATATCACCTCTTTTCATATTCTTTGCATGTATCTAGTCTTGAGAAAACTTTGTGGGTTGTAGTTCCAGTGTGTAGGCTTCTCTCTGATTGCTTTATGAGTGATGAAAGTTCTCACCATAGGAGTGTGCAAATTTGTGACAGTGTTCGCGGATATGTGTACAAATATATGAAAGTGTGTCCTGAAAATTGAAAACACTCTCAATTGTCTCTTTATGTCAGATGATTCTCTTTTGAGGCGCCTGGCTGCAATGTCTGGGTCACAAGCAACCAGAGCATGGATGGGAGGACTTCCTGGTGTACAGGTGAGTATAGTTGGGGTCATTTCCAAATTTGCTACCTATGTTTCAAATTTTTTTATCCACTATTGAATGGCACTAATTGCTTTTTTGTCTTCTTTGCACTGCTGGGTTGCGCACTTCCTGTCTGCACTGCAAACAGCAACTTACAATTCAACTGTGTCAGCGGTGCACAACGTTCTGATACTAGTTTTCAGCTCAGTAGATATTTTAGATGCTGTAACAGAAGGGGAAAGTGCTGTGTCCTGAATCTCGCAAAACTATTGATCAAAAGAGAGTGTGTGTGTATCATAAATCATAAGACTTCGTGAGTACGTGTTGAGTAATTTTGCATAAATGGTTCTGAACGTTGTTGATTTCAAAGTTGGACAGAGATGCTCAAAGGGCTATTATTGTAGTGCCAACTACAGTTATAGAGGCACACCTTTGCCTAAGTGGTCTACAAGTTGTCGGTTCGCACAATGCGTACAATGCGGGAACAGCTGCTCTTCTTGCCCTGTCCTTAGATGTTGGTCTGCAATCAGAAGATATTCAAGCAGCTCTCCCTCTTTTAAGAACTCCTGCACATTGCATGAAAACAGGTACGTTGTCTATTTTCTTAAATTTCTCTTTTCATTTGAAGCTCAATTGCCGCTCCGAATTTCAATGACTTCCAACCATTTTGATATTACCCCTTCATTGCCCAAATGACCCCTTCCGTATTTTTAGGAGTTGAAATATATAATTTAGGAAGCTTCAAGGTAACAAAATGTATCATTAGAAAGAAGCAACAATTTTCTTCATTTTTGAAAATAAGAAACATGTTTGGAAAGTCACTATAATCAACTATTAGCTTCCTAATTGGGCTTTCATTTTTAGCTTGGGCACTTAGGGTTAAAGCCGCCACAAGCTATCATTGATGCATTCATGTGTTTGGTCAGTGTGTCTAGACGACCGGCAGGTGTTATGGGTGAACAACAGTACGGCCACCAATGTGGATGCCACCTTGGTTGGTCTGAGATGCATTGTAGGCAGGAAAGAAGTGGTCTTGCTTGGAGGCCTAGCTAAGGTTGTTGCCTTACCATTTTGTTTTCTACTTCAAAGTATGTTGGAGTTTCTTGAGCAAAAGTTTGTGCTCGTTGCCTTTGGGGAAGATGCTAAATTATAGTAATTTTTTTTAATTGACTTGCTATTTGATGCCAGAGGTACAGATTTTTACAAGTCATTGATGAAGCAAGCTTAGTGTATTTTTACAGAAACATAGTGTAATATAAGAAGTCATGCCATATCTTTGGTCCATCTTTTATTGAAGTGATAACATTCTATTTCAATGTACCAACTAGTGCTTGATCAGGTTGGAGCAGTGGAGAAGGAATTTGGATTTGGTCTTCTAGTAGAAATCCTGCAGTCTCATCGAGCCGTTGTACTTGTGAGTTACCTCACTCTCAATGCTAGTGCTTTTGTATGACAAGCAGACTCAAATGAGAACTAAGGTTAGTGGATAAGCCAAGCTGTGACATCTATGTGCACTTGGTTGTGTGCATTATACTCGTTCATCTGTTTTGATTGTAGTTTGGAGCATCCAGACTTGCCATAGAAGGAGAATTGCGTATGGCAGGCCTCCATATCCCATGTAAATACTCAGAAAATTTAGCAGAAGCAGTTCGATTGGCTCACTCTCTCGCACAACCAGGTAAGAGCTTGCCACCTTGCTAATAACCTGCATATGCTCCATGCTTTGCTCTTTGGGCTAGTTTCAGCTTCATATAAGGTATTGCATTTGCATTGGTTCTCCTTGTAATGACCTTTTGTTACCGTAAAACCCTTAAAAGCAACTCTCCAACTTTCGAATGTCTTAAATTGTCTTGACCTCAAAGGTTGCCCAGACAAATGTTAACTGGCACAAAGTTTCAGATGTATTAAGTAGAATAGAGAAAGAAATTTTTATATGCCCACAATTGATGAGGCTACAACTGTTGTTGATTCCATTGTGTGGAATTGCTGTTGCAGGAGACGCTGTTGTCCTGAGTCCTGGCTGTGCCAGCTTTGACGAGTTCAAAAACTTTGAGCATCGTGGCCAAGTCTTTGCTGAAATTGCCAAAGTGGTATCAACTTGATTCAGTCTTCATTTTTGTCCCAAGTATTGTCAAGTTTGACACCACATGAGCAACAAGCTTCAAGCAGGGCATCAACAGGTTACGTTGTCAACTAATATGGTCGTCTATGATTCATTACTTCAAGAACATTGGATGCATATATAAAAGCAAAATTTAGCCCCTAAATGCTCAATCATCCATGATGAATGTTTTGAGAAGCTTGCTTCATCCAATTGAAGAAGCTTCAACAAAGCTTGTGTAATATGACAGTGGAAAGAAGAACAAATGCTCTACATGAATTCATGACATAGACATAACATTCAGTAGCCTTCAGAGAGTCTGCCTTCCTCTCTGGAGTCCTCATCCACGAATTTCATCCTCACATAATTAACCCCTAAAGGCCCAAGGTCTTTTTCTGCCAAAAAACACTGAAAACTGTCATTTCTATAGCAAAAAGTTAAAAAAAATTAAAATTGTTTTTTTTCCACATCTAACCGTAGGACCTTACACCTAATTGGTATGAGAATGTGTGGAAAAAATTTCAGAATTTTTGACCGCACAGATTGCAAGATATCTGCGTTTAAAGTGGAAAAAACAAGTTTTTCAGCACATTGCGGGACCAGATTTTTTGTCTTTAAACAATTTTAACTTAAAATTTTTGCACTACAGCGTTTTGGGCTTTAAATCTTTATAGTAGAGAATTGAGTTGAGAGTCTAGGAAAAAAAAAGAAACTCAAAAAAACTTAATTATCATTCTTAAAAAAATTGTTAAGTAGAATTAGGTATGAGATAGAAGGAAAATCTAAAACATTAATATATTTTAGATGGAATTAAAATACACTAATCCCAATGGTGAGATTGTTCTAGCAAGTAAACTAAACCATGCCAAAAAAAAATTTGAAAAATTTGAAAAATTGCATTCAGAAATGAGTCCTACAGTTATTTTTTTCAAGAAGATGCTCAAACTGCCCGAAAAACAAGAATGTCCATAACTTTCTCATAACATATCCAAATGAAATGAATAAAAGATTTCTAGATAGACAAAAATATAATCTATGAGAAAAAAAATATTAAAAAAAAAAATTCAAATTTTTGTCCATTTTTTTTTGCTGCCCGGGCTGCCCCCCGTCCCCTGTTTTGAGCTTATTTGGTCATAACTTTTTTTCCCGGGCACCGATTGAGAAAAAAATTATATTCCCACGAAGCTTATCAGTTTTTCTATCTCCAAAAAAAAATTCAAAAAATCAGAACACAATTTCAGCCCGTAGGTACCTGCCCGAAAACGCATTTGTCCCTCGAAGGGACAACGGGCTTTTAGGGGTTAATGTAAGCTTCGGTGATAGTACATTACAATATGTTCCATTTTCTTTTCTTAATTTTAGGACTAGACATACAAATCAACAAATATTTGTAGAGAAAGACATTGGCCAAATATCGAATGAGTAATACACTAATGCATTACGAACATTTGCCATCAATCACTTTCTTTGAATTTTCACGTGAAATACAACTCTATATATACACATGGGGTGGTAGGAGGTAGAGCAACCCATGTGGGATAAATAAATTAGAATTTATAGGTTCTCAAGCACTCATAGCTAAGTCGCAAACAAATAATTGTGTTAAAAGTAGAATTTTAGACCTCATTTAGGCATAGTAAAATGACTTTTTTCAAAACTTTGAACTACAAAAAGTTGGTAAATGAAAATAAATTTTACCTCCAAAAATCCGTTTAAGATTTTGAATCTTCAATCAAAAGTTATGGACACATTTCGGAAAGGGGTTGGAATGGACATTTTCTTTAACATTTTTAAAAATATATTCCAATCCCTCTCCAAAATGTATCCATAACTTTTGATTGGAGATTCAAAATCCCAAACGGATTTTTGGAGGTGAAACTTATCTTCATTTATCAACTTTTTGTAGTTCAAAGTTTTTTGAGAAAAGTTATTTTACTATGCCTAAATGAGGTCTGAAATTCTACTTTTAACACAATTATTTGTTTTTGACTTAACTATGAGTGCTTGAGAACCTAAAAATTCTAATTTATTTATCCCACATGGGTTGTTCTACCTCTTACCACTCCATGTGTATATATATAGCCTTTCTTACCCTTTCAAAACTCAAAATATAATTGGTTTGTATGAGTGCAAGCTAATTGGTTCATTATTTATTCATTTTTATTTGTGTGTCTTGTAACATTACAAAACACACAAATGAAAATGAATAAATAATGAACCAATTAACTTGCATTCATACAAAACTAATTATATTTTGAGCTTTCAAAATACACAATATATGGGTGTAGAACGTTGGTTATTGTGTGTTTGGTTTAATGGGTGTATAAACTCTGGTTTTGTTTTAATTTTTAATGTACCTTGTACAGTTAACGCAAGCTGACTTACTCTGACAAAATTGACGCGCGTATTTGAGCTACTGATGATGTGGTATATTCCACATCATCTCATCCAGCAAATGAAATGGTGTGGAATATACCACACCATTCCGTCCGGAGGAAGGCAATCCACCAGTCTGCTACTGAATGTTATGGATATTTTAGGAGTTACTATTATTTATCATGAATATTTCAAATAATTTTTAATTTTAGCACTTAGGGGTTAATTTCAGTCACAGTTGAAAACTTTGTTTGTTGGGAATTAATAAATGTCATGAACTTAGGATTGGACCTTGTTATGCTTAGATGCTAAGTTATGGTCAAACTTGGTGTGTTAGTGGGGTTGTGAGGGATACATTTTGACACACCTTTACATTAGATTCAATTTGTTAACACTATCTGTATCACCAAGTGCAAACACTATAAGAAACCCGTGTTTTAGGTGTCAAGTATAGATTTTAGGAGACGGATTTTATTGGACGTCCTCTAAAATCCGTCTCCTAAAATCTGTACTCGTCACCTAAAACATGGGTCTCTTATAGTGAAATATTTTGTTTGGTGCTATTTTTCAACTAGATATGAATGAAATTTTCATATCTATTTTTTAGAAATGAGGCTATATGTCTACTACAAGTCGTAAAATTTTCAAATTTTTTGAAGAAAATTTGAAATTATTATGAACTTTTTAAGGAAAAAATGAAGAAAATTCATACAAAATATAGAATGTACTTGTAAAATCTGAAATTTTCAATATAGATGTATATTATAGTGTAGGATATCCTAGTATAAATCAAAATTATTGGCTATCACTCTAAAATTAGAAAATTAACAAACCATAATAATAGGTCCAAAGTTCACATTGCTATAAAATATTGAAATTTACGAATTTTTCAAAATTTTGAATTGGAGTAGAAAGTATACTTGATAAACTTCATTTTTTTAATTGACCTCAAATTCAAAAATATATTTTTTGTGGCTAAAATTCACATCAAGAATATATAGCAAGAAATGAGCAAAATACACTACAAGGGTGTTCCATGGATTAAGCATCTTCTTCTTTAAAAAAAGTCAATAAAACCATAGTGAGGAAATTTGCAATACTATTTATTGAAAATGTAGTCAAGTATCTTGGCAACAAACAAAAAATTAGATGAAAAAAATATTTTTTTCCATCTTACAATTTGAAGTGAAGTCATCCGTCAGGCACTCAGTGTGCGTAGCAACGTTATAGGGTTAAAGCTTTGATGTGAATTTTGAAGACAGTGGCTTGCTTTCTAGAAGATCAAAAAGTAGGAAACTACATTGCATGCAATGGGTGTTACATTTGACAACCATTTGTTAGTTTCATCAAGTATGACATCCAATTGTTTGTTTACATCTAGGGAGTGCTAGTGTATGAGTATAGAATCTATTAGCCCATGAAACTAGGAGTCTATATTATAAATACCTTCTATGGTTATAGGTGTCTATGTTATAAATTATAAACACATTCAAATGGATGTAGGTACATATATATAACAAGGTTCAAGGCTCACATCTCTGCGCTCATGGGCTAGCATTGTTATTTACATCTCACTCACAGCATAGGCAAAAAGATTGTGCACCTAAGTGCATCCAACTAAGCATTAATGGCATGGTTTCTACTAGTAGATTGCCTCAATTTTTTAAAGGTCTTATTGGCAATTAACCCCTAAAGGACCAAATGACATTTTTTTTGGCAATATAGCAATTCTAGGTAGCTCACTAACAACGGAATTTTTATTTTTCTGCTTTGAAATTTTCACACAATATGTAACTAAGGAGTAGCTTAAGGCGTAACAATTTTCTTAATTTTGATTACATAGTTAAAAGGTTATTGTATGATATGTGGTTTCCATTGTTCCCTGGGTAGTCCGAGCAGCTCAAAAAAATAGTTCTTTTCAGAAATAAAAGTTTGAACTTGATTTCCTAGGGTTTCATATATGTAGAAAGCTTTGAATAATTCCATTTTGATTGACAAGATGAAAGTATAAGGAGTTTTAGCTTGCATGCAATTACAGAAATTCTACTCTAAAATAAACTTTAAAGTCCTTCCATTAGAAGAGATCTGAGGCCTCTAGAAGACTGTGAGTTCCGAGGGCGTTTCCAGCCTAGGAACTTTGCCACATGTGCAATCTGACGTGGCCGAGAGAGTGCCACGTCATATTTTTTGACAAAAATAAATAAAAATAATATATATATATATTTTAATTTTTTTTTTCACTTTTGGATTTAAAAAAATAAAATTCTAACAACATTACTGATGGTTCAGAATAGGGGAACTGGGAAAGGGAACAACCCTGAAACGGCCCTTTGGAGGCCTCAAATCTCTTCTAATGATTTAATTCAATTTTTAGGGAACCTAGGTGGGTAGGAGGGACATCCTCATACAAGGCCTTTTTTTATTTATTAATTTTATAAAAATCACAAACTTTACAAGATTCATAATTTCCAAAATCTAATTGACAAGATAGAAGCCCCTTGGATCAAGCCATTTATTCACCAAAACCATCAAGTCATCCCAACACTTCTTAGTTAGTTATCTTCTACAAAGAAGTATTCGTATAAATCAAATATAGATCAAATCAAGATTGATACATGGTAAAATTTCTAATAGAATAAAATGTAAGATATTTAAAGACTATACAACTAATCATGCCATAAATTGAGTCTTGCAAGTAATGTAATTTAGATCCCCAATTTTTAAAAAATTGCTATAAACTTGGAGTAAGTTGCATTGGTGAATTATCCAAAGAGTTTGTAGACCTCACCTATACTTGTAACCAAGGCTTTTTTTTTCATTTTTGAAGAAGTGCCATAGTGGCGATATAAAATGTTATAGTGGTGCTCCAAATTGCAGCATTCATCCACTTATTGGATGTATAGTATGGTTTTCATCTACAATTAGGTGATTTCATCTAATATATTTTTTAATTTCAAAGTTGTCTGGCGATTTCATCCAATTTTTTTGGCATTTTTTATAACCTGTTTTAGCCAGATTTTTTTTTCTGGTGCAATCTGGCACCAAAAAGCCAAAAAAAAAAGCCCTCCTTGTAACATCCAACTTTACACATTGAAGTTATGTGCTGCAGGCAAAGTGTCTTTGGCCCACAACAGCTTCTATTGCAATTACAATAGAAAAGAACAACTAGCAAAGCTCGACATTACTTAAGAAAATGCACAAGAAATCACAATCCAACAAATTGTAAATCACAAGGGACCTAAGAAGTTGCTTTCTATATATAATCTCCTCACTCCAAACACCCATAGTCACTTCCAAACTCCTTATAGAAACCAGTCAACAAACCAAATTGTACAAGATCAAGACTGGTTTCAACTATCTATTTGTACTTCATCATCCCTAGGTAACCTATGCCTTAGGCTCCAAGAAAATAGAGCCTTTGTAACTAGAAAATTGTCAATTGAAGATTAAAAACATTTAACTAATGTGACTAATGCCTTACAAGTATATTACTCACATTAAGTCACAATGCACTAAATCTTCTACAATGCCTAAGGTACCCCCCCCCCCATTCCCGACCATTAACCCATTCCCGACCTATAGGTGCACGTATTTCTGACCATGCTTAGAATGCGGATTTTTTTCATTTTCAAGGTTGGAACTAATAAATACGTGACACATGTTCCAAGTTGTGAAAAAAAAGTGGGAAATAATGATTAGGTAAAAAGTTATTGAATGATCGGAATTGGAAGAGTATATATATTGGCCATGGGTCCGGCGCACTTTTTGCCTCCCAAAATTCATAGGAATTTCAATTTAAGCGATAAAATTACCAAATTTTTTGCAATATGTGTCTTTTCAATTTATGTACCTCTGAAAAATATTTATTTTGCCTTCACTACTCTAGATCATGTTGAAATTCCTTATTCGGTCGGTTATGGGGGGTAACTTACTTCTTGATTTGCAAAGTCATCTAAGACATTCCCAAAAGTTGCAATAAACTCTAAATAGACATCTTAACATATGGAATTGGACATAGCAATGCCAATTTTTATTTATTTTTGAGGGAGGAGTTAAAACAACCCCAAAATTGTGAAAAAATCTAAAAGTGTCCATGATCACACAAACTATTATCCAAGTATATTATTTAGGATAGAAAACATATACAAGTTCTAAGATAATTGAACCCACTACTAGAAAGTTGTAGAAGATTTAGTACACTATGACTAGTGTGACTTATATCCTTGTGACTAATGTGACTAATGTTGATTATTAATCACATTTGTTACAATGTACCAAATCTTGTATGATTCTTTAATGTACTAAATCTTCTATAATCAATATTAACTTCACATGTTTGTTTGCAAATTGATCTCAATCATTCAATCATCCAAAATTTAAAATAATGCATTCCATTTTACTTTACTTTTATATATTAATATTTATTGCTCTTGTTTTTGTATTTTACTTTTATTTTTGTGTACTACTTTTAGTTTTACTATCTATGTATATTATGTTTGAATTCCTTCTTTTACATACTTCTTAATTTTTTGCACTCTTATTATTGTACAAAGCATATATTTTCTTTTGTTTGAGATTTTAAGTTTTTGGATTTTTGAGCATGATGGCCTCTTCATCAAACCCTAAAAGATATAAAAACAAAAATTTGAAGAGTTACACACATCATAAACCACGTGAGTATGCCAAAGTGGAAGGGTGGACACTTTTGCAAAATGACAATCTTTCTAGTGAATTATCATTTAATGGAATTGGATCCGTTGGATGTACTTAATTTACTCATCATAAGCAACAACGTCATTTGACATTATTCCTTGTGAATTTACATTAAAAACCCAAACTTTTAGGAAATTATTTTTTGGTAAAGATGTTAATCTACCCAAAGGTACAATTATACATGATTGTCATAAAACATGTATTAATTGTCTTAAAAATTTTAAAGATGAAGGGAGAAGGTGTAAATTATGTCCAAATCATATGGAATTGAATTACAAAATATATTGTAAGCCATGTTGTGAATTTTTAGCTTTCTTTTTACTTTTGTTTCTATAAAGAAGGGCCCCTTCATAATAAACATTTGCTAATCTTGATGTAGATTTTGATTTATGTTCTATATGCCTTCATTTAACATATGTAGAACAATTCCATTAAATGATAATTCACTAGAAAGATTGTCATTTTGCAAAAGTGTCCACCCTTCCACTTTGGCATACTCATGTGGTTTATGATGTGTGTAACTCTTCAAATTTTTGTTTTTATATCTTTTAGGGTTTGATGAAGAGGCCATCATGCTCAAAAATCCAAAAACTTAAAATCTCAAACAAAAGAAAATATATGCTTTGTACAATAATAAGAGTGCAAAAAATTAAGAAGTATGTAAAAGAAGGAATTCAAACATAATATACATAGATAGTAAAACTAAAAGTCGTACACAAAAATAAAAGTAAAATACAAAAACAAGAGCAATAAATATTAATATATAAAAGTAAAGTAAAATGGAATGCATTATTTTAAATTTTGGATGATTGAATGATTGAGATCAATTTGCAAACAAACATGTGAAGTTAATATTGATTATAGAAGATTTAGTACATTAAAGAATCATACAAGATTTGGTACATTGTAACAAATGTGATTAATAATCAACATTAGTCACATTAGTCACAAGGATATAAGTCACACTAGTCATAGTGTACTAAATCTTCTACAACTTTCTAGTAGTGGGTTCAATTATCTTAGAACTTGTATATGTTTTCTATCCTAAATAATATACTTGGATAATAGTTTGTGTGATCATGGACACTTTTAGATTTTTTCACAATTTTGGGGTTGTTTTAACTCCTCCCTCAAAAATAAATAAAAATTGGCATTGCCATGTCCAATTCCATATGTTAAGATGTCTATTTAGAGTTTATTGCAACTTTTGGGAATGTCTTAGATGACTTTGCAAATCAAGAAGTAGGCGTTGTAGAAGATTTAGTGCATTGTGACTAAATCTTGGACAAGTTTCTAGTAGGGAATGTAAATTTACTTTGAATTTGTTCATATCTGCTAGTTTGTGTGATCATAGGACACTTTAAGATTTATTCATAATTCACTAGAAGAAATTTGCATTATTCTTACTGATTTTTTTCATTAATTATAACGCAAATATGTTGAAAATAACTCAAATTTTTAGAATTGTAACTAAAATAATGCTAAAATTGCCATTATCCACTATGCACGAACTACTCTATCTCAACCCGCTGAAACAAACTTGAACCAATTACTACTTGTCTTTTACTACAACTTCCCTACATCATCCACATCTTTATACCATCTCTCTTTCAATAACAAATACAATAAATAAATTAGGTAGCTCAGAGCCCCCCTTTTTGTGAAGATACATATATATATAATGTAGTGTCACTCAAAATAGCTTTTTAGAGCCTACTATGGGATCCTAATTGAATAAGGAAGAACCACCCAATTCCAATCGGAAAGTCATGCCCAACGTGTAGGGTGTACTATTTCAAGCCAAGTAGGGCGCTCACTCTTGGAGAGTGTTTTTCTCCCTTGGAATGTGTGTTTTTCTCCTTTTCGAGTTTGGGATGAATAAAGTCATGACACATGTCCCAAAGTGTGCGGGAAGTAGTGAGCAAGATAGTAGGAAATGACAAGTGGGAAAGTAGAATTTAGCTATAAGTGGAATCGGAAGACTCTAGACATTGGCCATGCGTTTTGAACACTTTTCTGGCTCCTAAAATTTATAAAAATTTCAACTTCCGCAATAAAATTACAAAAGTTCACAATCCCAATATTTCTTATCTTTCGACGCGAGAAAATTTTCCACTGCCTCACATTGCTCTTCATCTATACCATAAATTGAGTTGTTTGTTCTATTTGTTTTGTTTTACTTGAAACAATGAGATCTAAGAAACCGTTAGGGGTCCGTGGCGTTCTTGAAACCGCTCGCAAGCTCTTGGCAAAGAGGGGTGCACAAACTTTGTTTCGTGGCGTTTGGACCTACAACGTGAAAGATATTGAATTTCAAAGTTTTTATGAATTAAGAAATTGAATTAAATTATCTATTATTTTGGAAAAACCATATCTTTTAGGTTGTAAGACCTAACACCACAAAACAAAGCCCTTGCACTCCTTCGTGCATAGAGCTTTCTATTTGTGCCAATTTCATGGCGTTTGGTCCTACGATATGAAATTTACGGATTTTTTAAATTAGAAAGTTGAATAAAATTATTTAGTATTTTGGAAAAACCATAACTTTCACATTGAATGTCCAAACAACACAAAACAAAGCCCTTGCACTCCTTTGTGGATAAAGCTTTTTATTTGTACCAAAATGCAACCTCTCGCACTACAATGTGAAAGTTATTGAATTTCAAAATTTTAATGAATTAAAAAATTAGAAAATTATTTGTACTTTGACTTTGACTATGGCAACGTCTCTCTTAAAATCGCCTAAGTGATCGGGTATAGGTGGTTCTACTTTAGACTCTTCATGTACGCCAACTACTCAAGTGGTTGGAGTTACTATTATTCCTCAGAAGCAACCCTAAGACCGACGTTGAAGAAACTCCGAAGCCCTAATCTCGCGTTCTGTCTTCTTCTTCGTATGCTTTGCTTCATGTGCTGCACTGATCGATCAAGCTCGCCACCATGTTGCACTGCGCCTTCCTTCTCTCAGACACCGGGTGCGTCTTTCCATTCCATCGCGTTAAGCCATTGCGCTGCAGTGCAATCTCCACTTTTGTATCAATGTTTCTCACAGAGATTTTGAGTTTGGAACGAAATTTGTGCGCTCCATTCCGAATCACCGCCAAAGAAAATCGATATTCGGGAGATCCTGCTTCCGAGATCGCGGAATTTAGTTGCTTATCGGAATTGATGATTTTTAAGGCTATTTCTTGAGCGGAGGATTTGCCAACCGTGAGCACTAGGGTTCTAAATCTGCTGTAAAATAGGGATCATGGAGGAAACTGTTGAGCCAGGTCACTTGGAAGCTATATAAAATCTGTGATCATCAGGCGTTGATTGTATTGGAGCGATTTCACGCCACATTCTCGTTTCTTTGAATTTCGATATGTGATGGAAGTGCTTATTACAATTCGGGTTTTGGAAATGCAGGGAGGTAATGCTGGAGAAGCATTGGATGGGGCAGCAGGTGGACCGCTCCATCTGTGCCTGGTTTTGGAAACAAGCGCATCCTCCAGTATGAAATTCTGATCTTAAATCGAGTTAATTGTGTTCTGTGTGATCCTTATCATGCTTGGGTTTTCTGATGTTGTTGTTTAAATGCATTAGAGATTTTGCTTTTCTGGAGCTGAATTTTATATATCTGATTATTGTATCGATTGATGTATATAGGACAGGCAACAAACCATTGAGGTGCCAACAGTTATAGCGGCACCTACTTATTATGTGTTACATATTGTTCGTGACGCTGTTACCTTCTTAGCTTGTGCAAAGTCAGAGATGCCTCCTTTGCTTGGAATTGAGGTGAGCAACCTTGGAACTTGCTTAAACTGAAGGCTTTGATTGGTTACAGAAGGATGGAAAGCTATTGTGAGAGTCGAATTCTCGAGTTTTTTTCCTTCTTGATTGCTGAGAGAAGTAGTTCGTTTGGTTGTGGCTCTTAGTTTTGAAATTCGGCTAGTGTATCTGTCCAGAGCTTAGAAATTTGATGCAGGGATGTCTGATTGGGTCACCGCTGATGCGGAAGTTTTTGGGCAGGGTCGCAGATGTCCTAACAGAGTATTTGGGTGGTCTTAGTGAAGACCTGGTTAAGGATAACTTCGTTACCATCTATCAGGTAAGGCTAATGGTAATTTCATCGCTTCAATTTTGAGTCTCATGCACGTTTTTATATTATGTGTTATTTTATCTTGATAATAAACGGATTGCACACATGGAGTATTTCCAATGCTAGGTAGTAGTTCTCACTTGGAATTTCTATTGCTTTCTTGGCGAATCGATTCATATTCTGCCGAGAGTACGAGTTTGATGTTTCTGGAAATATGTCGCTGCTTTTTTTCAGCTTTTGGATGAGATGATGGACAATGGGTTTCCATTGACGACTGAGCCAAGTATTCTGAAGGAGATGATACTTCCAACGAATCTGGTTAGTAGGGTACTTAGCGTGGTAACAGGCTCGTCGGCGACTTTGAGCAACACTCTCCCATCTGCTACTTCGTCAGGTGTTCCTTGGCGAGCAAGTGGTATCAAGCACTCCAAGAACGAGATCTACTTTGACCTGGTGGAAGAAATGGATGCCACTGTTAATAAGTAAGCATTTAACACCCTTGTCATCTTATTGTTACAACTCAGAGATAGGGGTTTCTTCACTTGGGTTGATGAGCAATGCACAAATGATATGAAATTGTGGGAGCACTGAAGCTCTTGGGACCATAGGGATGGATTTCTTGCCAGGAGTGAAGTCTACGGTGAGGTGCTGGCCTCATCACGGCTGTCAGGCATGCCAGATGTATCTTTATCATTCACAAATCCCCAGATTTTGAACGATGTCAGCTTTCATCCATGTGTCCGATTTCAATCTTGGGAGAGCAACCAAAAGCTCTCCTTTGTGCCCCCAGATGGTTCCTTCAAGCTCATGAGTTACAGGTTTCGTTATTCAGCCCTCCTTACAGCCCTTGTTATGACCTATGGTTCCTTCTAGTGCTTTCATCTGAGCATGTTATACTTCTAGTAGTATTTATCCGTTCATGGTGTTTTTTTTTCTCGTCTTCTGTTCGGACTGTACATTTAGTCTCCACTCACCATATTTTATTTTCTGAATTTCATTTCGTTAAGTCTTGGAATGCTTTAGATCATAGCAATGGTTTCTACTGATGTGAAGAGAGATCAGCCGTTTGAGTTTGTCCATTCTCAACCCATGTGCAACTTTGAATTATATTTATTTGTGTAAGCTTCTGAATCTTGTACGTACACGTTCTTTATCCTATCAGAGTCAAGAATCTCAAGAATACCCCTATTTATGTACGACCCCAGTTCAGTTCTGGTGGGGGAGTGGTGACAGTTACTGTCATGGTGGGGATACGGGCCAATGTAGGGAAGCCTGTTGACAATATCACGCTTCAATTAGTATTACCACCGTCAGTAGCTTCTTCAGACTTGACAGCTAATCATGGCTCTGTATTACCGAACCACAATACAAGGGTACTTTCTACTTTCTCCAAGTTTTGATGGCTGTTGCTTTTTGACTCTACTCTGTAATGAGATTTGTGACAAAGAGATAATGAATCAATCCGTTTGTAGTGATTTGTCTGCAGTAATCTGTGACTCTATTTTCAATGGCTGATTCAAAACTATTTTTAATGCAGGTTGGGTCTTACAGTGAGCAGCTCATTAGAGGTTTTGATTGTTGGTTTATTTAGCACTTAAAACGAAACTCATTAAGGTTAATAGGTTAATGTCTGCATTGATAGTGTCGCTTCACAAGCAGGTGTGCGCATGTAGGACTGTCATCTTCTCATAGCTTGAGACTTATTGTGGATGGCATTTTGGCAGGTTACTACTTGGACTTTAGGTCGGATTCCCAAAGACAAGGCACCGTGTCTGAATGGGAAACTGCAGCTAGAAGCTGGACTGGAGCGACTACGGGAGTATCCAACTTTCCTGGTGGGATTCAAGATCATGGGTGTTGCTCTCTCTGGTTTGAGATCGGACAAAGTCGATATTAACCGTGTTGATTATTCGGCCTACAAAGGTTTCCGTGCTGTAACTCGAGGTGGAAACTATGAAATAAGAAGTTGATAATACTGGCAGCTTCTAGTTAGAATAGTTTGATGGAAAATAGGTTGTCAGTCACAGGGGCCCTTGTATATTCGAATTGCACCTTTTTGTGACAGTCAATTCTGCCAGCATTTATATGATTCAATTAAATGGCATGGCGAATATTTCTTGCAGAAACGGGCTTTATTATCCTTGAGTAAATCTGTGCAGTTCATGCTGTGAGAGACAACCGACTCTGGGATTGCTCTCCTTGAATAGATTCTTTCCTAGCAGCCCTGCCGTATGTCAATGTGATTGTGTCTGTAAATTTTGCTGAAGCACTCGACCAGTGTTTTTTGCCAGAACTAAGGTGTGCACCCCCTAAACTGCCACTTTTTGCTAGTGTGCACAGTTACTATTATTAGACTTGTCAAAATTTCATATTTTCTTGTTGGCAAGTGAAAGGAGGTTTCAACCTACCAAAGACGATGACATTTGGATACCGTATGCAAAAGTTCATTTTGGTAGATGTTCTAAAATCTTTTCTTTCACATAGATACATATTGATTTTGGAGATTTCCATAGGGTGATGATGGTGGTTTTAGACAAGGTGTGGTTTGGGGGGTGCCTTCCTTAATCAGTGTCCACTATCCAGTAGTGAAGGATGATGATTTGGATCAACAAAGAGAATGGTCTTTGACAACATTGAGTAGAAGGATTTTGGACCTGAAATTGTTGCTAAAGAAATATTTCATGTTTAACCAAATAAATTAAGAATAATTAACATGTATTCCAATTTTATAAATGGATTGAAGGAATGGAAGATTTTTTCCAATGCCTAGCAAAGGATAGAGGTACAAAGGGGAATCCAATATTTATTTGAAATGAATGTGCCCATGAAGTCCTCCCCAATAGGAATTGATGAGATTTGGTTCAACTAATCATGTCCATGTCCACTTGCCCACTGGCCTTGTCCATAGAATATATTTTCTTGTTGCTTCTTATTGGCAAAGTTTATCTTTCCATTTCAAGGCAACTTGCAATAAGCATCATAACATTGTTTACCAATGAGGCAGAGGTCCCTCTTGCATCCTTGAAAAAAGGAGCTCTACATTGAACAAAATTGTCTCAACCAACCTCAATCCTTGAATTAATTGGTAAGTCCCTCTCAGGCATCTAGCAAAGCATAATACCTTCCCAACATGGGGAGGCCCATTGCCTGGTTAATACAATGTTATCATCCATGGAGGTGTTTAACTTAAAATATTCACTCAAGGTGAAGTTTTTGGACAATACAAGAGTTCTTAATGCTATGGAAAGATAACTTGACGAACTACAAGGGAGAAATATCATTGGGGAAATGAAGTCATTCTATTGTTCAGGCAAGCCTGTAGAAAAAAGTGACGAGTTCTATGTCACGGCGACTACAACTATCCATGTAGTGTCACACTAGAGCCTCGAAATGCTGAAGGCAGATCTGCAGAAATGAACTCGGTGCAGTCCGGTAGTGCTTCTTTGGATAGTGCCTATTCACACCAATAGACTTTCATTAGCACTTTCTCAGCTCAAGAATTAGATTTCGAAATTGAGCAGCAATTATAACCCTAATTATCTGATCGCAGGACACACTGAACCATTGTCTCGATGCTCAAAATGTGCATACAACGACATCTAGAGTTGAGGCATAGCTTACATGAACATAGCCATCAGAGTTGACGAAAGCTTCCAGCGCAGCCTCTGCAACCCATGTAAGTACGATAGAATGTGTTACAAACCAATCTTCAGAATTCATTTTCTTCATGCTTGTGAAATTGAGGTAAACATGATCACTCAACCCTTTTCTAATTTGAAAAAAGCTTGCAAAGAGGTTCAGAACGACAGAGAAAATCATACAATTCAAAACTATAAACCATACACTAGTTCACAGCCTCCACGACCGTGTTCCATTTGCAAAGTCCATGATGAGTTTGAAGTAGCAATAAACCTGATGGAATACGCGCAATAAATCCATGAGTGTATCCTTTGCCTATTCGAGAGATGTTGGTCCCTGTAAATAGTTACACAATCTAATGTTAATTAAGCCACATATTTGCACTGGTCAAAAAAACGTCAAGACAGGATGGCGAATTAGTGTCACAAGGTGTTATCTAATTGGAACAGTAATTCGCCATTTCAAAAGAGGAACACATGTAGACACAACAAGAATACTAACTTCAGCGCTACCAAGCATTCTCAACCAGGAGGCGAGGACGCTCACTTTACAGAGACAAGACATCGTTTTCAAAAAATTAACGAAATTCTACCATGTTTTCATAATAATCGTCTCAACATGATGCTACTGCTTTTAACAAGTGTCTCATTCTCATTGGGTGCAATAACTTCCTGCAATTGTTTAACCATTGCTTAGTTGAAGTAGAAAAAAGAAATGTTTGAGGTTTCCCAAGGTAGTCACCTGCAGTGAGTTGAAAGAGGATTGAAGGGTTCAGTGAAGTAGCCAATTCTCTAAAGGATTGCAACATCGCCTCAATTGGCTCCGGACTAGTGCCCTCCTTCACTTTGAAAAATACAAAGTGGTCAATACCCCCACTTCGCGCCTGCATATCCCCAAACCATATTAAAACCTTTCAAAAGGCCCCCTGTCCAATTTCAAGACTCCATCCAGTAAAGATCATTCATAGAGCAAGATTCAGTAAGCAATTACATCAATGGACTCTTACAAATTCACGTCCAAAAATCGCTTCCAAATCGTCCGTCACTTCGTCTTCAACATCCAACATTGCCAAGACCTAACACACCAACCATCTATTAGATGTGTAGATATCCTACAAAATTGTTGCAATCAATTAATTAGGTCGTGAACTATTTCTCGTGAAAGATCTTTTGCTCTACGTAGACTACAAGTGGAGTAAACATACTAAAAGTTTCCAGCTAAAAAGTTAGATTGAGACAAAAAATGCAAAAAGGAGAGCCTTCCATTTGATAGAGCGCAAAAAGGAGAGCCTTCTAATTTGGCATTCCCCATCTGAACCTCCAATAGGATACACAAAAAAAATCTAGTGAACATGACAAGTAGAACAGCTCAAGAGTATACCCTATCCGTAGTTTGGCATACCCTAAGAACTAACTAAACTCAGCATATTCATAACTTGTTCACAGAATGTCCAAATGGTGTGTGTTCTCGTGCATTAGAATCCACTTGAAAATGGGAAGAAGAGTCACATTAAAAATTCCATCCTAACAAGAGAAACCGCTCAAAACAACTGAAAGCCACAAGAATGGGTTCCCTACAGAAGATGCAAGACACTAAATTAGAAGGAAACGACGATCCAGAAGAAACCCTAAACCCTAAATTGGCTGGAGACACGGGAACCTACATTGCCATAAGGAATCACAAGCTCACGAGCGATGGTTTGCCTTGCAGGGTGTTGCATGTAGAGCTCGGCATCTTCTTTATTGGCAAACCTGGAGAAGAGGGCATGAGTGACACCATCGACAGTTTTCTCTAACACTGGACCTGTGATTAAATTACAACCACACCACCAGCAGTGTTAGGGTTTAGGACTGCAAGTATACACCTGTAGAAACGAACCTGATCTAGGAAAACTAGCCGCATCACAATTGACAAGGTTTAGATTACAATTAGAAACTGCTTTAAATTTCGTTGCAATTAACAGGGTTTAATACAGCTAAGGTTTCTATACGGGTATAATCCTATTCAATCATCGGTGCTACAGTGAGCTCCCTGTCAAGGGCAGACATACACACCGACTGACAAGTAGAGGACGCCTTTGGCTTGATACTGAAGAGTGAAAAGAGCTTCCAGCATCTCCTTCTCTTGCTCCTCAGTCATGTCGTCCTTCATCTTGAACAACACCGCATGGTCCACCACCTTCCTGCATTTCAATTGCCCTAATTCAAAACATGAGCAATTCAATGACACTTGTGAACCAATGCCAAGCATTCAAAGAAGCATCATCTTGCAAAACTAGAGGCAACAAATGAATTTCAACCGTGTCTTGTGCTTCATATCTTGGACTTCAGCCATCTTATCCAAATGCTCTCACCGCAATTCGTCAAGAGCTCTGATACAAAACCCACAACGACTGAGTTCCATCAGATTCGCAATTGCCGAAATCACAGTACCTCACGGTTCCCCAATTCTCCATAATTTACAAAATGTCAGCTCTACAAATAAAGAACAAATTTATAAGCTCAGAACTACCAATGCAGCTGTCACTCTGCTGCACTACCTGCGGAAACCAGTACCTCTCTGCTCAAAATTCTCAAACAGAACACGCCTTACGTTGCAAATTGAATCAAATGTGAACCCAGCACTGAGTGCAAGGATCGAACAAAGAGAGCTAAAGAAAAGTTCAACTCACCAAACGTCAAATCTAACTTATGGGCTCTGATTTCGGCGTCGCCTTGAGAGGATCGCCGAGAGCGTGAAGTTGAATTATTCGAAAAGCGGGCGAAGTGTCAAAGTGGAAAGATTGAAAGTAGAAATGTGTGGAAAATTCAAGCAAGATTTAAGCTGAAAGCATTCTGCAACCTGACACTTATCCGAAACGCCAAGAGTTGGAATGACGAGTGAGTGGTCACAAGCTCTGCGAGTGTATATTAGCAAGAATGAAAGTCAACAAATTGCTGCAAGAGATGCTTTGTGCTTGTCAACGGAATTGACGAAACCGATTTCTTGTGAAGTAGAAGAGCCTTCAGTTGAGAAGCATTGCTTCGGTGCTAAAACGCATGGTTCTGAGATTATCGACACTTTTGAGTCATCACTCACCTTTTCGTCATGTCAATTTGATGACCCATGAGTAATACGAGTCTTTCCATGGCGGGGGGTGAGAATTTTTTTCCCCACGCTTGGAGATAGATGTAAAAATATGCCCTATTTTGGGCTGTTAATTTTGTATTTTGAGACCTCTGCAATGTAATTCGGGGTGTCTGATTTCCAATTTTTGTCATCTGTGGTAAACAATTTGTTCCCTTTCCTCCCAAGTCTATGAATCCCTCGCAGTCTGCTTAGTTGTTCTTTCATAAACTACTTTGACCGCAAGCGTACCTTCAATCATCTTCTCTTTTAATGTCGTCCGGGTATTCCTAGAACTAAGACACATCCTTGATTGACGTTTAAGGAAAGATGCACCGAAATTTACTGAATCAAAATGCAGATTGGGAGCTTCTCTTCCAACAAACACTGCACATTAGCTTTTGCAATGGAATTTTTTTTGACCTGGATCAGGGTTTAGGGTTCAGGATAAGAGCAAATGTCTGTTGCAAATATCTGTAAATTAGTATTAGAAATATTATGGCTGTATTACACGCTCTAATGAGATAATCTGGACCAGTATCCATGAATGAGACTTCTTTTTATGTAGCATTACACTGCAAAATTGGTGCTAGAATTCATTTTGCCTAAACTTTTGTTAATGAGGCGATGTTCTCGTACACATTGCCAAGTTGCTATTGCCAGAAGATAAGGCAATAATTTCGCTTGGGAATTTCCATAACTGGAATATATTACAAGTTAATATCTACACGAAAATGCACAGAAAGAAATACCACAGCGCCCACCTTCAGCAGCTGTTCAATAACTGGTGCACACGAATTCCGAGTGTCCTATAACACAGGCAATAAATAATTCCTACATATCCGTAAAATTTAGTCTGCAGGTTAATACAATTTCAACTATGCGAAGCTTGTCAGGAGGTTCCACAAGCTAGCAAGTACAAATAATGAGTCGCCGAGGAATATACCCCAATGATCGAGCTCCGAAGTAGCAAGCGGTCTACCCTCTAGAGTTTCTGTCTGAAGCATTCATGAATGTCACCAAGCGAATTCTGGAACGAATTCAAGCGTTCGTGAGGGGAGACGTCCATTGTTGATATAGGTGCATAGTCCCAACGAAGTCGGTAAACAGGCCGTCCACGCTAACATTGTGAATCCAGTATCGGTACTCCTGATAAGGATCCTGATGGAAGTCGAAATGCAGATATTTGTTCTCATTGCGAAATGTGTAGGGGTGCACCTGCAAAATCGTGTCATTGCTCACCATAAGATCGAAAACATGCAAAACCAAGAGGAGCTGGCAACAAAGAGATCCATGAATGCGAATCAACAACCGCACTGAGGTATATCAATGCTCGGGAGAAAGAACCTGCAGACCGACAGCATGGGCTCTCGCTACGAGATCGGTTGGTGCTGCCAAGTAGTTGTTGACGTCAGGCGGCACCACAGTGTCTTTCCAAGGTCCTAACCCCACAACGTAATCGCTAATGAACTTCAAGTATTCATCCGATGTGATCTCAGCGTAGGTCTGAGCGATACAGGAAATATCGAAATTAGCATTTGAACATCAGTGCCAAAGTTTATAAGGAAGAGAATACTAAACCTCTTAAACACCTGATCCCGTCTCCTATATCAACCCCTGTTACCAACAACTACTCATCTATCCATTCACTTGGTTGGCCTTCAATTAACAAGTGATGTAAGCACAACTTGGTTACATGTCAATGGCCACTCATCTTTGATTGGAAATGCCTACTGTCACTTTTCAATGTGGACTGCAACCTCCACTTTTTAATTGCAGAAAAAAATTCGCAAATAATTTGATCCATAACGGATTTGGCTCTTACAAACAAAGTGATCGACAAAAAATGCAAATCCCTACATGTATTAAAAATGCTTAAAGTATCACAAATAGTATCCTATACCATAATACATTACAAAGAAATCGGACCTGCTTGGTGTCTTGAGTGACGGAGGTATCACTGTCAAGAAGTAGAATCAGAGGGGAGTCGGTAAGGTTGGATGCGTGGATGAGTGAAGTGGGTGCAAACGATTGTATGAACAAGGGCTTCTCTTTCCACTCTTTCGAAAGATATCTCCCTTCGTAGCCAAACTTCAAAAGCGTCTCCACGAAGATGTCCTCGTGTGTCTTACCGTCTGGCCACTTCACCTGCAAGCAACGAGTCAAACCAACGAAAGTCTTGAGTGGACGCTTAAAACCCTAATGACCACTTCTGAGCTTCAGAACAGCCAGAGACCATGCTTACGTGCTTGTTTACAAAAACAGGGCTCTTGATTTCTGGGTAGATTCCAACGACTCGCTCGGCATTCAAACCAACTTCAATAAACTCCTCGAATGTCGCAACCTGAAATTTACCTGCACAACAAACCATCTATAATGTGCCGAGATTCCTACTTGGAAATTTGACAGAAACGATGAGCAAGTCCTGAGCATCATGATAATACATGGCTGAATGTGACCTACCGTTGAAAGATTGATCGCGAAAAGGGAACCGTTGGCGAGCTCGTAGTGTTTTGATCTCCGCTAGAGTGAAGTCCACTGCAGCAAAAGAAATATTGACTTGTTCAGCTCATATAAAACATAACATTCTTGAGCAGTTTTGGACTTGCACCCTTTATACTCAAATCTAGTCTAAAGATCAGCAAATCACTAAAATAATGTGACACCACCGGGCTGGCAAACAGCTTTATTAAACCCGAAGTCATGAACAACGATCATGAGGACTGCTTACCCACCCACCCACCCCAAACTTTGCTTTCAGATGTTGAACTGAACATATCAATGGAAGTACGTTAAAGAAAGTTAATCTAACTGAATCGTGGATACAAAGATTCTTCCTTGAATAGCAAATGGGTCCCGGAGTTCAATTCAAGAATGCTGTGTAGTCTTCACAACAATCGCTACATCCTGAACAACAGAATCATGAGTACATTTTTTTACCATCCCCGTTGATCACGGCAAATCACCTGAAAAATACCCGGTGACGATTTCTCCTTCAACTTCGTAGGTTCGAATGCGACCCGCAAACTCAGCATGGCTCGCAACGTCGGTCACATCGTCCAAAATCAAATCATGGAAACAGATCAGTTGTCCGTCCTTAGTGGCCGTAATATCCGACTCGATGAAATCTGCCCCTTCCGCAATAGCCCTCTGCAGGAGCATCAGGAACGCAATCTTCAAAACCACTCAACCCTAAGGATTCAAACACATCATTGCGAGCGATTAGCAACAAGAAATACTTCAAAAAGGATTTCCATAAGTCACCAGGTAAGCCTCGACCGTCTCCTCGGGAATCTCGCCGTTAGAACCTCGATGCGCGATGTTGTAGGGACGCTGCGTTTGCATCGGCAAACGATCAGGCCGTTCCTCATCACTCCCCACATCGAAGTAGGGATATCGCCGAGCCGCATTCGCACTTGTCCACAGGAGAATCACCAGAAAACCTTGCATCGCCCAACCCCTCAAACCCACTCAGAACCTGAAACAACCAAACCCTAATTCACACAACCTCGGATGCATCAAAAAACAAATTACTCACCCAACAATTCGAAGCGAGAGCTCGACGAAGCCATGATCAGAACACAGAGTTGATTCCTTCTCCAAACCTTTGTACAACCAGAGAGCTAATTCTCATCTCGACAATCCAAGAATCCAAGGCTTCAATCGCAGAATTCGTCCATCTCCAGGTTACCAATGCGAAATTTTCTACTGCCACTTCGAATATGTGGCGCCTAGAAGTTGATTGTGGTTTGCATTGCTAAACATTCTAACAACTTCTGTCTCGCGGTTGGTCTCGAGATGTTTTGCAGCAACATTCGATGGCAGAGTAACTTCAATGTCATTATCTCCGATCCAGGGACATAGACACGCTACTTAGAATGCGTAAATGGTTGCAATGCTAACAAGGTTGCTTGAAACGGAGCAGTAGCGGAGGAATTGGAGCATCAAACAAGCAGAGCACTGAAAAAATTTACATTGGGCAAGTGGATCCTCGTTGGTTGGTATTTTCTTGAGCCTCAGTCGAGAATATTCCACGGTAACTAATAGGGATGCTCACTACCCTACGCTCGGGTCAGATTCTTTAAAAAATAATTCAAATATAAATAAATATGACATGTAATGAAATTTTCAGAAATTATAACGTGGCATATTTTAAAAGTGTAGAAAATGTTAATGAAAATAATTTGAATCCAGAAAAAAGAAAACGATGAAAAATAAAAATAAAAAAATAATATACATATCAAGGTGATTGCTATAGGAAGACGTTAAACTTGTCCCACGAAGTAGGTCCTGCAGGGTGAAAACGCAAGAATTTTACCCCCGGAAAAAATGCAAGAATTTTTTATTTTTCACATATTATTATTTTTTTAAATTCTGATTTCATATTTGCAATCAGAGGCCCCAATTGAACATTTAACTACTTCTGGGCTTTCGAAAGTGCAGAAATAACATCGAGAGATAATCATCTGGAGATCTCTTGATGCATCAGGGGATCTATACAAAACATCGAGAGATACATACAAACATCAAGAAATAATCATCTGGAGACCTAAAGTGCATTGTCGAGAATTCACTGAATAGTCCAGAAGTAGTTAAATGTGGCATTCCAAATTAGCTAGGAGAGGTCAACATCTAACCCTAGACATGGCTCAAAGTAGGGGCAGGATTTTACTTTTATCCCCCCAATTTCTGCATTTTCACCCTACGGATCACACTTTGTGGGACGAATTTAACATCATTACTAGAAGAAACCTGCGTTGGTCTAAATAAAAAATGTGGGCTAAAATTTGTTGAGAACATATTTCTAACGCTGGAATCCCAAAATTTTGCGTTGAAAACATAGTTCTCAACAAATTTCAACCCACATTTTATGTTTAGACCAATGCGGATTTCTTCTAGTGCATGTATTGCTATAGAAGTATAAAAAATTCATGGAATACACAAGTTTATTACTAAACTTAGTCCTTTTTCCTTTTAAGAGGGATTGTGTTCATTAACCCCTAAAGGCCCAAAGTCCCCTCGGGGGACACTTGGGATTTCGGACAGGCTCGTGCAACCTGAAATTTCGACCTGATTTTTTGAAACTTTTTTTGAAGATAGGAAGTCACATTAGCTTTCCAAAAATATAATTTTTTTTTTCAATCGGTGCTTGGGAAAAAAAGTTATGCCGCCCGAAGTCAAAAAAGCAGTTCGCCGGGCAGAAAAAAAAACCTTAAAAAATTGATCTTTTCTTTTTTTCTTTTTTTTTCTTCTCAAAGATCATGTTTATATCTATATTTGAAGCTTTGATTCATTCTGTTTGGACTTAGAATGAGAAAGTTATGGACAATCTTGTTTTTCGGGCAATCTAAGCGTCTTCTTCAAAAACAACTTATAAAATTCATTTTTGAATGCAATTTTCAAAAAAATTCAAATTTTTTTTTTTTGAAAAGGTTAAGTTTGTTTGCAAGAACAATCCCACCGTTGGGATTATGGTTTTTTAATTCCATCTAAGAGCTATTGAAGATTTAGTGTTTTGTTCAATTTTGGACCTACTTCTACTTAACAATCTTTTTATATGTGAAAATCAAGTTTTGACATTCTGAAATTTTTTTCCCCGACTCTCAACTCAAATGTTCAACATTAAAAAATTTAACTTTATGGTGTGTAGTGCAAAAAAAATCCACAAATGGCCTTCAAAGTCATCTGAAATTGCAATCCAAAGTTCAAAAAAACTTCTTTTTCCAACTTCAAACGCTAATATCTTCCAATCCGTACAGTCAAACTTCATGAAATTTTTACCACATGATTTGAGACAAGTGAAGTACAAGATCCTACGATTAGATTCTAAAAAAAAGTTCTTTTTGGTTTAGGGAGTGATCGCAGTAGAAATGGCAGTTTTCAGTGGTTTCGGAGCCAGAAAATGCCTTGGGCCTTTAGGGGTTAAAAGGAAAAGGCCTCCTCGTTCATCAACATCGGGAATCCCATTGTGGGTTCTTTTGAACATGTGCAGTGCCATTGAACCCATTATTGATTGATGGACCTAGTTTAAAATTGATTTGGTGGATCCCGATGGAAACTGTTCACGTTCTCTTGAGTGACTCTAACTGAATTGATCCTCCGCTCTGTTCGGACTCCGAAGGGGACGACACTAAATCCTCCATTCGAAGTGGGATTTGTGGGCCAAATTTATCCCCGGGAAAAACGCAAGAATTTTTTATTTTTCACACAAATTTCTTTTTGCAAATTTTGAATTCATATTTGCAATCAGAGATCCCAAATTGGTTAGGAGAGGCCTACAATATACCCTAGACATGGCTAAAACTAGGGGGCTTTTTTTACTTTTATCCCCCCAAAACACAAAATTTACCCTGTCGGTCCTACTTCAAATGGAGGATTTAGTGTCTTGCCTCCGAAGGTTGGAGCGACTCCTCGAAGACCTTGCTCAAGTTTTGATAAAGTCCAAGTCTATACTGCAATAAAGTGGAAGGACCTTTTGCCCGAAATATTCCAAAACTCATCAAATGAAATTATGAAATTTCTAAATCTGGTTAACGAAAGGAAATTCTAAGAAAAAAGAAAAAAAATTGTATGGGGTCTAACAAATCTGATCCCAATATACGGTACCATATAATAGGAGAGTTTCAAACCTCACCTTGCAAATTTCACTACACACGGTCTTCAAGCCAGCATTCCATGCTTTAGTCTAGGAGCCCTTCTCAAAAACAAAAGCAGCAGACCTCAACTGAAACTAAGATGAGAGAGGGGGAGGGGCACCTGTAAGTTAACAGTCCTCTTAAATATGAACACTTACAAGCTAACATGGCAAATTTGAATTTGTATTTTTCCAACATAACATTGTTAACCAACGCTGGGGGGTCCCTTTTGCTCCCCCCAAAACATGGAGCCCCCCAACGTTGGAGCAACCAGTTTGTAGTTGCCAGGTAGCGCAGGCTTGCATCGATAATGTTGACTTCTGCATGCAGCCAATGGCTTCCTTCTGCCATGTCAGTACCTTCAATTTCGTGCGCCAATAGATGTGTTTCTATTTAAACTAAACTTCCTCCCAGGTATCCAAAGAAGTATTATCCCTGGGCCCAGGGGGAAGGAAGAAAGGTTGTTAACAATGTTATGTGAATGATCGTTGAATTATAATCTACCTTTGTTTTTGAAAAAGGCATGTGTTTCCTTTATAAAATACAAAGAAAACACGGGTCATTTTCAAAAATAGAGGAATAAGGTAGTCGGCTCTAAAAGCTAATGTGTTCTAAAAGCGAACGTGATACAGAGGTACATTTTGCTTTCTTCAATGTACTAATAGTGTACATTTCAGGAGGTGGTCGCTTTTAGTGACCACTGCATTTCAACTTCAAAAATTTGTAACTAATTCCACAAAGGTCCAAAAAATATGAAACGACTTGGGTTAGATGCCAATTCCATTTTTCTTCCTATGAAAATTAACTGAAAATTGTTTCAAGGAGTTTAGCTTCCCCCAGAAGGCAACCAGCTCTTAAATGGTTGCTTTAAGTGCAGACTACCTTACAATTCTTCAAAGTGCAGGGTGCTATTTGAGCACAAAACTTGGGGTTGCAAGTGCAAAGTGTGTATCCCTTAGTTGCATAGAAGAAAGCGAAAGCAACGAATGACCTATTCAGTTTTAATGCAATTATAAAAATTATAGATCATAGTTTGACTTACTTCATTAAATTCATAAATATCTGAGGCCTTTTTTATTTATTTATCAAAAACCACTTTAAAATGCCATTTCTATTGCAAAAGCAAAAAACTTTAGAAAATATTGGTTTGCAAATGTAACCATTGGATCTTGCACTAGACTAGTGTAAGAATGTATGAAAGAAGTTTTAAAAACTTTGACCTCATAGATTGCAAGATATGTGCATTTAAAGTAAAGTAAATAAAATTTTTTGCACCTTGTTCAATGAGATTTTTTGGCTTTGAATCTTCTTACCTTAAAATTTTTGCACTATTGATTTTGATTCTCTAATTTTTTATGCTAAATAATTGAGTCGAGAATTGGAATTTTTTTTCAAAAAATACACTTAAGTTTTATACATTAAAAAATTGTGAAGTGGAAGTAGGTTCAAGGGAAAACTAAATCATTAACCCCTAAAGGCCCAAAGTCCCCTCGGGGGACATTTGGGATTTCGGGCAGGCTCGTGCGACCTGATTTTTTGAAACTTTTTTTGAAGATAGGAAATCACATTAGCTTTCCAAAAATACAATTTTTTTTTTGATCGGTGCCCGGGAAAAAAAGTTATGCCGCCCGAAGTCAAAAAAGCAGTTCGCTGGGTAGAAAAAAAAACTTTAAAAAATTGATTTTTTTATTTTTTATTTTTTTTCTCAAAGATCATGTTTTTGTCTATATTTGAAGCTTTGATTCATTCTATTTGGACTCAAAATGAGAAAGTTATGGACAATCTTGTTTTTCGGGCAATCTAAGCGTCTACTTCAAAAAACAACTTATAAAATTCATTTTTGAATGCAATTTTGGAAATTTTTCAATTTTTTTTTTTGAAAAGGTTAAATTTGTTTGCAAGAACAATCCCACCGTTGGGATTATGGTTTTTTAATTCCATCTAAGAGCTATTGAAGATTTAGTGTTTTGTTCAATTTTGGACCTACTTCTACTTAACAATCTTTTTATATGTGAAAATCAAGTTTTGACATTCTGAAATTTTTTCCCCCGACTCTCAACTCGAATGTTCAACATAAAAAATTTTAGCTTTATGGTGTGTAGTGCAAAAAAAATCCACAAATGGCCTTCAAAGTCATCTGAAATTGCAATCCAGATTTCAAAAAACTTCTTTTTTCAACTTCAAACGCTAATATCTTCCAATCTGTACAGTCAAACTTCATGAAATTTTTACCACATGATCTAAGACAAGTGAAGTACAAGATCCTACGGTTAGATTCTAAAAAAAAAAAATTGGTTTAGGAAGTGATTGCAACAAAAATGACAGTTTTCAGTGGTTTCGGAGCTAGAAAATGCCTTGGGCCTTTAGGGGTTAATAGCTCTAAGATGGAATTGAAACACACAAATCTCAATGGTGAGATTTTTCTAGCAAGAGATCTTAACCTTGTAAATTTATTTATCTTTTAAATTTTAAGAATTAAGTTCAAAAATAAATCCTACAAGTTATTTTTTCAAGAAGCTGCTCCAATTGCCTGAAAAACAAGATTGTCCATGACATTTAGAAAACAAATCCATTGAATGGAATGAATTTGAAAGCTTCTCATATAGAAAAAAATACAATCCATGAAAAACAAATTAATTTTGAAATTTTTAATTTTAAGTTTTTGTGAGGAATTTTTTCTACTCATTGAACTAAAATTAGGGCTTAGTGTGCCATAACTTTTGCTCCTAGGTATTGATTAGATTAAAAATTATTTTACCAGAAAGCTAATGTGTAATTGTTTTTTTCTATCTTTATAAAAATTTCACAAAATCACGAAAAATATTGAGACTGTAGAGGCCATCCAAAATCCATTTTGTCTTTTGTTACTCTGTAGGGACAATGGAACTTCAGGGATTAAAAAGCGGCGCATAGGCCATTGTGAAAACTTCCACTCAAAGCGCTAACAAATGAACCACAAAGCAGAAAAAGCCTACAATTCTACCCCTTGTTGGACCTAAACCTACCCAAATCAACCGTTTAATTACCTCCTTGTCAAAAGCCGGCCTTTACAAATTCCATGATTGGGTCACATGCTTAGCTTGCTCTTTGGCTTGGCTGGGCGCAACTACCATGGGAGATAAATTTGAATTTTGATTTGTTCCGATCCCTTTTTCCTTTTATAGTACACTTTGCTTGGGCCTATCCTATTGTCCATGGCTTTTGAATTGATTGGATATATTTTGATTTTTTCAAACCCTTTCATAATATTATTGGGTATAAAGGCACATTTTAGGGAGTGAAAAACCCACACAGCAAGGTCCTTTTTCATTGGCTTTCTTTCCTTCTTTTCCCTTGTCCATTTGTCCCTATAAGCTTGGAATGCAAGTTAGAATGGTTTGAAACATGAGTCGTTTAGAATTTGCAATGCATGGGATATATAAAAAGGAAATGTCAATAAATTTAGGCCACTTGACATAATCATGCTCACCACTTTTAGAATGATATGGGAAGAGTGACCATCCATTACAAGCAAGTGTCTGTCGGCGGATGACGACAAAGAATATTTTGCTCTAACATTTTTGATGAAGTGATGTATTCAATGGACAAATAGAATGTGAGTCATCCATCCTTTTGATTGCATTGCCATGGTGGCCCCTTTTTCTCCCTTTCTGCTCAAGAAATTTATTTTTCTAATTCTGCCTTTAAAGATGTAGAAGTTGGAGATGGCATCTCCATTAGCACTGATACATGCTAGAATAAATTACCACTCTCTTTGATCTAGAGTAACCATATGAACATCGAGATGAACATTTCTAGGGTTTTTTTGGCAATTATATATCCTTTCCATCCTTGTGTGCTTGAACTCTATTCTTGTTATAGTTCCATATTTGATGTAGACCATAGCTACAACTTTCATACAAAGTCTTCAAGTTGTTAAAAAAAGCTACACTTTCAAGGGATTTCTTTTTCCAATATTAAACAATATGATGACATGTCTATATAAATATTCTTTTTGAAAAATAGTAGGTAACAATTCAAGAGGTGATGATTTGAAAATTTGAAAATACTAAAAAGCAATAAAAACTAGTGCATTGCAATATGAAAACTAGCGCACTAGCTACTTATACCATGCAAAGTGCCCCTAACAGTACCAAGTTATTTCTCCAAATTGTTGTTTGTAATAAATCTTTACAAAACTTCCAATTAAGAAATGAATCAATAAATTTAGGAGTTAACTTGTTTTTTAAAGTTCACTTTTAGTCCTTTGAATGATTACAATTGTCTTTTTCACAACAAAAGTGAAGGATCCTAGTAGAGGATGCATTTTGCAGGGAAATGTGGCACAAACAACACTACATTTTCATCAATATAAGACATATATTGTTGAACATATGGTCTTCAATCTAAACAACAATATGTCGCATGATCTCAAATGGTTATCATGGCATTGAGGACTTGAATCGAAAGGGCCCTATTTTAGTAATAGGTACATAGAAAACACAACAAGAAAACAAGGGTATAAACGACTTGTCCACAATGACTGTAATAGTCATTTGTTGTTCACAATGACTACAAAACAGTCAATTTGCAGTCATTGTGGACAAGTTGTTTATACCCTTGTTTTTTGTAGTGAAAGACATGATTGTTCAACAAAAATATAGTGAAAGAATGCATTTTCAATGTGGCCAATTCACAATGATATTTAGGAAGAGATTTATGGATGAAAAAAAGCCACACCATTTATTTTGTTGTCACTTATCAAATTGAAATAATATCTATACATTCTTCTCCATCACTGTCTTCATTTCCACTTCCATTACTATTTTCATCACTATTACTATCAATATCGTCTTCACTATCGCTATTGGTATCAGTATTATCACCATCTCCAGCACCATTACTATTGCTAACAATATTGCCCTCACTATCGCTATCGGTATCACTACTATTGTTGCTATCTTCATCACTACTACTATTATCATCCTCATCATTAGTACTACTATCACTATTTTTATTACTATTCCTATCATCATCACTATTTCCATTGACATCATTATCAATCTTGTTATAGCAACTATTATCTTCATTGTTGCCATCATTAGGACCCTCTTTATCAATACCATTGCCTTTGTTTCTTCTACTTCCCTCCAAATCAACCTTCTTTTTGTCAAAATTGACATCTTCAATTTTCAATTCTTTTTTGTCATTGATATCTTCTTTCTCATATTTATATTTGTTTTTTTTGTGATGTACATTTTTATTCATATTTAATGCCTTATAATTATGTCTTTTTTGAACAATTGAGGCTTCCATCACATGTAGTTGAATAGGTTTAGCCATATCAATGTTTTCAATCTTAAGTTTCTTTTTTGAAGTTGTATTTGCAATTCCATTATCAATTTTGACTTTGATTTTGTTAATTTTGCCACCAAGAGTAAATTTTTGGTTACAATCTAGACAATTATACCTAGGTTGGTTATATTTTTCTCCGTTTGCAAATTGCAAAAATCTAATATTTTTAGAATCACAATGCAAACATACTCGGGCAACATGTTTTAATGATTCATCCATCATATTTTCATCATGTTTCCGCTTTTTCTTTAGCTTCCTTTTCATGATAGTATCTTTTGTATCAACTAAATGTGGAAGGGCTTTTCCAATTGAGTTCTTATCCATCATACAATTCAAATTTAATATTAGGAACAAAAATTAAGACAAAATGTTAGTCAAAACTTTTTTAGCTATTCTCTCCGATCCTCTCTAATTGTGATGACCAGTTAGCTTCATTCTAAAGTATAAAATAAATATCAAATATATATTAAAAAATGATACCGAAAATGATACCCACTATGAAAGTAAAAGTTATTAAAGTAAAAGTTGTTAAAGTAAAAAAGATGTCATTCAAAGGGAAATGAGCAAAGGGAAAGGAAAGTATGATTTTGTAATAAGGGCCGCTTTATACCTAGAGGCCGGGCCAATTTGGTGTGTCAGAGGCCAACAATCCGAGCTTGTGACTGGTTGAAAGGCTCAAATCAACCCCAACCCCTTTACACCAAGAGGCCGGGCCAATTTGCTATGTCAGAATTTTTTTTCTTCAAATAGACGATCTGACATGGCCCGAGCATGGCCCGAGCTTGTTGAATTGGGTGCACCGAAAATGGGAGGCCAATTCGAGGCCAATTCTTGGCCTGGAGGCCAATGTCAGATTAGTTAAGGCCGGCCTCCAGCCCAAGAATGGGCTGAAATTTTGGGCAATTGGCTTGGTGACGAATTGGCCCGGCCTCTAGGTGTAAAGCGGCCCTTACAAGGAAGACCCACTCATATTGTTGGATTTTCATCTTGTTCTCTTGATTTTGTACTGTTGTGTAACTATAGATCACCACACACAATACATCATCTAGCCAAAACTCTCAATCAAACAATCAATCAAAATAAAAACAAAGGAGTGTTAGAAATACACTCTCAAAAGTTAAAAAAAGTAGAAGTCTTCATCTTACAAGATTGTTAGAGTGTTTCTCACTTCACTACAAGAGAATTCCAAAGTAAGCATGTATCTAAGAGAAAACTAAAAGTTTATATGAAGGCTAAGACATCATAGCCACAATCCTCACAATAAAAGAACTCTCTCTCAAATATATACATAAAACTCAACTTGACAAGAATGTCAAGTCAAGGAAGCCTCTTTGCTTGAGTACCCCAAACTCTAGTTGATCAAACAAAGGTTCAACTCTACATGGGATTCCTATTGACTAAAGACTCCCTAAAACAATAACACGGGTTAAATAAATCACCTTAGCCAATTAAATAACACCCCGTAATGTGGTTTAACCCAAAATGCTACATCAAATGTCTATCGCATAATTACAAATTGTCATATACAATATATTGTGTAGCTACGATAGTCAATCAAATCATCAATAAAAATCAACACAGTCAAGAAAGTGTCAGAAATAGCCTTTCAAGTAGAGAATTTTTTTGGTCAAGTGAGAGACTAAAAATCTACACACAAGTAGTCAAATAACTCTCATTCCACCAAGGAAATACCCAAGAATGCATATGCATTGAAGTGAAAACTCAAAATTTTGACAAAATAAGAGATTTCACATGAAATAGGTGGCTTTTCCTGGAAAGGGCAACTTGAAGCCCACTAAACCTACATCAAACCAGGTAAGGAGACAAAGGCGTTTTTTTGAAAGCACATCTCTTGGTCTTTGTACTCTCCATCACCCTCCTCAATTGATGTAGGCAAGTTAGTTTCAAATCCCACTAAATCATGCGCTGCAAATGGCTCGTACATAAAAGTGAAGTGGTAATTTTGTTTTCTAAAACTGTGGGCCCTGTAGCATTGTCATGCCTTCAATAAAAATAGCAAAGTATTTTGTAAAACTAGGCACATTGCCAATTGTTAGGTGCAAAGATACATTAATCCCTAAGTGCCCCAGGGGACCAAAAGTGTCCTCACATGGTTTGGAAGTCCAATTGGAGTGCTATAATTTTTGCATCCAATGTCTAAATTCAATAAAAACTTATTGATAACTCTGCGCTCTTTTTCTAGTTTGTGTAGTAAATTTTCAGATCAATCCAAGATGTATTGATTTTTTGGAAGTCATTCAAAGTTCATGGGTTCAACTTGAGTTCACCAACATGCATTTTGATAGCTACAACTTTAGAGACTTGTAAATGGCTGAGAAGCATTTCAGTAGGAAGTTTAGCCTTAGATGTGTATTTTCCAACTTTTTTGCTATTTTTGACATTTCAAAGCCATTTTGTAGACACAATGAGCCAATTGAACAATATTTTTTCACCAATGTGTTTATATATTGGTTTTGAAGCACTTTATAATTTAAAGTTTTTTCATTTGAGTAGGTTTAGAAATCAAATTTCACCTCAAAATGTGTTGCTTGGAAAATTTCAACATCTTTTTTCAATACTAAAACATTCTAATCTTGTAATCTTTGTGGCCAATTGATTCCAAATTTGATTCAAGCCATCTACAACACATACACGATAAGATTGCATGGTTGAGATTTCTATAACTTAGTGAAATTTAGACCTGCAACACTACAAAAGCAATGATGTTTTTAAATCCAAAAGGCTGGGCTTTTAGGCGTTAATCCTATTAGAATGCTACAAATCTAAAAGGTCAAATAGATGACTTCACTCTAGAAACAAGGAGTGCGCCTATTGTTCAATAAATGGAGTATTTTGGTGACTACCTTGATCATGGAGGCTGCATCCTTCTAAGGCTAACCCTCAAAAGATGGACCCATGACCATTGATTTTAAGCCTCATTGTCCATCACTTTGTTTGTTGCCATTTTGCAACTGGATATGAATAAAAAATTATATATTTACTTTTCAAATATGAAGTCATATATCTACTACAAGTCATAAAATTTTCAATTTTTTTAGAATTTTTTTTGAAATTATTATAAATTTTTTTTGGAAAAAATTGAAGATTATTCAAATCAAATGTAGACTATACTCGAATTTCGATGATCATTTTCACTACAGATGTATATTATAGTTTATAACCTCATGGTATTAATCAAAGTAACCATGTCATTCTAAAATTAAAAAATCAACAAACTATGGCAATAGGCCCAAAGTTCATATTGCTATTAAATATTGAAATTTAAGAATTTTTCAAAACTTGTAATCAAAGTAGAAACTACACTTGATAAGGCTTCATTTTTTTAGTTGAATTCAAATTCAAAAATATCATTTTTAAGCATCTTCTTCTTTAGAAAAGTTAGTAATACCATAATGAGGGAATTTGCAAGAATATTACTGGAAATGTACTCAAGCATCTTCCAAAATAAATTGGATGAAAAAACGTTTCTTTCCATCTTGTAGTCTTAGGTGAATTGAAGTCATCCAAAGGGTGTTTAATTTGTGTTCTCAGAGTATGCCCAATGGGCTTGCAAAATAGATGACCTTGTGGAAGTCGGCTTCAAAAGCTGCCCCACCAAGCTTGTAAAATAGATGATTTGTCCTTGTGTCGAACCCCCAAATGGCTCATGGCTTGAAAAACACATTTGTTTTCAAGCATGGTGCCTTAGCATGCAAATGAAGTAAGATAAAAACAAAATCACTTTTCCATGACTCTTGGGACTTACCTAGGTTGAAGAGGTTAGTTTGATTGATCGTTGTCTACTTTCATCCAAACTCAAACTACAAGTTTCTAAGTATATTTCCATCTTGACGTTCTTGTATATGTAAATGCATATAGTATTGTCACTATGAGGATCACTTACTATGCGGTACAATATAAATCCACTACATGAGGTTTAGGATTTTATTTATTTTTAAACCGTATGCAAGCACTTGAGTTTTGCAAGACTAGAAAGCTTCCAGACACTTTTACGTCTGTTGCTATGATAGAGCAAGAAGGCCTAAAGCACCCAAGGAATCACAAAACAATGGTGTGCATACCAAATTGAATCTTTAGCACCAACCCTATATCACTTTTTTAGGTCAAAAATGCTCAAGTTCATGTTGATTACGTATATATAAAGTTTTTTTTATTAATAAAGAAGACTTAATCAAAGGACAATGATTGATATCTATGAATTCAACGCTGCACTTTATTGTTCATTGTAAATAGAATATGTATAGATAGAGTATGCATGCGCTTGAGAAAATGGTCAGAACTAGGCAAAAGTCTACTCCGGGAGATGAAGGAACAAAACAAAGATAAGCTGCACAAAAGCAAAAGCCTTTTTCAGTAGAAATTACAATCTATTGAAACATAAATTTCAAAGCTAGCATTTTCACCTTGTTGGTGACCTCTTAATACTACAAAGATGGGCCCATGACCACTAATTTCAAGCCTCAATTAACCCATATTTAACTAATTATGGACAAATGCGCAAATTATGGACAATTTTTTCACTTAGCCTCCACTGCAGAGTAGAAAAACATGCTTGAAATGATGGAAAAGTATCGGCTGCCCTCCCACACATTGTGAAAATGTACATTTGGTAAGTCATAAAATGTTGCCATGAAGGAAACTTTGTTTTCCAAATGGAAAAGGAAGTAGTGGAGTTGCTTATTTGCAGTGGTTTTCGTGTGTGGTCAGAAGGTATGCCTATAACCGCGCCCCTGAAATGAAGAAAACTCCCAGTACAATTCCCATAATCCAAATCCATGTCAGCCTCAAACAACATGTAGTCTCAGCCTGGTGAAATGTATCGGCCGGCAGCCAACAAATGAGTAGACTAATGTGCCTAGCGAGAATAAAACAGAGCGGAGAACATGAGTGAGAGCTGAGCAATCCGATTGAGTAGCGCACTAAAGAGCATTATTTGTAAAACTGTCCTTAGGTGAACTTCATATAAACTGATAATAGAATTCCACAAGTTCGTCGCCATTCCATTACGAAATGATGTGTCATCCACCAAGCAGGAGTACCAAAAACGTTTTAGAGATTGCTGTACAGACCTACATTCCATGTGTCGGCCGACAGCCGATACATATGGTAACCATTAAACGCCCAGCCTGAACTAACTTCAGACATATAGTTACTCCCTTCCTGACCCCAAACGAGAATACAAAATGTGGACGTTCCTGGCTTTACCATTGATTGAAATCATCTTGTGGATAGAACAGTGCGCTTCGGCAGCAGCAAAGAGTGTTGTATCGGCTGGCAGCCGACACCTGCATCCGCGTACGAGAATCCCTGAGCGGAATGTCCTTGTAAATCCTCCGTAATCCGAATTCCGACTATCGGCTGGCAGCCGACAGATCCGAATCCGTAGCAGCGCTAATCATGTCTTTGTTCGTCTGCATCTGTGTCCAATGTTGCTCCCGCGGCCTCTAGATTTGCAAGTGCAGCAGCCACGGATGCCTCCGGGATGACATGAGAGTTGGGAGGTCCATTCTTTGCATGCGAGGGCATTCTGTGCGAGTACAAGACCATGCTGACATGTACTATCTGTGGAAGAGTGAGTTCCTTGTGCCATCTCCTTGTCCAGCATTCCCTTGCCACCAGCGCCTTTCCTTCCCTCTTCGCCTTCATTGGAGTCCACCACTCTATTGTGAAGTTCCCATACGATGTCCCTGGAGTCCTGTTGACACATTCCAGTACCCGTCCCAACCAAACCGGCAGGTAATTGTTTTGACATAGTCTACAGAGCACAAAGTCTCCTAGCAAAACATCCCTGAATGGATTGAATGTCAGTCTGGGTCTGTCTTTGGCTGGTCCGCAGTATAGAGTATTCTCTGGTTCGTCCTCCGGAGTGGTGTCCAGTGAATGATATTCTTCTGTCCCCTCCCCCGTAAAAGCGTCTCCGTGATCTCTTGTCCAGTCTGAGAGCGGCCACAATCCTTCTCGAAGCTCTGCTTGATTTTGTGGCATGACTGAATTGATTTCCTTGTAAATTTTATCCCAGTAAGCCACACACCCCGCCATTTCCTGTGCATATCGCTTGTTTCTGGCCATTCCCAATTTCCAGAATTCAATGTACTTTGCGATTCCATTTTTGATGAATGTTTGTTTCTCCCTGCATTCGCTCGCCCTTGCGACTTCTTTCTCTGCATTCCGCCTTTCTGTATTAATCTCCACGTTCCCCCAGAGTGCCTTGTAGGGCACTGGTCTAGGATCCCCCTGCGGTATTTTCGGTCTCCCATTTTCGTCCGCTGTCCACATTTTGACTGGAGGCCCCGAAGGCAGCCACGACAAATCCGTTGCCCTTTTCTTGTACCTCATGACCGGCCATCCCCGATCATCTCCATCTTCGACTACATAGAATTTGAATATGTGTTTATCTCCGAGTCCGATGATCTTGTTTACGCCCTCATGATGGAATCCTCTGAGGTATTCCTTGAAGTCTGCGACCTCTTGCACGACCTCCGGGACGAATGCCACCGTCTTCTGCGAGTCCATGAATGCCTTCATGAGATCTGCTAGTACATACGTGTTCTTCTTTTTGATGAGTTTCGATAGATAACTGAAGTGCGCGTCAATGTCTTCGTGCGTATGCCCGACAATTAGAAATCCGACTGTAACTTCCTTAAATATGCGCCTCGCGGTGAGTAATGAGCAGAAAGCCATGAGGAACCTATTTTTGTTGTCCTTTGCTGAGTTGTCCAGTTGCAAGAAGAGCTTCCTCGGCAGTGGAATATGAGGCCGCCCTGATGTTTGAATGTTATTAACCTTCTCCTGTGCCTGCGGAATGGATGAGTTGCACCTGGATTTTCCATGCATCAGAGCCTCAAAGAAGCTATTCTGCGGTGGTGATTTGAAGAGCACCTTCGACTCCCGCACAGGTGGTGCTTCTAGCGCCCTAAGTACCCTACAGAGCGACGAAATTGTGAAATTTGAGTCCCCCGGCCAGAGCGAGGTTGAATAATGCGCATATGCGCCATCTCCATGGCCATGTGTGAGCATGCCCGTGCAAGATATTAGCAATTGCCCTAGCCCCGCGGTGGCCTTTGTGACGCGCATCATCCTTGGAATCGCTGTCTTCTTGGTGTCCATTTTATCATGAATGATGCACAGGAACTCTGATGGATTTCTGACTGACTGCGCGGTCCATCCTCCATAGACATTTCTACATGCCCTTTGGTAGTTGAGATGTCTCTCTCTGTCGTCGACTAGCGCCTGCCACTCATCACAGCCCCTGGGATACTTTGCAATACACTCTACGAGGAAGTCACATTCTGTGCATTTTGAGAAATTGCTTCCCACCGCCTTGACCTCTACATTTTTGAAATGTGTATTCCGAAGGCGGCTGATCGCGGACTGCGAGACTGGCTCCAAATTGCATACCCTATTGACCTGAAGGACATCATTTGGCAAATGAGGTTGCGCAATAAGGTTGAGCATTTGTATCGGCCGGCAGCCGACAGAGATGCAGAACCCTGACTGAGGAAAGCAGAGAAGTATGCCTAAAGCGCCTGCCAACGTGCTTCCATTCCATAAGTACATGGTATCGGCTGGCAGCCGACAAACAGTAGTATGTAATGTCTAAATAGAAGAAGATGATGAACTTACTGAGTTTACTTGTTCGCGCATGTGATCCCACGTCATTGCCGAGGGCACGACCTTGAGACTGTCTACGCGCTTATTCCCAACTAGCCTGAATTCGTTTGGCATCTGATCTGCATTCTCATTGATGATTGTCATGAGAGTTGCTTGGGCTTGAATTGTTTTCGGACGTGGTCTTGTGGACCTCGCATTCCCATGCGATCCGCTGACCGATCCTCCTGCGGCCGCCGCCTTGTAAACATGGTATGCCGACCTTGAGACCCCGTGAATGATACACCAAGCGTTTTCGCATACGTCTCTATTTGCAAGAGTAATGACTTTTTTACCTGGAACGATCCCCGGATGTATTTGAGTGTGCACCGCATATGCCATTTCCCTCCTTGTCTCGAATGTGGCTGCGAAGAACTTCCTTCGTATATTTTTTGTTTCCTCCCAAGGAAACGTCTGGCAGCATCTGAGATTGCAGCACTTTTGCGAGCTGACCGCACGTATCTCCAACTCCGAGATCTTGAGCTGCAATTTGGATTTTCCATCGCGATCCTTGTGAGTGACTTTCCTGCGCACCGACCGGTAGGGATTTCTGGGCACCCCCTGACATCCGTTGTCATCCGGCTCCTCCAGCAGAGCAGCCTCTGAGCAGAGCGTGACCATCTCCGAGAGTAGCCTTCCCCCCTCTAATCTAGCGTGTGTTATCTTCCACCGCATGGATGTCATTTGCAGTTCCTCATTTTCCGAGACCAACATGACCCCTACCTCTGAATCACTGAGAACGCGATCGTCGCAGGCTTCCTCCGGTAGGCAGACTTGTATCATTGCTCTTCCGAAGACTGAGAAATCGTCATTGAGAAGTTGGCAGTATTTATTCCTCCAAAGAGGTCTGTCCATGATGGGTAGCCCCGACTGCACGCCGTCCGAGTTCGCGTTGGATTCTCCACTACCTCCATGATCCCTAAAGTCGACCGCCTGAACAGAGCAGTCATTGTCGCTACTCGGATAGCTGCCATCTACAGAGGTACTATAACCATGACCATTGTGAATTCCATGAGCAGATCCGCAGCATTGCCCGTCCGATGAGTAGAGCCTATCCTCTCGATCGTCTTCATCCGATGCAGTGGCAGGAATCTGTTCATCGATCGAGTCCCCGAATTCCACGACTACATCGTTTGAGCTACCTCCACTCTTCGGGCTCCTATCTAGCTGTGAGTGGATGAGATAGTCTCCTGTAATATCAGTCGGCTAGCAGCCGACATTCACGGTCGATGAACTAGGTGCCACGACCGGCCTCACCTTGTATCCACTCCATAGAATTCTAAATCCCACACAGCGGTTCAGTGTCATGAATTCTGGAATCTCGCAGTAGGCATTTTGATCCTCGAACTCCTCGAGGACATGCAGAAGCTTGACGACGACGAAGAAGCTGTGTGGTACGCGGAAGCCATTCCAATATCCCTTCGGTGAGCATTCTACAATGGATCCCACACCAGCATACTGCAGGTCATTACCGACCATCATCAGAAGTACAACCTCCATATTGACAGAGAGTGACAGGAATTGCTGTATGGGTTTCCCGTCCGTGTTTCCATGTGTCGGCTGGCAGCCGACACCAACGGAAGATGACCCTTCCGACTCCGCATAAGGATAAATATTTTTTGCCTCCCATACAATCGACCTTCCTGCGCATTGCCGGAGGAAGTGCAAGTCTGCCTCCGGAAACGGAATGGGCATGTCGAGGTTCGATGGAACATCTATCACCCGAACGCAAACGAGGCATGGATCCTGCTGCACCACCTTCTCTACGACCGCCCTACCTGCGTAATATAGTCCTTCCAGTGTCAGCGCGACGACTGCTCCCTTCCGAATCTTCAACCTCCTAGAGCCTCCATTTCTTGTGAATGCTTCAATTACAGTGGTATCCAGCCCCGGCTCATCAGATGATGTCATGGTACACAATCTGAAATTAAAACCAGCGATGTCGAATCTCCTGTTCAGTTCAATCGCGCTTCCCCTTGTCGGCTGGCAGCCGATACAACAATATCCATCACAGTAGACGACCTCATTGATGAGGATCACCTATTTTCTGAACATGAGACTGACCTTGAGATTGTGTCGGCTGGCAGCCGACACCTTGGACTGCATGGATATGAGAAGGACCTAAATCGAAACAGCTGAGGACCACTATAGCGGACAATATGAGCGCTGCAAATGACGATGACGCGTCTCAGACTGGATGAGAAACCATGGATGGATGAAAAAAGTGGATGAAATCGTAATGATTGCGCCTCCCGGCTGGCAGCCGTCACTTCAGTAGGGAGGGGGGTATACTCCCCTGATCACTTTCATTTCAGCTCATTTCTAACTCTCCACGCTCAGGATCAGTCTCTCTCTCTCTCTCGCGCTCTCTCACTCATGCTCTCGCTCTCTCTCGTTGTCTCTCCCACAGTCTCCCTGTTTTCTGGTCCCAAGGCTTGCAGCCGACACTCCTCGGGTCATATAGTATCCGCTCCCCCGCCGCCGCATTTTTTAGGTCAGCCGCTCCACTGATTAGGTCAGCCGATATCAGATCCAGGGCAGCCGATACAATTGGAGGCAGTAGTGAGCAGACGACCTCACCAGCCGACAGGAGACGCAGAGCAGCCGACACGACTTCCCTGATCCAGAAGATGGCAACTGCCGATGCAGTTTCCCCTTCCATGTTTTCCATGTTTGTATACGCTTGTTCATTGCACGAATTCTGTGTCGGCTGGCAGCCGATACAGTTTCCCCTTCCATGTTTTCCATGTTTGTATACGTTCGTTCATTGCATGAATTCTGTGTCGGCTGCCAGCCGACAGCATCAGCACCTCCACTTTTTGTAGTCTGAATACATTATCGGCAAGCATTCAATATAGTTCATTTTGTTGTCATGAATTACCGGAACTTGTATCGGCTGGCAGCCGATACATTGTACCCCCTTACCGTATCGGCTGCCAGCCGACACTATTATGTAGCACGCTGAACTCATGTCTTCTGTGTGCAGGAAACCTACCCTGCTCTTAAGACTCCTCGGTGAACAGATTCCGAATTCCGGGATATGTTCCGACGGGATTCCACCACGCGCAACTTGGAAAGCAAGTCCAGCAATTGAGGAGTGGGGCCTTTGCTGGAGGGAGTTGACTGACGGAATAGTCGAGATTGCGTGCTCGTACAAGATGAAGGGAAACATGGTCCCGGGCAAGGGGAAGGTCATGTCCGTTATGGCGGTCGGTCACGCTGTTCATGTCCTCATCTGTCTGCTCCCACTTGCGAATCCGGAAGGGGAAGCGGACTACATCGCGGTGGAGTTGCCCTTCGACAAATGCACGGAGGAGGTCTGTGGAAATATGGCAATGGCGATGGGCATGACATTCGAGAAGAACCATCCCGTGGATGCTGAGGACCTGGTGCAGGGATGGTATATTCTCAAAGCAGAAAGGGATGACCGTAATGCGCTTGCCATTCGGGACCTGGAGAAAGGAAAGAAGAAGGTGCCCTCCGCAAGAAAGAAGCCGTCCAGCACACCGACTGTGGAGGCGGAAACTGCTGTCGTGGAGGCGGGGTCACCGAGCAAACCCAAGAGGAAGGGGAAAGATCCCAAGAAGGCCTTCAAGATCACACTGGACGAGGCCCTACGTCGTGGGAATCACCTCACCACGAAGACAAAGGACAGCGAGGTGAACGCCATCTACGAGGCGTTGGACAAGGGGCTGGGGCATGCCTTCCCCTACAAGAAGCAACGTCTTCCGGGGGTCATCCAAGCTGACAGACTCCACATTGCACCAGATGATCTCAAGTACAGGAAGATCGCGAAGGACCGCCTGAAACAGGTATTGTAGCTCAAGATCTCTTCATTTGAACTGCCTTATATATAATACTCTACTTTTTATTCTATCGGCTGCCAGCCGACACTTTGATGTAGGGTTTCTAATTGTCCAGGAAATCGTCATTGTAGGTGACAACGATGTATAAGGGATATGGGTCCATTCGAAAGAAGCCGGAAATCCATGGAATTCCATTGAAGCGGAAGCCCTTGGAAACCGACAAAGGAATGGATGCTGTCATGGACAAGTGTCCCCTTGTGGGAGACACCACAACGGTGAACGGTGTTCTAGTGCCCTGGTGGAAAGCTCCTGATGTGCATTGGTACATCATTGGTGGTCAGCATACCGTTACAGCATGCCTCGAACTCGCCAAGAACTTCCCCGATGGCTCGGACGCAAAGAAGGATCTTCTGGAATTTGAAGTCATTCCGGTTTGGGCGGAAGACGCGGACACTCTCGTCAGGGTTTCAAACGCCTTGAACTTGAACATCGCGGAGAAGGTGGCCAAGGAGACGTTCCGATCTTGTGCGGAAATGGGGAGACCGGCATGGGTGAAGGCGGGATGTCCGGAGCCACATCGCGGGGGTGGAAAACCGTCAACTGCGTTTGAGGTAGGCACTTCCGCTCAGCATTCATTCTGATCATCGTATACGTGATGTGTGCACTAGTTCAAGACCTGCTTCTGAGTCGGCTGCCAGCCGATACAGATTCTCTTACAATTTCATGTTGTGAGTTGTGAGTCGTCTGTGTCTCTCGGCTGCCAGCCGATAGATTAGCCCGAGGTTCTGAATGTTGAGGACTTGCACTTCCGCAGGCAGCGAAGCTGAAGGTGATGGCGCACTTCGTGGAGGAGAAAGTGTCATCGAAGCTGCCCCTCATCTTCATCAAGGAGAACACCTGGGAACTGTGGACGGAGGTGTTCGACGCGTGGGAGAATGGAGAGCTCATTGGAGATGACGGGACTCTTCCGATACAACTCGTCAATCGGAAGCCGCTCACGCACATCACAAAGACGGATCTCACGCCGACTCTGGGGCTGCGTGATTCAGACCTCTGCGAACTGGCGGACGAGATTGTGGCCCTTCGCGTCAGCATCAAGAACACAGCCAAGGCAAGGGGCTCGGGAGTGATCACCCTGTACGACTGGTGCAAGGACAAAAAGCTAGACAGGGTGGTCATGAACGAGATCATGTGGCTCCGCGAGAAGATTCCCCTCCCCTGTAAGGATGCGACCTGGGTGCCCTACTCAGACGAGGCATGGCAGAAACTCGCGGACAAGGAGGGGTACTCTCCGGGTGTCGTCAGAAACGTCTGGAAGGATGTCAAGAAGGTCACGGAGGGGAACACATGGCTGAACGGACGCGTCAACCCCATGAACCCGACCACGGATAAGTCCACGGACGGAAAGGCGCCGGGGGTATTCTACACGACATTGACGAAGTACTCCACGGTTGCGGTTCCACAGGAGAACGTTGCAGGGAGTAGTTCAAACCTCAAGTATGAATGTCGCCTGGGACAGAACATCGACGACGTCCTGGATTCGCTTCGGGAAAGCGCGGAGACAGACGGGCTGCAACCTACGGCCAAGAAGTTCTTTGTGCTCTTCGGGTATGCAAACGATGGGATTCCGTTGGGGATTAATAAGAGCGATTTCCAGGCCATCGCCAGATACGTCGAAATTCCCGGGGAGGAGGAAGGCCCGAACAACCCAGCACGCGATGGATATATTCCCCTCCCCATGCTCTTCATTGGGGGATCACGCTTCCGAGATTCGGTTGCATTGGCGTCGTTATCGTCATCGTCATCGTGGTACTTTCATACGGTCTATTACTAGCCATCTCCGCGGGGAGGCTTCAGGAGAGAAGAGATCGAGCCCAAGCCACTCGTCACACTCTCTCTCACCTTCCCCAAGCCAGATGACGGAGCGGAGCTATTTGGAGTCTTTAAGAAGATCACCGGGATCAACAAGCAGCTCGACTGGTATCAAGTGGATGTGGACGGGGAGGTCGACTGGAACGGAGGAATGTGTGGAGTGGGACATGGACTCCTAGAACGCTTGATGAAGCCCACGCTCAAGTCCAAGGACGCTATCGTCATCAACGTCTGGGGAGGTGGAAACGTTACAGAGATCGCTCTGGTAAGATTTCTGGAACTCCATTTTCTTTGACTCTCACTCTGTCGGCTGCCAGCCGATACATCAAGTTACTAACTCCAAGTCATTGTTCACGTAGAGGAATGGCCGCTCTGTGCTGGAGTTCGTTCTAGAGGAGGAAGGACTGGCAAAAGCGAACGAGCGAGTCAAGGGAATGAACCTGGTCTCTGCCGCATATGTGGTACCCCCCACACGGCCGCTCATGATACGCGACACCGAGGAAGGTGGAGAGTCAGACGTCGAAGTTGTGGTACCCAATCCACCGGAAGGACGTCCCTCAACTTCAAGGGCAAATCGGACGCCGTCGACGGAACGACAGCCGGAGACGCAACTGCCGCAAAGGAGAATGAAGGGGACACCGGATTCCTCGGTTCATTATGGAACCTCATCCCCTCGGACTCCAACTGCAGCTAACAGGTTGGCAACAGATCCTCATGGCGGACCATCAACTGCAGCGGACGCAATGGTGGTGGATTTGCATGCCATCCCCCAGTCCGAGGAAATTGTCAGGGGCGGAACAGCACCTGTGGACGTTCTCGCGGCGGACCGAACACCGCAATCCGGGGAAATGCTCATCGCGATGGGGAGGCCTGCCACAGCGCAGGATGTCGCTATCGGCGGCCAGCCGATACAGGGAACCAACTCACAGGGTGAGCCGCGACGCGGAAGGAGCAAAGCAACTGGAGGTGGAAAAACTTCAAAGGCAGTGGACTCGCGGCTCTCGGGACCCTCCAAGGAAAAACGGGTAAGGGATACTAGAGACGCAGAAGGGGGAGCCGAATCAAATGTCGGGTAGGAGATGGACTTCCCGAACGAACAGATGTCGCCCAGTCCAGCATCTAAGCGGACGCGAGTTAGAGGTTCGTAGGCGATAGACATGTTGGGGCCAAGGGGGGGTATCACTACACTAGGTCTTGTAATGTTAGTTCTGCATGGCACGGACTTGTTGCTCCTAACTCGTCTATCGTAGCCTCTATCGATGCAGACTAGGATGTGGGTAGTATGTCGGCTGCCAGCCGATACATTCTAATGCTACTCTCATGTTGCTCTGGAAGTGCATCTCATGGTATGTGGATTTCATCTTGCATTGCAGATTATCACACTCATCATTCTGAGCCCTCTGAGGACAAAGTGTCCGAAGGCGGGGACGAATGTAACCAGCCGGATCTCGATACGAGAGAAAAGGCAAAGGTCGTGGACACGCCAGCGGTGGCGTCTCACAAGTTGTTCTTGTTCCTAGAGGTCCAGGGAACACTGATGTATTATGAGCCGCTCATTCTCAAGGCGGCTACTATGCAGCAGAGGTCGACCGTTAGAGAGAGGCCAGGAATTAGGGAATTCCTGCAGTTTTGTATGAGGCAGGACATTGTCATTGTCTACTGGTCGTATTTGCCCTTGGCTCAACTCAATGCGCGGATGCATAATATGAGGTGGGCGGTGCCGGAGATCCCGGAAAATTACATTGCCTTCGGACAGCAAATGTGTGACGAGAGTGCGTATAGGGATCCAGCCACTCCTGGGAAACCCATCTACCTAAAACGTCTCGCACGGATCATATCGTCCGTGCCGGATCTTAGGCAGAATGGAGCCTCCCTTACAAACTCATTGATCGTGGATCACGTGCCATACAGAAACGTACTCAATGATCCATTCAATGCGGTTCATCCACCCGCTTGTACCCTATATTCGGAGAAACCCAAGAAAAATGCTAATCCTCCGAAATTACCCTTTCTCCAGTCCACGATGATTCCGTTCATCGAGAACTTCCTGGCCTTGGGACTATCGGTCCCGGAATTCTGTCGGGCAAACGCTCGCATTGGGCTGCCGCGGTGCATGCCGGGGTCACCCTTACACAAGCTCTACGTCCAGGTGACACCGGAGTGCCAGAAGGGATTTGAGGGGCCGAACACAGAGGTGGGAACTCTCGTCTTGGGAGGCACCAGCTGAGGACGACTGGTACTGACACACAAGGAGGCGCGAAATGTATCGGCGGCCAGCCGACATAGATGTAGATTGTTGTATATAGGCTCTGGATGTTGGTGGACACTTATTTCTTTTGTATAGCATTTGTAATCATTATTTGGATTAATAATCACCTGTAATTAAGAAATTACAGGACACGTATCCGGATTCATGAACGGGATACAGGCGCGCTATATGTCGGCTGCCAGCCGACACTGTAGTCCATTTATGTATATAGGCGGGCAACTGACATGGAGAATTCGGGCACGGACACTATAAGCAAGTTCCTCTGGATGTTGCAGGCGCAGGCGCTGAATCGCCACTGCGCAGCCTCTGCTACACGTAATGAAGCGCTCTCGCAGACAGGTCTCGAACCTACGCGGGATCACGTCACTACGTGTAACAGAGGTTGTGCAGTGGAGGTACAACGCTTACGTCGAAACATTGGACGAACGTGCTTACAGGGTTGTGCAATCAACGGAGACTCGGAGGAGGCAGTGGAGCACGGAACGTCTACGCGCGCACGGTGTCGGCTGCCAGCCGACATAGATGCACATGTAGGCATTTAGGAGGGATATATAGATGGACACCTTTTCTCTATCAGAGACATTTGTAACCATCATTTTGATGTAGAATCAACTGTAATAAAGGGAATTCAGGACGCACATCCGGATTCAAGACATGGATGTCAGGCGCGCTCGGATTGTTCGAATGCTTCCTTCTAAAGTTGAATCGTTCGGGCACGGATACTGTGAGCGAGTTCCCGGGGAGGATGCAGGCACAGGTGATGAATCTCCACGCAGCAATTTGTGCTATACATAATGAAAGGGTTCCGCAGACGGATGTACTACGCGGGATATTTTCGAAATCAGGTGGAATCCGGTCACTGTGTATAGCACAGATTGTTCGGTGGAGGTACACCGCCTGCGCCTCAAACAGCCAAAGGAACTTGCTTACAGGATTCGGTACGAAACGAGGACTCGCGGAGGATGCTTTCGAACGCGTCGATAGCGTCAGACGGACGGACATGTCAACTTTTTATTCATATCATACGTCTGGAGTCAAGGAGTGCTGCTTGGGGTTCAGATTGATTTTCGGTTCACGCAAACATGTCGGCTGCCGGCCGACATCAGATGTGCATGCCTTGTGTGCTCTTCAATCCTGTCAACTATTATTGGGGCGTCTCGTTACTGGTCTCATGTGGGATCTGACGGGTATAAAATACTCATTGTCGCAATGGGATTTCAAGTGGGACACGCAGGGGGGCTTCAAAAGGGTCAATGCAGGTAGGAAGGCCATGGTTGACGCACGGGATTCTCATACATGTCATAGAAATGGTAGCAGTTGTTTGGTGGGGGGAGGTATGCGGAAATTACCTACAGGGATGGAGATGTTCTGGTACAGAACATCTGTGGTATCGGCTGACGGCCGACATCTTTCGAATGGGTAGAAATGGATCGAAATCGCATTTCGAAGGATGTCGGCCGTCAGCCGATACCACAATAGCAATGCTCACTTCACATGATTCACTGTCGTTATCTACTCTTGCTTCAATTCAACATGCATTGACCTCGTCGCGTTTCAGGATTATAGGAATTCCGAACGAGGGGCTAATGGAGTTCAGTTTAGTTATCGGCTGACAGCTGATACTTATTATACAGGCTACTTAGCTGATTTCTTTCATTCAATTGGCACGAACAAAAATACTGGATTGCCTAGCGAATATTCCCTCCACCCGGAAATGATTCTCTACAATTATAATGTTTTGGTCACACTATTTCATTGAGGGAATTCTGGAACCATGCATTTGCTATGGTCATGTCACTCCATTTGCTAGGCGTGTTTTCTTCAAGTCTGCTGCGTTCAGTTACGTTCAATGACATTGGAAGTCAGAATTTGGGATTCGGCTGTTTCGGCTGCCGGCCGAGTGATTTCTGGACTGTGGATTTGTCCAGAATTAGTTAAATATGAGCTAATTGTCATCATTCTGTTTGCTGCAATTTTACAACTAGATATGAATGAAAATTTTCAAATTTCTTTTTCAGGAATGAGGTCCTATATCTACTATAAGTTATGAAATTTTCAAATTTTTTTAGAAAAATTTGAAATTAATAAGAATTTTTTAAGAAAAAAATTAAAAAAATTCATATCAAATACAAATATACTCAAAAAATCTAATTTTTTTTCCATCTAGATGTATATTATAGTGTACAACATTATAGTATAAACCAAAGTTACCATGTCACTTTAAAATTAAAAAATCAGCAAAATAGGCCCAAAGTTCATATTGCTATAAAATATTGAAATTTATAAATTTTACAAAATTTCTAATTGGAATAGAAACCAAACTTGGTAATCTCCATTTTATCAATTGGATTCAAATTCAAAAAACATCATTTTTATGGCTGAAATTCACATCAAGAGAAAATAGCAAGAAATGGTCCAAATACACTACAAGGATGATCTGTAGATTGAACATCTTCTTCTTTAGAAAAGTCAATAAGACTCTAATAAGGGACTTTGCAATACTATTCACTGAAAATTTACTCAAGTACCCTCCAAATAAATAAATTGAATGAAAAAACAATTTTTCCCATCCTACAGTGCCAAGTGAAGTCATCCATCGGACCACTCTGGTTTACAACGTTCTAATAGGGTTAACCTTTAAAGGATGCTAAGGCCAAAAAGTAGTTGATGGATGACTTGAATGTTCACTCTAGAAACAAAGAATGCACCTATTGGTTCAATAATCAGAGCAATTTTGGTGACTACCTTAGTCATGGGGGTTGCGTCCTTTAACCTTGTAAGGACGGGCTGAACTCCACAGAAATCATCCTTTCTGATAGAGTGTGAATCATCTACTTTAAGAAAAACAAAAGTATTCATTCGAGGTCAAACTATGTGCAAAGTCTCCCCTTTTTGCACGAAATTCCAAAGATGAACAATTGCACTTCTGTCTTACTTGAAAGCATTGTCTCTCATAGTGTCCGCGGCATCGTTACAAGGTTAAAAGGTCATGAGTGGGGCTTTCCACTTTTCCACGACCCAAAACTAGATGCCCCAGCCCTTTTCAATACAAAACTTGCCTTTGTTTTTTGCATGACGTTAAACCCATCCTACGAAGTACAACCAATTGGGATAAAACACAGGAATTGGGGGATAAATGTAAAAAAAAAGCCCCCTATTTTGTGTTGTTGTAGACCTAGGCTAGTCACTCTACTAGCTAATTTGGGACCTCTGATTGCAAATATGAATGCAGAATTTGCAAAAATAAAAATTGTGTGAAAAATAAAAATCTCCTGCGTTTTCCCAGGGGTAAAATTCCAGCGTTTTCACCCAGCTGGTCTCACTTCGTGGGATGGGTTTAACGTCCTCCTTGTTTTTCAAGCCCGGTGGTGATGCTCTCAGCAGCGTTCCAGGGCCAGATTCCGCTCTAACCACAAATCAACGTGCAGTAAACCTCGTTCAAGAATGATTCTTTTCACACAGGTCTCCACCACACTCAAAAACCCTCCATTCACACTTCCGTGCTATTTCCTTCTGTACTACGGTGTACTCCACGCACCTGTCCTACACTCCCACTTTTCTGAACCTGATGCAGTTCAATCTTGTTACACACCTCGGAATTCCAATTCCGTCGCGCACATCGATCCCCCTTCCGCCACAACCAGAGCCCTCACCACATCACACACACTCCCTAGAGAATTTTGCGCTGTTCATTTGGGTGCATTATCGACATTCTTTTGCTCCCTTGGCGATGATGGCGTAACGACTGCGATCATCTCTTCCTTCGTTGGATCCTTGTTTCTGAGTTTTTTCGAATTCGAACAGCTCTGCGAATTTGAGGTGAATTCTGAGCTTAGAATCCCGTGCTTGTTTGGCGAACTATTTTCACAGGACTTGGGGTTTGGAGGTAAAGTCAGTCAAGATGATGCACATGACGTTTTACTGGGGGAAGGAGGTGACCATCCTGTTCGATTTCTGGCGCGTCAAGACATGGCTGTGGTACGCCATCTCTCTCGTGGTCGTGTTTCTATTCTCCTTTCTGCACGAGTGGTTGGCGAGCCAGAGATCGGCGTTGAGCGGGAAAGCCGACAAGGGCGAAGAGGCGGGGGTGAGCGCTCCTGAGGAGGATGGTGATCACCGTACGCCGTTCATCACGCACGCCTACGCAGGTCAGAAAAGCGTTTCCAAGAAGGCGACGGAGGCCTTTCTGTTTGGAATCAATGTAGGGTTAGGCTACTTGCTCATGCTTGCGGCCATGTCGTTCAATGGCGGTGTTTTCGTGGCCATTGTGGCGGGTCTTGCGTGCGGCCATTTCCTCTACCGCAGCAACAGCCCTGGTGGTGACAGCGCGTGTGGAGCGATGTGAAGTGGAAGGAGACCGTCTACTGTAGCTGTTGCAAGTGTGAAGATTTCGCAGGTAATTTGTGACACGCTTTCGGATAGATAGATTCGGGGTTTTACGTATTTAGGGCAATCGGAACCAATCTGATGGTTCCGGCTCCAATTGTTCATAAAAGAAGTGCTGTGCTATCACATGATCAAGGGTCGTGTGTGCGTGACTTTCTGTAGATCACTCTTGTTTGTATGAATAAGTAATGTATTTGCTAATTTCTGCTCAAACTGTGTCGCAATGCAATTGCATGATTTCATGGTTTCTTGCTTCGTAGTCCTGTTTCAACCTCCTTGTGCGTAAATCTGGTGTAAAATAGGGGCACCCAGAATCGACACTTTTAGTACTGAGCAGAGGTACTGTTTTGAGACTGGTCAAATCCATATATGTCCTTGATAGCAAATATTGAAATAGGATTCAATGCTCCAAATAATGCAGCATATGCATCAGTTATGAAGGGCTTTTTTTCTGGTAGATGACTTTAAACCGATGCTTGAACAGATGTTTCAAATGGCCTACATCTACTCAATCAATATGTGCTTATTGTCACTTTTTGGATGGCCAATTGGGTCAGTGTCGATAATGGGTGTTTCTACTTAACACTTTGAACACCGGTATACTGTTAAGGAACATGGGTATGCTGATCTCCAATGCATCTGTTTGAAGTTTATGAACAGCTCTTTGACAGTATCTGTCTTGGGTGTGTTCATGAATATTCTGGATATAGCTAGTCTCTTTAACCCTGGAAAGACTGGCAAGTCACCCTGGCGATATATTTCAGTGCAGATAGATCAAATTCACTCTCGAGGAACCAGAGAAATTCTTTTACACTTCAGTCAGTCAGAGTAGAGCTATTAAAATTCAGCCTTTCCTTCAAATTGAATGGTCACCTACGTCATATTACATGAATGCGATATGACTATTGAAAAAATATGAAACTTCGAAGTGAGTCAAAAAAAATGCTCATTGCTTTAATGAAGATTACATGAAAATGTTTTGTCCCACCAGCATTCCTTCTCCTTGAATGTATATCAGAAATTTCGAAGGGAATCGTTCCAAGGACAAGGGGATCTAAGCTGGGCATATCTTGCATAAGATAAGATTGGAAGAGAGGAGCTACAGTAAGATGCCAGAAAAGGCACAGGTATATGCAATTATATACCATAAGATATGCTAAAAAATGTGAGAATTTTATTGAAGACGTAAACTGATGGCAGCAAGTTACCATGCTAAGAATTGTGGTGAGTCCACCCTGATAACTGAAACCTATCCTAATACTCCAATTTCTAGACAACTATAGCCGTGGTTTAAAAGAAATGACAATTTCTGTTTGTCAAAGAAGAAGAGACTAAGTAGGTTGAATTGAATCGTCCAAAAATCCATACGCAAGCTTAGCCGAATCAAGGGTATTGGAAAGCAGCATTGCGATGGTCATAGGGCCGACACCTCCTGGCACTGGAGTGATTTGGGAAGCGACTTGACAAGCCTCTGGGTAATAAACATCTCCCACAACTCGATAACCGTTCTCCGAGTCAGCATCCTAGTAGCATCAAAGGCCACACCAAAAACGCAATGTCAAAAGCTAGCATAGACCCTCAATTACTCACAACATTCCTGAGGAGCTGCATTAACACCTTGGAAAGGAATCCAAGGACGATCTTGTCTTCTTGAGCTCATCTTAGGTGGGAGTTACTAAAAGCTAAAAGACGACGGGCATTGGCCAAGTGCCATGCGTGCTCACTACCGTGCATGTCCAAAAAATTGAGTACTTTTTTAGTAGTCCTCTGCAATAGAGAATGAACTCATCAGCAATGAGTTCTCACAACTGCTAACAATGCTATGTATTGAACACCGACCACATCACATGAGGCTGAACAATTTAAGTGAGTGAATCAGTCACTAACTACTAACCCATTCCACGTCCCTCACCATCAGAATGGTTCGACGGCTTCCAAGGAGTTCAAACCTGAAACAATCATCAGAATGTGCAGGTCTAACCCAAGAGATGAAACTCGACAATAGAATATGGAGTTCTAACCTCAATGTGATTGATGCCGACGTCAATAACCACAGCTCCAGGCTTCAACCAACTCCCTTGCACCATATAAGGCACACCGGCAGCAGCAATGATGATATCAGCATTCCTGGTGACCTCCGGGAGATTTGGCGTGTGTGAATGCACCACGGTCACAGTTGCATTTTGTCGCTGCACCCAACATGAAGCAACCCGTCACTGATGAACCAATTCAACACAGATCACTGCACAGAAAAGGTTAAGGTAGAGGATAATAAAGCCGTCAGGGACATGATCCCGCCTCCTACATCAACCCCTGTTACCAACAACAATTCACCAATTCGCCAATTTACACTTGATTGGCCTTCAATTAGCAAATACGGTAAGCATGACTTGGCTAAATGTCCATGGCCACTAATCTTTGAATGGAAATGGGGTTGCCTACTGTCACTTGTAGTGGTCCACAGCCTCCCATTTTGAAATTGCATAAGAAACTTCTAGACAATGATGAAAACTTGATCTCAACAAATTTGGCTCCTGTACCTAAAGATCTCTCGACAGTTCAGCACAGATCTCTCAAAATCACACTCCTACATAAGTTATAATGCTCGAAGTGACGATAGTAGTATCATCTACCGTAAAGAACAAAAGCTCTGCAATGAAGTTGCAGGTTAGAAGGCAACGTACTTGTAGGAGCAAGGCAGCTGGCATGCCCACCACATTACTGCGACCTATAACCACCGCATTTTTGCCATCCATCTCCACGCCTGACCGCAAGAGCAACTCGATGCACCCTTTGGGTGTACACGCTACAAAGAGCGGAGCCCGGCCTTGCATGGCTAGCCTCCCCACATTCATTGGGTGGAAACCGTCCACGTCCTTCTCTATGCTCACGGCACCAACTACCTTCTCCTCGGAAATATGCTGTGCGCCCACAGAGGTTGGAACCCAAATATAAGCACACAAGATATATACATTAACCTAAACCTCTCACAAGATCTTCACACAAGTTCATATTGCTCAACCCTAATTAAGAATGATGCTCAGACTTGAAGGTGAGTGCGTTTGATTATGATTGCCAACATAAGTGAGCTAATCAGAAGACTATGCCGGCAGCACTCAGAGACATTGCACAAATTATAAGTGCATACAGAAACCAAAAGCAACTCCAAGATGCCTTCAGTCACCCCTAATTAGGATTTATTATGCTCAACCCTAATTAAGTGATGCCCAGACTCGACGGTAAGTGTGATTGTAAACCATTTCCATTGGTTGTAAGTTTCTAAGAAGACTATGTTAGCAGTACTCACAGCCGTTGAACAAATTATAAACACACACACATAAACAAAAAGCATTTACAAGATGCCTTCACATAGGTTCATTATGCTCAACCCTAATTTTGTGATGGAGGGTAATTGTGATTGTTTATGAATTCCAATACATGTGAGATACTGATAAGATTCTTTTTAAAAGCACTTACGCGTGGGAGTGGGAGCTGCACCAGTACACCATGCACATTGGGATCACAGTTAAACATTCTCACGGCATCCAGAACCTCCTCCTCTGTGGCGGTTTCTGGTAAGGACACACCAAAGGAGTTGAAGCCCACTTGCTCACACGCTTTCTGCTTGCTTCGAACATACGTCTCCGAGTCCTTTCGTGACCCCACCAAGACCACAGCGAGGCCGGGAACCCCCCCAACGGAAGATTTCATCCTCTCAACCTCTTCTGCAATTTCTTGTTTGATCTCTTGCGCAATGGCCTTGCCATCGATTATATGAGCCACAGGATACGGCACAGTCACTGCATATGGACGAAAGGAGTCAAAAAAAGGCTTAAATCAAATAGATTTCAAAATAAGTAGGATTATCATTATCATTATGCTTGCGGGACCCTCGATCATAAGAGAAAGGGATGCACCTTCTTTTAGGAGAATAGATTTCGGTGGTAGCAAATCCTTGCGGCTCTTCCACTTGTCCATGGTGTTCCATCCCAGTATCGACGACGTCTTTACCATCTTCTGAAGCTCATTTGCGCTTGATGTTGAATACAAATGCCTAACCCCTGAAAAATCGTACTAAAAACGATCAATCCAAGATTTTTACAACTAAATTTAACCAAGGTTTTCATAATTTAAAAATGACCAATTCGATCGAGCATATTGTGAGATAATAGGATTCAGATGGGGCCAAATTTTCGCTATATCACCAGAATCACTGAAGAACACTAAATGCGTCAGTCAAAAACTAAATAACATTCGAGAAAAGAAAGTCCCTATGGAACCACTCAAAACTGCAAAAAAATAAGGACCAATCAAGACTTCGTGGTCACACACTCAGAATCCTTACAAAAAAAATACCAGAAGTGCTGGCTTGATCAGTACCCACGCATTTTTCTACATCAGGAGGCGCCAATAAGACGTGACCGACGCAATCTCGGTGCGAGGAGTACAAGCGCAATGCTGCTTTCGGTAGCTCCACACTCCGCCTCTGACATCGTCCAAACATCGCTTAAACCCTTACGAGAATAACTAATCTGTCGTCGCAAAAAAGGTATGCAGCGAATGCACCAAATGCACGTTCTTCCTCTCCGATGGGTCTAACTCTCGGCACACAAACTGGGTCTTTCTTGCTCTCTCCAAAATCCCAATTACTCAACCCAGAAGTGCCATCAGTACTGGCTCGATTGAATCGATCAAAAACAGAGTTAGGCGGCTCTGTGCTACCCGTCTGCGATCCAGCCTGCCATCTCTAACAAGTGCGATAAAAATTGACGTGAAGTGCACACCCGTCAATGTTTCAGACAGACGCGATTGTTTCCTGACCTACTGCCACTCGAAATCGGAGGACCTCGGTCTGTTGCAATCGGTTTGCGAGCTGGCAAAGCATGCGCAGACGAGCGAAGGTGCCGACCCCCAATCAGGGAGAGACCTAGATTTGGGATGCAAGATCTAGGAATTCTTGATCATCATCGCGTTGCGAAGACCACCGTCGATTGAATCAACGGTAGGGGTAGATGACGCGTTCTGAAAACCTCTTTAATGTCACATCGTTGGTGTCCAAAATGATTGTATTTGAGTTTTTTTATACGGCAGTGTTGTAAGGTGAGGACACACAAAAGCATCACTTTCTCCACACAAAATAGTGAAAATAGGTTGCCTTACCCCAAGAAAGTTACTTTATAAGCCATCAAAATCAACAAACATTTCTACACAAAATAGTGAAATTAGGTTGCCTTAACAATTAGGTTGCCTTCTATCAAGAAAGTTACTTTACAAGCCATCAAAGTCAACAAATATTTCTAAAAATATTTCCATTTGTACATATAGAGGTTTATGAGTCCCAATTACAACAACTTCTAATCCAAAAGTAGTGCATTCTTGTACAATTATTGAAAATATTTATATAGTGTCAAATGTCGAGAAATTAGTGTGGGACAACCTAATTTTACTATTTTGTGTACAGATATTTCTATTTGTACACATGGAGGTTCATGAGTCCCAATTATAGGAACACCTAATTCTAAGTAGTGCATTCTTGTATAGTAACAATAAATATTTATATAGTGTCAAATGTCAAGAAATTAGTGAGGAACAACCTAATTTCACTATTTTGTGTATTGTGCATAGTTATCATTATTAGATTGGCCAAATTTTATATTCTTCTTCATAACAAATGAAAGGAGGTTTCAATGCACCAAAAAATGAAATATTTGGATATTGTATACAAAAATTATGAAGGATCAAAGTTTTTCTAGTAGATGTTCTAAAATTGTTTCTTCAGCAATAGGTACACATTGACATAAAAAATGTACACACCGTTAGGATTTGTTGAAGTGATGCTTTTAGATAAAGTGCAATTTTAGATGTACTCACCTTATATAAAAGAATATCATCACTTGAGTGTGCAAATAAAAAATAAAAATTTCACTATTAAGTGTAGAAAATAATACGGAGTAGTTGATTATAATAAGTGGCAAATCACAAGTATCTCTATTCAAATAAATATGTGTTACTTTTGTACATTTTTTTAATATGATCTTTTAAGAGAATCTTCTATTTGATTATTTAAAAAAAAATCCTAAGCGACAATCTTAGAATGCTACAACTCCTAAATATCTACATTTCACAATTCTACAAAAGATAAGAATTGAATTCTTAACCCTTAAATGATACTACGGCCGTTTTTTGGCCGATGAATGACAAAAACTCTTTCAATATCGGACAGAAGTGTAGATGTTCATCCTTGGAATTTTTTGTGAAAAGGAAAGATCTTGCATAGTAGTTTGACTTCCAATGAGTGGTATTAGATTTCTTTTGAGCCAATGATTCACGCAATTCCAAAAGAATGATTTCCATGGGCACCAATCTATCCTTTATGGATTAAAAATGATGGATCCCAACATGCCACTATTATCCTTAGTATATATTTCACTTTGATTTGCCTACATAACTTTTGAACTTTTGAACTTTTGAACCATTGCACACCATTGCTATATGTCTCCCAAATAAGAATTTCAATAATAGAGCTAATTGTAAAGTGTGTGCAAGGCGGGACCAGTAGCCGGAGTTTGGGAAAAACACGGGACCAAACTCCCTAGAGCACCCAAACTCAGGTCTAATTGAGTTTGGTGCCATGTTTGATTTGTTCTATTCTTAGTTAAGCCTTCCTCTGACACAAGTTCACAAACACAGGATAACTTTACAATTAACTCTAATATGTTTATAGTATCCTCCACGAAGGTCAAATTCAACATACACTAGGACATACATTGTTTTATTTTAATTTTGAAAAGTATCACATGTCATTAGTTGTGTGATTGGGTTAATTAAAGAGGGCATAGACCTTCAAAATATGACAGAGGTGGAAATTCAATTTTGGCATTTCCTTGCAGAATCTAATCCTCGCATATGGTAATTTGACTTGTATTTGACACCAACTCGATAACAGAAGAAACTAAGTCTCAGCTAAGTGAATTTACACAGGATATCATATAACATACAACTAATTCTAATATTGAGCTTTTTTAGTTTTTTTAGAATGTATTACAGATAACTAATGAATATTTAAAGTGTTGAATGCAGATGTAAGTGTATCCAAAATCTCCCCTGGACTCTCATGTATCAAAATATGTACATTTTACATAAGAATCTATAGATTTTGATTTTGCATCATGATTTGGGTAGAAGGTCGCAATTTAAGGAGGTTATCTTACTTATATTGCAGATTTCAAAGCAGGTTTTCCATGCATTGTGTACATGACCAGTAAGTTAGTTTCCATGTGTTCCACATGGCCATGCTACCTTTTTTTTAAAATTGAACTGATTTTGTTCCATTTTGTTGTGGTATGATGGAGTGGGTATTTGAATATGCCTGGTATTTTATCTTTCCCATCACTTTCAATATCACAAGAAGGACAGAAGGACAGTGAGAGTCGCATGCAGATATAAAATAACTTTGGTTAAGCTTAGAGCATCCTCAGTCCACCCTGTGTGGAAGCAGTGCAACGGTAAGTTCTGCATGGGTCGTTTCAGAAAAAGCTATAAAAGCCTGTCCCAATGCTAACGGCACTTCCCACATTAGTTTCATGGATTTGGGATTTTTTGGCATGGCAAAAATTGGTCCTTTGTTGTGCCCTCCAAACTCCTCTGCACTTCTTGGTCAACACTAATTGTGGCAGATGTGTCACCTTGTGCACTTCTTGCATCATTGCATTTTGTCTGTCTTCTCTCGCTAAAGTTGTTCACACCGTGCTAGCACGTTGTTGCAGAGCCGTTTAGGGTTCCAAATATTGTCATTGTATTGAGGCACCTGAGACGAAGAAAGCCACAGTGGAGAAAAGGGGACGGGAATACAAACTGCATGTACTGTTGCAGTGTCTTTTTTCAGGCTTAGCATTGAGGATGCTCTAAATTAAGCCGGGTCAGTACATTACAGTGCTGTACGTTACTGAAAAAGAGTTTTGAGTATCAGAGAGGCATTCACAGGTCTTCTGACATAGTCCATCTCCATATGGCTGTTGCAAGTGACTTGTAACATGATTGTATGTTGGTCGTGTCAAGATGCCCTAACTTATACGGAGTATCTCTTAACGATAGGAATGTGAAGTTTTTTTTGTATTATGCTGTGTCTTGAGAAGTAGGCCATGAGATGCTTGGAGGGAAGTTGGAACTGTTGTGCTACTGAATGCTACTGTATGTTGTTGTTGAATTTTTTTTCAATTCATTGATACAGTGGAGAGAAATGTAAAGTACAAGTTCAATGACAAATGCATGTGGGTGGTGAGCAGACAATTGTGCTCTTCCAGCAAGTCAGCTGTGAAGTCCTTTCCCTGGACAGCCTCCCAGAAAGCAGAAGAAGAGGAACATTGGACCACCCACGGAAATTTGTTTTCCATTTAACCCTGTAAGGACGCGGGGGGTGACCCTGGAAATCATGCATTGTATAACCGTGAGAGTCATTGGAATAAAAAAATCCAAAAGTACTCATTGGAAGTCAAGCTACTATAGATGTTCTCCACTTTCCACAAAAAACTCCAAGGATGAATAGTTGTAGTTCTGTCCTACATTGGAGAATCCCTTGTCATTCATCGGACACTTATGGTCCGCGGCGTCCTTACTAGGTTAAGTTACGGAGTATTTGGGGCCAATGCAGAAAGAGATGTTCATTTTGTTGAGTGGAGTCATGCAGCTGTTTACATCAATATATAGTTGAATGAAACATGCAAAATGCAGATTAAATTTATATTATTCATCCAAAAGAGTGGATATTCATCCCCAAAAGAGAGAGCAATATTGTCTTTAGAATATGTAGCAAATCAATGATTTCATTCGCTAAAAATGGAGGAATGTATCACTTAATATTTCCTCAAAAAAATTGTATTCCTTTTGAGCAAAATATTACACACACCACAATGTTGATTGCGACTATGAATAAAATAGGTTGGTGTAAAACCAACTATGATTCAATTCCATCAAAATCTAGGAGGGCATGTTATTATAGAATGTCAGTTTAAGAAAATAGAACAACTCTTATTTCTAGGGTACTTTAACAATAAGATATGTTGAACAATCTCAGTAGATGAATGTTCTATAGTGAATGTATTCAATACATTTTGACAGAATTGAGTCATAGTTAGAATTGCAACAATCCATTTGAAAGGGTTTGTGGAACTAATTTGTGGGAAATGTAGTATATTTGAAGTTCTGTAATTTAGGAATATACTACTTGTGCATATGACTACATTTGTTGATTTGACGTGTCATGTAAGATTGAATTTCAAACTTTCACAAGAAATTCATTCAAACTTGGAATCTTGATTTTATTTTTCTATTAAAAACTAAAAGTCACAAAATCATGTAAACTTGAACATGCATTATAGAAACATGTTCACCAAAATTAATAAAATTCAATAAATTGTCTATTGTAAAGGTTTAAATAACACTCTATATACATGCATGCACTTGTGCAATAACTAAGTCTACATCTATTTGTTAATGAGGTTTAACACTTTAAAACACAATTTTCATAAATTTGTCACTGAAGTCAAAAAAATAAATTATATTTGGCAATGAACCTACAATTTCTTCATTCTACACAAATGTGTTATTTAGGAATCATTTAATTAAGACTATTACTTAGTACTCACCTTAAAAATGAGTCTCATACATAGCTTCAAAAGCCACTTGAAGTTTGAAGAAAGATTAGAAGACAAGATGTTTATACAAGTGACAGAGGTGGTAGGAGGTAAAACAACCTATGTAGGATGTGTAAGATTAGTAAGAGCTCAACCCCTCATAGTCAAGTCAAAAGTAGGAGTTGTATTTAAAATAGAATTTCAGACCTCATTTAGGCAGTGTAGAATAATTTTTTCAAAAACCTTTGAGCTACGTTAATGTAGAAAATCAAGCTAAATTTATTTTCCAAAAAATCTATTTGAGATTTCAAAGCTCCAATCAAAAGTTATAGACAAAGTTCAAAGAGGGTTTGGAAGGAACATTTTCTTTGACATTTTCAAACATCCTCTTTAAATTTTATTGATAATTTTTTTGGAGGATCAAAATCACAAACGGGTTTGTGTAGATGAAGTTTATCTTGATTTTCCAACTTTTTTTAGTTCAAAGTTTTTTGAAAAAAGTTATTCTACTGTGACATAATGAGGTTTGAATTTCCACTTTGAACACAATTCTTATGTTTTGACAATAAGCAGTCAAGCTTTCATCTTCAAATTATTCCATATCCTTTGAGTATTCATGATAGACAATGGATTCATTATGAAAAAAACCTCTCTGCACATCATTCTCACAAAATGTCAATGAAATAATTATTTCATTTTGCCATTGAAAATTGTTTTGATGGTAGATGCTCAAGTGACGGATTGGTATTTGACTCAATGAATTTTTAATAATTTTTTATTTATTTTGGCAAACCATATTTATATTTATTGGTAGATTTGACTATCTAGTCCCAAAATTAGCAAAAAATTTGGAGTTTTTTTTTTAATTAATTTAAATTCAACCTACTATCCAAGTTAGAAGTTACTACTTCTTAGTACTATTATAGTGTAGTATACGGTGCCCCCTCTAATGAGAATATGTAGTTTTAGGGCCACTTCATACTATGTCTTAAGATTCAAGTCCTACTAAATTCTCAAAATGTGATTGGTAGAGAGCAAAAATTGGATTTAGGACTTCATACTATGTCCTACGTCCTAAGTCCCACACCATTCCAAGATGCCTATATGGAAACACTTTTTGAAGAATTGGCGCCAAATCCGCCAATGAAAGAGTACCTGGAGACCAAATTGATTCTAACCAAACAAGAACCCCCACTTGGCCTCTGAGTCCCCATATTTTTATGGGCCCCTTTAGAATTTCAATGTTGGGAACTTCGGCGCCGCACGGAAAAGTTGGGAGCGGGGAACGCCAGGGACGCCGTTGTTGAAACCGAATTTGCAATTGTTGTTTGAAGTTGTGCATCTCCGTCTCTTCACGTCGTAGCAATCTTGTCCCCACGTTTGGGCGGTGCAAGAAGAGCGCGATCTAGGGAGCTCTTCGGCAAGGGTTTTGGCGTAGAATGGCATTTTTGTGGAAGGATTTTCGTCTAGCTTGTGAGAGCATGGTGGTTGCGGGTTGACGAGGAGTCGAGGAGGCTCAATCGCATGGGAGAAGTCAAATGAGGTGGCTGAAGACAGAAGTCGAGAGTGTGTAATGGCAGAGCTTTTCAAGTCGGAGGTTTTGGAGGAGGCGGAGGAAGAAGGGAGTGTGGCGGAGGCACCTGTGAAGAAGGGAAGCCCAAGACGTGCAAGGCGGCATTTCCCTTGAAAAGTGACAACATTAGAGAGAAACTGAAGCCTGAGAAGGGCCGCCTAACTATTGTTCCCATGTCGAGTACTCTTTTTGATTAAAGTGTTCTCACATGTAGTCAAAAATAGGGAACAAGGTCGACCTGATGGTCTAACAAGATGCAGGATGGGTTTGACGTGGTCTAGAGTGGGTTTGACAAGTTGGGGCTCGTAGGCTTGTATGACTTGTCCTAGCTTCTTAGTAGGTGGCAATCCCTGGAAGGTGGCATATATAACTTCTGAAGTTCCCCGCCATGTCAGATGATTGCGTGGATGAGATCCCCTTTGTGAGAGCAGAAGGAGCAAGCTCAGGAACATGAAAAGAACTTACGGCCCTTCTGTACCTCCCTTTCCCTTCTAATGAGTGAGTGGATTTTCATTTGTTTAGGACTTTGAATTGGGTCGTCATGTGCTCTTAATGTGCTTCAATTGTTGCATATGTGTTGGTCTTTTGCTTGGATTTGGATTTGGGATTAAATTGGGGTTGCAATGTGGTTCAATTGGTGCCTATGTGTCGAGGTTCAGATTAGGTGAAAAAATAATAATCAACTCGTGATAAAAATAGGGAACCATGATGTATTAGGCACTTAAAGTTCTTGATTATGGGATTTGGCACTACACACTTGCCACATTATCTTCGAATGTAGCACGGTTTTCTCAAATTTGAACAATGTCATCGTGAAAAGTTGGGATCCTAGGTGGTGAGATTCAATGAGTATGAATGTGAGTCAAATCCCTTGCACATTTTAGCATGGGGTATGAATGTGTGTGTCATGATAGACTCGCAATGTAGATTGTGGGAGCCAACATACAACATTGACTGCATTGCGAAGCATTGAAAATTTGATGTTGTTTCATCAAAGAAGTAAACGTTTTTTGATTTGAGGTGGGAATTTGCCTCTATAGCCTTGATGCTGGTTTGGTTGGACTCCGAACGGATTCCAGATCGAAAAATGGTGACCATAAAGGTGTAGATGACATTGACAAAGCCGATTGGTTGAGCATGATTTCATGAAATTGTGGTTTGTTGTTACCCTAAATTGTGGCGTGTGGGTGAGGCTAAACCTTTGAGGGAGGTGATCATGCTCCAGAACACTATAGAAAGCTTTCATTTGTTGTTCTATTCACATCTGCAAGATACTGTGACAAAGCTAAGCCTTTTATGATTTAGGGTTCTGGGAAGCAAATTGCTCATGCGTTTGGTTGTTAAAATCTTTGGTCAATACATAATTAAATAGAAGAGAAGGTGAGGAGTGAATATGGGGAAGAAATTTGGGAAACGTGGGTTACTTGCCTTTATCCCGCGTCCACCCGCTTGCCTAAAACAATTCACCATGGACTCAGAGGTCTCCTCAGGTATTCAGGAGATAACAAGAACTTTAACGCAGAGATGACTGGCGATCTTTGAGAGGCAATTTTTGCACCCTGCTCAAGTAGGAAAGCAGAGATCTCTTCGGGTAAGCAGAAGTAAGCTCTTCACTGTCATAAGCTCTAGAATAAGAATCCACGTTCGTAGGTAGGTGGAGTACATGTAATGAATTCCAGTTCTTAAATTTCATCACAGCTGGGATTTTTTGCTCTAGAGATTTTGAGTTTTTATTTCTTGAGTGTAGTGTAAACTGCATTAGCCTGCAAGCATTTGAGGATTCGTTCTATTTTAGTGAGATTGCCTAGTCAAATAGCCTTAATTGGCTCAAAATCAATTCATCAAATATTCAAGTGTTTTATTTTGTTTGTTTTTGATGCTGTTGTTTTTAGTTTAGGGTAACATTTGTTTGTTGCACTTGGCTGAAGAATTGTTTTAATGACAATGGAAACCTTCTTTAATTTCTAGTGTGAAAATGAATCGCTTGGAGGTGCACGTAGATGTGGTCGTTGATTGCTTGGTTTCCTCAACCTTGCTTTCTTCATTCGAGTGGAATGTAGATTGTACTTTAGATTAGGATTCGTGTCCACCTAGCACCTGAACTAGGTGGCTTACATGCAATGAAATTCCATTTTTTAGTGTTGTCACAATTGGGATTTTGTGCTTTAGAGGTTTAGATTTTGAATGGAGTCCCTTTTGAAGAATATATTGGAAGTTGCACATAGCAAGTGCTGCTGACTGTTTGGAGAGTATATCTGTAAGGAAATTGCTGAAATTCCTAGTTGCAATTGCACATTTGGTTGTATATTTTTTTCCAATTTTATGTTAATGTTGAGTATAATTTTGAGGCTTGTTGTTTTGTAGATATGACATTCAAGAGAACTGGTGGATTAGAGAAGCACAACTACCATGTACAGTGCTGGCTGAGGCATCATGCCGATTGGTTCCCTTGGGAAGAGAGTTGTATGTGATCCCTAGAGGCTCAATGTTGAACATTGGAGACAAGAAACGAACACCGAAGAAGAAGCGAGGATCTATAATGTTTCAATTATATGACCCCAAGACTTGTGGTTGGCATTTCGTGATGACGCGTTCTCTGGTGGCCAAATTTTCCAGGAATAACTTGTCATGGGGAGCTATATGTCCATTGAGGTTGTAAGAAGCCCAAATTTACTACAGTAGCTAAAAGAACCCAACCAACAGTTTGGGTTTTCCAGGTTTGGTGATGTTGCGGAACTATGCAGTTTCATTGGTATTATTCCTTATTTCTAATACAAGATTGTATTGGTTTTGTATAGTGTACAATGCTCTTAGGAGGTTACATTGTTTTAGATATTATGTACAGTAGTATGTCATTAGGAGGTGTGCCATAAACTTGTGGACAATTTTCAAAAGACAGTCACAACACTCTCAATTTTGAAGACGATCATCTTTACATTCTTTAATTTGTAACCTATTATTACCATGTAATATGTAGGAACTGAATGCCAAGATACTTTGAGTTTATCTATGTAGAGAATATGGTGATTAGAATGTCTATGTAGGATGCAGTGAATAAAAAAATTAGAAAATTACTTTTACTTTCATTTTGGTTGTGACAAGGCTTACTAGTCCATACCTTAAGTTAGGCTGTTTATTTGTTTTGTTTATTTGTTACAATGAAATCTCTGGCACATGACATATTAGTATAGATATAGATGAAAGAGGCCTACACCATTTGATAGTCTACATTGTTGCACCTATATAGCTATTTTCAATGTTTTACAATTGGCTAGTGGTGCTCCTCCCAAAAGGCCCAAAAAATCACATTTCAAAGCTCCACAACTTCAATTTGATAATGAATCCAAAGCTCAAATTGGGAGGACGATTGGAGAGCATTGTACTTTATTTTACTTCAAAACAAAATTTATTTATTTATTTTTGACCTTAATCCGTATGAATTGAGGTAGGATTTAGAGTTGGAACTTTGGCCTTTACACTATGAGTCCCAATTCCCACATTTAGATTGTTTTATTCACCTTGGATTTGACCTTGAATTGGGATTTGAAAAGTTGAGACTTGGGACATAAGTTAGTGTTGCAGAGTCCTTGATTAATCCTTAAACATTGAAGCAGCCATTCTATGGCCGATGGATGACAAAGAAACAAACTGTGTAAGACAAAAATGCAACTATTCATCCTCGAAATTTGATGTGGAAAGGGAAGATCTTCTACAGTAGCTTGACTTCCAATGAGTGATTTTGCAATTTTGGAAGCCAATGATTCACACGGTAATGCAAAAGGATGATTTCGAGGGTCACCCCTTCGTCCTTTAACCCCTCACCGCCCAAGGGCCCCAAAAGTGTCCTCACACAGTTTCAAGTCCAATTCAAAGTATTGTAACTTTTGCATCCGATGTCCAAATTCAATAAAACTTGTTGAGAAATTTGCGCCTTCTTTTCTAGTTTGTGTGATAAAATTTTCAGATCAATCCAAGAGGTAATGATTTTTTGGAAGCCAATCGAAGTTCACAGGTTCAATTTGATTCACCAAAGTGCAATTCATGGCTGCAACTTCGGGGGCTTGTATCTCCTTCATCCGTTGTTTGATTTCAATAAAATTTATTGGGTTATATTCCCCTTGAAGTCTAGTTATTGTGGTAAAATTTTCAAGTCAATCCAAGTTGTTTTGAATGTTTGGGAGCAATTCAAAATTCAAAATCCCGGCATTCTTGGACTACAGTGAACTTCGGCGGCTTGTATCTTCTTTATATAGTGTCCGTTTCCAATAAAAAAAATTTGAGAAAGTTGCGCATACTAGTCTAGTTTGTGTGGCTAAAATTTCATATCAATCCAAAAATTTACGAATGACTGAGAAGCATTTTAGTAGAAGGAGGTTCAGCCTCGTCTGTGTTTTCTGCAACTTTTCTTGCCCATTTTTTGACATTTGCAAGCTATTTTGCAAGCACATTGAGTCAATTAACCCTAGACCGCCCATGGCCGTTTTGGGTAAAAAACATCCTAGCTTTTGAAGTGCTATAAATCTAAATATGACTAAGTAATAAAGATCTTAACCGTACAATCATGTAGTACACATGTTGTAGATGTCATGGATCAAATTTGAAGTCATTTGACCGTGTAGATTGCAAGATTATAATGTTTTAGTGTTGAAAAAGAATGCTGAAATTTTCCTAAAAACACATTTAGAGGCCAAACTTGATTTCTAAACCTAATCAAATGAAAAAACTTTAAACTACAAAGTGATTCAAAACCAGGATACAAACACATTGGTGAAAAAAATATCATTCAATTGACTCAATGTGTTTGCAAAATGGCTTGCAAATGTCAAAAATAGGCAAGAAAAGTTGCAAAAAACACATCTAGGGCTGAACCTCCTTCTACTAAAATGCTTCTCAGTCATTCATAACTTCTTGGATTGATATGAAATTTTAGCCACACAAACTAGACTAGTATGCGCAACTTTCTCAAAATTTTTTATTGGAAACGGACACTGTATGAAGCAGATACAAGCCGCCGAAGTTCACTGTAGTCCAAGAATGCCAGGATTTTGAATTTCGAATTGCTCTTAACCCCTAAAGATCCAAGGCCTTTTTCCTGCCAAAAAACACTCAAAACTGCCATTTCTATAGCAAGGAGTAAAAAAATTTGAAAAATGTTTTTTTTTTGCACATTTAACCGTAGGATCTTATACCTAACTAGTATGAGAATGTGTGGAAAAAACTTCAGAATTTTTGACCGCTCGGATTGCAAGATAGCTGCGTTTAAAGTGGAAAAAACAAGTATTTCAGCACATTGCGGGACTAGATTTTTTGACTTTAAACATTTTGCACTTAAAATTTTTGCACTACAGAGTTTTGTGCTTCAAATCTTTATAGTGGAGAATTGAGTTGAGAGTCTAGAGAAAAAAAAATATTCAAAAAAACTTAATTATCATTCCTAAAAAATTTATTAAGTAGAAGTAGGTACGAGATAGAAGGAAAATCTAAAACATTAATATATTTTAGATGGAATTAAAATACACAAATCCCAATGGTGAGATTGTTCAAGCAAGTAAACTAAACCATGAGAATTTTTTTTTTTTTTTAAATTGCAAAAATAGCATTTAGAAATGAATCCTACAAGTTATTTTTTTCAAGAAGATGCTCTAAATGCCCAAAAAACAAGAATGTCCATAACTTTTTCATAACAAATCCAAATGAAATGAATCAAACCTTTCCAGATAGACAAAAATATAATCTACAAGAAAAAAAATATTAAAAAAAAAAAATCAAAATTTTGCCAAATTTTTCTTGCTGCCCGGACTGCCCAATTACAAAAAAAAGTAACATATTTGGCTATAACTTTTGACTCCTATTTCCAAATGTGCTGAAATTTAGTGCATATGAAAGATATTCCTCGGGCCCACCTTCTATTAAAATTTCAGCTTAAAATATGGAAATCTCTAGTCACACGGACCTGCCCAAAATTTCTATATGGCCAAAAAACGCATGCCGGTCCTTTAGGGGTTAAACATTCAAAAAAACTTGGATTGACGTGAAAATTTTACCACAATAACTAGACTTCAAGGGGAATATAACCCAACAAATTTTATTGAAATCAAACAACGGATGAAGGAGATACAAGCCCCCGAAGTTGCAGCCATGAATTGCACTTTGGTGAATCAAATTGAACCTGTGAACTTCGATTGGCTTCCAAAAAATCATTACCTCTTGGATTGATCTGAAAATTTTACCACACAAACTAGAAGAGAAGGCGCAAGTTTCCCAACAAGTTTTATTGAATTTGGACATCGGATGCAAAAGTTACAGTACTTTGAATTTAACTTAAAACTATGTGAGGACACTTTTTGTCCTCTTGGGCGGTCTAGGGTTAAATGATATTTTTTTTCATCAATGTGTTTGTATGCTAGTTTTGAATCACTTTATAGTTTAAAGTTTTTTCATTTGATTAGGTTTAGAAATCAAATTTTGCCTCTAAATGTGTTTTTAGGAAAATTTCAGCATCCTTTTTCAACACTAAAACATTATAATCTTGCAATCTATCCGGTCAAATGACTTCAAATTTGATACACATCATTTACAACATTGTACGATTAAGATCTCTATAGCTTAGTGACATTTAGATCTATATCACTTCAAAAGCAGTGATGTTTTTGAACCCTAAACGGCCTTGGGTAGTGAGGGGTTAAGGGTTAACCCCTAAGCGCGCTGAAGTGCAAAAAATGGACAATGCATAGAGTTAGGCAGCTGCTGTGGACGGAGAAATGAAAAACTTCATTCATCCAATTTTCTAGAAGTACTGCCATGAGTTTGGCGTTCGGCAGTGCTAAAAGTGCAATTCATTCAATTTGATTCACCAAAGTGAATGAATTTCACTTTGGTGACTCATTTACTGAGAGTAGGTGAATGTGAAAAATCTGTGAAGTGAAACATGTATGGATTTTTTGAAAATTTTGTTGTGCCCAATTGAAGATATTGCTTGGAGTGCCTTCTTACGGGCAGAAATTTTCATTGCCCCCTTCCATCTTTTTCTGCTTGCCGTCCATATTACAAAAATGAGGCCCCGTAATTAAAATAATGATGGAATTAAAGGTGCACCATTCTCTAGGTAGCCGGGAAGCATCGACAGTCGCATAGAGCAATGCCACGTATCAACAAGTGGTATGAATTCATTATTTTATTACAACTGCAATGAGATGTGGTCAAGAATGTGGTTAATGACGTTTGCAGACGTCACAGCACAAGTGTGTCAGCCCTATTCAAATATTTTTGGCACTTTTTCTTGTCCATGTGTCAGTACATGCGCAAACCTCAGTCGTGGTATCTTCCCGGTTGGGCAAGGGCGGAATGTGGGCGGGTGCTTGCGAAATCTCTGTTTTTTCCTCCGTTTTCGAATGCACGTCCATTGCAAGCTGTGCAGTATGGCAAACTTTGAATCAGCCTTTGTGAATTATGTTTGGCCGCATTGTAACCATCATGCTCCATGCACGGTAATTTTTCTGGAATTTTTGCAAGCTTGTCCGTGCTATTTTTGACATGGTTAGTTTACAAACTACCAGCTGCCCGTTCAGGTCAACGCTCCAAAAACCACAGTCAAACCTCATGATCTGATTGCCCCGAAGCGTTTTCTTCACTCTGATTGCAGATTTCAATTCTTCCAAACCTTACACTCGAGATCCTAAGGTTACTTCAGCAATCTTCTACACCAGTTCTATGCCATGATTCCACAAAATTTATCCACTTTTTGGACCGGAGTCCACTACCACAATGAATCAGGTCGTTCTAGGGTTAAGCTTCTCGACAAGTGTTGTGAGACTTGGGATGAACACACTCTTCAATCACGCCAGCTCAATAGTCCTGCACAGCTGGCCATGCTAGCACCTTATCAGATCGACATCAGAAACTTATCCAATCCTTCTCAGAACTTCTCCGCCCTTCTCAGCCTCTCCTCACAAACTTCGCATTTTCGTCTTTCACGCCCCCAAATGGCATCCCCCGACACTTTTTCGGGTTTCGAAAGCTTCGCAAGCTTTCGCAGAATTAAAACCAAAGAGATTTTCACCGAACAGACGCACTCACAGAATGCCCGACAACCACGATGTCTTTGACGTAACCGCGTGACCGCCGTTGCAGAGCAAATCTCAGCTATGGCGACCTCTCACGCAGGTCACCATCTCCGAATCTGGTCGTCCGCAGCTGAGGTGAAGAATGGATTGCACCTTCCTCCGTTCCTAGGAAAATTTACTCCTCGTCCTGGAGCTTCAAGTGGTCGAAATGTGGGCGCTGTTAGAGCCGCCGTGAAAGTGGACTCCCCGAGCTCCTTGCCGATAAAGAAGAGGCCGCCGACGCAGGGGAGGAGAGGCCAGTACGACATCACGACGTTCACGACGTGGGTGATTCAGCAGGAGCAAGAGGGGGCCGTTGATGGGGAATTGGCGATCGTGTTGTCCAGCATCTCCCTGGCGTGCAAGCAGATCGCGTCGTTGGTGCAGCGAGCGGGGATTTCGAATATGACGGGGTTGCAAGGGGTGGAGAATATCCAAGGCGAGGAGCAGAAGAAGCTGGACGTGATCTCGAACGAGGTGAGTGTGCGCTTGTTGCTGGAAATGAGGGTTTGGCAGTGTGCAGTGTAAAGGTGGCAAAATTGGATTAGGGGTTAGGGTTTGCCAATTGATTTGTGGTGCAGCCATTCCTTTTGAGCGAAATATTTCCAAATTCCAACAAATGTTTGGGTTTAGATAAATTTCAGGAAGAAAATGCGATGATTTAACGAGGTTTCTATGAAAATTTGTTGGAAATTACTTGAAATTGTATTGTGCTGCCAGATAGGAAATCACTATTAATTGTCTGCCATATTGTGCCATATATGCTAGAACTGGTATCCTGAACCACATTGTTGAAGCCACCCCATCGAAAAACGAAAACTGAAATTAAGAAAAACGCTGTTGTGGTGTTCGGTTGGAGCGTGCAGGTGTTTTCGAACTGTCTGCGCTCCAACGGGCGAACGGGCATCATCGCGAGCGAGGAAGAAGACGTGCCCGTGGCGGTGGAAGAGAGCTTCTCGGGGAACTACATCGTGGTGTTCGACCCTCTGGATGGCTCCGCCAACGTCGATGCTGCCGTGTCCACGGGGTCGATCTTCGGCATTTATGCCGGCAACGAGGAATGCTTGACCAATCTCGGAGACGACCTCACTGTAAGTTTCCATCTCAAGTCGCAGTTCAATCTTGGGCAACTTGAGGGATTCAAATTCAGCATTAGTTGTTTCACTACAGTAGTGTGCAATTTACAGCTAGCGTGATTCAATATGTTTCCATTCAGGGTTGAGCTGTATCGTCTTCATGAGTTCATGCAGGTAACATTCTATCATCAGGGAACGAATTAGGGTTAGGTGATGCATCTCATGAAACTCGGGTTCAGGTTTGACCTAATTTTTCTGAGAAGCGGACATTTTGTGTGAAGTTCGTCACTCAATTGCACATCAGCAGAGTCCAATTTCAGATATCGTGCTTTTACGAAATGTTTCCATTGAGAGCTGATTTTTGAATTAGTAGCGCGATCGTCTTCAGGCATGTCGCATTCTATTATCAGGAAAAAAGAATTAGGTTTTGGACGATTCATCTCACGAAACTTCGGTAATTCCGTTACAGTTAGACCTATTTTTCACTGAGAGATGCGTTCACCTGAGCTCTAAGTTCGATTAATTTTTTCGTACCTTCCAAATAGCTAATTCTTTTGGTTCTTCTGCAGATAGACGAGCAAGCGCAGAAGTGCGTGGTGGACGTTTGCCAACCCGGCAGTAACCTCCTGGCGGCGGGATACTGCATGTACTCAAGTTCCGTGGTGTTGGTGCTCTCAGTCGGCGATGGCGTCTACGGTTTCACCCTCGACCCACTCTACGGGGAGTTCGTGCTCACGCACGAGAAGATACGAATCCCCAAGAATACGAAGAAGCTGTACTCGTTCAACGAGGGCAGGTATGCTTTTTACTCAAATTTTAGCCAAGTGGCTAGATTTCTTTGCTAAAATTAAAGGAGCTTTCGAGGGCAACTAGCCGGAAATGCAGGATTCGCTACAAGAAATAATGTCACAATGACAATGAGCCCAAAATGTATCAAATACGGTAAATTGCGAATGTTATGACACGAGGTTATTGAGAAATCTGGAGTGTTCTATCAAAATGGCTATCAAGAGCTGTAGTAATTTTGCTGATTTTGAAAACAATTTTACAACATGACTGCAGGTACGAGCTTTGGGACGACAAGGTCAAGAGCTACGTCGACAGCTTGAAAGTGCCGGACGCGGACGGCGAGACCTACTCGTGCCGCTACATTGGCAGCCTGGTGGTGGATTTCCACCGGACCATGCTGTATGGCGGGATTTATGGCTACCCTCCAGATGCTAATAGCCCCAATAGCAAGCTGCGGTTGCTGTACGAGTGTGCTCCCATGAGTTACTTGGTTGAGCAGGCAGGTGGGAAAAGCTCGGATGGTCAACGTAGGATTTTGGACATTCATCCTGAGGAGGTGCTTGCACATCTATATCAGCTGTCAAATGAGTATTATGATTTTAAATTTAATTCTATGTTTTCTGCGAGATGATATGCTTACTTGTTCAACAGCTGTGCTGTCAATGTGAATTCTTGTTTGTGATGTTCATGCTTGTCAATTACATGATACTCTAAGTTCTTGAGCATGAAAGTTTAGAGACAATAGTGTTTAGGTTGGCATGCCTTAAACCATTATTGACCTTAAACTGCCAGAATCTATTGCAGTTGGACATTTCACCTTTCTTTAAGCACTGAGATGTTCACCTGCAAGAGATAGTGACGTTAAGATCAGTGGTGGTTGGAGGCCTGCCTACCTTATTAAGGACACTCAGCATGTAGACCGAGTGTTTTATTTGGTGTTTAGTATTGAAGGGGATGAAGTTTTATCCGAAGTGTGAGAAATTAAGAGTGTTTTTAAAACCAATGAGATAAACTTTTCTAAACCATTTCTTGTAAAAAAATTATTGCATACAAATTTGTTGCCATTCTGGACTTACCCCAAACCCCTACTTGCTCCGTAGGGTTTGTGATCCATAAGGATATTCAAAGAGCACCTTCATCACGATTATCAAAGCATTATGCTAAGAGAGAAGAAACCCTGTTGTGTGCTTGGTTTCCTCCTCCAGGTTCCCTTTCGTAAAAACCAGGCAAAGTTTGTTTCAATTACGAAACTTTGAATTTGAACCAGAATCTAATAATGTGCTGTTTGAGTGGATTGCTGTGCAGGTTCACCAACGTTGCCCGCTGTACTTCGGCAGTCCAGAAGAGGTGGATAAGGTACTGAGTTTTTTAGCTTGATCTGTGCACATCCTTGTGCATGTTGTAAATTTTTCGTTGACTACTGTGCTGTGATTCAGTCACAGAATTCTTCGTTAGTGACTAATATTATTTTCTGCACACTAGAGCTTGAAGCAGTGACCCATCGTCATCACTCTACTGATTGAATGCCATATTTCTCATCTTTTCCAGTGGATGTTGCAAATTGTTGCATATGGCAGATGACATGTTTGTAGGAATGAGAAGGTGACAACTCTGAGATACTACCTTCAATCAGTACTAGACTTTCATTATTGGTGTGCATTGGTTATTGCATACGAGTCCATTTCACAGTCTACCTCCAAACGATACATCAATCACTATCTCTGCCCATGTGACATATTTTAGTAGAAGTACTTCAACAAACTCTTCATGCATGTTGATCTTCCAACCAGAGCAATTCTCCTTTTGATAAGGTAACTATGCTCAAAATGATTTAATAAGCATTTGAGCGTGGTTCCTATTACTAGGTTGTCTAAGTTTTTGTGCGGTCTTGTCAACTAGGGATTCCAAATTTTCTTAGCATGCGTTCTTTTTTTGGATTCCGTTATTGTAGTCGCACGATACTTCCATGTTTGGGGGGGATCAATTTTGTATTTCGTTACTAGGATTACATAATGCAAACTGAAGGTTCAAATATTCAAATATGAATTTGAAAGTTCCAAATTTTATCATATGCAATAGATAATTGATTCTGGCATTCTCCCGGAGTCTAAAATTTGGAGAGGAGCTCCAAATTTTTGCCCTCCGAAGAAGGTTCGTAGGACTACTACTGTACAAGGGAGTCCCAATTGAGTGTTATTACCTTATTTTTTTATAGACAGTAAATTCCTTGCAGAAAAAAAAAATCATTTACCTTACTATGATGGTTGAGAATATTTGCTGTTCATTTGAGGAATGTCTGCTGGTCACTAAGCAGTGTCGCAATTTGTCGCATATGTTGTATAAACCTCGGTACACTCATCAGTTGCACTATCGAACATCCTCCAACCGTCCAACAAACCAGGCAAATGAATCTGACTCGTGTTCTGGACTAGGTTCACTTTAAGAATATTTACATCGATCACGACAGCGTGTTGGAAAGCATTTTGGGGAAAGTCAGAAGTTAAAGTTTACAGTTGCTTTGGAAGAACATTCGCAGTGTTGGCTTGAAAATAAATGAGTAGATTTAGAGCAGGTGAGAGAATCGATGGTTCCAACTTCCAAGGTCAAACCCGCTGACCATTTCTCTCACGTAGTCACACTGCACGATCTCTCGATGTCTCGCATATCTCAAGTCCTGAAACTGTCGTTGGATTTTGAGAGTGCTTTGGAAATATTCTACCAATTCAGAATTCTTTCTTACTTGTAGACGTATGGAAATCAGTAAATTCTTCAGTTTTTAGCCAATTAAGATCTCTACTATCACTTCAGCACGTCTCATGGCTTAGAACCCCACAGTATTCCTTCATATAACTCCAGTTTACTCAGTTTTGGCTGAATTGCACTAAGTGGCGACTAGATAGTAAGCAAGGAAAGATCAACACAGCTCCTTCCTCCTCCTTCGTAACCGAAGATTGGGTTGCACCTGTTTTTGCTCTTTCTTTCATTTGAAGCTTTTCCAGTTGTACGTAGTACTAAATTTTTTTTCAAATGTCCGGACGATCACAGCAGCGAGAGACAGTGTGTACTGTGTAGGACGCTTGGACGGGAGACCTGGCAGGCGGACAAGGCAGGAATATTCGTCGACCAAAAGAGCGGAGCTGACAGTGCCTTCTTGGCTTATTAACTTAACTTAAAGCTTACCTTAGTTAATCCTCCGGCCAAACAACACCGTCCGGGTTTTGTTGAACATGCGCCTGGCCTCCAGTTCAACTCCCCCGTTTCTCCGTCAGTTGCCCGTCAAGCCCTGCTTGCTGACCGATACACGCCGAGTTTGAATTGATCCGTTCTCACGGTCCGTCTATTTCGAGTGCGCTTCAGGGCATCGGTCATGGTGGTTGAAGCTTGAAAGCCCGTTGATCTTTATATTTGGGTCGGAAAGAAAAAGAAAACTCTTCAAGTTCAGTTGTTGACAAAGCAAGACACTAAATTTTTTCTCCGAGGTACAAGTATAAAAAAAAGCCCCCTATTCTGTGTCATGTAAAGTGTATGTACTAAACCTTTCTTAGCTAATTTGGGGTCTTTGATTGCAAATAAAAATTCAAAATTTGCAAATTTTATCATATGTGGCAAATAAAAAATTATTGTGTTTTTTCCCAGGGTAAATCCTCCCTACTAGTCTCACTTTGTGGGATGGGTTTAACGTCCTGCGTTGACAATCAAGGAAAGTGTCACAGAAGAAATTGAGCAAAACTAGCTAAATAGAATATCATCCGAAGTTAATAGAGTTAATTGTAAAGGTCATCCCCAATTGTAACAGTGGTGTCAGAGGAAGGTTTAATATAAATGAGAATATTACAAAAGAAACACAACACTAAACTCCATCACACCCCAATTTGGGTGTTCTAAGGAGTTTCATCCTACGGTTTTCTCAAACTCCAGTTCCTAGTCCCACATTACATACACTTCACAATTAACTCTAATACTCTCGATATATTTTGATCTTATCCCTTTAGAGTCCTTGGTGCATGGAGAGTGGAACACTAGTTTTAGACAAATTGAATTATGACCTATGAAGATTCTAAACATTAGATCTTCATTTTTGCATAGCCTCGCATCTCTTTGCGTGAATTGATTTAGCCCCTTGCATAGAAATCATAAAGCTTCGAGTGACCATGCTAATCACATCATTGAAAAAAGGTACAAAATTTGCTTTTTCAACATACTTGGATATAAGGTTGAGCCGCCCATTACCAACCACTGGCCTATCAACATTCAATAGAGTGTCTTAAATTCATGAGAGGTTGTGACCAACCATGAGTTCTTGGGTTCCAAATATCAATTCCTTCATTCTTGTCATGACGCATGTGCTTGGTTTGGAGTGCCAAAGTGAACAAGAAGCAGTCTCTTAAATGAGCGGTTTTGGAATAGTCTAGACATTGGACATGGGTCCGGACCAACTTTTGGCTTTCAAAATTCATAGTAATTTCAGTTCAAGAGATAAAATTACCAATTTTTTTACAATCCCTATCATTTCTATTTTTGCACATAGAAAAATATTTGCTTTGCACTACACTACTCCAGATATGTCCAAAATTGCTTATTTGGTTGATAATGGGTGGCTCTACCGGCTTACTCCATCCGTTTTGTATAGCTTTTCCAAGAACCTCTTGAAATTTGTCACTACCCACCCAATGGATGCCAGCGCTCTTCCGGATTTGAAACCAACCAAAACTAAGTTTCCAAAGTTTTTTAATCCTTTTGAAATTGATGGCAGAGGAGAAGAAGTCTCTGCCAACATGATAAGGCCTGTTGTAAGATGATCTGGAGTTGTGATGGTGGCTGTAGGATATGCTGATAAGGGAGCTTGGAGATTCTCAACGAGACTTGGTGTCTGAGTTGAGCCGCGAACACCTGTAGGAGCAGCTGTTCTCATGTGCTGGTGCACAGTCATAAAAACTGACTCATAATGACGCCTAAAAACAAAAGATGCCGGTGTGAGGTCAGCCTTATCCATTAGTGGAAAATGCAGCGTCTAGTTGCTGCATCCCGCCCCAAAATCTAGCTGATGTTCAACACTATTGGACTATGTGTTGGACTATGCATTGGACGATGTAAAATTTACAATTTCTCCAGTCAACATACCAATAATCAGCACCCCGAAATCAACGGAGAAAGAGTCAGCAACTAACACGCCGTCCTTGCACATGCTCAGTCTTGCACAAGTGGAAGAGCTGCATGCCCAAACTATCTGCTGGAAGGTAGTATCGACCATTTAAGAACTGATTGCGTTTTCCAGGAAGCTAAACTCCTTGAAACAATACAGTTAATTGTAAAGTTCATCTTGTGTTTGTAAACGGGTGTCAAAGGAAGGTTTAACTAAGAATAATTCAAAAGAAACATAACACCAAACTCCATCAGTCTTTAGTTTGGATACCTCAAAGGATTTTGTCTTATGTTTTTTTGCCAAACTCCAGTTCTTGGCCCCGCATTACACTATGCTTTACAATTAGCTCTAATTTCCAATATAATGTTGGGAGGAAGAAAAATGGAATTGGCATCTAACCCAAGTCGTTTCATATTTTATGGACCTTTGTGGAATTAGTTACAAATTTTTGAAGTTGAAACGTAGTGGTCAACTAAAAGCGACCATCTTCTAAAATGTACACTATTGGTGCATTGAGGAAAGCAAAATACATGTGTCCTTGTGTCATTATTGCTTTTAGAACATGGACGCTTTTAAAGCAAACTACTTTAATCACATGTATTGATGGGTGGACAAACTTTTGAATCACAAGGGATGCTACTCATGCAAGTGAGCAATCGCACTTCCATGTGGGCTTTGTAGGTGGGGGAGGGGTACAACAAGAATTTCACACACATTGGTTCCTTCAAGATTGACCAGTCTTGACCCATGCAAACAATCTCACAAGTACCCAAAACTTTATTTTTTGCATCCATATAAATGTTTGTACCTTCTCATCGTGTAATTTATTTACGTTTGTATGATATAATTTTTTTCACATGTCAACATTTGGAGAGTCTTTTTTTGAATTGAATTTTATTCTCTCCCTTCCTCCCTTCCTCCCTTTCCTATGTAGATATAAGGGGAAATGTGCCGATATGTGCAAAAAATGAAACACGTTGTGCAAAAAATGAAACACGTTAAATCCGCAGAAATTGGGGGGATAAAAGTAAAATCTTGCCCCTATTTTGAGCCATGTCTAGGGTTAGATGTTGACCTCTCCTAGCTAATTTGGGGCCCCTGATTGCAAATATGAATTCAAAATTCCAAAAAAATAATAATAATACATGAAAAATAAAAGAAACCTTGCGTTTTCCCAGGGGTAAAATTCCTGCGTTTTCACCCTGCTGGTCCCACTTCGAATGCAAAATTTAACGTCCTGCGCAAAAAATTCCGAAGAATTTCAAAAAATTCCGTCGTCAAACAGTCGGTTGATGATTACTATCCACCTCCAAATGAATCCCACCACGTCCCCAGGAGTTCGTGGCTGACGTGTGAGTTGGCCAAGAAGTCCCTCACTGAGGCGAAAGGCGGGAACGCAACCAGTCATGCCACCAATGAATCCAACCGACGATTTCCGCCTCGGCAGGGACGGAGACGGACGGCGGCTCCAGCCTCTCGTGTAATAAGTTGTCGATCCTTTCTTGACTGGGTCCCCACTCCCCAGTCGCCGTCGCCGTCGCCTAAACCCCCCCTCCGATCCCTCGTCTTCGCTCTCATCTCCTCCGACATCTTCTCCGGCTCTCCCCGCAACTACAGTAGCTCCCGCAAGCTGAAGGATTCCTGAACGATCTCCTGCTCCTCACTTCCTCTTCTCGTGCCTCGTCTCTCGCCGTCGGTCTATGGATGTCCAGGTCGACGGCAGTTGATACAGGTGCCGGACGTTGCGGAAACAGCGGATTGACTCTCGTTCGTGGTCATCGATCTCGGGATTCCGGGGCACCGGACTAGACTAGCTTCGCTGCGCAGGTGGAGGGGAGGGAGTTCCAGGGGGGGGCCTGCTGGCGGGCGGACTGGGAGAGTCGCCTGGCGCTTGGGCTGCTCATCAGTACCGGTACAGTTGAGAGTCCGACGGAGCAAAAGTAGGAGTTTGGGTCCTGCGAGAGTGCGAGTGGGGAGGTGCTGGCTGGAGGTTTTCGGTGGTTTTTCGGTGGTTGCATTTTTTACGGGGGTGGGTTGCGTTTGAGGGGTGGAGTGACCATGCTGGTGTACTACACCAGCGCGACGCGCCGTCCGTGCCGACTGCCTGGTGCCTGGAGGAGGCCTTGGAAGGATTCCCACGTCGTGGTTGCAACTGTGGGTTGAACGACAGAATTTTAGATAATTTTTATTCTTTTCCGACAGGAGTGGAGCGTTCCGTCGAGGTGGAGGAGTTGCAAGGATTTAGAAAAAAAGAATTGGTTGCGTCGTTTGAGTCAGTTTAGGAATTGGGTGGATTGTTGAGGTTTGGAAGACGAGATTTGAAGGAAATTGCTCGCGAGGTATGGAAGAGTCGGACGTGCTCACGAAGATGACGAAGAGCTCTGCTGCTAGAGGTGCGGCCGGCAGCGCGTCACCGAAGACGGAGAAGAAGAGGGAGGTGTGTGGACAGATTCTTCGACAACTTGCAGACGATGGACATGAAGCGGTGACGAATCCTGGGTTTGCTGAGGAGCTTCAGGCCCATTTTAACCGTTTGCCGACCAGGTACACAGCTTCCGCCCTTTCTGCAACCGGAAATGGACACGTGAGTCGTGAACGAGAGCAACTTTTTTTGCTGAAAGCGTGAAGATTCACTGAAGCTAAAGATTTCTGCCACTCTGGAAGGATTTTACATGAAATGGACGTATTCTGCAGTATGCGTGTCCTTACAAGGTCTGCAAACTGTGAATTGAAGGGTATGTGAAGGCTTGCGCAGGGTTGCTTGCGAATCGGTTGTTCTGACTGGGTTTTGGTTCTGCAGATACGCGTTGGATGTGCACACGGACCGAGCCGAGGATGTGCTCACACACAAGCGACTTCTGGAAGAGGCGACAGTCCCCGAAAAGAGGCCGGTGTTTCATGTTCGTGCGGTTCAAGTGAGTATCATGCCCTTGCAGCTCAGTTTTTAGAATGGTGTGGTTTAGGTTGGATTTGACTTTCTGTTGAAGTGAGTTTGGTCTTAAGATTTTTTAGGAAAATTTTCATGGTTGCGTGAGCAGGTGCTTCCAGTGGAGTCCCTGGACGATCCAATGAGCCCATCGGGCGTTGGAGAAAATAGCTCCATGTCGAGATCCAGGTATACTTGTCCTGCGAAGACTCTTTAGGGTTTCCTGGTGTATCGGTGAAATCTTTGACTCGTTGATTTCTTGTAGAATTTCAAGAAAGTAAAGAGCTTAAATCTGTGCTGTTTGTGTGGGTGAATTGCAGATTGGCGCCTCCCGCGTTTGGATCTTCAGCGAATTTGGAAGCCCTTGCTATGGACTTTAACAGCAAGTCTATGGGCCATGGCAACCGCTCTGAGAGCGATGACAGTCACCACTCTGAGAGGTGACGCTCTAAGAGGATTATGTGTTAATCAAATAAGAATTTCTTTTCTTTTCTCAGTAAAGGTTTTAGTAAAATAAGACTGTTTATAGCCTCCATACGGCCATACTGATCATATCGAGGGTCCCCTAAATATCATGGCTTTTGTATGAATGATTACTATGACCACAGGCAGACGTCTCCATGAATTGTGGAGAGGATTTGCTTATTGACGTTGAAACGAAGTTTGAAAAGTTTTTGAAATAACCTAATTTTGCTGAAACCTTGCTTTTGTCTCCTCCTCCTTCATGGTTCTACTGTCAAATTCTGTGTTGAAGTGGTTCTTCTTTCTCACGTTTGTTTTTCTTTGTTGGACAGTGCAAATTTTATGCAACTACCGATGCATGAAGTTACTTTCTCCACTGTTGACAAGCCGAAGCTTCTCAGCCAGGTACATGCCCGTCTCTGTGCGTTGGGTGTGCTTCCGCAGCAAACACTTTGGGAGAGTTTTAGGCTTGTTGTTGTGATTCATTTGGGTTGCTGAAGGTTTGGTTTTCTGTGTTGGACTGCAGATGTCGGCATTGCTTGCAGATGTTGGACTCAACATCCGTGAGGCTCATGTCTTTTCAACGTCGGACGGTTATTCACTCGATGTGTTTGTGGTCGATGGCTGGCCTTCAGAGGTGCTCACCAATTCTAGTGCTAATGTGAATTACCCGAAGTTTCTCTACTTGTTTCCCCTCTTTCGGCAGATTTTCATTTTTACATGATCCCGGCCTCTGAATATTTTTCTGTCGTCATTGCAGGACACTCAAAATCTGAGACGAGCACTTTTCAGTGCCTTATCATCTATGGAGGTAAGAAATGTGCAATTTGTCCCAAGTATCTTCTCTCGTTCTTATTTGTTTACTGACCTGCTCTGAGTCTTTTAGGTTTTGCCATGTCCATTATAGTCGTCGAATCTATCAAGCTGCCCTATGACTCAACCTAATATTGAGTTTTTAAGGTTTCGTTATTGCATAGCAGTGACCCCTTTTACCCTAGGTACTCAAGTTTAAAACAGAATTCCGATTTGGAAGCTCATTCTTGATGATAGTAACATATCCTATTGTTCAAATATCCTTGGTGTTTTCTGTTTACTGATACATTTTTTAAAGCTTCTTTAAAAGATTTATTTCATCTCCTGTAGATATGGAAGTGGAAGCGAACACTTGTCTGGTCAATTGGTAAATTAGAGTTCATGTATTTGAGTCTAAAATCAATGACGGAGCCTAATTTTATGCAACTTTGGCTTGCAGCAAAACGCTTGGGCGAAGGCTGTTTCCTCGACGGAGTCTCCATCAACTGGAATGGATTCTGCGTTGCAAAACCCGAGCAATGGACAGAATGGTGCAGCAACGCCGTCTCAACCCAGCGTCGATGACTGGGAGATTGATATTAATCAGCTCAAATGCAACCAGAAAGTGGCGAGTGGCTCTTTTGGAGATTTGTAAGTGTCTTTGCTTCTTTCCCCCTAAACAACCAAGTAGCCCAAATGGAGCCCCTTTTTTTTCTAGTTGTATTGACTAGGTCTTGTGGGGACTGCGCTGTAGTCCGAATTTAATTAGTGTTGTGTCAACACATGCAATGTTCGTCACCGACTCCGGTGATATATATTTTGGCTCACCTGGTTTTCATTTTTCACAATACGATCCACCGTATTGATCATTTCCAAACCTCGAATTAGCTTGGTCCTCTACTGGATGACAAGATTGGTGGTAATTGTGAACCTGTTCTTGAGTTTCTTTATGCAGCTATGCTAGAATGTAATTGTAGGGATCTGTAGATTCGGAATGTCCGACCTCGCGATTCCTGCAGTTTGTTACCAAATTTACAAGTTTTGTTAATGAATTGGGCATATCGCAAGTCTTCATTCCCTAAAATAGTAGTATGGTAAAATTTGTTAAATGGCGGTGTTTCAGAGTTCCAGAACTGTGCCATTCAAATGTACAGAAGCTGTACTTACTGGGATTGCCGTATTTACTGTACTAAGGTTCCGCATGGGGGTCTGGAAAAGTGCCTTGAAGTGCTTGAAATGTCACCATTATGACGAGTGTTGGAAGGTGATTCTGAAATGTCCAGCTTCTGTGCGGTCAGCTCTGACACTGCTTATTGTGTGTTGTGTGCATCATTAGGTTTCGCGGCACTTACTGCGGCCAGGACGTGGCTATTAAGATCCTGAAACCGGAGCGTTTGAACGAGAACCTGCAGCGAGAGTTCCAGCAGGAGGTGTTCATCATGCGCAAGGTGCGTCACAAGAACGTGGTGCAGTTCATCGGCGCGTGCACGATGGCGCCCAACTTGTGCATCATCACGGAGTACATGTCGGGCGGAAGCGTGTACGACTATTTGCGCAAGCAGAAGGCGCTACTCAAGATGCCCATGCTGCTGCGCGTGGCCATCGATGTGTCCAAGGGCATGGACTACTTGCACCAGAACAAAATCATCCACCGAGACCTCAAGGCCGCCAACCTCCTACTGGACGAGAATGAGGTATAACACTGGCCAATGCTGCTGTGTTTCGGTGGGGAAAGTAGGAGTGAGTTTTATGATAATTTCACCATTAGTGCCTCGCTCCAAGGATAACTCTTACGAGAGGAAATTAGATTGACCAACGCCAAGAAGAACACTTGTTTTTGGGTGGTTTGATGTCGAATCTGAAATGAGGTATCTGCACTTAGAATTACCACTGGAATGAATGCGACGTGTGCATTTCAGGCGGCGATTCTGGGTGCACATGCCTTAAATGCTTTACTTTTTAAGGATAATTCTAATGTGAGGGAATTACAACGAAGAATGCCCCGAATTGGTGTTGGCAGTATCTTTTTTTTAAGTGGTTCAATCACGAATCTGAAATCCTGCTGCACTTGTAGTTTCTTGTTGGCTTTGGACGGAATGGGAAGTAGCCAAATTGCTTCTTGTATCTTATGCTGAAGTGGGTGAGTGAATTTGTGGAGAGTCTTATATAGTGTTTGTTAGTACTTGAAGATTGAGCCCTAATCACAAACCTCAGCCAGCTCGTATTGAATCCCATTTGAAATTGTACATGATCCCACAATTGGTTGGGACCATGTACCCTCTTACTATATTTTCACGGAAGGGATTCAATACGAGTTAGCTACGAACATGAAGTGAGCGACATCTCCAGTGCACCTGTACTAAGAAATCCGTTGTAATGCCTCTTGTAGCTTTGTAGCTGCACTATGAAAAGGGCAAAGCCTCTCGTAGTGTAGCTGCTCGTTGATAGTTTTATTGATGATTGTCCACAAAATCGTGGACTGTTTGTGTAATGGAGGTGGTGGACTATGACAAGAACAAAACCTCTTGTAGTGTTGATGATTTCATTGATTTTGGTCCACAAATTGATTCTTTTGTGTGATGTAGGTGGTGAAGGTGGCGGACTTTGGGGTTGCAAGAGTGCAATCTCAGTCTGGAGTGATGACAGCGGAGACTGGCACGTACCGCTGGATGGCTCCTGAGATTATTGAGCACAAGCCATATGACAAGAAGGCTGATATGTTCAGCTTCGGGGTCGTGTTGTGGGAGCTTTTGACTGGAAAGATTCCGTATGCAGATATGACTCCGCTTCAAGCTGCAGTTGGCGTTGTACAAAAGGTACTGCTTAAAATAATAATGCACATTCTTTAATCTTCACTGGACTGAAGTGGAGGAAACCAACTGCTTCCAAAACGAGTTTCATCTACAGTGAGGTGTGAAAGTTTGAGTAGGTTCTTATTTATGTACACTGTTTGTTGCTGCCCGCGTCTTTACCATGAAATAAGCTACATCTGCAATATGGAACAAGCATTAGATCATCTTTTAGCGTTATTGCCGCACTACGGACAGCCTCTCTTAGTGCAGCTGCTACTTGTATTTAGTCATATTGGTCTACTTTGAGCTGAGGACGTTGAAGAGATGGTCTTCGTATACTTACATGCATGGCGTTGATATAATTGCTGATCATGCTTTTCTATTGGTGCAGGGTTTGCGACCGACTATCCCGAAGAACATTCATCCCAAATTGGTTGATCTTCTTCAACGCTGTTGGAAAACTGATCCTTCCGAGAGACCTGATTTCTCTGAAACTACCTTGATTCTACAAGAAATTCTGAAAGAGGTATTAATCTGTCGTGCATCTTGTACAAGTGCAAGTCATGTTGAGCGCTCTGTATCTCAAAAAAACGGAAATTTTTGTGGACTGGATTCCGTAATGCTTGAGAGCTGGGAGGCTCAAGAGCATTATCAGACATTATGCCAAGTACAGATATTGTTAGTATGGACGACATGCGTACTTTTTCATTGATCTAAGGGCTTATGAAAAAGATGAGAAGGATCAGGGGTTGTAATCCTCTTTTAACTAGCCAAGGAGATAGTGACACGGGACTTACATTGTGTGGACATATGTGCTGACACATGCGCCTCCATTTTGCAGGTGAATGAAGATTTGGAGAATGAGAGCAAGCATCCCAAGGATAAGAAGCTCGGTGGGTTGTTTTCCTCATTCAAACGTTCGACAGTTCGATAGCAATTTTGATAGTTACCTAGATTTTATTGGTTTGGAGAGAGCATCTTTGTCAACGAGGCAGATGAGGTGTACAAAATTTTGTGTTCACCTAATTAGATTTTACAGTGGAATTTATTTGAAGCGACTTTATTTCATACTTTGCCTGCACATACAGTATTGGGCATTTATCCAGGAAGTCATCAAAGCGCGTGTAAAATGTAAGTGTGTGACTCTCAAACTGGCTGCAGACTATGCTCCATTGGCATCACGATGTTACTGTCTACAACAGCATCCTCTCTACGTTTGCTCAAGCGTGATAAGTCAACTCTTAAACTGTCGTTAGGATTATCTGCACTCACTGTGGTACTCTTCGAGTCCTGTCTTTATTGGATTACATTGGATTGCACAGCAAAGGCCATGTTGCTTGTAATTCCCTGCTTTGACAAATCTTAGTAACATTGCCACTCTCAACCCTCCCTAATTCTAATTTTTGTAATTGTTCATCCCTTATGTATCTCAAGATAAACTTACAAATTTTGACAAGACAACTTCCTCATTGGAAGTTGTGAACACGACTATGTGCATTAAGAAGCCCACTAGTGTCATGAAATTTTGCAATATTTTGAAAGGACAAAGCTCAAAACTGAGTTTAGCCTTGGAATGAGTTTAGACTTGGAAGGACGCCACCTTAATGATAGGTACTCATTCAATTTTTGGACCAATGGGTGCATTTTTTGTTTCTATACTTTTCTCTATGATTTAACCTTGGAATGTTGGGTCAGTCAATGTTGAAATCTTCTTTTTGGTAGTGTGAGAATCATTTGCTTAATCCTTAAACTTGGAATGCCGTTGGCGCCAACTTGTGGTGCTTGGATGACAATCCAAGGAGATGTAAAGCTATTGGAAGCATTTTTTCATCCTCCTTTTTCTTCTTGACCTTTCATGTTGGGTTAAGAAGAGTATCCAATTGAGTTTGTAGTCTTTCCACTGTTTGTCTTCACATAAATGAGAAGTTGTTAAAAAAAATGGATCACAGGATATGCTATTTTAGTAAATTTTGGAAAGTTGTTGCTCCTTGCTTTAAATTTGAAATTCCTCCAAAAGAATGATATTTTTTGAGTTTGAATTAGCTAACAAAATGAAGGACATCTATTCTAGTTCTACTTCAATTTGAATTTTGAAAAAATTCCTAATATTGACTATTTTATTGCAATTTGAACTTTACATGTATTTTCAATGTCTATTGAATTCTAATATAGAATGATATGGAAATTGAGTTTATATTGTGCTATTTGTCATTGTAATATACACACATGGTGAAATTTTCAAAGTTTTTGAAATAATTTTCTATTTGATGTGATTTTTCTTCACTATTTCTTTGAAAATTCTAAAAAAAAAAAAATTCTAAAAAAAAAAAAATTCTAAAAAAAAAATCTAAATTTTTTGTGAAGTAAAGAAGACATGTAATTTCATCTCTGAAAAATAGATATAAATTTTTTATACATATCTAATTGCAAAATGGTAGCAACTGAGTGATGGGCAGTGAGGTTTGAAATCAATGGTCATGGGTTTGTCATTTAGGAGTTAGAGGACGGGCTAGTGATTGTAGAAATCATTGCTTCTAGTACCATGTAAATCATTGGTTTAAAAAAAATCCAAAAGCACTCACTAGAAGTCAAACTACTATACAAGATTTCCCCTTTGCACACAAAAATTCAAGGATGAATAGTTGCGCTTTTGTTCTACATAGAAGGACTCTTTGTCATTCATTGGCCAAAAAACGAGCGCGGCATAATTTAATGGTTAAAAAAACCCAAGGGCATCATTGGAGGTCAACTATTGTACAAGACCTCCCCTTTCCACACAAAATTCCTAAGATGAACATTTTCACTTTTATCTTACATAGAAAGATTTTTTGTCCTAGAATGGATGATACTTTTAGGTTGTCGTGTAATTATAGGGTTAACCTTGAAACATTGCAAAGGGCAAAAAGTACCCAATGGATGATTTTCCATATTACTATAGAAATGAAGAATGCACATGTCTATTGGTCCATTGATCATTTTTGACAAAGTACCATGGTCATAGGTCTTGTCCTTCAGGGTTTATTTTATCGACTAACTGGTATATTCTTCACTTCTATAGTAATCTTGAAAGTCATCCATTGACCACTTTCTAGCCTTAGCGTCCATATAGGGTTGAAATAACAATCTTTACAATTTGATATATCTCCTTTAGATCCAACAAAAAAAGATATCTCTTATTGGATAAATGCAAATAAGTTGAAATCTAGTCTGATTGCCACAACAGGGAGCATCCTATATGTCAAGAAGGCAACAAGATCTTGAAATGAGATTTTGGAATACATACAAGTTTATATTTTCTTAACAATTTTTGACACCATATCATATTAGTGGCATACTTACCAAATTTTAAAAGTAAAAGAGGAAGCGGTTTAGTACAAACCTCTCTACCTAGGGTGTTTTGGAGAAGTATAACTTTCATCTAAACATCCAATCATAAAATAATAATAATGTTCCCTAATGGGATATATATCTATACCTCATGTAAGAATTTGGAAAATATCCATTCAAAATTGAGTTTGTTAGGAGCTATCTAGATTTCATTTGGCTAGCTTATAGTAAAATTGTCCCAAGAATTGTTCTTTGGGGATTAATAATGCTAAGGGGAAGTTTGAATTTTAAGTGATTGTGATTTGAAGCCAATGATCTATTTCAAGATGTAGCAAATGTATAATGGGAAGCTAATTAATTGACACTACTAACTGCTTAATGACCAACCTTTTTGGTGATATAGTCAAACATTGTACAGTAAGGTCTACTTCATTTACAAATTTTTGAAATCGTAGGGAAGGAAATTTCACATCTGCCAACTTTGACAGCCTCCTGAGGGCTCAAAAATTGGTCTTTGGCCATGAAACTTTTACCACAACATCACCTTTAAGTTAATTATATGTGTGCCAAGTTTCAAGGCCAAATGATTTACACAAAAAAAGATACTCGAAATCTACCAACATGTGTAGCCATGAGAAAAATTTCACTACTGCCAACTCTTTGACACCCTCCCAAGGACTGAAATTTATTTCTTTTGCTATGAAAATTTTGTCATAGGACCATCTATATGTTGATTACATGTGTGAAAAGTTTCAAGTCCAACCCCCCCCCGACAAAAATAGATATTCAAAATCTACCAACATGTGTAGTTGTGAGAAACAATTTCACTACTACCAACTTTGACACTATCCCAAGGGTTGAAAAATTGTTTATTTACCATGAAATTTTTATGATGAAATCATCTTTATGTTAATAATATGTGTGCCAAATTTCAAGTTCAAAAGATTCACACAAAAAAAAATGTTAATTCTACCAACATGTGTAGTTGTGAGAACAATTTTTTCAGCCTTTGGGATAGTTTCATTTTTTGGGTTAAAATTTCACACGGATGTAGAAAGTCATTCTCACAACTACACAAGTTGGTAGATTTTGAATATATTTTTTGTGTAAATCATTTGGCCTTGAAATTTGGCACACGTATAATTAACTTAAAGATGATGTTGTGGTAAAAATTTCATGGCCAAAGACCAATTTTTGAGCCCTCGAGAGGCTGTCAAAGTTAGCAGATGTGAAATTTCCTTCAATGCAATTTCAAAAATTTGTAAATGAAGTAGACCTTACTGTACATGGCTCAATTTTGTAAAATCAATTTTTTTGTAAAACTTAAAAAATTTTACTTCATGAAAGCATATGTTATCTACATGCATAGATATTTTCAAGTGATTTTTCAAAAATAGAACAAAATGCAATGGGATTGGCTTTAAATTTGAAGCATGGATATAAATCATAATTGCATGTCAATTTTAAGCATCATTTTATACACTTTTTTTAACCTAAAAAATATAATTTGACATCCTCATCATATTCAAAGATGAAAAACAATTATACTTTCTAGTGCAATTACATTGGAGCAAACAAATTCCAATAAGCTTCTTTTTGTTTTCTGTCATGAGTTTGAATTTTTTTTTTAAATAATTTAAATCGAATTTCTTAAAAATGGACTAAAATAAGTTCATACATGATTTAGTTGATACATAGAAAATTTTGTTGCAATGAATAAATCACACCAAGATATAAACATAATGTTAATTCTGGTGTAGCCTATAACAATTGTAGTAGAAAGTGTACTATAATATTCTTTTTAAATCACATATAGGAGGCAATTCATTCCTAATCACCCCCCATTCTCACTATGTAGATTGTTCACTTTCCGCTCATAAAGAGATGACCAGTGATTAATTATGGTACGGTTCCCGATGCAATTGTGGCACATTTTGGTTGGCTTCAAGACCTCTCAATATTGCAATACCCCTTGGTCAATTTTGTTTTCAATCCATGGTCAAAAATAGCAAGCCCTATATTATTGATATGGGAGGAATAGAATCTTATATTCATAGTAAAATTATGTTTTGAGAAATAAAAATATGAAAAATTGTGAAAACCTTCCGAACTCTGTTTCTGCACACGGGAAAATTGCCCCAGTGAAGAAATCTACCCTCCAAATGTGTATAATTGCTTTACCCCTAAATGCCCAAGGTCTTTTTTGAGCTTCTAGGAATTTGCTCTAAATTGAACAAAAAGCCAACATTTTGAACAATTCTTTATAAATTATAACCGTACAAATTCAAACTAGATATGTTAGAGGTCACATAGGAAAAAAACAAAAAACAATATCACTTATGAATTGAACAATTATAATGTTTGTACATGAAGGTGTTAAAAATGCAACAGTGACTTGAAATCTTTCAATCCTCTATTCACATGCCAAATCTAAAAAGTCTTATCTACAAAAAAATATGAGGTTAAAGGAACTAACATGCATAACCCCAATCAATTTACGGCTTCTCAAAATCTACTCTTAAATTTTTTTAAATAAATTTCTAATGTGAATTTTCCTCCAAGATCTAGTGTATTTGAGACTCACTTCCAAAGCCCTCAACACAACGGAAAGTTAAGATTGCAATGAGTACCCTTGCACAAAATCTTGAATAGAAAAATCATTAATCCATCATTTTCAAAATCGGACTTTTGACACTAAAACTAGACTTCAAAAAGAATTCTTCAAAAATATAAATTACTAAAAATAATAACTCGGCTAGGTTTTATTTAACTTCAAAGTTTTGTCAACACCAAAATTTGGTGCCTCGGGCATTTAGGGGTTAAATGGTCAGAAATAGGTTGCCTCCCTTATATAAATTGAGATGCAAGTAACCATGAGAAACACTCTCCAATACCTAAAACATCTTCAACTATAATTTAAAATTTATAAGTTTATAAATGAAACATAAACTATACCTATCAAGCTTTGACCTATCCAAAAAATAAATCAATTGTATTGATCACCAGCCCCCAAAATTATGGAAGTTAAACTAACTTTGCAATCGGCACACATGGGGGTTAAGTGTTAAAATTGTTCATACACCAAGAGATGCAAATCATAACATTATGAAACGAGTCAAGTCCTCCCCCCACAGTATAAGGGTAACTTAGAGGCAATTGTCATACCCTTAACTTTTAGCAAATAGAGACCAGCAAGTTCCACCTATCTCAGCTACGAAGACATCTGCATGGTTAATAATGTTATGTTTCTTGCAACTTAACACCGCCAATTAAACTCGAGCTTAATCTCGAACTTGAAGTAAAGGGAGCAAAGCAGTTCATTATGCATATGGAAAATCAGTATGAAGATCAGCAGTAGGATAAACTTCGTTTTGCCTGCCTACTTGCAACACACTCAACACATCCCCGGAAGAATGGAAAAAAAGAGTCTTCAAGGTATATTACAACAGGAATAAAATCTACTTCTCCTTGGCATGAAATAGATTAGCAAAGCTGAAAGCAGACTTCTCTACCTCCTTGCCTGCCTCCTTGGTCTTCACGTCCACAGCAGTAGTCGACTTGGCCAAGAAACTCTTCGTCTCCTTCCCTTTCTTCTCAAGGGCAGACTTGACTTGCTTGCGGTCAGAGTCGTTCTGGAGATTTGAGAGTTTGTCCAACAAGTATTCCTTCACAGCAGATTTTTCTTTTGGCCCATCAGGCTTTTCTTCTGCCTTGGTATCCTTGTCGTCAGAGTCGTTCTGTAGCATGGAAGGCAGGTCGACATGTGAGAGTTTCTCGAAAAAAGTGTCCTCGTCAGAAGATTTCTCACCATCCTCCTCTTCCTCGTTGCCTCCTACCATTTTTCTAACAGACTTAAATGGATCATTGAGCTTATCATTGACTCCTTTCACCACCTTCACCACTCCAAACCTCCAAGCAATTGTGGAGACCGCCATGAGCCCTAATATCCAATGTGTAATCAGATTGCTCTTCAGGATTTCCTTCTTCTCATCAGAGGCAGTGGCATTCTTGACCTTGTGTCGCTTCTTTGATGAATTCATTGATTTCACAATGAAGTCAATTGCCTCCGTGTTCCTTGCTACCGACACTAATGCCGCTTCAGCTGCATCTGCTGCTGCCTTGGCAGCCATAGCTGCCGCTTCTAGCGTCACCCTCAGTTCTTCAGCGGACGGCGAGGATGATTTTCTCTCTTTGCCACGGCGTCTGTCAGAACTTCTGGTAGGTTTATGAACGTCTTGAACCTCATTTGGAAGTGTTTCTTTAGGTCCCCGACTACCGTGCCTCTGATTTCTCCTCAAACTGTGAACCTAAAATATAATACAAGGAGTTACGTAAGAGCACGAAACTGCAATCGAAAAGTCATGCTCACACTTAATCCCATCTAAGGTGGAGGACACTAAAAACCGTCAGGGACCTAATCCTGTCTTCTGTACTGATCCCTGTTACCAACAGCAACTCATCAATTCATACACTCAAACTCCCACTTTCGAAATTGCATAAGACATTCATGAGCAGTGATAAAAATTTGATCTCAACAGATTTGGCTATTATACCCAAAGTGCTAACTCCATATCTCTGTACTTATCTCTCCAAAATCACACGTACATATTGGTTCAAATGATCAAAGAGACGCAGAAATTGTCTTCTACCTTACTTGCACAAGTGAAATGAAAGAAGGGAAACCCCAACATACCTGCTCCAACAAATTTGCGAGCAGCTCCGTGTCCTCAGGGGTTGAAGATCTGGCTGCTGGACCGTTCACAGAGTCAGCAGAGTGCGGTTCTTCGTTGTTAAACCTTCCTCGTCTCCTGGTCCCTTCCTCGACCCTCCTTGCATTTTCCGAACGCCGTTCGGGACTACCCCCATCGCGCTTTTGCTGTGACGAATATCTCCTGAGCGTCCGGAGGATCGCGCCTTCCACTAAATTCAAAGTATCCTCCTCACTACCTGTCCCACTGAGCGTATCATCGTTCTCCGTCTGCGTCAACCCGTCTGACCCCGACGCCGCAGACGACACAACCTCGCTTCTCTCCATCACCTCCGCATTTGCATCCTCAGAAGCGCCGCTATTCGTTCAGCATTTCTTCCTGTACGTATCAATAACCGAATTACCAATCACAAAGATACGGAATACAATGTTTTTTCTCTTTTGCGCAATTGACGAGCGTCACCAATGAACCAGCATTGTAACTTCACCCACCATGACATATTCTTCAATTTTAAAACTGCGACAATGCCACAAACATTTGGCAAATCCTTCGAAGTGAAATATCTTATCCATGAAACGAAAAACAGGGGATGGCGATGGAAGACTCAAATACCTCAAAGCGTGAACCGAATTTCGGGAGAATTGTTGTCAAGCTGAAGCGCAAAGGCAACTACGGTAAGCTTCCTCAATCAAGCTTCCTCAATCGTCAACAATACTGAGCTCGAGTTATATCTGCTGACACAAGAGATCGCCATGGCTGCGAATGTTTCGGCAGCGAAAGCAAAACCCTAGTTTGGGAAAACAAGTCGAAGGAATTCCTATGGCCAGGAAACACACATGGCGGCGGGGGCCAATAAGGAGGGAACAAGTGCAAGCAAGCTTTGAAGCAACCAACGGCATTTGATCGAAGCAGCGGATAGAGCAGCCACGAGCATTCAAAGATATTTCCTTGATTTTTTCGAAGATTTTTATCGCTTTTCTGTAATTTATTAAAAAAATCCCTTGTGATCAAATTTTATACTCTTTCAATCCGCATGTGATATTGTTGCATTTGTTTTTAGCATATGATCTTTTAACCCCTAAATGCATGACAAAACTTTGGTGTCGACAAAACTTTGAAGTTAAATAAAACCTAACTAAGTTGCTATTTTTAATAATCTATATTTTTGAAAAATTCTACTTGAAGTTTAGATTTAGCGTCAAAAGTCCGATTTTGAAAATGATGGATTATGATTTTTCTATTCAAGATTTTGTGCAAGGGTACCCATTGCATATTTAGTGTAACTCTTGAAGGACGTGGCCTTAACCAAAGGAATCAACCAAAAATCATCGATAGTTTTGAAAGTCATTCATGAATCACTTTTTGGGTATTCAAGTATTTCAAGATAAAATCTTGAAGGGTAAAGCCCTATTACCAAGGTAGGTAGCCAAAAATTATCAAATTCTATAATGAATAAGGTGCATTCTTTGTTTCTATAGTTTCCTTGTGAAAGTTATTCATTGGCACTTTTAGCCCTCAACGTCCTTATTGGCTTTGGATTTTTGTTTATTGTGAACATGCTCCAAGAAGCTCAAAAAAGGCCTTAGAGCATTTAGGGACCTTGACTATGTTATATCCAAAAGCATCCACAAATTGCCGTTTTTAGTGCCAAGTCTTCAAAAACATTTTAAAAATAAATTAGGGCATCCAACTAGAAGATCTTATACTAGAGTAGTATAACAATGCAAGTGAAAACATTTGTAGCATTTGGCCATATAGATTAATCCCTAAAGGACCAAGGCCTTTTCTGTGCCAAACTGAACACTCAAAGCTGCCATTTCTATAAAAAAAGTAAAAAAAATTGAAAAATGTTTTTTCTTCACATCTAACCTTAGGATCTTACACATAACTAGTATGAGAATGTGTGGAAAAAATTTCAGAATTTTTGACTGCACAAATTGCAAGATATGTGCATTTAAAGTGAAAAAACAAGTTTTTCAGCACATTGCGGGACCAGATTTTTTGACTTTGAACAATTTTAACTTAAAATTTTGCACTAAAAAGTTTTGAGCTTTAAATCTTTAAAGTGGAGAATTGAGTTGAGAGTCTAGGAAAAAAAAATTCAAAAAAACTTAATTATCATTCTTAAAAAAATTGTTGAATAGCAGTAGGTACAAGATAGATGGAATTAAAATGCACTAATTCCAATGGTAAGATTGTTCTAGCAAGTAAACTAAACCATGCAAAAAAAAATTTGAAAAATTGCATTCAGAAATGCATCCTATAAGCTATTTTTTTCAAAAAGATCCTCTTACTACCCGAAAAACAAGAATGTCCATAACTTTCTCATAATAAATCCAAATGAAATGAATCAAAGCTTTCCAGATAGACAAAAATATAATCTATGAAAAAAAAAATTAAAAAAAAATTCAAATTTTTGCCATTTTTTTGTTGCCCGGGATGCCCGCCATCCCCTGTTTTGAGCTCATTGGTCATAACTTTTTTTCCCGGGCACCGATTGTGAATAAAATTATGTTTCCACAAAGCTAATCAAATTTTCTACCTCCAAAAAAAGTTTCAAAAAATCAGAAGAAAATTTCAGCCCGTAGGTACCTGCCCAAAAACGCATTTGTCCCCCAAAAGGACAACGGTCCTTTAGGGGTTAAGAGATACATGCATTCAAATTGAGTAGAAACTTTTTGGGGCCCCTATCCAGCAAGGGCTGCCAACTTCAAGCTCCCTTCAGTAGAAATTCTTGCATTAAATGAAGTTGTGGTGAAAATCCATTGTCATGGAGATTATATTGCCTTTATCCATGCTAAATTTCCGAAGATTTTGAGGAACTTCTACTTAGCCTTTATCACCTTGCAATTCAAAGATGTCCAAAAACTAGACCCATACACTACGAAGTTTTATGGAATTCATAGGGCATAAAAAAATTAATAAAAATAGAAATCCAAATGTAAAAACTTTTTCTTTTAGGAAAAATAATTTTTTCATAATTTTTTTAAAGTCATGTTCTTAAATCCTCTTGATAGTAATTTTAGAAAAGTCTTTAACCCTTTATGTACTCAGAATTCATGATTTTAAGTTGCAGACTTTGATTGATCATATTGTAGAAAGGATAATCTAAATGGAAAATTTTATTATATCATTAGCTTGAGTGAAGAACACTGCATGCATTAGTTTAAATAAATAATCATTAAAATAAATAAAAAATTCCAAATAAAATCTTCAAAATTGTTTAAAAAAACATGAGGCTCAATTTGGGCTTCTTAGTCACTAAAGGGTTAACAATGGAGGCCATTTATTGTAGGCAGTAATATATGGCCACACTAATGTAACTATAGGAGGCCATACACTTTTGCTCAAAGTGTATGATTACAGCAATGTTAGCCATATACTTTTGATCTTAGTGTCTAGCCACACCATAGGAGCCATACACTTTGAGTGACAATGTATGGCCGCTTTCTTAAAAGTCAATTTTTATGGTATTTATGAATTGTATGTCAAGTGTCTTCTAGAATACTTGTGTGTGGCTATTTGAAGCCGAGAATGACTTTCTAAACCACAAATGCATCTTTTGAAGCATTTAACCCCTAAAATACCAAGGCATTTTCTGGCTCCGAAACCACTGAAAACTGCCATTTCTGCTGCGATCACTCCCTAAACCAAAAAAAAACTTTTTTGTTAGAATCTAACCGTAGGATCTTATACTTCACTTGTCTCAGATTATGTGGTAAAAATTTCAAGACATTTGACCATTCAGATTGGAAGATATTAGCATTCAAAGTTGGAAAAAAAAGTTTTTTTGAACTATTTCCTGCAATTTCAGATGACTTTGACGGCCAGTTGTGGATTTTTTTTGTTCTACACAACTTAAAGTTGTAATTTTTTATGTTGAAAATTTGAGTTGAGAGTCGGGCAAAAAAATTTCAGAATGTCAAACCTTGATTTTCACATATAAAAAAATTGTAAAGTAGAAGTAGGTCCAAAATTGAACGAAACACTAAATTGTTAATAGCTCTTAGGTGGAAATAAAACAACATAATCCCAAAGGTGGGATTGTTCTTGCAAACAAATTTGACCTTTTCAAAAAAAAAAAATTGAAAAAAATTGAAAATTGCATTCAAAAATGAATTCTATAAGGTTGTTTTTTTAAGATGCTTTTATTGCCCGAAAAACAAGATTGTCCATAACTTTCTCATTATTAGTCCAAATAGAATGAATCAAAGCTTCAAATGTACACAAAAACATGATCTCTGAGGAAAAAAAAAAAAATTTAAAATCATTTTTCTGTGGGTTTTTTTTTCTGCCCGCGGAATTGTTTTTTTGCTTTAGAAGGGCATAACTTTTGCTCCCGGGCACCAATTGAAAAAAAATTATATTTTTAGAAAGCTAATGTGATTCCCTATCTTCAATAAAAGTTTCAAAAAATCAGGTTAAAATTTCAGGTCGCATGAGCCTGCCCAAAATCTGAAGTGTCCCCCGAGGGGACTTTGGTACTTTAGGGGTTAATCAATCCCTAAGGTTTTTTAGTGTCTCCTAGAAGATCTTAGGTTTCTTTGAATCAACTTCAAGACATAGTGATAGTATATATTGAAGGCAAGATGAGAGGAATCTCAATCTTACCACCACAAGTCTTAGAGCCTTATAGCTAAGCTTGTATCTTGTATTTCTTTATACAATATACTCATCTTGTAAAACTTGTACTTCCTTTGTTCCAAAATGATCTTTCTGTTGGCATAAATTTGTTGTCTGGAAAAGATCTTCATAGTGTGATGTGTTAAGAAGAGCCCAAAAATGAATTCTTGACAACTTTAAAATACTTTACTATAGATTGGTCAGAGTACTTTATTATAGATTAGAAATTTATTTTAAGACTCCCTTTGAACTTGGCCCCATCCCCTTCCAATCAGGCCTTATTTCCTTTCAATCTAAACATAACTATTCTAGAACATGGTCTGCTTCACAGGCGCCCACCTAATTCAGGTATGGACTAATTGACCAAGCCCCATCCACTCGCAGACATTTCTAATTGACTAGAGATAACCCACCATCATGGAAATGATGATGCGGCAACAAATCACAACAAACATAGGCGGGAACTTCACCATGCTGGCTAGATCAATGGCCACCGGTGCTCCTTGAGAAAGCCTCCCAAATTCTACTTTTTAAAGTCTCGGAGATGCATGTCAAAAATTAATCCAAAACTTAAATTTCTAAGACAATAGGAGAGCATTGAACTTCACTTATACGTCAAAACGGATTTAAAAAATAACTATTTTCAAGCTTAATCTATAACATTTAACATTTTGTCCAACAGCAAGATCATTTTGGGATAGAGGGAATAATATTTTTGGCTTTGCTATTTGTTTGAATTTTGAATTTTTTTAAATTTAACATTGATTCTTTATCTTTGACATTGTCATGAGACCCACAAAACATTCAGTTTCTCATATGAGGGCAACTTTGAATGATGGAGGGAGGTAGAAGATTGAGTTTTGCCCTCACCCCACTTCATACCTCCCCAAGCTCCTGTCATATCCCCTATACTTCCATCAAGGAAATGCAACCTCCACTTCTAAGCTTCCACCTTACCTTTACCTTGTCACTCCACAAGCTACCTTCCTACCTTTGCTTTGCATCTACCACCTCAATGTCCAACCCAACCCCCTTGTTCTTTTATGAAAATAGTGGCTACAAAGTCTCACTTGGTTGCTAGATTCCAAGTATGGAAAAAAAGTTTTGCAAATTTGAAAAAAATTCTCAACAAAATCAAATAAATTGCATATGCTAAATTTCAAAAAACATGCAATAAAATTACTAGTAGAATTTACAAAAATAATATAAAAATATACATATAAAACTCTCCAAAAATAGGACCTTACCATTACAATAGGAGTCAATGAAGGTTGCTACAGTATTGTGCAAAACATCTTTTGCTAGGCTCATATACTTCAAATTATACATTGGGCAATATCGAAGGATCTTGTGGGATTTTCTCAATTCCAACATTGCACACTATACATAAATTCTCAACTTCATATAAAGTGAGTAACAAACGTAATGGTCTACGGGTATTAAGGGGTGCATCCGCTTGATACATGCCAATCCAAGTCTTGGTGAGTTCCGCACACATGTTTGTGTGGAATTGCAAGGGAATCATGGATTTTTATGATAAATTTTTTAACTTGCATGCACATGTCAATATAAATCACATACATGTTGACTATGGTGGTGTCTATTAGAAGGAAAAAAAAACTAGTGCCACTACTTGTGGGACCAAGTTGACAAGTATACAAAGCTTACAATAGGTGACCACATCAATTCCATGGCACTACCACAAATTGGCATGAAAATTGCATTGGTAGTGCATGTGTCAATATAAGAAGCATAAGGTGCTTGTCTTTCCACATAATGCAACAAATACCTCGCAACTCATGCATCTTCCAATGCAAAATACCTTGGTTACTTTTAGTGAAAGACTTTGTACTCTTCATATCAATCAATACTCCTACTTGATTACATCAAACCAACCCTCTAGCATAGATTTGCATTTCCGCTAGGTTTTAGCAAGTGCTCCAATTTTACCATTTAATTAATGAATGTCATCTAGAGCTCTTAGTATTGCTACTCCTACTTGTGTAAGAAAATCATCTAACTTTATGCAACTAATGAATTCTTAGTGTTTTGATTTTGATTTGGCATTGTCAAAAGTTGTTACAGCTTGTGGGGATGGCTGTGTACAGCCACTTTTGAGTGCATAGTGATACTTATGTCACAATGCACTAAAAAAAAAATTTAATGAAAATTTTAACTCTAGCCCACCCCCTCTTATAATTTTGGGAGGGTGCAAAAGTTTTTAAAATTTAAAATTTTAATTTTACACCACCCCCCATCCCCCTCTTATAATTTTGGGAGGGTGGAATTGCAAACAATCAATATGGGACAATCTCATACTGTCGTACTCTTATCCCGTCGTTCGTATCCGTATATGACTATATTGTGTTCGTATTTATATTCATATTGTATTTCATATGTGCATCTAATGCCTATTGATTTTTTTTGGAGGGGGGTGGAATTTTTTTTGAAATGAATCGGACGGCTCCTGATTTTTTTGGAGGGGGGCCAGGGGTGGTACACAATTGTGTTGCCTCTTTTCACTGGACTGTCAAAAGTTGTTTTGAAGTGCAACATAGCCTTGTACCCCTGAAGGACCAAATTCCTTTCATGGAATACTTTGCATATTCAAATTAATAATCCATCTCAGACTCTTTTTAAGGTATTGGAGCCTTTCTTATTTCCTATTCTAATTGAAAGAAGAAGATTGAACTAAATAAAACATGAAATTCTATAGGACTTCATTTAAATTAAGTTTTATATTTTTTGTTCAACATTCTTCATTCTGTCACCAACATAAATTAGGAAAGGCTCCAATAATAGAAGAGGTTTTTGAAATGAAATGTTCATTTGAATTTGCAACATTGCAACCTATGTAATGAGATATACTTCAATTTGTTTGTCATACAACTTTGAAAGTTTGATGACCCACCATCAACTTCCAACCTTTGTATATCTTATTTTATTATAGTAGTCAAATTTTCAAAATATCATTTAAGTCTAGTTCAAAGATTGACTATGTATTTTCCTTTGACCTCCAATAAGTAAATGTAATTAACAATCAATTATGTACATCCTACCATTATAAACTAATTTGTGCATCCCTATTGACTCAAATTTTTAATCAATTCAAAAATTGAACGTAAATCAATATGTACCTATTGTTAAAGAAACAATTACGGAGCGTCTACCAAAAAAACTTTGATCCCTTATAGCTTTTGTATACAAATATCCAAACAATGCATTCTTTGATGCATTGAATCTGGTTTCATTTACCAATCAAAATTTATTTTGATCAATCTATTAATAACATATGTGCATAGTAGAAAAAGTGGAATTTTTTTCTACTGAAGGTAGTCTGCTCTAATAGCAACCATGTTCTTAATGCAATCCCTATTTAAGAATGAGTGTCATATTGCTTGAAATATCTATTACTATCAATGATGAGTTAGATAGGCTTAAATGGTCGCTTTAAGAGCAGACTACTCTAAATGTACTCACATATACACCAAAAAAGTTGGTGTATCATATACAAGATACATCGGAGAGGTTGGCGTACCGTGTACCAAATACATCGGATTTGAGAGAAAACCCCTTCTAGAGTAGACCTTTACTGACAAATAAAACACCATAAGAGGCAATTACACACCTGGAGGCGATTTAACTCCCGGAGGGGGGGCAAGGCAAATACATCGGACTTGGAAAGGTTGGTGTATCATGTACCAGATACATCGGAAAGGTCGGTGGATCATGTACTAGATACATCAAACAATGACTGGGTGATCAAACAAGCTCAACCATGTTCTGCTCCAATAGATTTTGTGAATTTCAAAGGCTGACTTTTATGTCTGGGAGCCTGGTTTAGCGTAAGGCACTCGGCAGGCAACATAGCCCCTGTGCCCAGGAGCCCCACATGGGCTTGTCTCCATTTTAAACCCGTAGTGGACCATTTCAATCATATATATATATATATTATTTTATTTTTTTTGAAAACCGGAGTTTATTCCAAGAGTGAACCAAGAACAAATGGCGGAAAGCCGAGGACAGAGCCCTAGAGAAGAACATCAGGAATATGCCATATTTAACTACTTTTAGACTTTTGAAAGTCCAAAATTAATAATGGTCATCGGGAGGAAAAAAATGGTCATCAGGAGATAATCCAAAACATGGAGAGTTATGTGCAAAACATCCGGGGAGATCAATACAAACGTCCGGAGATCTATACAAACATCAAGAGATCAATAGAAACATCGTGAGATCTCACGATGTTTTTTTAAGAGATCTCCTAATGTTTAGTCTAGAATTCATTGAATAGTCCAAAAGTAAATAAATATGGCATGAATTAAACCTAAACCACAAAGACAAATTATAATCTACACAAAGAGCCCACTAATAGGCTTCTTCAGGTTCTAGGTGATGACTATTTCAATCATATTTTGACTTTCTTAAATTCAAACTTGTGTAAAACAAAAACGGTACACTTGCTTGGGGGTACACAAGGAAATTTTATCTATAAACTTTTAATACTAAATTCATGGGCATCGTAAGGTAAGAAAATCCTAGTCATTTGAGTCATTTGGATCATTTAAGAATTTGTAGGGTTTTATATGACACATGATTTAGAACCTTCTTTTGTGTAGGTCCCATCTTTGCATTTGGGAAGAAAATCTTAGTCATTGGAGTGATTTGGATAATTTTAAGAATTTGTGGGGTTTTATAATTCACATGATTTAGAACTTTCTTCTATGTAGGTCCCACCTGTTTGCATTTTGGAAGGAGATAAAAATAAATGGAAATACTGAATCAATAGTGCAAGATGAAATAATTCATTTTCCTAAAAAATTTGGTTCAAAAGTATGTCTTGAAGCAAGTTGCTGAGCAATATTTCTAAAGTAAAATCTATTTCAAATAAAAGTACAAGAAACAACCAAAATGCATCAATAAAAAATTGGCCAATAATAATAAAAAATATATAGATATTAATTGGTTTGGCTTATATTTCTTCGTTGATACTAAAAACAAATAGTTCTTATGCATTAAGAACTAAACTTAGACAACTTTTATTATAACAAAACAAGTCTTTCATTAGGAAGCCTTCAAATGCATTGAATCCTCCTACCAAACCATTACAAGCTTATGAAATTCTTGCCTCTCTTTCCTTTATTCTCTTCCTTAGAAATTTTGTAGATATTGGAAAATTGTGAGAAGTTATGATTTTATTTCAATCCAATGAGTGAGTATATAAGAGAGCCATTTCTTAAATTTTTCATGTTTGTCATAAAGGATCATAAAAGAAAGCTACGTAAAATGCAAGGATGAAGGTCGCATGTAGATAGCCTTTAGATTGTCTGTGGCGTCCTTTTATATTTTCAAATTTTCTCATAATCCATTCACTACAAAAAGGGGTGTTTTAAGTAGTGTCCTAGACATCACGTCTTTTAAGTAACGTCTTTTAAGTAAAATTTTAAGTAAAATTTTACTAAAAAGATTGTCTTTTTAGTAAAATTTTAAGTAAAATTTTACTTTAAAACTTACTTAAAAGACGTTACTTAAAAGACGTGATGTCTAGGACACTACTTAAAACACCCTTTCTCCTGTAGTGATTTTGGCTTTGAAGTCAATTTCACTTGGGGTTGAACTCAACTAATAGTAGTAGAAAAGAAGTCTTGGGGTATTAAGCCAAAATATTTGAAATTGGTTTCAAAAGCCTATTTAAACATCATCTATTTGTGCCAATATGAACCTCTGAAACTAAGCTTTGGTACTAAGGTAAGAGGTTCATAAATCGCCCATTTAAGAGTTGAAACTAAATCTTGGGGAGGTGAAACTTCTTGAAATATTTTTCAGTAAATTTTCCATGAAAGGCAAATGGAATTGGCATCTAACACAAATTGTTTCATATTTTTTGGAGCTTTGTAAAATTAGTCATGAAATTTTGAAGTTGAAATGACATAAAGCACATAATTGTCTACCTCCTCAAATGTAAATTGTTTGTACATTGCTGAAGGCTATGAAAAAGCAACATGTACAAATAGTGTACATTTGAGGAGGTGGGCAATTTTAGAGCCTCTGCACTTTTAGAACCTCCTACCTTAACATTTAATACCCAAAGGCCCTCCTTTCTACTAAGTTCAATTTCATATTTATTTTGTAAAGATACTACAATTGTAATTTGGATAAGCTTTACTATGGTTACAACATGGTTACAGGTTACTTCATCAAAGCTCCCAATATAAACATGATATCTCATTATGCTTTTGAACTACATGATTGCAATATCATTATATTGCAAATATTGAAATTTGGAATATAAACTGTAAAATTTTGAGATTCTTTATGGCCTATTTTTGTTATTGATATGAATCTTCACGCCTCATGAGTCTGCAAAAAAAAATCTAAAAATTTCAAAAAAAAATAAAAAATCTTTGAATTTTTTTCGATGATACATTATACTCATAATAAACACATGTGTAATTTAAAAAAGAATAAGCTTTTATCTCCTAAGGAGCCTACTTTAGTTTTTTGACAACTAAGGGTAGGCTCTATTGACTTCCTAATCTAGGGATTATGAATAAATTTTTTAAGGGGATGCTAATCATCCTAATCTACTCATGAAGCTTTGTTTGGCATCATTCTAATAAATTTTGGAATGTTAGAAGTTTTTTTTTAAAATTTCAATGTCAAGCCGGGCAACTACAAATATGTTCTAAAAAATATTAATTTACTGTATTGCATTGTATAGATTGATGCCTACTCAAAAGCATTTGAACTATTCAATTCCAAATAATGAAGTGAAAGTTACAAGGATTTTTATTTAGTGGGCAACAAAGGCAATGAAAATCTATATAAAGTTGTCATTTGAACTTAATTTTGCAAATTTCATATAAAAACAAAAACAAAGGATATTGATTGTTCACTAGAACATTCTTACCATTAGAATTAACAATTTTCAATTCCTTATAAACGTTATTAGCAATTCAAGTTTTTCTTTCATGTAGTACCGCCTTCTACTTTATAATTTTTTTAAGATGAATATATAAGTTTTTTTTGTTAAGTTATTTTTCATACATTCTCAAACCATTTTCCAACGTATTTACTAAATTGTCCAAGTTATGGGACATACATGTTGAAAGACATAATTTCACCTTTTGGAAGGAATAGGAAAAGCCTACATTTTGAAGATTAGGCACATTGAATTTGCAATTGGTGGGGATATTCACTCCAAAATTTAGGGAGGATGTATTTGAACAAGTTAACTAAAAAACTCTATGGTTGAATTCATTAAAAAATAAATACAAATGAAAAAATTTGCCTTGCTTTGGATAGGAGTATTTTGAAGCAATTTTGGACCTTTGAATGTATATGGATTTTCTTTACTTTTCTTTCAAAAGTTAATGAGTATTTCAAATCTCCAAAAAATATATGAAATTCTTATGACTTATAGAAGACATGTGAATGCACATTTGAAAAATAAAAATTATAAATTTTTCTTTCATATGTGGCAAAATAGAGCTTAATTTTGGAATGCCCAACTGCAACCAAAAAGAAGATGATGAATGACTTTGAAAGAATCAATAGAAATAAAGAAGGCACCTATTCATTCATGAATTTGATCATTATTGATTGACTACCTCCGTCATGGGCCCCATCTTTACAAGGTTAACCCCTAAAGGTCAGAGACTATGTTTTCACCAAAACTACTCCAAAACTACCATTTCTAACTCAAGTACCAAATTTTTTTTTTGAAATTTTTTTTGAAAAAATGTAACCTTATGATCTTGTATTACACTAGCTAGAGAAGTTGTGGAAAAAATTTCAAAAATTTCCACCGTGTGGATTGCAAGATATTAGCATTTGAATTGACAAAAATCCTTTTTTTGTCCCTGCAAAAATCTGGGCAACTGCATTTCACAAGGTCACATTTGTATGAAAAAATGTCAAAAATGGTGTTTACTCTTTGGATTCATTCTTCAAGGCAAGTTGGCTACATTCTTGAAAATATTCAGATCATTTGGAATTGTACAACATATAGGAAAAAAATATTAAGTAGAAAGAGGTAGAGAATGATTCAAAACACTTAATTGTTAAGAATTTTGATATGGAATTGAAAAATGCCAATCCCAATGGTTGTAATGTTGTACTCCCTCCATCCCAAATGAAATTCCGATTTTGCTTGATGTTTTGTCCCAAAATGATCTTCCGTGTGTGATTAGGAAAAAAAGCCTACATTCTTGGCATGTTCTGAGAATGTCTATTAGTTGCATGTGTAATATTAGAGGGGTGGAGCTAGTTAGTCCATTTAGATGCATTCAACAATAACAAAAAAAAATGAAGTAGGTTCCTCTCTGTCCACCCAATTTAGCCATTGAAGCCACTTTGAGCATCAAAGTCAGAGTTGCAACTAAATTTGACATGCCCATCCCTTCCACAAAAAAGAGATGAGGAGGTTGAGTGGGGTCGGACTAGAAGTTTGTCAACTTTTTCATTTTTTCTTTTAGTCCATCCCCGTACACTTGGAACTGAGAAAATGAGCAGCCACCGGTGCTTCTTAAAAATGCTCCAAAAATCCCATTTTTGAGTACTCTTAATATAAAATTTGAAAAGGGTTACAAAACCCAAATTTATAGGGTGGTAGGAGTGCATTGAACTATACTTAAAGCTTATTTTTTTTTGAAAAAAAGTTATTTTCAACCTTAATCCAGAACATTTTGTCTAACAGGAAGATCATTTTGGGACGGAGGGAGTAATAAACAATCTACACCCTATTTTTTTATTTTTTTAATAAAATATTGAAGATTGAGTAAAATATAGGACTTCAAAGTTTATTTTAGCTTAGAGATTTTATAACTACCCTCAAACTAAGACTCCTCATAATTTTCATCTCATTAATCAAAGCTTCCCACATATATATAAATGTAAAGAACCAATTTCAAATTTTTATTATTTTTAAAAGTGATTTTTAAAGAAGTTTTTTGAGCTGCCCGGGTTGTCCGCTGACCAATGAAAATGACATATCATGTAATAACTTTCTAACCATGTCGTCAATAGTTATGAAAATTGTTGGGCCTTAAAGCTACTCCTCAGGCGCATCTTGTGTGAAAATTTCAAAGAAAAAAAAATAAAAATTCCGTTCATAGTGAGCTATCCAAAATCTCTATGTTGTCAAAAAATAGTATTTGGTCCTTTAGGAGTTAAAAAGTAAAGGATTTTGACATTTGGCTACATGAATATAGGTCCTTTCTTCTAAGATAAGCTTACATGCACATTGTGAAATTGTGATTGTCCCATAATTCCCATTGCCGAAACTCAGGTAACCCCATTCAAGTCTTGTATGAACCTATGACAGATTTTTTATCATAAAAATGAGATTTGGGCTACATAAGGTTGGGTTAATGGCCACAATCAATGTTTTGAATGATTGTGTTGAAGTGATTAATGACTGCAGTAGGAACCTCCATCTTATCATCAAAGGAAGTGATTGTTTTAGGCCTTTATATTGTGACCATGTTAGAAAATATTGTGACGACTTGAAGTGAGTAAGATGGCCTCTATAGATACACTTTTTTGCTCATTTTGGGATAGTCTTAGAGAGTAGAGACTCTTTTGGGTCAATTGAACATCACACTTCAAAAATTCATAACAAATTCATACTTTGTCATAAAAATATAATTTTAATTGCTCTCACATTTCTCACATTTGTCTTGATACGAAAGAAAGTTTTAAAAATTTCAAGAATGCCAAAAGCCCAAGACCACAAGACCAGTCATTCTGCCTGTGATGATGGGCTGGTTTCCCTTCCCCAGGTACTATTTTCCTAAAATGAAATTTAAGAAAACCAAGAAAGCAGGTATTCGTTGTCAGAACGAGAAAACTGAACGATGTCCGTCCGTCCGTCTACCTTCCAGTAGATGACAATGATCTCCAGTTGGACTTCCCAAAGCGGCAGGCAATGCAGACAGAAAAGTGAATTCACTCATCAGATTACCCAATATAGAATGGGAACGGGGAACCCTGATGATGACGAATCAGTTCATTCAGTTGATACAGGTTGAGCTTATAGTTGTGCAACGAGCCTATTGCGGAGGTAAAGCCAGGGGTCAATGTAAAAAAAACTGCCCCTAATTTGGTGCCGTCTTTAGGGTACGTTGATGACCTCTCTTAGCTAAATTGAGGCCTCTAATTGCAGATATGAATTCAGAATTTGCAAATTTTATCATGCCTTGCAAATAAAAATTCCCCAGGGTTAAACGGGGGGGGCAAAAACAGCCTCTGCAGGAGGCTCGTTGCACAAATATAAGGTAGACCGTTGATACACTGTATCAGTATGATTCACAACTAAACAACAAACGAAAGAAACAATGAAAATGACACCCAAAATAACCAAAATAACTTACAGTACCGGACTACCGGTAACTTACCCCCCCAAGGCCCCAACAGACGCTGGCAGATCATTTTCTTCCTTGGAGTTCCACGTGTCAAGACTTTGTACAGTCGGAGACCAGCGTTCACGTGCTTCTGACTGGACATGGAGCACGGGGGACGTCATACCTCCGACCTCACAGAACTCGAATATTTGGGACATGCACATTGCACAGCACAGATCTAGGATAATCGCAGATAACGAGGCAGACGCGGGCTTCAAATTTCCCTGCCCGAAAGCTTCTCTTCTGTCCCTGTTGTTGTGTGACGGTGAGGGTGAGGGTTAACCCCTGAGCGCCCCACAGGCGAAAATATCGCCTCTCAAAATCTGATTTTCCAAAAATAAGGGCCAGTTCCAGACTGTACCTCCGGAAGTAAGGTACGGGGTGGTCAGGGAGTCCTATGGTGATGTCGCGGAGTGGGGCGATTGTGATTTCACCCGTGGTACAACCGCCGGGGTGCCCGGTCATGTCTGGTTATACAGCAAAAGTGCATTTTCGCGAACTGTGCCTGTGGTAGGCTGACCAGGGCGACCGGCAAGGGCCGGTGCCATACCGTTGAGGTTTTTTGGCGCGCATGCCAGAGTGGTTTGTCGTCCTCGCGAGGTCATTCCCCGCCGTCCTCAGCAGGTTTGAGAGCCGTGGGGGTTGGAGCTTTGAGTGCCATCGCTGCAGTTTTGTACTCGGTGTTTGTTTGTAGGTACAATTCAGTGATGGACTTGGTAATGGACTTGGTACAATGGACAGCGAGAGGGGCTCGATTTTGGAGAATGGGCTTCCAATTCGTGGCTCCCAATTTGTGGATGCACAGGTTGTAACGGATTGCATGCTCACTTATGGTCACGTTCACAAGTGCGGCAATTTTTTTGTGGCCGAAATATTTAGGATTCCAGTATGAACACCAAGTGAATTATCAGCTGAGTAGGGCTTGGATTTCGCAGCCCATGACTACGATTACATTCCTCATTCCTATGATTTCGCAAACATGCTCTGTTTCCTTGATCACCTAAAACCCTAAAACCGCCCACCTGCATTCTCACAGGGAGCGATGCTGGAGGATGCTACTTGTCGTCACTTTGTACTCACAATTCCTACCATGATCCCCCACATCTTGAGGTTGAGTTTTCCTAGTGTTGTATCGATCATGCTCAGGTACTGTAAATGTGTGTCTATACTCCAACCAGGCCATTCCAAATTTCGGAGCTCGGTGAAACTTTGCTGGAAGCACCCGCAGCATCCACTACTTGCAATATATGGTGGCGGAATTGCATGATTATGCAGAAGCGCTGAGGGAAACTCGCGTTTGCACGGCCCTCACTCAAAATCATGTTCCAAAGCGGACAATCCTATATCATCCAGTGAATGTCGGATCAATGGCAGTCATTGGGACATCACGCAAAATCTGAACCCGGTTTCTTTTTCAAACCCTAACTTCTTGTTCTTTGCACCAAATATTTCAAAAATGATTCATTATCGAATCCCGATTCTAATACTTTGCGCTCAAATTCATGTAAAAAAAGTAAGGCGATCAGATCTGAGGCACAATCTGCTCTTTCAAAATTGAATTGAATGACTTTCTCTCAGCTATTCCGAGTACTAAGTAACCTCTTCTCCTTTATCAGGTCGGTCGGCAGCGAGTCAGTCAATCAGCTTGATGGGACGACCCAGGTACTTGGCCACCAGGGCAGACACGCTATCCAGCTCCTCTTTCAAACGACCATTCTCGATCCGAAGTTGCTGCTCATCAAACGACATGTCACCCACCGTCGCCGGATCGCCGCAATGCGGACATTGAGGTTTTTTCAAACCGTCTCGCAAAATCAAGTGCTCGTTGCGTTGTCCGCACGCTTCGTGTGTCGCCTTCATTTGCGAACGACGTCTTCAAACCCCCCGACGTTGGGTGATTGAGTGTGAACCATGTTGCCGCGGGATGTCAGCGGAACGCAGCAGTTGATGCACGATGGCGGGAACCCCGAGGTGGCAGGAGCGTACGCACTTGTACCGCCGGGAGTGCGGCCCGCGTGGAGGTTAGAACCGTACCTGCTTTTGGTTTGTCTTTTCTCGCTCGGTGCTTGCTTCGGAGCTGTCGAGGTTTGCAAAAGTGGTTTGGCAATGTCAGGACTTTATGAAAATTTGCAGCAAGCAACATACCCTCTTACCGCAGACTCTGCCCAAATTTCAGCGGAAGTGGACACCTCTCAGCCACGAATTTGCACTGCCGAAGTCAAGACACCCCCCTAATTTCGTCCTGCTGCAAAAAGTCAATGATTCTTTGACTATTATAATCTTCCGAAGTATACGGTCAAAACTTGCAAGAAATTCCCAGTCGATGCGTAACGTAGCCTTTTCCCAATTTGAACGATGAAGTCTTCCCGATGTAATTTCTAAACCGATAGCGTTGAATTAAGTGGGACGGGGTACCTTGTGGCCTCATTTCCTGCGAAAAACTGGGGGCGCTCAGGGGTTAAGCTAGTGACCCAGCATTTAAGCCTACCTAACTCATCATTGACAAACAATAATAGATATTTCAAGCAACATGTCATGCATTCCTAGGTGCGAGGTACCTCTAAGAAACATTCCGATTCAAACACTACAACCACTAGCTAGGTCCCTGCAAGCCGATTGTATTTAACTAAGGTCTATGCATCTCTTGGATTCTTGTGATATCTTGATTCCTATACATAGCTACATGGCAAATTGTTCTTGGTTGAACGAAATGCTATCATGGAACAATAGTCCAATGGAAGGATTTTGCCACTCAAAATTCATCCTAGCTAGAGCCCCGCCCTACCAATTTCCTATTGTCATTGTGGAATGGGGCTGGTCCTATGGTGCAAGCACGTCAACCTTGCCACATGTGGCTAGGTTGATGCATATAGGGGAGACACTCTAAGGTAGCTAGGTTGTTGTGAAACGGTTGACCGGAACCCAACTTTGTCGAAATGTACTAAATGTGTTCATTATAGACTACCAATCTAAGTTAGTCCAAGCTCTCTTATTGTAGGTAATTTAGAATGAGTGATATTGAAAAGTTCTACATTAACATGCCCTCACAGATTTTGACAGAAGTAGATCACTGTACGCCTCTTTGAAATTCATCTTGTTTCTGTTTGCGCCGAAAGAAAATGTCCTGCAGCACGGTAATTAATTTGAGAAAACCGGATTTTGCAATGGAGATATTACGGTGTTGTTGCTTCTATGTTTGAAGACTTCAGTTGTGCAAATTCATCACTTGGCTTGCGTTCCTGAGAGCATGCCCACCCCCACTCACCACACCTGGCCGGGGTGGGTTTGGCAGAGGCCAGGAGGCTGAGCATCCCCCTTTCCCACTCGCCAAACAATTTCTCTGATTCCGGACGCATTAGATCATTCCAATTCTTCCTCAGCATCCAGTGGATGAGGAAATTTTTCCAGAGCCCAGAGTTGACTAGCTGATGAATCTGGAGCCAATGGAATTGAGAGATGTTGGACTTTTTTGGAAAAAACAAGGCGCCTTCAATGTTGGAGGAGTTACTGAGCTAGTTGCCCAGCCCACGGTGGGGAGTCCCAGAGTCACAGTTGCGCAGCAAGTATATTGAGTCCGTCAGACTGCCTTGCCCGTGCCCATTTGGCCGGGCAACAGTGGCCATGCTCTAAGCTCCTTGCCATTTGGAGCTGGCTATGGAGCTCGCCATTACTTGAGACCCATGTCTGGAAGTAAGTTATTTTGGAGTAAGTTAACCCCTAAAGTCCCGTTGTCCCCTCGAGGGACAAAATGGATTTTGGGTAGGCTCTTATGGTCTCAATATTTATCATAATTTTCTGAATTTTTTTGTGAAGATGGAAAATCACATTAGCTTTCCGAAAATGTAATTTTTATTTCAATCGGTGCCCATAAGCAAAAGTTATGGCACAAAAATCCCAAATTTTAGTTCGGCGTGCAGACCTAAACCCTCACAAAAACTTTAAATTAAATTTTCTAAAAATTTGTTTCATATAGATTTTATTTTTATCCACATGGGAAGCTTTGATTCATTCCATTTGGATTTGTTATGCAAAAACTATGGACATTCTTATTTTTCGGGCAATTAGAGCATCTTCTTGAAAAAATAACTTGTAGGATTCATTTCTAAACCCAATTTTGACAATGTTTCAAAAAAAAAAGTTTCACAAGGTTAAGATTTCTTGCTAGAACAATCTCACCGTTGAGATTAGTATATTTCAACTTTATCTTAGAGCTATTAATGACTTAATTTTTCCTTCAATCTTGAACCTACTTCTACTTAACAATTTTTTAATGAGAGAAAACTAAGTGTGTGTTTTTTGAATTTTTTTTTCCTAGATTCTCAACTCAATTCTTCATCATATAAAATTAGAAATTCAAAATCATTAGAGCAAAAATTTTAAGTTAAGAAGGTTCAAAGCCAAAAAAAATAGTTGAGCAAGGTGCAAAAAAACTTGATTCCTTCACTTTAAATGCAAATATCTTGCAATCTACACGGTCAAAGTTTCTGAAATTTCTTCCACACATTCTTACACTAGTCTAGTACAAGATCCTACGGTTAAATATGCAAAAAACACATTAAAATTTTGTTTTTGCTCTTTGCTATAGAAATGGCAGTTTTGAGTGGTTTTTGATGGAAAAATGACCTTGGGACTTTAGGGGTTAAGGTAACATGCTCTAAAATCGCACACCCTATTCAAATGTACACTGCTTGTACATGTAACTATTTTATAGCCTTCAACAATGTACAAACAATGTACATTTTAGGGGGTGGGCGACTTTAGAGCCCTATGCCACTTCAACTTCAAAATTTCATAACTAATTCCAGAGAGCTCCAAAAAATCTGAAACGACTTGAGTTAGATGCCAATTCCTCTTGTCTTTCAAGGAAAATTTAGTGAAAAATATTTCGAGACGTTTCACCTCCCCAAAATTCAGTTTCAGCTCTTAGGTGGGCGATTTCTGAACCTGTTACCTTACAGTATTTCGGAGTAGTCAGTTGTGGCCTCGTGGGACGACATGGGTTCTTTTGCTTGCGTCCGAATCCAGCCAGTCGGCTTATAGTCAGAAAAGTCAACTTTCCTAATTCCTCCCCTTGCTGAGTGTGCACATGCCTTCCATTTAAAAAGTTATGGAGTACGGGGTATATAATAAATGGAACTGATGAAGTGCAGGGTGTGCAATTGTGCATCTGCACCGACATCTGTCCTTGGCCGCGCTCAGGATTTTTTCCTTTGATTTGTACCCGAGTAAAATAATAATTTGGCGCTTACTGCAATTTTAATTTGGGGTTTAAATCTATAATTAGAAACATACCCTGTGAAGTGTGAACTGCAGTCTGCCTACGGAATTCACCGACAATGTTCCTGGTGTGTTTTTTAGTTTATTAGTTTTTTAGTTGTTTTTTTCTATAACCATGTTCCTGGTGTTGAATACTTTTGTTTATGAGTTTTGTGATACAGTGTTAAGTTAGATCTGTACAATACGGTGGAAGCACCCAAAACCGTCAATATAAGCAATTCAGCATAGTTGGAGACACCTTTTCCTAAAAATAATATTTTTTAGCATTAGCAAGTGCAAATCATGAATATTGAAATAAATAAAAGATTTTTTGGATGTGGTATGTAATTTCTATGATTTTTTAAAGTGCTGGCTCCCTAGACCACTGAAACTATCACATAGGTGGATCCAAAACCGAAACTTGCAAAAATCAGTAGTCAACGAATGAGAGTTAGGCATGTGTCCTTCAAATGCATTAGTGAATCAAAGTTAAACATTTCAAGGACACATTAATGGGAAGTTTAGGAACAGATTTAGTGACACTCTATGGTACAGTAATGGAAACAGGGATTTAGTGATGCTCTAATGGTACAGGAATGGGTGTTTTTACCTTAGATGATGTTTGAGACTTTGGGTTCGATTTTTCCTGAGGGTGACTGTGATGGATCTGACATCGATTGAGCATTTGACAAGTGTATTCCCTGTATTGAAATGACAGTGGCTGATATGGTAATTCAAGTGGAAGTAACGTAAAGTAAAGTAGGAGGTCTATAAAGTGCCTATTTGGAGCTTTGTGGAATTAGTTATGAATTTTTGAAGAAACGTAACAGTCATAAATATAAAAGCATCCACCTCTTGAAATGTACACTACTTGTACATTGCTGGTACAATGAGAAGCAAAATATACAAATAATGCACATTTAAGGAGGTGGAAGCTTTTAGAGCCGAGCACTTTTTGGACCTCCTATGCCTTTAGATGATCCTATTGGACACAAAATGACTTCCTTTGATCCCATGGGGGGAGTGATTTTTTTAATGTTAAATTTTACTTTATTATTCACATATGTGCAAATACAAGATAAGGGAATTTCAATTAAAATAATGTTTTTCTAATAAATTATGAACTTGTTATGATTTTTTGAAGTGTGATGCACCGAAACAACCTAGGAGAATCTATGGATTATTTTCTCAAAACCATTATAAAGTGCAATATTTACAATGGTCATGTTGCTAATCTAAAATAGAGATAATTGCCTCTTAAGACAATTGCCACATCAAAATCCTAGAATAATAATTTTTAATTACATCATAAGATGGAAGGTCTTACCTCTTTAAAGTTCTTTCATGTTTAAAGGTTCAAAACTACTTCAATATACTAGTTTCAAAAGGTAGGCTAAAATCTTCACTGATATTTATTTTTCAACAAATTCATCCATAGGATCCATTAGTTAACTTGTTAGAGTACACACTACTAAAATTTAATAATAAAAAACTTTACCAATTGCAAAATCATGATGCTTAAATTTCAAAAAGAAGTATTTTCAACTCTTCCAAAATGGTTAGGTTTCATCTCTAAAACTTTTTATCCAAAAATGTGTAGATCCTACAACATTCAACTCTCCATAATATGTTGAAGAAATTAGTTAGAAATAGAAATAAAATTTCAATAAAAATAATTTATAATAATACTTGAAAAATATATAGTAAGTAGAAAGAAGTAGAGAATGATTCAAAATACAAATTGTTGGTAATTTAGTTATGGAATTGAAAAATTCCAATCCCAATGGTTGTAATGTTGTAATTATAATGGATGTACATCCTATGATTTTATTTTCCCAAGAATATTAAAAATTCAGTTTAATAAAGAACTGCAAAGTTTATTTTAGAGTAGAGACCTAATAACTACCTTCAAATTAAAAATCTTCATAACTTTCGTTTCATTAAACAAAATGGAATGATTCAAATCTTTTTGCATATATTGTATATAATTCTAGAATACCAATTTCAAATTTATATTTTTTTAAGAAGTCATTTTTTCAGCTCCCCAGGTTGCATGTATTAAAAATAAGCTACATATATATCATACAATTATTTTTTAACCACCATATAGTCACATGGTGTATGAAAATTTCAAAGAAAAAAAATGAAAATTCCCTTCATAAATGGATGACCAAAAACTCTATGTTACCAAAAATGCTACTTGATCCTTTAGGGTCACTCAATCACTTTATTGCAATCACTCAAAATTTTGATTACAGGCATGCATTCAATATAAAGTCATCATCTAGCTATTCATATTGTCTATCTCATAACTATGTGGAATAAACAAAATGTGTGGAATGGGTTCTTCCTACATGGTTTACATTAACCCCTAAAGGACAGGGGATCCAGATTTCTAAAATTGTGAAAATCTATTATAAAATGCAACTTAAAACAATATTGTAATGATGACTCTCAAACAATAGTTGTAAAGTACTCCAAGAGTCCAAGTAGTATGATTTATAGATCACGTCCATACAATTAGATCAATAATTACACAAATCAATATTTTACAATAAAATTTGAAACCAAAAATTGAAAATTCCTTCTAAAATCAATTGTAAAATTGAATATTTATGATTTTTATAAGAATTTTTTCCTATAAGTTCAAAATGCTAAGTTCTAATCATAATGATTTTTGAAAATTTTTATTTTATTTTTTGATTCAAGTTGTTTTTGAAGGGTCATTTTTTAAACTAAAAAAGATACTTTTTGAGGCTAGACCTCCCAATACCCTTTGAACTGTAGAATATTTGCAAAGCAAAATCTTCATAATTTGAACCGTACAAATGTTAAAGAACAAATACAAGAATCTTTCAAAAAAATTGATGGATGAAAAAACGCATTATGGTGAGTTTGGGACGTGTTTCCGTTCATTTGTTGTTTAAAATCTGCACTCATGGTCCTTAAGGGGTTAAACATTTGTACATTCAAAATTCTACAATTAATCCACATGATAATGAGAGTTATTCAATAATGATGATGATGATCATAATAATCATAATAATTTGCAAGATATTTCATAATGTCATTACTGAGGCCATATTAGAAAAGGTTGAGCATATAAAAAAAGGTGAAAAAACATACATAAATTAGTCCAATTTTTTTTAGAAACTTGAATCAAAGAAACACTTCTAGAATAGTAATGTTGGGCACCAAGTTAATGTAATTTTACTAGGGCACATCTACTTTCAACACTTTGAAAATTCATAGTTTATTCATTTGGTGTCCACATATTGCACTGATTTATGAGAGAATATGGAATCTACTTTTGACTCCCAAACAAACTCAACAAAATGTTAGACAATGTAACAATAGAATACAATTTCAAGTGGTTTTAAAACAATCTTAAATAGAAAAGCTTGGAGATCCTTCAATAGTGTTGTTGTACCAAGAATAATTCCTTGTATACAATAGTGGCCTACAATCCATAGACAAGTTTGCATTCAAGAATATCTATAGAAATGAGCCGCGATTCATGGGAGGTAAAGGGTCTTCTACCTTAGAGTTCAAGAATGTTATGTATTTGGACTTACGAGTATGAAAAAGCCCATGACCAAAATGCTTTCTTACACCAAAGGAAGGTGAAAACTTGAAGTAATAATTTGTCTACATTTGGTTAGACTATTATTATAATAACTAAAGATGTGATTGTACATTATCACATGTGCAATGTTCATAGCCTACCAACAAGAATGAGGATTGTAGTAGGAGTGATCCATTTTCTCCTTTGCAGAAATGAACTGGAACCACAATGTACTAGATAAATTGCAGCATATTGCCAATTTGGCAGTATGGTGAAGTTGTTGGTGAGCCCATAAGGTGAGCGAGCTGGCCAAACTATAGTGCCAAATCGGCACTATCTACAGCTTCTCTGGCGTATTGTATGTCACCGAATTGGTAGGCCTGGCCAATTATAGTTGGCAGAATTGGTAGCCTATCTTATTTGCCAATTTTGGCCCCAAAAAATGACTAAAAAATGAGCAAAATGGAACAAACAATACATTATTGGTAGAGGTTTGAATGACTTTGAGCAGCGCATTGTCTAATGAGGAGGAAGGAGGACATCTAATGAGTACTATTCACAACTAATGCTATTACTTGGTAGGTTTGTAGTTGTCCCTTCCCTCCATTATATTGTTAAATGCGTCAATTTGAAGATAAGCTTATTAGAGCATCACCACCCGTCTTGTAAAATGTGGTGGTAAATAAGGTGGTGATTTGGCTTGCAAAATGGGGGACCATCCACTTTGCAAGCGGGGTTGAAATGCTCTACCCCACTCGTAACCTGTTAACATGTCAAGCTTGAGTGAATTGCAAGGTAAAAAAACAAAAAAGGTACGATACATAAGCTCTAAAAATGCAGCCCCTCCGTCATTCTTGTTGGGAAGGGAGTGAAGCGGTTATGTGAGGTTAACGAGTAAGGTAGGAGGCTGTAAAACGGAGCGGGCATTAAGAATGGACATGAGTTGGTTCTGAAATTGACTAGTATAGTCATTGAATGAATCAAGGAAAAAAACATTGTTAATTGCAAGAGCCAATCATTCTCTTCGCTTTCCCCATTTTTATTTAGAATTGTAAGTGAACCGTTTATGAAAGACCTAGGGTCAAAAATAGGGACCTATGACCCCTTTCATTTGAAAATTCATAAGTAATTCAAAAATGTTTGGAAAAATATGAAACCACTTGGGTTAGATTCCTCATCAATTTCTCTATGTCTGAAAAATGAGCTAAAAATATTGCCGTCCTAGGAAATACATGGAAAAGGCGGACCAGCCCTTAGATGCTCCATTTCTGAGCCTCCTACCTTAAAGGTTCCGAATTGTGAAGGAGTATAGGTTTTGAAATGTGAATGACTGAAGGTTCTAAATTGCTACTAAGGATCTAAAAGTGCTCTTTGGAATTTTGGAAGTTTTTGAAAGTGCTAAAGTTTAGAAAGTGTAGAAAAAAAGTCTGAATATGCTGTTTCAACTTTGCACGTCCAGTGAGACAGTTTTGCAATCCATCTTGGACAAGTCATCCATTTGGAAAGACAGGTGGGGATGCTCGTAGTCAATAAGGTAGGGGGCTGTAAAAGCGACCCTTTAAGAGCTGATTTGCATTTTGGGGGAAGCTAAACTGCTTAAAACAATTTTCAGTAAATTTTCGTGGTAAGAAAAATGGAATTGACATCTAACCCAAGTCGTTTCATATTTTTTGGACATTCATGGAATTAGTTATGAATTTTTGAAGTTGAAAACACAGTGGTTTCTAAAAGCGACCCCCTCCTGAAATGTACACTTGTGGTACATGTTACAAGGCAGAATCTACCAGATCGCATTTAGAGATCGCATTTAGAGACAGGTCGCTTTTACAGCCCCCTACCTTAGATAGCCGTGATGGTGAATGTCATTGGCCACCCTCCTCCTGTGGCTACTTATGTTATGGCAAATTGGCGATCACTGCGTCTTTACAACAAACATCTGTTAAGGTAGTATGGCCTAAAAGCGTCCATTTAAGGGCTGATCTGTCTTTTTCACAGGTTTCCATGAATAGAAATATTTTTGGATCATTTTCCAGAGAAAGAAAAATGGATGTGGAACGTTACACAAGTGGTTTCATATTTTTTGAATCATTTTTGAGTTACTTATGAATTTTAAAAAAACCCTGTTGTAGGCACCTATTTGTGACCCTAGGTCTTCCAAAATTTGACCTCTTGCAACTTCTAAAGTGATTTGAGTAAATGAAGGCCAATGATTGGCTCTTGCAATAAATAATGCTTTTCTCTCTATTCTCTCAATGGCTTGAGAGGTCCATTTAAGGATCACCTAATGTCCATTTCAGACCTAAATATAGGGTCAATTTGAAGAGGCCGCTCGCTTTTAGAGCAGACTACCTTAACCCTTAAAGGACATTTCATGTCCAAGCTTGGTCAAACGTCATTGGATTTCTACATTAAAACACATATCTCAAAATTTTAATATTTTTCACATGTAGTAATATATGTTTAAGATTTAGTCTCATTTTTTCATAATTAAAAACTTCAAATTTAATTTTGTATGATTTTTAAAAGAAATTTCTTTTTTTAAATCATAGTAATTACAAAAATGCTTAAAATAGTATGAAATTTTTAAAGAAAATGGAAATAATAGTGACAAACATCATGGTGTAATTGACGTACTCTTTAAGTTCATAGCAAGAGAAATTTGATAGAAAAGTTCAAAAGGTGGTGTATTTTGAGCTTTCAAGACACTCTCCTCGAAGTGTCACAAAAATTTCAATTTTGAAAATTTTGAAAAAAATTCAAATGGAGTAAAAAGTAGATTATTGGAGTTACATTTTGTTAATTAAGCTTAAAAGCATTTAAAATCAAAAACTAGGTGAAAAATGCTAATTTGACTTTCAAAATGCCCGTGGGGCTTGCAATGTCCTTTAAGGGTTAAGTTACACTAAGGTAGGAGGCTGTAAAACGGAGTGGGCATTAAGAATGGACCATATAGATCTCTGTAAAATGGACATGATTTGGTTCTAAAATTGACTAGAATAGTCATTGAATGAATCAAGGAAAAAAACATTATTAATTGCAAGAGCCAATCATTCTCTTTGCTTTCCCCATTTTTATTCAGAATTGCAAGTGAACCGTTTATGAAAGACCTAGGACCACAAATAGGGACCTACAACTCAACTCGTTTGAAAATTCATTAGTAATTCAAAAATGCTTGGAAAAATACGAAACCACTTGGGTAAGATTCCTCATCAACTTCTCTATGTCTGAAAAATGAGCTAAAAATAGTCCCGTCCAAAGAAATACACGAAAAAGGCGGACCAGCCCTTAGATGCTCCATTTCTGAGCCTCCTACCTTAGCTTTCCAAGGTCCACTCAACAAGGGAAAGCTCGGAAAGGTGCAGAACTGTGGATCCAGTCATCTGGATTTGAATCCTGTTTTTTGTTTTTGTTTTTTTTAGGGTTTCATGATCAAGCACTGATATTGTACTGAGAGTCTACCTACAGCAGAAATTTCAGGGAAAACTCTTTCCATGGGCTCAGAATTCAACTAATGAAGTTAAGACTGCTGGCTGCAATGTAAATGATGACTGGGAAAAAAGTCCTCAGCCACGTTTTGGGTGAGATTTTTTTGTTGACGGTAGCAGACTAGCAGCTATGGCAGGCCATACCGCCATACTGTTCTGTTGTAGGGAAGGGAAGCCAATTTAACTGTCTGTTGTCCTGCAAACTGCACGGTCAATCATGGGCGACCAAACCTTGCGTTTTGAGGTCGTCTACTGTTCAGTATGTAGGAGGCAACCCATTCCTGATCACCCCCATTCAGGCTATGTAAGGTAAAATAGCCTATTACGGACAGAATGGGGAGTTTGCCCTCATGTAATTGCTGAAATTTTTTAATTTTTTTTTCACTTAAAGACGAGTGATAGAAATGGCGAGAGCAATTGAAATTATAATTTTTTGACAAAGTGTGAATTTGTTATGAATTTTTGAAGTGCTCAGCCCATGTGGCCTAAAACAGTCTCTAGACTACCACAAAACCAACAAAAACTATATCCATAACGGTCATCTTACTCACCTAAAGCAGTCACAATATTTTCTAAAATGGAAGCCCTAAAACAATCACTTCTTACAATGAATTAACAGTGAAAAGCTGGAAGTTCCTATTGTGGTCTCTAGTCACTCCATTCTGGTTAGCTAAGACATTGATTGTGGTCCAAATCTCGTTCACTGGAAGAAAACCATAATGGGGTGAAGAAAAAATCATAATGGGGTCATTCATAGGTGTCCACAATGGGTCTTCTGTCCGTAATGGGCTGTTTTACCTTAGACTGTTCTCTTTCTGTGAAGGAGGAGAAGAACAGTGATTAAATTATGGCATGGTTCCCTAATGTTCACTGACAGCATGTGGTGTAAAACTTAGACTCAGGATTTTTTTAATTTTTTTTGAAACATGAACAATTTCCACTGATAATAGAAACGGTACATTAAACCAGAGAGCAAGCCCTCGACAATAAATGTTTAAACTTTTCTACTGCTTTATTAGACTTAGGATTTTATTTTTTATTTTCTTTGAAACCCGAAGTTTATTCCAAGAATTTAAAAGAACAAATGGTGGAAACCGAGGGCAGAGCCCTGGAGGCTTAGACTCAGGATTTTCTGGTGCATGCCATGTGGTATGCTTGGGCCCTGGGGTGACTCTGCAAGGCAGGCAGGTGACATTGCAAGGGCCACTTTGGCCAATTGCCAAAGCCTCGTGTTAAATGTTCAAGTCCAAAGTGTGTTCTTTTGGACACAAATAAAAAGAATTTCATGGCAAGGAAAGAACAAGGCCATGAGCTTACATTGCAAGCCCGGTGGGAAAAAAAGTAACTAAAAGACAAGAACAGATCCATGGATGATAGGTAAGCGTGGAAGTAGGAGAGTGAATTCTACCAATATCAATGTATTTCACACTGTCGAAGGAACATAAAAGTGCTTTCTATATTTTGGTGTTGTTGACTGCACCCACCCACCGATACATGTTAACTGGCCCAAGGTATGTATACCCATTGCGGATCCTTTTGGTCTGTGCACATTTTAGACTAATTAGATGTACAATTTTTTTTTATAGCAATAGAACAACAAATTCAAGAGTTTTCATGCATATTGTAGTCAACCCATTTTTTTGGGGAAAAAAACACATTATAGGTGGTCAAAGCAAAAACATGTAGCTTTGACCATATATCTATATAGAATATTTTCTTGTCTTTCTATTTTGGGTGTTAGAGTTGGATTTATAGAAGAGTTGAAAACCTACCTTTAGCTTCCTTTTGTATCCTTTGTATAAGGGTCTGTCTTGTTCTTCACTAGGCCACTTGTGGCTGGCACTAAAGTATTTTTCTCCTAGAATGAAATTTTGTTCATTTGTGAACAAAAAAAAAATTGTACAAGGGTTTTCATTAAGCCAACTTGGTGCATAATTAAGTTGAAAAGTCACCATTTTGTAAATTCAATGAGCACCATGATATTTCTACACATTGCAAATATTTCATTTATAATTTGACAATCTTTAGGGATAATTTTGGATTACCATTGCAACCGTGTAGGTACTCAAGAGAGCCACATTAATATCCAAATTGATGAAAATATTAGCCCCCCCCCCTCGGTACAACAATGAGAAACTATATGTTTTTGTTTTGGTCACCTGTAATAATTTTTTTTCCTCAAAAATACGTTGGCTCATATACATGTGGCAATTTTTTGATTTGTCGTTCTATTGCAATTTTATTGGTGAATCCAATCAATTTAAGGTAGGTACACTTGAAAATTGACATCTACTATTGAAGGAAAATTGAACATAGAGGAAATGTAAAATGGTAAGCATTAGAAGAACAAGTACAATGTGGAGTTGGGGGCCTTTTGGATAGTGAATACCTCTACTTATAGTACTATAGACGTGGCAACCTTACAAGTGGTCAATTTTGGATATTCTTTCTTTTATTTTAACTTCTTTTGTATGTCATGTTTTCATACTATTAGCGTCATTTTTCAATGTGCACCAAATAGATTTTGGCATCACCCACATTACACTTTTAGCCTCCTACATTTTGCATCTTTGAAAATTTGTAGCAATTCACAATGCTTCCAAAAAATATGGAACCACTTGCATTTTGATTCATAGTCCTTCACTAATGTACAAAAATTGTTGTTCATTTTCTAAAACATATCAATGAAGTCCACAAAGCTTATTTGTGTAATTTTAGGTGTAGTTACTTTAATCCCAATAGGACCAAGGCTATTTTGTTTGTCAGAAACCAATTAAAGTTGTCAATTTTGTTGCGTTCACCCAAGAAAATAAAATAAAAATAAGAATCTAAACATAGGATCTTGTATTTTATTTGTTTGAAATTATGTGTTAAATATTTTATAAATTTTGACTATATAGATTGGAAGATAATAGCATTCCAAGTTGGGATTTTTTTTTTGAACACTAGCTTGCAATTTCAAATGACTTTGAATGCCATTTGTGGAAATTTTTTGCACTACAAACTTTGAATTTTAAATTTTTTGTATTGAAAAATTGAGTAGAAAGCTTTAAAAAAAGTTTCAAAAGAAAAATCTTGATTTTTATTCTTTAAAAAATTATTAAGTAAAAGTAGGTCCAAGATTGAAAGAAAAACTAAATTGTTAATAATTTGAAGATGGGATAGAAATATAATAATCCCAATGGCGAGGTTGTTCTAATAAGTAACTTTAACCTTTAAAGGACAAAGGGGTGACCATGGAAATCATCCCTTTGGTTACCGTGTGAATCATTGGCTTAAGAAATAGCAAAAGTACTCATTGCCAAAAGTCAAACTCAGTGTAGAAGACCTCCCCTTTGCACAACAAAATTTTGAAGATAAATAGTTGCACTTTTGTCCTACACAAGAGATTCTTTGTCATTCATAGGACGCAAAACATCCGCCTCGACGTTTAAGGGTTAACCTTGTCAAACAATTTTTTGAAAGATTGTGAAAATTGCATTCAAAAATGAATCCTATAAGTTATTTTTTCATTAGATTGCCCCCCAAAATAAGATTGTTCATAACTTTCACATCACTAATCCAAATGGAATGAATCAAAACTTTACACTTAGACAAAAATAAGATCTATAAGATTGAAATTTAAAAAAGAAAATTATTCCCAGCGATTGGAAAATTATATTTAAGATGGCATAACTTTTGCACCTGGGCACCAATTGAAATAAAAATTATATTTCCACAAAGCTAATAAGTTTTTCTATCTTATGAGAAAGTTTTAAAATATTTCACTCAAATGGAGGTTACAAGAACATGCCGGAAATTCATTTTGTCCCTCGAGGGGACAATGATCCTTTAGGGGTTAAATATGTGCAATGATAGAAAGGTGACACCAATGCGTCATCCTTCCTTACTAACAATTGTGGGGTGGGCACCATAATTTGTAAATCATGAGATTTTGGTTCCAATTTAATGTCTCGTCTATTATCCAATCACTATAATTAGGAGTATTTTGTACAATTAATGGATTGAAAGCTCATTGTTGCTTCAACTACTAAGCAATTAGCAGTGCAATTGAACTTCAATATATAAAATGTAGAAGTTTGTGCCTCAATGGTGTATGAGCAACCTTCAAGGTTTGTAGATGACACTAACCTGTATCTAGCCAAGACTATTGAGAACCTCAATAGAGCCAAAGAAGCCTTAGATCTATTTGCCATTGCTTCAGGCTCGGAAATTAATTGGCATAAAAATGACGCTATATGGATTAGTAGCTCCTTGAAATCATTTAAATGGTGTGTGGAAAACCATCTCTAATTTCTGGCACTAGGTGAGTCCACCAAATATCTTGGCTTTTTGTATTGAATTTCAAGTCCCAACTAAGTAAAGATTTTAAATTGCACTCCATAACCTTAAACAAAAACTTGCTTATTGGAGTGCAACTAAATTATCACTTGCTAGTCGGATCCTTATTACTAACCAAGTACTAGTTGCATCAATATAGTACCTATTATGGTGTTGAACCTCCCACGTGGACATAATTTTGAAAGTCAAGAGTCTTATCCTCAACTACATATGATAAGGGAAAAGTAGAAAATGTAAGGCCAAGGTTGAATGGGACTCCCTCCTTCAATCAAATTTGCCAAGGAAGAATTAAACTAATCAACCCTTAACTACAAATGCAAGCTTTTTTGGCTAAACTAATGATTAGAGTCTTATTGCACAGGAACACTCCATGAACTATCACTGGCTAAACTATCATTTGCTTATTGTATGCGTATGGTAGCACTTGGATGAAGAGGAATATCATCACTACAAGAGAAAGGTGTGTGTGTGTTTTAAGTGAGTTTTTAAGTATAGTCCTAGACATATGATTTTAAGTAATGACCTTTAAGGAGATTTTCAAGCAAAATTTTATTTAAAACACATGCATTTTAAGTAAAATTTTGCTGAAAATCTCCTTAAAGGTCATTATTTAAAATCATATGTCTAGGACTATACTTAAAAACTCACTTAAAACACCCCTTTTTCTTGTAGTGCATTAAGATATGAGATCTCTAGGAATTCGCCAACCGCAAATGGAAGCAAGGTGAAAATTTGAGATCCATCATTGGCCACAAGCTTCTCATAGACTATAAAAGAGGAAGTGATCACTGCAATTCCAAGTACCTAGTCCACAACTCAATCACTGCCATTTAAAGCCTGTAAATGGATCATGAAGTACCCTCCTCAATCCAACATTATCTTATATCAAATGAAAGGACCTTATACATGTATGCGCTTCTACCACTTCCATCTACACTTTTATAGGAACTAAGAGGACAAGGATTCTTACAACTTGATTGGCAAAGAGTTGTGGAGGGATATAGTCATCAGGAGATCTCAGCAGTACAAAACGCATTCAAAATGAACCCAAAATCCCATTATGAAAGCTTTAACAATTTAGTAATGAAATCATGCTCAAACACTTATTCGGACAGAATTGCCTTAAGGTTGCATCCTTCCACCAAAGTTAATCCTTGAAGGATGTTGAAGACCAAAAGAGTCTCATAGATGACTTCATTGTTCACTGTAGAAACAAAAAAAATGCACCTATTGGTTCAATAATTGGAGCATTTTGGTGACTACCTTGGTCATGGGGGATCGCGTCCTTCAAGGATTAACCCTTAAACGACGGGCTCATAACCGTGGAAATCATTTGTTTTGTCACCGTGTGGATTGTTGAATTAAAATAATGCAAAAGCACTCATTGGAAGTCAAGCTACTGTAGATTATCTTCCCTTTCCCCACAAAATTTGGAGGATGAATAGTTGCACTTCTGTCCTACACAGGAAATTCTCTTGTCATTCATCGGCCTCAAAACGTCCGCCGCGTCGTTCAAGGGTTAAAGAGCTTCGGATTTCCCCCTCCCAAATAGAGAAGAAATGAAAAGAAAATGTAAAACATGTGCTGCATCTCCAGAACAAACTCCTAAGCAGGTTCTCAGTTGCCCCAAGAGCGAGGAAGCCGAACGTGGTTCCGTGGTCAAGCAAACTGAAGTTATGTCCGCCCTGAGTCGCTAATCTCGTCTCCGCTCCACGTGACACCATCCGCCGACGCATCATCGCACATGGGCCAGCAGGCCCCGCCATCGCCAGCAGGCCCCGAGTCCCGGGAACAACACCTCCTCCTTCGGGCAACCCCGCAACTGCTCTCGCTATCTTTGTCCCCTGCCTGCCCTGGCCAGCACTCCACCTCGTCTCAGTCTTCCATTCCATTCCAAATCTTCGAATTGACCCACTCGCCGTTCAATTCCACCCCCAATCGCCCCATGCCACCTCTCGAACATTCCTTCCCCGAACTGATCTCGTGACGGCCCCAAACATCCATGAATTCGGCATTGGGTTCAGCGATCGCGAGATGCAGAGGATTTAAACGAGGGTTGCAATTGTACGGCACTTGTGACGATCGGAATTGGAGGTTCTTGCGGCATGAGGTTTTCTATTTTCGCGGCAGGGGATCGCGTGGTCGCCCGGTTTTAAGGAGGCTTGTGGCGTGGTAATGCATGCGCCGGCGTGAGTGGGAGGCTTGATGAGGCGGATTATTTGAACAGGTTTGTAGTTCTCCGGGGTTTGGAGTCTTTCGGCATGTGGGTTTTAGAATTGCCGTTCAAGTCGTGCATGGTGGTGGAGAAGCCCGTGCAGGGAAGTGCGGAAATGCAGGGAGGGAATTGAATGGAGGTTGAGAGGGTGGGAATCATGTCATGGGAGGAGAAATTAAAGGCGAGGAGGAAAGGTTTCAGTGCGTTGTTTGTTTCCTCTGTTTGTTTCTGTAGGTGAACGTCGCGCTGTGGCAGTATGTTAGGTGGATTAGTGTTCAATTTGGGATCAGCAAATTAACGAGAGGGCCGGGCCTGCACTATCTGATGAGTTTTGGAGTGAGTTGTGACCGTACGTGGCATGTGTTTGTACGCGATGGGCCGGGGTGCTTTCTTGCTGATCAGTTTCAAGGCGACTGCTTAATTCTAGTGGCATAGTCATCCCGAAAGTCCACGTCTTTTGTCTTCTCATGACGAGTTGCAATAGCGGTAGTGGTTGATGAAGCGATTGGGCTTGAGCGTTACCTCGGGGACTTCAAATTTAGAGTCGGATATTGAGTTTCTTGCGATCAAAAGAAAACGCTTGTGAAGATCAGGCACGGCACAATGCAAACAAAATTGCCTAGAGCAGTTATCCGGTCGATTACAGCCGGCCTGAGCTGCACAGGAGGGAATTAAATCCTGTTCTTTGTGTACGTGGACGCTGAGAACCTCCCTCGCGATTCTTGTCCTTAAGGCTTGTCAGTCGATTGACGGTGATTGCCGTCAGGGTAATTGCCATCAGAGTGGCGGTCGCGCGAACATACTTGATGTCAGTTCAGCTATGGTATATTCCGTATCAGATATTTGCTGTTAGATGGCAAGGTTCTTGTGTAAGGCTGTTGCGATTACTACAGTTTGAGACCATGGTTTGAACATTATCGTCCTTTTGTCCTTTATTACGACGGTGTGAGGATAGTACTGGGCACGTAATCATGAATGGTTAGGCAGCCGCTGGGTAGGGTTAGGGTAAGTCATTGGAGCAGTAGGTTTTCGAAATTTTCAGCCATGGCTCCTACAACTCTATGTTGGAATAATCGCTAAGCCCTCGGGATGAAAGCTTCGAACTCCACTCCCATGTAGTCAGCCTGCCAGGGAAAGTGTGCCTGCTTCGCGGCAAAAACCAGCTAGCTGCCGCAACTGAGTTGAACAAGTAACCCGTCTTGTTGTCTGTGCTGCTTTTGATTTGAACCTCACTTGTATTCACTCTCGCTCCAGTTTCTGTAAATTTGTTATTCTCAACGTTAATTTGCACTTTGCAGGCATATGATCAAGTTTGGCAGAAGTGTTTTGGATTGTAGACAATTTTGACGTGAACATCAGAGGAAGAAAAGTACTTAAAATGCTCCATCCAAGGTCAGGTACGAGTAGTTCATTACAAGCTAGCTATTGCATCATCGGCTCGACCACGGTGACTATGTGGTCGCCGCAATCATCAATTTTCCAATTGCTACTGTGCTTACCCTATTTTCGTACACTTTGATTTGCCCAGTTCTGCAAACACTGTTTCCCTGACAGGAGATGAGACCAGGTCGTCGCCAGCTAGGTTTTCATTGATTGCTTGTAAGTAGAGCGAGACAACATGTATGTCTCTCAATCGATCAGCAGGCAGTACGTACTTAATTATTTTGGCTGCAGTGAATTACATTGCGAGAACCTGACGAGAGTCTTTGGGCCGTTGCTGCAGAAACTGGTGATGCCGTGGAGCAAGAGAAGTGTCTTCGGTTCTGGTGGATACCAAACTGAAAAGTTGGTTGGAGTTTAAACTGTTAGTAATCGAGCTCGTCAGGTATGGAATGACGAGCACCTTGAAGGGCGATTTAAGTATGCAGATCTTATTATGTCTTGAAGTGATCCGGAAATGAGGAGGATCGAAGTGTGGTTATTCCTTCAAGACGTACCATGTAGTTCGCTGCAGTAACGATGTGACAAGTGTTGGTTGTAGCTTGCAGATATTTGAAGGGGTGGGGCTAGGAGATGGGTTGGCTGGACACCAAATTCTGACCCGAATCAGGCATTCCCCTCTCTCCCAGACAGCAGAGAATCAAGAAATTCACGGAGTGGCGGGTAAAGCGCATAACCTATTCAAAACAGCTTTGGTTTGTGAGCTTCGGAATACTGATTGCTCGACAAGAATTCCGAAGGCCAGGCACTCTAGCGCCTGCCATTTCTTGTTCCAAGTGTCCAACTCATGCCTTGCTATGTCATTGTAATCCAATACGCCGACCGTCGTGCGGTTCAAGCAAAGAATTGCCAGTTGTGCTGCAAGCGAAGGTGTGCCATCAAGGGAGCTGTCAAGAAGAGAATGGTTTTTTATATGGCTCCATCATATGACATCTTCTGGAACATGATACCAATTTGCGTTTAGAAGAAATGTGAGCATAGGTTTGAGCGGAAATCTCCAGTACAAACAACTCGCATCAAATGAACTTCCGCGACGAGGAGGTGCACCCCGTGGTAATTTGCCTTTCCCATTCCAGTATTAACTAAATAACTTAATCTTAAATTCCCGGTCTTGTGGAAGGAATAATTTTAAAATAATTCTGGTGAAGGACGACGAAATATGAGAGCTGTCCGATCCTTTGTCTGTTGTGACCTCTGGCTGGCCGACGTATCAGTGGAACCTTGTATTTTTTCTTTTCTTTAACCGTTTAACGCCTTAATCCTCTTTGAATTTTTGCACGTTTTGGCTTATTATCATTGAATGAATATATAATATATCACAAGTTGATTATATAAAAAAGATTTTCTCAAAAGATTCAAATCTTATTTTGGATGAAGAAGAATTCATTTGGACGAAACTATGCCGTGAAGCATTCTGTTCATCATCCAGAATGTGAATTTTAGGAGCTCTTAGGGGTTAAAGCAATGGGCTCGCGACTCACTGACCCTCTCTGGCTGGTCCTGGCTGTCGTTTCACTTTTTTTTCTTTTTTTTTGGACAGAAAGTTATGGTTCCCATCCAAGGTAATTTATTCTAGATAAGCATATTTCGAGGGCTTGAGGCTTCTGGTTTATGGCAATATAATAACGCTGGGAGAGTGAATGGATGACCAGGACAAGGGGAAACGAGTTTTATCGGCAGCCAACCAGGAGCTTCCAATTAGTGTTTTGAAGGTTCCAGACGGCAATCCACAGAGACCGCCATTTAGCAGTATCCAGAAGCGCCCCGTAGACGGCTTACATAAGCTGCCGGTCGTAATTGACAGGTTTGGAGCAATCAACCTTCTTCCAAAGGACAAGTTTGGTGCAGTTCAAGAATGGGATGATAACCAATCCTCAAGCTTTGGTTCTACTTACAGCGGCCGGTTTGAGAATGCAGAAGAGTCAACTGGATCCTTTAATATTGCAATAGATAACAAGAAGAATTTAGAGGAAGCCTGGGAAAAACATCATCACATAGAATCTGCTAGTCTCTCCGTGAATGAATCTGGATGGGGAAAGAACCAGCTGGATTATTCTATTTCAGCGGCTACAAGCAATCCTTGTTCGAGTAGAGTATATGATGGTTCCCACTCAAATTCAACAACTTATACTTGCACACTCGAGCAAGCCTCAAACTACAACGAGGGCGACAACGAAAGCGGACTCGGAGGCCCTCCTATCAAACGTCTCCGCGATTCATCTAGATCTGTAAGAATTCTCTGCTATTCCCAGAAGTTTACGCCCTTGAGATGCTGTAGCATTATGCCTGAAATGACCATGGTCAGAAATTCTTTGCACGCAATTGTATTAGTCCCTTTACTATCACGATAAGCCAATTATGAGTTATGTTGAACTCATTAACTTCGCGAAAGTCAGAAAGCTAGACACTGCGATGGGCAATATTTGAGATTGGCGAACGTCATTGTCTAGTTACAAGTGTCTCAATGAGTACATTGTGGTTCATGGTGCAGAGTTTCTGTAAATTTTCCATTTGACATGTATCATTAGCTGTTGATTGGGCTGACTTGTGAATTTTTTTATTGAGTATAGGATGAGGAGAAAAGGATCAGAACAAAATATGTACATTTCCAATCCCCAGAGCCCGTATTTGCTGAAGGCACAGCATCCCATGCGTCCGGCGTTGATGACCTGTTGCCGAATACAGGCGTAGGACAGAGTTTTGACACTCGGAAAATACCTGTGCCTACAGTTCCACATATCAGTTGCAATTTTGGCGAGTCAAGATTGCAATCAGCTGGACTCTCTTCAACGTCTCGCAATCCTCCTCAGCCTTTTGGCATTCCAATTCCTTCTCAATCTCTTGACCTCAATGAGTTACCATTGCCTTCGATTGGAGAAGATTCAAGGAGTTCCGGCAACTCTTTGGGGTCAGAGGATAGATCAGCTCGTGAAATTCGTTACAATTACAAATTCGCATCGATTGGTCGCCAGGCATATTTACGAAAGCGCATGGAGGAGCGGCAAAGAATCCAGGTAGGTCCCTGAAACTTAAATTTCGTTAAATTGGCGGAATTCCACGACGTTGGCACTTCTCAGGGCGTGCAGCCTGAAACGTAAATATGTTTAAGTCTCAGTTTTTGGAGCTTTGTGTGGATAAATGTCACAATTTATGGCACCCATAACCGCGCCAATTCAACGAATTTGACATCCTGAGATTTTTAGTTACAAGTTGGGAATCATACGATTTTATTTTAGGAAACTAATCACTCGAATCTTTTAGAATATCGAAAAAGAACCTTTGCCCATGGATTTTATCGATAATTATTCTTTTTCATCAGCTGACCATACCATATCGACTTTGTGGGCTCAAGGATGCGACTCCGGTGATCACCGGTCTGCCGGAGACCCATGGAGCGGAACGATGCCGCCATGTTGTATCTCCAGAGGTGAGCGCTTTCAACCTTCATCACGGAGTGGTGGTCAACAGAAGTAGCCAGTTCTAAGTGAGATTGGTGATACTGATGGGCCATAGAACTAACTTGCTCAAGTTCGACAACAAAGAACTTATTGAACTCGTAATTTGAAATTTTTACGCAGGACCTGGTATGGTTGAATGTTCGAAATTATTGCGGTATGGTACTTGACCGGGAGACCGGGGCTGTTCTAGGAACAGCGGTTCTTTTCATACCCACCTCTGACTCCAAGAATCGCAAGAATGCCTGGGTGACGAGCGTGAACACTGTGGAGGGCCGATGGGAGGTGGTCATAAAAGATAGCAAAGGGGAAATCCAAGTGGCAAAGCTCATGCTAACAAGCACCGCATTTGGCCTTGCTTTCTTCAGCGTCCGCACTTGGCAGAAGACTTTCGCGCTAGCCTTCCTGAATATGGTCGCTGGTCAGGCTAGCCTTCCGCATCGGATGTCCGTGGACGCTGAGCGAGGAGATCAAGTCTACGTCTTCGGGTGACTATTTCTGAAGTCTTCCTCATGAGTTAGCAGCCATAGTAGAAAAGTAAAAATTGCCTCAGTCCAACTTTTATGTTTCTGGAGGATGGATCGCGGTGTGGGTGTGTGTATCATCAGCTCGTATATAACAAGGTTCATGCGTTTTAATATGCATATTCCCAACTGTTATTTTGTGCAGATATGAGGAGCCCTGGGAGTCGGAAGTAGGCAAAATAGCAGATATTAGGGTCCGACCTGGAAAAATTACAGAAGCAGGCAACATGGAGATTGTAATGGTGGACTTCACCAAAGGCCGATTAGGAGGTTCCATTACGACCGCGGCTGGATTCAGCGGAGGCCTAGTGGCGCGAGCAGACGGGCTCTGGGCCGGTGTTATTACCGGCCAAACGATGCCCGGACACCCATCCCGGATTGATTTTTGTTCTGCCTACAATGTCTACTCCTTCCTTGAGGAACTTTAGTTAATAATGGATCGATCCATCCATCCATCCATCGTACAGTCACTCGGAAAGACTCACTCTTGCCCTACATTAATTACACAAGAACACCATTGCCCTGGTGCGAACAAATTTGAAGAGTTCATCATTGGCAGCAATCTTCCAGCTCTTAGCTTTACGATTTCTGTCATATTTACGAAGACTTGGTTCCATTGGCAACTTAGCAATTCCTTCCTGAAGGCCGAGCCACTCTGGCACATCCGCACAATTGACACCCATGGCGTTTTACAAGTGGGGGCTTTTACTTGTTTAAGACTGAGTAGTTATGTTGAGTTGTCATAATCGATTTCTGTTCCGTTTCAATCTGAATGTCTTTCAAAACAGAGTCTCCAAACTATGTACAGTATCTTGAGTGGTGGAGAGATTATGTTAGTTGAACACATAGGTCACTTTGAGCACAGTTCTTGTCCTCCAATTCTACAAAGAAACAGTTTTCTTCTTCATCCATTCTCAACCGGTTGCTATGGCTAGTGTGGACCTAGCATAATACATGAGCACAGTAGACACAAAATAGAGAGTAGACAGGTTGGTAATTCTTGAGAAGTCCCAGCCTTCCTTGTAAAGCAAGTGTCTTGGTAATACAGTTGTTGTAAATGTGGATAAATAAATTTCGTATTCTTGAATTCAAAATGGATTGAATTTTCAAACGCTCAGTGCAGTCTTTGAGTGACAGTTAGTCCATCTATCCAAAAATTAACTCTCCAAATTGGAAAATGAAACAAAGCTCACACCAAAACCTTGCAAATAGTGGCATTATTGTCTCTCTTTTTCCCATATGTACCACTCTATTCTACACCAAAAGTTCTGTAATCTACAATCCAGCAAGTTGCCAAAATTATGTACCACTGCCATTACTTCGCAATCAGTCTTACAACCTAGAAACCACATATCACCTAGTTATGAAACCCCGACCTATTAACAATGCATGCATGCATGTGAGATTGCTTCCTAGCGCAAGGTGATTACTTCTTTGAATAGGTGGATCAAATATTGAAATTGCTATTGAAGAAATTGAGCACAAAGTCAACAATATACTTGAAGTGTTAGAGATTTACTATTAAAGAAAAGTAATGATGTTTTCATGATAAAATCTTTGATCATTTTGTAATAATCAATATAAGATGAATTACAATCAATCCTTAATCCCTACAATCCCAAGGCCTTTTTTTCATAAAAAACGCTCAAAATTGCCATTTCTATTGCCAAGAGCAAAAAAACTTGAAAATTGTTTATTTTGCATATCTAATTGTGGGATCTTGCACTAGATTGGTATAAAAATATGTGGAAGAAGCTTCGAAAACTTTAACTACAAAGATTGCAAGATATTTGCGTTTGAGGTGAAGAATGCAAACAATTTTGCACCATGCTTGACTAGATTATAAGACTTTTAATCTTCTTTAACTTAAAAAAAAATTCACTATCCATAAATTTCTCATCACTAGTCCAAATAGAATGAATCATAGCTTTCTATGAAGATTTTAAGTCTATAAAATTTAATTTCGAATTTTTGTGATTATTTTAGTGTTGCATAACAAATTGCTTTTTGAGCTTAAGGTGGCATAACTTTTTTCCCTAGGCACCTATTGAAACAAAAATTATATTCCTAGAAAGTTATATTTATAAATATATTATTCCAAATTTGACCATTTCTATTCAAGATGCTCAACATCTCATTGGTCAACCTGAACCATTTCCAAACTCTTTGACCAATGAAATTTTTTTATATTCTTGGCTTGACTCAAATGTAAAGCCGCCCTATGAGATGAGATGGGAGGGGACCTCTCACCTTCCCGTCCACGAAAGAAGCGCTTCCCATTTTGCATCTCTTCATGCTCACGCAGGATTCCGGATGTCTGTTGATCACTTGCCCGACCTTCGCCCGAGGCAGGATTTCGTTAGGATGCTTCAACAGATCGCCGTAGCGGATTTGGCTGACGTCGAAACTCACAGTTCGAATGGATCCAGTATGCGATGTGAAATTCGCCTGAGTGTTGCTTATGTAAATCTCTGTTTTGTTCGCTTTGCTTTCTTTTCAAAGTATTTGAATCATTCGAGCGGGAGTAGACATCCAAGACGAAACGCTGTTGTTTCTTTTCTTTGCCACTTGCAGAGTGCACCATGATTGAGCTAGGTTTAGAGAATATTCAAGAGTTTGAAATTTGCCATGCTACGGTGAAGTGACTTAAGGCTGTTTTTTCAGTGACTATTTAATTAGCAGCTTCGAATCTTGAGAAGCTATGCTGTTGAATGTTCCTGAATATGGAGTGACTGGAGCGTATGTTTTTACTTAAATTTGGTTAATGTTAGTTTTGTAGCACGGATTGGTACTCGTTTGGAGAGTAAGCAAGAACTCGGGATGAGATTGAGGTATTTTGCCGAATGCGCGAGAGTGAATGTGATTTTATGAGGAGGAGAATGATAATGAGGCCATGAAAAGATTTTGTATCCGAAATTGGCTTACTTAAATCGTTTCCAGTGGTGGAGGACAATCTATTCTTGCACTTGTGAGTGTGTAGTGCAATTCATTTTTACAGTCTTGCTGGACAGAGCATGAGTAATGAAGGCGAAATCGCGAGTGAGGAAGTATCTTTATGGAATAAGCTTTCACCGGAGCTGCAGGATAGGGTGTTGGCGTTCTTGCCAGTTCTTGCATTCTTAAAGGTGCGCAGTGTGTGCAAGAAATGGGCCGCTTTACCGTCATCTCAAAGCTTTTGGAATCTGTGTATGCTGGTCAGTCCTCATCCCGCATATCTGCTCGTTTGTCGACGAGCACACACTTTTTGTGTCGCGTACGATGAATCTTTAAATAAATGGTATGATCTTGACCTTCGGTTTCTGGATCAATTGTGCCTTCCTCACTGGAAATCTCCAACCGGAGACGTATATCATTCCATTGAAGCAGTTTCAGGAGGTTTGTTCTTCATATGGTCACACAAAAGCGACGGCGATCCAAGCCTGTACAGTGTGTGCAACCCTGTGACAAGGGCTTGGCGGAAGCTTCCTAGTTTGCCGTATTATATTGTTCCTCTTGCGGTGGCAATGGTGACCGACAGCCGCACTATGGCCTACAAGATTTTCGTTGCTGCTGATTCCGCCCCGGAGACTTTCTTGAGTCCCATGGCAATGCAGGCACAAACATGTTCCAACTCACGCTTCCAAGTTGATTCTCCATAATACTCTACAAAATTTGGCTGCATTATTATGTGAATTGAGCATACATCATTGCTTTCATAGATATTCACGAGGACGTGCTTGTGTGTTTCCACATTATCTATAACCTCTTCTAGTGAGCGCGCAGGTTTATGATTCGACTACGCAGTGCTGGCAGAGGCTCAGACTCATGCCTCCATTCCTCGACATTGTTTGGTCCTCCGCCGTATGCAACGAAGTCATGTACGTCCTCAGTTTTGATCCTTGTGACCTCTGGTCTTACGACTTGAACCGCGACGTCTGGAACAAGGTTGAAATACAAGTGCCCTATTCTTTGAGCATGACTCTCTTGGTAAATTGTGGCGGAACCTTATACCTTGTGGGCGAAGTCCGAGGACGAAATCCGAGGTGCATCTCAATCTGGCAGTTCAACATGGCAGCAAGAACTTGTTTAGAAGTTTCGCAGATTCCTCAGCCTCTTTTTGAGGACTTTGCTACCGATGAAACCTACGGGATGTGGTCAGCTATTGGACACAACACCGGCATAGCCTTCAAGAACGGCGTGATGAGGACGTTGATGTATAATGTGGTCAAACAATCTGTCCACTGGCTACCAGATTGTCAAGGCAACTTTGAATACGATAATGGCTACTCTGTTTATGGTCACTCAACCTCATTGCGTTTTGAAGCCACAGTCTAGTCGCTCCACGAACTTCGATTGATGAGGTAGGTCTCTCGATCACTCGATCTAAACTTGAGATTTTTCAGACTCCTTATCAAAATTGAGGTTCTTGCAACAATTGATGCTGGATGTACCAGGAATATATTATCCCCGCCATCGTCAGATTGTCAAGGATTCATGACATGGCTTTCAAAGAACCAAGGCAGGCCCTTCTCAAAAAAAGCTCTTTGCTACCTATGCTGACCAAACTGGTACGTTGAGTCTTTCTGATAATCCTTCAATCATCAGTCTATAATGTTTTTGTGGAATGCAGTAGGGTTTCAAGAATCTGAAGTACGCAAACTATAACCTTAACTAAGACAAGAGAAGAAGACCACTTAACCCTTAAAGAATGGAGTCTATGACCATGTGAACAACCTCAATATCCGTTGCTTTGTATGCTCTTTTTTTGCCACCAATTATAAGTGGAACTTATTTTATTTTATGTTTAGAGATGAAATCACACATCTTCTATAAGTCATAAATTTATTTATTTTCTGTGAAAATTTGAAATTATCATGATTTTTTCAAGTAAGACTGAAGAAAATTCATGTAAAATACAATGTGTGCTTGAAATTTTGAAAATTGCACCATAATTGTATATTATAGTTTGTAACACTATGGTGTAATCCAAAATTTTGTATCATTTTATAATTAGAAATATAGCATACCACGGTTATAGGTCCAAAGTTCAAATAGCTATACATAGTTTAATTTTTCAATTATTTCAAAATTTTGAGTTGGAATAAATATTAGACTTAGTTAAATTCATTTTGTGAGGAGAAATAAAATTCAAATAAGATCATTTTTTTTGCAAAATTGAGATTTTAAGCAAGGAGGTACAAATTGGCAAAATATACTGAAAAATAATTTTTTGTGATCCATTTTTTTTAGCATCTTCTTTCTTAGAGTCAATAACACCTCAATGAGGGAATTTTGACCAACCTTTGTTATATATATAAAAAGTGCTCTCACAAAATTGGATGAAAAAATATAATTCTTCATCATATTTTGCTCATCTGAAATCATCCAAGGGCCACTTTGTAACTCCGTGGTCTTTAAGGATTAAGTGAGGTTTGCTTGTGATTACATTTATATATAATACATATTGCTAAGTTGACTACCATAGTTGACTTGTTAAATTCACTTGCGCAATTACTATGGGCTCCGTTGGATTTAACATTGACTTGACATAATTTTTTACTGGCTACAAAAACTTTATGTACCCATAGATGACATTGTCTTAACCAATTTTATTTTTAATAAGTAACTAAAAAAAGATACTCTTACACTAGTAGAAAAGAGGTCTGAGGATATCAAGCTTTAGAGAGTTTGGCTCCAGAGGCCATTTGTAGAGAGAGAAAGAAAGAAATTCAAGAAGACTTCATATTAACTAAGTGGTTTTTTTGAATAAGGGAAGGAGCCCATTTGCACTTATAGATCAAAATTAAAAAAATTTAAATTATTTTTGGTATACAATAATTGAAATAAAGAAGGTAAGAAATAAAGTTTTTTAGTTATGATTTGACTTGAATTTGACCCTCTAATGAACAAAAAAATTCAATCTTGAAAATTCTTGATCCCAAAAGACATCTGTTAGAAGGATTTTGCAAGTTCAAGGGGATTATCAAAGTAGAATTTGAATATCAATATCAATATCAAGTAGAATTTAAATGCTTTTAAGTTTAATTGAATAAAAAAATTCCCAATAATTTTTTTCTATTCCATTTTAATTTTTTTCAAAACTATTAAATTTGTATTTTTTGTTGTATATTAAAGGTAGCATCTTGAAAGCTTAAATTATACCATTTTGGAACTTGTTTTATAAAATTATTCTTGGTGTGAGCCTAAGGAATATGAAATTTATACCATTATGTTATCATTAATGTCTATCATTTTCTTAAAAAATTTGTACTATTTTAAGCATTTTTACAAGTACTAAGATTTTTAAGAAGACATAAGTTTCAAAAATCATATAATATTAATTTTATGGTTTTAATTATAAAAAATAGAAAAAAATCGTATATATATATATTAATACATTAGAAAAATATCAAATATTTGAAATACGTATTTTAGTACAAAAACTTAAAGAAGTGAATCCAAGCAGGAAGTTGATTTGTCCTTTAATCCTTAAATTTCTTGGCCATTTTGAAGGTGCTTTGGAACTTGATTTTGTAAGTTACAAAGGGTTGAAGCTCAAAGGACAATGAGTCATTTTTAGGCAAAATTAACCGTAGGATTTTGTAGGAAGCCAAGTCCTTATCATCTCTATAAAGTTTGGTTTCAATCCAAGTCATAAATTGGAAGATTACAACGTAAAAGTGAAGGGTACTACAAGGAAATCAATATTTTGGAGTAGTCAAAATGGGGCTTTGACTGGCTCTTTTAGACACATAACATTTTTAAAAATTAGCATCCTACGCTTTGTTTCAAGGTAACCAAGTTCCACATGCATGGAAACAAGTTTTGTATTTTTAGGACCAAAAATGAGAGAGAAAATGGTTTTACAATAGTGACCACTTTATTGAAATTTCAAAAATTATGAGAGAAATAGAAGATTTGTCACAAATCTGGAGCCAAAATTCAAGATCAAACATGGTAGTGTGAAGGAACACAAGAAAAGACACATAATAGAGAATTTTTTGAAAAACAGCTCAAATCCGAGTGCAAAATGTGTATTTCAATGGTTATTTGTACCCAAAGACCGGGCAAAATTAAAAAAGGGAGAGGGCAATGCCGCTCCAAGTCTAATCTACTATTGGGCACCTCATTGAAAAGGATCATGAATGGTCTACGCTAAGAACTCATTAGAATTTCAAGCCACGCGTTGCTTCTAAAAGCGCGCCAAAAATTGCCAACCACCTCTCTCCCATTCCAAAGGTTGGGCCTGGCCTTGCTAATACCGGACAGTACAATTTTGATCATGACTGCCCATGAACACATGCCTCTACCTCATTGTCCACAGTTCCTTAAAGCGATAACTATTTACTAGACCACCCACGCTTTGAAATTTTTGTAAATTCAATAGCGACTCTTCTTCTAAATCTGAAAACATCACTAGATAGCTAACTTGATTCCTTTGAGAATGAGCCCAAGTTTAGAAGTTGAGTGACTTTTTACGTTCCTAAGTTTAGAAATGGATGTTCTAAAAATGAACCCATTTTGGGTCGTTGAAAAATTTAAGGGTTAAAGATCCTTAAAGAATTTTATACAAATATGAAAGAATATTCTAATAATGAAATTGAAAAGTTGATATTTACATATTGGAGGATGAGCGCATTTTTCATAGGACATCATGAGAGTGTTTGATCAAAAAGCAATAAACAACCTATCCCACATCCATAATTGAATAATTAGTTACTTTCAACTCTCTAGAATTTGTCATTTTGAGTGAAAATTCCAAAACATAAATAATTACGACCTTTGTTTTTGGAATAGTAAATGTCCCTTAATATCAAAAACCAAAATGTAGAGATACTTTGCCAAATTGCTAAAAACTTGCCAAATGAAGGGATAAATAGCTTAGAAATAAATCAACATGGCTACGTTCAATATTAATACATGGAGAAAAGTTTTCGTAAACTACTTACATTTGTATAGTTGAAAGTTTCCAACTAATTACGAGTGGTGATGTTCTCTTGTGTCTCTTTTTCTAGTATCTCTTCTTCTAGTGTCTCCATGTTGTTTACAATACCATGGATTGCATCATCATGAAGCAAAGAACTTTGCAAGTATTTCCAAATTTGCCTTGACCACACTTCAAAGCTAATTTCTTTCTACTCATTGTGGATCTCTTAAGTTCCCTTGGTGACAAAAATAACTGGAATCTCTTCTTCCTGAAGCTTTGTATAGAATCAGATGCAATGGTTTGAATCTCTAAGTACATGGAAACTAGTACTCTACATCCAAGATTTGCTTCTTTACCTGATAAGATGTTGCAATATATAAGACTGATGGGTCTTCATTATTAAGTAATCATGCCATAATTCTAAAATCTTGAACTACTTCAAGCTCAGGGCGGTTTTTGAAAGCAATTAATAAGTTTCTAACAAAGCCAAACCACTTTAATCTGACGTCCCAATTTCTTATCATGTGCAAAGCATCATTTTAAACATCACCAACCTCCAATTTAATTGTTGCCATTTTGTCTATAAATAGTCATCAAAGTAATATCCTATGAATTTATGCAACCTTTCCGTCATCCTAGTGACGGCCCATAATTCTCTCTTGTTCTTTTTTGCTGCTAAGATGATGGGAGAATTATCAAAATATTAATATTAGTCTTGCAATATGGTCACACGCTATTTTCAAATAAAAAATCTTTAAGATAGCTTTTGGTTATGACTATCCAATTTAATATTAAAAAATCTTTGTTATTCATGTTCAGGATGCTTACTATCCACATTGCAATTGCCAACTTGGTTGAAGATTTCTATTGCACTTTCTCCATTTGAATCACTACTCTTAATTTTTTTTGTTATTGGTCTTATATTCTCATAGTAGATTTTGAAATATCGTCAATTCAAGCTAGTAGATGGCCACAAAGTGGCGTTGGTATTTGCATCAATGTAGGAGGCCTAGTTAGAATGTCAAGTCACCTTCTTTATGTTTACATTAGATTTGTGGAGTTGCCATATGTATTAAAGAAGAGGTGAAGTTAAATTAGAAAAAATTGAAGGAATTTGTACATATATTGAAGACTATCAAAGAAGAAGGCCATTGATGGTAATTTCATCCTGGAAGTTTTAGAGCTTACAATCCTCCATTATTTCTCTTTGCAACATCAACATTCAACAAAGATTCGCCGTTTATTTAATACATCCACTATAGTGACATGCCATTCGTGCTTCAAGCAATTACAAGTAGCCCTTCTATAGATGGGGATTACATCATTGTATGTGTCAAACTTATGGATTTTTCAAGATGATATCAAATGGTGTGGCAAAGAGCAAAGCAAAGTTGGGTCACCGACTAGCTATAAGGTCCTGAAATATGGATAGTTTTGATGGGGACAAATTTGTCACAAGAAGAGACATTGTTGTTGCAACATGTAGAAATTCATCGACAAGAGTAACCCACAATGTTATCGCGTTGTTTCTTCACAACGTCAAAGATATTTGAGACTGTTTTGTATAACTAACCACCTTCACCCAACTTGGATGCATATATGTGAGCATTTTATCTCTACCTTTGAGATAAAGCGGGCACAACCAAGTTCAATGTGCAAATTCCTAAGTTTAAATGTCTACGCATTTGATCCAATTGGCCTTTCAAACAATGAACAAATTTTTGTTGTTTCTAACTCCAAAGTATTTCAAATCTCACTTAACTCCCAATGGACCAAAGCCTTTTTGTCAAAAAAACACTCAAAACTATCAATTTCTTTTACAAGTGTAAAACTTTTAAAACTTTGGATTTTTTGCATATCTAACCATTTCAAAAAATTCAACATACAAGTTGTAAGATATTTGCATTTGAAGTGAACAAACCATTTTCTCTTGAACCTTGTCTCATTAGGTTTTATGACTTTGAATCTCTTTAGTTTAAATATTTTGGAAAATAGAATTTGAATTAAAAAATTTATATATTGAAAAATTGAGTTGAAAGTCTTGTGAAAAAAATTTACAAGAAAAAAAATTTAATTTTCATTCCTAAAAAAAATTAGTAGAAATAGGTATGACATAGAACAAAAAACTAAATCATTAATAGCTCTAAGATGGAATTGAAATAGACTCATCCCAATTATGAGATTTTTCTAGCAATAAAATTAAAATGTGTGGAGCTTTTTATTCTAAAAAATTATAAAAATAAAATTCAAAAATGGATCCTATAAGTTATTTTGTGAAGAAGATGTTCTGATTGCCCGCAAAACAAGATTCTCCATAACTTCTCATCATTAGTCCAAATAAATAAATCAAAGCTTTCCATATAGCAAAAAAAAAAATTTATGACAAATAAAATTTTACAAATTTTATTTTGAGATTTTGTGGGTTTTTTGTGTTACCTAGCAACCTCCATTTTAAACTTTAGGTAGCATGACTCTAGGTCCCAAACACCAATTGAAATAAAATTTATATTCCAAAAAAGTAATGAGTGTTTTTGTCTTCAAAAATAACTTCAAAAATTGTGCCAAAAATTGAGATTGTAGGAACGTGTCCAAATCTTCAAGAGTTCCCCGAGAGAACTCTTGCTCCTTTAGGGGTTAAAATAAATTAAAATTATAAAGTAAGTTTTTTGTGATTTTATCTATCCATAAGGGTAAATCATTCCTAATTAGAATTTTCTAATTTCTAATTTTAAGATTTGTGGTTGATTCTTCATCCAAAATTAATAGTCTAACTTTATCCAAGGTTAATAGTCTAGCTAACTTCATTTCAGGTTAATAGTCTAACTTCATTTGAACATATCTCTTCACTTGCTTTGACAATTCTTTATAGTTTTAGAAAGAATTTTCTACTTCTATAAGATTTCTACAATAATTCCTAAACTTTTAAAGTTCATGCACGATTAAATACTTATCCTTTTAGAATTTGGTATTTAGCATGCTTTTGAATGAAAGTGTTTTGTTTTTGTTATTTCAAATGGTTAGGATACTTTGTGTAGATTCTATAAAGGTGTCACACTTGATAATTGAACTTTACTACCATGAGTTAGAGGGATGACTTTTGATCATCCAAACTTCATCCAAGCTTTTTTCCTAGTTTAGTTATTCTTTTTGAGTTTTGTTAATAGATCTAGGCATACTACAACTTTTACTATGTGAAAGTGGGAGCACTTCTTGAATTCAATCTATCTTAAGGTTTTTCATCCATTCTTAGCTCAATGTAAATCTAAAATTCATCCTACTTTATCTCTTGCTCAAATTTCACTTGTTTTGGAATTTTATATGTTTTTGGAAATCCCTATCTTTAAACTATAAATATCTAAATTGTATCAAAGTTTTGTTTGTATATTCTAAGTCTCATGCAAACTAAATTTTTTAACCTTCTAATGTATATTATTTGGCATGTTTTTTAAGTTGAAGAATTTTGTTCATGGATTTTATTTGTGAATTTAAATGTCTAGAATATGCTTTGCCAATTTTTAAATGGTATTTCACTTGCTAATTAGACCTTTCTAATGTGAATAAAAGAGTTCTTTAGTTTCAAATGATTTATATTCACCAAAATTTCAACCAAATTTTTTTCTAGGTTTAGGATTTTCTTAGTTGTCCTTAATGGATTTTGGTGCCTTATGACTAATTCTATGTGAAAGTTGAAGTTCTTCCCAATTTTGCCCTAAATTTTGTTTTCTCATCCAAAACTAATCTAATAAATGACCAAATTTAACCTATACTATCTTCTTCAAGTTTTACTTGCTTTATAAGTGTTATATGCTTTTGAAAATCCCTCTACAAAATCTATGTGAATATATGTCTAATGCTTGACTTAGAGCTCACTCCGGAGTGTGATTCAGAGCCTAAATTTTCAATTAGCTACTTTGTTTCTTCTAAGAAGTAATTGGATAAATTTTGATGATCTTAGAAATAATCTACCAACTTACTTCCATTAGGAAATTCTAGAAGATATTCCAATTTTTTTCTAAATTTATACATGCCTTTGTGATTTTTATTTTAATTGAAAAATGACAAAATAAAGAGTTTTACATAATTATCCTATTGGAGCTAATTACTACTTCTCCGTTTTCCATCACCTTCAGCATGAGCGTGTCAACCGTCTCATCAAACTCCACGTTCTTGTTTGGTTGTTGTTTTCTGCTTATAGCATTAGTTTACAGTTTTACAAGGAGATTTTATAATCCAAACTTGGTTTTTCTCTATTCTATTTTTTGGCTATATCTCTATTTTTTCTTTTCTTTTCATGCTAATCTTTTTCTTTTTTTCTCTCTAAAGATTGACTAGATTTTAATCCTATGCCTCCTAAAGACTATGGCATGTGGCATGCAAATCTAATCTTGAAATAAAAGTCTAAGACTTTGGAAATGAAGATTAGAAACTTGTATGACTGGCTTGACTCAAATGGTTCAACTTTAGTGGACTTAAGTTACAATGGAGTGGACTTTGATGGGGAAAGAAATTGGTGACAAGCTTGTACCAAAGTCAATTCGGAAAGTTCAACAAGTATTGGATTAGTATGGATTCATGTAGCACCCCTTTCCATTTCATTACCAACTCCGTTTTCTTTCCTCTCACATTATTGAGCTCTTAATAAAGCAAAGACCCAATCAAAACACTTCATTTCTTTGGGCTCCAACCCAAAGTTTTTGGGTGTAAACAGGCCCTTAAAAGTCAAGCCTTCATAACACCTTGAAACCAAATCAAGACTCGGAGTTTGGAAAAAATTGAAACTAAGCACAAACTAAAGGGATGTAAGCTAAAGATTGGTTTCTAAGACATTAGAGGGATAAAGCTCTACCATTTAATGGAGTTGGATGTTTGGGATTTAATACAAATTAAAGGGAAATAACAAAAAAGGCAAAGAATTTTCTAGACTTCTAAGTCAAAGCTCCATCATCACACGGGTTTGGGGGAATGAAAACTAGTACAAACTAAAAGAGAAGGCTTAAAAAAAAGCATAAAATAGCCAAAGACAAGTTCAAAGTTTTGCCATTAGTTTGGTCATAAAAACTCTATGAAATGAAAGGAGCATCATCAAATGACACAAATTTGCAAGACAAAGCCCTTGGAAAATTCTCAATAGGGTGGCAAGCCGTTGTGGCCAAATTTCAAACTAGGGGCTAGTGCAAGATACCAAATTCAAGAAAACATAGAAGAAACTCAAAAATTAACCACAAAACCTCACATGTTAGGATACAACAAATACAAAATGAAGGATAATTGTAAGAATTGCAAAGTTTGGTAGGGCTCCCATATCCACCAAACTAAGCACTACAACAACCTTGAAACATAATAAACACTTGCTTAATGATTAAACTCTTTGGAGCCCAATTAGCCAAAAATACAATAGTAGAAAACAACAAGGTTTCAAAATTATAATAGGATACTTGAAAAGAAGGGAAAAAGGCCTTTTATACATTTCTAAAGGATTCACTTCCTTCTTTTAAAACTAATTTATCCAAAATTGAAAAGAGTCAAATATATGTTGCTTGACTATTCTAACTTTTGGAGAGAAGCTCCAAATCACAAACTAATTGCACCATTGGCTTTAAAAGGCCCATGTGAGCCACTAAAGCATAATATAATCATTTCCTTGGTCATTTGAACTCTTAGAGTTAGCGAAAGCTCCACTAAATTACCAACTATAAAATCTTGAAATGAAGAAGTTGCTTTTGTCAAAGAATTTGATTTATCTAGGTTGTTTTAAAAAGATTGTTGGAGTAAGAAAACCTACTTGGCCCTTGTTTTAACCCCTAAAGGACCGTTGTCCCTTCGGGGGACAAATGCGTTTTCGGGCAGGTACCTACGGGCTGAAATTTTCTCCTGATTTTTGAAACTTTTTGTGAACATGAAGAATTGAGAGAGGTATGTGGCAGATTTTTTTTTTAAAAATCGGACCTTTGAGCGAGAAGTTATGCCATTTCTTGGAATGCGTGGGGACGGGGGGCAGCAAACAAAATTTGCAAAATTTTGATTTTTTTTTAAATATTTTTTTTCTCATAGATTATATTTTTGTCTATATGGAAAGCTTTGATTCATTTCATTTGAATTTGTTATGAGAAAGTTATGGACATTCTTGTTTTTCGGGCAGTTAGAGCATCTTCTTGAAAAAAATAACTTTCTCACCATTGGAATTAGTGCATTTTAATTCCATCTAAAATATATGAATATTTTAGATTTTCCTTCTATCTTGTACCTATTTCTACTTAACAATTTTTTTAAGAATGATAATTAAGTTTTTTTGAATTTTTTTTTCCCTAGACTCTCAACTCAATTCTCCACTATAAAAATTTAAAGCTCGAAACGTTGTAGTGCAAAAATTTTAAGTTAAAAATGTTTAAAGTCAAAAATCTGGTCCCGCAATGAGCTGAAAAACTTGTTTTTTCCACTTTAAATGTAGATATCTTGCAATCTGTGCGGTCAAAAATTCTGAAATGTTTTCCACACATTTTCATACCAATTAGGTGTAAGATCCTACGGTTAGATGTGGGAAAAAAACAATTTTAATTTTTTTTTGCTTCTTGCTATAGAAATGGCAATTTTGAATGTTTTTTGGCAAAAAAAGGCCTCGGTCCTTTAGGGGTTAACCTAAAGAGATCATTGTCAATATTTTAGAAAACCATATGAATTAAAAGATAGGATCCATTTAATTCAAAGGGAGGACATTTTATATAATATGTATAGCTAGTATAGGGGTCCATGAAATACTACATACTCTAATATATATACTTTAGGCTATGTAAGAATATCATGTAGTAGGAATTTTTATTAACCCCTAAAGTCCCGTTGTCCCCTCGGGGGACAAAATGGATTTCGGGCAGGCTCCTACAATCTCAATCTTTGTCGTTATTTTCGGAATTTTTTTGTGAAGATAGAGAATCACATTAGCTTTCCGAAAATGTAATTTTTATTTCAATCGGTGCCTAGGAGCAAAAGTTATGGCACAAAAACCCCAAATTTTAGTTCGGCGGGCAGAAAAAAACCCTCACAAAAACTTTAAATTAAAAATTACAAAAATTTGTTTCATATAGATTTTATTTTTATCTACATGGAAAGCTTTGATTCATTCCATTTCGATTTGTTATGCAAAAGTTATAGACAATCTTAATTTTCGGGCAATTAGAGCATCTTCTTGAAAAAATAACTTGTAGGATTCATTTCTGAACTCAATTTTGACAATTTTTCAAAAAAAAAAGTTTCACAAGGTTAAGACTTCTTGCTAGAGCAATCTCACCATTGAGATTAGTATATTTCAACTCTATCTTAGAGCTATTAATGATTTAATTTTTCCTTCAATCTTGAACCTACTTCTACTTAACAATTTTTTAATGAGTGAAAACTAAGTGTTTCTTTTTTGAATTTTTTTACCCTATATTCTCAACTCAATTCTTCATCATATAAAATTAGAAATTCAAAATCATTAGAGCAAAAATTTTAAGTTAAGAAGGTTCAAAGCCAAAAAATGTAGTTGAGCAAGGTGCAAAAAAACTTGATTCCTTTACTTTAAATGCAAATATCTTGCAATCTACGTGGTCAAAGTTTTTGAAATTTCTTCCACACATTCTTACACTAGTCTAGTACAAGATCCTACGGTTAAATATGCAAAAAACACATTTAAATTTATTTTTTGCTCTTTGTTATAGAAATGACAGTTTTGAGTGGTTTTTGATGGGAAAATGGCCTTGGGACTTTAGGGGTTAATAAGTTAGCATCTGACAAATAGGGATTGTACAAATTTTTCATCGTACAATGAGTATAGAGGTGGACAGAATAATTTTATATAGATGATAAAATGAGTACAATTAAAAAATCTACAATGAAGGGTAGTTAATTGAAATTGTGCCAGGGTATTAGTACTGTATATATTAAAAAAAACTAAGTGTAAATGCAAAACATTGACCACAAGTGGCAAAAATTGTCACATTGCACAAATAGGGAGGTTTACCTTTGTGTGTTCAACATACTAAAAATTGTATAATACAAGGATAAAATTTATAATCCATTTAACTTCAATCTTTGAAGTTATATGTATTAAATACAATCATATTGAATGGGATGTTCACAAGATAGTTTTAGTTGGAATTTTGAAATGTTTAATGATAAACTTGTTATTAACCCCTAAAGGCCAGAGGGTGTTTTGGAAGAAGAAAAGTTGAAAATTGCCAATTTTTTATGCATTGTCTAAAATCAAAAACTAATTTTTTTTTTAATTCCAACTTAAAAAAAGTGTATTAACCCCTAAAGGACCAAGGCCTTTTTCTTTGCCAAAAAACACTCAAAACTGCCATATCTATAGCAAAGAGTAAAAAAAATTGAAAATTGTTTTTTTTCCCTATCTAATCATTGGGTCCTACACCTAACTAGTATGAGAGTGTGTAAAAAAAAATTCAAAATTTTTGACCGCACAGATTGCAAGATATTTGCGTTTAAAGTGGAAAAAACAAGTTTTTCAGCTCATTGCGGGACCAGATTTTTTGACTTTGAACATTTTTAACTTAAAATTTTTGTACTGCAGCGTTTTGAGCTTTAAATCTTTATAGTGGAGAATTGAGTTGAGAGTCTAGGGAAAAAAATTTCAAAAAAACTTAATTATCATTCTTAAAAAAATTGTTAAGTAGAAGTAGGTAAAAGATAGAAGGAAAATCTAAAATATTCACATATTTTAGATATAATTAAAATGCACTAATTTCAATGGTGAGATTGTTCTAGCAAGTAAACTAAACCATTCAAAAAATTAAAGATTAAAAATTACAAAAATTGCATTCCGAAATGAATCCTATAAGTTATTTTTTTCAAGAAGATGCTCTAACTGCCCAAAAAACAAGAATGTCCGTAACTTTCTCATAACAAATCCAAATGAAATGAATCAAAGATTTCCACATAGACAAAAATACAATCTATGAGAAAAAAAATCTTAAGAAAAAAATTCAAATTTTTGTCCATTTTTTTTTGCTACCCAAGCTACCCCCCGTCCCCTGTTTGAGCTTATTTGGTCATAACTTTTGTTCCCGGGTAGTGAAAAAATTATATTCCCACAAAGCTTATCAGTTTTTCTATCTCAAAAAAAATTCAAAAAATCACGACAAAATTTCAGCCCGTAGGTACATGCCCGAAAACGCATTTGTCCCCCGAAGGGACAACGGTCCTTTAGGGGTTAAACAAATAAGACAATGTGTGAAAAAAAATTTAACCCATTTGACCATGTGGATTGAAAGATTATAACATTTGAAGCGAGAAAAAACCTTTTTTCATTCTTGCAAAACAGGGTCAACAAACTTTGATCCCTCTTGGCATAAATTTTTTTCTCTACAAAAAAATGAGAACTTTGAAAATTCATAAGTATACAATATTAGGTTCACTCATAAAAAAAATTCAAAAGCAAATTTGGAGTCTAGTTTACTCTAAATCAACATGCAATGCAAGGAGGTTAAGTGCATTGGCAATATACTAGTCATTTTGGGATGATTTCTTGTGCTATGAGGAAATTTTTATTTGAAATTCAAATGGTAAAACATTAAAGACAAACATTTGAAATATTTGCAACATAAAAAAAGTTGTTCCTTATAAATTAATTGGCTCAAAGTGCTTAAAAATGCATTGTGCTTTACGGGAAAATGAGGTGACACGACATTTTTAATCCATTAGACTACATACAATAAATCATCTAAGCTTCAACCTAAAACAATAATAAGTCTTCGGAAATCAATTATCATGGAATCACAGGATCAAACTAAATAGACTTGATTTGACAAAAGGTGTAGGGAAACTATGACCACTCAACAAAAACAAGCAATTGAAGATACATTTATAATAAAGCCAGCTCATAATGATATCCAAGAAGTGATTCACTCATGAAATAATGCTAGACCATTTGTTAACAAGAAGAAAAAAAACAAAATGTTCAATACTATTTTAGTTTTGAAAATTTTATTGTTCGTATCAAAAGAAAATAATGATGTTTTGAACCGTCAAGTTGATCTTTTTTCCAAGGAATTGCTATAAGCAAAAACTTAGTTAACTCTATAACTTTCAAAGCCTACAGCTATTAGTTATATTCTTGGTAATTTTCTAAAGCTAAATCACTTAAAATCTATTTGAAAAATACTTTTGGATATTTTTTGAGAATTCAATTATTGAAACAATTATAGTTTATGACTTTCACATATTTTTTATTTAATGCAGAATTCAATAAGGTTAACCCTTACAGGACCAACATGCTTTTTTTGGCAACACAGAAACTTTAGGTAGGTACATGTGATTGGAGATTTGCATATTTTGGGCTGAAATTTTTATAGAAGGTGGAGACGAGGAATATCTTTCATATGCACAAAATTTCATGACATTTGGAAATACAAGTCAAAAGTTATGGCCTAATATGTTGTTTGTTTTTCAACTTGGGCAGTCCAGGCAGATCAGAAAAAATCACTTTTTTCAAAAATAAAAATTTGAAATTGGTTTATTAGATTTATATATATGTGGAAAGTTTTGAATCATTCCATTTGGATCAATGAGTCAAACGTTATGAGAGTTTTTAGTTTGCGGGCAGTTATGGATTGTCTACTCTAAAATAAACTCTGAAGTCGTTTATTTCACTCAATTTTCAAAAAAATTCAAAAAAAACAAAATGGTAGGATGTAGATTGTTTATTACAACATTGCAACCATTGGGATTGGCATTTTTCAATTCCATAATTAACTTCTTAACAATTTAGTGTTTTGAACCATTCTCTACTTCTTTCTACTTACTATTTTTTTCCTATATGTTGTACAATTCCAAATAATTTGAAAATTTTCAAGCATGTAGCCAACTTGTTTTGAAGAATGAATCCAAAGAAGCACAACCATTTTGGAAAAAATTTCATAATAATTTGACCTTGTGAAGTGCAACTGCCCGGTTTTTTGAAGGGCCAAAAAAAGAACTTTTGCCACTTCAAACGCTAATATCTTCCAATCTACATGATGAAAATTTTTGAAATTTTTTCCACATATTCTCAAACCAGATTACTACAAGATCCTAGAGTTACATGTGTCCAAAAATGATATTTTTCAAAAATTTGGTACTTGTGCTAGAAATGGCAGTTTTGGAACATTTTTGGTGAGAACATAGTCAAGGAACTTTAGGGGTTAAGGAACACATGTTCTATATATGCATTTATGTTTTATCTATAACCTTACAAGCCTTTAGAAGTATACTCCCAATTGCCTTTGTATATGAAAGTAGTCAATAAAAAATAAACAATTCCTACTTTTCACATCTTATCAAATATGTTGACATAAATTAGTATAAATTGAGCATGCAAAGTTGGATAAAATATTACCAATAATAATTTGTATGCTTAAATTTCAAAGTTTAAGAAAGAGTTGAATTTTGTATGAATCATCAAAAGTCAATTGTTGCAACTTCATACATTGTGTACATTTATTTCCAGTATCTCAATAGCTTATTTTTTATTTTTTATTCTTAAAGTAGTTTTAAAATTTGTTATTTTAATATTTTCATACAAATACGTAGTGTTCTATTATTGTATGCAATCATATCATACAAATCACTTATATTTAGAAAGGTTCAATTTGTTTTTAAATCTTAACTTTACATTCCATAAAAGAAATTCATTATGTTGAATATGAGGTTATATTTTCATGTGCCATCTAAATTCACATGTAATTGTAATTAATTGATAAAGAAAAATTTATTAAGAAACACCTTTGTGTTCTTTATGTTACATACACTTATCCTCTTAGATAGTCATGGAAAGTTGATAGGTATTGCATACTCATACTTTTGGTCTTGTTGGATAGTTGTAGGGTTTTGAGAAAGTTAATAAGCATTGCACACTCACAATTTTGGTCTTCTTGGATAATTGTGGGGTTTGTTGGTTGACTTAGGTATTGCACACTCATGGTTTTGCTTAGTATTAGGTAATTGTGGGGTTTATTGATTGATAGGTATTGCACACTTTTGTTCTTGTGTTACTTTTGTTTAATGTACATCTTTGACACCTCGCATTACTATGATGCCACTGTGAAGAGCAAAACATCAAGAAATATTCAAAAATTCATCAAAAATTCAAAAAGACTTGTTGGGTGATTGCATGAAACACCTGTACTATTTGTTGCGTTTTGCAATAGCTCATGATTTTTTGCACAATACTTTAAAATTAGAAAATCAATTTTTAAAAAAATTAAAAAATATGGCCAATGTATGCACCTTTAAGATGAAGGTAACCACCAAAGGAAATTCATTAAAAAATTCTCTAAGTAGGAGAACTAGAAAAGTACCAAATCTTAAGAAAATACATATTTTGATGTTTTAACTAGTAGAAAATAGGAAAAAACTTAAATAAATAAATAAAAATTGGCCATTTGTGGCAACTCTATGTGGAGATGGTCATTCACCAAAAAAAAAAAAAAAAAAATTTTTACATGCTTCAAAATGCTAGTAGAAAGGGACTCAATTTGTGGACTTTCACACCACACAAAATTAAGTGTTTTTAGAATTCCTTTTGACAATAGCTACAAGTCTACTAGAAGACCATTTCTACCAAATTTCAGCTCCAAATTCGTTTTTATGGGTACTAAATAGTACTAAAAACCTCCAAATTGGCATTTGTGACATAATATCGGGGGCTATTATTAAATAATAAAACATTTTAAAAAAATTCCAAAAAAATAGACAAGATGTATAGTAGTCATCATTACCTTGTCTATGAATTTTGAATCATTTGGAGTCAAAACCCAAGAATTATGGCCAAAAAACTAATTAGCACAAGACGTGTGACAGAAAATAGTACAAGTGTTTCATGCAATCACCCTGTTGTAGAATCCAAATGGTGGTGATTGTTGTATTGAAGTAATATAAAGTAGGAGGTGAAGTTTCAAAACACAATTCTTATGGCCTAAAGTTGACTTTTTTTTGCCATTACCTTCTAGAAATAATTGAACTGCCATGGCCTCAAGTGCCTCCAAATGCAAAGGTATTTATTTCTTCAACAACCCTTCAATAATTATAGAAATTGAAATTTTGGGGCCAAAACACTCAATAGATTGTATAAAATGTATGCCCATGCAAATCTTATTTATGAAATCCATTTTATCCCATATAGGGACAATGGGACTTTAGGAGTTTATAATAAACTCTAAACTCTAAGGTAGAAACACAGAAAAATGTTCCAATTCCCATTCATGCATACTATATTTTCCTTGAAGTGTTCCTAGACTTCCATTAAAGTGTCATTAACAACTCTTTTGCGGGGTGTAATACCATTTGGGCGAGCATGGCCCACTGCAATTACATTAACTCTTACTTGTCTCAATAAAATGAGGATAGACAAAAAGTCATTGCCCAAGAGTTCACGGACACCTAGTGCAAAAATGAAGTGTTTTGAGGGGCAGTTTCAACCATCCTAAATGGCATATGTCTTTCAGCTTGTCCCCCAGACTGAATCGTTCGGGTGAGTCAGATTGAATGGCCGGGGTGAACTGACCCCTCGCTCGGCCCTACGGGCCGACCCTGTTTTCTGCACAAATTTTTTTTTGCAAATTTTGAATTCATATTTGGGATCAGAGACCCCTAATTAGTTTAATTAGGTCAATAATATTTCCTGGATTGGCCCAAAATAGGGGGCTTTTTTTTTTATATGCACCTCTGGTAAGGTCGAGCGAGAGGGTCAATCCACCCCGATCGATTGAATGTTCTCATTTTGTTGTGTTTTTTAATCCCTAAAAGACAAGTCTGCTATTTTTAGTAATATAGTAATTTTGGGCAGGTACTTGTGACTAGAAATTTGCATATTTTAGACTCAAATTATTTTAGAAGGTAGGGACAAGGAATGTCTTTCATATACACTAAATTTCATGACATTTGGAAATATGAGTCAATAGTTATGGCCTAATATGTTGTTTGTTTCTCAACTTGGGCAGTCCGGGCAGATTAAAAAAATCACCTTTTTCAAAAACAAAAATTTGAAATTGATTTTCTAGATTTACATATATGTGGAAAGCTTTGAATCATTCCATTTCAATCAATGAGATGAAAGTTATGAAGAGTTTTAGTTTGCGGGCAGTTATGGGATTTCTACTCTAAAATAAAGTTTGAAGTTGTTCATTACACTAAATTTTCAATATATTTTGAAAATAATAAAATCATAGGATGTAGATTGTTTATAGCAACATTACAACCATTGAAATTGACATTTTTCAATTCCATAATTAACTTCTTAACAATTTTGTATTTTGAATCATTCTCTATTTCTTTCTATTTCCTATTTTTTTCCTATATGTTGTACAATTCCAAATGATTTGGATTTTTTTAACATGTAGCCAACTGGTTTAGGAAAAAGAAATCAAAGAAGCACCACCATTTTGGACATTTTTTCATACAAATGTGAGCTTGTGAAGTGCAACTACCCTGTTTTTTACAGGGACAAAAAAAGGATTTCTGCCAATTCAAATGCTAATATCTTCCAGTCCGCAATGTGGAAAATTAATTTTTTTTTTCACATCTTCTAAAATTAGCATACTATAAGATCCTATGGTTACATGTGTTCAAAAAATGTTTTTTTTTTCTAAAATTTGGTACTTGTACTAGAAATGGCAGTTTTGGAACTTTTTTGGTGAAAATGTAGTCAAACAACTTTTGGGGTTAATGCAATGGTCACTGCCATTTATTTTTATAAAAATGTCATTAACTGTCCCTTTACTTAACTGCTATTAAGTGAATATTGATTTTGTTAGATTTCAATCTCAGATCTAGCTATACAATGGTTTCAATGGTCCAGGGGGGTGCCACATTGGCAAATTACGGAGATTACCTGCCACATCCAAAACATCTAATTTTTTGTTTGAAATTTTTCATGATTTTCAACTCCCAATACAGTACTACTTCCAAAATATACTCCATTGTTAGGGAAAGGTGCCTCCAACTGTGCTGGTTTGCTAATTTTGACGGTTTGAGGTACATCCACCTTGTCATAAACTTACCCTATTTGGTGATGCAAGGATATGGTTGCATGTCCGAGAGCCAGCCAGCCCCAGAACGCCAGGTGACATAACTTACCAGAAGTGCTGCTCCAAGTCTGTTGCCATCGCTCTAATTGGTCACCCCAAATGATTTAACTTATCCCCCTCCGTCAGTCTCTTGCAACAGCTGAACAGCCAGCCAGACGTCATTCTATTCCTGTCAAAACGGAAACAAAAAACAATGAGGCATCATGTGCAAAAGCAGAACTGGACTGTACGCTTACAGTAAACTAATAAGCCTAATTAGCCCCCGCACCCCCAAATTATACGTATTTCAATACGTCTCTTAAGGCAAATACAGTACAGGGCCCCTTGCCACCCAAGGGGAGTGAGTAGTAACTTACATGTACAGTGCATTATAGTGCCTAACCTCAATCCTGTCCTGTCCTGCCCTGCCCTGTCCTGTTCCGAAGGGTCTGGACGCTGGACTTGAGTTGTAGGGGGAATCTAATTGAATTGAATTGAATGCGGGCGCAGGCACTGACGGGAGAAGCGGAGCTCCAGAGACCAAGAAAGGTTCGCCGCCACTTGGAGAACGCAACTGAAGGCAACTGAAGGCAAGCAAGCAGCACTGCATGACGGACGGATCCAAGCTTCGGATGGATATCTTCCGTCCACTAACCTTACTTTACTGTACTGTAGTTAATTGAACCTCAGTTAGCTGAAGTTGGAGCTTGCTTGAGCCTCCACTTGGAGTTTGGCCCCACAAGGATTCCTTGCTTACTGCCATTTGGCGGTAGTGGTACTGTAGTGACCTACTAAATCAGTAGTGTAGTGTCTTCACGACAGGACGCTACACCCATCTCACGAAGTGGGACCAGCAGGGTGAATTTCGTGTTCTCCGGGGTGAAAGTAAAAAAAAGCCCCCTAGTTTGTGCCTTGTTTAGGGTATGTTCAAGACCTCTCCTACAATAGCTAATTTGGGGTCTCTGATTGCAAATATCCATACCTTAAAAGATTGGTTGGTTGGTTGGTTGGTTGGCTGCCTGTTTGTTTGTTTGTTATGTTGAGATCTCCCGGACCGTGCATCCCCTGATGGCATGCTTGGTATTGTCGAAAAGTCCTCGGCAAGGAGGGGTGCACGGGCTTTGTTTCATGGCGATTGGACGTACAATGTGAAAGTTATAGATTTTTGAGTTATTTTTTAATCTCAAAAATTACTAAATTATGCTAAATTTTGTACCTTTTGAATTGTGTGTCAATTTGTCATGTTTTTGGTATCATTGGGAAGCTCTTTGCTAGGAGGGATGCACGGGCTTTTGTTTTGTGGCATTTGGACCTACAGTGGAAAAGTTACAAATTTTTGAGTTATTTTTGGTTTTAAAAAAAAATCTTTTTATTTTGTTTTGGTTGTGGCAACGGCACAGGATACACTAGTGAATTCAAAATTTGCAAATTTTATCATGTGTAGTAAACAAAAAATTCCTGGGTTTTACCCCAGGATAAATCCACCTTGTTCGTCCCATTTTAGGGAACAGATTTAGCGTCTTGCATCTTCACGAAACCCGTGATGAGGGCCAAGGAAAATTGAACCCTCATTGTCCCAACCAAGGGTAATTTTTAAAAATTGTCTCCTATTCTGTGCCACATTTTTGGTATTTCTTCACCTCTCCTACCTACTTTGGGGCCTCTAATTGCAAATTTGAACTCAAAATTTCAAAATTTTATCATATGTTGCAAATAAAAAATTGCAGTGTTTTCCTCAATGAAAATTGCACGGGTTAAGCTTAACCTTGTGTGTATTGGGTAGGTAACTTCTTATAGGTGGGGTGGGTTTTCTTGGAGGACACTAAATCCTCCATTCAAAGTGGTCCCTGCGAGCCAAATTTACCCTTGGAGAATTTTTTATTTGCCACAAACAATTTTTTTTGCAAATTCTGAATTCATATTTGCAATCATTGGCCCAAAATTAAATATGGAAGGTCTAAAACATACCCTAGACACGGCCAAAAATAAGAGGCTTTTTTTACTTTTACCCCCCAAAAATACAAAATTCACCTTGTTGGTCCCACTTTGAATGGAGGATTTAGTATCTTGCGGTATCCTCTATCCCTTTGTTAGTCGGTTTGTATCAGTGTTCGGAAAGTTTTTTTAGTTTTACCAGCTAATTTCCTCCATTTCCCATATTAAACCGGTTTTTCAAGTACCAAGTCTGGTTATTTTCTCTATTTTTCATTCAAAATAGAAATTTTTTAGACATTTTCACCGGTTTTTTGCCGATGCTTTTAAATTGCAACCGGTTTTTTTCCCAAATCCACCGACTAACTTTGAACTAGCTGCCGGTTCTTCCCGAACCTTGGTTTGTATCTTGTAAGTTCTTTTTGGCAATTAAATCTTGGTTTAACCTCTAAAGGACCGAGGTACATTTGGGGGAGAAATTGCAAAAAACTGTCACTTTTTAGGGCAGTGAGAAAAAAATGAAAAAAAAAACAGTTTCCTTTTAAAATTCAAAAGGACAAATTTTTACTAGACCACGATGGGAAAGTGTGGAAAAAAATAACAAAAAGTTTGAATGCATGAATTGAAAGATTATGATGTTTGAAGTTAGAGGAAATTTTTTTCTTACCACCTTGCTTGATGGGGCTAGCAGACTTTAACTCCTCCTAGAGGGAGATTTTTACTATACACATGGTTATTATTTTGACATTTGCATCTTGTATTATGTAAGTTACATACCTACTAAATTTCAAAATTATAGGAAGAGTTTTGCACATGCTGCCCCCCCAAAGTAGGGTAGCATAACTTTAGATCCATGCACTTGATTAGAAAAAAAATTACATTCCTACTAAGGGGATGCATGTTCACACCTTCTGTCAAAAAAATTGAACATCCGACCCAAACTAACTTTGTAAACCTACATGAGAGTTCTTGCATATGTTGGACAGATGCTTGGTCCTTCAAGAATTAAGTTGCCCCCTTAAAAATAAATTAAAAATATTTGTAAGAGCATATTCAATATTAGAGCATCTTAAGACCACCCATCATCAAGGCTTTGCAAGGGTAATTGAATGGTGGAGCAAACAAAATGAGGCCCAATATAACTTTTAAGTTCCTTGTCACTTTTAGGGATGCAACAAAAATAGCCTCATGCTTGTCATATGCATGTATCTTGCTAAATCCTCCATCCCACATTCTATTGGACAATCAATGCCATCAATCTCTAAAGCCCTGAAGCCTTTTTCCATTAAAAATCATTCAAAATTGCTATTTTTATTGCAAAGAGCAAAGTTTTATTTTATTTTATTTTTTCATTTTGAACTACAAGATCTTGCACTAGATTAGTATGCAAATATGTGGAAAAAATTTCAGAAACTTTGACCTAATAGATTGCAAAATATTTGCATTTATAGTGAAGGATTCAAATTTTTTTATACCTTGCTTGACTAGATTTTTTAACTTTGAATCTTCTTAGCTTAAAATTTTTGCACTATTGATTTTGAATGTCTACTTTTTTTATCTTGAATAATTGAGTTGAGAATTTAGAATAAAATTTTAAAAAATACTTAATTTTCACTCATTAAAAAATTGTTAAGTAGATGTAGGTTCAAGATTGAAGGAAAAAATAAACTGATAATAGATCTAAGATGGAATTCAAACACACTATTCTCAATGGTGAGATTGTTCTAGCAAGAGATTTTAACCCTATAAAACTTTTTTTGAGAAATTGTGAAAATTGAATTCACAAATGAATCCTACAAGTTATTTTTTTCAAGAAGATGCTCTGATTGCTTGAAAAACAAGAGTGTCTATAACTTTCACATCACTAATCCAAATGAAATGAATCAAAGCTTCTCATGTAGATAAAAATACAATCCATGAGAAACAAATTTTTAAAATTAATCTTTTAAGTTTTCTGCCTGTCGAACTAAAATTTGGGTTTATTGTGCTATAATTTTTTCTTCTAGGCATTGACTGAAATAAAAAAGATATTCCTAAAAAGCTAGTGTATTTTTCTATCTTCACAAGAAGTTTTAGAAAATCACAACAAATATTGAGATTGTAGGAGCCTATCTAAAATCCATTCTGCCCTGTGAAGGGACAATGGGACTGTAGAGTTAAGACGATTTTTGCATCATGAAAGGCTTGCAAATTTAGGAATCTCCTCCCTTGTACAGCAAAAATGGCCTAAGATGGCCAAAAATAGCCAAAAATAGGTACTGACATTTCCTCATTTCAGAGTCTACATTAACTACTAAATGCTCAAACACTGTTTTTTGGCAATATACCGATTTTAGGCAGCTCATTAAGAATGGAATTTTTATTTTTTTATTTGAAATTTTCACACAACATGGATCCAAGGAGTAGCTTTAAGGCCCAAAAGTTTTCATAACTTTTGATTACATGGTTAAAAAATTAATGTATGGTACATAATTTTCAATGCTCGGAGGGCAATTCAAAACATTCTTTAAAAATCATTTTTTTCAAAAAACACACACTTGAAATTATTTTTATAGATTTATGTGTATGTGGAAAGCATTGAATCATTCCATTTTGATCAGTGAGATGAATATTATGAGGAGTTTTAGTTTGCGGCTAGTTATGGAATCTCTCTTCTAAAATAAACTTTGAAGTCCTTTATTTTGTTTAATTTCCAATATTTAAAAAATAAAATAAAATCATAGGGGGTAGATTGTTTATTACAACTTTTCAACCATTAGGATTGGCATTTTTCAATTCCATAATTAAATTCTTAACAATTTAGTGTTTTGAATCATTCTCTACTTCTTTCTGCTTACTATTTTTTTCCTATATGTTGTACAATTCCAAATGATTTGAAACTTTTCAACCATGTAGCCAGCTTGCCTTGAAGAATGAATCCAAAGAAGCACCACCATCTTGGACATTTTTCATAGAAATGTGACCTTGTGAAGTGCTAATCTTTTTTTTTATCAATTCGAATGCTAATATCTTCCAATCTACACGGTGGAAAATTCTAAAATGTTTTTTCCACATCTTCTCAAACTAGTGTACTACAAGATCCTATGGTCATATATGTCCTAAAATGTTTAAAAAAAATTAAATTGGTAATAATACTAGAAATGATAGTTTTGGAGCAGTTTTGATAAAAACATAGTAAAAAACATCAGTTATGAAAGAGTGTGTCTTGTGGGGTTGGAGCTGCGATGCGGATTGTGGACAAAGCTGCGAGGCAGCCTTTCTGCAGATCATCGTCAGGAATGCGATCATTGCAGGCTCCGATTGAGTGTGAGATGCTCGTTTAGATTTGCGTAATCCCTGTGAATACTACACTGAATAGGGGTATTAAGGGGACCCATACTAATTAATCGAGATTTTACACTATATAAATATCTACCTTTTGTGTACATCAATAGTTATTGAAGTGTCCGGGGGTTGTACATCATGTTTCAAACATCTACAGTTTTCCAAGATAAGTCCCTTTGATTTTTTGGTCCCCTTAATACCCCTATTCAGTGTACTAGTGGCTTCAAATCTCAGATTTGACCACTAAAACCTCACGCACAGTCACTTATCGTTCCTAATCGAACCCTAATCTTTACTTACTGCTCAGATCTTGCTTCTCGCACCCAGATCTTTCGTTACGCTGCTCAGATCTAAAACTTAGCATAGACACCCTCTCTATGTACTCATGTATAACTTTTAGCTTAGCTATGACCTCGTATCATGACATCGTTAGAGACGATTGACGCTACACAAGAGACCAGTATTTCGAGCTCCACAAAGAACTAGCAAAAAATATTAGATGAGATCAAGGCACTAGTAGAGACACTAAAGGTCCATTCTCACTTGACTTTATAAAACACCGGTGTTGTAATTTAAAATTCGAGCGGGTTTTCAGAGGCTGCTGGATTATTTTCTTAATTACGCGTATACTACGGCTGGAGTTAGTGGCGGTCTGTTCTCACATACAGCGCTCCGTCTTTTCCGTTTGCCCTGTCATTTGCCAACGAGGCCAATAAGACGGTTTGAAAAAAGAGGGGGTCACACCAGGGGTTGCTCTTTTTTAAACTTTATCGTCAAATTTACGCAGGTTGTCTCCTCAATCTGCTCGTCCTGGAGTTTTGAAAACTAGGAAGTCATCTCCATGAATTCAGTTTCTGTATTTCTTGCTCATTGTGAATGATTTTGTAGCGATGGCGAGAGTTGTTGCACTCGGGGTTTTGTAAAGTGCTTGCGATTTCTATTCCGCTGTCTTTTTGTTTCCCGCTTGGGCCTTCCGTTGATGCGCACCAACTGCTGTTGGCAATTGGGTGTTGTTGCTGGTGATCGGTTGTGTCTTTCGTGGTGGAGTGTTGGGTTTGGGGTCCGTCTTCTTTCTTGCTATCGTTTGTGAGGCTTGAGGGCGGGTAAGCGGCTTCTGACGAGGACACGACAGAGGGTTCGAGGTGCAACTCCGTTTCTTGCTCATACGAACACTTTAAAAAGGTACGTCTTGTACGAATCCTCAGCTTCGAAGCAGTCCCTTTTTTGGGAGGGACAATGCATTTTATGATGCTTCTGTTCTAGTTGTAAAATTTGGTGAGCCCTTTTCTTCGGTTGGCTGCCTGGTAGTAGGATGCCTGGTAGTGGCTGCCTTGATCAAAATTATTTTGGTATCCCAATTACAGTTCCGCCTTCACAAATGCCGTGTACTCTTTTCATGTCGTCTCTGTGTTGTCTTCTCTTGCACACGAGGAAATCGGTTCGTGGGATGGTGTCATTGAAGCAACTCGGTTAATTGAACAGTGACTAAGGTGGACGTCAATTTTCATTTTCCAGGCATTGTCATAACGACTGCTGGACTTCACATACACATTCCTTGACATGGAGCCGGACATGAGAACTCACTCGGTGCTTACTTTTTGCGCTTGGGTGCTCCTGCAGTTGCTTTCTGCACTGCAAGCATTGTATTTGACACCTTCCCTGGAGGAAGAGAACAAAGTGAATGAATCCCTCGTCAGCATTGTTGAAAACCTCGGTGAACCTGTGCAGGACCCGCATGAGAGCATGAAGACGGCCTTGCACAATTTCCGGCTGTATACTTCATTCAATGTCTTTGGTGACGACCTTGGGTTCTGGGTCAAGCCCCAATCAACTACTTGGTTCTCTCGCTTTTTGTTGGCCGAATACGATGACACCAGATGGGTGCAAATGTTCAGAATGCCAAAAGCCGTTGTTTTCTCCTTAGCTGATCTACTGAGACCGCATGTGCAGAAGAAGGACACGAGGTACAGGTTTGTCATACCTGACGTCATCCGCGTCGCTTGCACACTTTTCAAATTGACCCACGGTGCTTCCCTGTTCATCTGCAACGAGATGTTCGCGATTGGGAAAAGCACTGTCTCTTCCATTTTGAGGGATGTCGTTCATGCCATCAATGACAGTCTGAAGCATGAGTTGTCCTGGCCTACGGGTGATCGCTTGCTGTAGACACAACTAGATTTCTATAATCTGTGTGGCTTTCCCGGTGTCTTAGGAGCAATAGACGGTACACATGTTTCGATTTCTAAACCTCGTCATGTCCCAGCAGACTACTTCTACTTTAAGTCGGGGGGTTACACAATCAACTGCCAAGCGGTAGTTGATAGTCAGAAGCGATTTCTTGACTTATATGTAGGTATGCTGGGTTCAACCAACGATTCCAGGATGCTCCGCCGTTCATCTTTGTTTGAACTAGCAACGCATAATAGGCTCGTGGATCCTGAGGTTCCGAATTTCGGTTTCAGCCCTTACCTGGTTGGAGATTTGGGCTACCCACTTCTCCCATGGCTTATGGTGCCACATCGAGGTGGACGTCATCTCTCTATAGCTGAGCTGCTCTTTAACAAGAAGCTCAGAAAGGGCTGATGTGTGGTCGAGAACGCCTTCGGCATTCTGAAACAGACATTCAGAGAGTTACTTGTCAAATCGGACCTTGATGTGGCTTTCTTGCCCGATGTAATTGTTGCCTGCTCTATCTTGCATAACATGCTCCTTGGACAGTCAGAGGAGGACGTTGAGCAGCTCTTCGATGTACTGAGAACTGAGGGCCTGGACGGAGGACCGGATGAGTATGTTGCAGCTGCACTACGGCATGGCCACGACATTCAGGACATGCTAGCTCCAACCGAGGCCACTGACAAACGAAACGACATTGGTATCTTCCTCACCACGCAGCGTCTGCAGCATCACCTCTAGCACAGGTTTGTGTTGAATTCCACTTTCTTTCAATTGTTCACGTGATGTTGTCATGAAGCATGTTGCAGACACAGCATTCCAAGTTCGACAGTGGCATTCACAGTGCAAATGGACAGCGGTATTGATCCTAAGCTTATTTTTTTTATTTTTTTATTTTTTTATATTTATTTTTGGTTTTTTTCCCCTCTGCAAATACAGGGAGGTACATGAGCTGTGAACACAATCTAGTCTATGTTGAAATGGAATCTAACAAATGCAATGACTACAACAATGGGTGGATCTGCTGGAACTAGGGCTAGCGGAGGCATGGAGCGGTGGCCGACCTCATGGCAGAGAAGTCTACACACCTCCAGAGCGAAATCACAGTGCCGGAGTTGTGGACGCTGTGGGAGTGTGATCTTTGGCATGGCTGAGGGCGGCCGATCCTGGAGGTGCCATCTGCCTCGGGGTGTGATTAGGTGGAGGTGATCCGTCGTCCATGTTGTGCTCTTCGGCAAGTGCTGTCGTAGTGGGCTCTGGCAGTGGCCGAGTGCTTGGAGTTGTGGAATAGGAGGTCGTTATAGAAGCAGCCCCCTGGGCAGGACTGTAGTTCGCTGTTGGAGTAGTGCAATCGTCCTTCGCTGCCGCTTGTGGCACAATGGGGACACTGAGGCTGTTGTTTATTGTTAGGCTCTTGCTCAACACGTTTGACAAATGAGCCAAACATGTCACCATCTCCCCTTGTTTGATAATGGACAGTCTTGCATTCTCATTGGCAGCCAATGCATTGTCGTACAAGCGCCGGTCCTTCTCCCTTTGGTACTGCATTTGTTCACTAAATAACTTGAGCTGAACTTCTATTTTCGAGCACTCCAACTCTCGACTGCTTTCCGCAATGTCTTGCATGTGATGCGTCATGATCACTCCGGTGGCCTTCGTGGCTTCCGCAATGACAGTGTGCCCAGACAATGTCTTCCTGCGGACAGCAGTGTTACCTGGCCTTCTTTTCACGGTGCAATTTGATGTATCTGATGAGCTCAGAACATGGGGTCTAACTCCCAGGGGCAGGCCTGCAAAGGGCCTCGAACTTGGTGTGGCAGCGGACTGGGACAATGGAACTGCACTTGCAGTGGCAGCGGACTGTGATTGTGCTGGTCCACGGGAAGGCGTCGAGGTCGTTGTGTTCGGCGACCTTGGTGGCGTGTGACCGCCGGTTTCTTCAGCAGTCTCTGCCGCTTGCAAGTCCATGGGGTCATTGCATTCTTCGTCACTCACGGCGTCGTCACCATTATATTGTGGTCTGTAATTTGTGTCGTCCGTTGCTAGAAGATCACAAACATGGGGCGGCTGTATTTGGGGCCGCATTCCATACCATTCAGAAATGGCAAAGAAGAATTCTTGAGAAAATTGCTTGGGCAGCCCCTCGGCCTTCTTGTCAGCAGCAATGAGGTCCCAGGAGTCCGGTGAGTTTCTGCCCGTCCTGTTCAAGTAATCTGCAATTCTCTTATAATCAGGGATTAATTGGTTCCACTTTGTTTTACACGCGGGTCCATCACGTACACATGGTGAGAAACCCGCCTGAATTACTTCCTGCGAGATTCGAATCCACTTATTATTGTCAGTTGTCATGAGATTTCGGCCGTCTACTTTATTAAGATCTTCCATGTATAACTGCCGCTTCGCAGCAATGAGGACCACGATCTCTTGACTGATCCAATTTGGTCCACGGTCCTTTCTCTCGCGCTTAGATTGGGTGTTGTTTGTGGGAGTAGCGGCTGATGCTAGTCAAGCCGTGCCTGTTGAAGGGCGGCCTGAATGGCCATTCCGATTCGTTTGCATGGTGGGAGGTACAGCCAGTCCTGCGCATGAGAGCAAATGTCAGTTCTACCATATTTTCAAAGCCTGGGCTAATGGAAGGAAGGGACGGGGGGTGCTTCTTACGCAGGTATTGTATTGGGAGGACTAAATCGGAAGGAAGGACTGAAGACATTTTGAAGGTAAGATTCTAAACAAGAGCTTCACTTGGAAATAAAGATGCACGGTTTCTTACTTGGGCGTCGGAATGCGTAGGTGTGTTTTGCAGGTTTGGTTTCGAGAGTGGAAGGACAAAAACTTAAACAAAACTGAAGAGAGAACACGGCAGGGAAGAATGACAGTGGCAGGGAATCACTTAAAGTATCATTCATAGTACTGGTTGACAGTATGCCCCTCTGATGGACCTCCTGCTACGACGTCAATGAAAACTAGCAGAAGATTGTCATGAAGTAGCCAGAAATTGGCATTTGACGAACCCAGTGAAATTTTCATGACAATTCAAAGTTGGAAGACTGTATCGTGCTTACCATTAGCTGCTGTTGTTGCAGGGCGGAGCAGGGAGTTATAGAGCGCAGCATTCAAGTGGTTCTCCATAATGTCGTTCTGTGGTAGTCCTGCATACAACGGCAACAGGAAGGAGCAGGCGAAGGAAAAGTCAGGGTCCACAAGAGGTAAGTTTTTCTCTATTCGTGAAGAGTCCATGAAGTAGTGAACATGCATGCTAATTGTGATATCACTTACAGCAACGGTTGGCAACACAAGGAAGACTTGGACAAATGCAACGTCCAAGTTGTATCACCTAGTTCACATGCAGCATTGCAGAAGTGGACATTACATGTTAACGGAGTTCTGAGCTTGCAATATCCTGAAGCCGAATTGTGCAATTCGTAGGTAGCAATCATTTATCAGACAAGACGATTACTGAATCCTACTGCATTGACTGAAATTCATGACAAATAATGAGTAGTATAACATGCGTAGGGAAATCGACAGTCCAAATACGACATCGGCAGTTCAACAGTGCAGGACTCATCATACCAGAAGGCGTGGAGATCGAAGAGCATCGACTATGGCGCTTGAACAAGAGTGTTGCCAAATTGTCGATTCCAATTTATTCTATGCCATCGACATTCTCTTCCCTTCCGGAGCACCAGATCTCACGTCCAGGTTTACTGAACGTAGCTGGTAGCCACAACCGAAATTTCGGCAAAGTATTCGAAATCGCTATTTCATAATGAAGGTTGACAACGGCGATTATAAAAGACCGCAATTATAGTTGCGAGAAATCTTGAAATGTACATTTCCTGAACATTCACTACTTTTGTAAAACCGCCGTTTAATCCTGAAATTATAGGACATTGTCAACGTAATCCTTCCCTAATAGCGCGCTTAGGCCTGGGCCACCTAGGCGGCCACGTAGGTTCGGGGACTAACAGCCCTGCCTGGTGTGAACACCGTTCCATTTAATGCCACCACCAACCGCCCTAAGCACAAGTGAGAACTGGCCTTAAGGTACCCCCCCATAACCGACCGAATAAGGAATTCCGACATGGTCTGGAGTAGTGAAGGTAGAACAAATATTTTTCAGAGGTACATAAATAGAAATGACATGGATTGCAAAAATTTTGGCAATTTTATCACTTGAATTGAAATTACTATGAATTTTGGAAGGCAAAAAGTGCGCCAGACCCATAGCTAATGTCTAGACTCTTCTAATTCCGATCACTCACTAACTTTTTACCTAATCATTATTTCCTACTTTTTTTCCACAACTTGGGACATGTGTCATGTATTTATTAGTTCCAACCTTAAAAACGAAAAAAAACCGCATTCTAAACGTGGTCAGAAATACGTGCACCTATAGGTCGGGAATGGGTCACTGGTCGGGAATGGGGGGGGGGTTACCTTAATGTGGGCCACTTGCAACACCATGATGAAATGCAATAGGGACAGAGTAGTGACGGTCAGATGCCGAACACTAGATGGTAGAACTTTGGCAACCCTGGTCGCGTGCAGATAGACCTAGATCTACATTATTATAATCGTCAAGAAGCGGATCTCCCTCTTTGCAACGTGCGTCGACATCAGGTACGGTCGTCATCCGTTGCTCCACCACTAAACCCGTATTCTGCCACGATGGATGAGATCCTTTCGTCAAATCTACAACGCAACCGAGCAGGACTACTGGTCCAACCTTATAAGGTACTCCTTCTTGGTGCCATTGACTCGTCTGATTTAAGCCAAGAGATCTCACACCTTTAAGGACATTAGAGAAAATTTGGGGCCTCCGGAGGCTTGTTCCACAGCCCTCCAAAGGACCCTGAAATTTACTTTTTTTTGGCCAAAAAATTAGTTTTTCCCCTATTTCCGTGCAGCAGAAACTGCAACGACAGTGGCGCAGGAACCAATATTTACGAGTTATTTTTTTATTTTTAAAATAAAAAATAAAAAATTTAATCTTAAAAAAATTACTAATTTTTTTTAATCTTAAAAAAATTATTTAATTTAAAAAGAAAATTAAAATTGCGATTTCTGACCGTTTCGGCGAGCAGTCAGCCAAACTGACTGCTCACTAAGGGACAGTTCTGGAGTGACAGGCCAAGCATTTTAATAGCTTTGCATGTCACTCTGGAGCAGCCCTGCGGAGGGCTATTTTTTTTCTTCTAATGGCATATAGTTGTTGCCAACTTCATGGGGGGACAATTAGACGAAGCTCTCACCTTCAATTAACTCACAGATCTGGATAAATACCTATATCCCAACCGATTGATCATGCACAAATGGGAAGACAACATTTTTCACTACGTCAGAGTAGATAGCCTAGAAGTAGTCGAAAAGGCCATTAACCCATAAAGGACCAGAGGGGTGTCCAGATTTCCAAAATTGTGAATATCTATTATAAAATGCAACTTAGAAGAATATTTTAATGATGACTTTCAAACAATTGTTGTAAAATGCTATTTATAGATCACATCCATATGGTTAGATCAACAAAAATACATATCAATATTTTTCAATAAAATTTGAAGCCAGAAATTAAAAATTCCTTTTAAAATCAATTGTAGATTGAATATTTATGATTAAATTTTTTTTCTATAAGTTTAAAATATTGAGCTCTAATTATAGTGATTTTTGAAGATTTTTATTTGATTATTTGATTCAAATCATTTTTGAAGGGGCATTTTTTGAACTATAAAAGTTACTTTTTGAGGCTAGACCTCCCAATACCTCTTGAATTATAGAATATTTGCAAAGCAAAATCTTCATAATCTGAACCGTACAAATGATAAAGAACTAATATAAAAATCTTGAAAAAAAATTGATGGATGAAAAAATGCATTTCGATGAGTTTGGGACGTGTTTCCATTCATTCATTGTTCAAAATCTGCACTCAACGTCCTTTAGGGGTTAACTTGTTGTTACATAGATTCAAGGGAGGTGAGGCCGCATACCAATACTGACAACCCTCTTTCAACCCTTTCTCACACACGGTCTCCAGTCAACCATGCTGGCTCACATTAGAAGGAATGCCACTTGAACTGATTCCGTTCTTAGAAACCATTGTCAAACTGCTGGGTAGGCAACTGCCGATTGATATACCGAACCTTACCCTAAGTCCGCACAAGTACTGCGTACACTAGAAGAAAACTGCGTTAAATTCCCTGAAAACGCGTCACTTTGTTTTTGTTGAGTTCCCGTTCCAAAACGCAGTCAAAACGCAAAAAACGCAGGAAAACGCAAAAAACTGCGTTTTTTGGTTTTTCCACTTCGTTTTGAAACATGAACTAAACGAAAACAAGGTGACGCGTTTTCAGGGAATATTATGCAATTTTCTTCTAGTGGTAGCTTTGGATCTTTCAGAGGGTTGGATCTCGAAGGTCTATGTTAAAACATGTGAACGGGACTTATCTGAAGTCCTTGTTGTGTACGAGGACCTGCCTATCAACTATCCAGGTTGTCGATCCCCATCTCACCTGATAGAGGAATGCCCTTTGTTTCCACCTGCTCGAGACGAGCCACACCCTAGTTCTCACCATAATCCAGCCTTGCCCCAAAATCACAATGTTTTGAAACACAACTTCCTCCCCTCCTAATCAGTCTCACTCTCATAGAAACCATCAGACGGCACCACACTATAACAAAGTTTTTTGTGATATCCAAAAAAACATGACTCCGCGGGGTTTTTTTATACGATTTTGATCCGCATTGATGCCTCCTAAAATCCGTTGTATTGGACGGGCAAAAAACATGCTAAAATTACAAGTGACGTGCCAAATTTGACCTTGTTTTTGTTTTGACATCCTGCATGACATAGTTTTCCAAGTTATTGAGAGTGTGCCATTTGGTGGACACCTCATCGCTACGTGGGCGGGTAGTGCCACATGGATTTTTTCATCCATCCAATGAGTGATGTGGCTGAGAACGTGGATCCCACCAATTTCTGACATGGCATTTGATTTTGGTGACATGGCCATTGGTTTTATTTTCGGTTTGGGGATTTTGGAGACATCAAATTAGATGTTTTTTGAGATCAATTGTTGCATATCCTATCCGGCTATCCAAAAGGCAAGATCAACAAAAAAATAATTATTTAAAATAAATTTAAAAGCAAAATAAAATAAACAAGAAAAATTGTTGAATTCAACAAAAATTAAAGAAAACTTACCATCTACCATCAAAAGAATTTTTTATGGCAAAATTAAAGAATTCATTCATTGAAAGTTAGTGAGAATGAAGGATAGAGAGGTCCTATGTATATCAATTGTCCATCCATGGCGAGACAAAGGATATGGGATAACTAGAATATGGAAAGTTGACCATTTTCTCTCTTGACGTTGTCTCAAACGTCTACATGTTTTTTTAGACATCTCAATGTTGTTTCAGACATCTACATCATATTGTTTTAGACATTTATATTGAACACATTTCTTGCTTGAAATATCCCATATGGATTGTCAATCTTCCTACCACCCCACTTGTATAAAGAATTTCTCTTTTCATCCATAGTGCACATCCATCCATTGCCCTTTTTTTGTAAAGCATGCCACGTGGCTGCCCTTTCCTTAAAATTTTCACATTTGGTCAACATTTTACCATAGACCATAGAAAATTTTAATGATTTACCCATAGTCAAAATGGATTTGCTTGTTGACGTGGCAGTCTATGTTTTTTTGGATGTTACAAAAAACATCAATATGTCTTCAGTGATGTCAAAGAAAATGTCAACGTCAATGATAACATCAGATTATTTTTATAGTAACATGTAGGCGTTCTCCGCAACGTCCACAAAAATCTACCTTTTTAGGCCATCAGTCCTTTGATATGTTCGCATTTTTTTGGACATTGCGTATTAGTGGTAAAACATAGCCAAAAACGTGGTTTTCTTATAGTGCCAAGACAACCCAAGAAGTATAACAAACACAATAAGACACCTAGAAATCGAGAACCCTCCACCCCAGTCGTAGCAAATGCAGATGGTTTCATTCTAGTCCAGCCGCGCTAGAAAGAAGTTTCAAATCGCAAATTTGACTCTACAGCAAGCTCTACCCACTACTGGGCATGTTGCAACCTGGAGGACAAAACAAAAGAGATGTCAGGAACGATCTCACATACTCTGGCCTCTACACCCCAGACAACCAAACTCCTAGATCTAGAACACCTCCCCACCTCAACTGATCGAAGCCATGACCTCAACACGGAAAGGATTTATTCTCACTCCTTCTGCATTCCAAACTGCGAACCACCCGCCCTCCTACCCCTACCCCCGTCCCTTCTACCACATCAAAAACCTACGCATATCTCCAAAATTGCTTCCCACATCCTTCAAAATTCCTGCAATCCCCATTTTCTACCCACTAGCACCTTGCAAACATCTCCATCTACCCTCATCATAGTTAACCCGAACCCAGACATAGACACAGATTCACTACCACTCTCAACTCTTCCTCTTCCAAACCACTCTTCTAATCCTCAGAATACCTTATCCACTCATACCATACGACCAACTGTTGATATCCAAAACAACAACACCCCAACTAGGAAAATATCTGAACCCCATCTGACACTAGAACTTCCCAATCCTAATCTTCAACCTAGTAATGTCAATTCTGATCCAATTGATACAAATGCTTTCAGCCTTAATCTATTTGACCTACTTCCTCAAACCCTAAATCTTGCCTTAGATTTAGAACAATTTGAGGACGTCCCTCTTCACCTTCCGATGCCTCTAGGGCTCTTTAGACCCTCATCTCCTTCCTCCGGTAGTAGAACCTCTCTCACAACTAGAGTCTTTAATCATTTCTCTGAGTCCCTTCCTCAATGGACAATTGTCGAACATGTGGTGCTCGAATTTTTAGCTCCAGGCAAATCCTCTCTTCAAGCTATCAAAGCTAGCGCTAGATAAAGACCAGACACCCAAGTTCAGCGGCCACGAACATGATCAGTTGTAATGGAAGCTGACCAGCAGTTAGATTCATGGGGCATTAGGAGAACTAAACCCACAGATTGCGCAAGAAGTGCTAGGCAAACTTTCGATCCGCACCACCCCTGAAAATCAAACTTATGCCCCAAAACATACGGGAATTGAATGATCCTCAAGCCATTGATAACTTACAACAATACTTACATACTAACCCTGTGGACTTCCTGTTCATTCAAGAATACAAACTGAGAGGTCCAAGAGCACAAAATCTGGGGCGTCTGGTCTGGAAACGAGCAACCACTCTGGTAACCCAAGCCAAACCAAGCTATACAACTGACGGCTCTAATTTTGGAAAAGGCGGAGTTGCTTCTTTCCTAGCTCTTCAATGGGCGAATTTACTCTCTAGTTCAGGTACTCTATTTGGTGGCTACACCTTATGGTTTATTTTGTCAAGATTATCTGGCGGAGACATTAGATTCATCAATGTATACGCACCAGTCGAACCCCAAGCTCAGAAAGTTTTATGGAAGACGGCAGGTGGATCTTCCTTAGGGACTTCAATATGGTCGAACGACGTCAGGACAAGTCAAGCCTGGTCAGCAGATCAATCCCAGCCCTTGAGAGATCGCTTTTCAACAATCTTAAAAGACACCTTACAGGTAGAGGAAGAGCCTCTTACATCACCTAGTCTTAATTTTTCATGGGACAATGCCAGGTCAGATAGTGACCGAGTTATGGCCCGACTAGACAAGTTCTACATTTTTCCAAAATCATTGCAAAGCCACCGTTGAGTTCTTGAGTATAGAATTAGAGGCAACCACACGAGATCTGATCACACTCTGGTCTCACTTATTTTGGAATTAGCCAAGTCTCCCTCCCGACCAAGTAGATGGTCGATGTAATCTCAGTACTTCGAGGAAGTAGAGACAGGAATACGAGGCGTTTGGTTATCAATGCCCAATTCGGCATCTTTTTTTACTAAGCTAAAGAAGGTGACTCGATTCTATCGACAACTTTGTATTCGACGCTCTCGCAGATATAAATTAGCAGAGGAAGCTCTTCGAGCACAATTGGATGGGAAGACCCGGGAACTTCAGCTTGCCCCGTCATCTCAGACTACATGACAAGGCTGATAAATTACAAGAGCACCTGAAGAACTTCGAAACACGGAAGCTGGAGGGCCAGAAGGTTTGTACCCGAGCCAAATGGAGGTTATTCGGAGACCGCCTGTCATCAGAGTTTTTTAGCGTTGTCCGTGAATCTACCAGCTTATCATTGATTACTAAATTACGTGACGAATAAGGTAATATTCACCATGATAGAGAGATCCTTGAGACAATTTGCATTGATTTCTATTATAAGCTATATTCTCAACCAGTGATGATCCCACAAGCTCTAGATGATCGGGAATCTATAATATCATGCATCCCCAACCGGTTTACATTGCATATGGTGCATCAATTGAGCTTGCCTCTAACAAAACAGGAACTTCATCGGACTTTGCTACTTATGGCCAAAGACCGCAACCCTGGCCCTGATGGGATAACTACAGAGTTTTTTTGCCGGTTTTGGGACTTGATTGGGGATGACTTCTTCTTAATGGTCCAACAATCAGTTATACAAGACAAATTACTCACAAAGATGACTTCATGCACTATAGCTTTGATTTTTAAGGCTGGGGACCGGGCTGACCTAGCCAATTGGCGGCCTATTACTCTTCTCAACGTATCATATAAATAATGGCCAAATCTCTTCAAATCAAGCTTCAACATATCCTCAAAGACATTATTAGCCTAGAGTAATCTGCCTTCCTACCTTTCAGACACATTCTAGATAATATCTTGCTACAATATGAGATGGTAGAATGGGCACGTGAATTGGACCAAGACTTGATTTTTTTCAAGTTGGATTTCACCAAGGCATATAATGTTGTATCATGGTATTTCCTTCCATTAATCATGCAAAGAATCGGAATCCCTGGCTCCTTCACACGTATTGTGATGATGCTGCTACAAGACGCCTCTGCCACAATCATCTTAAATGGCAAAGCAACGGCCTCTTTTTCTATCCAAAGGAGAATAAGACAGGGTTGCCCCTTGGCACCCTACCTATTTTTCCTCATTGGGGAGGCTTTACATATTGCAGCATCAGAGGAGCAAAGATTTGGCAACATCCAAGGAGTACACCTCCTAAAGTGCGACCTACAGCAGCTAGTTGCCCAATATGCCGATGATACCGGATTATCTATCACTAGTAGGGAGCTTGATCTTTGAAACACTATTTCTCTTCTTGATAGATTTGGGAATGCATCTGCTCTGATTATAAACTGGACAAAAAGCATACTCTATTGGTTCTCTTCACAACCTAAGCCAGAGTGGGTAGATGCTTTCAATCTCACATGGCCCCCCCGGATCACTATCCAAACTTCTTGGTGCCCCTTTTGATATTCCTTTGGAGATGACTGACATTAACGACTTCCTCCAACAAAAGATCACGAAGAAGCTTTCACACTGGACATCTCAACACCTCTCATTAGCTGGGAGGATCACTATTGTTAATGCGGTCCTTTTGTCCACATTATATTACTTCATAGCTATCTGGACATGATCAATTCACATTATCCGAAGCATTAGAGGCAACCTTAGGAACTTCTTTTGGAGTAGGACGGAGCACACGTCTAAGGCCCGGGTTAGCTGGGATGATTGTTGCCTACCAAAAGAAGCTGGCGGACTGAAACTTCTTGACCCAAAGGTATTCGTCATGGCTCTTCTTGCCAAATGGATACTCTTCGCGATAGAGCAGGGCATTACCAACCTCAAGATCTTGCTTCACTACATGATTCATAGGATGAAGCCAAATCCGAAAGGTGGCTACTGGTTCCCTAGTCAGACATGGCTTATGGTTCATAAACCATTGCCCACGAGAGGCTCTTGAGCTTGGAATCGAATTACAGCAGCCTAGAAAATTATAGTTAAGAATATTGACATTCTTCCTTTGACCAATGCAGATGAAGTGTTGACTACTAGTATCTGGTGGTCCACTACATTCATAGGTTCAAACTTTAACTTCTTTATAGATAGGGCTCGAGTCTTGGCAAGATGTGGCATGCAGATGTTGGCGGATCTATGGGATCACCAAACCCTTGACTTCCTCCCTTGGGAATAGCTATCAGCCAAATTTTCCCTCTCAGCCCTGGAACAACACCATTGGTTCCAAATGATTTCACAAGTTCCATCAGAATGGCTGCTCCTCCTCACCAAGCAAGTAGATTGCGTCAAGGTGGCAAAATAGATTGATATCTTTCCTTAGGCTAATGCCCCCCTTCCCACTTTGGTTTGGAGAAACTCAACTCCAAACAACCACATCTTATTGCCACATGCCCAAAATCTCATTCTAGCTAGAGACGGTACCAAAACAAGAGTGGGCAGGGCTTCTAGACAATTATATGTAATACTTGACTCCACTGATTCCACTCTAGTCTCTGGTTTTGTCCGATGCGTACGTGTTCTTCAGATCTCTAAGGGCTCCCGCCGCACCCTGTATTTACTCTTTGCCGAGGCCACCTAGTCTCTGACATTTGATCCAGGTAGATGGTGCTAGAGGAATGGCCCCGGTTTGATGGAGTACACGACGGCCATTGGCCGTAATCTCATCAACAACCCAAGCCATCTTAGGAGGTCTATCCCCTCTAAGTGGTCTGGCCACTTACCTATTATTTTCTCCCCAGACTAGAGAGAACTATGGCATAAGATAAGGTTGATGAAAGACGCCATGTTTATGTAATCGGTCTGGCATAACGCGATGGCAATCCATTCTTAGAGAACCAAGATTATCCCAAGTATTGACACAAATTGCACCTGCTGTGACCTAGCTACTGAAGAAACTCTCCTTCATAGATTTTACTCTTGCCCAAGGGCTCTAGAGGTATGGGACTACGCTCAATCTATCATCTATCACATTCGCGCCATACCATCAGTTGATGGCCCGTATGAAAGACTGGACTTTTCTCAGTGTAGCTTTGGTTCATCCACCCCTTGACAGTTTTGAGCTTTCAAGATCATTTGGACCTTACTTTGTGGCTCCGCAATTTGGACTATTTGGATATCCCGCAATAGTAAGGTCTTTGCCCAACACCCCTAGCCTTTGGACTTCACCCAGCCTGTGCTTTAGGACGCACTTCTCGATTCCAGTAGAGCAGCACAGCTTAAGGCTCAATTTGGGGCCCGCTATCGACCCCAAGATAGAACTAAGATTTGGGCCAAATTTGATAGTATTTGGCTCAGGTCCCCCACTATTGCTACTAGGGTTGGAGCTACTATCCACTGGAACAAAAAGGGTCCTCCCTCTCGTCTGTTCATTTAGGTCCTTGTTTTTCCGTCCTTTTGGTTCTTATCTCTTAATTGTCTAGCCCTTGTGTCTTCATTGTCTAGCCCTTGTGGCTTGGCTGTTCTTTTTGTATTGTGTTTTTTTTTAATGCAATGGCTCGTTCCATTTGTTCAAAAAAAAAAACATTAGTTAGGGGTATAATATGATCAATCAAAGTCCGCAACTTAAAATCATGAATTCTTAGTACGTAAAGGGTTAAGGCGCAACAATCTGACCAAATGTTTGAACAAATCTACAGGGCCCAAAAGCACATTGCATTTGTACCATACAATGGCAAGTTTGGATTGAAGATGCTCTTACACTTCAAATCTCCCACTTTAATAGCAAGTTCTCCTAGGGACCAGGGCTTTTTTTTGGCTTTCTAGTGCCAGATTGCACCAGAAAAAAAAATCTGGCTAAAAAAGGTTATAAAAAATGCCAAAAAAATTGGATGAAATTGCCAGACAAGTTTGAAATTCAAAAATATATTAGATGAAATTGCCTAATTGTGGATGAAAACCATACTATACATATAATAAGTGGATGAATATTGCAATTTGGAGCACCACTATAACATTTTATATCGCCACTATGGGACTTCTTCAAAAATGAAAAAAAAGCCCTGCTAGGGACATCAATAATAAACTTTATGTTTTTGATTTTACCACCTATAATGTCTCTTTCTCTCCTGAAAAATGAGTTGACCAAAATATATATAAAAAATACTTTGATTGTTCTTTGGCTGCAAAAAAATAGTAAGTCCAGTCAATTTGAATAATTATGTGAAATAACTAAAGGAACAACAATATGTAGATCCTACCTTATTGGCTCATGAGTTTGGACCAAATTTAGTATTATAAATTTTTTCCTAGTTAGGGACAAATACATGAACGTATTATTTCCCATAAAATTAGTATTGGCTACAAATGATAAATTTGGATTTTGATTTCATATTAGGAATCACAAACCCAAAATCATTTAGAAGAGGTCGTGAAATAAAAAAATGTACCAGTCCAGACTAGGGGCAATTTTTACATTCATACACCCTTCTAAAAATTTGTATTCATTGCACCTAGGGTCAATTATGACCATATGTAGTCTAGACATGATTGGACCAGAGAAGAAGAGGCTATATGTGAAGATTTTGAGGCTCTTATAGGCTCTTACATTGTTTTTGCAAGGTCGTGTATCCTTGAGTACATCAACAATCTTCAAATGTTAGTCACACTAAAGCACTTTGCAAACTACAATATTTTTGTCAAAGCACTACTTTGCATTGTCTTATGAACTCTAAAAATCCTATTACAAATTACAAATTAGATTTGAGATAGAAGAAAGTATTTATCGAACCAATGCATTTGAGGTAAAAAACTGCATTGAAAAATCCAAGAAAAATCTCTACATGATCTATATGGGAAACTTCACACAAAAGAGTGCTTCATTGACCAAACTAAATTTCATCCCTAGATGATTGAGGGACTTTTTCACAAAATATATACAAAATTGCTACTTTCTAGTGCATTGAACGTAGTTGATATATTTCAAAACATTCTCCAAATTTTTAGATGTACAAATTTGTACTAGACTTCCCTAAGAATGTGTGGAAATGCTTTTAGACTATTTTAACGTGTAGATTGCAAGATTATATCAATCATTTTAAGTTAGAATAATAGAAATTTTGGGCTATGCCCAATAGAGCCATTATAGTTTGACTCAACTTTGTAGAGAATGTTGCATTATCCAATGTTGAAAATTGGAACCATTCAATAGGTAGTTATACTAATTAGTTATTTGCATGCCAATTTTCAAGATAATGGTGTCTAAAACACCCAAAATCATTTGGCATTGAAAAGATGTCTCAAAACAACTACTTGAGCAAGATTTCAATTGTTTTTGGAAAAATCTAAATTCCAAAGTACAAAACAAATCTATAATTTTTTTAATTAAAAATGTCATAAATTGATTCAGAAAAGTATAGATTTGAGCTAATGGTTCTAAAATTGTTCTAAAATTGCCACTTATAGTACATTGAGTGAAAATTGGAAAAAAATGTTTTAAAAAAAATTTCAACTACAAATTATTTTCTATTATATTGTGAGAATACATGGAAAAAATTCAGCCCATTTGGCTTCATAGATTACAAGATATAAACGTTCAAAGTTAAAGAAAAAATTTCACAACTTGCTTGATTGCTTGCCCTCTTTGTTAGCACACTGATGAAGTTGCTCCTAAACTTTCAATCTCCATATCTTTTGGTTAAGGCATCTGATAAAAAAAGATTGTATTTTCACAGACATCAATGTGCATCTTTGGTAAAAATTGCACTTTCATCCATTTAAAAATGATTTTGTATGAATCTGCCCAAGCCTTCAAAAAACTCTACAAGAATTTATTGTTCTTTAGGGATTAAAGATTTCATTGATCAATAACAATTGAAGTGATTTTCATTTTTTTATAAATATAGGTCCTTACAATTACAAGGACTATATTTTTTACATTTTTGTTATTTAAAATGTATTTTAACCCCTAAAGGCCCAATCAACAAAAGATATATTCTCCTAAAAACTTTTTCATGTGCCTAATTTTGCAAAGTTTATTGTTTGGAGAAAGTGTTGATGTTCTCATAGTTACTTCTTTGTCTTTTTTTCACAAATCAATTGAAATTGAAATTTTGACTATTTGTGCAAAAATTCAATTGCTAAAAATATTGCATTTTTGCTCATTTTTTAAGCAATTATATAAATAGAATGTGTCTAACAAATGGAATGTGTCTTGATTTTCATGATAATCATTAAATTAGCTGTGGAAAAGTAGGGTGGATTTTCTAATGCAAATTTTTGTGCAAGTATGGAAATTTTGAAGCAAAAGTGAATATGATATTTGAACAACCAAACTTACAAAAACTTATTACTTCATTTATTAAACTATAAACTATAAATTGATGTCAGAATTTAAGAGGCCAAGTTGCATTTGATAATATTTATTTGGCAATGATAGCAATAGATGGGACTCTTAACCCCTGAAAACTAAATGCACTTTGGTCAAATCAAATTGTAATATAATATTCAATTTTTGTAGTTAAATAAAAAATAAAAAATAAAACAAAATTATTTTCTACACTACCCGAGACACTACCTTACATAAAACCAAAATTCAACAAATTATTGCAAGCAATCTTGATATATTAGAATCCAAATCACACAATACTAAGTACTTTTCATTTGTATTTTGTTTAAAAAAAAACAATTTCCAAATTAAAATTGCATAATATTTTTTCCAAGCTATTTTATATTACTAGTCACAATTCCAAATTCTTCTAATATGTATTATAATTGATACAATATGGCATACAAACAATGTTTTAAGAAATAAACCAAAAAATAATTTCCAACCAAAAATTCTGAAAAAAAGATCAACATCTATACTAAAAGAAAATTTTCCTACATATAGAAAATATCAATCAAATATATGAAGTCTAAACTTAGTTAGTGGCGGTTGTTTATTTGAAAATAACAACCATGTGGTGTGGTAATATTTCATGCAATAGAATATTCTTAAAGAATTTTTTATAGAATCTTAACAAGGCATTTTGTAGGCTATTATTATCTTTTTTGCTATAAAAAATATAATGGTGAATTTTTTTCACAAAATTATAAATGTTTGGGCCTTAAGGGGTAATTTCCTACACAATTGCAATGCTAATCAAAAAAATTCATCAAACTTATAGAATAACAAATGAACATATTGCCATGCTTAGAAACTACATAGTAGTGCTCACTAAATATGCTGACTTGTCAATCCAATTCTATCCCTTTAACTTCCAAAGTTCCTTGACTATGTTTTCACCCAAAAATGCTCCAAAAATGCCATTTCTAGTACAAGTACCAAATTTTTGAAAAAAATTTTTTGGGGCACTTGTAACTGTAATGTCTTGTAGTATGCTAGTTTTAGAAGATGTGGAATTTTTTTAGAATTTTCCACCATGCGGATTAGAAGATACTAGCGTTTGAATTGGCAGAATTCCTTTTTTTGTCCCTTCAAAAAAGAGGGCAGTTGCACTTCACAAGGTCACATTTGTATGAAAAAATGTCCAAAATGATGGTGCTTCTTTGAATTCTTTTTTCTAAATAAGTTGGCTACATGCTTAAAAAATTTCAAATCATTTGGAATTGTACAACATATAGGAAAAAAATAGTAAGTAAAAAGAAGTAGAGAATGATTCAAAATACTAAATTGTTAAGAATTTAATTATGGAATTGAAAAATGCCAATCCCAATGGTTGTAATGTTGTAATAAACAATCTACATCCTATGATTTTATTTTTTTCCAAAAATATTGAATATTGAGTTAAATAAATGACTTCAAAGTTGATTTTTAGAGTAGATAATCCATAATTGCCCGCAAACTAAAACTCCTCGTAACTTTTGACTCATTGATCAAAATGGAATGATTCAAAGCTTTCTGCATACATATAGATCAAGAAAACTAATTTAAAATTTTCGTTTTTGAAAAAGTGATTTTTTCTGATCTGCCTGAACTACCCATTTACAAAAAAAAATAACATATTAGGCCATAACTTTTTACTCATATTTCCAAATGTCATGAAATTTAGTGCATAGGAAAGATATTCCTTGTCCCCACCTTCTATTCAAATTTTAGCCTAAAATATGCAAATCTCCAGTCACACGTACCTGCCCAAAATTTCTATGTTGCCAAAAAACACATGCTGGTCCTTTAAGGGTTAAACAACAATTGTACATTGAATTTGTTATAATACAAAACATTTAGAGATTTTACTATATAAAAATGCAACAAGGTACAATTGGGACCGACATTTTTTTGTGGGAAGAGGACAAAGAAATTGTCAACATATAAGGGAGGCAACCCATTTCTGATCACTTAAGCAGATCTGGCCATTTGCAAGGCAGGTTTCTTCATTGGGGAAATTTTCTTGTATGCGGAAGTAGACTTTGGAAGGTTTCTTTAATTTTCCATATTTTTATTTCTCAAAACATAATTACTGGAAATTTTTCAGCAAAAGATTCTATTCTTCCCATATTGGTGATACAGGGCTTGCTATTTCGGATCATGGGCTGAAAAGAAAATTGACCAAGGGGTGGTTGCAATCATTGAGAGTCTTGTAGCCAATCAAAATGCGCCACAATAGCCTCGGGAACCACCCCATAATTAATCATTATTCTTCTCCTCCTTCATGGAAAGAAAATAGTCTACATAGCAAGAATAGGGGAGGTGATCAGGAATGGATTGCCTCCTATAATCAAAGGAAATTTGGAGGGTCATTGCCAGAAATCTCATCAACAATTGGAACCAAACCTATGGATCACAATTAGATTGGGGCGATTTTAGGCCTACCTACCTTATACTATTGTGCTAATCAATCCAAAGAATTTCATTCTCAATGAAAGTTAGATTTTATGAGTTATTTTTGAATTTATATAAAGAAACATCTAGTTCAATCATAAATCACAAACTTGCCTGAGACACATAGTTTTAGCATCAAACTTCAATTTTCTTGATTTTAAATGTTTAAAACCATAATTAAGAAAATGTGACTCCAATAATCTACTTTTTATTTCATTTTTTAAAATTGTTAAAATTGTAGTTTTTATGACACTTTGCGGGTAGCACCTTGAAAGCTTGAAATACACCACTTTTGAACTTTTTCTATTGAATTTTTCTTTATATGAGCTCAAGAAGTACAGTAGTTACACCATAATGTTTATCACTGTGATCTCCATTTTGCTAAACATTCCATATTATTTATTAAAAAAATGTAATTACTATAATTTTTACAAAAAAATATTATAAAAATCATACAAATTCCATTTTAATGTTTTTAATTATTAAAAAATGAATTTTAAATTTGAATATATATTTCTACATGAAAAAACCATCAAACTTTTTAAAGTTTCATTTTAATATAGAAAAATAATGAAGTTTGACCAAATATGAACATGGAATGTTTGTAAATCCCTAACTGCCCAAGGCTTTTATTGAGCTTCATAGAATTTGTTCAAAACTAAACAAAAAACCTGAGTTTTGATAATTGTTATCAATTTTTTAAATTACAACCGTGCAAATTTAAACTAGACTTGTTATAGATCACACAAGAAAAGAAAACACAAGAATATCACTTATAGATTGAAAGATTATAATGTTTGATCAAGACGGTGTTACCCCCTAAAGGACCGAGGCACATTTTGGGCATACATAGTGAAAAATTTCCACTTTTCAAAAGTGTAAGAAAAAAATGATTTTTTTCTTTCAAAATTCAATTGTATAAATTTGTACTAAACTACTATGGGAATATGTGGGAAAAAAATTCAAAAACTTTAACCCCACAAATTGAAAGATTATAGCGTTTGAAGTTAGAAGGAAAAAAATTAACCTTGTCCGATAGGACCAACAAACTTTGTTTCCTCCTAGAATGAGATTTTTACACTATACATGGTTAATTTTTTTGACATTTGCATCTTGTTTGATGTAAATTACATACCTACCAAATTTCAAAATTATAAGAGGAGCTTTGCATGTGCTGCCCAAGCTACCCTAAAAGTTTAGGGCATCATAACTTTTTATCCGGGCATTTGATCGGAAAAAAATAGTATTCCCACAAAGGGGGCACATGTTCACACCTTGTATCAAAATTTGAAGAACATATAGAAATAATGACTTCAAATGCATTTATCCAAGATCACCTACCTACATTCAACAATCATTCAGTCCTTTAGAGGTTAAAATTGTAAAAGTGATTTGAAGTCTTTCAATCCACTTTTTACATGTCAAATTGAAAATAGAGGTCTTGAAAAAAATATGAGGCAAAAGGATAAAACATGCATAACTATAATTGAAATACGCCTTCTCAAATTCTACTCAACAATTTTCTTAAATAAATTTTTAATTTGACTTTTTCCCTCCCCCCTCCAAGATCTAATGTATATGAGGCTTGCCTCCAAGAGCCTCTAACACAAAAAAATCAAGATTTGCAATGGACCTCCTTGATGCATAATATGAACTTTAAGGGATATTTAGGTTTTTAAATACCAAAAATAGCATTTTGGTAAGATTTTATTAACATCAAGAATTTTGTGACAAGTTATACATTGACACCTAATGAAGTTGCGAAGACCAATTTTTAGTTTTGTGCTTCTTGGAAGTAGGTTTGCCTATAGATCAAGAACAAGTCAGATTGTAATCTATACTTCCTTAATTTCTACTGATTCCAAACTTGATGGAAAATTTGCAAACAAAAGGTGCAATCTTTATTATTTCTATTCCCTGACTACAAAAAAACTATCCCCCCCATCATCTCCCAATTGGACACATGCTAAAACGCTTAACCCTTAAAGGATTTGAAAGCCTTTTGCGGTTGTGTAGTATATTTTGCATTTGATGATATTTGATCAGAAAAACATTGGCCAAATATTTTTTTTGTACAAGGTAAATTAAAGATCATGATAGTTTGTAAATAACAATGTATCACAATTCACATATTAAACCACAATTGAAGAGTTATAAGGCTAAATATGGGTCATATAGAGAAATCCTAAGAGCCTTTCAAGGGTTAACATTGCCAATGTGTAGAAATAACATTACCTTAGTGCATTGACCCTCCTTTTCTCTTTTCGATCCTTTCCCCTTTTAGCAAGTGGGACAATTTTTTGTTTTTCCAGATGGAGGTTTTCATTGGGTTTCTTGGCTTCACTGCAGTACAGCGGTACAGTACAGTACTGTAGAAGTGTCGCAGAGATCGTGTTCATTGGATAGAGTGGCCGGCTAGCTTGACCGGCTGGGCTGATTGATGGCCAAATTCAAAGCATCACGTGGCTTTGCTGGATGGTTTGGGTGGGGGGTCGGTGGGAAGGCGCACTCTTCAAGCGCGTCGCTGGTGTTGCATTTGTCATTTTTACCGACCCCGGCACCATTAGAGCATCGCCACTCCAACCCCGCAAAACAGTATACGATACTTTTTTATTCATATTGTACAGGATCTGAATTGGACAATGTCTTCATTGAAAGAATTTTTTAATATCACACGAATTGAATATAAATATTCTAAATTGGGACATCGGGTGATTTATAGAACCAGGGCTTTTTTTTTTTTTTTTCATCTTTTGTAAAGTGCCAAAGTGGCTATATATAATGTTACAGAGGTGCTCCAAATTTCAACATTCATCAAAATATTGAATAGAAAATACTCCCTCTGTCCCAAAATAAATCTGGGATTTCCGAATATACTTGTTCCAAATTAAATTCGAAATTGGCTTTCCACAACTTGATAGACAACAACTGAAGCTAGGTCAAACACCCTGAAGCAAAAGAATCCGCAAACATTACGCTCCAAAGACTAATAGCAATTTGATCCCTATAAAGGCAATTAAAGAATCCAGCCCAAAACTATATAGAAACTACTACTAACAAATCTCTTGTTGAGAATTTCTTGGAGTTGAGTCACAGGACATTGTTGGAATTGAATACAAAGGACATCACTGCACCAACGTTACTAGGAAAATGATCAAAATTAATATCACTAGAGCAATTCCAAAAAAGACAAAAATTTGTCAATTTCATCACCTGTTTTCAGCATGCGCTGCTTCACAGTTGACTTCCAATCTTTTAACCCCTAAAGGACCGAGGCCTTTTTTCTGCCAAAAAACAGTGAAAACTGCCATTTCTATAGCAAACAATGAAAAAAATTGAAAAATGTTTTTTTTGCAAATCTAACCGTAGGATCTTACACCTAACTAGTATGAGAATGTGTGGAAAAAATTTCAGAATTTTTGACTGCACGGATTGCAAGATATCTGCGTTTAAAGTGAAAAAAACAAGTTTTTCAGCACATTGCAGGACTAGATTTTTTGACTTTAAACATTTTTAATTAAAATTTTTTGCACTACAGAGTTTTGAGCTTTAAATCTTTATAGAGGAGAATTGAGTTGAGAGTCTAGGGAAAAAAAAAAATTCAAAAAAACTTAATTATCATTCTTAAAAAAATTGTTAAGTAGAAGTAAATATAAGATAGAAGGAAAATCTAAAATATTAATATCTCTTAGGTGGAATTAAAATTCACTAATCCCAATGGCGAGATTGTTCTAGCAACTAAACTAAACCATACAAAAAAAAAAATTGAAATGAATCAAAGCTTTCCGAATAGACAAAAATATAATCTATGAGAAAAAAAATATTTAAAAAAAAAATTCAAACTTCTGTCCATTTTTTTTTGCTACCCGGGCTGCCCGCCGTCCCCTATTTTGAGCTTATTTGGTCATAACGTTTTTTCCCGGGCACCGATTGTGAAAAAAGTTATATTCCCACAAAGCTTATCAGTTTTTCTATCTCCAAAAAAAGTTTCAAAAAATCACAAGAAAATTTCAGCCCGTAAGAACATGCCCAAAAATGCATTTGTCCCCCGAAGGGACAACGGTCCTTTAGGGGTTAAACCTAATAGGGTTTAGTAGAAGCTACAATAACTATTCAATCCCTTGGAAATAGGAGCAATTTACACATTAATCTAGCCATTTCTAGGAAATCTCGGATTTATTTCAGGACGGAGGGAGTATCACATTAGCACATATCACATATCCATTATTATGTTTTCATCCACAATATGGCGTATTCATCCAAATTATTCTTTTTAAAATTTGAAGTCGTTAAGCGAAAACTTCACAATTTTTTGTCATTTTTTAGCCAAATTATTTTTTTCTTGTGCAATCTAGCACTAGAAAGCAAAAAAAAACAAAAAAAACATGTATACAATCCTACATATGTAAAGAAAAGAGTGGTTATGTCAAAAATTGGTAATTTTTTTTTGGACTAAGCAAATCAAGCAAATATGCCAAGGCACTAGCTAATTTTAGCAATTTTTTACTCAACCTATCTTTTTCTTTCCTTTGCATAAAAGATACTTAGGGTTGTTATGAGCATGTGATTTCCAAATCTAGATTTTTTCTGTATTTGGTTTTTGTTATTTTTAATGCACTCCTAATGAGAATATATTCCACTTTTGAATCTTTATAGATTAAAAAATTCATTTTATGTCTTTAAAAGGTTGGAATAGAGATGCTCTTAGAAAATTTCCATCTAATATGGCCAAATCAACAAGACACAATTTCATACTTATATTTGGCAATCCTTCCAATCTCTCACTCTTTTTCACCAAATCAATAATGAATTTGCAAATCACAAGTGGAATGAAGGAAAAGTCAACTAGACTTAAATTTGAGGCATTAGTCCTTGTTATTGTGGATTGGAGTGTTTGGAAAATATTTAAAGGGACCCAAACACTTCTCATCTACTTTGGCGATAGTAATCTTCGGCCATGTTGGAGTGGAGCTACTCTTACTGTTAGGTGTAGTTTTGGTCAAGGATTATCACATCTATCAAACAAAGTAATAAAAATGTTTGCATCATACAATTTAGATTTAGATTTTATAATTTCAAATTTAGGATCATTGATTAGTTCTACATTAAACTAGAATGACTTATGTAGGGATCTTTCGATGGTCATTCAACCACTTAATCCATAAAGTGATTTGGTTATTTTATGTCAAAATTGTTCCAAACCTTATTTTCCTAAAACAATGCCAAATTCTTTGTCTTTATTAAATTTTCACTAGATTCAATTGTAGGATCTCTTAGCTAATTTGTTGAATTGTGTCCTTCAAAAATTTCAAAGTAAAAAACTTACCAATTGCAAGATTATAATTCTTAAATTTCAAAAATAAGTTTCTTTCAATGCATCCTAAAGTACAATTTCATATTTCAAACATTTTGAAAAAAATTGTCATATTAAATCAAACAAATATAGACATCAATTTTTTTTTACACTAATATTTCATACATTCTTGAATTTGTATTATATGGGTCATTATCTTTGATGGATGAATTTATTGGTGGATGGACTAATTTAGGATGAAATGTGCACCAATATACAAGCAAAGATTGTCTTGACATAGATATCTATAAATAATATATTTGTGCTCTAGAGTTAGATAGCTCCCAACTAATGACAAGTACACTATTGCACTAGAATTAGACAGTTCCCAACTCATGACAAATACACTAGATATTGCATTAAAGTTAGACAACTCCCATATGCATAGAGATAAATATCTCTGGATGCATTGGATTTGTACACTAGAAGATGTAGTGGAATTAGATAGCTCCTAGATGAAGGCATTTGTGATAGAACTTGGAGTTAGACAACTTTGAGTGGAAGATCAAAAATTGGATAAACTGTAAAGTTATACTTAGAATATTTATAAGTATGACAAGGACTTTTAGTAGATGGTTTTAGATAGAGTCAAGAATAGAAGATTAAAAGTAGTAAAGAACATAAATTGTTTTTGGAAATGGATTGATAATAATGGTATCGTATTTCAATTATTAGATGTTCAAATCCAGATTTGTTATGCCTATTTTATATTAGGTTCAAAACAGGTTCAATAATAATCCTAAGTTCTAATTTTTTATCATTAAAAAATAATGTATTTTCACGGTTGTTTTTCTGGTTGTCTTGAAGAACTTTTTGACTCCTAAGCCTTTAGAGGATGAATCTAAATGAGCTATTATAATTGACATCCTCAACAATTTTGAAGATATATTAAAAATAGGAGATGTTAGACATAGTTTTTAGTAATAATTTACATGATCAAATGTGAACAAATTTTTATAACCCTTGTCAAATTGATATAAAAGCAAATAACTTTGAATATTCATCAAAAACATAATTTCCATTTGCTATTCTTAAGTTGAGACATCTTAGTAGAAACTATAAAGTAATCAACATGGTAAAAAACAAGTTGAAAGTTTTACTATGTTGATCTCGTGTGTTGAAAAACAAGTACAATTATAACATAGAAAAAAACTTACAGATTTTGCTTTATTTTCTATTTAATAAAGTATAGTATCCATCAACATTTTATACTAGGCATTCAATAATGTCCATGGTTGGATGAAATCCTACTTTGAAGAAAACAAATGCTAGTTAGAAGTTGCCCATAAAGCTGCATTACACCTATACAAGCAGTTTATGATACATTTACCACCTTTATATTACCTCTAAAACTTTTCATTGAGGAAAATGTTCTTTGTATTTTTGGCCAAGCTCTAATGATTTTGGATTTATAATTTTTTGATATTCTAATTGAAAATCATGATTGTCTTCCTTTTTATGTCAAGCTATGTTTTGTGCAATGTTGACAAGTATTATAGAAGTTATACTTTTTGTTCCATCTTAGAAGCATACAGAGGGCTAAAGGCAATATGAGTAATTAATAAATTCTATTCACAGTGAATATTTATACAATAAACTTTGAATCAATTTATTTGATGTACATTAAGATAATTCCAACTTTGCAAGCAATCAAGGCATCTCTTCACAAAAATGATATTTGAAAAGGGAGGGGTAATTCAATTTTTAGTAGTTTCTAAAGGAGAAAATTAATATAGGGTGTGGATTTCCTACCACAATATTCTTACTATTGATATTGACATTTGCTAATTTATTTTTTTAATTATTATTATTTTTTTTCTCAATTTGTATTGCCTTTATATTGTTATGAATAGCCCATAGCTTGAACTCTAATCAAACTTCAAACTACAATTGACTTTAAACAAAAAACAATTATAAGTAATTTTATATAATTATAAAATAAAATACTTTCACAAGGAGCTTAAACTACCTGACTATAGAAAGAGAGAGATAAATTTCTAAAGCTTTGTCTTATATAATAGAAGACTATCAATAATAGAAGACTATTAATTTCTAATTTCTAAAGCTTTTGTAAAATCTAAAATGGTTTTAGATTGTTTTCGGCATTCAAAGTGAAGTATCAAATTTTGGTTTTTTTCTCTAATTTTTTTTTAGATTGGAAATTCAAATGACCTTCTAAAGAATCTAATTTTTATAAAGGTTCAACAATTGGTTAAATTTTTATTTATTTTTACTTCCAATTTAGGCATGTAGAGCAAAGCATTGTTTTGCTTTGAAAACTGTATATTTCTTCCTAATTTGAATCTCTACTCAAATATAAAGTCTTTAGAACTTTTTCCAAAGTAGAATTTGAGTTATGGGGCTTGAAAATTTGACAACGCCACATTGTCAAAAGCTCGGGCAACCTTGTAAAAAACCTTGTAAAAAACCTTGTATTGCTTTTTTCTCAGTCACATCTTGCATATACATTATTTTTAAACCCCTTTTTAAAAAATAAGACCTCGATATTGATTAAAAATAAAATCTTACAGTTACAAATTCTAAAATGTGGAACAATTTTGATTTATAAACCTATTTTTAGAAGATATTGTCTTTTGGCAATTTTGGAAATATTTTCTATTTTTTGACCCAAGGAACTTTAGGAATTAAAATAGACCAGGACTTGTAATTTATTCTAATTTTCATTCTGTTGACAACTAGTGTTCATTTTGGATATTGACCTGTGAAGCTCTTTGATGTTCAAAGACCCAAAATTGCATCAAAACACTCGTATCCAAAACAAAGCTAAATCGTCATTTAGATTTACTTTTAACAAATCCAAATGTAGGATCTCTAATTAACTTGTTCAAGTACATCCTTCCAAAATTTTAGAGCAAATATCACCACCAATTGCAAGTTTAATGTGCCTAAATTTCAAAATGTAGGCTTTTTTCTAGTCCTTCCAAAAGGTAAACTTTTGTCTTTTAATATTTTTAGATTAAAACACATATGTCCTAAAACTTGTGCATTCTAGTCAATATATTGAAAAATGGTTTTGAAAATACATGAAAAAATTTAACCAATCTATTAAACTTTCATATTTATCTTTAACAAAATTATAAAGTGGAAGGTGATATTGAATCAATTGAAAAACTATACCACTAATAACTTTTACAAGAATTTGAGAATTGATAATCCCAATGGTAGGAATGTTCTAGTAAATAATTGTCATCCTTCCTTTTGATTATTATTTGAAAATTTTTAAGATTGGATTTTAAAAATGACCATACATGTTTTTTCTACCTTCATTGCTTGCAAAATATAACTCCTTGTAACTTTCACCTCATTATTTAGAATTGAATGGCTCGAATGTTTTTTATTAGGTATCAATATACACAATCAAATAAGATAAATTGATGTATTTTTAGAATATACATTTTGAGCTGCCTACTTTGACATTGAAATAGAAAAAACTTCTAACTTTTGCAATGTATATCGGAATGATGTCGTACAAAGCTTTACATGTAGATTAGGATGATTAACATCCATCCTACAAATTTCATGTAAAAATTCAAAATCATGAAGCCAACAGAGCTTTCTTGAATTCTCAAAAAATCCAAATTTGACTCTTTAGTATTTTAGGAGTTAATTTAGTGTAGGTGAACAATCATGGTATTAACCCCTAAAGGACCGTTGTCCGTTCAAGGGACAAATGCATTTTCGGGCAGGTACCTAAGGGCTGAATTTTTTTTGTGATTTTTTGAAACTTATTTTGAAGATAGAAAAATTGATAAGATTTGTGGAAATATAATTTTTTTCTCAATCGGTGTCCGGGGAAAAAAGTTATGACCAAATCAGCTCATAACAGGGGACGGCGGGCAGCCCGGGCAGCAAAAAAAAAATAGACAAAAATTTGAATTTTTTTTAATATTTTTTTTCTCATAGATTATATTTTTGTCTATCTGGAAAGCTTTGATTCATTTCATTTGGATTTGTTATGAGAAAGTTATGGACATTCTTGTTTTTCGGGCAGTTAGAACATCTTCTTGAAAAAAATAACTTGTAGGATGCATTTCTGAATGCAATTTTTCAAATTTTTCAGGTTTTTTTTTGCATGGTTTATATTACTTGCTAGAACAATCTCACCATTGGGATTAGTGCATTTTAATCCCATCTAAAATATATTAATATTTTAGATTTTTCTTCTATCTCGTACCTAGTTCTACTTAACAATTTTTTAAAGAATGATAATTAAGTTTTTTTGAATTTCTTTTTTTTCCTAGACTCTCAACTCAATTCTCCACTATAAAGATTTAAAGCTCAAAACTCTGTAGTGCAAAAAATTTAAGTTAAAAATGTTCAAAGTCAAAAAATCTAGTCCCGCAATGTGTTGAAAAACTTGTTTTTTTCACTTTAAACGCAGATATCTTGCAATTTGTGCAGTCAAAAATTCTGAAATTTTTTCCAAACACTCTCATACTAATTAGTTGCAAGATCCTACGGTTAGATGTGAATTTTTTTTAAATTTTTTTACTCTTTGCTATAGATATGGTAGTTTTGAGTGTTTCTTGGCACAAAAAAGGCCTCGGTCTTTTAGGGGTTAATATAGTTTTTTTGATAGAAATTTAGTTGGTGATTAGTGTTTATGTTGGCATTTAGTGTCAATAGCATTATCAATTTTTTTGGCATTTTGGATTAAGGTTCGTAATTATTGTTGCAAACACTAAATTTCATTTATAGTGTAGTGGTTAACTTATTTCTACTAGACCATAAGCCAAATGCTTACAATTGGGATTGTCACCATTATTCTTCTCTCCATTTTCAATCTTCAAAAAAAGATGACTTACATGGCACTCTTTCCTTAACTTGCAGAGGACCCATTCGCTAAAGATTGAGAAGTTTTTTCCTTCTCTTCTAGACTAAAGGTGAAGAATGGGCATGAAGATTGAGAGGCCATAGAGAAGATTAATTCATAACTAAGGTAATTTCCAAAACTATTCCAATTATTGGACCATTCTTTATTTCTGTAGTGAACAATGAAGGCATCCATCAATCACTTTTTGGCCTTAGTGTTCCTTCAAGGGTTAATAAGTTGTTTCCATTCTCATTCTTTACATGGTGAAAGAAGTGTCACATCTTCATGGAGAAGGGCCTTTATGGAGAAGGACTCTCCTCTTTTCATTAAAAGTAGTTATACCTTCTTCACCACAGTTTCAATTCTCAGAGAAAGGGAACGTGGCATTTTCTCGTTGGCTGTCCATGCCTTGCAGAGCTCCCATTCTCTCAAAATTGAGAATGCCCATTCTTCTCCTCTAGAGGTGAAGAAATGAGTGTTAAGAAAAAAATTTGAAATTTTTTTAGTCTGGCTTTCACTCTCCGGGAGCCAGAGGCGACGCATTATATCGTAGATCTCGAACACTCAATCTCTTTACCGCTTGCACTCCAAAGACAGTCAAAGAAATCGACGCTCATTGCTTGCACCCCAGAGACACTTAGAGAAATCGGTACATCTGAGAAATCGATGTTCAACGCTCGATCCTTGACACTTAGAGAACTTGGGCTTTGCATCGACGCTCACATATCCAGCTTTACAAGTAAATCCATTCTCCGATTTCTATTCTCAATGTTCCAAACACCAAAAAGGGGTGTCACACCTTCTTCATGTGAAATTGCTCCCATTAGCTCCTCTTTTCTCTCATTAACCCCTAAAGGACTGGCATGCGTTTTTTGGCCATATAGAAATTTTGGGCAGGTACGTGTGAATAGTGATTTCCATATTTTAAGCTGAAATTTTAATAGAAGGTGGGCGCAAGGAATATCTTTCATATGCACTAAATTTCATGACATTTGGAAATAGGAATCAAAAGTTATGGCCAAATATGTTACTTTTTTCATAACTGGGCAATCCCGGCAGATCAGAAAAAATCACTTTTTTCAAAAATGAAAACTTGAAATCGATTTTCTAGAGTTATATATATGTGGAAAGCTTTGAATCATTCCATTTCGACCAATGAGTCAAAAGTTATGAGGTTTTTTAGTTTGCAGGTAGTTATGGATTCTCTACTCTAAAATAAACTTTGAAGTTGTTTATTTAACTCAATTTTTAAGATTTTTTGAAAAAAATAAAATCATAGGATGTAGGTTGTTTATTGCAACATTACAACCATTGGGATTGACATTTTTCAATTCCATAATTAAATTCTTAACAATTTAGTATTTTGGATCATTCTCAACTTCTTTCTACTTACTATTTTTTTCCTATATGTTGTACAATTCCAAATGGTTTGAAATTTTTTAAGCATGTAACCAACTTGTTTAGGAAAAAGAATTCAAAGAAGCACCACCATCTTGGACATTTTTTCATAAAAATGTGACCTTGTGAAGTGCAGCTGTCCTGTTTTTTGCAGGAACAAAAAAAGGATTTTTGCCAATTCAAATGCTAATATTTTCCAATCCGCATGGTGGAAAATTCTGAAATTTTTTCCACATCTTCTAAAACTAGTTTACTATAAGATCCTGCGGTTATATGTGTCAAAAAAGTTTTTTTTCAAAAATTTGGTACTTCTACTAAAAATGGCAGTTTTTGAGTGTTTCGATGAAAACATAGTCATGGAACTTTAGGGGTTAAGGTCTCATTCTTCATATGACTTTCATTATTGGAGAGGGTGTGACAACTCCTGTTGATGGATAATGGCATGGAGGTGCATGGGTTTTACAGTGCATGGGCTTACAGTGCATTACACTCTAAGTATGCGCCTGCATTCTGTCACTTGTGTGATTCCAGTGTGATCAATACTAACCACCCACATCGCGAATCTCCATTTGCACAACACCGAGTTCCAGACCGTACCAACATGCAGGTGGTTATGAACTTATGATCCCATGCTGTTGTACGAGTGTATGATTACGGCAAAAGGTTCTGGAAAGCCTTGGCGATAATCAATGTTTAGCAATTACACGAGCTTCTTTCCAAGATTCCTTGTGACCTTGCCTCTCGGTCCACCAGTGAGTGTCTGTCATAAGTTCGGTGCCACAATTTGGTGCCACAACATGGCTGGACGTGGACAAGGACGGTCCGACGGACTGTTTAGTCAACACCAGGCCTGGACTGGGACTCTTTAGCGAGGACCGGTACAATGATCATGCTTATCCATGTACTACTAAGTGAACACACCAATTGCCACCCAATTAAGCTTCCCACCTTGGCTTGGAAAGCCTGTGTGATCAATTACGCGCGTTCATCCTTCCAAGATTCCTTGTCTCTTCACCAGTGTCATAAGTGAGGTGCCCGCCACGCTTGGAGAATGGAGAGCATAATAATTTGCTCCAACAACAACATGACTGGACTCTTTAGTGAGCGAGGACCGGTACAATCATGTTTATATATGTGTGCTAAGTTAACACACCAATTGGCAAGCAGGACCACCTTGGCTTGAGTGTTGTATACATTTCTGTTTGTAAGTTTAAGCTGCACCTAAAAGTTCTAAACTTCTCTGGCAATTGTCGGAGAAAAGCATGAATGAACTGCTTTGTAGTCGTTGCAGAGGCGGCGGGATGATGTGGTCTGGTCCAGTCCAATCTTGGAGACTTCAGTTGACTACTCTAAGTTATGGCGCTGTTGATATTAACTTACGTTAGAGCAGGTGCGTCAATGAAATCCCCTTTCGTTTGTGTCAATAAAATGAAATAAAATAAAATTCTCTGGCACATTCACATGTGATTTGCAAGCAGGAAAAGATCCCAAGGAATTTCACCATGGAATGATATCTCTGTTGGATCATATCCTGTGGGGATGGTACGTTGGTGCCGCCCGGCAAGGACTTTGGGGCATTGACCATGAGAAGGTATAATAATTTTTCAATGCACACAATTGTGTACAATCGCATATATGGGGGTGCGTTGATGCCGTTTGCTAATCAGTACTCAGTAGTTTGTGTTTCATTTGTGTCAAAAAATAAATAAAAATCAGTAGTTTGTCTCTAGCTTATTGTTCAAATTATGACTGACAGACAGGAGTCTTAACCCTTGAAAGGACTGACATTCCATGTTCTGCTTGGTCAAACTTAATTAGTATTCTATATTTAGACACACCTTCAAAAGTTAGATATTTTTTTCACGTAGTAATATATATTAATATATATTTACAAAATTGAATTTTGTTTTTCATAACTAAAAACATTAAAGTGCAATTTATATGATTTGTTAAGGTAATTTTTTTGCAAATGTCATAGTAATTATAAAAATGTTTAAATAATATAAAATGTTTAGCAAAATTGGAGGTCATAGTGACAAACATAGTGACAAACATCATGGTGAAATTGGTGTACTTTTTAAGCTCACAGTGAGAGAAACTTAATAGAAAAGTGGTCTATTTCAAGCTTTCAAGATGCTACCTTCAAAGTGTCACAAAAATCACAATTTTAGTAATTTAAAAGAAAAAGAAAAAGAAATTAAGTAGATTATTGAAACTTTATTTTTCTAGTCAAGCTCTAAGACATATAAAATCAAGAAGTATGAGGATTTCAAGTTTGACCCTAAAAATATGCTCCTTGGTCAAATTTGTTCTTTAAGGATTAATCCCTATAAGACAATAAATTTTTGTGCAACTTTTTGAAGGCTTGGTAGGTTCATACAAAGTCATTTTTGACTAGATAATCATGGTGAAATTTTAAATAAGAAGTGAGCTTGTATGAGCTTTGCAAATACTTAATTTTTTTTTCAATCAAATGCCTAGATCAAAAGTATATACGGGGATTAAATGTTTAGGGGCAACTTGGGCAACATGCCAATAGAGCAAGCATGCAAGCTGTAAATTTTGTTCAATAACTTTGAATGCTTTATTTCACAATCTATGAAGCCAAATGGATTAAATTTTTTCCACATATTTACATGCTAGTATAGGAAATAATTCTTGGTTGAAAATGAAAAATTAATATATTTTTTCCAATTTTCACTCAATGAACTAAAAATGACAATTGTAGAACTTTTGTAGAACCATTAGCTCAAATTCTAGTGAAATTTATGAGATTTCTTTTCATTTTATTTTGGAACTTGATTTATAGAAGGAAATCTTTGTATTTACAACTGGGATTTCAATTATTCTAAACATAGAATTCTAAAAAAAAATTGAAATCTTGCTCGTATAGTTGCTTTTGGAGTACATCCTCTCAATGCAAGATGATTTTATATATGTTAGACACCTCCAATATCTTTGAAAATTGACATGCAAATAACTAATTTAACTACCTACCCCAAGGTCCGAGTTCCAAAATTGAATAGTGCCTCTTCCACAATGATGAGTCAAAATATACTAGGTAGGGCCCAAATTGTTTTCCTTCTAACACTAGAATCTACAAGGTCAAATAGTCTGAAAGTTTTTCTACAAATTTCTACAATAGTCTAGTACAAACTTGTACAATTGAAAGTTTGAAAAACATTTTTTAAAATTCAATTATGCTCAATGCACTAGGAAGTGACAATTTTGGATATTCTTTTGTGAAAAACAGTCAAGGAACTTTAGGGATTAAAGTCACTCAAAGTCCACAGTGCAACAAAAATTTCTCATGTTATCTTGTGATCACAATGCTAACTTACTACTGTGAGGATTTCAATCTATTGCCACTATTCCACCCAATATTGTGTGTCATTATATTTTGTTATGGTTCTTCATTTTTTTAATTTTTTCCAAAGAGACGGTGACCAATGCATTAAAAAATACAAGTGAAAAACAAATCAATCAGGTTTCCGTGGGCGGAGTAACTTGGGAGGAAGGTTGAGCGATAGTTGCCACTTGGGTCTATAGAAACTTCCGGAGCAAAAAACTCCATTTTTGCACTAGGAATCTTGGAAGTCCTAACTAATGAGAAGTTTATGCTCCTCTCTACATCTGTGAAAGTAAGAGGTTCTTCATTTGCAACCAGCGATAAGAGCATGCCCACCCCCACTCACCACACCTGGCCAGAGCAGGTTTGGCAAGGTCTGGGGGCCAAAATAGTCTCCACTGTGACATTGGGCGTGCTTTCCCAAGCACCAGGCTCTCCAGATTTTGGCCGGGGTACCATAGTTTGGAATGGATGGGGAATTCCTTTGGAGCCCAAAGTTGAATGACGTCAAAAACACTTTGCATTCGATTTTGCTTGTCTTTGTGCTCAAAAACACTTTGCTTGTCACTACATCATCAGAAGCAGATTGGAATTCAATGCTACTAGGAACGCTCACGAGTCCAGACCGGGCTCTGTTAAAATCAAACGCTCGACAGATGCCTCCATGAAGGGCCACCCGGCGCGGCGGGGCGCCGCCCCGTGGCGGGCCGCGAGAGGCCTTGCGGCCTCTCTCAGTGCTTTGCCCGTCATTGCCCCTCCCATCGGTCCGTCTTGTTTGGTCCTTGTTTTTTAGCGTCTTATGTTTGGGTCCTCCCCATCAGGCCACTTGTGGCTGATGGGTCTTGTACTTTGCCTCTTTGCAATGAAACTCGTGTTCATTTGTTTCAAAAAAAAAAAAAAACGCTCAGCAGATTGGCTTCATCGTAGGAATTTGGGCGCGTAGGAATTTGGGTGTCCCATAGTGGCCATGCTCTAATGCATCAATCTCATGTGTTTCCCACATTCTTGTGTATCTATCCAAGTAAGCTTAACCCTGCAACAACACTCTTACACACCCAACTACAAGTGTCGAATGCATGATTTCGAAAGCTTCTGGACAACAGAAAACAACATCTTTTCATCCTCTGTTTTTTCAATAGCCTTGGGAGTGTTGGAGAATTCCCAAGATTACGTATTCCTTTTGTTGATTGATTTTGATTTCTTCCTGCCTAAAAGAGTAAAAAAACAAGAGCACTCCAGCTTGATTCTCTGACTTCTCTCATTTCAAGCATTGACTGCAGTTGCATCCTTTCTTGTCTACAAGAATGAAAGTCCATGAAAGTATAATCAGAGATGACCCTCAATTATCGGGTGATGGTGGTGAGGTACCCAAACCAAATGGCGTGGTCGCGTGCTCGGTTTCTGGCGGTGACATGTTCTTTACCTTGTGTGAAATCAGCCTCTCTTCGTGATAGAATAACCCTTGGAGTGTTTCATGAACAGGCTTATTTCAAAAAATAAAAATAAAAATAAAAACCCATGAAAGTCCATTACCCTGGCCCTCACTTTCCTCTCCACAATTTTTCATTTTTTTTGAAACAAATGACCACAATGATCCCTCATTTCAATTTAGATTCTTGATTCTTGGAACTCTCCAATCATAATTTAGAATTGCAAACATGGCTTTTTTTTTTCATTTTTTATGAAGCATCAAAGTAGCGATATACAATGTCATTGTAGTGGTGCTCCAAATTTCAACATTCATCCACATAATGGATAGAAAATATCACATTAACACATGTTACATGTTCATAATTCTATTTTCATCCACAATCTGGGCATTTCATCCAAGATTTTTCTAGCAAAAACTCATGGTTTGTTGCCATTTTTAAGCCTTTTTTTTTCTTTTCCCTTGGTGCAATCTGGCACTAGAAAGAAGAAGAAAAAAAGTCATGATAGCAAGCCAACTTCTCCCCATGGCTAATAGCTTGTTGTCATAATCCAGGGTTAAGCTTAAGGTAGGTACATCCAAATGTGCCACTGACCTTAAAGCGCCATCTTTACTATGTGTACATTTCAAAAATCAGTTCTGTACCTAATCTATGTGGAAGAAATGCTTTTAGAACCAAACTTTGTTCCTTAATAACTTTTGCATACAATATTCAAATGCCACGTTCTCTGGTGCGTTGGAACCTCCTTTCACCTGCCAACAAGACTCGCAACAAGAACATATGAAAATTTGACCAGTCTAATAATAGTAAATAGGCTCAGTAGCAAAAAGTGACGGGTTTGGGTGTACCCACCTTATAAGCTTAAGTTCCCTGCACTTTGTAATGGGTTGGCTTAACCCTTAAACGTCGAGACGGACACTTTGAGTCCGATGGATGACAGGGAATCAAACTGTATAGGACAGAAGTACAACTATTCATCCTTGAAATTTGTTGTGGAAAGGGAAGATCTTCTACAGTAGTTTGACTTGCAATGAGTATTTTTGCAATTTTAGAGGCTAATGATTCACATGGTATTAGAAAAGGATGATTTCCAGGGTCACCCCTTCGACGTTTAAGGGTTAACCTGGCTTCTTGCCCAGCCAGTCCATCTCCGTCTGCAACCAAGTCCGTTTCCCTCTGTCTGTCTGTCTGATGAGTTCCTCACTCCGACCTTGGTTCCTGGGCCATTCAGTTGAATGATGCACTTCAGTCAACCAAGATTGTCTACCAAAACAAGCCAGGCATGGCCTGTTCCTCAGGACAACATGCCATCACTTACTCCTACAGTAGAGTATGAGCCAGGTCTGACAAAATTCCTTTTCTCAAGCCCCCAGAAAAACATCTTAACTTACAGTAAGAACAGGACGGAGGATCAAGTGGAAGTGCAATGCACAGGGGCTCTGGACTTCTGGTCCCTAGGTTACGTGAAGCAGCTCAGCTCAGCTACGCTAGATTCTTCTCACAAAGCCTCCCTCTGCAACTCTGCAGGAGAGAGAGAGAGAGAGAGGTCTCTGGGAGAGACCAATGGCCAGCACCCGCTTGCAACTCAGGGAAGGGATAGGTTGACACATGTTGACCAGTCTGCCCAGCGGTCTTCGGATTAGGAAGGTAAAAGGTTCAGAAATTGCCCACCTAAGAGCTGAAACTGAATTTTGGGGAGGTGAAACCTCTCTAAATATTTTTCACTAAATTTTCCTTGAAAGACAAGAGGAATTGGCATCAAACCCAAGTCTTTTCAGATTTTTTGGAGCTTTTTGGAAGTAGTTATGAAATTTTGAAGTTGAAGTGGCATAGGGCTCTAAAATCGCCCACCCCCTAAAATGTACATTGTTTGTACATTGCTGAAGGCTAAGAAATAATTACATGTACAAGCAGTGTACATTTGAATAGGGTGGGTGATTTTAGAGTCTGCGATTTCAGAGCCTGTTACTTTAGTGTCAATCTTAATGTGACTGAAATGCATAAGTTAGCAGCATGGTGCATGTCTCATCATTATGTGACGACATACTTCCACGTGTTAGGCAAAGTCTGCAAAGGTGCAAGGCAATTGTCAAAATTTGGAAATCCTTCTGAGGTAAGGAAACTACACCTAAAATCGCAGATTTAAGCTTTGTGGTAGGATCAATATGCTCTAGAAAATGAACAACAATTTTGGTATGTAGGTGAAGGACTATGAATCAAAATGCAAGTGTTTTCATAACTTTTGGATGCATTGTGAATTAGTTACAAATTTTCAAACATACAAGGAGTAGGGTGTTAAAAGTGTCATCTAGGTGATGCCAAAATCAATTTGATGCACATGAAGAAATGTCAAAGAGAAGAAGTTAAACCAACTGAAATTGTACCCAAAATGGACCACTTGTGAGGGTGCCACCTCCACAATTCTATTAATAGAGTTGCACACTACTTGAAATTCCATCTTACATTTGTTTTTAGTGTGTACCATTTTGGGTTTCCTTCCAATTCATTTTCCCTTCTAAAATAGGGGTCGATTTTGAAGAGCGGTCCATTTTAGGTGTAGTTATCTTAACTACACCTAAAATTGCACGAATAAGCTACGTGGTATGACCAATACAGTGACGAACGAAACTGAGTACAAATTTGAAACGTTTTCATTCAAACAACCATATTGTAAGCATCATTGGACAAAGTCCAAAAATGTATATACAAAAGTTGTAGTGCGTGACATACTACATGTTACCATGGAAGTTTGAAGAAAAAATTAGTTGTGATTTGAAAGAAAATCAATTTCAAAGTTAGCCATGTCTAAAACTCAGTTTTGTTCAATATGATTTGGAATTATTTTTTTGTCAATTTTTTCTCAGAACTCTAAAAAATGTTTTTTGCCTTGGCATGACTATTGGTATACATCATTTCAGATTGTTGTACACCAAAATTGAAGGAAATTGACATTTATAGAATTTAAAATACCGATAGTTTGACAAACGTGCAAATGATGTTGGTTCTTGCAATATTTGAACTTTTTTTTTTGGAATTGAGAGCATGGGATAGTATTAGCCATTGTAGAGAGAGTATAATTTGCAATATGGACCATTGCTACATCTTAATGCCCTTGCATTTGAAATATTTGTTGAACTGGACAATGCATTTAATTTATATTTTACAACAATATAATGCATTTTTAACCCTTGAAGGACCAAGGCCTTTTTTCTGCCAAAAAACACTCAAAACTGCCATTTCTATAGCAAAGAGTAAAAAAAGTTGAAAATTGCTTTTTTTTCCCATCTAACCATAGGATCTTAAACCTAACTAGTATGAGAGTGTATGGAAAAAACTTCAGAATTTTTGACTGCACAGATTGCAAGATATCTACATTTAAAGTGAAAAAACAAGTTTTTCAGCACATTGCGGGATTACATTTTTTTACTTTGAACATTTTTAACTTCAATTTTTTGCACTACACAATTTTGAGCTTTAAATCTTTATAGTGGAGAATTGAGTTGAGGGTCTAGGAAAAAAAATTCAAAAAAAACTTAATTATCATTCTTAAAAAAATTTGTTAAATAGAAGTGGGTACGAGATAGAAGGAAAATCTAAAATATTAATATATTTTAGATGTAATTAAAATACACTAATCCCAATGGTGAGATTGTTCTAGCAAGTAAATCAGACCATGCAACAAAAAATTGAAAAATTGAAAAAATTGCATTCAGAAATGAATCCTACAAGTTATTTTTTTCAAGAAGATGCTCTAATTGCCCAAAAAACAAGAATGTCCATAACTTTCTCATAACAAATCCACATGAAATGAATCAAAGCTTTCCAAATAGACAAATATATAATCTATGAGAAAAAAATATTAAAAAAAAAAATCAAATTTTTGTCCATTTTTTTTGGGCTGCCCGGGCTGCCCCCCATCCCCTATTTTGAGCTTATTTGGTCATAACTTTTGTTCCCGGGAACTGATTGTGAAAAAATTTATATTCCCACAAAGCTTATCAATTTTTCTATCTCCGAAAAAAGTTTAAAAAATCAAGACAAAATTTCAACCCGTAGGTACTTGCCCGAAAATGCATTTGTCCCCCGAAGGGACAACGGTCCTTTAGGGTATAAATTCAATTTTGTAATGATTTCATATCTACCAGAGTTCATGATGCACACAACTAATCCAACAAATCCCCCAAAAATTAAATTATCATTGTCAATACCCAAAGTTGAATTGGTGTTCTTATTTTATTGTAGAACTCTTTGACCCGGTCGAAGAAAGCGCCATCCATATGTCTGTCCATTTGGACCCACCTAGCATGCGAGCATCGACCTGCCCAGTCGCATATCTTGCTGTTCTCATTCCAACCCAAACCCGGCATTTTGGTTAGGGGTCGGTAGTGAGTCTTGCATGGTAGAGTATGAATAGATGGGCCGAATCCACTCAATTCCCCCTAACCAAGACAGTTGGCTAGAATGGCTTTTTGAGCTTCATTTCTCCTGGCAGCCCGACCCCCACCGAAACCAGATCTAAGTTAAGAGTTATGAGCAAGCCGATCTCAGTGAGTTCAGTCTGTCTCACATTCCATTCCTTCGCATCCAATTCTCCACCCAACTGTATCACAATGTAAGTTAAGTTATATCTCCTCCTGAATGTGCATGATGAATCAATCATGCTCCAGATGGGCCGACTGTGCCCAACTGAAAGCTGCACAACATGGCTGCTACATAACTGAACTGAACTTAGAATGGTGAAAGTCTAAGTTTGTACTTCCTGTGATGCACAGTGAGGTAGTTTGATACTCTGGAAGGGGCAAGTGATCAATTTTCTGAAAGTGAGACTTGGCGGCAGGCCCTGGCCTGGGAGCAAAGGGTAGGCATCTTCAAGGTTAGGGTACGGGTTAGGGTATGGGTTAGGGTATGGGTTAGGGTATGGGTTTAGCTTACACCTCACCTTACAAGTTGCTCTGTGCAGCAGAACCGGACAATGGACACTCTGCAACTGGCGGAGCTTAACTTACCATAAGTGTAGTGGAGCCTGGCCTGGGAGCAAAATTAAGTTATTGTAAGGTTATGGATCATCAAGGTTAGGGTATGGGTTAGGCTTACACTTAACCTTACAAGTTTGCTCTGTTCAGTACAGTACTGTACAGCAGAGCCAGACGAAGTGGACACTCTGCAACTGGCGGAGCTTAACCCTAGAAGGGCCTGAAGGCCCTTTGCGGTCGTACAACATATTCTGCATTTGGTGGTATTTGATCAGAAAAACACTGACCAATTTTTTTCCAGTTCAAAGTAAATTAATGATCATGATAGAGCATAAATAACAATGTGTATCACAATTGATATGTTAGACCACAATTGAAGAGTTATAAGGCTAAATACGGACCATACAAGGACCCCAAGGACCTTTCAAGGGTTAACTAACTATAATTGGAGTTAGTGGCTTGATTGTTGTCGATCGGTCTGCTAAGGAACCTTGGCATTCACTTTGTAGGATGGTTTCAATGTAAGAAAGCAGCTTATTACCACCCATATTTGCTATCTAGGTACCTTGGAGAAGCTATTTGTCAACTCATAAATTATTCAGAGATGGAAAAGTTGGAGAGAAGACATTTGCAAGTAGAATGAAGACATTCCAACAGAAAATGAAATGTGTTTTTTCAAAGTTGGTTGGATAAAGCCTGAGTAGGTAGAACCATGCTAAACCACATGCTAACATGTCCGCTCCCCAAGTGTTGATTGTCATGATGCTAAAGGGTTGCTAAGATTGTGGTTGGGGGGGATGCCTGAAAGGTTCAATAGATGTGGGAATTTAGTGACTTGCGGCATTGGGGTTGTTCTATCTTAACACTCAAATGACATCCATGTTCCCGCTTGGTGAAATATCATTAGTTTTCTATATGGAAACACTTCTTTCAAAAATTTCATATTTTTCTTATGTGGTAATATATATCCAAAATTTTAACTTGATTTATTTATAATTAAAAATACTAAAATGAATTTTATATGATCTTTAAAATATTTTTTTTTAGAAATCATAGTAATTACAAAATGCTTGAAATAGTATGAAATTTTTAGCAAAAATGAAAGTGATAGTGATAGTGATAAACATCATGGTGTACTTGATGTATTCCTTGTGGTCGCACTAAGAATTTTTTGATACAAAAGTTCAAAAAGTAGTGTATTTTGAGCTTTCAAGATGGTACCTTCAAAGTGTCACAAAAATTGCAATTTTAATCATTTTGGGGAAAAAAAAAGATGGTAGATTATTGGAACCACATAGTTTCTTAGTCAAGCTTCAAGACATTTAAAACCAAGAACTATGTGAAATTCAAGTTTGACCTTTATACATATAAAGCTTTGAATGATTGCATTTTGATTAAGGAGATGATAGTTATGAGGAGTTTTAGTTTGCGGGTAGTTATCAAATCTCTACTCTAAAATAAACTTTGAAGTCTTTTATTTAACTCAATTTTCAATATTTCTGAAAAAAATTAAAAACAGTGGATATAAATTATTTATTACAACATTGCAACCATTTAGATTGAAAATTTTCAATTCCAATCCCAATTTTCCAATTCCATAACTAAATTCTTAACAATTTAGTGTTTTGAATCATTCTCTACTCCTTTCTACTTACCATGATTTTGTATAGGCTGTAAATCTTATGAAATTAAGATTAGCATAGTGAAGTACTGAACCTACAAAACTTGTCGCCGGGGATTCTTCCCTTGGTTTGCTGTACTGTTTCCTGTATCAATGGAAATTGTGCATGTGTTTAAAAAATAAAAATAAAAGTACTGAACCCACTTGGTGAGTATGCTTCTGGACCTCTTGCTGTCAAACACGTCATGCATGCCATGCATTTGAGCAGGAGAATGAGTGAATCTTACGTAAGTACCTGGACATATGAGAAAAGGTAGATGAGACAGAAAATAGCTGCCTTGCTTTGTGGGATTTTTAAATTTTATTTCTAATATCTCAAATTTCCACATGTAGACAAATTGATTTTTGATTTTTGATTTACACCAAAGCAGGATTTTGTTATTAATTTTTGAAGTTTGCTACCCAAATAACCCAATAGAATCATTTGACCTTCCCAGTAATAAAAGAAAAGTGTATTTATAATTCCATAATGGTCATCTTATTTGTTGAAAATGGTTACAATATTATTCTAAAAATAGATACAACATCAAGGTTCTAAAATAGTCACTTCCAATAATGATAATACATCCAGAATGAAGTTATAAGTTACTACTTTAGTCATTAAGTTACTCATTTATCTAATTGTCACTACTGCATTAGATAAATGTAGTTTGCATAGATGGAGGAAATACCCTTCAAGAATATCCACATGATAAATAAGACCAATTGTGTATTCTCTTGTGGTCATTTCGGTGGTCTAAACTAATCACATTTTTATCAATACTAAGTAATTGCCATTGGTACTAAATATCATTTGTTTTAAAATAACAATTTTAGATTCATCTACCTCAATATATTTCTGTTGCCTAGAATAGGTTCATCTACCTCGATATATTTTTGTTTACCCCCTAAAGGATACTTGTCCGTTGAATGGGCAATTGAAAATCCCAGTGATTCTATGAAGTCAACTTTGGTTGGATGTTTGTGAAATCTTGACACAAGGTGTGAACAAGTACTCCCTCAGTGAAAATATAATTTTTTTAAAGATTGGATGGTTGTATCAAAAGTTATGTTCCTCAATTTATTTTTTTGGCAATTTGGACTTCTTGGGGGTATCTTTTGCTAAACCCTTTATTGACTTTTGAAATTTGGCATGTATGCAATTAATAAAATATGGCATAAAATTGTCCAAGAAAAACAAATTTGAATTCTCAAATCACATTCTAAGAGGACTCAAACTTTGTTAGCTATGTCAGGTAGTTTTGAGAAAAAACACTTTTTGAATTCCAAATCCTAATATCCTGCAATTTGTGAAGTCAAAGTTATTGAAAATTTCTCCAAATATTCCAAATGTTTGTCTCTAACTTTCCACCATTTAGATTTCAAATAAAAATTTTCCTCGTTGCACAAAAAATCCTCAAAAAATGACTAGTGTATTGCCAATTCACTTGACCTTCTTGCATTGCAAGGTGATTTAGAGTAATAAACATCTTAGTTGCATCTAAAATTTTCAATGAGAGGGTCTAATATCATATACTTATAAATAGTGAAAATTCTCATTTATGTTTGTTGAGCCAAAAAATTTAGCCAAGGGGTCTTGAAGTCTGTTATCCATGTCAAGCAAGGCCCAAAAAACTTTTTTAGGAACTCCAAATGTTATAATTTTTCAATCCACATAGTCAAATGGTCTACAATTTTCCACATATTGCCTTTCTTGTTTAATACACTTTTGTACAATTTGAATTCAAAAAAAAAGTTTTTATTTTTATTTTGGACAATGCATCAAAAATTGGTAGTCTTGGACTTTTTCTCTTCCAAAATACCCTCTTTCCGTTAGAAGTTTAAAAAAACTCAACATTGTACTATCAAATTGATTACTAAAGTAACTACATCAAAAAGCATCCAAATAAGCATTTAGCATGGTCACTATTATTAAAAGTGTCTTATTTTTTGCTCAATGTAATTAGCAAGTAAAAAATGATTGCAAATTCTCTTAGCACGTATATTTTTTTTTTAACTCTTTCATTACAAGAAATTTCAGCCCCCGAAAAGGCCGCGAGTTTTGAACCCCCCGGGTGCAATTGCAGAAAAAATTCGAATTTTTTTTAATTTGATTTCAAGTGCTGATGTGGCACTACTAGTGCCACGTCAGATTTTTTATTTTTTTAATAATTTTAAAAAATTTAAAAAAAATTTAAAAAAAATTTAAAAAAAATTATTTAAAAAATTTAAAAATTAAATTTTAATTATTCTATAATTGCACCGCAGGGGTGCCGAAAACCATCTTCTTCTAATGGTAGATTGACAATAAATTTTTACAATATTGAGCCGTGATAAATTTAAATCACCCTTTCTACATTCTCAAGCAAAGGTGTACATTTGGAGCAAGAATTTGTAAGGGTTGATTTTGCAACCAATTGCAACTAGGTATGCTTACCTTATTTACTACAACTTTCTATATAGGTTCCAAAAGAAAAGAAATGAAAAATAATATATGCTCCAAAGATTAAAGAAAACAATGAAATATTAAAAATCTCAAAATGGTGTATATAATATGTGCTAGGAATTACATTAAGTTTGGGTTTTCAATACATAATTGTTTCTAAATAGACTACCAATATATAGTAAATAACTTTAATCCCTAAAGTTCTAAGGTATTTTGAATTCAAAAACTTATTCAAAAAACTTTTACCCAAAGTAATGTTAGAATCTTTTTCTATATTTTTTCTTTAATAATTCAAACTAAATGATCTTTGATTTATTTGTTCAAGCATAACCTCTTGAAATTTTAGAGCAAAAACCTTTACCAATTGCAAGATCAATGTACCTAAACTTCAAAAACTATGTTTTCATGACCCTTTCTAAAGACAAAGTTGTTTTCAAAAAATTTAGAAGATCCCATGTATCTTGCAACTTGGGAATTTCAGTGGTCAAAATGATATAAAATGGATTGAAAACACATGGAAAATTTAACCAAAAAATGTCTCATCTTCAACTTTACAAAAATTTAAAAGTGGAAGGTGGTACATGATGAAAGAAAAAGCTAAATCTCTAATAAGCTTGACAAAAAAGTTAAAAATTATAAATTTCAATGATAAAGATGTCTTAGTAAGCAAAAGATATCATATATTATTGTTTTTGGAGGGAGAATTTTAAAATTGAGTTAAAAAACAACTTTATATGTTTTTTCTACCATTATTGCTTACAAAATGAAAATTCTCACAACTTTCATCTCCAATTAATCATACTTGAATGGTTCATATGTTTTAGCATAGGTATCAATATATTTGAATCAAACAAAATTAATTAATCATTCTTTAGAATGTATTTTAATTTGCCAACTTTGACATTGGAAAAAAAATTATATTTTTTGCAATACTTGTCAAAATGATTGAAACAAGGCTTCACATGTAGAGTATGATGATTAGGAGCTGTCATAAAAATCTAATGCAAAAATTCCCAAATTTGAAGTCAATAGTATCTGCAAGAATCTTAAAGAAATCTGAAGTGGTCTCTTTAGTCACGTAGGGATTAAGAAAGGTAAAATTCAATTTCAAAGAAAATAAATTGATTATTTTTATTTTTTCCAATATCAATTTTAATTTTAATATTTTAAATAATTACTAAAGTATTTATAGCAACAAAATAGAGATTTTGGCATTAATTTTGAGGAAAGGATATAGAAGCGTTAAATACTTCTTCTATTTTTGCATTTTTGTACTACCTTGCATTCCAAGTTTGTTGTGTTGATAAAGTACTTTGATCTCAACCTCTACATCATTATTTCAAATATTTTAAAATCGCTTTATACTGTATAACTAGTGTAATGTGTTGGTCACAACCAAAAAAGAGTTGGCAAATTCTTATTAGAATCCTACCCAATTTTGACAGTGGCTCCTCTAATACTATAAAAAAATGTTTGAAAAAATGAATAAAAGCACCAAAACCTTCTCAGAAATATACTAAATCGGCTATATTCGGATGAAAACTACAATTAATAGAAATTTTGGTGGATGAAGGTGCACATTTCAATTATTCTCTCCATTTTTCTTTATTTGCTTGCATTCTAGGATGCAAATTGCTCTACCACCAGAAAAAAATAAAATTGGTTGATTAGTTGGTCTGACCTTATTTTCTTATACAAACAAAACAAAAAGGACATGCTACAAAAGTAAAGTTATAGAGGTGAAAAGAACATTCTTATGATTTACACATTATTAGTTAGTAATTTTTTGTGTATATTTACAGAGGATTATTTCTAAAAAGGGGCATCAATGCATAGTTAGCTCATATGTTGTACTTTATAAAACTATTTCAATCCCCTCTTTATTCACAATGGTTCTAAGAGTTTAGGACACTACATTGATTTGCCCTAATAGTGAGAGAAAGAGATTATCGTCACCATAAAAATTTAGTGTCATATATATACACTATTAGGACAAATCAATGCAGTCTTAAGTCCGGTGTGTTCAAGATTTGTTGGGGCTCCTTTCTCCTATACTATCGATTGGCCGAGGGCTTGTATGTTATATTTTTGTAAGGAATTTCTTTTCATTCATGTCAAAGAAAGAAAGAAAGAAAAATAATTGTTCTAAGACATTGTTATTATTTCTTTTTCTTATAATTTTTCCCTTTTTCTTTCATTACTCCCTTCCTCCCAAACTGGTCTTCCTATTCAACAAAATGTTTCGGATTAAGGTTGAAAATAACATTTTTTAAACCCATTTTGCATTGTACAGTAAGTAGAGTTTGGTGCATTCCCATCGTCCTAAAAACATTGAGTTTTGGAGTCCTTTTCAATACGTAGTTCTAGTGTATTAGAAAGTGAAATTTCTAGGGCATTTTCAAGGAACACCGGTGGGCACTTAGATGTTGAGCATAAGATTGTCATTTTGTAGCTAGTTAGTGTGTGTCCAAGACCATGTGTAGACCTTTGTTTTGCCTCCCAGAGCTTTGTCTCCTTCAATCGAGCAACATTCAAAGAGATGCAAAAAATAAGAACAAACAATTTTGATTGACCCCTTCGGTCATTTCATTTGTCTTTTGATTGATGATTGCATGGATGAAGGGGGAAATTTTATTTGGAGTTGTTTTGTTGGTTCCAAATAGCAATCGAAAGCTAAATGTGATCGATTTGCAACATCACTAAGTACAACAAAAATTAAGGCCAACAAGAAGATCATTTTGTGGCGGAGGCAGTATTATTTTTTGGAGTGTTATTCAATTCTTTCCTATTTCACATTCACTCACAAAAGTGACCATTTTGTTTTGGAATTTTTTTAAATTAAATGGGACCAAGTGAAGTCTGAAATTTTCTCCAATGACAAACTACTATATTTAGTAATAATTTCAATTTTTGAAATGGATATTTGTCTGTTTGTTTGTTTTTAGTTGGCGTAAATCAGAACAATTTCAATTGCATTGAGAATAAGTAAAAAGACCCACCCCATCCAAACAAATGAATTTCTTAAATGCAATTTTTTTTTAACAAATGGAAGAAACCATTGCATTAAAAAAAGAAACAGAAAACAACAACCAAGTCGTGAGGTTGGCTAATGAAGAGAATAAGAGTGTGAATCAATGACATCAAAAAAAAAAGACTTAAAGACAAAACCAAAGACTAGATGAAAGAACACAAAGGAAGGCCCCTCATGTTCCAAACAATTGTGTCTCCTAACTACTAGCTAACACAAGTGAATGGAGCCAAATGCTATGAAATTTCAACCACATGGTATCAACCCTCTGAGGATGGAATTGAGTGCCTAGTTGGGCCTTCAATTGAGCTTTTTGTCCAAAATCTAGTAGGGTATTCCACAAAGCTTCTTGAGTGTAGGCTAAAGGCCATTGACTCCAACAAAAACTTTGTTGTTGTGAGAAATCTATAAAGAAGAACCTCTAAGAAGGGTTCAGATGCGAATTTAACGGAGTAGGCTGCGAGGCATGAATAACTAATTACCATAATAATTTTTTGTTTTTTCATTTATTTTGAAACACATGGACAATTTCCATTCGGAACCTGAGGAGCCAGTCGGTCCCCAGCGATTTTTATATTTATTATTATTTATTTTTAAAAACCTTTTCCACAACTAAAAGGAGGATTACCCTAATAAATTTAGCCATTGCTTATCATTGGACGCTGGAGTGGAGTGCGTTGTGCAACGGCTGAAGCTTAAATTTGGAACTGGAATACTGATTATATATAATAAATCGTGAGAAAACATGCAGAAGACCGGCGTATGACAGCTTTGGCAACTGAGATTTATACTTAGCAAATTTCCAGTCGGACGACCCCACCCATCCACTGCATGACCCCCGGGGCCCGGGCTCCACTGAGCTCCGAGGAATTCAAGCAAAATCAGAAAAAAGGACCTGACGTATGACTCACTCACATTGCAAACTTGGGCTGTATTTGAATGAGAAAAATCATGCTTCCTACTTAATTTGAAGGGAAACTCTGAAAATACTTTTAGCTTTTTCACTATTACCAAATTATACAGTAGGTAATTTCTATCATGCCGTGTGGGGGAGGGAGGAATCAATCAACTAAGCTTCTTTTTTTCTTCTTTTTTGACACAAAAAACTCAAGCTCAAGCTCAAACAACTCAAGCTTTCAACCTATGCAAGGCTCCACTGAATTTAGGAATCATCAAACCAAATTAAGGTGAAATTTTTTATCATAATCCAAAAAATAATAACCCTAATAACGGACTACTACTACTGTAAATAAGAGGGCACTAACTTAATGCGTGTGATCAGGGATGCTGTCTCGGCGTGATATAACTTCGGTTCCCATTTCTCCCTGGATACCCACATTCAGTTGCTCAGAAAAATAAAAAATAAAAAATGAGGCTCTATTTGTGCAAATCATAAAAATACCCTTTTTGCTTCCTTCTCATTTGTCTCATGATCATTTATTATCCACCAAGTTGGATTTAGGAAAATGGAAGGTTAATTCATAGATGGGGATATACCGGTAAACCAAATGAAGTTTCCACAGAAAAATAGGCGAACGAAACCGGAATTCCCTACTCTATTCGCTTCGGAGATTCAATCGGCTATTTGGGGTATGGCTTGTGGATGAATATAATTGAAAGTGCATGATCTCGCATGATTTGCTGAAGAGTTTGGGGTAACTTGGAGGTGGGATAACTGAAGAAGAAGGTGCTAAGCACTTTCAAAAAAAAAGGAAAAAAAGAAGAAGATGCTAAGAGTGGGGCCTAATACCGCCAACTGCTTTCTTTACTAATACTGGATGCTTAATCATCTGATGGCGTCATTAATCACTACTTAACTTAGTGAGAGCAATATTAGCAGCAGGTTCACATTTAACCTGCTTGTGGAGTTCCACACACTAGTTAACACGCCATCGGTTCCTTTACCCAACTGATGAGTGAAAACTGGAAAAGGAACACACCCTATGCAGTTTGTTTTTTCAGGGTTTTTTTCAGTTTTTATGAAGTGCCGAAGTGGCGATATAAAATGTTACAGTGGTGCTCTAAATTTCAACATTCATCCACATATTGGATAGAAAATTTCATCCAAGATTTTTTTTAAATTTGAAGTTATCTGGCAAAAAACTTCATATTTTTTCATCCAAATTACTTTTTCCTAGTGCAATCTGCCTCTGAAAAGCAAAAAAAAACAAAAACGATCTTAGGTGAAGGTCAAATTTGGCATGAATCAAGTCATTTTTGTAAAACATTGCCACATGTCATCTTGTGAATGGTGTTATGTGATGTGGACCTCTAAAAATCTAAAGTGGAAATTCAATTTCAACACCCAAGTGCCAAATCAGACCTTCGCTTATAGTACTCAAAGCCTCATTTTTAAATCCATTAGGGAGAAAAAACAAGAAACGAAATGATTTATGGTGGTCCACATGATAATTATTTTGGATAATAATGTTAGCCTACTCAAATGAAAAACACCCAAGTCATTTTGTAATTTTCTAATACTTACACATTTTATTCTATGAATTTTCAAAGATGAAAGCAGAGGGTACCTACATGTGCATGCACACTAGACCCCCTTTAAACAATCACTCTTCCAGCACAAGGTACAAATGCAAATAAAAACACAATTATGATGTAACTATATATATATATATATATATATATATATATATATATATATATATATATATATATATATATATATATATATATATTTGTTTTTTTTTGTGTGTATAAATATGAGGTTGAACACGAGTATATATTTGTAATGCCATATTGTTTACTGAATTGAGGATTTTAATATAATATATATTGAAATGAGAGATTTTAGTCTATGATTAGTTTCAAAGAATTACCATTTTAATTTTCATAATTGAGATTTTTCTTTAGAAAATTTGATCACCGGACAAAATTTGACACGTGTCCCTTTCTAGAAAAAAATTGAAAATCAACTTTTGGGGGTGTATTTAGCAAGTGAATGACTATGCAACTATTTATTCAAATGCACCAAGGCATACATGTCAAAATGCAAAATGTGAAGTTTTTACTTTGGCCATGATTGAAGGTGTTTATATCACTTAATTATTGAATTCATTTGAAAAGGTCATTTCTTAATTGAAAAAGATCTGAAGTGAAATATTCTTGATCTTTGCAAACTATTTAATGTTTAGAAAAAAGTGTGTTGAAAATTCATACTATCAAATGTTAGTAAACTAATAAAAAATCTTACAAACTTTGAATGAATGAATATAGATGTAAGTATTGGATATAATAGCACTTGAAAAAATAAGAATCCTCCAACATGAGTTTCTTGGGCAATCTATGATTAATGAAAATGAGGGATAATTCTTTTTCCCCATTAAGTTTTGCCTTTATTACACAACTTTGTAAAAACAGCATTGCCATGTTTATTTTAAAATTAGTTTTTTAGAATTGGATTCCATATATTGCCTTTAAATTGATGCTGTAAATTACAAGATTTTCAATACAAAAAATTAGAATACAATTCTTCCACAAAAAAATTGAAAATAAAACAAAATAAAGTATCGAAGATGCTAACAATTGAGCAAGTAAGAAAAACAACCAATGTTTAATGGGTTTGGAAAATTAAATTGGCAAATGATTAGTGAGCTTTCTTATTTCCTTCTACAAAGAAATTTTATGATTTTGTTAATACTATTAACCCCTAAAGGCCCAAGGCCTTTTTTCTGCCAAAAAACCATCAAAACTGCCATTTCTATAGCAAGGAGTAAAAAAAAATGAAAAATGTTTTTTTTTCACATCTAACCGTAGGATCTTAAACCTAACTAGTATGAGAATGTGTGGAAAAAATTTCAGAATTTTTGACCGCTCAGATTGCAAGAAATCTGCGTTTAAAGTGGAAAAAACAAGTATTTCAGCACATTGCGGGACTAGATTTTTTGACTTTAAACATTTTTCACTTAAAATTTTTGCACTACAAAGTTTTGTGCTTCAAATCTTTATAGTGGAGAATTGAGTTGAGAGTCTAGGAAAAAAAATAATATTCGAAAAAACTTAATTATCATTCCTAAAAAAATTATTAAGTAGAAGTAGGTACAAGATAGAAGGAAAATCTAAAACATTAATATATTTTAGATGGAATTAAAATACACTAATCCCAATGGTGAGATTGTTCTAGCAAGTAAACTAAACCATGAGAATTTTTATTTTTTCTTAAATTGAAAAAATAGCATTTAGAAATGAATTTTTCAAGTTATTTTTTTCAAGAAGATGCTCTAACTGCCCGAAAAACAAGAATGTCCATAACTTTCTCATAACAAATCCAAATGAAATGAATCAAAGCTTTCCAGATAGACAAAAATATAATATACAAGAAAAAAAAAAAATTTAAATCAAATTTTTGCCAAATTTTTCTTGCTGCCCGGACTGCCCAGTTACGAAAAAAAGTAACATATTTGGCCATAACTTTTGACTCCTATTTCCAAATGTCCTGAAATTTAGTGCATATGAAAGATATTCCTCGCGCCCACCTTCTATTAAAATTTCAGCTTAAAATATGGAAATCTCTAGTCACACGGACCTGCCCAAAATTTCTATACGGCCAAAAAACACAGTCCGGTCCTTTAGGGGTTAATGATTAAATTTTTTAGACAAAAAATTATTAAATAATTTATAATAGTATTTAGTCTATGAACAAAGAAGCCCTTATCTGAGTGAAGAATTAGTTTATAAAAAATATAACAACTTTGCAAAAAAAAAGTCTACAATTGCAAATATAATATGCACACAACTTTCATCTATTCGTTGTATTCTTTCATCTATTTGTCGTATTCTTCAGTACATAGCTGCCATTGTGTATGCAAATATACAAGATTGTACTTGTAGGTTTTGTTTTCTATACTCATATTTAGTATTTGGAAATTTGCATACAATTTTTGTAGTTGAACTTAACTATTTTAATTATTAAAAAGCCTTTTCTAGTCAACATCTCAAAAAATGGGGATTCTAAAGACTTTATCTATATCAATATTTGACCCTTTTTATACTCATTTGGTAGATAGACTATGGAGGCAAATATCACTTTAGCCTAAGGAATGTAATTGGAGAACCTATAGTCACCAAATTAACCCCTTAAAGATCATGTGTTTTTATTTTGAACAAGGGATGGACACAAATACATCCTAACAGTCTTTCTATTGTCTAGTTGACCTTAATGTTGAGTCGAAAGATCATAAGAAAACTCGGCTTTTCTATGGGTACTATGAATAAGTAAGCCGTTTGTTAAAGACTCAAAACCAATGTCAATAAGGCAAAAATGCCTATTACCATCCACACATGAGACTATTTTTAACACATTGACAATCAAATATTACAAACTTTAATAAAAATTGTAAGTGTTTGAATTTGTATGACTATGTTGTATATAGATTTTTGAAACTCAAATTCATGATGTACCCTAAAACTCTTTATGCATCCATGCATACATTTTGAAGATTTTGAACATGTTATAACTAAATATTTAAGAAATGCATGTACACATTTAGAACATTTAGAACAACTTGTATCTACATATTTTTATGATTGTTTTATGGTTCAAATTGCTTGTAGGCATTGCCATCATAACCTTGGAAGGATGCCAAGGACATTTGGGGGACTTTTGAGACCCACTTCATTAATTTTTGTTCAAGACATTTTATTCAAAAAAAAATCTTATATGGGATAGTTTATTAAAAAAAATGGTACACTATATAGTGTATCTAGTGTTTCACTTCTACTTAAAATTTGATTTTGACATCTAGCTTAATTTCTATAGCTTTTGAGAAAAACTAACGAGATGAAGCTTCTAAAATATAATTTTCCACTCCACTTGGAAATTTTGAAAGATTCCTCAAAATAAACATTTTGTTGAACTTTGAAGTTGAGGAAATACAACTACACTTCTGAATATAATGACATGGAGATTTTTTTTACACCGTAGTGTTCTTCACTATAATATACTTATGAAATTTCCATATTATTTAAGCTTATTTTGTATTTGATATGAATTTTCTTCATTTTGTCTTCAAAACTTCATGGTAATTTGAAACTCTTACAAAAAAATTGAAAATTTAATGAAATGAATTAGACTTGTGATTTCACCTTTGAAAAATAAAACCAAACAATTTCATTCATAAATAGAAAAAAAACAAAGGATACAAAGTACGAGACTTTTAAGTTTAATTACATGGTCGAGAGCTTTGACCTTTAAGTTTTATTACATGGTAGAGAGCTTTGACCTTTAGAGGTTAAATAATAGGTTTTTAATTCATGTAAACATAAAAAAGAATTGGAGTTTTCCATTTTTAAAAAAAAGTGATGGTATCATAATAAAGAAAGTAGGAGGGTACATTAGTCCGATTCCAAGGGACAAATCAAGGGAATATTGTGATAATAGGTGAGTTTCTACTTAGGGTAGTGAAAATTTCTTGAGCAAAAGACTTTGTTTTTGCACTAAGTGTCCAAGCGGTGTTTTATACTACATCTTAAGTACCATTTTTAAAGTCTCGACTTACAGTCTAGTCCTGACTTCCTTAGGTTATAGAAGGTGAAAAAAATGATCAAATGTGGAACTTGGGACTTCTTAGTATAAAGGCCAAAGTTCCAACTCCAATCCCAACTTGTCTCTCTTATAATATTTTATAGCTATTAAGTGCCCAAAAAATAAGCAAAAAAAATCAAAACCTTGTTTTGGGGGCACTTTTAGTATAAAATTTGCTTTGGACAAATTTGGATACAATTTTAGCCAATGAGTTTAGGGATTGTCCCTACTTTTGCTAAATCCAATTTGGCCTCCAAATTCCATTTCCTTGGCACCCGAGTGCCTGAAAAGTGTTGTCATGTAGGCTTTTTGGATTGACATGGGACTTGAGATAATGTGTGAAGCCCTAGGTTCCAATTTTCAATTCTCTACCAATCAGATTTTGAGAATTTCAATGGAATTTGGAATGTACTGTAAAACGCTCCTAAGAAGGCCATGCTAATAACCTCTTTATGTTCCTCACTACCACCTAAGTAATCTGTCCAATTCTTCACCTTCTTTAAAAAAAAAGTAACCAGTATAAATTAAGAAGTAAGGAGAAAATAACAATCAATCTAGCTTAAACAAATGATTAAGGTAAGAGGTGCTAATTCTGCCCATGCTCCAAGGAGTGTTCTTGCAAGTGTACCATGAATTGTCACTGTAGGAATGAAAAATGGCCTATTGATGAATTGGTGCCAATTTGGGATTCTCATTGCATAATTTTAGGAATGTTTAGGGATTGAGTTTGAATTTTAGGAAATAGACAAAATTTCAGTGTACATAATGTGGAGTTATGAGTGGTGGGAGACTTTGTGTCATCCTAGGCAATTACATGCACCATGTTGTTGCAATTTCAGGTTAGCATACCTTCATTTTAGGACTCCATTTGCACCATTATAGGACACGGGTTTGACATTTTATGGTTGTACTTGTGGACTCAAATAGCACCCTACTATTGTGATCTTTAAAAACTCATATCTAATTCATTTTAACTCTAAAAATTGCTAATCAAATTGTGATGGATGTGTCTCCGTCTCTTCTTTCTCTGAAAATTTGTTAGAAAATGCTTTGATCAGCATGGAAGACATTCTAAGCCAAAATGCTCTTAAATGGGCGATTTCTGCACCTCCTACCTTAAGCCTCTGGCTGTCCAGTTCTTGTGCATCCATGCAACTCGCAATTATGTAGCACCTCTCCATGAATGCAAGTGCAAAATCTAACTTACCAACAATCCTCAGTTGGCAGAGTTTCATGGGCAACGTCACAAACTCCAGCGGGGTCATTTGACGACTCAAGAAGCACAGGGCTCCACCAACATCTGTCCAACAGATGCCTCGCTTACACCACAAGTACTACCGTAGCTGATCTTAATAATTGATGTTCATAATTGACGGTGTTGCTTGCAAATCCCCTCCAAACTATAACAATTTCTCCCTCCTCCAACTTATAGGCCCTTACTTTCATAAAAAACAGTGGTTTCCTAAATGGTTTTCAAATGCTATTGTGGCAGAGTACTTGCCTTCTAAAGATTTCATTAAGAAAGGCTTCGAGACAAAGCGGAGTGGGAGGAATGTGGGTCTTTCCAGAAAAGCAGACCCATGTGACTCGCCAAGTGAGCTCCCCTCCACTGGAAAACTGTTTTTCTTTTGCGTTTCTGTAAGAGTGTTGCCAGACAAATCACATGGTCAAGTGGAATCATCGGCTGGAATGCAGTCTGCTAATGGATGGACTTGGCAGTACTGTAAGTTCAGTTCCCTGCTGATTTCTGTACGGTAATTTCCATTAGATATTGGTCGGAAAACCCATGTACCGTCCAGTAAGACAAGCCCTTTTTTCTTTTCTTTTTCCTTTCTAATAAGGAAAGTTGGGAACTGCAAAAGCACCCAAATGACAAAAACTGTCCTTGCCAAGAGCCCTGGAAAGGCGAGTTATGGTGGGGTCATGCACTAGCACGGAGGCTGCAAAAGCAGAGATAAAATATGACTGACCAAAGTACCACCTCACTTGAGGCCATCACTTGGAAGAAGCCATTACCGGATGTGGGTTGGGAGACCTGACGGTACACACATGTAGATTCCAATCATTTGAGCTGCTGCCACCCACCTCAAGTGAAGTGCTGGCTACACAAACTCAACCAAAAATTTGTTGACAAAAATAGCCTAAACCCCCACTGGATTCAACAGGGATGGAAGCAGCAGTGATAAGATACAGCTAATGGTAGCCACAGTTTAGGTTTAGATGTATCAGTTGCTAATCAGATCTCTGTTCTTGAGATTAGCATCTTGGATCAACTTGGAAGACGTGCAGAAGTTCAGCTTTGCAGCTCAGCTGCGAAATTGGCAGGTCCCTTATTGTTGAGTTACTGGTGAAGCCATTTAACTTACAGTAGAGATATTACTTACAGGAGAATCAAATCAGTATGTAGCAAATCCTACAGTAAAGCCTCAACCCCACCGCCTTGGAAAAGGGATTTTTTTCTTTTCTTTTCAAAGAGACGGTGACCATTGCATTAAAAAACACAAGTAAAAGTACAACTAATCTGGCTCAAGCGGATGGTGTAAACTAGGTGGAGGGCTGAAAAAGGGATTTTTTTCCCCTCCTTCAAAGGGGTCTGGTTTCTATTAGGAAAAAAAAAAAAAAAATTCCGTCCAAGCTATAACTTGGATCTGAAGTCTTGATGGAGAGGGTAGCATTGGTGGTGAGGCGGTGGGATCAAGTTTCCACTTAGGTTTGTTTCGTGTCACCCTAACAAAAGATTTGGTGATTGTACCAAGTCAAGGAAAAAAAAAATCTCTCAAAGATTTTGTCTTCTTAGGTTTTCTAGGATAAATGACGCTTTGAGCCACATGTAGTGGGCCATACTAACGTACATTGTGTTTCTTTGTACAAGGTGACACACCTCATGAACAATAAACTTTTTGCTCCTAAGAACAATTGCATTCTTAATGCACCAAATCTTCCATACAGTAGCAATTCTAAGAGCATCTCAAGCAAGACCAGGGTAGTGGTGGTACATGGTTTGTATATGATTTGACTAAAGTAGAACAACCCATTACAGTCAAAAGACCCATCACGGACACCAAGGAAATGACGCATTACAATTTTTTTCTTCAATAAATGCAATTTGGACCACAATTAATGTTTTAGGTGATGGTAATGGAGTGATTAGTGACTACAATAGGAACTTCCAACTTTTGAGTGTAAAATTCATTCCTAGAAAAGGATTTTTTTTAGGCATTCTATATTAGAAAATATTGTGATTGCTTTCGGTGAGCAAGATGAGCATTATGGATACAATTTTTGTTGGTTTTGGATATATAGAAGACTCTTTTGGGCCATGATGGGCAACCTATTACAAAAATTCATAACAAATTCATACTTTGTCAAAAAATTTCAATGATTCTAACTGCTTTTTACACTTGCGTTTATGTGGGAAAAAAATTGGAAAATTCAGCAATAGCATGAGGGCAAACTTGTAACTCCAACCATGATGGTCTCTTAGATAGCAAAGATCAACTCTCTTGAGGCCATTAAGGTAGGTATCCTTAATGTGCGCCACTGACCTTAAAGCGCCATCTTCAGTGTGTGTACATTTCCAAAATCAGTTATGTACCTCCGTGAAAGAAACGCTTTTAGAACCAAACTTTGTTCCTTCATAACTTTTGCATACAATATCCAAATGTTGCGTTCTTTGGTGCGTTGGAACCTCCTTTCCCTTGCCAATAAGAATATAGAAGAATTTGAACAGTCTAATAGTAGTAATTAGGCACAGTAGCAATTAGTGGCGGTTTAAGGATACCTACCTTAGAAGGGATGTTTTCCTGAAACTATTTATTTACTCCGTAGTATATAAGTTATTTCATCAAAGCAACATCTAAATGTGCAAAATCCCACTGCAGACTAAAATGTATCTAAGCTTCAGTATGGAGCATTCAGCCCATGCAGAACAACCGACACTTCAACCCAGATCCATACTAAATCCAGTTTCAGCTAAGGTACAGGTGTGCTAAACTGCCGTAGCTCTACAGTACCCTCTAATTAACATGCAGGGTACAGATTGGAGTCTCCAATGTATTGAAAGTGAACATTTCAAGTAGGGAGCCCTTTCAGACAACCCCCAATTCCAATTTCAAAAGTTCATAACCAAATCATGGAGAGATCAAAAGCCAAGAACCAAAGTAGATGCGATTTGTCTTTCGAGAAAATAAGACTAAAATGTGTTTTGAGATGAGCTCCCCCTCTGAAAATCCAGACCAGCACTTACTGAGGCACTGTGTGCACACCCCACAGGCATTGCTGTCACAGACAAAATATACAAATCTTTGAAGTTTGAACCTCCTCATGTAGGGCTTTCAACCGCTGGAGACTGTGACCTACATTCTCATGAACCTCCTCCTCAAGTACGAATTTCAACAGCTGTACGCTAAATCATTCATTCTCCATTCACAGACGCTGACTTCTGAATGACTTCCCAATCCCATCTGCCATACAACAAACACCATTGACACGACCACAAACAGATGGGCATTGCATGCAAAATACCCAGAACAAAAGCCTCCATATTCCCAGTCACATGCTTCCACACATACGCCCTACACAAGTCTATGTATACATACATGAATAGTAGAGGAATAACCTTTAGCTCTCACCCACTACTCCAGCCTCCAGCGAAGACCCACTCCATTAAGGCTTAATAGAATCCTTTTCAACAGTTTAAACCGGCTCCATGCCAGCATTAAACCCGTCGAATATTTGGGTCATAAAGACACGGTGAATTTTCTGCTCTCGTCGAATCTTCCTACTTCCTACGCCCCAAGCGCTAGCTAGCTAGGCCCACAGTCTATTCATTCTACTGTACACTCGTCCTGGTAGGCGGTTCATCTCGGAAAACCATGACCTTTTTATCGCTGACATCCGACCGGATTCTTGTATGCAACCGGCGTAGTGTTCGGCATTTAACGGTCTTGGATTTTTGGCTACCAGAGTTCTACTCCAGAGTCCAGACTGTATTCTCTTCCACCTCGACGCACAAAAGCTCCAAGTTCTGAAACTCTTCCACTTCGTCATCAGCGAAATCATCATCGCCATCATCACGCTGCTGTGTCTCGAGCTCAACCAGGCTTGCAGACCCTGAAATCGTTGCGAGCTCGTGATGTTTGGTACGCGAAACTGAATGTACAACATGTTGACGACGTATTTTTGTTGACGACAGCGTTGGAGAGCGAGAGCGTTGCAGTGGTTTGTCGACCTTTTGCTGGTGGTGGTGGAGCTATGGGGTCGCGAGAGGCGGAGAGAAACACTAAGGTGGGGGTGAAGCGCGTGAAGAAGCCGTCGCAGGAGGGGCGGTACCGCGGCGTTCGAAAGAGGCCGTGGGGACGGTACGCGGCGGAGATCCGAGACCCCAACACGCGAGAGAGACGATGGCTGGGGACATTCGACACCGCGGAGCAAGCCGCCTTGGCCTATGACACTGGTAGTGATCGAGCTCTCTAATCTCGTCGCCTTAACCATAATTAGCGACCTCTAAACATGTATTAGGAGCTTCCCTTAGTGCCTAAACTCAGTCGCTAAAGCTCAGTTACTAACCCTTTGTCTTCCGTTTTGCAGCTGCGCGGTCGATGCGTGGACTGAAGGCGCGCACCAATTTCGTCTACCCCGCACACCAAACTTGCATTCTCTCGGCCGCACTGGCCGCGTCGCGAGCGGCCTCCAAAGTCACGCCAGTGTACAGCAAGCAGCCAGGTCGCAAATTCGACTGGTTCGCGGCGCTGTCGCGAAACGAGCCGCAGCGGGTGTTGATTGACTACAACGACGTGGGCACTGTGAGCAGGTCGGGTGTTGAGGCTGGCCATGATTACACCGAAGTGCTGGAGTCGGTGGAGAGGCTGGCGAGCGCTATCAGTGATCCGCCGCGACGGGCGTCGACCGACCTGCCGCAGACCCCCTCCAGTTCCATGAACGCAAGTCCCCATTGGCCTCGCCGTGAGAATGCTGCCTTGGACGTCGCAAGGATGGTGGAAAAGACGGCAATTATGAATTCCACTACGGGTACAGCAACGCTGCTGGCGCCCGGCGCGGTGAAAAGAGAGCCTTGTGAGGTATATTTCTAACGTCTTCTGCTCTGGTACCACTTGTGAGGAACAGTGGGCTTACGTCTCAGTAGTCCAGGATCATTACAATTGCCTTGGTTCGCCTTGGTTCTATCCTCTCCATTCGTGTTGGAAATTCGACATAAGATACATCTAATCTGCTGGTTCCTTTCACAAGTTCACGAGTTTCTTGTTGTGCCAGTACCAGTTGACTAATCGGTAGTGCAGTAGTGTAGCTTACTTTCAGTTATTTTAGTTTTACCCTCTCTTTATGTTGCAAATTCAACTTCAGATAAATGAACTCTGCTAGCTCTTAGCTCAGTGTCATCGGAGGTTTGTAAGCCGTAGTTTGAAGGTCTTGTGCTTGGGAACCAGTGGACTTACGTATCAGGAGCCCAGGCTCATTACAATTGTCATCTTGTCTCCCTCGTAGAATTTGCAGCTCTCATCTGCAAGCAAACGAGCTTTCGCGGTGCAGTAGAATTTCATGCACATGAGTGTTGTGTAGTAACTGGTTGGTTTTTTTCAGGTGCAATGGAAGGGCAAGGTCTCCCATTCCGGCGAGTCCTCGTTGACAGACAACATGGACGACTCCCTGACAACCAAGCACGACGCGATCACCCCAGTGTGCAACTGCAACAATCGTTGCAACAGCAGCACCTTCGAAGCCGCCGGAGCCGGCTCCATCGCGCAAGTGGTCTCACCGTACGTCGAACACAACACACAATACGCAGAAAATGCACGCATGAGCAGAACTCCCACCCCCACCAACAGCCAGTGCTTCCTATCAACCCAAGTCCCATACTCCGACGAGTCCTCCTTGTCCACCCCATCGCCCCTCTCCACCGACACCGCCACTTCGTCTCCCACCAACAATTCCCACCCGGGGGTGTTCTCTCTCTCTTCAGAGGTCGAATCGTTTAGGGATCCATCAGCAGGTGAGGCGTCGTCGCCCCTTGTAGACCCTAGATTGAACCCTGACAACATCCAATGCATGTTGCCCTTGAGCATGAGATCGACTCTGGAGCCTGATTACGAAGAATTCTCGGTGCGGTCCAGCCACCAGTTCCAAGCTTCGGCTTCTTCTTCCTCGGAGGTCGACGTGGGGGAGACGTGGAGCAATCTGTGTGAGCTGCCTGCTTCCTGGGACTTCTCCTGTTTCCCATCGCCGGAGGATGTGAAGCCTGTGTTCGGTGTACCTGACAGCCATGAATTGGGATGCCCAGATGGGTATGATGGGTGCTTTATGGATTCCGACTGTTGGCACTCAACGCAGATGAGCTTGGAATTTGGAAATGATGGCAATGTGGTGATCGCGGATGGGTATCCTGCAACAAGGTTCGTGCCAGTTCAATCGTTGACGACTTTGAACTACCAGCACCAGTTCTATGGGCCGTCGACAATCTTTGCTTGATGGAGTTTTATGAATGTACGTTAAGTTACGTAGGCTTACTCATTCGTTCGTAGGAGTTTGTGCAGATTGCTTGATACACGTGAATTCGTCGACGTTCATGTGTTGTGTTCATAGAATGCGCACCGAAGTGAGAAACATCATGTGAATATACACATCTGTATAGATATTAATTTAGTCATGTACAAATTAAAGTAAATTCCAGTTTTTATCAAACGGAGGAATTGAGACACCCACAGGTGTTGATTAATCATAGTTTTGGATCTCATGTGCGCAATGGCATTGTGTCAGGCGACCAATTAACACTGATCGATGATTCCGAATTTGAGTTAATGGAATAAAAGTTCGAGCGAGCGAGCGACTCCTGGCCTGCCAGGACCTTGAGTTTAGTTCAAGGAAACTCATTGAACCGAACCTCATGAATGCCATAACTTCGGGGTGTGTATTATTGAATGCTTTAGCTAGACTTTCTTTGCGGAGTGTGCGAGTGACTGTTCGTGTCAATTCGTGGGAAGTTTCTGGTCCACCGTGGTTTCCTTTTTTTTTTTAATCTGGTCATGATTCCACAATCATGAGCCCACCCTCATAAATGTGCTCGCATTAATCTAATCAACGAATCTGATGCAGTCCGTCCACCTATGGAGTCGCCCAACACCTGTTCACCATGCACTAATCCACTGATAAAAGAGTAAAAGAGACCCCAATTCATCGGCAAGGAAGTACTTGTGACTTTCCACAACGTAAGCGCAAGCTAGCTGCTCCTAGAGCTCTGAGTCAGCAGCGAATTTAACAAGTGCACAAGATTGTCAAACACTGGGCTAGATTTTTGGGGAGGTGCATGGACGCAGACAACACGTTTCCAACAGTGATTACGAGAAGGCCTGCACACGATTATGGATAACTCCACTTACTCTGGAATATCATTGTCAGCCGTAATGTTTTTGTGTTTTTTTACGTGGAATTTGAAAGCGGGGATAAGCTTACAAGCAACTTAACTTGCAACAACCAGCAGTCCACGATGTGTCCGAGTCCTCCCACTTCCCTGCTGTAGTTCCCGTTGGCTGGACTGGTGTGCAGCGCCTTCTGGGCAGCTGGTGGCAGCCTGATCCTTGTCTGCCACTTCCTGCATACAGGCCCTGATGGGGCATTCAGCAATTCAGGGTCAATGACGGAGAAAAGTCTCCGCCCCCGTCACAGGAATATCTGCAAGGCGACTCCACACACCCCCACACGATGCCAGAAAAGGGAATCTTGTCGACGTCACCCTTTCGCCGTGATCCGGGGTGCATGTGTGCGGTAGTAGCCTCTACAGTGGCCGGAGTGGCAGACTGCGGGGGCGGAAAGATGGGCATGTGAACAACACCGCCTTCCTTTCCTTTCCTCAAAAAGAATGACAGGCGGAGGGCTCTGTATTCTTAACTCGGAGGAATGAGGACATTCTGCAAGAAGATGCTGTCTCTCAGGACCAGCATTGGATGAATGTTTCACTCTTAAAGCAACTGTGTCGTCGGGATTAAATTATAGCCAAATACAATATATTGATAGCGCGACAGATTGCCTGAGCGATGCTTCTTGTCACCCCTTTATAATATACTTCCTTGGCCTAGGTCATGGGACGACCTATGGAGTGCAACATGTCCAGGGCCTAGCATGGCGATGTTTATATATCAGCCAGGAACGCATGCTAATTGACCTGACTAAAGAAGTCACACTTTTTGGCAAAAATCAAGCCGCCCAGGCTTTCCTTCCCGTCCGTCCTTACAGCTGAGATAATCAAAAGCAACGCGCAATCTGCGACAAGAACTACAAACAACGCCAATGATAAAACTTCGCAACATTTTCCACATTGAAACTTTACAGCATTCTTCTCTGGTCAATTGCAAGGAAATTGGTTAGGTTTACCTTCACAATTTTTCTGAGGAATTGCGATTGGCGATAGAAGGTAAACCTAAGACCTAGGAATTCCGAAGATAAACCTAGCCAATGCATTAAAGTGAACCGAAGACTTTTGGGGAAGCTGCTGTAGTACATGTGGTCAGTTTCAATTGTCTTCTTCTGCTACTGATCATGGAATAAGTTCAGAGAAGTACAGATTCCATAATCGAGACAAGAGGGACCCGAAAAGTCAAACCCGAAGTAGTACGAGCTGCCATGGCGATTAGAAAGAATGATTCAGAAACATCAGAAGTACAGTACAGCGCTATTCTCCAAATGCAGAACCTGGAGGGTTCCAGGTCCTCTCCAAGAACAGGGACACTGATGGAGCAGACTGAAACTTTGGCGAGCATGGTCTCTTCTCGGTAACAACGTCAGAGTGGAAGACGGGGTCCAAACACAGCCAGAGGGAACAAACTTACTGCTCTACAGTGGAGAAGAACTCAAGAATCTGTCGAAGTGGAATGACACCCAGAGCCAAACTATGCGAACCAGCAAGGGAGACAACTAACTGGCATGTCATGTAATTACAGTGAACTTCAAGGTCAGCGTCCAGAAGCTCGAGTAGTGGTCCACTGACGACCAGGAAGATGTGAAGTGCAGACACTGACCTCCTGGAGAGATATTCCTGCGGGAACAGCCCTCGTTTCTGCGCCGCGGCATCAGAAAAGCCCTGCTGTGCACCTAACACCTCACTGCGATTAGCCTTCAGTTGAGAACACAAGCAACTTGCTAACTAATTGTAAAATCTTCCATCAGTAGTCTGACAGTTGAACTGCACAATTATGAAACGAAATTTCATCGAAAAGGAATAGTGAAGGAGAATCAGAGGCCACTAATTACAAATCAGGCAAGAGTTGTAGTTAGCACAACGTTACAGAAGAGGAGAATGGAAATACAATAGTTCACAAACCCTGTTTCAAACCAAGCAAGGTTCACACTTCATACCTTAACAGATCATATGGAATATTATGCATTAACCTTTGTGGCTATGGCTTCCACAGTAGATTAACCAATTAGATTCCCAAGAAAGAGGGTAAACCCAAGATAAAGGAACGGGCCCTTTCTAAGCCGCATATGCAAATCCTAACGACTGCTCAAATAGCTTGACCACATTGAAGAAAAGGACATAGAAAGAATATTTATAAAAGTACTATCTGCTCGCAAATGCAAGTATATACCAAATATTTCTCCAAACATATGAATTTCAGGTAGAGCATTGCAACAAAAGCGTGTACATCTCTCTGCAGGTATCAGCAGGAAGGAACAAGGCCGAGAGATGTTAGTACGACCCGGGAACCATCTGAAAGCAAATAGAAAACATGTTGAGCTTCGGAAAACCTGAAAGACACGCAAGCAAAGTAAAGGACGTTTGAATTTGGAGTCCGCCAGGCACAGAATGTCATGCCTGCAGAAGTCTCTCACATACAGTTTCAGAACAAAGCATTCTTCACTTGAAATACAGTTGCATCAACGGAATAAGATCAGCAACCCACCAGTGGCGAACTTAAAAAGTTGTCTAGATTGACATTCTTTCGATCTACGCCTTTTCTCTTTCTGCGCATGAAGATATCACTCACTACCGTCTTCCCATAACAACATTGCAGCACATTCACACATCCAGAAAAGCTTCAATTTCACTACACTGAATTCAGGTCGACTAAACCTCCCATGAACTGAACCCTAGGTTAAAATATTCATCCTCAAATTGCTAACCTTTCAAGTTCGTCAATCCAGGTGCTAAATTGAAAGTCGTCTGCTATGACAATTAACAAAGCCACAATTCGACCCCATACCACAAATGCAGAGAAAAATCGAGAAACCTTCTATTAAATTATCTATTAATTCACAAAGTCTCGTACATGGCCTAACGAAGATGACCGTCACTGAAATGCGATGACGCTCTCCTATTTAATGTAAAAAAGATCAAACCCTAATACTAAAATTTTCCCCAAAATTCAAATTAGGTCTAGGTTTTGAGGAGGCTCCTCAACACAGACTCAGCCCGTTGCTCGCTCTTGGGCAGCACCCACTCATGCTGCACCAAATCCAAGTTATCCTTCTCCGCACCAAGAGCCTTCGCCGGGTCGGCCCCAAACCCGCCCATTTGCATGGCCATCTGCGTCTGCATCATTCGCTGCGTATCATCGATCGCATTCTCCTCCCCGAGAATCAAACTAAACAACCCTCGCAGCCCGAACAAGTTCAAAAAGTACCACGACCTGCTGCTGACATAGCTCACATCCACGGAGCTCAAATCAATCCCGTTCTGCAGCATGGAGCGGAAGCGCTGCGTTAGCGGGAACGGAATCTTGGCCGCCACGAAGCCGGAGAAGAAGAAGTTCACCCACGCGAACGTGAGCGTCTGCGGGATGATCATGGACAGGTTCTTCTTCATCATGTCCATGGCCATGTTGGGGTCCGAGAGCATCTGCGCTTGCACGTTCGAGTTCTGCCCCTTGGGCACGTGGAGAAGCCCGTTCTCCTCGTTGTTGTAATACTGCTTGCGCATCTGGAAGGAGCGCGCGGGGATGTAATTGGCGCCGGCCTTGAGGAAACGCGCGCGGAGGACGACTTGCCCCTCCTTCACGGCCTTGAGGTCGGGGTTGGGCGTGGTGCGCATCATCTTCGACACAAAGTGACGGAGCACGCCAATGAGCACCATGACCAGCGACAGGGGCGCAAGCACCCAGTCGCGGATCTGCGTGTCCAGCACCAGATCGTTCGCCATCGCTGCTGCTACTGTACAAAGCTCGATGAATCCAGCGATGGAGCCCCCAAACCCTAAACCTGCGATTGTTGCTTCGACTCTCTCGCGAGAGCCTTCTCTCTGGCGTGCGCAGAATCAGATTCTGTATGGGAAGCGTTCGAATGAATGAATCGTTCTTTTCGAAACTTTTTCATCCATGAGGATGGATGACTCAAGTTTAACCCTCTAACAATGTGGCAGCCTAAAACTGTCCGAAGGATCCTTCTATGTAAGACAGAAGTGCAGATATTCACCCTTGGAATATTGTTTAACCCTTAACCCTGGAGTGCTCCGACGTCCATTTTCTGGACGATGAACAGATTCAGATTCTTGTTTCTGTCTCATTCCTGCTTGGATGAAAGTCATCCTAATTTTTGGTGATACTTTATCAAGTTGTTGTCCTATCCATCGGTTGGATTTGGTGTTACTAGAATATATACATTTCTAAAATTACAAATGTGGAAGTATGTCAAGTGGTCAATTTGCATTGACTTTAGTTCAAAACTAGATGTGCAAAAATGAGGTCAAAGATGTAAAGGTCACAAAAATTTCAAAAAATCACCATATGAAGAGAACCTTATTTCAAATCCATTCCGACAAGTTTTACTCAAAAAATGATAATATTTTACTTGTAATTGAATTTAGAAGGAATTCTGAAATTTTCGTTTCAAAATTTATAGAAAAAGATTGGTAATAGCATTAGTAGATCTAACCGTATGGATAGAATTTAAAAACCAAAATCTACAACTTTCATTTGTATATCAATTCCAAAATATTCTTCCAAATTGTAGTTTATAATGGTTTTTCTCAAATCATCAATTTTGGAGATGAATCCAGACGTTTAGGGGTTAAAGGACGGACTGGTGACCGTGGAAATCATCCGTTTGAATATTGTGAGAATCATTGCCTTAAAAAAATGAAAAAGCACTCATAGGAAGTCAACCTACTGTAGAAGACCTTCTCTTTTCACAACAAACTTTGGAGGATGAATAGTTGTACTTCTGTCCACATGCAAAGATTCTTTGTCATTCATTGGACGCCAAACATCCACCGCGTCGTTCAAGGGTTAAAGAAGGGAGGTATTGCAAAGTAGTTTGACCTCTAATAGGTGTTCTTGTTGTTTTTTAAGCAAATGATTCACACGATACTCAAAAGGATGATTTCCATAGTGATTAGGTTGGCGTTCCAAGGTTAATGCCACAATTAAGGTACTTGCAAGCACGTATCATATTCCAACAACATCTCCATCTCTAACTATAGAGCATCTCAAGCATGGATTTTTTTCATTTATTTTGTATTGTGCTATGCATCTTTGCTGGAGTGATGTAGTTGTTTTACATCTATAAAAATGGATGAAATGTATAAAAAGAAAAGAAAATTTAAATTATTCATCCAAAAGAATGTACATTCATCCACAACAGAGTAATATTGTCATAAAATATATATAGCAATTCAACAATTTCATCCACTAAAAATGGGGGAATACGTTGCCTAATATTCCCTCAAATAATTCTATTGCTTTTGAATGAAATATCACTCAATTTTTTTAATTCTCCAATAGTGCATCAAAAGTTCATTTTGGCAAAATATAATGTCTAAGCCGGATCACTTGCTTGCCCGACTTTTGTAACTCTTTATTTAACTTACAACCAATGTCAAGTCCTTTAGAGTACAAAAGCAAAAGCAATCTCACCATTGATGATGTCAATGTATAGTGGGAAGCCTTGATTCAAGGGCGTTCTTGCCTATGATGGCATTGCTTTGAAGACAAGGGTAAAGTTTGAGCTCAAGGGGCAGTGCCATCACAAGTAAAAACACCCGAGAATCGACAGTTTCCATTGTATTAAGCAATTTACAGTTGTCTATTGATAAACAGACTATAATAATGTCAAAACACTATTATTTGGTGTTGATAGTGCCCAATCTTGTAAACAATGCTGACTTTAGGAATTGGAAAGTTTAGTTCTATAATATTAGATTTTTTATAAAGGGAGGCCATGACCCAGCACTTAACCCCTAAAGGACCGTTGTCCCTTCGGGGGACAAATGCGTTTTCGGGCAGGTACCTATGGGCTGAAATTCTCTCCTGATTTTTTGAAACTTTTTTTGGAGGTAGAAAAGCTGATTAGGTTCATGGCAATATAATTTTTTTCACAATTGGTGCCTGGGAAAAAAAAGTTATGATCAAATAAGCTCAAACGAGGGGATGGCGGGCAGCCCGGGCAGCCAAAAAAAAATGGACAAAATTTTTTATTTTTATTTTTAATATTTTTTTTCTCATAGATTATATTTTTTCTATTTGGAAAGCTTTGATTCATTTCATTTGGATATGTTATGAGAAAGTTATGGACATTCTTGTTTTTCGGGCAGTTAGAGCATCTTCTTGAAAAAAATAACTTGTAGGATTCATTTTTGAATGCAATTTTTCAAATTTTTCAAATTTTTTTTTTGCATGGTCTGATTTACTTGTTAGAACAATCTCACCATTGGGATTAGTGCATTTTAATTCCATCTAAAATATATTAATGTTTTAGATTTTCCTTCTATCTCATATCTACTTCTACTTAACAATTTTTTTAAGAATGATAATTAAGTTTTTTTGAATTTCTTTTTTTTTCCTAGACTCTCAACTCAATTCTCCACTATAAAGATTTAAATCTCAAAACTCTGTAGTGCAAAAATTTTATGTTAAAAATGTTCAAAGTCAAAAAATCTAGTCCCACAATGTGCTGAAAAACTTGTTTTTTCAACTTTAAACGCAGATATCTTGCAATCTGTGCGGTCAAAAATTTTGAAATTTTTTACACACACTCTCATACTAGTTAGGTGTAAGATCCTATGGTTAGATGTGGGAAAAAAAATAATTTTCAATTTTCTTTACTCTTTGCTATAAATATGGCAGTTTTGAATGTTTTTTGGCAAAAAAAAGGCCTTGGTCCTTTAGTGGTTAATGTACTATTTTGAAGATGGATAGAAGCATTTGGAAAATTTCTATAATAACAACAAAAGTGCAATTTTTGCCTTGCTAGAGTGATTATTTTAGTAGAACCACACATTTATTGTCCATCTGCTTTTCATCCACTAAATATTAGAGTAGGTTTCAATATTGAATTACTAGAGATGTTCTAATACTAGTATTCTAACTAATTTTTGCATATGTCTAACTTCATTTAAAAAAAAATTAGGAGTAGCATATTTGGAGTAGCAGATGCCAACCCTTAACCATTGGGTGTAGTAGACATGTAGAAGTTAGGTCAAGGGAACTAATTCCAAATCTTTAAGAAATATGCATTACACATTATTTAAGTAAACACATTCAAACATCAAATTTGAATGGATACTTATTACTAATCTTCTCAACCTGTCTTTGTAGGGTGCCTTAATATAACCCCCCAAAAGAATCTAATTGGTGAATGAACATAGATTTGGAAATTAAAAAAAGAACCTCAAAGGACACGATTCATGTGCATTTTATTAGGAATAGAATATAGTCCCTTTTCCTTATAGGTTTATGCCTTGATCCATGACATAACTTGATTTTACAACTCGATGGCAAAGGCAATGCTCAAGAACAATGATATTGGGTTATGTCCAAGATTCAAGGTACAACGTTACATTAAGCTCTATTGAATAATAGTATATTGTTGACATTAAGCTTGATTGTGTAACAATGCAATTCATCTTGATTATCGATTACAATCCTATACGAGACTCAACAACAAGTGTTTAATATTTTATGGACAAAGGAAGTATGGTTTTGAAATGACCATTTTGATTGATCATATTGGAAAAAATACAATTTAAATGCAAAAAAAAATTCATATCATAAGATTGATTAAAGAACATTGTATATGTTGGTTAAGAAAAATATGTTTTTGAATATCCTAATAAAAATTGTTCGAAATTGCCTAAAATTATGAGGCCAAAATATGGTCCTTATCAATTTTTTTGGTTGAAATACATTTTTCAAAGGATCTCTATCTTTCTTGGAAGAAAACAAAAGTATCAAAGAAAACACGTCTAATTTGCAAGTTAGTGATATAAATCATTGAAACCAAGATCGAAACTCTCTTTGTGAACTGGTAAAAGTGGAAAGTTTCTTGAAAAGATCGTTGCGAGGTTTGCTTGGGTTTTGTGCTTTAAATTTGCTACCTCTTTCATGTCCACCCATGCTGCACATCAATAACAAATTGGTAAGACCTAAGCTCATCCTTCACCACGCTCTTCTTTCTTGTATCTACACATTGCAACAAACTCTGTTTGTTGGACGTTATTATTGATATAAAAACACAAGTTGTTTTATTTGATGTCCACTAAAATCCTTCTTCTAAAATCCGTAATTGTCAACGAAAACGTGGATTTCTTATAGTGTTTCCACTCACCCCACGTTTGTCACTATTTCAAGAAATGAAAAGTGACAAGATTCGTAGTAGTGATAGTGTGCCCAATCATAGGTGAACATAATGACAATGTGCTTGATTATAGGTGAACATAATGACAGTGTGCCCGATCATGCGAACACAAAGTTCAGTTGTGATATGTAGAAAAAATATTGATTACAAATCACAGTTGCACCAAAGAATGCAAGAATGCACAATTGGAATGCCTTATGCAAAAGTTTTAAGGCTCACAGTTTAATAGTAGATCATTTATAGCTAACACAAGTTTTGATGTTGAGGTGGCATACATTTCAAAATCAAAGATGTACTTGTTGCATAAGAGTTCAAAGTGTTATATATTTAAATGGATGTTACAATTATGGTAGAAATATCCAATGAAGAGTTCAGAGTGTTATATATTTAAATGGATGTCACATTTAAGGTAGAAATATCCAATTAAGAGTTTAGAGTGTTATATATTTAAGTGGATGTCACCATTAAGGTAGAAATATCCAATTCAATTACCCTTTTATTGTACATGGAACCTTTAAAAGTATTATCAACATAGCCTAAACTGGTCGATGTCTCCAATTTTACATGTGGAGCCTTTAGAAGCATTATCAACATGACCTAAACTAGTGGATGTCTCCAATTTTATATGTGGAGCACCAAGAGAGCCTCTATTAATAGAAATCATGAAAACTCTCCTATTAATACCATGAATTATATTTATGTTAGAGAGGGTTTTCCTAGATTGAAGTGTAAAACTTTGGTCGTCATCGACACATAGTGCCTAATAGTGTCATTGGGACAAAAACAAGACATGTGGGCCCTAAAGAATCTCCTTCAAAAACAATATTACATGTCTACATTAAAAAACTTGTTCTTGCAACATGTAGATGGAGATTATTCTTAGGAATTGACTAACATTGTTTGTAAAGCCTAGGGGTTCACTAACATATATCTATTGTAACCACATGCATTAAAAGGTATTTAAATGGAGGCTATCACATACTTGGAATACTTGAGGTGTATTTTAGGTATATTCTATAATAGTGTGGCCCTTCACTATAGGCAGATAATAAAATCAGTCAAATATTCTACTCTATTATACAACTAATATGCTTGGCAATACTTCATTCACTGCACAATGTAGAATTACCAATTTCCCATATACCTTGGTTAATGGGATACCCAAAACTCATATGTAAGAGATGACCTTGCTTACCATAGACATTCAAAATCCAAGTATTAATGTTGAATTGGGAATCTATGTCAAGATTGACAATGTAATAAAGAAAAGACACTGAAAAAAGACATGACAATATAGTGAAAAAAAACGTAGCTGAGCAATTCCTTTCCAAGAAAGACTCTTTATATGTTGCACACAATCATCACATAAAAATGATCTGTTAAATGCAAAATAAATCATAGAAAAAATGTGAGGAATTTCTAAGCAAGATGTGTAATTATTTTACATATATATGCCAAAATAATCATTATCTTAGTACAACTGAAAAAAACATGGTGAGACTGACTGCCAAATAACTATGGGGCATGTGTCCTTTTTCAAGGTTTTTCAATGCAAGTTGAAGACTAGGCTGACCATATTCTCTCCATACATTGGAGGCCTATTTATTTCTCTAATACATTATTATACATTTGAGGACATGCAAGACGTCGTTCACTGCAAGCAACGAGGAAAGAGCGAAAATCAAAGTTCTAAACCAGAAAGTGTAAGTGTACAAGGAATTGATACACGAGCTTCGTACCTTGCATTCAAGGTGGGTATAAGCTTTTCTTAATCATGCTTCCATAGCCTGTCTTCTCTCAAAGCGTCAGTTGGGACAGGAGGACTAGAAAAGACCCGTCATGCAGACCCAGTGTTCTTAACGGCGACAATTAAAGTCCAATCCGAAAATAGGGGGTCCTAGCGCATCTGTAAAAACCAGAAGGTAACTTAAATGAGGCCAAATCCTAGCGGACCTCTTCTCCGGAAATTTCTTTGATCGGTGATTTCCACGCATGTGATGAGAAGCACACGCAAACTTTGCGTATTGCTAAGACCCTTCATCCTGGTTGGTTCCCTTGTTTTCGTTGGTTTCAACTTCCGACTTTTCAATACAAGTCCGCAAGTCATCGATCACCGATGAAGGTGCAGTCGATGCATTGCGCAGGGTCTGGACCCGATCCATCATGAATTCTTCCAGAATAATTCCTACACGTAGACAAAAATACTTGAAATGAAACATAGTGTAATCAGAAGAAGATAACTCAAAGCAAAAACATTACAGCTGAAAGCTAATGGTGAAACATATAATCCATGAGATGAAGAATAGGTACACATAAAGGAGGAAATACTAAAGCCGCTGTGGGCCACAGATCCCATCTCCTATTGACTAACCCCTGCTCCCAACAACTCATCTCTTCCAATACACTTGGTTGGGCATCAACTTAGCAAGTTGGGAATAAGCATGACTAGGCAAAATGTGTGGCCACTCATCTTTGAATGAAAAACAGGGTTGTCTACTGTCCGTTCAATAGTGATCTGCAACCTTCAAGTTTGAATGATTGCATAGGAAATCATCATACATTGAGTGATTTAAAAAAGCTAATCTCAGAGAGTTTGGGTCTTGTACCCAAAGTGATCTCTAAACTGATCTCCCAATGAAAAAACACTCTTACATATTGGTGGAAATGCTCAAAGTGACGCAAAGAATATCCTCAACCTCCTATTGCGCCACGCAAGCATTCATTCCTGACCTCAAACAAAGGGTCAATACGAAAACTAAAAGTTCCTCAGAGTTGAAATATGTAAATATTAACACATTTAAGAGGGAGGACAACGCAATGACACCAGAGAGAAGGAGAATTAGGGTTTAGGGTTCAAGCCGAGGCTCCTACCAATAGCACGCAGTCCAGCAGGAGTCAACAGCCCATTGAGTGATTTTTCTCGTGTGCTCCGCACACGCTCCATAGCCAGCTGCTTCACACTCACCATCAAGTCCTGTAACATCCCAAAATACGCTCTGTCAAACTCTTTCCAATTTGCTCCAAATCAGAGTCAAATGACACGAATTACTGAACGTTCAGGTCAGACTCCACACTTCATTGTAAAAATTCAATTTCCACATCACATTTCAAGAGTTTATGACCAACTAAAAGAGCCACAAATACATGACATGCGTCACTGCTTTAGCAAAAGATTAATACATTTATGCCCTATTTAACCCAAACGTAGGGTTTAGGGCACTCACCAATTGACATTCCGAAAGAGATTTTGTCCATTCAACGTCACCATCGCTAGTGTTTCCCCATTCCATTTTCCTGCGCTTTCTCTTCTTCTGGCTCTTCACCTCCGCAGTACTCATCTCCCTCGGTAAGTTCGTCATCTCGACCGGCGAGGAAGTACTACTCTTTCTGCGTACCACTTCAACAACATAAACATCGGTTCCCCTCCCCCCAAAATCGCCCTCAGAAACGTTAGAAGTAACATGAAAGTACCTTGAAGCTGTAACCCTGATCGATCAAAAACTGCTCTCTTTGTGGAATAGTACATCTCCTTTTCACCATTCAGCAAAGACAGTTATGAAGCCATGAGTCAGTCCAGAATATGATCATTTAACAAAATACGTAGGTTCGCAGAATATGCACAGCTTGCTCCGAACATATTTTAAAGGAACAGAAGCTCCAAGAGCATTTACTAGCGCGGACACCAAAGAATAGAAGAATGAATTGAACTCCTCAGCGCCTCCTGCCATCCGATCCTTGAGTTTCCCCTGAATGACGTGTACAACACAGTGAGATACTCATAAGAAGAGTTTATCCTAAGTTAGGAAATAGAAGTACATTGTGCCAGAAGCAATCCACGACCACAACCACGTTTTGGAATCAAACTTGCCGTACACTTAAACTGATTTCACCTCATGATGCTGTGTTGCAAATGTCAACTTATGAATGTCTAATGGTAACAGCAAACTGACGCAAGGCCTAAACCCTAAACCCTCACTCTAAACCCTAAACCCTAGCGAGAACCCGAATCGCGAATCGCGCTCAGGAATTCTCATCCTTAGCTCCGAAAACAGCCGAAATAATACGAGATTTCCAACACTCTTAGACAAAGCTCCATAAAATGAATTGGTTACAATCAATCAAGGCCAACAATCGAAAACGCCGTATATGTAAGCCCAAAATGGAATCCTTCTCATTCTCTCTGCCCCTGTGTGGATACACAAAGACGCAGTCGGGGCACAGAAGAATTGAGCTCAAGCAAATGCAATGGACGAGAATCGAAAACGAGAAAGCAGCACTTCAGAAGCGCAAATGACGAATTGAGTAGGATACCTGTGACAGAATTCAGCTCGCGGCGTTTGCTCCTCTCATCAGAGACGACGTGCTTCTCCCTCTCGCTCCGAGCACGTTCAAGCTCTTCCCATAAACGCAGACGTCACACTACGCAAAGACTTTACCCTTGAACAACGGAGCCTATACCCGTGCTACAGTGATGATACGAGTCATCAAATTTTCAAATTTTCTTTGAGAAAATTTGAAATTACTGTAAATTTTTTAAGAAGAAAATGAAGAAAATTCATATCCAATTCAAAATACACTTGAAAAATCTGAACTTTTCATCATGGATATACCCTACACTCGAGTTAGATTTGTTAAAAAATAATTCAAAATATAATTGAATTATGGCATCTAATGAAATTTTCAGAAATTATAACGTGGCATAATTGAATAGAATAGAAAATACTATTTAACGCCTAAAGGCCCAAGGCCTTTTTTCTGCCAAAAAACACTCAAAACTGCCATTTCTATAGCAAGGAGTAAAAAAATTTGAAAAATGTTTTTTTTGCACATCTAAACGTAGGATCTTACACCTAACTAGTATGAGAATGTGTGGAAAAAAATTCAGAATTTTTGATCGCTCAGATTGCAAGATATCTGCGTTTAAAGTGGAAAAAACAAGCATTTCAGCACATTGCGGGACTAGATTTTTTGACTTTAAACATTTTTCACTTAAAATTTTTGCACTACAAAGTTTTGGGCTTTAAATCTTTATAGTGGAAAATTGAGTTGAGAGTCCAGAGAAAAAAAAATATTCAAAAAAACTTAATTATCATTCCTAAAAAATTTATTAAGTAGAAGTAGGTACGAGATAGAAGGAACATCTAAAACATTAATATATTTTAGATGGAATTAGAATACACTAATCCCAATGGTGAGATTGTTCTAGCAAGTAAACTAAACCATGAGATTTTTTATTTTTTTTAAATTGAAAAAATAGCATTTAGAAATGAATTCTACAAGTTATTTTTTTCAAGAAGATGCTCTAACTGCTCAAAAAACAAGAATGTCCATAACTTTCTCATAACAAATCCAAATGAAATGAATCAAAGCTTTCCAGATAGACAAAAATATAATCTACAAGAAAAAAATATTTAAAAAATAAAATCAAAATTTTGCCAAATTTTTCTTGCTGCCCGGACTGCCCAGTTACGAAAAAAAGTAACATATTTGGCCATAACTTTTGAATCCTATTTCCAAATGTGCTAAAATTTAGTGCATATGAAAGATATTCCTTGCACCCACCTTCTATTAAAATTTCAGCTTAAAATATGGAAATCTCTATTCACACGTACCTGCCCAAAATTTCTATACAGCCAAAAAACGCATGCCGGTCCTTTAAGGGTTAATATAATCTTCAAAAAAATCACGAAGTCAATGCCATGAGTACCAATAAAGCCCTAAGTACTGATAAAACTGTAAATATTACTAATGGTCACGGAATATTTTTCAAGTTTACTAAAGGCCATGAAATATTCCAAACCATATAAAATGAACTTCTAAAATTTTTAAACTGAGCTAATGAATAAGAATTCAATTAAAAAAGAAATGATTTTGTACGGGGCCTAATGAATCTGACTGCAACGTACGGTACATTGTAGTGTATAATATCATGGTATAAATCAAAGTTATCATGTTACTCTAAAATAAAAAAATTGACAAACCATGATTATAGGCCCAAATTCATATTGCTATAAAATATTAAAATTTACCGTTTTTATCAAAATTTCTAATTAGAATAGAGAGTACACTTAATAAGATTCATTTCTTTAGGTGGATTTAAATTAAAAAAATATCATTTTTATGGTTAAAATTCACATAAAGAGTATATAACAAAAAATGGCCAAAATACACTACAAGGGTGATTTGTATATTAAGTATCTTTTTCTTTAGAAAAATCAATGATATTATAATAAGGGAATTGGCAATACTATTCACTAAAAATGTATTCAAGCAACTTCTAAGAATAAAATTGGATGAAAAACGAATTTCTTCAATCCTATAGACTTAGGTCATCTAAAGGACATTTGTATCTTTGTGAGTGTTTCTAACTCCACCCTTGAGTCAGAAAGTTACACACGGGTTCTAGCAGCAATTCCGTTGGAGATTTTACTCCTAATCGGGTGATTCCTATATAAGTGTTCGCCTTCCAAGCAATGGACACTTTTTGTGACTGGTATCCTGTAAAATTCCACTAATTCTAAGAAAAACTATGGGTTAATTAATTAAACGTTATGGTTAGGTAAAAAACAAAGAAAGAAAACAAAATCTAATCTAATTAAAATTGTATCTAAGTAGCCTATTAGAATATAATTTTCCCTTCCCAGAATGGTGAAGAAAACTAGATTCCAAGATTCCTAGCAAAAGTTACCACGAGGTACATTCGGCCCCTTAGTTGTGCTAACCTTCATCCACTAATCTAAAGTAGCAAATTAATCCAAAATAATTCTAAATTCTAAGTTTAAATTATTAGTTCCTTTAAGTCACGGATTTTTAAGACTAATCGGAATTTTGACCTAATGGGATGTTTTTCATCCAAATTTGGTCTCAAACTTCATCCAACCTTTTATCCTTCAAAAATAAAGTATTTCCAAAAGAAAAGAAGGACTTTGGAATCTTTATAGATTCCTTGTTTGATTCCTACCTAAAAAGATTCTTTAAAGATTCTTTTGGATGAAATTCCTAGATTATCATCCAATTGTATGGTTATGGTTAATTATTAGTAATTTCTGTTATTGGGTTAAATGATAAGTATGATTTGGTTTTATAACCTCTAACTTTCTAAATCTAATCTAAAATTCTAAATTCTATTCTAAAAACTAACTTCTAACAACAAAGATTCTAACTTTAATTTGAAAACAAAAACAAAGCAAAAGAAAAGGGTAAAATTAACATACCTCTGGATCCATGGTCCCGTCATCGCATAGCACTAGCATAATGGTCTCGAGATAACCTTCGTCCTCCATCATGGGTACTCCGTCTGTCGATGAAAGTTTAGTGTCAAAATGTATGGAAAAATCCTTTTCCTACATTCTACTAACTGATTTCCTACAAATAAAAGAGTTAGTCTAAGTATTTAACTTAATTCCTTTGATTTTAGGAATTTATGTTAAACTTCTAATGGTTTTTAGTTGATTTTAAAATAACTCTTTGAATTTAAAATAACTTCAAGGCCCTATTTCTAACCACCTTGAATGTTTGTTTTAATTTAAGAATTAATGTTAAGAGATTAATATCTCCCAAATTAATAATATTCCAATGAATAATCAATTTTATTTGTTATTCATTAGTCTATTATTTTTGTTGGATTAATCTATTGTTTTTGTTGACTTTTTGTCTTTTCCTATTTGGCTTATTAGGCCAATAAAACAAAAACCCAAGTCAACAAGACCAACTAATTCCTTCCAAAAATACTAATTGATAGAAAAAACCAAATTCTTCAATAGTAAAAGGAATAGAACCAAAGAACTATTCTAAATGAATAGTGAATGAATAGTAAAGAAAGAATAATAACAAAAAACAATTTGTCCCGAATGAATAGTAAATGAATAGTAACGGAATAAAAACCAAAACAAATCTAAAATGAATAGTAAAAGCACAACAAAACAAAATGAAATGAATAGAAAATAATAAAAAACCGCGCCAAATCCAAAAGGAATAGTAAAAAACAAAACTTCAAGCCAACATGAATAGTGAGATTCTTTAGGAAAACTAGTTTTTTAATCTAATTGTCCCCAAGCCGCCACTTCGTCTTCTTTAAGTATGTTTTGTGTCAAGTTCTTGTGGTCATTCAGAGTGTGGCTATGGAGTTTGTGAGAGTTGTGAGTTCTAGATAGAATTATACGCAAACTCAAGCGAATTTAATCTTGTTTGGAGTGTTTCCAAATTTTTGATCAAAGTTTGTGGTTGAAGTCAAGTTAATTATATCTCAGATTGTGAGTTTACCAATTTTCAGACCAAAATGTGAGTGCATCAATTTTCAGACCAAAAATGTGAGTGATCAATTTTCAGATCAGAGTGTGAGTGATCAATTTTCAGATGAAGTGTGAGTACCGAGCTCCGTCTAGCTGCTCCCTGTCTGCTCACAACCCCGAGCTTGGTCTCCCGTGATGCCGCCACGTGGCAACACCTAGTTGGCCCGTTCCCAACCCCGTTCCCGCTGCCCACGACCCCTGCCTCGTCCTTGCTGCTCCCAGCCCCTTCCCGATCTGGTTTTTTTATGATCTGGTCTGGTATTTCCAAAACTAACGCTGGTCTGGTATTTTCTAACTAAACGCTGGTCTGGTAATTCCAAAACTAAACGCTGGTCTGATATTTCCAAACTAAACGCTGGCCTGGTATTTCCAAAACTAAACGCTGGTCTGGTAATTCCAAAACTAAACGCTGGTCTGGTATTTCCAAACTAAACAAACAAACAACTAATAAAAGGAGGTAAGTAGAATACTAAACTAATAATAATCTAAGGGGTTTTTTTAGAGGGAATTTTTGGGATGTTCTAAACAAAGCTAAACTAAACTAAACAAGACAAAGATAAACTAGACTAAGGGATGAACTAACTATCAACTAAGGGTTTTGGGGGAATGAAGCAATTAACTAAACAAAGGCGTTTCTAGGATTTTTTGGGATAGAATGGTGACTAAGCAAAACAACTAATTTGGTGACTTTAGCAAAGCAAGGCAAAACAAACACAATGAGCGAATTCCGGCGGAAGAAAGGGAGCCACTAGGTGTGAACTTTTGGCTTAAGTAGCCAATACCGAGAGTTTTTCCCAAGTTTCTCCGTCAAGTTTTCAAAGTAAATTTGGGTTAGGTGAAAGCTTCGCCGTGCGAGGGCAACCCCAGGCTAAAAACTTGTCAAAAATAGTTCCAAGTGGCTGTAGGATTGTTTTAATTCTTAAAGGAGGTACACATGAAAGTGTTTGAACCGAACATTAAGGACTAAAATAATTCCCAAGGTATCAAATAGTTTTAATCTTTAAAGGAGGTACACATAAAAGTGTTGAACTGAACATTAAGGATTAAGTCACACCAAACTTTGTTATACAACGAAGTTTGGTCAATGGTTTGAGTGTTAGAATCTTTTGGTAAAGACTAGCTTCACCGCTTTAAGAATTCTAGCTCAATAGCTGTTTACAAAGCACGAAATTAGTACGCAAAGGTATGCAAGTTTTGGGGGGATGAAACCTCCCAAAAGTGTGAATTTAGTGTGGTTGTGAAGGTTGAAAGGAAACCCCAAATCCTTAATCAAATCCTCTACTAAGAAAGCAATGAAAACGAAAGTGAGCAAAGATGACCAAAATTTGGTCTAACTTAATTGCTTCCGACAAAGCCGATAAGCAAATGGAACAAAGAAAGAGTGTCAGTACTCCGACAAAGTGTCGGTAGGCAGATAATGAACAAAATGGGATACGACAAACTTCGCGGAGAGGCCTTATATACTCGCTAGAAGGCCCCACCACTTAGTTTACCATGAGATATTTGGTCTTTTTACTCAAAAACTAACCTAAACTAAATTCTAAACTACTCTAAGATATTTCCAAAATAATCTTTGTTTAATCCTTAGAATTTTCTAGAACAAACCTTAATTAGAAAGGAAATCTTGTCCAAATAAAATCTAAGATTTTTCCCAAAGATATTTAGGAATTTAACTATTTTGACCTTGAGATATTTTGCAAACAACCCTAGGATATTTCCAAATATTCTTAGTTTAATCTAAATTGGCTTTTAAAGGAAAGATTTGAAATCTTAACTAAATCCAATCTTCGATTTTCACCAAGATATTTTGTGAAATAACTTTGAATTACCGCTAATTACTCTAAAAAAGTCAACGTTATGGCTGAACTCTTCCTATCTTCTTGAGAACAGCTCCAAATTGAAATTCGATTGCGCCATCGTGTTCAGAAGGCCCCAATTAGTCTAGAGGACCCCTCACCCCCACTTCCAGGCTGTAAATATGTGTAAAACCACTCACGGTAACTTCAAAGAAAAGTCAAAATCCCAGTTTATGGAATTTGCGTTTCCCGAGAAAATTGACTAGCCAAAGTTGCCTGGAAGGTTTGTGAGAGTAAGAAAACATTCCTTGTTCGCGACATTCGGACACCGTTAGCTCCTGGTTCGCCGGTCAATCCACCGCCATGTTGTAAATTCTTGTTAAATTCGATGTCGTCGTCGATTCTGGTACTTCTGACTATCGGAAAGCCCTTAAACTTGACTGGTCGCTTATTTTATATATAAAACTCTAGTCTAATTTTTAGTGAGATTTTACCGCACTCTGGGTAATTTTTATGAAATTACCATCAGTTTCAAAGACGGTTGACTTCCCATGAAGTCATCGTGGAGTTTTGTAAAATCCCGAAACTTTTGGACAATCTTCTAGGAAGTGTCTAAAAGCCAAGGGCAAAACCAAACCTCCAATAATGATGCTAAATTTAGCAGTTCCTTAATAATTTCCGCCCTAGGGGGAAATTAGTCTGGTACCGGGGTTTGTCGTGGATGATTAGTTCCGCTGTTGACCTCTTGGCATGCTTTTATCCTAAAAGCACCTTTCTGTAAGCTCCAATCATCTCGCCCTTCTTCTACTTTGCATTCTGGTTCGTATTCTTCAACATTTGCAGATTTTTACATAACTAGCCCAAATTCCACATGAATTGGATCTAGACACTTCTAAACCTAAACATAGACTCTTATGATTTAGCCAGGCTGTCACGTGTGCTCACATGTCGAGTTTTACATGGACAGGACACTAGAACTGGCTAATTCTCACATCCTCACATCTCTCGTAAACGCTAATTTGGACTATAAGATACTAAACTAAGACCTAAACTTGGAAAAGCATTATATTTTGTGCTTCCCGTGATTTTAGGACAACTCCTCGCTAATCTGGCAGGAACTTCCACCAAACTTCTCTCAACTGACTTATTCATGCTATTTTGCATGAATTAATACTAAAAATTAACAATAATCGCGAAAAATAAACCCAGAGCTCCAAGTGCTATCTTGAGGGCTCACAATCTTCAACATTATTTTAGGATTAAGTGAGTTCTAACTTCTAAAAGGATTGTAAGCATTTTGAAGCATAACACAATATAACCAAGCAATAGTTCCTCCTTGTGCTGGAAACATATTATGCTTTGCTAGATGTTTGGGAAAAACTTATTATTTAATTCAAGAATTGAGGTTGGCTAAAGAGCCATAGAAGACAATTTTTCACAATAGAGGTCCTCTTTTCAAAGTTGCAAAATGAACCTTTGCCTCCTTGGTAAATAAGATTATAAGGTAGAGTAAATGTTTGTAGGTGAACTCATGGAAGAAAATGACGGGGATAGATGAATGCCTAACATATTGTGTTGTTGAAGGAATTAGGGGATGGAGCTCACAGAGTCATGACTCCACCTGTTGTGTAAATCTCTCATAAATAACAAAATTGACATATTAAAATTGACATTATTTTAACTTTGGAAGAATGTGGCCCTATCACCAAGGAAGTTAGCAAAAAAATATTAGATGAACAGATGAATAGGTCCATTCTTCATTTTTATAGTTTCCTTAAAAGTCATTTATCAACATCTTTATTGGGTTAACTTGAATATATAAGGGCATTACACTAATAGGGACACAGAAGATTAAAAGTGTTCGATGAATGATTTTAAGAGAAACTCTAGAAACAAAGAATGGACCTATTCATCTATGGTGACTATCTTTGATCAAATGGTTGAATTTTTTCAAGGCAAAAAAATGAATTGATAGCATAGCTTAAAATGTAGGTTAAAATACAAGAATATTGAATATTTGTAGGAATTTGCTTAAAAAAGCTAAATATTTGCCGCTTAATTGCAATCAATGTGAGAATTTCTTGAAGGTTCCAATTTGAACCCTGGTCCTTCCTAGCATGCTTGGAATAAGTGGCATTGGTAGGCAAAAGCTGTACAAGTAGTGCCACCATTACGTTGACTTTGAAGGGTTGCCCAATTTGCTTGAAGACTGGGCAGTGGAATCTGTCATATTCACAATTTGCAAAGTCAGTGATCTGTGAGGTTTTGTGTAATGCAAGCAGTGGGCATTGGTGAGTCTTTATAGAAGTCTACTCTATCTGTGATCAATAAGACAACAAGCGCATGGACCAGGGCTAAAGAAATGAGAAGAGGTAAACATTCGCCTCTAAATTGTAAAAACTAGATGCAAATTAGAAATTCCTCATTTTGGCATCGGAGTGTGCATGTTGGCTCTACAGGTTTATTGTATAGAAAATAACGGCAACTTAAAGCAGACAAAAGTCGACATCGGAGACTGACAGCTGCCGAGTGCAGACCAGAGGGCAAAGCAATGCAAGCTTGGCAAACATAAGGTGCACAATTTTAGCCTAAATACTGCCAAATCACGATTAGGAATGAGTTTTGAAAGAGACTAATTCCCACCTACTGGCATTGCTACAAGACAAATAGGGGAGTTGTAGTCTTATGCGTCCAAGCAATTTTCCATGTCAATGACTTGTAACTGAGTGCTAAACTGAATCACGGAAAGAAAACAATGGAATAAGAAGGTTAGAACAATAAAGCCATCAACAACAAGCACTGTTCATGGAATGTTATAAATTCTGAGAAATGCATTGTTATCCAAGCATGTGTGGCTTTGTTCAAGAGACCGGATTAAGATGACGTCTAACTGCTTGAGAGACTGACATGAGATAAGTGGATTTATGAATGTCCTTCAATTACATGGCAAGGGTTCTGTACAATGGTTGTTACTTATGATGGATACCATAGTATGTTCATTGTTTAGTATGAAGTCCATGAAAATTGGTCTGCAATTGTAATATAGGACCTTTGTGATCTGAGATGCAAGAGTGCAAGGAGTAGGGGACCTGAATGACCGAAATCAAAGATTGTTATGACTTCATTGTCGCAGCTAGGCTGGGTTCCAAACTAGAGTACTCGACTGTTTGGGGAGGCCACAACAAGGGATTATCCATCAATCAGGCAGTTATTCAAAGGTGATTACGGAAGCCAACTTAAAGCCTAGTGAGGGAGGCATTGTCCCTCACGCAACATATTCTCAACACGAAGAAAGGTTCTGACTCCAATGCCTGTCATCACTATGATTTGTAATTGTAATAATCTTGAGTATTCTTGAGTGTTGGAGTCTTGAGTTCACAACAAAGTATCGACAATAATTCCAATTAGGAATCTAGGTCTTGACATTATGTCGCGTCTTGACTGTCCATGCTTCAGGAGTGAGTATCACCATCCTGACCATAATTATTGATTAATGCTTAGAATCATGCTAACAAGCAGGGGAGGATGATAGGATGAGACTCGGAATTCAGGATAGAGTTTGACGACTTTTATTGCGGATGCCCTCAAGAAGATATAACGAGGAACAATTACTAATGAGCTTTACAATGATAGATCGAGTAATTCAATGGGCTTGAAGTAGGAGTTCGATTTTATGTGTAATAACTATTAAGGTGCATGCCCGCAAATGATCGCCAATCAAGTCTTCGATGGGTTTGATGAAAATGAGATCTATGCTCGTTTGGTGGGTTGAAGGCTACACTGACAAGGAGCATTAGTGAGTGTCTAGGCATTTGCGTTTCCCGAAAATCTGCATGGGCCCCGCGTTGAACAGACTTGGTAAGAAAGAGGACCTATATATTATTCTCTGCTGTCAGAGGCAGCGTCTTTGGTTGTACAGGTCACTGCCATGGCAGTTGTGCTTCTCTAATAAACAACAATTTTTAAGCTTTGAACTTTGAGCTTTGGAGTTTTGATCCTTGGGTTTTGAGTTTTGAGCTTTGACATCTGGTTCTATATTATCTTGGGAACTGCAAGTTCTTGATTGAGTTGGCTTGAGCAATTTATGAGTGTAAACAACTTGACAGTGTGGTTGTTCCAGCTACACACTTTGCTGGCCAGCTTGATTCTTTTTTCTTTCAGTTCCCATATTTTTTTTTTAAATAAAAAAAAATCAATTTCCTGTGTCATTGCTTGGGATCATTGTTTTTACTAGCGGGTATTTTGGGCAGTTAAGTTAGATGGTGGATTTTGTTATGATTCAAGTTTTGAGGTTGAGCTTTTGAGTTTTGCTGGTGGGGGCGATGAAATCATGAGGGGCGTTGCAGCAATCATTTTGTAATTATATCCATGGTTGCAATGGTTCAGTGCACGAAATCATTGGGCTTCAATGGATGTGTAGCTTGGATGTGTGTGTTGTATATAAGGGTAGTTATTGGGCTCAGGAGGAAGGATGAAGCTTTCCGACCACAGTCCCTGATGTTTGGAGTGTCTACCTGCCTGCTTCTAGAACCATTGACAATTTATAATTAGGTGATGGATCAAGAGAGATCCACTGTGGATGCAGGGCCGCCATTGCTAGAGGGGATTGGGTCCGAGTGGGCAATATTTATTCAACAAGTTCAAGCAATCCAAACGGCAATACCTCATATTGTGCAACAGATTTTGGAGTGAGTAGTGGAACGACCAAACCTGGTTTTCCCATTAGCGGTTGTGCGAGTAGATGATCACATACAATTGGGGACCAAAGGACATGATAGCGAGGGGTTTGAAGGCAGGGAATCAAAGGTGGCATAGCCCAAAATATTCGCAGGCAAGAAGGGCAAAGAAGTGTACAAATGGTTTGCACAGCTTCGTTTGGTGTTCCGGGGGAAGCTGGCCATGAACCTATTGTTATGACAAGGATAAAATCGCTTATGCACTCTTGGATATGACTAGCTTAGTACAAAATTGGGCGATGCTGATTCTTCAAGCTCTTGATGACATTAGGAAAAAAATGAGCCCTCAAAGGGGCTGTGAGTTTCGGACGACAGGGAACAGTAGGGAACGTTGGCTAAGTTTTTTTATTTTTTTTTATTTTTTTTTATTTTTTTATTTTTTAGACTTAAAACTCTAGATGTTAAGCCTAAATATTTTTTACAAAGTCTACTATTGTTCTCATACATACTATCATTAATGATGAATAGTGGCCATTTTTCCTCAAAAGGGTTGTGAGTTCCATTGAAGGGAATCCCTCAAAGGAATCAAAGCAGTCCCTTTGAGGGCTCATTTTTTTTATAATGAGGATGCCCACATTAATTATTGGTTGATTACAATGCTTTTGGAGAGGTGGTTATTGCCATCTTTAGAGAGGAGAACCGCTTTGGAAAGATCCGACAAATGGAGTCGATGGCAATGTACATATCAATGTTCAATCGACATGCCGCACAAGTTGATTGGAATGAGTCTAATTTGGTGGCGCGTTTTCATGGAGGTTTAAAGGAGGAAATCCTTGATTCAATTGCCATGGCGGAAGTTCAACAACACTGGCTTCATGAATGGATGTCAATGGCCTCGCGGACAATCAGTTGTGGTCACGACGCCAAAGTCAACGACCATCATTTCCCTTTCCCAAACCAAGGGACCATGCTGAGCAATTTCAAGCCAATCCGGGGGCTTTAAGGCCTGTACCAATGGAAATTGATGTCATCTGTGTGTCAACAATAATGGCAAAAGTAGCCGCGGAATGCCTAGAGTATCCGCGGCAAGGAAAGTGTTGGGGTTGTAGGAGACCGGGACAGGTTCGGGCCAAATGTCCCACCAATCCCTCCAAACCATCGTCTCTTGCAACAATGGGAGAAGAAAATGAGGGGAGCAGCGAATCGAGAAAAAGCGAGGCCCAGGACTGAAGATGGTTATTCGGTACTCGAGCATGTCGTAAACTGCTACGGCCTCGACTGTGAGGTAGAGGCTGTCCGATAATGGTGAAGCATTCCAACAACATTGGGAATGACGCGAGGCTACAACTCCACTCTACCTACCCGCCACCACCGACCCAGGGGCGCACTTGACGTTGAGTGCACAAATCAATTCTCTTGCAACAACCACCCTTGTAGACTTGGATGCTACTGGCAATACTGGGGTGTTCATACACCATAATTTTGCTCAAGAATGCAAAGCTGAAGTGAGGCCCAAGCTGATTCCACAAGAGGTTTGGATCATTGATGGTAGAATTATCAATTTGGGGTTCATTATCCATGAGGCAACGGATGAGTTAACCCCTGAGCACCCCCACCAAATTGCAGTAATTTCGGAGCAGATGGACCCTTTTGCACGAGAATGGACACATATTTGGGAAAACGAACATCCAAAAGATTTCACCGTTCCAAATGGTAGAGCACCCGGGTCCACACCAGCACGAAAATCTCGGAAGATTCCACCGTATACAACAAAAGATTATCATTAGAAGAAAAATGGACCCTCGGGAGGTCTGTGAGTTCCCGGACAGCAGGGAACGCTGTCCGGATAAACAGAAAAAAAAATTTGAAAAAAAATAAAAAATAAAAAATAAAAATAAAAATAAAAATATATTTATTTATTTTTTTGGCCAGCGAACGGGGGGCCTGTTCAGGACAGCGAACTAGCGGGACAGTGCAATAGAATAATTTAAAAAATATTAAAATAATATTAATATTAAAATAAATACAGAATTTCAGAATTCTGAAATTTGATGTGGCCGAAATTTTCCTCGTCAGCATGAATCAGTATTTTATCATTATTTTTATTATTATTTTAATATTTTTAATATTTTTGAAATATTTTTAATATTTTTGAAATATTTTTGAATATTTTTGAATATTTTTTTTATTGTGGCCACTATTCATCATTGATGATGAATAGTGGCCATTGTTCTCCAAAGGGGCTGTGAGTTCCATTGCAGGGAACTCACAACCCCTTTGCAAAGCATAACATTGTTAACTGGCTCTTCCTTCACCCCCGAGGTGGAGGTATTATTCCTCCCTATATACCTGGGGAGGAGTTTAATTAAAATACGACCCCTCCCATTGGCTAAACTTTTCGAGTTGTCAGACACAGCTTGCTACGTTGATTGGCTTGGCTCTGCTGGCCCATTCCTGGCCCCCTCGCTTCCCTCCACGTCGTGTTTGACCAGTGATTTTCAGAAACTTGAAGAGCTGGGGGGCTCCCCCTTTTTGCGCAAGCAAAAGGGACCCCCCCACTTCTGGTTAACAATGTTATGAGGGAAGGAGCCCTCCCGAGGGCCCATTTTTCTTCTAATAAATGGTCAAACACATATTTTAGGAAATCACCGGGAAATATTGGTAGCCAATATAACAAATACGGGGCGTTATCCTTGCATATTAGGGACGCCATGGCTTGTGCGCCACAATCCGATTATTCGATGGTCAAAGAAGGAAGTGGTATTTGACTCCGCTTATTGCCACAAAATTGCTTGCAATGGACAATAAAGGACCGGAAACTGCGGCAACTTGCACCTAGACCTCAACGCCATCTATGGAGTTTGAAGCAATACGAGAGCGATGGAGAGGATTGCACTAATTTGCAGTCTCGATTGATTCAGGGCCCTCCATGCAACCTAAGCAAGTAGGTTCTATTGTTGATCCATGGGGAAGGAAGAAGGTGGCTCGCGTTTGACGGGCTTGGAGAGGGGGCACTCCCATTTTTTTTATTATTAACCTGCAATCAAATGAAGGGTGGTTTTAATTACCTTGGTCCTAAATTTTAGAAAACGTTTAAAAGTAAATTAGCATCACTAAAATGGAGTATTTCAAGTTATAAATAATGAAGGGTAGGAGATAATTTAAAAATTTACCTAATTTTTTTCTACAATAGCCCTGCCAAAAAAACTTCCAAAAAATCTGAACTTTTATGAAGTATAATTTTGGCACAGGTATCCCAAAGTGTTGGATCCTATGTAATTTGGAGACAACGGGTTTTACTGTCAGTGGATGAGAAGTGATCGATGAACTGAGACATGTCTAAGTTTTGATGACGTTCAATTTACATTTTTGACGTGTTAGGCTTTTGTGCTTGATGTTCAGGGTTTCTTGCTTTGCACAACGGATTCTTCTTTCGTTTAGGGTATGCTTGAAGGATTTTAGTTGCGTCAAGGAATGCTTCAAGGGCTGTCATGCAATTGTGAATGGCAGGAAATGTGGTTGGGCTTAGAGTGCATGTGGTTTGATGTTGACATTACAGTGATTGTGCGATTAGGTCGGAATGTGAGTGAAGATTTTTAAGTTTAGGGTTCAATTCTGAGGTCTTGCAATTTTATCTTAGACTCTGGAGTTTGAGACCGCTAAAGGATTTGTCTACATTGTACTTTGTAGGATTTATGGTTTGAAAGTGGTTTGGTATAAATGTACGCTACGATTGACATCATAAGATTTGGAAGTGGCTGCCCTGGCATTATTTGGGCGGATGAAGTCAAAGTTTGTTTTGTGGGCATTGGACAACAATTTTGAGGTCTTCACAAAGTCTTGGAGAGTTGACATTGAAGTCTCGGAGTACCTCCACATCACGCCACTTCATCAACTGTCTGCTCTAGACCTCCATCGACTAAGAGGTTTTCTTCTTAGCGAATGGCAATGCAAAATCAAGGTTTGCAAGGGCAATGGGCAAGACCAGTTTTCCAATGTCTAGGTCACCCTAGCATCACGATGAAGTGGGGCTAAACCGTAATTGCATCCACAAATTCCTAAGTTCTTTGATTGTCATTTGAGTTTCATTTCCTTTAGTTTCTTTCATTTCCCCCAAGTTGTGTCATTGTAGTTGTGTTGTGTACATGTACAAATTCTTTGCATCATTACAATGCACTCCAGAGGCTGCCAGCTTTTTCCCATTGTTTTGTTTCCAAGGTCTTTGTGTTTTGTGAGACATACCTTTTCCATTGGCATTTTGAGACTAGGAGAACCTTGGACCTATCCTCGGACCTGTCTTTTTGCAGCATTCAGTTTTGGAACTCAATTTTGTTGCCATGTATTGTGTTTGTTAATACCTTTGTGCATATTGCATTCTTAGCATATATTCAAATGAGTATTATTTGTGTGTAGTTTATACATGATTTTTGCTTTCTATATTATTTAATTAGTCTATGGTTTTGGAAGTAGTTTCCTTAAAGTTCGTTGGAGTTGTTGTTTCACTCATGTGTTTGTTTGGCTACACATACTGCAAGTAGTTTTTTTAAGGTTTGAATGCAGTTCCTATTTCATTCATGTATGTATTTGGTTGCACATACAGTGACTACATTAGTGTTGGTCCAAAATATGCAGTTGCTCTTTAGTTATAATGAACATAGTGTACAAAATATTAATACAAATTAAAAAATTCAAATTAAAGATAGGGTATATGAAATAATGCCCATTAAAAAATTTAGATAAAGATAGGTCTATAAAAATTTCCTAAATCGATCTACATAGCCCCCATATAATAGGGGCTTGAACGCACGTAATGTCATAACATATTATATAGTGCACCCCTCGAGTTGACAGGTCTTTGAAAATCTAGCTTTTGGCAAGCTTGACAAACTATATAAAGTAACAAATCATAACCGCTCTGCATCAAAGCATGCTTTAGTCTTAGCAGCAGCTTTCCGCTTATTCGCAAAGGGAGCTGAATTGTATGCGATAGAAGTATCGGAGTTGGTTGGTGTGGGTGAGGTTGGGAAGTCCCTGGTAGAACAAATCCCAGCCAAATACCAGGACCTGTGTAGAGCTTTTAGGAAAGAGGCATTTAATGAGCTTCCAAATCACGATGTATCAGATATGAAGATTGAGTTCAAAGAGGGACATGAACCTTGTAACACTGGGTTGCGGCCCATGTCTACAATGGAGTTAGATGAACTTCAACGATATCTTAAGGAAAATTTAGGCAAAAATTGGATCAGGTGCTCCAAATCTCCGGTCTTAATTCCTATTGTGTTCGCTCAAAAGAAAGATGGATTCATCTGAGTTTGTGTGGACTACAAGAAATTTAATAAAGTCACTATAAAAAATCGGTATCCCCTATTTTTGATTCTTGAGCTGGTTGACCATTTAGCGGTGTCCTGTTGTAAATTTGTACACAGTGTAAAAAACATATTATAATATGTTTTATTGAATAGCTTCAAGGTGACGCCGTTCCAAAAGGTGTATGACATCTATATAAGAGGACGACTTTACCTTAGAGCTTCATTGAATTCTAGTAGTGATTTTGTTTCCTACTTTAGATTTGAAATGTCGAACTGGAGGGTTTTTTCTGAGTCTCAAGATGAAGAGCCTCAACCGGAGGCTGAATTTGAACTTTCATTGTCGCAACTGCCGGATGAGCTGCTTCTGCCACAGGAATTACCATCGCCATTTGTGCATCCACGAGATGAAGCTGGGCCTTCTCGACTGCCAAAGCAACCTCGTATTGAACAACGGTGGCACGGGAACCTTCAGGAGGATGCTAGTGCATTGGTAATCTTGTTACAAGTTGGACGTGTTGAATCCAATAGCTGTGAAGTGACATTTGAAGGGAGTTTTGAGGATCTAAACAACGACCAATACTTTTGTATGGTCAAGCTGATTAAAGGGAGTTGTGGCCACCAACAATGGTTAGAGGGGCCGGTCAATCCCTTAACGAAAGCGGATCGTGCTGAATATGTCGCTGCGACTATCAAGCGCATTCTCAAATTCTTGCAGATGGAGTGAAGTTTGTCTTGAAACTCTAGTTTTTTACCTCTAATAGGCTTTGGTTTGATATTAGCGCTTATATCCATGTTTGAAGTATTTTATAGAAATGATTTTGTATGGTTATAGTTGTAGAAGGAAAGAATGGAAATGTTTGCCTTCTAAATGAACTTTGAAGTGATTTTCCTTCTAAGTTAAAGATAAAGATATAGTTGTGGGGCCAAATAAAAAGGTCAATGGTTGAAAATTAGCCTTAGGAACAAGTTAAGGGCTGATTGCCACTTGCTTAAAATGTATGGAGTTGTTGATAAGGTGGGGAAAAATGTGAACACTATTTATCTTCTCTCTCGTTGTAGTTGACAAGACCCGAATGTTTGGAGGTCTATTGTGTATGGAGTTTTACGAGTTTTGAAATGAAAATTGGTGGGTTTTGATATCGTGTTGTTGTCTTTCTAAAAAGTCTTCTCTTGCTTGAATTGAAGTTGTGAGTTGAGATTTGTGCTAGTTTGAGTGGAGGAAGGTCTGCTGCCTCCCAATTGAAGGGGTAGAGACTTCGACCAACCATAAAAGACGGACAGGTCTTTAGTTTGCAATGAAATTTGGAGAAGATGTAGGAAATTTTTATTAGCTTTCTATAAAGCTATTATTCGTTGTATTTGAAGCATGTATGAGTGATTTATGAGTGTGGAAGTGAAGGAGGGTCTGCTGCCCTCAAACTTTGAGGCCGAAACTTTGAGTGGTCATAAAATATGGACAGAGTGTTAGTTTGAGTTGAGTTTTAGAGGAGAAGTAGAGATTTGTGTAAGCTTTCCAAAAAGCTATTACACATCTCATTTGAGTTTGTAGAGTAGCCGTGGCATTACACCAAAGTTTGGTCAAGAAGAAAGAATTGGGGTTGGAGGAGTTTTGAAGAGATTTGAAGAAACCAAGACTTGAAGATTCGTGTGTTGTGGCTTGTGGCTTGTTATTCCTAGCTAGTTTTAGAGGCTCGTTGTGCTTTATTGTTATTTCTAGCCGATTTTAGAGGCTTGTTGTTCTCATTTTTTATTTGCACTATAAATATTGTTGCGGACTACGTGGGTATTCAGTAATAGCCCCGTTTTATATTTGTGGCGACGAAGTGGGATTGATCACCCACATAGTCGATCTTCTATGTTGTTTTTACTGGTGAAAGGCGCTTCCTGGTCATCGTGGATTTGAAGTTTAGGAGCCATCTTTTGGACGGTCAGCTCGTGGTTTGGCCGTCCCGTTTTACTTGTCCGAGGCCTTGTTTCTTATTACACACTCTTACCTTTGGCCCTATAGAGCCACCACAGGATAGGATAGTTGAAGATCGAGTGAAAATTCGAGTTTGAAGACTTGAAGACCGAGTGAAGATTCGAGTTTGAAGACTTTGAAGACCGAGTGAAGATTTGAGTTTGAGATTCTCCATCTACATTCATCAACTTGCAGCCAGACACTATGTGTGTTCCCTAAGCGTGCTCCTCTCTATCCGACAGCAGGAGCAAGTATATTTACAAAGTTGGATGTGAGGCAAGCTTATTACCTTGTGTAGATGGTGGCCGATCATGAATTTAAAACAACTTTTAAAACTCGCTACGGATTATTTGAATATTTGGTGATGCCGTTTGGTCAATGAATGCCCCAGCTCAATTCTAAGCCTATATGCAGAACATTTTCAATGATCTCTTAGACATTTTGGTGGTATTCTGTTTGGTTGATATCCTCATTTTTTCAAAGAGTTTGGAGGAACATCAACCAATTGTACGAGAAGTTCCCCAACGGCTACAACAGCATGGCCTCTATGCCAAGTTTTTCAAGTGTCAATTTCATCAAAGCTCCATGGAATTTTTGGGAATGATCATTTTGGAAAAAGGGCTAGAAATGTGCCAAGACAAAGTCTAAGCTATTTTAGAATGGCCTACGCCAAAGATAGTTAAAGGGGTCCATGTATTCTTGGGGTTTGCAAATTTTTATTGCCGATTTATCTATGATTATTCAAGGATCACGGTTCCACTTACAACATTGACATGAAAGGACCAACAATTTGAATGGATTCCTCTAGCAAATGAGGCATTTAAGGAACTCTGATCTCATTTTACTAAGGCGTCGATGTTGCTCTATCCTAACTTTGAACAACCTTTTGAGGTGGAAACTGACGCCTTCGATAATGCAACAGAAGGCATTCTATCACAACGCGGGGGGGATGGACATCTACACCCTTGTGCATATCAAAGCTCTAATATGCAACTGGCGGAGCAAATTTATAATATTTATGATAAAGAACTGCTGAGCATCTTGTTGGCTTTCCAAGATTGGCGCGTTTATCTCAAAGGGTCGCCGCATAAAGTCTGGATAATTTTCAATCATAAAAACCTTGAACATTTCTTAACAACCAAACAACTCAACTGGCAATAAGCTCGATGGTCCGAGCAACTTTTAGCGTTCAATTTTGACATTCAACATCGCCCAGGATCGTTGAATGGTCGGGCGGATATGCTCTCAAGGAGAAGAAATGTCCTTGAAGGATCTAAAGAAATTTCACAACCACTATTACCATTGGTAGTGATGGAAACATGTAAACCATTCTGGTCAAATGCAAAGATTATTGAACACATTAGTCTAGCCACCGGCAAGGACGCAACGCTCAAATTAATGTTGGCATTTTTTATGAATAATCTTGAGCAAACTCCAACAGACATATGTCGACAATTCCAAGCCTACAAAATGAGCAATGGGGAACTCTATTTTCAAAATAAAATATTTGTCCCAGATGATGAAGAACTACGACGATAAATATTGCAATCCAAACATGACGCGCTGGCTGCGGGGCATCAATCTTACGTTTTGTATGGCTCAGATTTTGAAAAAATAGTTAGAAGATTCAATCATTTAGGAATCCTAAAACCTCCCTCAAAGAATCGCTCCTAATAAGAACTATTGTTAATACCTTAATCTATTTTCATCCATCACAAAGTAAAATTTGTGACTTTAGATCAAATTTATATTGAACAAAATAATTTTTTTTTCAAATGAGTCAAAATGAGCTATTTATTCCCCTGAAAAGCACCAAAAATAATCAAAGACAATTATTTTGGACCCTGTCTATTTATGGCCCTTTATCGTCTTTATAAAATGCATATTTTGGACAAGAAATCCAATAAGTAGAAACCATATAAAGGACAAGCAATTAAAACAAAGAATAGAACAATTACCTTTAGACATATAGAGAGTTACTTTTAGCAAAATTTGGGAGAAACTTAAACCTACGAAAAAATTTGATGTGAAAAGTAGAGAATTGATTTTTTATTTTTCCTTATACTATCTAATTTGTTAATATGAAAAACTAAAATCCTGAACTAAAAATATTGTATCCAAAACTTATGCTACTTGGACCGGTAGCAAAATTGTAGATAGAATTTACATATTTACTCATAGTCCAATGAATCCCGTAGTAACTCCACTTATCCAAGACTTTATATGTAAAGAGAGTGGAAATTTTCTAAGCCCATTTTTCAGTTTAATTTGTCCGACTAACTTCAACTACGTCCGACTGTGAGCCAATAACCTATAGTGTTTGTTTTAATGAGGAAACCCTACTATAAGAACCCAAGTCAAGTCGAAAGGGATAACTCGGTAAACATTGAGTGCCTCTTTGACATAATTGCTTTGCTAAGTAGAAAGGAGAGAATAAATCTGTAAATTTAATCCTTCAACGTGAGATGTGAGAACATGATAATATTGAGTGATAAATCTCCATCAAATAGTTTGCCGAGAGAGTGAGAGATCTATAAGTAAAGTCCTTAAGTTTAAGAGTTCACAAATCCTGCACTCAGGGACGCAAGACTAATTACTCAATTTTAAAAATGGATCACGAAAAGACTTAGACAAATTGATAGGGAGAAGCAAAAGTACAAGGAAGCAACTTGTTGAATGTAATCCTAAACTTTGAGTGCAATGGGAAGGAACATTAATTGATTTTTAAAAGTCAAATTAAAATATAATAAAATTGATTTTTTAATTAAACTCTGTCTAAAATGGGGAGAAGCAAAAAGAAAAGAAGCAAGCTATATCAATAACAAATTGAAGAAATAAGAGAGTTAAAAGAAAGGAATTAAGTGGTTCTTTCTTAAAGCTAGTTTAAGTATTTGATGAACAAATATTTGTATCCTTTGAAAGAACAATTAGGTTCTAGACTCAACAGAACCTTGTTATTTAGAATGGATTTAATAAAGTTAAGGCTAACCAAAGCCTTGTAGATCTGCCAATTTGTTAAAATTATACAATAAAACAAATTGTCGAAAGTCAAACGTGCGAACTATAATCTCGAAAGACTAATGACTAACTTAACAAGTGAAAATTTGTTCTTGATTACAGATGTGTGAGAATTAGCAGTTTTCAAACAATTATCTTGAATCTTCTTTGAGAATCTAAGAGAAAACATGATAATAATCAAAAAGAAGTCCATTTGTCTAGTCAAATATAATTGCCAAGAGAAATGAGAAGACAAATTGTCACAAATTTCGATCTAAAGGTGAAATCTTGTAAGCTGAGAGAACATGATAAAATTTGGAGTGTAATTCAATTCTTCTTAAAAAGAATGAGTATACAAATAAAATAATGCCAAGAGTGTTGAGAGAAATAAATCAAGATTTAAGAGAGTTTCTAGTGAACAGTGAGATAAATTGACTGAATGAGAGAATGAATGAATAAAACCTATTGAGAGAAAATGAGCACGAGAGAATATGAGCATGATTGTAATGAAGAGTGTTTGCTAATATATTCCTAGTTGAAGAAATCTGAAGCAAAAATGGAAGAAGATATGTTTTATCATATAGGTTTGGTCAAATTATTGTCTATTGTTTATCGTCTATAGTTTATTGTCCATTGTTTTATTGTCCAAGTTTGGTCATAGTGTCTTATATTATAGTAAAGTTATATTTAGTATACTAAATGTTAAGGCATATTGTTTAATAGGTCATCAATAAAAAAGAACAACTAGGTAGCCCTTCCAACAACTATGTCTTGTGTCAAAACCTGGATTAAACTTTGTTAGTTAGTAAAGGCAATCGATAGGTTAAGTATCAATATAAAGAACAATTAGAGCCCTTACCCTTCATTGAAGTCAAATATTCTTAATTTTTCATAATATTATACTTTATTAACTATAAGAAATGAAGAGTTAGTTGAATCTAATTCCTTTGTTATATAAATCATATTAAGTCTAATATAAATCACTAAGACAAATTAACAGTGTAGAAAAGAAAAACAGCTTATTATTGTGCTAGCACCACCAATTGTGTTTCTAGAGCAGATATTATCACAACTTTCAGAAGAGAAGAAATGATTGCTCAAGAAAATTGGTATATGGGACTACATTAACTTTAAGCTATCCAATTCTAATTTGGATTTCATTTCAGATTTCATCATGACTTGTGAGTACGATAAGATAAAGGAGGTGTTTTTTCAAGGGAGAAAAGTACACCTTACTCCAAAAAAGATAGCAGAGGTCCTTCAATTGACACCAAAAGGGCATCAATTGACACTAACTACCAAACTCACAATCAAAGAAAAAACTGATGTATTTGGATTAGATCCAAACATTGCAAAGACCCTTGCAAAATGGATCCTTAAGTAGATTGCAAATAAAAGATTTCACTCACTTACCTCAATCAACAATGATTTTATACTTCCCAAATCCCAACCAAATTTTGGAAAGGATGAACTAATCCATGTTGGTTTTTGGCATGGAATGGGAAACAATTTGACTGGAGCTATCTGATTTATGATTGTCGATTATATGAGCTATTGTGAGCATTTATTTACCCACCTTTGGTAAATACATGAGCACAACCAGGTTCTAGTTTTAACGTGAGTTTTTATCTTAAGTGGGTACCTAGGTGTTGTCTCTTGTGTGTTATAAGTAATAGATCTTTTCTAATTTTTAAATCCTCTAACTTGCAAGACAACAACCAAACCCCTACCCTAAATGCAAGAATAAATGCAAATGACCGAACTACTAAGGCCACTGTGGTTTTCTAAAACAAATGTGTACAATATAAATTTAGCAAGCCTAAGCTAAAGTTTAGCTCATGCCCTTTCTGAAAACCTAAAATTTATTTAATTCTAGGGTGATTGCAAGAAACACCTATACTATTCGTTACGTTTTTATTTTTGGCCTTTTAGTACTTTTTGTACAACAAGTCACCTTTAGTACTCTTGGGGGCATAAAATCCTAAATCTCATGAAAATAGGACCGGTCAATTGGATTTCAAATTTCAATTTGTAAAAAATAAGAATTTTTTTAAAAAAAAAAACTAAAAATTGTCCATTTGGAAAGAGTTCGTAGTGATGAGATTTCACCAAAAGATTGATCTTAGAACCATCTTCATTGTTTAGAAATTGCATGCAATGGAAGTGCTATTTGCACTCATGTGGAGGACACAAAATAATATATTTTTAGATTTCTTTTGGTAGGAATATGCTTTTCTACTACGCAAATAGACCACAAAAATTTCAGCTCTAGATCATTCATTTTGAGTACTCCCCAATACTAAAAATCCCTAAACCGCAAAGTAAGACAAATTAGCTAAATTTAAATTTAAATATAAAATGATTTTTGAATTTTTTTGAAAAATAAGTGATCTGATTAACATCAAGTTAGTCATCTCCTATAGAACTTTTATGTTCATTGGACTTGTGCTTCAAAAGTTATAGAGGATAATAAGAAAGTCACTCTCATTGTGACAAGAAATAGGACCACCCTTTCTTGCAATGACCCAGCTCTATTCTTATGTTAAAAACTTCTAACTAAATTTCAAGTTTAGACTTTGATGGACAATATTTACCTAACTCATCCATTTCTTAGTCTAAACTTCATCTTTCATTAACGGTTAGGATTTTGAGTTTTTTCCAAGGTTCAAAGTGAATTTAGACTTCCCTAAGTTCCTTCTATCAAAATCTAAACCTAGATTCTTCCTTGGTAAATTTTGAGTTGGATTAATGGCCTACTTCCTTGTTACTAAAGGTGCTGAACTACTTCAAGTTAGTCATTATCATTAAAAAATTATACTTGTTCTTTAAAGAAATTGATATTATCTATCCATAATACTAAATTAATTCACATTTGAACTTTTCTAGTGAAAGTTATTGATGGATGAAGTTTGACTGCTAATTGGTACTTCAAACTTCATCCACTATTTACTATCAACATAACTTTTTATTTCATTTTTGGAGTCTGACTTAATTCTACTTCTTGATTTTATAATCTTGTTCTTTTTGGATGACTTTAGCTAATTGTCATCCAATTCATACACTAAACTTCATTTGTTGATATCTATTTGATTTAAATCTATTTTTCAATTGTCATACGTTTTTAGAATCCTCTAGACTCACTCTATAAGTTTTTGAAACTAAAATTGGAATAAACCTAATCTTTAAGGTCTGAATCTAACTTGAAGTTGGCCATGGTTTTAAATTACTAATTAAGACAATTAAAGGAAAAAAAAGAGAAATTAGTAACTTACCTTGTCATTAACCTTGTTGCGGAAATGATCAAATACACCTTCAAATTTCCCATCGTTTGCCATGTTTTGCTTTCTTGGAATTAGCTCACCACTTGATTTATAAGATTTTTCAATATAAAGTTTTGGCAACTCTACACTACTTCTATTCCATCCTTCTTCTTTCTCTAATTTATCTTTCCCTTTTACACTTCTTCTTTTTCCTTAATTATTATTCTACTCCATTATTTATTTCTAATGGTTGATTTTGGGGGGAATAGAATACTTCTCCAACTCTAAGAAAATAATAAATTAACTTTTAGATATTATTCCCCTATTCCCTTCAATTATTTTCTAATTGACTTGCTAATGGCTACTTAAGAATACTTCCTAAATTCTTCCTAATCTAAGATTCTTCCCCAACTCCCTCTAATACTCACTTCTTTCTCTAATTCTTCCACTTCTTCTTGCACCACAATTCCCAACACAAGCTTCTCTCCTCCACTTATCTTCTTCTCTTCTCCTAATACTAAGCTTTGAACATTTGAGAGTTTCTATGTTTTAGTGCACATGAGAAAGTGGTGGCTTTGTTTTGAACTACTTTGATGTCTATGCTTCTAATCTAGACTTTTCCACTTCCTAATTTACCTTCTTCCTTGTAATTTAGACCTCTACTTAAGACTACTCCCTTCCTAACTACTTCTTTTGAGTTGTGGCTTATGTTTATTTAAGTGACTAAAGATTTTTGGCATGTAAATATACCAAAATTTGTATTAAATTTGTCCAAATCGCTCCTTAGAGTTTTCAATCCACACCCTGGATGAGTTCCCAAAGGCCTATCTGAACCCCCCGATGGCCTGGCCGCACGGGAGGGTCACTCTTCAAGTAGTTTACATATCACGTGTGACCGCGGGGTATTATTAATGGGGGTATTTTGAAAGTGGGGACCAATTAAAGAGACCATATCATTACCTAATTTTCTAATTTGGCCTATTTTTGAGTACCATATACTTACTTTAAATTAGAATAAGAGGCTAATTTATCATACCCTATTTTATTTTGAATTCACAATTTTGAATTACATTTTGAACTTAACTCAAGACATACACTAGAAGCATAATTATGAACATGCACGTTGGAAATTGAAGACATACAGTGAAAGCATAATTCATAACATGCACGTTGGAATGAAAACATAATTCATAACATGCACATTGGAATGAAAGCCTAATTCATAACATGCACGTTGGAAATTGAAGACATACACTGAAACTATAAATCATAACATGCACGTTGGAAAGAGCATTAGACATGCAGCTCTCCTTGAGTTCCTTAATTCTTGAGGGTTAAGCTTCAAGCATATGCAACACCAAAAATTCCAGACCAATAACGATTAGCTTCAGCTCCTTCATTCTTCAGGGTTTAGGCTTCAAGCATATGCAACACCTACCATTTTAGAGCAGAAACGATCAGCTTTAAGCAACTCCTAAAACTCCCGCAGCTCCCATCATATAAAAAGCTCAAAAGAAAAAACTAAATGAGAAGTTTAAGAGGAATTGCTAGTACTAGAACTTAGAGGGATTCACATTCCATTCAAAACAGAAGCTATTGGCAAGAAAACTAACAATGCATGTACAGAATTTAACAAGGAATGCTGAAACATTTTAAAACTTTCCTAGCCTACAAATAGATCACATGTCCAAACAAAAGAAAGCAAGAAAGCCAGCATTGCACGATTGTACAAGCACATTGTACAACATACCGAAGGAACGGCTGGACAGATTCGTGGAGCCAGAAATCAAACACCAAGCATGACAGAATTTCTTGCAATTTCACTAGAAAAGGGAACATTCAAGGGCAGATGGCACACATTATTATTGGTCATACAAAATCTTGCAAAATGCTGATGAAATTCAGCATGCTTCTATCATACAATGTGTTCACAAACACATTTAAACCAAAAAAAAAACATGAATGTGAAGAACACTGAATGTCAAAAGTAGTCACCCCTCTGTGAATGTCTGAATCACTGATTACAAAAATGTTGTTCTAGGGCTACTCTACGTACAGTAATACTATGATGTAGGTTTTGGGTCACCATATTTGTACAAGAAGAACTAAAGAAATGAAACAAAAACTGGACCAAAGCATGCCCTCAAACCTACACAGCTGATCCGGGGGTGCGTTGCCAAGGAGTGACCCACAACAGCTGGAAATCACGCCAGTCTGCTCCAGTCGGGACAATACCTCGTTCCTGCCAACCCCGCCCCAGTTCTGTGCGCAGGAGAGACAACTCAGCCCCCGACAGCTCGCTCATTGGAAGAAGGCAGAATCGGTCCGGGATGGGCTTCCACAGCTTCCATGTGAAAGAAAACACAGACATGGCATCGTCAAAGCGCTCCACCACGTACGAATCCCGAGACTTCCAGGGAGCGCGCCACACCTAGGCCAAATCAAATTGCGCCAGCTTCAGCGTAGCATACTCGACCCAGCTGCAAACAATGTCACGCCAAAATTTGCTCACCAAACTAAGGTTTGCGATAAGGCGCAACCCTTTAGCCCGATCCTGCACACCAACCTCGTGGAAAGCCCATCCAGTCCCCCTAGTGTCACCTGTAGTACTCAAAATTGCGGGCAACAGCACTTGGGCTGCCACCCCTTCCCACTGAGCGGAAGTCTCCCAGGTTTGTGGGTTCAGGTTGATGACCAAGCACTTCCATGCCCTGCAGTAGAACAACATAAGAAGGCCTCTCAATTTCGCGCCAACAACTGAGTCCGAGCGATCTGGCACATATCCGCAAAGACGGCAATGACAGAAATCATATAGACGTGCCCGCCAGAAACAATGACGAAACAACATTGGAAGACCGCGCAAGACAAAACCCAAGACAAGAAAAACAAAGACGGGGCTAAGAAGACGAACGCAAGGTCTCCCACGATCGCTCCAACTTGAGCTCCCGCAATCTTGAAATCGCACGCGCCTCCTGCAGCAACATCGTCCGCCCACATTTCCGCCACGGCGCTTGCGGCAAATTGGTTCGACATTGCGCCGATCAAACTCAACGGGCGATTGGCTGCGAGAAAACTAACAATAGGTGGGCAACCTCTACGAGAAAACGAGCAAGAAAAGGGCGATCTTTGCGACAAAACGAGCAACAGATGGGCGATCCCTGCGAGAACACAAGCAACAGACAGGAAGGGCAACGAGGGTTCTAGGAAGAAAGTGATTTACAAGGAAAACCCACAAAAAAACATTTTATGCAGGGCCAAGGAACAGCAGTGACCTGACTAGCGACGCTGATGATGAAGCCTGAAGCAGAGAAAATGATTTTGCAGATTCTGGCCAAGGATCCCAGGATCTTTGATGAACAAAACATCCCATCCAAGCCACCTCCCCAAAATGGATAATCTTGGGCTGTCTCCCATCCAATTGAGACCTAAAGAGTCTAAGCATGCAAAATGATGGAACTTGTGGTACGTAATCATGCTGAATTGAAAAGACACCCACACCCTCAAAAATTAAAATTTTGAAGACACACCTTATAATACAAGTTGGATTCCTCCCTTTCCTTGTTTCTGGTCCAAGGATGCAATTATTACAAATAGCTGGTTATATTTTTTAGGTCTTGGATGGAAATCTTGCATTACAGCAGGGTTTTAGGCAATGTATGTGTTTCGTATTTATTTTGTAGCTCAAATCAAAAAGGCATAGGTACACGTATTAAAACAAAATGGAACTTAAAAAACCCCTAAACCGCTACTACAGGAGTTCAACTTGGCAGACCTGAACTAAGACATGGCAGAGTCCAAAGACGTAAGTACATTAAAGAAATAGAGCGGGCGACCAAAAAATTAAATAATTAAATTTAAAAAACTAAGCATCGTTATTCAGCACAGGTTCAAAATCTTTTACCTTCCTCTGCACAGAACAGCAGTTATAGCCTGCTCCGAGTGACAAATCCCATCCTGCAAGACGTGCATGTGAGCAATACAAAGAGCAGGCGACCAAAAAAATAGGAAATGAAATTTTTTTTAACAATAATGAAATGAAGCAAACACTGCTCAATTCTTACCTTCTTCCACCAGTGCAGTAGTTCAAGCCTGCACATACTGCAGAATCCAATCCTGCAAGACTTGCATCTTTTGCAATACAGAGAGCTGTGACCAAAAAAATAGGAAATGAAAAAAATTTATAACAATTATAAAATGAAGGAAACACTGCTCAATTCTTACCTTTTTCCGCCGATGCAGTAGTTCAAGCCTGCACATACTGCAGAATCCAATCCTGCAAGACGTGCATCTTTTGCAATACAAAGAGCTGTGACAAAAAAATAGGAAATAAAAAAAACAAAAAACCACGGAACTTTAATTAAGTAAATTCAGCTTGTCTGCTGCCCTGTTGTATGAATAGAGCATTGTAGAGGCGCATAGGTGTAAACCAAGATGTGCAAAACATCAACATTCATCATAGTGAATACAAAGAGCATTAGTAAAAAAAAAGGATTAAATTTAAAGGGTAAATGCAGCTTTGATTGATAGACAAATTTCCTGTATAAATAAGCTTTAACTTCTAGACGTCACAAACTCGTTTAAGGCATCTGCGTCTTCAGCGGCTAGAGTATACACATCGGTGCTGCTACTATATTCTAATGTAACAGTTGTAATGACGGTATCAACATCAATCCACCTTGTATCCGTATGGTCATATTTAAATTTGTTTAGACCGGGTACTTTCCTGAAATACTGCAACAAGACTTGCCGACTGCATTGAACATTACTTTCTTTACTTGTTGTTTTCTAGAGATTCATGAGGGCCAAGGGCTGGCGTAGAATTCCCCATTGCCTTCCATGCGCCCGCCTTATTGATTGAACACGTCCTATCCACCACGTTCCATCGTCAACGCCTTCCAAAACATTTGTTGCATTCCCTGACTTCGAGGCCTTTGATTGACGTCCCTTTTTCCTCTTACGGGTTGACTTCACAATGGATGACACTTTGTCGCTGCTACTCTGCACAAAATAGATGCCGCAATCTGTTCCTATGCCGAGAAGGCAAGTACTTGAAGACGATGCTGCTGATACATAGTCGTCATGGTTGTTAAAGTACATAGAATGTTTAACTCTAGTAAGTCTGTCTTTAGAAAGAAATGGATTGCCATTCAGTTGAGACACCAAGGTTGATTTGTAAATAATGTGGCTATCATATTCCACGGTAGGACTAGCTCTAGCCACGGATGGTTCTGATGTAATCTGCTCTTCGTGAGAATTCAACATTTCCGATATTACATCCCTTACCTCCCCTTCAGCCACAGTTTGAGCATCTTCACCATCATCCACCAATTCGGACTCCAAGACATCCTGGTACGTGGCTAAGTGGCCACCGTCCAGCAATTCACCTCCGGCCACTTGTAAATTGTGGCGTAGCACTTCTGAACCGCCGTCCTCTCCTGAAACTGGGGCAGAAGATGGCTTGAACTTCATGAATTTCTCGTCTGCCCTCTCCAGTTTCCACGGTCTATTAAACCACACCTTCAAATTGGGCCTTGCATGCACGGAAGGAGCCATGTTCAAGTGCCTCAGAAGACATTGTGCCTTAGTGAGTCCCTCCTTCAGAGCGAGAACCACATCAGCAATCGTAGGGATTTCTGAATAATCCTCTAGGTCACAGGTCGTCTCCCCTTCTTGGAGGGGATGTAACTTGGCCCACACATTTTCCATTTTGTTATGCTGCTTATTGAACTTCAGACCGTTTTCAGCATACTCAATAGCAGACAGATGATTCAATGTATTGGCCGTATTGGTCAACTCGTGGAAGTCATAAGCCCTCTCATTCCCGTTCATGCCCCCTATTTTAGAAAAAAAAATTCACAAGAGTCGCTTCCAGTCAAATGCAAAGGAATAGGTAAGTGTGCATACTTATCACGGAAGTGGCATATTAGCAACACAGCAAAGTGACAAGACAATTGGATGTCTATTAAGCATTGTTGACTAACAAAGTGGCGACCTGCTATCATCTCCATGGAATTACCCTGCACCCTGTGATATCCATGTTTCAACCACAATTTCCATAGGCGGAAAAAAAAGGATACTTTGGCGGCTAGAACAATCCTAGCCCGCAAAGAGTGTCTTGGAGAGCAGAAGATGTCAATATAATCCGCACAAATCTGCAGGTAGTACTCTGTCCCCAAAGTCCTCTCCCGGTGAACGCTCGGGTGAACGTCATCAACCTCCCTTAATCGCTTCAAACATGCCCTCACCTTCTCCTGGCACAGTCTTTGGGCAGGACCCCAGTTTTGCCTGTCCTTACGGTCAACATCTTCTTGTCGAAGACCATGTTCGTCAGCATTGAAACGATTATAAACATGACCTACGTGTTGCAATAAACAAACATTGCCTCCTAGTTGCATGCAGCGTACAGAAGACAACAAAGGATTGATTAATTTCTTTCCACTGTGGATATAATCCTGGTCATGTAAACCAAAGGCATCCCCATTAGAATTCAAAGATGCAATAAATAGCCAACCATCCCAACCCAAGTCCAATCGAGATCCCTCTGTCGACCTGTAGTCTTGCAACATAAACTGCCTCCTGTGACTATCACTGTCACTTGAATGCCCAACAGTAGGTCCAACACTTTCCAAGCACTCTTTGACCCATAAAGAGTCTATGACGTCCCATTGACGCCTCACCCACTTAGCATCAAAACAATTGCATGTACAACATACAGTCAACACTAGGCGGGGCAATTTATCATGAAGAGGGTTAACAACTATGACTCTAGCGAATCCTCCAATCTGGCTACATCGGAATGTCTCAAGAATCTTGTTGTATCCATCTTCTCCAGATCCTACCTCAGGCTTGAAAGATGTGACACATACATGATCATCCTTAGGACCACAGAAACCCGCCAAAGTATCCCATTTCGACTCCCACCCTACTCTACCTTTTACCTTAGTCTCATCCTTTGCTAGGCTGACGGGTACAGGGCCGACAATATTTAGAGAAGACTTAGCATCTTTGTAAATGGTTGCTACAGCAGCAAAAATCTCTTTATACTCTCCCAGCCTGAATTGCACCCCTTTTTTTATGTCCCTTTTTATACTACAGTAACTAGGACCAGCAAAATTCAGTTGAAATAGATCACACATTTGTCTACCGCCGTAAACTTTCATGGTTTGTGCAAAACATTTTGTATTTTCGGTATAACGATTCCCCCTACTATCCCGATTCAAGTTCTGGGCCACGTCTCGGATGAAATCCCAAAGCGCAGTTTTACCACCAAATGCTCCAGTTCTGTGTGCATTCAATATATTATGACAGAACTTGATGACGTTAGCTTCATTAGATGAGGTTCTAGCCATCTCCAGCAGTGTAGGACGTTTTACCTTAAGTTTAGTGATTCTAGCACGAGCAACAGAGTGTTGCAGCCTTTCTAATCTGTACTTTCTTGCGACATCCTTACTATGACGAGTGAGCTCTGTGACAGAGAGGTACCCTACACGAATTCCTCCGGCACTGGTCCTTGATCCCCTCTTCACAATGGAGCTTTCTTCCCTAACAATCCTCTTCCTGAAATCATCCTGGTTCGGAATTGTAACACACATTGAACATGTGAGACCCTGGAATCCGTCAACAGAAGCAGACACTCTATGACAAGCTCTGTGGCGAAACGTACCTTCAATGAGAATTTCAGATCCATCCACCAACATGGACTGTACAAGATGTGGTTCTGGATACCAAATTATTCCAACGTGCCGATCATCTAGCAACGACTTAACAGGAAACGAGACACCTCCATACGCACAATGAGTTCGCCAAAATCCCCAACACATAACTGCAGTTATTGAATTTTTGTCTAGAGGAAGAGATTCACCTTCCTCTCCATGAGCACTTGCACTCTTGTAGAACCGCCAAAGATCTTGTCGATTAGATTCTACACTTACTGCCGATGTAGTCCATGGCCTTCCCCTTCTCCCCGAAAGAAGTGCATCTGCCCTCCTATCTGCATTCTTTGAATCCTCCATGCCTTGCATATGCTTTGTGCTGGCCATGTGGTTCTTCAATGTAGAGTCTAGATTCTTCTTCGGCGGACATAGCTGCATAACCCCATCACGGCAGTAAGGGCACTTAACCTTAAACCAAAAACTTTTTGGACGAGGTTGCTCTAAATCTCCAAGTGTATAGAATGGTTTCACGCCTTCAGCAAGTTCTACATTCACCGCCTCCATGACCTCAATACCTTCCTTGATCAATTTCCTATGGTCTTCTAGTGTTAGGACCACAGATTTCCCCTTTGGTGCCTCTGATTGAGGATGGTTGAGATAGTTAACATTGTGTTTCCTACACCAGCTCTTAACATGTTGTGTACTGAGGAGGTGACTTGTTCTAAAATTCGAAAACAAATTCTGCATCATTGATTTATTGTGAATGCCACTCTGTCCTCCAATTTCCTTCCGACACTCGAGGCAGAAAAGCTTAACAACGCCCACGCCGTCTTGGTCTCACGAACGCAGCTCCCACTTGTGGTCATCAAAGTCACAGTCTTTTAAATCCCGTCGTAACTTCTCAGCGCCGACCATGTACTGTTGAATGATCTCCTTTGACACCAAGGTCGACTTGAATGGATTCCCATCCCCAACACTGTCGTCAAGCTCGCCAGTGACACCGCTAACCCTAGAGGAGCCAATTGGATCGGCTTTGGCATTCACAACAGGGTCTACCAATACTGGATACCCCTCTTCGTGTGCAGGAGGTTGTACATCTTCATCGTCCCTAAACCCATGTTCCAGATGGCGCCACTTTCCCGAACCGCATTCAAAATTCCCCAATTGAATAACATACACATCGCCTCGCACAGCATTTAGGCGCTCCACCTTCTTCCGGATGCGGCGTTGGTCTTCCACATCCCAGAACTCAAATGGCCAGTCCAGCACCTCATCAATCTCCAGGCGCACCCTCAACACCGCCAAAGTTTCAAACTCCAACGCCATCACCTTGTCGAAAAGCTGCGGCACTGAAGCCTCATTGTCCAATGTCCACAATGCTACCCGATCTGCCATGCCGCCCAAAATTGCAACTCAAATGACTGAATCAATTGTCAGATTACTCCAAACCCTAACTTACAATAAGCGTTGCCTTGAAGTCAGGAACCAGAAGGCAACGGAAACAAAAGATTGTGAGAGACAGCTTGCGCTGAAGTGCACGCACCCTGAACAAACCCTAGCTAGCGACGAGAGAGACGACCACAGACGAACTCGGGGATGAAAATGACGAGAATTTCATTCCATTGCTTGACGTTGAAGTTTCATCTACCCTGACTTCACTAATTACAGACTGGAATACAAATACGGGTACAGATCGTACCCCCAGCCCCAGCTTAGGATACTTATACTAGACAGTATATTAGATCTAAAAAAATCTAATTGGTCAGATTACATATGACCCTATATTTATTATAATTCTCATTCTCTTATTTGTAGTACCATATATTACTTGGAATCCATTTCAAAATTTTAGGTGCCATGAATAAAAAAGACCATATCTTTGGCCGCACGTTGCCATGTAAATTTTTTTAAGTGACCCCCCCCCCCGGGCCTGGCCGGGTATCCCAAGGGCCTAGCTAGATCTCTCAAGGGCCTATTGGGTTCCGAAGGCTTGCTGGGTACTCAGGGTTGGTCAATCTAGAGCCTAATTTTGATTTTCTTCTTCTTTCAAACATAAAAAAAGATTGATTACTCTCTAAGGAGATAATCAATGGAGAAGAAAAAAACTTGATTTGATTGTATAGAACAGCGTCTTTTCAAGCCAAAAGCTTCATACTACTTGGGACAATTTTGGAGGCCAGACTAACAAGCATTTGAACATGGATATTTGGAAACTAAAGAAATCCACACTATGTAGATATTTGAAAACAAAGTTGGAAATTAGAAGCAAGTGTTTGACACTAACTTACGCCAACTTTGAGATGCTTTCAAGAGTTTCCCCCTAAAACAAAAGGGTTTAAAGCTTTGCCGTGGTTTTGCTATTTCCCCAAAATTCTAACAAACTTCTAAACAAGGGGGTTCAAAGCTTCGCTGTTTAGGACAAATCAAGGAAAAAACTTCAAGTCTTTGGCCACAGAACTGTTGGTCTGAAAACCAAAAAAAAACACTAAATTAGTGTACCGGTAGTCCTATCCAGGACAGGGCCCCAGAAGGTCAACCTAATTCTACCTCTCCCGGTAGCCGTGCTGTGTGGCTGAAGTCCCTCAGTTTCCGTCTTCCAGAGATTTCATGACCAATTCGTGGAAACGGAGCCCATTGGCAAATCCTGGACCTCGGTGACGAGTAGAAGCCAAATCTCAGTCTTCTGACTTGAATTTCCTCACACCCATGTTCCAGTCCGGAGAGCCGCTGCGCAATTCAATCTTCTAGTGCAGGAATTTCGCCAATCGAGGAAGATTGAGTTTCAGCAGTTGCGTTTCCGACATTCATGTGGATTCAAGAGCGACTTTAATTAGTTCTGCTGGCACAATCGCAGAGCTATATATCACTTGCAATTGGCATCCTGTACGAGAACTGCGATTGATTTCATGACTTCTCGCATTCGTGATATCCGTCAGAAGGAGCTCCTAATTTCTGGAATTGGGTACTTCGATTCTCCATTCTACAACCAGTCGCTTGATTTTGAGAACTAAACCTAGATTTATTGTTTTCTTGTTTGAAGGGGAGAGCTTGTTGGCGCCAAGCTTTTTCCAATGCGGTGAACTTTTTGGCTATGGCGACAATTCAAGCCATGTTAGGGGCGTCCGCTTTGCATGACGTGCGGAGAGGTTTGGTTCCGGTCAGTACGCGGTACCTCAAGCGTCCCTTTATTGGCTTTTCTCTCGGGGTGGCACTCCCCAGCAGACACCGTTGTCGAATTTCGTGCCGAGCTGCCAAGCAGGATCCATGGGAGCAGACGGTCTCCCAGCCCGACACTTTCACGCTTTACTCGGGGTACATTGCGGACGCAGCGATTGAGGAAGCGGACCAGTTGATTGAATACAATGCGGATAAGATTGCTGCGGTTTTCAGGGGTCGCCCGTTTCTGCTGGCGCGCAGGTTGCTTCAGATTGCGAGAACGCTCGGATGGTGGGCTGCGCTTCGGTATGGCGATACGCTCTTCGGGAAGAAAGACACCAATTTCAAGGTAATGTTGTCGAATCTCTGTGTTGCGTTCTTCTAACCTAAAGTTTTAGCTACTCCAGAAATAAGTGTCCACTTTGAACCACCTTGAACCCCATGTTTTCAAGGTTGTTTTGAGTAGCTCATATGGAGGCTTTCTTGTGTCCAACTTTATTTAGGTTGCAATGAACACATGTAATGTTTTTCATTGATTCTGGTGATATAAAATTTAGGAACCCTTCTGAATTATGCTTTTCATCACAAAATGATCAATGAAATTGGTATTAAACGTTTTCAACAAAACTGCGGACACTTATTTCTGGACGGAGGGTATTTCGGCACGGAGGGAGTATAAATTGTAGATTCAAGTTGCGACGTCTTTGTGTGGTGCTGGTGTGCGGCTTCGGGAGTATGAATTCCTTTTCATGATTACGATATAATGGTTGAACGTGACATGGTTTCGCAGAAACGCGCAGCGCAACTACGAAGAGCTCTTGTGCAACTGGGTCCTGTATGTAACACTTCTACAATTTCTTTGGCGTTCTTAACAAAAGCATTGGAGGGATTGAAAGACGTAGTGACATGTTTTTTTTTAATGAATTTTAATAATTCGGAGCTGCATGGCTCTGGACACGTACTCTGGAAGGAGCTGATCTTCTGTATGGTTGTGAATGGCTTCGTTTGTTCATTGGTATGTGGCAGGCATTTGTAAAGATTGCACAGGCGGTATCTTCACGCCCTGTAAGTATTCAATTTCCTCCCCTTGTGCTCTTCAGGTTACTTTACTAGTTGCATTTTTTATAAAGTGAGCTTTGAATTCGTTGGTCGAAGGATTCCTGAAATCCTTGGAATTGGATGACAGGATGTCATTTCGCCAGAGTATTTGGATGAACTTGCTCTGTTACAGGACCGCATTGCTCCCTTTTCCACTGAGCTCGCCTTAGAAATGGTTGAGCAAGAGCTGGGTGTCTCAATGGACCAGCTGTTTACAGAAATCTCACCACAGCCAATTGCCGCTGCTTCTCTTGGACAGGTACAATTACAGTTGACATAATGTTACTCCTTCCCACTGGTTTCTTTATGGGCGACCTAATAACAGTGAAAGAAACGGTCGTTATAAGCGGTGTGACTATGAGAATGAAGAATTTGGAATGCTTGGACTTTCAGGTCTATCAGGCACGGCTGCGTCCCAATGGCAAACTAGTGGCTGTGAAAGTGCAACGGCCTGGAGTCAGGGCAGCCATGGCCCTCGATCTGTTTCTTTTACGTAAGCTGGCTGGCTTTGCGAAATCATTCCTGAAACTCAATACAGATCTTCCAGTTAAGGGCCTGCTCTTTTGTCTTTCTGACTTGTTTTTGATATTATTGTTTGCGAATTCCCTTGGAGGTGGCTTCTGGTGCTCTCGCTTGTGGAATTGAACACAGGGTAAATGACTTGCTGCATTTCTGAAGTAACGGACTCGTATTTTAATTTGTGGAGCTGACAGGTGCTTTGTGGATTCTCAGAGTGTTGTTGACGAATGGGCTTCAAGTTTGTTCAAAGTAAGTCCACTCACTCGCTCACCGGTTCCTCTTCTGTTTTCTTCTTGCCTTGCTAACAATGTTGATTTTCAATGTAACACTAACACTCATTATTCGATAATGTCAGGAAATGGACTATCAGGCAGAGGCTCGTAATGGTATACGATTTCGGTGAGATCTCCCTCTTAGATATGATTGGAGAATGTTACAACTAGTGCCGGCCCTCAATGTTACTTCCGTTGATCGTGTATTTAACTCCCACAGAACCTCTGTGGCTGGAATTGTTATACGTCTCTTGACTGTCGTCATGGATTGTAGGGGGAGGGAGCTTATTTAACGCATAAGTGGTTGGCAGGAAACTGTTTGGATCTCTACCTAATGTTGTGGTGCCCGAGATGTATTCAGAGCTTACCAGTCGTCGGGTTCTTGTTATGGAATGGGTTGAGGTATGCCCTTTGTTTTCTTGATGCAAGCTGGAAATGAGATATTGCAGATTTCCAATACATCCAAACATGAAAGACATGAGAGATTGTTCTTTACCTTTTCTGTTACTCAAAGAGATTGTAGGCTTAATCTTCACTCGATAATGTTGTGAAGTTTCGAATTTGCTGTCCTGCAGGGACAACGACTATCAGAAATCAATGATCTTCGCCTAGTGGAGGTAATGTAATTAGTAATTTGCTCCTGCATTGCATGAACAAGATCTTGAAGCGCACGTGAAGATACTTTCGTGAACACCTAATGAGCATGGAATTTTGTGAATTTTATTGGTTTCGGTCTGTTCAAGTGAAATTTCACTATGTGTGATGTTTCTTGTCTATAAACCAGGTGGGGGTTTTCTGCTCACTCACACAGTTACTAGATAGTGGTTTCTATCATGCGGATCCACATCCTGGCAATTTATTGCGCACCCCAGATGGTAAATTAGCGTATCTGGGTACGTTCTGCTGCCACTCTTTGTTGAAGGTTCTGTTGCAGTCAACAAATGATTTCGATTTAGGAGATACATTTTTTTTCTTGAAATAGAGTCTTTGATTTCCATGTTAAAAGAAATTGAGTGTGTATGAACTGGATGGACTGGGTGAGAATACTTCAGGATTCATATATTCCTATCGTTTAATTCACCTTGCTGTTATCTACTCGTTGATATTGTATTTTCCTGCTTACAAGTTGTATGAATTGCCTCCTTATTTGATGTGTTCAGATTTTGGAATGATGGGTGAAATGAAGGACAATCTTAGAGATGGGTTGATTGAGGCTTCAGTCCACCTTGTGAACAGAGAATTTGATTCTCTTGCTGGTGATTTTGTCACTCTCGGGTAAGTGATGACTTGATCCTCTCATTATTCATATATTGGAGGTGTTTGTGACTTGATTTTGCGGGATGTAAATGAAAAAAAAATTTAAATAAAAATCGGCGGTTAATATAATTTGAAATATTGATTATGTGCAAAATCTATGTTAAATTACACACTAGGTTACACTATATGCTGTGTTGAACAGTGAGAAAGATTTTATATTCAATTGTGACTTCATGTTTGTATCTCGTGGCAGGCTTCTTCCACCAACTGCGGAGAAGGGGGAAGTATCGAAAGCTCTGACAGGTACCGATTTTGGAAGTGTCCTTCTCTTATGTAGCCATTGAAGCGCTCATTACACATAATATCTTGCTTTCATGTTTTTATAATATGTTTTGTTCTTAAGAACCAAGTCAATTCGAAAACTTGGTTGGGATTCTGAAGTATTAAGAAAGAGATGAGATTGTCTGGCTCTACATTGTTCATGGCAAGGACTAGAGTGCATTTGCAGTAGTTGGTAACTTCTGGCGAGGTTGACAGCTCTGGGGTTTTCTTTCTCTTTCAATGGTTGATCCTTCATGGATGACGTGGTATATTGCAGGTGTGTTTCAAGACGCTGTAAGTAAGGGTGTCCGGAATATAAGCTTTGGAGACTTGTCAGGGAAACTAGGGGTCACCATGTACGTACTTGTGCCTTTAATCAAATTTAGTTCGTGCTCATGTGGCTTGCTGCATCGAGTGAGTTCACAGATTTAAGTGCCCGATTTATTACTTCTGAGTTATTGCAGAATGACAACTTATTCTTTGGTGTGACAATTAGACTCGTGACTTTGAAACTGCTTAACAGAGTTCCACTTTATGCTGGCAGGTATAACTTCAAGTTTCGCATACCGTCCTACTTTTCGCTTGTTATCCGAAGGTTGTTTGCTTTCGCTTGGTTTAATTAATCACTTACTCGACTTTTTGTCTTTCCCTAGATGCTCCACATATTTTTCGCGTTCGCTTTTTGTGTTTCCGAATGCCAATCATCAGTAGAGATATTCATTCGTCTTACTCAAATATTGTTTTGTACAGTTTGACAGTACTTGAAGGCATTGCTCTCAGTAGTGACCCCAATTATAAAGTCTTGAGTAGCTCTTATCCGTGGATAGCCCGGAAAGTTCTCACTGATAAATCACCAAAGATCCGTTCCACTCTTCAGGAACTAGTGTATAAAGTAAGTTACATATCTTCCTTCCTCTTTGGTCAAACGAACATGTTGAGGCAACTGTTGTGGAGCCTGAAAGCAACTGTTGTGTTCCAGGTTTGGTACTTAGGCTAAAGGATGAGGAGCGAAGATAAAATGCTTTTCATTTTATTTTGCTGTTACGAGATATATTGTGCAGAATGGATATACCTTGGCCGCTGTGATAGTCTTATATATGTTTGGGGAATGTGTGTGGACAGAATGGTGCTTTCAGAATTGATCGGCTGGAATCACTATTAACAGAGGTGAGCGCTTACGCTCTGCCTCTTCATCCCTTCATATTGAATCTAGCCGATTGTGTGATTCAGTAGTAATCAACGATTACATTCGCCTCCTTTTGCTAGAGCACTTCTAAATAACAGGATTTCGTTCCCATGTGGTGTGTGATGATTGTAGTCAATGAGACAGCCGATCGAGGATCCGGCACTGCTAGAAAACAGGCCAACCGAGAGGCTGGAAGAGAAAGTAGAAAGGGATACACGAGCTCTTGCCAAACGCCTTCTTACCTTTGCATTGACAGAACAGGTGTTTTTCCTTGTCTCTTTCTTCCTTCGCACGTAGCAAGAGTTTTTGGTTAATGAATTGATTAGTCGTTTCTGCAAGATCTATTTAATGTAAGGAGAATTTCTCTGGTCTAACTGCTATGGGTTGACTCATTTTGGGTTCAAATAATGTTCCTGATGTCTAAGCTTAATATTTATTTACCCGAACGGTGGAAAAGAACTAAACGTTCGGAAACTGTTCCAATTCCATTTTACGGAAGCACTGACGTGACATTTACTGGCAGGGTGATTTTGTAAGAGAACTAATTTTGGAGGAACTCGCAAAGGTACATTTCTCTTCACAAATTTTTGCTTTCTTAGTGACCAGCAGGGTATGAATTCTCTTGGTAGACGTACATCAACTGGAATATTAGTTTTTCGAATGCCACATTAATGAATGAAGGATTGGAATTGCTGATGATATTGCAGGGTGTAGATGCGTTGAATCGAGTGGCATTTGACGCAGTAGCGCACAACATACGAACACGCTCCCCAATAAATCTCCCAGTGATTGCACCTGTCACTGAAGACGAGGATCTGAAGAATATAGAAAATCTTCGGCAGATCATGGCAGTGCTTACCAGGTCTAACTCTAGTTCAGGAGCTGGAACTGCGGCAAGCTTGACTACAGGCGGAAATGCAGCAACCTCCTCCTCAACCAACTTTCGAACTACCACTCAGGTATTAGTGGAAACGAAATTATTAATCCTGTGTTTCCAATATCATAGGATGAGTATTTTCTACATGCATCCCCTGCTATGTTTCAGTCGACTTTCTCTCGTGTAACATAAGGTGTCTGCTTGGTAAGAAGTGGTCTAAATTTCAGCTTCAATTGAATTCCAGGTTAGCGCCTCGAATCCAAGTGATCTTGTGCAGACGACTAAGGTTGAGACGGTTGGAAATAGTCAGAACGGGGCAGCCATGGAAACGAGTCTCGTGGAGAGTGACAATGGGAAGGACATTATTCAGAGAACGGAAGTTTTGAACAGTGACAGTAATGGTCAGGTGGTGCCGAAGACACAAGTTTTCAAGGGTGCGAATGATAATGACATTGTAGAGAGGACACGGTTTGTGAAAGATGATATACCACAGAATACTCTTTCAGTAGATGAAATCAACGATCTTGTGCAGAGTTTTCGTGGATTGCAACAGTACTTACCACTACTATCTGTTTTTCCTGAGGTGCATGTCTTGACCCCCTTCCCTCATCCATATTTGCATTTGCTCTTCTATTCCCAGGAATTGCAGACTGATTGTGAGTGGTTTATTAAGCAAAAGAGATGTGGTGTGTATTTCACGGGGGGGTTTGTTTATGCGAGGGTGAGGTTTCTATAGCATTTTGTTGTTGCTTGTTTATAGCTTCCCTTTCAAGCCCGGCAGCAAGCGATTCTCCTCCCGGCAGACCTTGCAGGCAGGATAGCATCGCGTGTTGTGGCCCGTACCATCAGGGGAAGCATCCCCACCAATGGTAGTGATCGGTTCAACCCTTCCAAGGTTTTATTCTAAACCTTGGCTCTCACCTTGCAAATGTCCTCTTTCTTCTAGGCACAGGGATTTGTACCTAGCGTCATGCTAGGCTGAACTCCAAGTCCCATCATCTTATGTGTATACTATTCCTTTTCGTCATCTTGGTCAGTAGAGTCATGAAGTTCAAGATTGAGGTGCTCTAACCTGATTCCGTGGTGTATTGCAGAATTATGAAGACTAGCGGTCTAGGAGTCGGGACAAGCTAAATTACTCAGAGAGCTGCTTCAGCTATTTATTCAACAATGTCAGCTTCATAGTTTATGAAGCATGGCATGCCCATTCTTGGTGTTACCTGTATTGCATGAACGAGCAATCGCCGAATGTCTAGTTTGGTTTCATCTGTACTCTGACGTTTGAGATACAAAATCATTTAAAGGCTTGTGTACAACCTGATTGAGCTCTAGGTTGAAACTGTACTGTAGCATTAGTCTTTGTCTTTGCATTCTAGAATCCAAACTTGAACTTGCAATGTGTTAGAAGCACTACCTCGACAAATGGACTTTAATTCATGCTGTCACATGAACAATCAGTGTCACCCCAATCGAGTAAGTTACTAATTACTTTCGCAACCTTCTTTCCGCTCCACAAGGACATCAGTTACTACATGTTGAGTATGACATTAAGTTCTCGTCATCTACTACCAAGCAAATTTGCTTGGCAGACATGATTGTGTATCAATGAGGTCTAATAATTATAGTCAAACTGTAATTATCGGTTAGGTTAGGAGAAGTTTGAGAATGGAGTTTGAATATTATGTGCAAAACTTATGAGAGGTCAAAGTTCAATTGGTAGATTTTTTTAATCTCTTCCTTAATTTCAATGTCCTAGAATTGAAGATTTTGCATTAAATTTAAAATTATAAAATTTATTGATTACTAGATTTATCAATTTATAAGAGCATGCTTTTGGATATGCACTTGCAATTAGTTTATCCTTCTTATTAGCTTAGGATTGTCTTCTTTGGATGCCCAAAACAAAAAAACTACGCTATGAGAAGCTATGTCCCTCTAGTACAAGTTCACTTGTTTAAGTGAGATTCTACTCAAACTACCTCACACGTAATAAGTTATTTTAACCCTTAAATAACTAGCTAAAACCCTTAAGCTTGATTTTAAAGTGAACCTTTGACAAAAAAAAAAGAGCCTTTAGAATTCTTTTGGAATGTCTCAACCTATTAAACCCACTTCAATAGTTAATAGAGCTTGCTAAGCACCACTTTCTAGGTTGCAAAGTCACAGCATTATTCATTGATCAATTTTATATGCCCTGACTACAAAAACCTTTGGTCTAGGAGTAAGACCCATGCCTTGCTTCAAGGAAATTTTTTATTCCTCCTTTGGCTAGCCGGGTTGTCAAATTTTGTTTAAGGATTAAGAGCATCGCCACCCATTCCTTCCAAATAGGGCTGGAGAAATGGGGTGGCTGAGCCCTCCACTTCCCAAGCCGTTTTCGTCCCCCACTCATCCCTGCATTCAAGGACACGCCAAACCAAGTTATCTCATGCATTACTCACTTGGCAGAATCAAGAGCCAACCAACATGCAAATTGATCGAAAAATTGTAAAAAATGGCCTACAATCCAACAAAATCAAGCAAGAGTCAAAGCAAGGCGGGACGCTCTCCCAGTGTTTGAAGAGAGAATTTTGAAGTGACTAATCTCCTTTTGTCCCTAGCTGGGTCTACAATGGACCACTTTTTCTTGGCTAGCTACGTCCAAGTCCGGGCTGGGGAGCTTCCCATGAATGAGTGGCGATGCTGTAACTCATGCAAAGTCTTCTCCCATTTGGTTCAGTGATCCAAGTACAAGAACCTCCTAAGGTATGAGGTTTTGAAATCACACATGCTCTAAAATCGCCCACCCTACTCAAATGTACATTGCTTGTACATGTTGCTTTTTCATAGCCTTCAACAGTGTACAAACAGTGTATATTTTAGGAGGTGGGTGATTTTAGAGCCCTATGCCACTTCAACTTCAAAATTTCATAACTAATTCCAAAAAGCTCCAAAAAATATGAAACGACTTGTATAGATGCCAATTCCTCTTGTCTTTCAAGAAAAATTTACTGAAAAATATTTCAAGGCATTTCACCTCCCCAAAATTCAGTTTCAGCTCTTAAATGAGCGACTTATGGACCTCCTACCTTATTACCTTCGACCTTGAAGCTTACCCTGCACATTTGCTATAGCCTCATTTTGGGATACTCAATCTGCTGTGAACTCTACATGTCGCACACACTTTACTGCAAACACAATTTGGCGTAAGCCGTGTTTGCTGAAACCACACTTTGCTAGAAAATTTCTTCCGCCTGGAACCGAAAGGAACGGACACGAACCGCCCGGCGTCTTGTCCTTTTGCATAAGTTAACTTATCCCAGCCCAGCTCGCGAGTTCCGCGTCTTTCGCAGGCCCATGTCAGTCGCGAACTCCAGATTCCTTGCCATCCACCAATGCCAAGCCTCCATTTCTCTCCAGCAACTGAGTGAACAGATGGCACAAATGCACAAACCCAAAAACCAAAGACGCTACTGCAACCAATTACCATCACACAGCAGCAACTGTTCCAAGCTTCGGCTGAAGACCAAGAGCTCAAGAGCCTTCCAACCATTTCCAAAGATTCACTTCTGGGTGAGCATTCGAACATTGCAGTGCTGGAGTAAGTTATCTCAATTTCTTCACGGGGGTGAAGAAATTGGATGCAGGAGTTCGTGAGCATGGCGTGCACATCGGGGCTCGCTGTTGGAAGATTTAATCCAACTGTTAAGCTTAGGCCATGGTCACGTCTGGGGCGCCAGGTTGGGGTGGCCACGATGCAACAAGCCTCGCCTTCAAAGCACAAACCTTTGGTGCCCACTTTGTTGTCACTTCCTCGTGGAGTAGATTCTTTGGGGGTGCTGCGACGAAGGCCAACGGCGTTGAAAGCTCAAGTCGAGGAGGACGAGTCTGCTGTGGTTGCCACTCCCCAGAACGGTTGGTGTAGATCCTTTGCTTTTACTACCCAAATTTTAGTCGCCGGGGAGGAATTCATGGTTGCGCAGATCGTGGTGAGATGTATCTGTAAGCATTTTGCGGAGCTGATGAAGGAGCAGATGTAAGCATTTTGCTGTGGTTTGGAGGAAGTGGTGCTTGGTTCGCTGAGTGAATTGGTGGTTTTAGGTCTTGCAAGCGGAATCGACAGCAATGGAGCTGCGAAGGAGGAGATGGTGTCGGCGCCCATTGAGTCCCAGAGCTCGTGGTTGCCTGCGCTTCCGCATGTTTTGACTGCAGCGATGGCCAATTTTATGTTCGGCTACCACATTGGGTAGGTGGTTTCAAGTCTTGGCCTGTCGATCTTCACCATGAGTTTGGAATTGATTGGTGGAAGAAATGGGACTCAAACGTTGAGTGAGGTGGTTGTGGCAGAGTGATGAATGGGCCCTTGGAATCCATAGCGCGAGAATTGAAGTTCGAAGGCGACACGATCATGGAAGGCTTTGTGGTCAGCATCTTCATCGTCGGCGCTTTCTTGGGGAGTGTCGGTGGAGGTGTTCTGGCTGATTCTCTGGGGCGCCGGAGAACCTTCCAACTGGACGCCATTCCTCTCGTTCTTGGGGCTGCTTTAAGGTAAAACAAAATCTTCAAACATTTGGATGCAGTCCTACGATTAGCCATTCAATCTTCTAACATTTCACCCTCACATTCATCTTACAACCTTCGTATGTCATATTGCTAGATTTCATTCAAGAATTGAGTTTGTAAAGGTGCAATTAGTGTGATAAGCTACAAAACATTCCATTGATCATCAAATGCATTCGTTTGTAAGAGGTGCAAGTGAAAGTACTTAGTGAACTGATGGTCAACTTCCAATCTTCAACCTCCATATCTCTTGTTGTGCACCTCCAATGCTTGGTTTGATTGAAAATTTGAATTTGTAGGAGTGCAATTAGTCAAGTGGAGAAGGGTGTACTCCATGGAATTTTTCAATCACACTCGTAAGAGGAGGTGAAGGTGAAAAGTTGGAGGTGAGACCTATCAATTAACTCTAGTGTGTGATCAAATGTCAAGGTGCTCCGATCTTTAAGTATGCTTGTAATGTGTTCCTGTGCAGTGCGACTGCCCAATCTGCTAATGTCATGATTTTGGGACGATTTCTGGTTGGAATTGGTATTGGCGTCAACACAGGCTTGGTACCCATGTACATCTCCGAGGTACTGATTGACAATGCCTCTTGCTAATTCTTCCTCTCTTGAGAACAAATCTATTCCAATACTCTTGCGTGGGAAATTTCACCCTGTCATATCTGACACTTCAGGTAGCCCCTACAAAATTCCGAGGTGCGTTAGGGAGCATGTGCCAGATCGGAACGTGTGTTGGTATAATCGCTGCTCTCCTAATTGGACTTCCTGCGGAGACAGACCCACATTGGTAAGCCAGGGTCAATCATTAGTACAGGCTTGCAGCTAATTAGGTTTGATGATTTTGATAAATGCTAGTGACTACTACTCTAAGCCCCTGGGGTTCCAACTTTTTCACTTTGACAGAGTTGAATATGTGACAAGTGGGCTATTGTTAATGATAATGTGGCAAGCGCGCAAAATATTCTAGACTCTCATTTTAGAGACGGTCATAGTAAAGAGGTTTAAGTGTACATGGTTCAGTTTGTGTCGAAGTTTGAAAGTGGGAATTTGCAGGTGGCGAACTATGCTATGGTTAGCCACAATACCTGGAGTAGCCCTTATAGTGGGTATGCAATTTGCAGCCGAGAGTCCACGGTGGCTAGGCAAAGTACGTCGACTCTTCCTGAATTCTCTTTGACGAATCACAATTATTTGAAAAGAGAAACACGCAGCTATTATGCTCTGCTAATGTTATGCTTTTGATTTCAGATGGGGAGATGGGGTGACGCTGAGAACTTGATTGAAAAACTCTGGGGCAAGGGAGAAGTAGAAATGGCTATGGAAGAGCTGCGAGCTGCTAATTCCAGTAAAGGCGAGGAAGACGATATAACCTGGTCAGAGCTTGTACAAGCACCATACTTCAAAGGTGGTACTCTTTTGATTCTCTGAAGAGCACCTTCTGCTACCACTTGTACGCAAATGCTTGTTTGCTGCCATTTACTTGGTTCGTCGATTTGGTTCTGCTCTGTTTGTGTTTTGATGGTATGAGATGTTTTGTGCAGTGGCTGCAATTGGAAGCTCCCTCTTTGCTTTGCAACAGTTTGCTGGAATCAATGGAGTTCTTTACTTCTCATCATTGACATTCAAAGATGCTGGCATTACAAACGGTGTCGCGGCAAGTGCTGTAGTTGGCGTTGCTAACCTCGTGGGTGAGTAGCTTCTTGCTCTACCAGTTCTTGAAACAGGTCCGTGGGGATCTGCTATTCTTCTGCGAATGTTTATATTTCTTGAAAATTATAATCCCTATGAGTGATTTATTTCTGACAAGTATCCTAATTCTGTATTTTGTTTGGTCGGTAAATAACAGGGGCTGTAGTGGCTTTGTCTTTGATGGACAACCAAGGCCGACGGAAGCTTTTGATGGGCAGCTATGGAGGAATGGTAATGTGGACATTCCATCTTCAATAGCACTCCTAGACACCAGCCCCATGTCGCATACTGCCTTCGTGATTTTACTCTTCATGATTTTACGGAAGTGGTTTTGTTTACTGAAGTATTTGAAGAACATGCTTTCCGGCAGGCTATCTCTATGGCGCTACTAGTGGCAGCATTAGGCATGCCCGACAGTCCAGACCTGGCACACATTCTTTCTGTTGGCGGAACGCTCTTGTATGATTTCTCCCCTCCTACCTTTCTCGAATAGCAGTCTTGTTTTTGTCTTGGAGGTCTCTTTTGTCTTCACTTGCCCAGTCTATTCGTTTTTTACAAGTGATGCACTCTCTTTTGTCTTTAGGTGCCCAACCTATTATTATTGTCGGTAATCATCAATGTTGAACTAGATTCAGGGAGAGAAAGAGTGCTTCACTTGTAACAAACTAGGATCTCGGGTCTGTTGAAATATATAAGTCAACAAAGATTTGAAGATTAAAATTCTCATATAAAATTTGATAGAAGAACCATATGGATTGCTCGACTGATATTCACTACGTTTTAAGGGGAGTCTTCTCCACTCCCTGATAAGGCAGTGATAATGATAATTCGTGCCTCATGAGCCTACTAATCAATTGCTTTGCTCATTTGCTTGCGTAATTGTGCTCTCGTGGTAACCCGCTTCTTTTTCGGAACTGATACGCTAGTGTTTGGCAATGTAGTGCGAGCTTCAAATTTTTTACCCCAGATGTTGTGAAACGATTGATCTGCTGTCGTGTAGTGATTGGCCATTTCCTTTTGAATAATAATAATAGTACAAAAATATATATGAATGTCTAGCTCAGTTAATAATGACTGTTCATTCCTTGCCTTGCAGGTATGTCTTCACCTTCGCGTTAGGAGCAGGACCAGTAACGGCATTGATTATTCCAGAATTATGCACAACAAGATTGCGGTCCAAGACGTTGGCTGTTAGCCTTTGTACACATTGGGTACGGTTCAAACTATCTTTAAATTTCTCTCTCCTTTCATGTACGTAAAAGATTGACCGCACCCAAGACAATGAACTCCTGTAACTTCACTGTACTGTATAGTAGCAGCAGCAGCATAAGGTCTGATAGTACCCCAGACGTCTTTAACGTCACAGACGAGCACCCCACCCAAAATGAATGGGATAATGTGGATGTCTAATATTTGTGACAATGATGCGTTGCACGTGAAAATCATATTCACCCCTAAGCGTCTAACTTAAAATAGAAAGGTTATTTTTTTAAAACGTATCCAATAATAGGAACTCCTTTAATATATCTATGCCATTGATTCATGTGGAGAGTTCTTTATTCTTTCCCTTGATTTATTGCACAATCTTGCTTGAAGCTTCCACAATGAATATCAATTGGATGAATTTGAGTTTTTGAAAACATTCGTCGTCCACCTGATGGATGGTTCAGCATTTGGGGTTCGAAGGACTTGGGGTTGCGGAGTTAGGAAGGGGGTCTAGATCCCTTTTTCAGACTTGTTGAACTCCTTATTATCACAGTTGTATACAAATTCTTGTGGCATAAAAGAGCTTGATAGTGAGTATAGTGAGTTTTGAACTAGGTATGTCGGTTCCATCAGGTTTGGTGAGAACAGAAAATGTGATGTTAGAGAAGGAGTATTAAAGAGGTTTGTGTATCTCATGTAAGCTGACGATTGTGGTTGTTGGCAGGTTTGCAATTTTGGAATTGGACTCTTTTTCCTCGACCTGGTTCAACGACTTGGACTTCAGGCGGTGTACACAAGCTTTGGAGTCGTTTCGTTACTCGCCATAGCATTTGCAAACAGTTTCATCATTGAAACAAAAGGGCGGTCACTGGAAGAAATTGAGATGCTTATGAATATAAAGATTTCCAAATGAGGAGATCCATACAGAGAACCGTGAATTGGTAGACTTAAATAATCAAATTAGATGGTTCTGTCCTCTTATATCCCATTACTGAAGTTTGATGAGCGACTCTAGTGGATTCCTCCCTGTACTAATATTAGACTAACCATAGTTTTTGAGGAGAATAGTATGAACGGATCGTCTCTCAAAGAAGCTTTCGTTGTAGTGTAGAATATGCAAATACTGTATTGAGTGTACAGTGCAGGGTTTCCGAATTCTTGAAGCCCGTGGCTATTCTTCAAACACCATGTCAACATGAATGATAGTGCAGAACAAGGTGATGAAGTCACGAGATGGGTCTTGAAATATGGCATTCGTTCTACATCTGTTCACAAGCATTTGCCTGACCTGAATCCAGACATGGCGCTTTCATTATTGTGCAACTCTTAACACAAAATCAGGCATAATGAAAACTGCCATCGTCAATCGGTCTAAGGTAGCCAACCCATTTCCAACTACTTAAGCAATTATGCATATCTGGAATGCATGTACCTTGAGTGCCGAATTTTGTACAGAAATAGAGTTTGGAAGGATTCCATAAACTCAAAATATAATTAATGTAAATTTTTTTCTATTCAACCTATATTAGTCATATAGACCTTCCTATTTCCGACCAAAGCGGCTAGTTGCAAAATCAACAAAGGGCTTGTTGCAATATTAAAAGTTTTGTAGTCAATCATAATGTGCTACAATCGCACTGGAAGCTGTGCCATAACTATTCACTATTTATCTCCACCTAGACAGAAAGAAAACAACCTACACTCTCGAAATGGAAGGGTGATCAAAAATGGTTTGGCTACCTTACATCTCCCAAATCAATACCTTGCATAAAACCGCCATCATCACTCTGTGTACATCTCTCAAATCAATATGTATGTATATTGAAGAAACTGTCTTAGAACATCTACCCAAAAAGACTTTGACCCTTTGTAACTTTTGCATATGGTATCCAAATGTTGCGTTCTTTGGTGCATTGGAACCTCCTTTCACTTACAAACAAGAAAAAATATGAAAATTTGACTAGTCTAATACGGAGTAATAATAATTAGGCACAATAGCAAAAAGTGGCGGTTGGAGAGGTACCTACCCCAGGTCTTTGACATCAACGAAATTCTCATGTGGATGATACAAAGTTAGTACAAACTTAGAATAACAAGTAAGCAATGACGGGAGTGTGTTTGAGATTTATATTTTATAATTAGTATGAAAAATTATTCAAAGAGCACTTTATTAGAGAAAATGTTTTATTGTAGGTACATATTAGGCCTAACAAGTTCTCCATCCATGTTTTTAAAGTTCAATAAGTTTTGGCAGATGCGAAAACTAAAACATTCTCTAATTTTCATTTTTCCAAACAAAAGATTTTAAAAGAACAAACCCTAAACCCTTTTTTCTTTTCTTTTTAAACTAAACCTAATAACAAAAACCATTGAGCACCTTAAACATTTGACCTCTTGTTTTCTACTAATTCTTGTTGTAAAAAATTATGTACTTAGAGGATAATAAGCAAAGCCGTGATCTAAAATCCTCTTTCAATTTTCAACAAAACCTAAAAAAATGGAGACATTTCAATAATAAAAACCTTACTTAATTACATGCCAATTTGGACAATTTTAAGTGCACTCAATTCTATCATGAAGAAAAAAGGGCTTGAGAAGAGTTAACCTTTTTCAACTCATGACCCCTATAGTTGTGCGTGAGGCATCACTCGCATAAAGGTATACAAGACGATCTTTCAATTTGTGCATTTCCTTGAATCTTGGCCCTTGCTTGAAAGTATAGCATAGTGCCAAGGATTCTTTTTTTAGCACGATATTTTTCAAAAGCAATACAAAATATTTAAATGGAATATTTGACAAATTATGGACTTTACTTTCTCAATGGATGGTATTGCCCAATTGCTATAGAATCTCAGGATGGTATTGCACATATTTTGGTATGAACATGTAAATTTCACCCATATTTTGAATGTTTCATAAATATTTTATACACATTAACCCCTAAAGTCTCAAAGTTCCCTTGGGGTTGGGATTTTGGAAGGGCTTGTTTGACCTCAATTTTTGACGTGATTTTTTGAAACTTTTTTTGAATATAGAAAATCACATTAGCTTTTAAGGAATACAATTTTTATTTCAATTGGTACTCAGGAGCAAAAGTTATGCCATTCTAAGTCCAAAAAGCATTTTGAAGGATAGTACAAAAAATATCACAAGAAATTGAATATTTTAATTTTTTTTCTCAAAGATTATATTTTTGTCTACATGTGAAGCTTTGATTCATTCTCTTTGGACAAGTGAAGAGAAAATTATGGACAATCTTATTTTTTGAGCAATCAGATCATCTTCTTGAAAAAATAACTTGTAGAATTCATTTTTTAATGCAATTTTCACAATTTTTCAAAAACATAAATTTGGTAATGTCAAGTTTGCTTGCTAGAACAATCTTACCATTGGAATTATTATATTTCAATTCCATCTTAGAGCTATCAATAATTCAATTTTGTCCAATCGCATACTTACTTCTATTTAACAAAGTTTTTAAGAATGAAAATCAAAGGCTTGATCCCCCCCTTACATTCAACTCAATTCTTCAACATAAACAATTAGAAAATCAATAATGCAAAAATTTTAAGTTAAGAAAATTCAAAGCCAAAAATCTAGTTGAACAAGGTGCAAAAAAACTTGTTTTCTTCATTTTAAATGCAAATATCTTGCAATCTACACAACTAACGTTTCTAAAATTTCTTCTTAGCTTATTTTTATAATAGTCTAGTGCAGGATCCTACGGTTAGATATGGAAGAAAAAAACCCAATTTTTAAAACTTTTTGCTCTTTGCAACAGAAATGACATTTTGAGTGTTTTTTGATGGAAAAAAAGGCCCTGGGACTTTCGAAGTCAAGAGCTTCATTGAAGATCCGTTTTTGCATGCCCTTTTCAAAACAAATGAAATAAAAAAAGCCCTCATTGATGACCAAGGTTTTTTTTTTTTCGTTCTTTATGAAGTGTCAAAGTGGTGATATAAAATGTTATAGTAATCCTCCAAATTTCAACATTCATCCACATATTGGATAGAAAATGTCACAATAGTACATATCACATTTCCACAACTCTATTTTCATCCACAATCTAATGATTTTCATCCAAGATTTTTTTTTGGTAATTTGAAGTTTTTTGGCAAAAACTTCATGGTGAGGTGCCATTTTTTAGCCAAATTAATTTTTTCTGGAGCCAGAAAAAAAAACTAAAAACTAAAAAAAAAAAACTAAACTGTTGGTGACCCCAAGACCAGACTCTCTCTCCAGGTAGGTAGGAAGTGAAGTTAGTGCATCCATTTCTGAGTCCTTCCTGCTTGGAAGTTGGAAGCCCCAAGTTGTTGTTTCTGTCGTTGTGGGTTGTTGCATTCAAGGCAGGACCATTGTACTGGAACTTACACTCCAGATCCAGCTTCGAAACTGGCACAATTTGTACAGTACATCCAGATCCAGTTTCCAAACTTGCAGTGCGTTCTGACTGCCGGGACTTCACCATCATATCACACACTGTAACTGATATGACAACTGAAGGTCCGTCCGTTCTAATGACGGGACTTCAATCCAAGGATCCAATCCGAAAGTTCTCAGCATCCTATCGCACAAGTTATTTCATACTGATCAAGACTGAAGAGTTTGGAATTAGGTGAACAGCTCTATCCGTCGCTTTAATTTGTGTTGCCACTCACGGATGGAAGGTAAACAAGCCTCTAACCACCAAGCAGATTTGCTATGTAGCGACCTTGGAGAAGCTAACTTATTTGTCAACTCAGTTATTATTCAGAGATTGAGAAGGTGGAGACTGGAGACAAGCCATTTGCAAGTTGAATGAAGACATTCCGACAAGAAATGAATTTTCAAGGATTTTTCAAAGTTTGTAGGGATGAAATCAGTGAAGCTTGGATAGCCCCATGTTGAACCACACATTGAATAACTTGTTCCTTCTCCAAGTGCATTGTCATGATTTTGAAGGGTTGCTAAGATTGAAGTAATGGGTAGGTGATTGATGCAAATGGGAGGATCCAATAGATGTAGGAACTTGGGTGCATTGGGTGATGGCATTGGGTTGTTCTACCTCACAATCCAAAAATGTCCAAAATGAAGTTGCACATGGTTCCTATTATTTGTATGACTTAATATTTGCTAGGTGATGTTGAGGCAATTGAAGAAAGATTTCAATGCATCTCAACTTTTATTTTATAAACTTGTCATGAATAAACAATGAATTTTGCAATATTCATAACAAATTAGGTTTAAGCACCCATTTTTAGATCTACCTAAATATAAACACCTAAAAAATGAACACAAATGGAGGTGGAAGGTAGTCATTGGGAAAAATCATTGAACACGTTTCATTTTGTAAATTCACTATTTAGATAATCATTGTATTATTTCTCAGCTCAAGTATATACATGTTTTATAGATGACTCCAAGAGACTATTGTGTACAATGTTGGGGTATTTCAGAGCTTAACATCGTTGTTTTTCAAAAAATGTACGTGACGTTATTATAGATTTTTATCAGTTTCAATCCTCACATCGTAACTTTGATCCTAAACCTATTGTTAGTGGTTATTCACTGCATAATTTTTTGTGGATCATCAAATGTTTAGAGTATGTATGACTTTGAAAAATCATTGAAAAGTTTGTTGGACAATATACATGTATACTATGCCATTTTTGAGTTCCAAGTGCATGCAAAGCTTAATCGATTCATATTCACTTTTGAAAATTCTCCTACACCTATTACTCATTGCATCTCAACATCTCAATTGATTTACATTTGATATATACTTCATAAAAACATTATGAGATTTTACATGCACCTTGTGATGATCATAGAATTTTTATAGTATTCTCAAATATGTTTACTTTTATTCAATTAAATTATTAAAATATTCATAAACAAAAATGGAGTCATAAAATGTGTAATTCAAACAAGATGTCAAGAATTTGACTACTTTATGTTAGAATACCTTGGCCTCAAAAGGGTTGAAGGCTCTAAGGTAAGAAGTCTATTATGGACCAATTGCATAGTTAAATATTTTTTAGCAAAAAAGAATGACAAATTAGGGAATATTTCACAAGTATTTTGTTCAAATTGTTTTGAAGGAAAAAAACTACAATACAAGTGGTCAAAGCAAAATTGCATAGCTTCTCATTGTAAATCCCTAGGGGGAACTATTCTTATTGTTTTGGATGTCAACATGTCTCTTAATTCCCTGTATGGATCCAATGATAGTTCAAAAGTGTCCCTTCACATTGTAAAATACTGCAAGGATCTTTTGCAATGTGTAGATGCTGCATGGGGAGATTCATTGAGTTCAAAAAATGGTGACTTTCCAACCAAATTCCAACCCAATTGCACTCTACTACATTGGGATTCAAGATTGGATCCAGGACGAGATCTGAATTGGGACATTGGGATGCAAGAGAGCAAACTTGGATCCAAGACTAGGGATCTGAATTGGGCTCTGATCCATAATGGGTCAGTCTACCTTAGTACTTCCAGTCAAGTGATGCCATATGTAAAGTTAGAGCTTAAAACTTAGAGCATAAGGTTAGAAACATCCCAACCTGATAGAATTGGAAAGAGGGCAGACACAGTAACAGATCTACCTTACGTACCTTACGAGATCTGCTTCCCCCAAAGGATGGATATCTAACGCAGATAATCCATGAAGAACCGTACCACTTGTCAGATAAAGCGCACAAGAATACAGCGACCAAGGAAACTTCTACAATGAAAGTGCAACCGAAACCAAGTCTAACGGATTACATGCAAGGCAACCGATATTCTGAAGACCAATGAATACCGGTGCGATACTGCTCCAGGAAGGTCACTGCAATGTCGGACCAACAGTAACCGAAGGGGAGTTGAAAGTACCGTGACACAGCTAGTACTTGGAATGCAACAATCCAAAAGAGAATCGCAAATACAGAAACCAGAGTGATTTTGCACACACGAATACAGGAAAACAAACGCAATGGACAGGAAAAGCATGTCTCCGCTGTTGAGTATTAAAAAGGATGGTCCCCAAAAAATAGTTCATCACTGCGACCCAACTTCAGCTCGAAAATGGTTAAAATCATCTCAGTGTTCTTCTGTTAATTACAGTGTACCCGGGTCGTACCTAAGTTTCCACTACCTACCCTAACTTGTCCAGATAATCTGTCAATCTACCTTCCGCCATCAATCAACAACCCCGTCTATATCTGCAACACAATCAACCAAAAATGGCTCCCCCTTGGTGTACGTCCTGACACCAAAAACTCGACGTGGGACAACTCCATGAAAACAACGCCCATAAAAAATCACGAATGTGAAGACATGGACCAAGAGATACATAAAAAGGCTCCAGCTTTCAAGCATTATCTCACGAATGTGAAGACTTGGACCAGGAGATCCATGAAAAGGCTCCAGCTTTCAAGCATTACCTCATGAGGTCATCAGTTGATGTGTGATGAGTTGTTTCCGCATGTGCCCCCGGAGCATGCCTGAATGAGCACAGGTCAGGAAGACCGTTAATCTGCGTCCATTCATGGTCTTCCTGACTTCCTGCATGCATTCCTGAATCTGCACAAAGCTTACACAGTCCATGCGGAGGCAGTGAACAGTGGGGTGTCCTGCCAGCAAAGCGTGAGGCATCCGTGTTCGTCCTTGACGCGGTACCCATCGCAGGGGTACGCATGCAGCAAGAGCTTGGCTTGCATAGCTGCGGTGCTACTCAACGGGCGCGCCACAAACCCAGCCATCCGCATGCGCATCCTCCATTTCTCCATCTTCTCATGTCTTATCACGCGCTCCACACCCTCGCACGCCACAATATTCTTAATCTCCTGGCCCAGCAGAAACTTCTCCAGCGTGACCCGCTCCACGCAGTGCTGCGGCAGCGTCAAGTCCAGCGAGTCGAACATGGCGGAGTAGTAGTGCAACGCTTCCACGAACCGCTCCGGCATGGCCCCGCCGTTGTGATTCGAGTCCTGCTCCACCACCACCATCACCTTGGGGGCCAGGCCCTGCAGCTTTTGCAGTACTCTCTGCACCACGGTACCGGAGGCAGAGGATTCGGAGTTTTGGCAAGAAGATGAGTCAGGACCATCTCGTGCTATCACGACTGAATTTGAGCCTAATTCCATGTTGCTGCTGTTCAAGCCACCTTCTGAATCATGCATGTTGCGAGTTCCATCGCTTTTCACATTCTCCTCCGCAGGTTCATAGGTGGAATCCCTGGAGCGTTTCAGTGCTCGTTGCTCGGAGCCTTGGAGCTCATCGCCAGTGGTGGGGGAACCCTCCAGATGACATGTAATCCGCTCGTAGCCACCACTGGAAGACCTCGTGTGACGAATGATGGGACGGCCCGACTGGTGCGATTGCTCATTGATGTGATTATTGTTCTCTGTTGAGAGCACCACAGGAGGGGATACAGTTGCTCCTGCAATGGTACCGTCGATTGCAAGGAGGGGATGCAGTCTCATCACGGAGCTGATGGCCACGGCTTCCCCGCTCTTCACTTTCAGTACTTCCATGTCGACATTCTCCAGGCTTGCCACCACTGGTTGGAACTGGAAAGGGATGTCCAATTTCTCGGCCTCTTCTGACAACCGCTGTCCGCATTGCTCCAGCACGTCGCGCTTCAAGCTCACGCCCGTGATGCGCAAGTGCGGAGGGCCGCCTTGTCGATGGCTGAGCTCTTGTAGAAGAGCCAGCCATTGTACTGGGTCAGAAGCTTCCAGGTCCACGATGTGCACGACTTTTTCCCCCTCCATGGCGTCCAGGATGGCCTGATTAGTCATCAGAAACGCAAACTTGATATAAGGGCACACGCTGAAGAACAACTGGCGAGCGGAGATAATGTCCATGACGGACGGGAGGTGCGTGGAGTGGAGCGCCTTGTACAGCCCCGGCCATGACTTCGTGATCCGCGCGGCAAGCCCTTCCATGAAATAGGTGGCCACTCGCTGCATGGGGTCGCCTGTCAAGCTCGCTAACACAGCCAGCTGCTCCAGGAAGACGTTCGTATACTCCATGTTGTGGCTGGCGACTGCGTTCGCGCATGCCAGCAGGAGGTGGATGAGATAGAGGCCCCTCTCCTCCGACCGAAGCTCCTGGAGCCATGTGAGCTGCGCGGCGGGAGACGGAGGAGAGGGCTGGTGCGACGTCGACACCCGCGAGAGCGAGGAGAAGGACGTGGTAGAGACTGAGAACGAAGGGGAGTTGGAGATCGAATTGGAGGCCTCCCCCTTGATCATTCCTGGCATCTTCTTTCGGACAATCACTGCCTACAACGCAGCATCGAGCACAATGTCTGTCGACAGTACTACGAGGAGGAAGGAAAAACCCAATCAGCCCTTGCCCTCTGTGCCGAAGCTCCAGAAAGAGCCCATACAATGGAGTATCTACAAATTGTTCTCGAAGCGAATCCCGAGGCTCCTGTCATGGCAGAATGGGACACACAACAGTGTCAGCTTTTGACCATCAGCATTGGAGGCTCTCAGAAGCATTATACAGAATCTCGTTTGCCCACATTCGAAGTGACAGTGCGCCCCGACTGGTCCAATGCAAATCAATGACCCAGGATTGGTCCGAAGGCAGGCTACATTGTCAGGCCACAAGGAAGACTTACCGTAGCCGACTACCGAAATACTATGTATAAATAGTTCTTGTGACAGTAAATATATAATATTTGAAATCAACCGCTTGATTCTACAGTGAGCTCAACATGACGGAATGTTAGGTAGAGCTGCATTTAATGAGCACGGACTCGCGGTCCAAGACACGAAAGCTTCACCGAAAAGAGGGGCGAAGGACCTCTCAGGACACCAAATGAACACACCTGCAGGACGACATCCGAGGTCCCGGAAAACCACAAAAAGCTAGCTAGTAGTACACAAGCTCTTACCTGCAACGCCTACCAATGAATGACGCTCATCAACGCAGCGTCCTTGCGAAAGTACCAGAATCCTTATGGGTTCCCTTAACGTGATCCCCTCAACGTTAGAAACCGGTCAAGCCCGGTCACCCTTTCAATAATATCACTCCGACGTACACTTCAAGAAACGATAGAAATTTGAAAGCAGGGTTATCTCATAAACAACCACAGCCTTTACTCTAGGATCTTGATGGAGAGCGCCCAATTATGCCCTGCCAGTCTGGGAGCTCCTGAAGACGGCAGCAATAGCTCCCCCCAAATGGCAGGCTATTACTAATGCTCACCGTCACGAAAGGAACCCTTGAAGCTCAAGAAAGAAGAACAACAACCACCACAAGTTCACAAGCTAACACTGCCGCAAAATGCACAATGCCCAACGCACAGCTCGATAGTCCATGCAGGTTTCAGGGACCCATGTCCGCGAAACTGGGAGCCGTGCCATGACATCCCCCAAGCCCCCAAAAAACTCAATCACCTTGCGATTAATGCAAACTGGTCATGGAAGATTTACCTGGACATGTCCGAGAGGGGGAGAGAGATCCGCAACGAAAAAGATTCGCGTCGAACCTCACGCAGATTTGCTACTACATACTACCGCTCGTGTTCTCTTACAATCGTAATCCACCCAAAAGCTTAATAATCTTCCCTACTGCTTCCATGAGGAATCGTCAAGACTGGCGTCCACTCGCACGCAACGCAACCCCGCTCGTTCCCGCAATACCGCCTCCACAATCCTCTTCACCGGCAAATGAGGATTGCAACCCATGGGTGACATGATCCACCAACAAGTGTCTACTCTCCCTGTCAAGCATTGCCTGCATGCTCTCGACCCCACAAACGAACATCCCCCCTCCCGTTCAACACGCACCCAAACGCACCCACCCAAAACGGATCCGATCAAAGCCCGTCTTCCACCGACATGCACCTACAACCCAACCCCCCCAAATCCTCACACACTCTCCACCCAATGCAACAGAAAGCTCCTCCCTTTAATCCTCACAACCACTTGCCTCCCGCTTCCCCTACCAAAAAAAACCTGTCGAAACCTTCAACCCCGCCCCGCCCTCCCCGCGCCGGCACTGCTAAAGAGCCTCTCCACTATTCCCTCCGGCGCTCGTGAAGTAGATGAGAGCAACAGACCCCATCCAAGTACTACACCCCAGCACACACACACCCCAAGTTGGGTGATTGGGGGTGTCTGGTCCTGGAATTCCTTGCTTGCTTGCTTCCTTCCTCTCTCTTTCAGCGCAAAAGCTGGAGTCCGCGAGTTCCGGGCGTTCCCGAGGAGTGGGAGCTGGACGGGCCCCGGGGTCTCTCCGTCAGTGATTGCTGCGGCTTCTGGGAAAAGAGAGGTTGAATGTTGTCCCAACACTAGGACATCATCCGATGGTCAACACCATCTTCATCTTCATCTACTGTAGCTGGGATAGTGGGATTGAGTTACCTGATGGGATGATCAGGCAGTTCGTTGGTGGGGAGGGACTGATGAGAGACGTGAGAGGAAAGGGAGTGGCGTGTGAATCTGAGCGAAGGAGGCTGAGTGGTGGAAGCGTTCGGAAAGGTGCGAGAGGTTGGGAGTAAATGAGATCGGCGTTGGGGGCACCTGGCGTTGATGAGGGGACGGTCTTGGTCTGTCTTGGAAATGGAAGGCCCCATCCACTGCGGCCTGGGACCCTGGGACAGGTTGTCTGGAGCGAGGGAGGCCGGACAGACGCCCGACGCCTCCTGTGCCTGTGGCGCAGAGCGCGGACTGGCTGCGGCTTCGGTGCCGGAGACCCGCGGGATGGAAATGCCGCAGGGAAGCGATGGGTCCGTCACCCACGCAGCTCCTCGGCCCCGGGGAGCTCATCTACCGGTAGTTGTGAGGTCTTTTCACCTGTGGGAAAAAACTCCTTGGCCAGGGTGCACAAGAGCAGCAGCCCCGCAGCAACACGTCACAATTGACCTCTAAAGGTTTTGTACCCTTGATCTTCTATGATAGAAGAATGTCCTCCATTGATTTACTTCAGCGTGTTGCTTGCGCATGTTGTTGTGAGGATGCTCTAAGATTGGTTACCAATGAGGTAGGGGTCCCTTTTCATTGGCCAGAAGAAGAACAAGAAGAAAACTCCAACGTGACTTTTGAACTTGGAGTGAATTATGAGGGACCCATTTGAAATGACTACCTACTTTTGTTAGAAATTAGACTCTATGCTACCTAAGAGCCTATTTCTATTAGAGGCCTCGAGGGCCAGAAACTAGAAGGGGAGTAGAAGGAATCTGGATACTACAAGTGCTTTGGGTAGTTTCCATCACCATGTGGACAACTTGATCAAATGTTCTTGACAGATGGACTTGGCTCTCTAGAAAGAAGAGAAAGGACCCACATGGCAACATCAGGATAAAAGATGATGGTTCTACTTCTAGAGTTGATAAGAGAATTGTAGTTCTTTATTGTCTTTTCCAAAATTTAAGCCCTTCCAGCCATGCATCTAGGCCCTCCTATCTCTACGGAAGAGAAAAACAAGGGCTGGAGGCTGGATGGGGTGTTTGAGGCTTGGTTGGAACTCTACCACACACTAGAAAACAAAAGGTGGGTCCAATTCTAAAGCTCCAACCCTCCAATGGAAACATGCTCTAACAAACAAATCTCTCAAAGTTCTTTTCGAAGGAGTTCAAAGGCAAGGAGTAAGTATTGCTTACGTTTTGTAGCATTAACCCCTAAAGGACCATGTATCCCCTCAGGGGACAATTTGGGTCCGGGTAGGTTCCTATTGTCTCAATTTGTAGTAAAAAAATTTGGGATTTTTTGAGGTTGTGTAGCTTTGCAAGAACTTTGTGGATATATAATTTTTATTTCAATTGATGCCCGGGAGTAAAAATTATGGCACAATAAGCCAAAAACGAAGATCGGCGGGTAGCACAAAAAAATCATAAAAAAAAAATTTAATTAAATTTTTTTTCCCTAAAATATTATGTTTTTGTCTACACCTGAAGCTTTTATTCATTCAATTTGGACTTGCATTAGAAGGGATTTGGGGCCAAGAAAAGGGCCGTTTTAGGCCCGTTCCCCAATCTGTCCCCATGCTGTGAATAGTGGTATGGGCTGTCCGAAAAATATATTTAAAAAATTATTATTATTATTATTATTATTATTTTATTTTTTGAAAATCTGATGTGGCCGAGTCCCGGCCATGTCACCCTGCTACGGTGGCGCAGTTTCAGCAGTCAGGAACTATTCAAAACTTGTGGAGAACTCATGGGAACTTGCGGCCCTTTAGAGGGCCCAAATTCTCTCTAATGTGATGAAAAAGTTATGGACAATCTTAGTTTTGCGGGCAATCTAAGCATATTCTTGAAAAAATAACTTATAAGATTCATTTTTTAATGCAATTTTTATAATTTAAAAAAAAATTTGTTAGACATGGTTAAGTTTGCTTGCTAGAACAATCTCACCGTTGCGATTATTGTGTTTCAATTCCATCTTTAAGCTATTAATGATTTTGTTTTTCCTACATTCTTGAACCTATTTCTACTTAACAATTTTTTAATGAGTGAAAATTAAGTTTTTTTCTCCTAAATTTTTTTTCTAAGATTCTTAACTCAAATATTCAAAATAAAAAGTTAAAGAATAAAAATTAGTAATAGAAAAATTTTAAGTTAAAAAGGATCAAAGCCAAAAAATCTAGTCATGTAAGGTGTAAAATAACTTGTTTTCTTCACTTTGGATGCAAATATCTTGCAATCCAAGTGGTCAAAGTTTTTGAAATTTCTTCCACACATACTTATATTAGTCTATTATAAGATCCTACAGTTAGATATGGAAAAAAAATTTAAGTATTTTGCTCTTTGCAATAGAAATGGCAGTTTTGAGTGTTTTTTGATGGAAAAAAGCCTCGGTCCTTTAGGGGTTAAAAAGGATTAAATATTAGTGAGAAGGTTAATGTATTGTTACGCATATGAGACTTAAAAAGATCTATAAATGTGAATAGAGGTTGGTTATTCTTAAGTTTTTACTTGTGGAAGAGTATTTTAACTTGAATATTTGATTGCAATGTGATTGATTGTATGCATTGACTTGAATTTTTGAGTGGATAGTCATTCAGTGTGTTAAAGCCTTGATTACTAATATTGAAGCCAAGCACATGCATGTGATTTTTAGTAAGTTTTTCAAAATCCAAGAATTTAAATATAGATGTCAATTCACGTTGTTAATTGAAGATATGAAATAATCCGCATCCTTGTATAAATATGAAACAATTATATATGTATTTGAATCCAATTTGTATCCATATCTATACGTCACTAAGTTTTTTAAGTTTTATATTTTGTACCCCCACAACCAACGATTTTTTACAACATGATGGTTGGTATTTTTTAGGGGTTATTAATGTTATTTAATGCATGTTTAATTAGTTTTAATTTTTTCATGTATGGCCAAAATCATGTAATATCCTTGCTTTGGCCAACCACGATTCTTGAATTTAGTATTTACCTCCCAATATTTATAGGAGGAAGTTGCATGGTTGGGAATATAAGGTTATGTAGAGCTCATTTAATCTTGAGGTCTTTTCACCTTCGGGAAGAACTCAGGAATTTAGTATTTACGACCAAATTGGAGAATTTGGAATTCATATTTGGAATTTGAGACTCCAAATTTTCTACTTGCAATGATGGAATACATTGAAATTAACAATCCGAAATAGGGAGCAAGTTTTTGCATTTATTGCATGTGCTCTAAAAAACTCCCAAAGTCTAGTTGAACTTTAACCTTGGACCACCTCCTCCCACCACCACCACCACCACCACACCACACACACCAATGTTAATTCTTTTTAGTTTTACAAATAAGGTAGGGGACCTTATTAGACTGTTCACACAAAGTACTAGCCAAATATGTAAATAAGTTTTAAAACCTCAAAATTTGAGTAAGGCTAGTTCAAACCACTTTCATATCTCAACCATTTACAACGTATGCATTTTTCAAAGGATCTAGTGTGAATGTCCCATAATTGTGTCATGCAGGTGACAATTTGCGTTGCTTTTCATTGACTATGAACCAATAGAGTACATTTGAAAGTTTTGGAATGTACATTACTGATATATAATATGGAGTAGGCTACAAATTGTAGTACACCTAGGGATTCTTTCCTTAATTCATGTGCTAATCAATTGCAAGATGAGGACACCAATTTATGTTACTTTTAACTACATTGATCTAATTGGATTACTTTGTTTGCTAAAATAAATAAAAATTGGGGAATCTTTGACTTGAGTTAGATAGAATTAGTGAAATGCTTCACAAAAGATTTAAAATTTTTCTAGACCATTGGCATTGGCATCTAAGCAAGATCAAATTTGAAAGCTTCAACCAATTAAGTGCACCTCATTTCAATCAAACTAATAGATCAAAAAATAATAGAAATTAAAGTTATAGAATTCTTTTGCATGCACATGGTTTCATATAGATAATACGTGTTTTTTCATTTGTAACTCTTAAATCTTGCACTGAAGATATATAAGGGTAGAAATATCATTAGAAAGTAGAATTTACATAACATAATAAAAAATAATTACAAATTCAAAACACTTCTATTAGAACAAGTCTTTGCAAATCAACAAGGTTTAAAGAACAAATACCCAAATTAACCCCTAAAGGACCGTTGTTCCTTCGGGGGACAAATGCGTTTTCGGGCAGGTACCTACGGGCTGAAATTTTCTCCTGATTTTTTGAAACTTTTTTTGGAGATAGAAAAACTGATAAGCTTTGTGGGAATATAATTTTTTTCACAATCGGTGCCCGGGAACAAAAGTTATGACCATATAAGCTCAAAACAGGGGACGGCGGGCAGCTTGGGCAGCAAAAAAAAAATGGACAAAAATTTGAATTTTTTTTTTTAGTATTTTTTTTCTCATAGATTATATTTTTGCCTATCTAGAAAGCTTTGATTCATTTCATTTGGATATGTTATGAGAGAGTTATGGACATTCTTGTTTTTCGGGTAGTTAGAGCATCTTTTTGAAAAAAATAACTTGTAGGATTCATTTCTGAATGCAATTTTTCAAATTTTTCAATTTTTTTTTTTTTGCATCATCTGATTTACTTTTTAGAACAATCTCACCATTGGGATTAGTGCATTTTAATTCCATCTAAAATATATGAATATTTTAGATTTTCCTTCTATCTCATACCTACTTCTACTTAACAATTTTTTTAAGAATGATAATTAAGTTTTTTTGAATATAATTTTTTTTCCTAGACTCTCAACTCAATTCTCCACTATAAAGATTTAAAGCTCAAAACGCTGTAGTGCAAAAATTTAAATTTAAAAATGTTCAAAGTCAAAAAATCTAGTCCCGCAATGTGCTGAAAAATTTGTTTTTCCCACTTTAAACGCAGATATCTTGCAATCTATGCGGTCAAAATTTCTGAAATTTTTTCCACACACTTCCATACTAGTTAGGTGTAAGATCCTACGGTTAGATGTGAAAAAAAAACAATTTTCAATTTTTTTAAATTTTTGCTATAGCAATGGCAGTTTTGAGTGTTTTTTGGCAGAAAAAAGGCCTTGGTCCTTTAGGGGTTAAGAGTTTAGACTTTTAAGATTAGTTGCTCGAGATTCTTCATTAGCTAGTATAAGCTAACTTTATGATAAATCACTTGGCACAAACTCCCATAAGTCTCCTCAAAGGTGGATCCATCTACCATTGGATGTAAAATACAGGGAAGTTTAATCTTTATATTTTTTAAAGCATTCTTCTAATTTCTGAATGAACTAAAATCCTAAATGGCTCAATTTTGGTGTAATTGCATAAAAGACAATAAAAATCACTCATGTAAGAGATTTTTGAAAGCAAATAACACTAGTGGAAAGAATGTTCTACAACACCAAGCTAGTGTCAAAGTTTGGTGCTCTAGGGCGATATGGGAACCAATTTGGGTGCTCATATGGTCTTGGAGTACCAACCTCTAATAATGTAGCTTGGTAATCCAGGCCCCCTCCTTTCTATTAGTGTAAGAACTTCATTCATAAATGGCAATTGAAAACCAATTCTAATCAAATTTTGGCTAATTTGTCTATTCAGAGGTTAAGAGTTGGAAAAACCAAAGTTCTCTAAGAAAAATTGGTATCAAAATGAAGAATTTTAAACTTGTAATAACATAAACAAAGAACTTTGTTTCTTTTTTGGATTGAAAATTTATTCAAGATTCTACACCAAATCTCATTGAGAAGATACAATAAATGCATATCAATCACACAAGACAAATGCTTAATATTGATATAAATGTTTTATAAACTCTTTAAACCTTTAAGGACCAAATGACCATTCAAAGGGTTAGCTTTGGCACAGTTTGGGACTGTCAGATGTGTGAGGATGTATGATTAATAATCAGATGGACATTGGTTAGGTGATTATGAAGTTAAAAATGGACAAATGTATGTGAAATTTCAACATCAAATGGGGAAGTTCATTCCCTTCAAGGAGACTTTATTAGAACAATTGGATGCCCAAATATCAAGTTATAATGCTTAAAGAATTTGGGCGAGTTGGGCAATTCTAGGTAGGAACTAAGCAAGTTGGGTACCTAGGAATATGGAAAAAACATGTTAAAAAGGACTTTTGCAATATTCACTATAATTATAGGAGGGAGAATCTTGCTCCAAGTTGGAATCTTTTGATAGGGGCTTAGGAAGCTTGGCAAGGGTTTGAGCACAAGCAACTTCTTGGCTAGCAAACATTTATTTTATTTTGTATTTTTGAGCAGAAATCACTACACCCCTCACATTGCATAAGTGCAAAAGAATTTTATTTTTTGGAATGAAAAAATTCCTACTTTTGAAGGCAAATGGTTTACAAGTTTCCACCATTTGGATTTTAAGAAGAAAAAAAATTTGAGGGTGCTAAAAATTGTCAAAAGTTAGCTAGCTAATGTACCGTAAGTGTAGGGTAGGGTCGTCACTTCTCCACCATATATTTATTTTTTCCCCCAAAATAAGGTTCGGCGGATGCTAAAAATATAATTTTTTGCCAATATTCTTTTTTTCACCATACAATTTTTTTGTTTTTTCAAAAAATAATTTTCCTAAAATTTCGGCATCTATTTTAGAATTATTACAACTACGTTATTGTTGTTTTATTAGACCTCTTTGTATTATAAGATGATTTAAAGCAAGTTAGAAATCAAATTTGCTTCCAAGATTTTGCATGATTGTACCTAAGAGTATTGAACGTGCCTAAATGGAATTTCCTAATCAGATTTTGAAAGATCCACATCGCCTTGCACTAATCTTAAAATGACATGTATGCCAAATTTGAGCCTCATATAGGGTATATTCTATTGAATGGTGTAGGGATGTATTTTTGTGTAGAGCAAAAAAAATTCCTCAAAGAGGGCTTCTATCTCTATAGGACACAAATGACAATTTTTTTTCTTCCAAAATTTGGACATTATAATCTTTCAATCCACATGGCAAATGAGCTAAAAAAATTTCCACATTTTGTCATAATAATCTACTACACTTTTGTATAATTGACATTCAAAAATAAAGTTTTGATTTTTGATTTTGGTCAATATATAGAGCAAAAAATGGCAATTTTTGACATTCTCTCTTAAAAAACACCCCCACTCTTTTAGGGGATAAAACATAATTATTTGAGTGTGATTTCTATTATTTCAATTTTTAGATATTTTACAATCTTGAAAAAAAATTGAAAGCAGAGACGAGAGGTGTATCCAAAATCAATCCTAAGTTTTTATGCCCAAACCATGTACAATTTAGTAAGAATGTACATATAAGTAGTTTTTAGTGTAAAGGTTAGAGGTAGGTATAGCTATTCAATTTCTTTGCTACATATGATCATATCCCCCATTAGAAGAGATTTGAGGCCTCTAGAAGACTACGAGTTCCCAGGGTGTTCCCAACCTGGGAACTCTGCCACATGCGCAGTCTAACGTGGTCGAGAGAGTGCCACGTCAGATTTTTTGAAAAAATAAAATTAATTAATTTTTGTTTTCACTTTTGGATTTTTTGTTTTTTTTGTTTTAAAAAAAAATTCTGACAACATTACTGCTGGTTGAGAGTAGGGGAACTGGGAAGGGAAATAGCCTTGAAATGGACCTCCAGAGGCCTCAAATCTCTTCTAATGAATATACAAAAGACACAAGGGCAAAGGATTCTATATAAAGCTATCATCGAGGTGGAGGGAATTTTAACAAAGAAAAAGGTTGATGAGAAGGGCGAAGCCCAATAAAGTATGTTTGTTTTTTTGTCAAAATTCTTGACAACAAGGAGATTGCCCAGCTTAAGCGCCCATCCAAAATTGGATTAAATATGTGATTGATGAATGAAATCCATAATCATTGATTATACAGATTTCATACATCAAGGAAGAGATTAGGGAAAATACTCTGCCTACCTTTTGAACGGGACATTTCTTGGCATGAATTCATGAAGTTTGTTTTCCATAGAATAATAAATTTTCATAGTTGGAAATGTGCGTAAAAAGTTGTGGTCAACTTTTTGATAATTGTTTCAATTCCAATTTTGGGAGTTGTAACCTTTTTAGTTGAAAGAGAAAACCAAATTCTAAACTAATTTAGAGCTCAACCTGCATCCATCTAGATGAACAAGAAAATAGTCTACATGTCTATAGTGGCTCTCAAAATGTTTCCTGCACTCACAAAAATTGCCATAGCTAATTGAGAAAATAGAGATTTGAAACAAAATTTGGATCTTGTGTAATACAAGGTAGTAAGACATTTGCAAAAAATAAATTATAAAAAAATCAAAGAAGCATTTTAATTTTTTTTAAATCATTATCCACAACAAGTGTGTTACTTGTACTTCAACATGTTGAAAATTTGTTGGAAAAATCTAATTTCTCAATTGGTTAGAGCATCTCTAGTAGTGTGTGTCAAAAGGGATGCGCCAACTTATGAATGGAGTGTGTCAGGTGCAAAGAACAGGCCGGCTTGTTATCGTTCTCCCACCAGCAACTTCCAAAGAAAAAGGAATATATCAGGGGAGTTGGAACTGGTCACAACATCCAAAAGTAGGAAGTTTGAGGCTCAAACTTGGTTCACAACACCTAAAAGTTCATCTTCTTGTTAGTAGCATGTCACAAGTCAACCCTGCAAGACACTGCAAGTTGAAGTGTTGCGACGGATTTTTCAAGTAGACGGCTTGCATTGAAAAACAACATAGGCTACAATTGGTGGGATGGCTCTGAACTTCTAGGTGCACCAAACCATTTACTGGGGCAATATGACATGTCCCGGTGGAGATGCGCTTATGGCAATTCATCTAAATGCTTATTTGTGAGTCCTTGATTGGCACGCACAATCCTCAAAAATAAAAAACAAAGACACCAATCCAAAGTCTCACACTACACAAGTAAAAAACAACAAGACCCAACAGGGGAAGAAAATCAGTCCGGTTTGCGCGGGCGGTTCAACCTAGGAGGGAGGCTAAGAGCCAAGTACCACCTAGGGTGGGTCTCACACTTGTTTCACTCACCTGACTTCATGATCTTGAAACTTGTAAAACTGGAACTTTCCATTAAGGTAGGAGGTCCCTAAACCGCTCATCTAAGAGTTGAAGCTGACTTTTGGGGAGGTAGAACTTCTTAAAATATTTTTCAGTAAATTTTCCTTGAAAGGCAAGAGAAATTGGCATCTAACCCAAGTTGTTTCATATTTTTTTTGAAGCTTTGTGGAATTAGTTATGAATTTCTGAAGTTGCAGAAAAGTGCATTTTTGTGGGCTCTAAAACCGACCACCTCCTCAAATGCACACCACTTGTACATTGGAAAGTGCAAAATGTACCTCTAGAGCTTGATTGGTTTTAGAACCCACTCCATTTTAGGACCTCCTACCTTATTAGATGGCAAGGGTGTGGCCCCTCTGGCTGTCGATTTTCTTAGGGCTCTCTGTTCTTCTTCTTTTTTGTTCCTTCCTTTTCTTCGATCCTTCCTTTTCTTTGGTCCTTTTGCTCGCAATCTCTTCATTTGTCCAGCCTCATGGCTTGGTTGTTTTGTATTGTTTGTTTGTTTGTTTTTAATGCAGTGGGTTTCCCATTTGTTAAAAAAAAAACGAAAACTAAAAAAAACTTGTGGAACTGGGTCAATTCTGACTCAAAGTGTTCACGACATAGGCATGTAACTTTGTGATGGTAACAATAGTCCCACCCAACTTTAATTTGTACCCTCCGAATGAGTTGAACCATTTGACTATTTGAGTGGTTGTTCCAACCCATCAAATTCCTGGTGTCATAACAAAGACACATGACTTTAGCTTCTCAATAGTACACTGGAAAATTTAGTGTGGAACTGGAACTGAACGTATGATGCATGATCTTTGCATATCTTGATGATGGCACCTTCAGTTCTTTGGTGTGACTACAAACAAGTTCGTCCCTGGGGGGAAGTCTGTCCAATAGAGGCGCCAAGTCCCATCCCCCATGCCAAAGACAAAAGCCTAAGATCTCCTAACTTAGTACCAGCCCGGCCCTGCTGCGACAAACAAACTGGTATGATCAACCGTGGAGCAGTATTTTCAAAAAAAATTCATTTTTATTTTTATTTTTTATGAGTGCTAAAGTTGTGATATTAATCCCTAAAGGACCAAGGCCTTTTTTTCTGCCAAAAAACACTCAAAGCTGCCATTTCTATAGCAAAAAGTAAAAAAAATTGAAAAATGTTTTTTTTTTCACATCTGACCATAGGATCTTACACCTAACTAGTATAAGAGTGTGTGGAAAAAATTTCAAAATTTTTGACCGCATAGATTGCAAGATATTTGCGTTTAAAGTGAAAAAAATAAATTCTTCAGCACATTGCGGGACCAAATTTTTGGACTTTGAAAATTTTTAATTAAAAAATTTTGCACTACAAAGTTTTGAGCTTTAAATATTTATAGTCGAGAATTGAGTTGAGAGTCTATGAAAAAAAAAAATCCAAAAAAAGTTAACTATCATTCTTAAGAAAATTGTTAAGTAGAAGTAGGTACAAGATAGAAGGAAAATCTAAAATATTCATATATTTTAGATGGAATTAAAATACACTAATCTCAATGGTGAGATTGTTCTAGCAAGTAAATTAATCCATGCAAAAAAAAAAATTTGAAAAATTTGAAAAATTGCATTTAGAAATGAATCCTACAAGTTATTTTTTTCAAGAAGATACTCTAACTGCCCAAAAAACAAGAATGTCCATAACTTTCTCATAATAAATCCAAATGAAATGAATCAAAGCTTTCCACATAGACAAAAATATAACCTATGAGAAAAAAATATTTAAAAAAAAAATCAAATTTTTGCCATTTTTTTTTTGCCGTCCCCTGTTTTGAGCTTATTTGGTCATAACTTTTTCTCGAAAAAAATTATATTCCCACAAAGCTAACCAGATTTTCTACCTCCAAAAAAAGTTTCAAAAGATCAGAAGAAAATTTCAGCCCGTAGGTACTTGTCCAAAAACGCATTTGTCCCCCAAAGGGACAACGGTCCGTTAGGGGTTAAATGTTACATTGGTGCTCCAAATTTCAACATTCATTCACATAATGGATAGAAAATATTTTATTAGCACATATCACATATCCATACTTATGTTTTCATCTACAATCTGTCGATTTCATCCAACATTTAATTTCTTAATTTGAAGTTTTTTAGCAATTTTTTGCTCTTTCAATATTATTTGTATTTCAAGAGCATGGTGCAGGGCCCATTATTTTAGCGCAAATGGCTGCCAAATTGCCAAAAAAAATCCATTGCTTTGGAGACTTGCCTAGGTTTCGAAGTATAAAAATGTATCTCCTATTTTGTAGTGATCCCATCGTTAACCTTGCAAGGATGCTGAGGTCAAAAAATGATGGATGGATGGATGGCTTTCAAGATTTATTGTAAAAATGAAGAATACATCTTATTGGTTCCAAAATTGTATCATTTTGGACATAGAATTTAGGGACACTATGGCCAAAGCTTAAGAGGCCGTTGATTTTCACCAATTAGATTGCCAAATTTTTGGTTTCTTGCAATTTGATTGGTGAAAATTGACAATCTCTCAACCTTTAACCATAATGCGAAGTGGCCCTATAACCCTTGAAGGACAGATTGTTGCCTGTGGAAATCATCCCTTTTGCTATAGTCTGAGTTATCTACTTAAAAAATTCCAAAAGTACTCATTGGAAGTCAAACTATTGTACAGTAGAACCTCTCTTAATGCATACTGTGTTAGTGTATAATATGCACTAAGAGAGGTCATGATATTTGTGAACAGTAGTTGGAGGCCCTATAGTAAGTGGCCACATTAGCCAAAGTTGTGACAGAACCTCTCTTACTGCATAAACCTCTCTTAGTGCATAAGTCCCGACTCTATGCACGAAGACAGGTTCTACTGTACCCCTTTTCACAAATTTTTTTTTTAGGATGGATAATTTCAAGTCTGTCCTACACAAAAGAATTCTTTGTCATCCATCCATCATATGCCAAACTTCCTCTGTCCTCCATGTCGTTTATGGGTTAGTTTGGTGATAGGTCTCCAATCCTTTTAGGGTTGAGCTTTCTTCCCGCAACCCCAGAACTAAACCACTGTACCAAATATCAAAAACTGAAGTAAGTTAGAAGTGGCCGGAAAAGGCCAAAAGGCTCCACCTAATAAGGTCAGGTTTTCCCTTGCGTCCAGTCCAGTACTTCCAAAGCTCCAGAATCGAACTCCACTGTGCAAGGACCGGGCAAGTTGCTAAGCTTAACTTATTATGCACAATGTGACAAGCCCCCTCCCTTAAACATTGATAAATTTGAAGTGGCACCAAGGACCAAGGACCAAAGACGGCAAGCAAGAGACAAAGGGTGGAAGCTTAACAAGGGGGAGGACCCCAAACCCAGCATGTGCAGGTTTGTACTCGTATTGTTTTTAGTCTCCACCTGCGCTAAAGTTAGTTTGGAATGTGGGCTGAGCATCATTTGGTTCCATTTGGTTCCATTTGGTTCCATTCACGTCCGCCTTGTCCCATTTTGCCACTACCTGACAAACGCATCTCCCCAATTCCCTTGTTTGCCAGTTTGGGGGAGTTTTTTCTGGTGGCAGTTATGGAGATCCCCAATATTGTAATCTAACTTAATCAAACGGCTGTTGGGGGCGTTGGGCATTAACTAAATTAATACAAACCTGTGGTGCTGTGTTTTGTCTGTTTCGGGGATGAACCGATGAATTGGTTTGAAGTTGCCACAAAAAATAGTACTGTAGATGAAAAGGGGATGAATTGAGGATGATATGTGAGTGGAGAAAAACTCTGTTGCTGCCGTGAGGATCATTCACACATGCCTGATCCTGAATGGTTCCTGAAGGTTATTTGTTGAGATGGTAAACTAATAATCTTTTTCCTTCTGCAATTGTTTAGTCCCACAAGAACCTTGCCTTGAAAGACGGAGGCCCATGCTCATACTCGAATTTCACCCACTGTAAGTTATTGACAACTTCTGCTTGTGAAACCGACCGACATTTTGTTTGTCCATTCATGAGATATAATTGTGAGTTCTCGAGTGGATGAGTGGATGGATGGTCCATCATGGGGAGTAAGTTTAACCCATAAACACAGCGGAGGACATTTTTCGGTTGATGAATGACAAAGAATCTCTCCATGCAAGATAGAAGTGCAACTATTCATCTTCCAAATTTTGTGGAAAAAAGGACGATCATCTTCAGTAGTTTGACTTCCAATGAGTGCTTTTGCATTATTTTAATCCAACAATTCACACGGTGACAAAACATATGATTTCCATGGTTATGAGCTTGTCGTTTAAGGATTAACCTTGTGAGGATATGACCATTGATTTCAAGCCTAAGCCTCAACTGTCATCACTTTGTTGGCTGCCATTTTGCAACTAGATATGGATGACAATTCTTAAATTTATTTTTCAGAGATGAAGTCATATATCAACTACAAGTTATAAAATTTTCAAAAAAAATTGGGAAAATTTGATATTACTATGAATTTTTTTTAAAACAAAGAAATTAATATCAAATACAAAATATACTAAAAAAATATGAAATTTTCACCATAGAAGTATATTATAGTATAGAACATCATGGTATAAACCAAAGTTATCATGTCATTCTAAAATTAGAAAATCAGCAAACCAAGGTTACAAGCCCAAAGTTCATACTGCTATAAAGTATTGAAATTTATGCTTTTTCAAATTTTTCCAATTGGATTAGAAAGTACACTTAATAAGCTTCATTTTGTTAGTTGGACTCAAATTTTAAGAACATCATTTTTATGATTGAAATTCACATCAAGAGAAAATAGCAAGAAATGGTCCAAATACACTACAAAGATCCGTGGATTAAGCATCTTCTTCTTTAGAAAAGTCAATTAGACCATAGTAAGGGGCTTTGCAATACTTTATTTAGTGAAAATGTACTCAAGTATCCTCCAAATAAATAAATTGAATGAATAAACAATTTTTTCCATCCTACAGTGCCAAGTAAAGTCATCCATCAGACACTTAATGTCCGCAGCATCGCTTCAAGATTATGGTAGTCTATTCTAAAAACAAACGCCTTCTTCAAATTGACCCCATAATTAGCTCTAGAATGGATATGAAGTGGTTCTTAAATTGACCACTTTAGCCATTGAGTAGATTGAAAAAAATGTTATTTACAATCATTTTCCTTGGTTTCTTCACATCTCTTTTTACAAGTTGCAAGTAGATGGATTTTGAGAGACCTATAGTCACAAGTAGGTGCCTATGACACAAATCTTCAAAAATTCGTAAGTAATTCAATGATGCTTCAAAAAATATGAAAGTAGTTGTACTACATTTTGTATATATCTTTCTTTCTTTGAAAAATGAGCTAAAAGTCTTTCCATCTACATAAAACTATGAAAAAGGTGGGCCAATATTTAAATGGGCACTTTTAGAGCAAACTAAAGGTGATCTTACTTGTTCAGTTTTTCACACAGAAGGTACAGACATCCAAATGTATCAGGGTTGTAAAAAAAACATTTCAATGTTCAAGAAAACCTAGCAGCTAGTTCAAAGTTAGCCGATGGAACTAAGGGGAAAAAAACAATTGTATTTTGAAAGCAATGGGTGTAAAACCAGAAAAATTTGGTATGGCCAAAAATCAATGGATGCCCCTCAATAACTAAAGGATATTTTAACCACCTCCTTTTAACACTTGATAGATTTTAGCTACCATTTAATATAAATAGTTGCTAATACCCAGGTGGGGCGAAATATCCAGATGAAGAGGACAAGGTACCAAATTTGGAAGTCTAGTATTGACATAGGGGGCAAAAGGTGTAGTTTTGGGAGCTAAGGATTAACAATAACAATGTTCACAATTGTCATCAACTCGATGTTGATTGTCCTAAGTTGCTTAACTTGTATAAAATTGATGACCATGAAGAGCAAAACATTAAAAAAATGGCTTTGCTCAACAATAAGGGAAGAGAAAGTTTCAATAAAATTAGAGTAAAGTTCTAGCAATTGAGACTTGAGAAGACCAAGAATGTAACCGGTCACCGGTTAACCCCTAAAGGACCAAGGCATTTCTGGCTCCAAAACCACTGAAAACTGCCATTTCTGCTGCGATCACTCCCTAAACCAAAAAAAAACTTTTTTTTAGAATCTAACCGTAGGATCTTGTAGTTCACTTGTCTCAAATCATGTGGTAAAAATTTCATGAACTTTGACCATATGGATTGGAAGATATTAGCATTTGAAGTTGGAAAAAGAAGTTTTTTTTGAAGATACTTAGATTGCCCGAAAAACAAGATTGCTCATAACTTTCTCATTTCGAGTCCAAATAGAATGAATCAAAGCTTCAAATATAGACAAAAACATGATCTTTCAGAAAAAAAATTAAATATTAAAAAAATTCATTGTTTTTTTGTTTTTTTTTCTGCCCGGCAAACAGCTTTTGGGGCTTAGGGTGGCATAACTTTTGCTCCCAGGCACCAATTGGAAAAAAAAATATATTTTTAGAAAGCTACTAACATTCCCTATCTTCAAAAAATCTTCAATAAAGTTTCAAAAAATCAGGTCAAACTTTGAGGTCACACGAGTCTGCCCGAAATCCCGAAAGTCCCCCGAGGGGACTTTGGTCCTTAAGGGGTTAAGAAGAAACGGTCTATTTTTGTAGAAGATAGAAATCAATTGGGGGAACTCCAAAAAATTTCCGAACATTGAGCCACTTATCAAATGCTCTCATCATTATATATACATTTCCTAAATCGATATATAACAGGTGTTGAAGAAATAATACATCTACCAACAAAATCTTAATCCTTCATGTATGGTATCCATACGATGCATTCATTGGTGCGTTAAAATGTACTTTCTTTTGCTAATCAAAATGTATAATTATTTCATTAGTCTAATAATAGAAATTGGATGCAATAAAAAATTGGCAATTTTAGATGTTCTTACCTTACATTTGGCCTCAATAACTGGATTTGACCCTATGTTCAATGACATTCTAGAATATCTTGCACCCTTTAGAAAATTATTCTATCAAAAGTTTTGCATGAAAAAAATCTTGCAAAATCATTTTTCAGCATTTTATAAACTTTATTTTTCTCTCTCTCTATTTTTGGTAGAAAAGTATCAAAGTTCCTAACCAAATTTATTAGTTGACTTGTAATATGATTGTCTCTTGCCAAGCAATCAAATTATAGGGGATAAAAAGTACTCTCATTTATCGTATTAGTAAGAGTGCAAATTAATTTTACAACTACGAAAAATTATAGAAATTTGCGCAATACAATAAGTTTTGGATATGGACTAATGCAAATCTTGAGAAATAAGACAAAAAGTGTTCTGTTTTGGATGTGTATAATTTTATTTAGTTGGGTTGGATGTTTTTAAAAGTAAATTGAAAAAGGCAAAATATTTGTGAGTAGAGAATGAAGTGTTTGAATGCCAAACAATAAAACATAGTATCAAAGCTTGGTGCTAAAGGCCCATATGTCATTGAGCTCTAACATTGTTGTTAGGTACTCAATACCTCCTTTCTACTAGTGATTATGCCTTTGTCAAGGGCTAAATCAACAAGCATACATGCTATGAAGAAAATGAATAAGAATTTTTGTGAGTTTTAAATTCTTTAATTAATTTAAAAACAGAATAAAAATTTGGTAATTGACTCCATTGTGATTTAATACATGAAATGAACAAATTAACTATGCACCTTGATGACTTCCAAAGATACCTTAGGCTCATTGTAGAAAAATGTTATGGTTGCCACTTTTAGTGCCAAACAATGCATTCAACATTTTAATGCTAAAATTGTGATCACTAGTATATTTATTGCAAAGAATATATTGCCCCTAAGTGAGAACTTACTTGTGCTTTTCATACAAATTTGTGAATTTGTCTTCAAGTATGGATATGCACTAATATCCCTACTGTACATACCATATTCCTATTGTAAGGCATTCTACTCATTTTCTTTGTTTTTAAATTATTATAATGATTTAAGGCTATAATTTCCTTGAACAATATTAGATTTCTAAAAACTTTAGAAAAGTTGTCACTTTCCAATGATAAAATAATTTTGTATACTAATTTTTAAACAATTTTCAAATTGTTAAAAAGTACTATGATATGGAATACATCCTTGAAAAAAAGTATGTAGTTTAGTATAAATCCTATTTTTTGTGTGGATTTTAACCACATTAATGGCAAAAATTTATTTGAACTTTGCACATTTTAGCTTTTTTCTTTGTACAAAATATATTATTTACCTCAATTTGTTAAATAGGTGAAACAAAAAAATTGTCTTCTAATTCAACCACTAATAATGATGAATGGAAAGTTATTTGAATGAAATACCGCCTGAAGGTACTCTCTCACAAGGGAAAATTCTTAATTTACACCAAAGTTCTTAAAACTAAGACTATAATGTTTTTTTCCCCTGTTTTTAGAATAAAAAAGGGTGAAAGCTCCATGTTTAATTTCTAAGAGATGGAACGTCCATTGGGAGTATTATGAATGTTTTTCAAAATCTTATTGTGATAGCTACATGATATTGGTGAAGTACGTCTACATATGTTGAAAGAAATAAGGCTGTTTAATTTTCAAGGATGTGAAAAATATATCACTTGGTGCTTCATAATTTTTGTACAAATTCTAAATCAATTCTGGTAGGAATGATTGGAAAGAAAAGAAAAAATTACAAATTAAAGATATAGTATAATGGCTAGATTCATCTTATGCTATATTTTTGTTTTGCATATAAAACTTTTGATCTATATTTCTTTCTCAGATAGACACTAGGTACTTTTAAGGATAAAACATAAGAAGGGGTAGAGTCCATTTACTTCATTATCTGTGAATTTTAGCCCCATCCTTTCTAACTTATCTTGTGCACTTCATTCATCATATTTTCCATTGACTTCTGTCATTTGTCTATGCTACTTTCTTCCTAAGCACTCTAAAGTTCATACTCTACATGATGAACAATGTGTTTAAGGACAATGTTTTGAAAAAAAGACTGATGATATACATACAGTAGAACCTCTCTAACCCAATACTCTCTAAGTCAATAAAGCGTTGTCAGGAAATATTGATTGCCGGTCCCAACTTAACAATATGAACCACATACAAACATGATGACCCTCCCTAATGTAATAACCTCTTTAACTCAATGTGTCACACCAGTCCCAACTCTATCGACTTAGAGAGGTTCTTCTGTAACATGCCATAGACGTAATTAGCCCCATGATTAGGCAACATCCTTGAACCTCTAAAGGAAAATAAGCTCATGTGGAGCTCTTTGAAGACTCGAGTAGGTTCATATAAAACTATCTTTGAGAAGATGAAAGTGATTTTTTACCAAAGATGTCCGCTTATATTTGTTTTGTGAAAATATAATTTTTTTCCAATCAAATACCCGGATCAAAAGCTATGGGGCTCAAAAGTTTAGGGGCAGCTTGGATAGCATGCTAATAGAGAGGGCAAGCAATTAGGCAAGCTATGAATATTATTTCATTCATTTTAAACACTGGAATCTTGCAATCTATGAAGCTAAATAAAATGAATTTTTTTCACGCATTTTCATAGTTATATAGAAAAATAACGTATAACTGAAATTATAAAAAATGATTTTTTCCAATTTTCATTCAATGCTCTAAAAATGGCAATTTTAGAACAATTTTAAAACCCAAAGTACAAATTTTAGTGAAAATTCATGTATTTTTTCTTCCATTTTCTTTTCCTTGCACTTGATTTTGAAAAGGAAATATTTGAGTTGACCATTGGGATTCTGGTTCATCTAAATATGAATTTTTCAAAAAACTTGAAATCTTGCTCATGTAGGGTTTTTTTTTGGACATCCTCTTAATGGTTTGGAATATGTTAGACACCTCCACTATCTTTGAAAATTGGCATGCAAGTTACTAATATAACTACCTATTCAATGGTTCAAGTTTTCAAGCTTCGCTAGTGCTTCTTTCTCTATAAAGATGAGTCAAACTATGTTGACCATGTTGTGAAAGGCCCAAATTTTCTTTAATTTCTTCTAACTTCAAATGTTATAATGTTATAATCTATGTGGTCAAATGATCTAAAATTGTTCTTTCACTCAAAATAAAAACCAGTTTGAACTTATTTTCCTTTAACCCCTTAAAGACCATGAGTGCAGATTTTGAACAATGAATGAACGGAAACACGTTCTAAACTCACTGAAATGCGTTTTTCATCCATCAATTTTTTTTTAAGATTCTTATATTAGTTTTTAACATTTGTATGGTTCAAACTATGAAGATTTTGCTTTGCAAATATTCTATAATTCAAAAGGTATTGGGAGGTCTAGCCTCCAAAAGTAACTTTTTCAATTCAAAAAATGACCCTTCAAAAATGACTTGAATCAAAAAATCAAATAAAAATCTTCAAAAATCACTGTAATTAGAACTCAATATTTTGAACTTATAGGAAAAAAATCTCTTAAAAAACATAAATATTCAATCTACAATTGATTTTAGAAGGAATTTCCAATTTTTGGCTTCAAATTTTATTGAAAAATATTGGTATGTATTTTTGTTGATCTAACCGTATGGATGTGATCTATAAATATCATTTTACAACTATTGTTTGAAAGTCATCATCAAAATATTTTTCTAAGTTGTATTTTATAATAGATCTTCACAATTTTGGAAATCTGGACACCCCTCCGGTTCCTTAGGGGTTAAATTCTATAGAAGTCTATTATACTTAGATAGCACGTTTGGCTTAAATTATTATTTTTTAAATTGTTGAATTTTTTGCTAATTTTAGGACCAAACAATCAAATCTACAAATAAATGTCAAGATGGTTTGTTGAAAACCCCAAAAATCCATTGAGTCAAATACCAATCCATCATTTGGCCATCTACCATCACAAAAAAATTTGATGGCAAAATAAAGGAATTACTTTATTGACATTTAGTAAAGATGGAGGGCACAGAGGTCGTCTTTATAATGAAATTCATTGTCCATCGTGAAATCTCAAAAGGTAAGGAATAATTTGAAGATGAAAGTTTGACTATCTGGGTTTTTTGAAATAACACCTGCTACAAGCCTTCACAACATTGACAAAATTATGGAAGGATAAAGTCTAAGAGATTCAAACCTATTAAAGTTGGTAAATTTCATTTTGGCATAGTAGAATAACTTCTTCCAAAAAACTTTGAATTTAGAAAAGTTGGAAAATCAAGCTAATTTTCATCTCCAGAAATATATTTGTGATTTTGAGCCTACAAAAAAATATAATGAACAAAATTTAGAAAAGATATTTCAAAATATTAAAAAAAAATGTCCCATCCAACCCCTCTCTGAACTTTGTCTTTTGATTGGGAGTTTGAAATTAAATCTCAAATAGGTTTTTGGAGATGAAAATCAACTTGATTTTCCACATTAACTTAGTCCAAAGTCTTAAATTTTTTTTATTCTACTATGCCTAGATGAGGTCTGAAATTCTATTGTGAACACAATTATTGCTTTTGACTTGACCATGAGCGGAAGAATTCTTACCAATCCTAGTTTACATATCCCACATAGGTTGTTTTACCTCCTACCATCCCACTTGTATATACAACTTGTCTTCTCATTTCTCTACACATATTAGGTGGCTTTTGAACCTACTTGAAAGACGTACGCATAAGGTGAGTAGCTATATTAGGGTAAAAAATCTAAATCACTTGAGCAGTAGCATGCTAAATTAGACGGATCCCAAAGTATCATCTATTATAGGTTAGCTGCCAAATACTTTTTGTTTTTATAAATTTAATATGACATTTTTAAAATTATATTTTATAGTATCAAAGTTTATTTTGAGACTTTAATTAAATATTCAACTCCAAAGTGCCAAACTTGCTATCAAAGTATGATAGTGCAAATTTATTCAATTGAAAGTTTGAAAAATACTTATATATTTCAATTATGCTGAAAATGGTAATTTGGGACACTTTTGTGAAAAATAGTCAAAAAACTTTAAGTGCTAAAAACATGCTAGAATTAGAGCAAAAATCCTCAAACTCAAAAAATCCTCCATTCACACTTAGTCTCTCAAGTTCAAGAAATTAGGTCAAACATAAAGGCTTGCTAAATTATTTGCATGCATGTTGTGAATTGGAGAATCGAACTTGGTGGAATTTTATTGCTATAGATAAATCACCGAGGCGGAGGGAACTTTGAAAGTAAATAAGCCGATGAGGAGGGCAAAGCTCGACAAGAAATGCTTGTTTATTTTCAAAATTTCCAACAATGAGGAGATTGCACGAAGTAAATGCCCGTTTAGAAACGGATGAAATATGTGATCGATGAATGAAAAATCCATAATCACCAATTATATGGATTTTACGCACCAAGAGAAAATTACGGGAAATAATCCTCCCACAAAATGAACGAGACATTTCTTGGCAGGGGTTTACATTTAACACCACCATACTAGGCATAGCACCAATAGTAGGGAGCTTAAGCGCATGAGAATCATCACTCTTTATCAAGTTGTTTGCATCACACAGACAAATCTGAATGGGAATTATTTTGGCAAGATCTAATTCAAAGGTGAAGTCTAGTCTTTGTAGTTTGATCCGTATGACTAGAAGTAGGAAGCTATTCCCTAACTAAAAGAAGCTCCATTCTTTAATTATTCCATTAAGTATGGATACCACATTGCGCTTGCAATGAGGGCACCATTACTCGGCTCCTACTCTTGCAAGCTAGAGTTCATCTCACCTTGGACAAAATAATGACCTTGATCCAACTCATATGGGAAGTCAACAAGCATGCTAAGCTCCAAGTATTTCTATGGCAAATTAACTTGGAAAGGTTGCCCACACCTAGCATATGTAGTGTCATTGGGCTCTCATCTAGATGCAAAGGCTACCCAGATGATACCAAGGAAACGCTCAAACATTGCCTTCATGGTTGCTTGCATGTTAAGAAAATGTAGAAAATCTTTGCCTATGTAAGAATTCAACTTGAAATCCCTCCGCAGTTTTCACAAAGAGAAAATAAAGAAAAAATTTCACTAGTATTTTTCTTCATAACCACGAGAACGATGACACCTACCTTCTCTATACTCACACTCCCTAATGTAGCTTGGAATGTTCTTAGGGCTGTTATTTTTGGTAGATTTGGTGTGCTAGATGTTGCTTATATTTTTCAGGTGAAACTACCAATCCATTAGGAATTGCCTCCTTGCTTAGAAAAATATTATTTATATTGGTGTGGCTAGGAAAAAATACATTTTTAGATACATACTATATAGACAAATATAGTGAAGACCGGCGTGCCATTTATTAAGATTGAGTTTAGCAATATTTGGTGTACAAACAATGTATTCTATTCTTCGGCACGCTTTATACCTCTAGATGGAACCTTTCTCCTCTCACTTTCAATTCAACAATCTTCACTTAAAAATCAAATTGAGTTTATATTTTTTCTTTTAAATCCTCCTATCTATTTCAAAAAAAGAAAAAAAGAACTAACAAAGTAGATATATCCATTCCCATCTTTGCATCCAATTTTGTCCTCATATATTAATGGATTACATTCTAGGAAAAAAAATTGCACTACTGGTACATGAGGAAGGAACTCTTTAGTGGATAAGAATAGGTATGTCTACCTTATTAAACTTATGAGAAAAAGCCAACTAATAAAGCTAGAATGGCAAGTATTGCTTGTTAAGTTCTATTGCCAAACAACTAAATTCATATTTTTAATCCCTAAAGGACCAAAGCCTTTTTTCTGCCAAAAAACACTAAAAACTGCCATTTCTATAGCAAAGAGTTAAGAGAAATTTAAATTGTTTTATTTTTCACATCTAACCATAGGATCTTACACCTAACTAGTATGAAAAAGTGTGGAAAAAATTTCAGAATTTTTGACCGCACAGATTGCAAGATATTTGCGTTTAAAGTAGAAAAAACAAGTTTTTCAGCACATTATGGGACTAGATTTTTTGACTTTGAACATTTTTAACTTAAATTTTTTGCACTACAGAGTTTTGAGCTTTAAATCTTGATAGTGGAGAATTGAATTGAGAGTCTAGGGGAGAAAAAAAAATTCAAAAAAACTTAAATATCATTCTTAAAAAAATTGTTAAGCAAAAGTAGATACAAGCTTGTACTTAAGATGGAAGGAAAATTTAAAATATTCATATATTTTAGATGGAATTAGAATGCACTAATTCCAATGGTGAGATTGTTCTAGCTAGCAAGTAAACTAAACCATGCAAATTTTTTTTGGATAAATTTGCAAAATTACATTCAGAAATGAATCCTACAAGTTATTTTTTTCAAGAAGATGCTCTAATTGCCCGAAAAACAAGAATGTTCACAACTTTCTCATAACAAATCCAAATGAAATGAATAAAAGCTTTCCAGATAGACAAAAATATAATCTGTGAGAAAAAAAATTCAAAATTCAAATTTCAATTTTTTTTTTGCTAACCGGGTTGCCTCCCATCCCCTATTTTGAGCTTATTTGGTCATAACTGTTGTTCCCGGGCATCGATTGTGAAAAAAATAATATTCCCATGAAGCTAATCAGCTTTTCTACCTCCAAAAAAAGTTTCAAAAAATCAGAAGAAAAATTATGTCCGTAGGTACCTGGATTTGTCCCCCGAAGGGACAACGGTCCTTTAGGGGTTAAAGGTTATGATTCCAAAGTACAATGAAAGGATAAACTAATGTATTTGTTGATTAGACATGAAGTGATTTTCTACATGACCACTGTGCCCTTGCATGCCCTTGCCAGTACACTCATATAAAGTCTTCTCCATATATTGAACATCCTAATTCTCAAAATAATTAATCACCAAGACAAAAGCGGTTGTATTCTCTCCTATTTTTGCACTACTCCAATCATATTGGCTTTGCTGCCTTACTTTACAAAAATTCTACAAAGGCAATGATGTTGTAGAAACCTTGACCATTAACCTTAGAGAACATCATCTTTCTAAAGCAAACTACAAATACGCACACTCTAGCTCCTTCAAATCACACAAAGACCATTGGCCCTCCTCTTATCAAATATATATTATTCATTGTAGGAGCTAAACAATTAGTAGATATTGATGCAAGATCAACAATTTAACTCCTAAAGGACCATTGTCCGTTCGGGGGACAAATGGGACTTGGGGCAGGTACCTACGGGCTGAAATTTTCTCCTAATTTTTTGAAACTTTTTGTGAACATGAAGAATTGAGAGAGGTACGTGGCAGAAAAAAAAAATTGAAATCGGACCTTTGAGCGAGAAGTTATGCCATTTCTTGGAATGCGTGGGGACAAGAGGCAGCAAAAAAAATTTGCAAAATTTTTAATTTTTTTTTTAATTTTTTTTTTCTCATAGATTATATTTTTGTCTATCTAGAAAGCTTTGATTCATCTCATTTGGATTCGTTATGAGGAAGTTATGGACATTCTTGTTTTTTGGGCAATTAGAGCATCTTCTTGAAAAAAAACACTTGTAGGATGCATTTCAAAATGCAATTTTTGTAATTTTTCAATTTTTTTTTTTGGAATGGTTTAGTTTACTTGCTAGAACAATCTCACCATTGGGATTAGTGCATTTTAATTCCATCTAAAATATATGAATATTTTAGATTTTCCTTCTATCTTGTACCTACTTCTACTTAACAATTTTTTTAAGAATGATAATTAAGTTTTTTTGAATTTTTTTTCTCGTAGACTCTCAACTCAATTCTCCACTATAAAGATTTAAAGCTCAAAACGCTGTAGTGCAAAAATTTTAAGTTAAAAATGTTTAAAGTCAAAAAATCTGGTCCCACAATGTGCTGAAAAACTTGTTTTTTCCACTTTAAACGCAGATATCTTGCAATCTGTGCGGTCAAAAATTCTGAAATTTTTTCCACACATTCTCATACCAATTAGGTGTAAGATCCTACAGTTAGATGTGAAAAAAAACAATTAAATTTTTTTTTTACTCTTTGCTATAGAAATGGCAGTTTTGAGTGTTTTTTGGCAGAAAATAGGCCTCGGAACTTTAGGGGTTAAATTGAATTCTTCATTCATTACATAATTGCTTCAAGAAAGTTGATTTTAAAATATATTTATGTTTTTTCAAGGATATCTATCTGTAGGTCAAAAATTGAATAGTATTTCCTCTGTCCTAAAATGATTGTCAAGTTTGACAAAATACTCCAAATTAAGGCTGAAAATAGTATTTAAAAACCCGTTTTGTTTTGTGAATAGAATTTAATGCACTCCTATTATCCAAGAAACTTTGAGTTTCAAAGCTATTTTCTAAGTCTAGTTTAAGAGGACTAAAAAGTGAAAATTTGGGGGCATTTTCAAGGAGCACTAGTGGGCATTTAATTGTTTAAAGTAAAGTTGTCATTTGTGGGTAGTTTATATAGGACTAAGACCACGTATAGACTTATGTTCTACCTCCTATAGCTTCATCTCCTTTAATCAAGCAACACTCAAAGAGATGCAAAAAAGAAGAACAAATAGTGTTGATAGACCCCTTCAATCATTTCATTTGTCTTTTGATTGATGATCGCATGAATGGAGCGGGAATTAGTATTTGGAGTTGTTTTGGTAGACCCAAATAGCAATTGAAAGCCAAATTTGATTGATTTGTAATGTCACAAAGTGCAATAGGAAGATCTTTCAGGGACAAAAAATTAAAGCCAACAAGAAGACCATCTTTTTAAGAATAAATGGTGTGCATTAAAAGAAAAAAGAAAGACAATACCTAGTCCAAGTCATGCAAATGATAAAGCCTGGGTGGCACGCTAAGTGACAATCATCCCTTGGGGATAGGAAGACCATTTTGCGATGAAGGGAGTATTTGATTATGAATTTATAAAGGAATGAATTGGCCATTATATTTATATTTATATGTACACACAACAGTATTGTATTTTTCAATAAACCAAATTGAAAATCTACAAAATTTTATTTTAATTTTTGAAAAAATATTTATTTGATTTAATTTTATATATTAAAAATACAAGTGATCTTTTTCACAAACTTTAAGATATATAGATTGCTAAAGTGAATGACATTAGGTGCATTTATACATCCACTTTACAACTACATCAAAATGATCATATAGTGTAGGGTACAATATTCACATAATACTTTACAATTATTCATTTTAAAAAATAATGTGGTTTATGCAATTGCAAAATGGATGGAAGATTGTTTAATTAGATAATAAATATCTTCAAGTGAATGAGTGTATCCTTGCATTCATGCATTTTCAATAAATGGTGATTTAAGTGCAAGTGATTTTGTTGGTTGCACATGCATGTGATCATCATTTCAACAATTGTTGATTTATATTCCTATCCTTCTTCCACCTATTAATTCTAAGGTTTCAAAACCTCTAGTGATTAGTTTTGTAACCTTGAAAGCAGGTTTAGTGAATTTTCAGCCATTGATAAATGTAAAATATTTGACCTATGGTAAGAGACTATTTGTGCCCTGTGACTATTTGCACCACTTCATGACTACTACGTATTAGTGGAAGACATTTGAAAGTTGAAAATATAGACTATTGAGACATAGTAGCACAAATAGGAAGGGTGTTTGAATTGTGGTGTAAATTGGGTCTCCTACCTTATTTCTTTTTATTTGTCGGTACAATTAGCCAAGTTGTAATAAAATCATCCACTGGGCTTGATTAATTTGAAAACTAATATGTCGGAGATTAACCTTTTAATTCCTTGTCATTTTTTAAATATTATAATCAAGAAAAGTCCATTGAGTTGAGTGTATTGTTTATTTCACCTTTTGCCTTTTGAAAAGTGACAGTGGATTCATAAAAACCAAAGAGTGAACAAACAATTAGTCTAGTTCATGAGGCTTAGTGAATATGAAAATGAAACTCAGAGTCATATTCCACTCAGATCAGTGAAAGCTAGGTTTATTTCATTTTCACATATGACTATATGACAAGCTTCCAATCTGAACCCTTATAGGACATTGCAAGCCCCATTGCATTTTGAAAGTCATAATCTAAAGTTTCACAAAGTTTTTTTATTAAGAAAATGTACCTCCTTTTGCTTTGGCACTTTCCATTTGCCACGTTGGCACTTGACTCTTAGCCTCCCCCCATGCTCAACCATCCGCTTGAATCGACCATTGTATTTTCTTTTGTTTTTTCTCTTTTTAATTGACACCATTTTTTACCAAAAAGAAAGGAAAGAAAATGTAGCTTCAATGATCTACTTAATACTCCATATTCATTTTTTCAAAACTGTTATAATTATAAATTTTTTGGCACTTAAAAAAAATAAAAAATAAAAAAATAAATTTTTTTTGTGATGCTTTGAAGATAGCACCTTTAGCTCAAAATATACCACTTTTAAACTTTTATGGAATTTCTCTTCACGTGAGCTCAAGGAATACATCAATTACACCATGATGCTTGTCACTATTATTTCTATATATTTTTTTTAAATCATATTATTTTAAGCATTTTTGTAATTACTCTGATGTTTATAAAGAAATTTCTTTAAGAAATCATATGAAATGCAATTTGATTTTTTTAATTATGAAAAAATGAGATTAAATTTCATACATACATTACCACATGTGAAAAATACCAAATTTTTGAAGCATGTGTTCTAATGTAAGAAATTTAATGAAGTTTGACCAAGTCCTTACATGAAATGTCCTTTTACGGGTTAAGTTAAAATTGGGTTCAGTCTTTCTCCTGTGTTTTTTAATGCAATGGTCACCTTCTCTTTGGAAAATAAAAATAAGAATTGGGTTCAGTAAGTTCACTTGGCCTGCCTACCAGGCTTAACCGACCTCGTGAGCAGGATTGACTGGTTTTTTTTTCTGGCTTTTGCCTTTTAATTGTCACCTTCTTTCCTTAAAAAAAAAAAAGTTCACTTGACTCCCATGATTCCAAACACAAGTGCAAATGGGGCTTTTTAGGTTGTATTCATTCAATAAATTTTGAGCTGACACTGACCATGAACATGGCCCCAACCTCCAAGAAGGCTTTCATACTGTATCTTCCACCATGGATAAATTTTGACTTGCTCCGTAAAAGACTTAAACTCTTGACTCAAATTCTTGGAATATGTGATCTTTCACTGGCAGCTGAACCCGGAAATATTTCATATAACTTCATGCATTTGATGTGTAGCATTTATAGTTGTATTCTGACTGAGCAGGTCACTGAGAGCTTCAACTGGACTCTGGATTTCCTAATTAATAGGGCTGAGAGTAAGTCATCCGTCTTCACAAGGACCTACTGTAGTTACTAAGATAACACCCCCATGGCCAGGGTAAACTGACCCCCTTGCTCAGCCTCAAAGGAAAACCCTGAAATTTTTTATTTGGTATAGAACATACCCTAGAGATGGCTCAAAATAGAGGGCTTTTTTTCACATGCACCCATGGAATGATTTGGGAGGCCGAGCGAGGGGGCCAGTTCACCCTGACCACCCCACCTAGTTATTTTTATGAAAGCACAGTCACTTTTCAACTTCAAAGATAAAGACAAAACCTGACTATAGTTTTCTCTTCACCAAGCAGTGCCCTACCATTTTTGTTTTGAAAATTTTGAAATTTAACAAATGAATTTCATTGGATGCCGGACCAGTTCTACATGGAAGCAAGCTTAGCTTAAGATAACCAGGAACCTTCTGACCCTTGTTCATCTTCTTCCATATGCATGAAAATGTGCGAGATACTGCGACCTGCAGATTCTTAAGAAGACTCCTTATGACCAATCTCAGTTCGACCGTCAACTGAATACACTCATTAATTAGGCTGCCCAGAATTGCAAGAGTATGGTACACTTATTGGTGACCTAATTATGGAATTAATGTTAACTTAACTGAGCGTAATGACAGTAAAAAGTAAGTTTGAGGGCATCACTGGAGACAACTCATAATGAACACTCCGTCAACCCAGTGAATCATAACTTATGGTAAGTTCCAGTGACAGTGCTACTACTGTATGGAGAGTGCAACCGCCACTTTGCAGTAAACAATCAAATGAAATGAGGTGTTTGCAGTTGAGGACGGGTGGATTCTATGCTTAACTTATCATTACCAAATGCCTGTGTGAAGTGTGAACAGTTGGAAGCTTTTGTTGGCATGAAGTTAGTTGGTCTTGTTGCTACAGTTGCTGGAGAAAATGGTCAGAACTTGATACAGTGCAGTCAACCAGTGTTGGACTGAGTGGTCTGGTATTCAACCAACTACTTGTCTTTGTTTTTTACCTCTCTGCATTGGAACTCGTTTCTTTTGTTTTAAAACAAAAACAAAAAACGAACTACTTGTAGCGATAACTTATACTCCGTACATGATTTAGCCTAGAGTTGATAACCCACCTTAAACGTATGTGGCATGGCAAGTCATGGATAACAAAGGAGTGCACTCAGGTAAACGAAAGGTGGGTAAGGTATTGTTGATCTTTTAACCCCTAAAGAACCGAGGCTTTTTTTCTGCCAAAAAACACTGAAAACTGCCATTTCTATAGCAAAGAGTTATAAAAAATTAAAATTAAAATTAAAATTCCCACATCTAACCACAGGATCTTACACCTAACTAGTATGAAAAATTGTGGGAAAAATTTCAGAATTTTTGACCGCATAGATTGCAAGATATTTGCGTTTAAAGTGGAAAAAACAAGTTTTACAGCACATTCCGGGACTAGATTTTTTGACTTTGAACATTTTTAACCTAAATTTTTTGCACTACAGAGTTTTGAGCTTTAAATCTTTATAGTGAAGAACTGAGATGAGAGTCTTAGAAAAAAAAATTCAAGAAAACTTAATTATCATTCTTAAAATAATTGTTAAGTAGAAGTAGGTACAAGATAGAAGGAAAATCTAAAATATTCATATATTTTAGATGAAATTAAAATGAACTAATCCCAATGGTAAGATTGTTCTAGAAGGTAAACTAAACCATGCAAAAAAAAAGAATTGAAATATTTAAAAAAATTGCATTCAAAAATGAATCCTACAAGTTATTTTTTTCAAGAAGATGCTCTAACTGCCCGAAAAACAAGGATGCCCATAACTTTCTCATAACAAATCCAAATGAAATTAATCAAAGCTTTCCAGATAGACAAAAATATAATCTATGAGAAAAAAATATTAATTTATTTTTTCAAATTTTTGCAATTTTCTTTTGTTGCCCGGGCTGCCCCCCGTCCCTTGTTTTGAACTTATTTGGTCACAACTGTTGTTCCCGGGCACCGATTGTGAAAAAAATTATATTCCCATGAAGCTGATCAACTTTTCTACTTCCAAAAAAAGTTTCAAAAAATCAGGAAAAAATTTCAGCCCATAGGTACCTGCTTGAAAATGCAGTTGTCATCCGAAGGGACAACGGTCCTTTAGGGGTTAAGGGATTTTCGAGCAGATCATGAGCAGTTAAAGGTACCGCAAATTTTTTCCATGTAGAAAGATAGGGGATATGGGGATTGCAAATTTTTCATAATTATATTTCCAAAATTGAGATTATTGTGAATTTTGGGACCCCAAAAGTGCATTTCACTAGAAGCCACTCTCTAGAGTCTTCCAATTCCATTCATTCAAGAACTACTTCCTACTCACGACTTCCTACTTCTTGCTCACTACTTCAAGACATGTGTCATGACCTTATTTGTTCCAACCTCAAAAAGGGGAAAAGAACGCATTCCAAGCATCGATTGAATATCTGTGCCAACCTTGGTTGGAAATAACTGTACCCTACAAGTTGGGTATGGATCGAGGTCAACAATGGGTACCTCTACCTTACCCTCAAAATTGCTACTTGTTACTATTATTAGTACAATGAAAGGAGGTTCCAATGCACCCAAGAATGTGACTTTTGAATACCATCTGCCAAAGTTACGAAGGAACAAAGTTTGGTTCTAAAACAGTTTCTTCCACATAGGTACATAATTGATTTTGGAGATGTACACAATGTGAAGATGGTGGTTTAGGGTACGTGGCACATTTGGGGTGCCCACCTTTATTCTTAATTCTGCAGTTTGGCTACACACAATACATACAAATGTATTTCTAAAAACTTGAGCATTAAAAAATTTAGAAATTAGTGTGACATACAAATTCCATCCTACACTGATGAACTCTACTCATCATTTTAGATGTGATTTTTTGAGTGCATGTGTGCGACAATATTTGAATTGTTCAATAGTTGGTGACTATGATGAAAATCAATGTATGCTGATACACATGCACACATATAGATATAGAGATATACATACATACATACATACATATGCATGCAACTTTAGAAACATTCGAAGGTTACTTGGCACTATATATGTGAAAATGGCTTTTAACCCTTTAGTGACCGGTCGACCACTTTTGGGTCGATTTTTGGACTCTCAGTCTAATATTGTTCAAAATAAATTAGATCACAAAAATCTCAAAGAGGAACGCAATTAGAATGTCTTTGTACGCTTCAAACAAAACCAATTTCAAGAGAATTGGAGCATTGATGAATTAGCTATGAGGTTGCAAACTCAAATGGTCTGGACCTTTAAATGGGAAGTGTTCACCAAAAATACAAAAAAATATCAACCAAATTGTGAGATTTTTTTGTAACTTGATGTCTTGACAAGGTATAAGTATTGCTTTATAATCTCATGAATGTCCAAAGTAAACTTATGCATTGATATTTATGTAGCGCAAATTCTAAAAGGTCATTCAAGTCATTGATTTTTGAAAATTAAGGAAAGCAACTCAAACTCCAACAAGGCTCGAGAAGCAAACATGATTTAGAGGTACATTTCACTTTCTTCAATGTACCAAATCTGCACATTTTAGAAGGGTATTCATTTTGATGACCACAAATGACCATTTTTTGTGAACTTCAAAAAATTGTAACTAATTTTACAAAGCTTGAAAAAATATGAAACGACTTGGATTAGATGCCTATTCTACTTGTCTTTTGAAGAAAATTTACTAAAAAGTATTTAAAGATGTTTCACCTCCACAAAATTCAATTTTAGCCCTTAAAAGGTTGATTTATGGACCTCCTACTTTATTTATAGCAATTTGTACCGTTGGATGAGTTTGATTTTTTGTTAGGTTGAAGAATCTCCCTTATAGAAACACTTTGTATGGTTTGATCTAAGACTACATCTTTAGAGTGGCCACAAAATTCATTTTCTTGAAAAACTACACTTGCCCCTCAAATCAACCACGGTCACTAAAGGGTTAACCCCTAAAGGACCATTGTCCCTTCAGATGACAAATGTGTTTTCGGGCAAGTACCTACGGGCTGAAATTTTGTCCTGATTTTTTGAAACTTTTTTTGAAGTTAGAAAAGCTGATTAGCTTCGTGGGGATATAATGTTTTTTACAAACGGTGCCCGGGAACAATAGTTATGACCAAATAAGCTCAAAACAGGGGACGGGTGGCAGTCCAGGCAGCCAAAAACAAATTGCAAAAATTTGATTTTTTTTTTTTAAATATTTTTTTTCTCATAGATTATATTTTTGTCTATCCGGAAAGCTTTGATTCATTTCATTTGGGTATGTTATGAGAAAGTTTTGGACATTCTTGTTTTTTGGGCAGTTAGAGCATCTTTTTGAAAAAAATAACTTGTAGGATTCATTTTTGAATGCAATTTTTCAAATTTTTCAAAATTTTACTTGCTAGAACAATCTCATCATTGGAATTAGTGCATTTTAATTCCATCTAAAATATATGAATATTTTAGATTTTCCTTCTATCTTGTACATGTTTCTACTTAACAATTTTTTTAAGAATGATAATTAATTTTTTTTGAATTTTTTTTTCCTACACTCTCAACTCAATTCTCTACTATAGAGATTTAAAGTTCAAAACTCTGTAGTGCAAAATATTTAAGTTAAAAATGTTTGAAGTCAAAAAATCTAGTCCCACAATGTGCTAAAGAACTTATTTTTTTCACTTTAAACACAGATATCTTGCAATTTATGTGGTCAAAAATTTGAAATTTTTTCCACACATTCTCATACCAGTGAGGTGTACAATCCTATAGTTAGATGTGGAAAAAAAAATTTAGTTTTTTTTACTTTTTGCTATAGAAATGACAGTTTTGAGTGTTTTTGGCAGAAAAAAGGCCTTGGTCTTTTAGGGGTTAAAGTGCAATTTTGTATATATTTACAATGTTATATGTGAAAATTGTCCAATCATGATAAATTTGGTGGTTTGTCATAGAATGTTCAAAATTGTGTTTAGTGACACTTGGTGCTTAACCCCAAAAGGACTAGTCTATTATTTTAAAAAAGATAGCAATTTTGGGCAGGTACCTGTGACTATAAATTTGCATACTTTAGGCTAAAATTTTAATAGAAGGTGGGGATGAGCAATATCTTTTATAGGCACTAAATTTCATGACATTTGGAAATATGAATAAAAAATTATGACCTAATATGTTGTTTGTTTATCAACTCCGGTAGTCTGGGCAGATAAAAAAATATCACATTTTTCAAAAACAAAAATTTAAAATTGGTTTTCTAGAATTATATATGCCTGGAAAGCTTTGAATCATTTCATTTCAATCAATGAGTCAGAAGTTATTAGGAGTTTTAGATTGTGGGCAATCATGGATTCTCCATTCTAAAATAAACTTTGAAGTCCTTTATTTCACCCAATTTTCAATATTTTTAGAAAAAATAAAATCATCATAAAAATAAAATGTAAATTGTTTATAAGAACATTACAACCATTAATATTGACATTTTTCAATTCCATAATTAAATTCTTATGACAATTTTGTATTTTGAATCACTCTCTACTTCTTTCAACTTACTATTTTTTTCCTATATGTTGTACAATTCCAAATGATTTGAATTTTTTTAAACATGCAACCAACTTGTTTAGGAAAAAGAATCCAAAGAAGCACCACCACTTTGGACATTTTTTCATACAATGCGACCTTGTGAAGTGTAGCTGCCCTATTTTTCCCATGGATAAAAAAAAGGATTTCTGCCAATTCAAATGCTAATATCTTCCGATTCGCACAGTGGAAAATTCTGAATTTTTTTCTACATCTTCTCAAATTAGCATAATACAAGGTCCTATGGTTACACATGTCCAAAAATGTTTTTTTTTCTAAAATTTGATACTTGTACTAGAAATAACAGTTTTGGAGCTTTTTTTTTGGTAAAAACATAGTTCAAGGGTTAAACTGTCCCCACACTTAATTGTGATTTGTCAATTGTTTTTTTTTCTAAATTTTGGTTTTAAACCCAAAGTAGTTCTTTTAAGAGTGTGTTTTAGTGTGCCCTAGGGAGTTCCACTTTGAAAATTCATAGAAATCATATGCCTTATCCAATTTGTTTGTTTTTCAATTGCTAATACTGCAAAAACATTTTTCTAGAAAAAAGTGTCTCCAACTAAGCTCATGCTGAATTGCTTATTTTGACAGTTTTAGGTATTTCCGCCTGTTATCTGCACTAGGATAATGACCAACAATTGGACCCTCTCCTTGTAATTAATTGTTGAACCACAGATTGTGGATAATCCCATACCTTCAGTGGGGCCTTGCACATATGAAATCTATGCATCACTATTTCATACACATAATCATCGTTGTAACAGTTGAACAATGACCTTGCTAAGGTAGGAGGTCCATAAAGCAACCATCTCAGCGCTGAAACTGAATTCTGGGGAGGTAAAACATCTTGAAATATTTTTCAGGTAATTTTTTCTTGAAAGACAAGTGGAATTGACATCTATCCCAAGTTGTTTCATATTTTTTGGACCTTTGTGGAATTAGTTACAAATTTTTGAAGTTGGAAAAAAGTGGTCATTTGTGGTCATCAAAAGCAACCACCTCCTGAAATGTACATAGTTGATACATTTGAAGAAAGCAAAATGTATCTCTTAATCATGTTCGCTTTTTCTTTTTTCTTTTTTTTTTAAACACATGGACAATTTCCATTGATAGAGGAAACAGTACAATGAACCAAGGGAGCAAGTCCCCGGCAAAAAAAAATTCAATTTTCAGACAACTAAGACCGACCAACCACCAACCACGTAACAGCACCCTACAAAGAGATCGGAACCAAGCAGGGGCTAATCAGAGGGCAGGCCGTCAGTCAAAACTCCCCCTCTTAGGGAGCTCAAATCTCCATTGCATCATCATATGAGTCCGCACTCCAAAGAAGCTTGTTTGTAACCAAATGGTATCAAAACGCCTAAGGAACACTGCCATCTTATCAGGGTAAGCTTAGAGTTCGCAAAGTTTCTTACTGTCTTGAGCCAAGAAACACGAGCATGGTCAGTAAGGGCTTCCCAAAGAACCTGTTCTAACTCATCTTCGCTTTTAATGCCTGGTCAGAGTTTGAGCCTCCTACCTTAACCCATTAAGGACTGGTCGACCATTTTGTGGTCGATTTGGGTCCTTTTTGGTTTGTAGAGAGAGCATGTCAACGAATTTGATGACGTGGCAAAGGGGACGGGTCTGGGGAATTGGGAAGTGAAGAGTTTAGGACAATAACTAGGCCAATCTGAGGTGGCATGTGTCCAGAGGGTTGAAAAAATCAAGACAACAGGGGCTGAAATTACACCAAGATTTGCTAAAAATTCCTACTTCACAATGCACCTTCACCAAAAAATTGAATGCTAAACCCTATATCATGTGCAACACTTCCATCCGTACGGTTAGATCTCCGATAGGCACTTGCATTCAAAAGTTTTAAAATTGCTCCCAATTGGCCATACAAAGGATTGCCCACCCCCCAAATCAACCACGGTCCTTAATGGGTTAAGTTAGCAAGTGCACTTCAAGAGTTGACGCATGAGCAATGTGCCAGATGTTCCACACAAAGGCCACTTGTTTTTGTGGTCTCATCGATTTTGGGACATGCAAAAAATGGACAGTGAACAATACTTTGACTATGCACTGAAAAGTGGCAGGCAAGTTTTGTCCCTGCCTCTCCCAACTAATAAAACCCTCAACCGTCTGATTTGTGTAGAAAAAATCCGCCCTTTCCAATGCCATTGATTCAATATACCCAAATAAAACAGTGGCAAAAATATGAAGAGAATATTTGATTTGCCCAACCCAACCCCCAAACCAAAAATTAATTTTTTTCTAATATGATTACATAATATGGAATATATACGGTTATGTTAATATGATATTATATACAGATATATACAATACATGAAATATATTTGGTTATGATACAATACAATGTATGGATATTGATATTAATAGGGTATACTAATGATATGCGGATACATACAATGAAACCTCTCACAATGCAAATTCTCTACTTGTAGAACTAATTGTAGTTCTTCATTTGCATATTTTTTATGTACATAAAGTGTACTGCACACACCATCAATGGAGTTGATTATGTCAAACATCACTAGTTTTCCTAGATGAGCAATCAATCAAATACAATTATTGTACAACATGAGCATGTTGTACATAATTGGCCTCTGGCACTTGAGCTTCTCTATGTGCATATAGCTAAAAAATACTCCCCACCATTCCCATGTGGTAAGGGAAGTTTGAGTGTATATATGTATGATGTATTATCCTATATCGATTGCAGTCTCACAACTTCATAAAAAATTTAAATAGAGTGGGTGGGGTACTCAATTGTTTCACAAGCATATTTATATTCATGAATTTAAGTGAGTGCTTTCATGTACACAAGTTTGTCACCTTCTCATTAGAAGTGGTAGATACTACCAGTTATCACAGTAAATATACAATGACCTTGCAACCTGAATGCGGTGTTTGGCAAGCCATATTCATTATTGAAGTAGGTCTAGTAGGTTGAAACATTTCCAAAAAGATCTAAAAGTCATTTTAGTCCATGATTCTTTCAAAACCAAGCCTAAGGGTCTCGTTTGTCATTTAATCCTAGAAATATGTTGTAGCCACACTCAATGTTTGATGGATGATAGAAAATCCTTCTATATAGGACAAAAGTGCAGATGTTCATCTTTAAAATTTTGGATGAAAAGGGGAGGTGTTGCACAAGAGTTTGACCTCCAATGAGTGATCTTCCAATTTTTTAACCCCTAAAGGACCATTGTCCGTTCGGGGGACAAATGGGACTTGGGGCAGGTACCTACGGGCTGAAATTTTCTCCTAATTTTTTGAAACTTTTTGTGAATATGAAGAATTGAGAGAGGTACATGGCAGGAAAAAAAATTTGAAATCGGACCTTCGAGCGAGAAGTTATGCCATTTCTTGTAATGCGTGGAAACGGGGGGCAGCAAAAAAATTTGCAAAATTTTGAATTTTTTTTTAATATATTTTTTTCTCATAGATTATAGTCTATCTGGAAAGCTTTGATTCATTTCATTTGACTTTGTTATGAGGAAGTTATGGACATTCTTGTTTTTCGGGCAGTTAGAGCATCTTCTTGAAAAAAATAACTTGTAGGATTAATTTCTGAATGCTATTTTTGCAATTTTTCAAAAAAATAAAAAATCATGGTTTAATTTACTTGCTAGAACAATCTCACCATTGGGATTAGTGTATTTTAATTCCATCTAAAATATATAAATATTTTAGATTTTCCTTCTATCTCGTACCTACTTCTACTTAACAATTTTTTGAAGAATGATAATTAAGTTTTTTTGAATTTCTTTTTTTTTCCTAGACTCTCAACTCAATTCTCCACTATAAAGATTTAAAGCTCAAAACGCTGTAGTGCAAAACTTTTAAGTTAAAAATGTTCAAAGTCAAAAAATCCAGTCCCGCAATGTGCTGAAAAACTTGTTTTTTCCACTTTAAGCGCAAGTATCTTGCATTCTGTGCGGTCAAAAATTCTGAAATTTTTTCCACACTTTATAATACTAGTTAGGTGTAAGATCCTACGGTTAGATGTGAAAAAAAAAACAATTAATTTTTTTTTTACTCTTTGCTATAGAAATGGCAGTTTTGAGTGTTTTTTGGCAGAAAATAGGCCTCGGAACTTTAGGGGTTAAGCAAATGACTCACACGGTACACAAAAGGTTCATATCCAAGGTGACCAGCCCGTCCTTTTGGGGTTAAGAGTTAATAACAAGTAATAATGATTGTTATTTATCTATTGCTTATAGTAAGAAGCTTAGAGATGAATCAATTTTAAGTACCTCTCTCAATCCAATGTATTTTGAATTTTATCATATCCAGTGGCAAAATTATTTTAAAATTTAAATGCCAAAATTTGAATGTTTAAAAAAAAAAAGTTGTTTGAGAGAAAATGATGTTTTATTTTTAGTCATTTGTCAAATTAGATTGGTCAACTCTATTTAATTATTTGGCAAAGAATAATGGATGTGACCATAGGAAACTATAGTTTGTATTAATTTGTAAGGGACTAGAGGTGTTTTTTAAAAAAAATATTCAAAATTGCCACTTTCTAGTGCATTCAATATAATTGAAATATAGAATCATATTTCAAACTTTCAACCACACAAATTTATATTAAACTATTTTAGGAATTTGTGGAAAATATTTTAGACTATTTGACCATGTAGATTGTAAGATTATAACGTTTAAAGTTAGAAGAAAATCAATTTTAGGCCTTGCTCAATAGGTTCAACGTAGTTTGACTCAACTTTGTGAAAAAGGAGTCGCTATCCAACTTTGGGAACTTAGATATTAGGTAGGTAGTTATATTAGCTGTTTGCATGCCAATTTTCAAGATAATGGACGTGTCTAACATACTTAAACCATCTTGCACTTACAAGATGTCCAAAATAAAGCAACTATATGAGTACGATTTCAGTTTCTTTTAGAAAACTCATTTTTGGGAAGAATCAAAATCAAAATCACCAACACAAATTTTTTTTTTTTTTAATCAAGTATGAAAAAAAAAGTGTAAAAATCTCATGAATTTACACTAGAATTTATGCAATTGATTCTAAAACTATTTTAGAATTGCCATTTTTAGTGCATTGAGTGAAAATTGGATTTTTTTTTTTTCATTTTCAACAAAGCAATATTTCTTTGTACTACTGTGAGAATGTGTAGAAAAAATTTCAGTCCATTTAAGCTTTTAGATTGTGAAATATAAGAATTCAAAGTTAATGAAAAAAAGCAATTGCTTACTTGACTGCTTGCCTTCTCTATTAGCACACTATCCAAAATTGCCCAAAGTCTTTTAAGCCCCATAATTCTTGACTAGCATATATTATTGGAAAAATAAGATATTTTTTTGAATCCTATTGGGCCATACTTTTGAATGTTATAAATTAAATTCTAAAGTTTAAACTATTATATAGTTATACAAATACATTGGTAAAAAAAATATCATTCAATTGAGCCATTGTGTCTGCAAAATGGCTTTGAAATGCCAAAAAGTAACAAAATAAAAGTTGCCAAAAAATATCTATGGTTGAACTTCTTTCTACTAAAATATTTCTTAGACAGACATGACTTTTTGGATTGATATGAAAATTTAGCCACACAAACTAAACTAGTATGTACAACTTTCTTAAATTTTTTATTTTTTGAAAATGGACAATGTATGAAGAAGAAAAAGGCTGCCAAAATTCATTGTAATCCAAAAATGTCCGGATTTTGAATTATGAATGACTTGCAAACATTCAAAACAAGTTAGATTGATATAAATTTTTTATCACAATAAGTTGACTTTAAGAGAAAATCTAATCCAACAAACTTTATTGAAAACAAACATTGTATGAAGGAGATACAAGCCCCCTAAGTTACAACCTTCAAAATTTAGTTTGGTAAACTCAAATTGAATCCGGGAACTTTGAATGGATTCCAGAATATCAATTGGTACATCTTGGATTGACCTGCAAAATTTACCACACAAATTAGAAGAGAGAACGCAAATTTTCCAACAAGTTCTTATTAAATTTGGATATTAGATGCAAAAGTTATGACACTTTGAATTGGACTTCCAAACCATTAGTGGGGACACTGTTGGGTACTCGGGGTGCTTGGGATTAATATAGCCATTTAGGCTATAAGAATTGGCCTTAACTATGCAAGTTAGATAAAAAATAAGAGGTTTAGTTTCTAAAGGTCCATAGCATATTTTTGGCATAAATTGTAAAACATTCCCACTTTTAACCCCCAAAGGCCTAGGGCGTTTTTGAGTTTTAAAACATTATCGCTTTTGAAGTGTTATAGGTCTAAATGTTACCAAGGTATAGAAATCTCAAACATACAATCTTGTAATGTACGTGTTAAAGATGACGTGAATCAAATTTGGAGTCATTGTATGGAGATATTAGCCCTCTAAGTTGCAACCATCAAAATGCAGTTTGATAAACTCAAATTGAACTTGTGGACTTTGAATGGCTTTCAAAAAACCAATCCATGTTGGATTGATTTGAAAATTTTATGATACAAACTAGAAGAGAGAGCGCAAATTTCCCGATAAGTTTTATTAAATTTAGACATTGAGTGCAAAAGTTACAACACTTCAAATTGGACTTCCATAATATGTGAGGTGATGGTCACAGGTTGCCTTTGAACACACAGAAACATAACATTGAAAGCCTAGAATCTCTGACCTTCCAAATTATGAAATATCAGCGGAACTCAAATGTACAGTAAACCACCAGAATTGAATTTTGATGCAAAATCACCCTCTTGGAAATCCTTGGATACAAACCATTGAAAGACAGTTCGTCAAGGGTTTGCTCAAAGACTCTAAACAAAAAATATGTCACTAAAAGCTCCACTCCAGATCCACAGCCGACCAAATTACTCTGATTCTTCATGGAACGATCAAAAAATACGACAAGAAGCTACACAATTGGAATTACACATGAGTGCAGACAGCAAGTGCAACCCTTGGTGACTCCAAAACTTGTGGCCAATTACCAATGTCCAATAGCCAACATCTAGGAGCTAATGTCCCATATTCAATACCTGGTATTCAGTGGCTCATAAAAGGAAAGTATTTGATGGAGCTGCTAATCAATAGTTAGGGATTTTTAGGGCGAAATTCGATCACCCTATGAGTCAGTACTAAGATGATAACATCCTCACTCTTCAAGGTCAATGCAGAATTAACAGAACTACCTCTTGGATTCTGCATCTGCACGAAAAAAACCACGAGAGCTCTGTGGAGACAATAATAAGCTAGAGAAACGAGGGCTTTGATAGTATGGTACACATGCTAAATTCTGAACGGCAGGAAGAAATTCTCAGTTTCAAATTCTTAATTTCTCATCCAATCGTTAGCTCCTTATCTAGAAAAACGTAGATGCCAACCGTGCTTCAAGGGATGAACTCCCCTTCTTCAATCTCTTCCTCCCGGAAAAATTTGCCCTCGAACACTTCATCGACAGGGCTTACATCCAAAACAGGAGAAGGAGCAGGAATTGTAGTTGATGGAGGTTTGCTGATGACCAAGGGAAACTTCACGGGGTCCGCGCTTATAGCTACATGAAAGACTGGAAACTCATATACGGTCTTATGTGCCAGTTGTGAACGGACAGAGTCTTCCATATCTAACTCGTAGAAGACCTTCTTGTTGCCCTGTAGAACAACAAACACATACGTTTTATAGGTACCACTTGCTTGGGAGAACTGTTAACCCCCTAAGTCCTTAAATGAACCATTAAGGAAGCCCGGCAATGTACACCAATACAAAGAAGAAATCATATTCTACATTAATTAATGGTAAATATGTGATTTGAAAGTTACTATAATTGGCTATAGGCTTCCAAATGGACTTTCCGTTTAGATTGCGCACTGAGGAGTTAGAAAAACAATGATCAGACACAAGGTGAGAGTTGATTGATACCTCACAAGGCTCCTTCTGGAAGTAAAGTTTCAACTCAGTAATCTCTCGCCTGCAGAATTGTCGCAGCTCGGTGATCATGGGTAAGTTGTCAGCCCTAGGTTCCAGGTGCTTTGCTACGAGACTTTTCAGTGTAGAATTTTCATCAACCCTGTCATACATGAGCACCATAGTCAGTACTACGATTAACCCCTAAGCGCTCTGACATCCATATTGTTGAACAGAGCGCTTGAGGACAATGTCTAGTCCAAATACCGTCTCATTCATCCGAAGTAATAGTGGAATCTTTAAAAGATGACCTTTCTTTATGACTTATTTGATAAACTTGAGGGAAATAATATATTTGTACAGATATAAGCTTCATATATAAGCAAAAATGCAAAAAATACAGAAAAACTTTCAGGCGTTTAAAAAGAGACAACCGTATTGTTTGGGAAGTTTCTCACCTTGCAGTGACAACTCGGACATCTGTTCCTTCAAAAGTCCATACTATCCTCCAGAAGATGCACTTATGTCTGCACTTGCAAACAACGAGACGCAAAAGCATGAGATCTCCATACACATAATCGTTCCCGCTCAGACCAATTAGTGTGCAACTCAGATGCCAAACGGACTTAAGATTCACTGGATTTCGAAATATTATTCGAACTTACTTTCTGTCGAAATAAGTTGAGTTGCTCTTTCTCTTGCTCATGCCATGCGGCCAATATACCAACGTGGTGTCCCGCATTTTGGTTTCATGTTGAAGCGCCTTCATAGACGGGTGCATTTCGTTCTTAGGTAACGCTAGCGTAGAACGAGCTCGCTTCGCAGATTCAGTCTGTCTCAACATCTCCTCCAATAAATTATAATCTGCAAGCAACAGGGAAGTACCATGAGTCCTCCACACCTCCACAACCCAACCCAAAGAGCTGTACCAATTGGACAAGAAACCCAGGCATGATTAAACTGGAACGGCCGATGTAAGAGACCCTAGCAACCAGAGATGACATAATCAATGGTTGCACTCAAACTTTCAAGTTAAGATTTTGCATTCAATTTCGCAACCAAATATTTGAGCGACATCTTGAAGGAAAGAGAATGAAAACGCACTTCAATGAGTTACAATACGCCATCTAACAAGAATGGAGGTACAGAGATCCCAGCCAAAAATTGAAGGTGAGCAGCAACTATAAAGCAAATACAACAACGGAATACACAACGAGGCAGCAAGCAGTTCGATTTTTCGGAGATTTTTTGCTCATTTCAGGATAAAATCATGTGAATTATAGCTTGCTGAAAACTTTTGAACAATACTAAAATTTACAGTATTGAGATCGCAGTGACGAATTGAAGTTTCGTTGGATAGGATTATAAACGATATCCGCAAGGATTCTAAGCCCGGGGGAATTGTAAAGGCAGAAAAGAATTCAAATCAAAACAATTAAAAAATTAGAAAAAACACTTATAGCCTACAAAATTTCGAAGAGAAAGAAGCTTTACAAATTTATTTGTCAGCAATTCAAGGCAACCAAGGAGAAGAATTCTGCGCGTTGGTGTTCCCGCTTACCCGAAACGAGGACATTGTCACAAAATCCCGCCAAGGGCACGAACGCAGTCCGATCACGCTTGCCGGAGCATCCAGTGCGCGTCTTGTGGGCCTTGACACAAGCCAACCCACACGATCGCAGCTCACATCTCGGACACTTGTATTTCCACTCCGTCTTCTTACATTCCTCACACAACTTGCGCTCCGGCACTGGCACCGTCTCCGCAATCACGGTAGTCCCCATTTCTCAACAAAAAAAAACTCGCAAAACTCTTTCAAACCCCCCCTAAAACCCTAAATTCCTAAACAAACAAAGAAACCCTAAACCCTTAAAACCCTAAAACCTCAAACGGAACTCTAATTTGGAGACCCCATAGCCCAAACTGCACCCTACTGCAGGTAGCTGAGCGTGAATCCTTGATTCCCAAGCCTAAGATTTTGGATTGTCAGATTAGGATGCCATCGTCTTTCGTTTCCACCTCTATGCGCTTCTTCTGTTACTTTTACTTTTCTAGCAACTTTTTTTTATTGTTACCATTTTTTCTTTTTTATAGGGAGTGAGACGGGCCACACTAAGGTAGCAGTACCCATAACCGTCAAAATAAGGGTTTTGAACATGATTATTGTTAATAAACATCTTAAAAATTATAGGATCCTATTAGCAAGAGAAAAATAACACATATGCACTTTTGAATGTATTATTTGGATATTGTGAGAATAAGTTATGAATTTTTAAAGAGCCAACTGCAATTGCACCTAATACCAACACTAGGGTCTGATGTTCAAATATAGTACATCCTTGTAATCACAGCTATTTACTTTCACAGATTTTTCAAGATTTTAGAGGTGATGGTCAAGGTTAAGATCAATTAAATAGACAAAATCTATGGTTGTGAGTTTCTAGCCCACCATAATCTTCTACAAATTTGTTAGGCCTACCTCAAAATGGTGGTTAAGAAAAAAGCTCCTAGAAATCAGCAAAGCATTATTTATTTTGGCCATGTAGGATTTCAAGTAGACTTTTCATTCATGAAAAATGACATGGACCTTAGCCAAAGTGTAAACCCAATTTGGAATAGGCCTATTTCTCCACCAATTCCTACTTTGATAATTCAAAAGGGTCTTTGGTCTTTCCCTAGTGTAAATTGGCCCTTAACCTATATATTATAGGATAAAGACTATAATTGTTTCATTGGATTTTGAGATGAAGACTCATATCTAAAAGTTTCCTCAAACTTTTGGAAATTATTTAAGTTGTCCATCAAGACAAGGTCATAGAATAAAATTATTCAAAACAAAGTCCAAGTCAGGTAGTTATTGAAATTGATTTTCAATACTAGAGAGCAAGCAACTCCTTGTACATTCTGCTATGCATGCGATTGTTGGGCTCAACCTGTAAGGTAAAAGCACTGATAGTCCACTATTTAAGCAATTTTGAAGCAGATTGTGCGCAGTAAGAGGTGGTGGAAATTTTTCCCATGTAGGAAGATAGGAAATATGGGGATTACAAAATTTTCAAAATTTTGTTCCCAAAATTGAATTTATAGTGAATTTTGGGAACTAGAAAGTGCATTTCACTAGTAGCCATTGTCTAGTGTCTTCCAATTCCAATCATTCAAGAACTACTTTCTTGCTCACTACTTCAGGACATGTGGCATAACCTTCTTAGTTTCAACCTTGAAAATGACCACAAAAACACATTCCCAGTTTCCCCTTGAAAATTTGTTCCAACCTTGGGTTGGAAATATTGCACCCCTGCAGGTTGGGTACTGGGCGAGGCTGACTACTACACTAAATAGGGTATTTAGTGTTGGATTACATTTAGTGTAATTACCACCCTACTTGACCCTACACTAAATGTCAATTTTAGGACGATTAGTGTGCGCTGCCTTTGCCTTCTCTACCCTTCTACCTTCCTTTAATAAGTTCTAACACTAAATGTAAACATTTTCAGATTTCAGATTTACCATAGAGTATATTTAATGTTAGAAATTACATTTAATGTTACTTACTTTAGTAGGCTTAATGATATTTAGTGTCATGGTTCGCAAATAGTGTTGCCAACACTAAATACCCTATTTAGTGTAGTGCTTCTACCTTAGCTGCATGCATAGCAGAACGTGCAAGGAGTTGCCTGCTCTCAAGTTTTAAAGGCAGGATAGGATGGTATAATCAACAATCCGATGGCAGAATCAATGCTTCAACTACCTCGTTGCGGATTCTACACCTTAAGAAGAATGTGAAAAAGGGCAGAATAGGCCTCTCTTGCTTTTATTGTTCCAATCATGGCCATACATGTGAAACGAGATCCTCAAAACATCTCAACTACTGTATATATCACAATGTGCATGTAAGCCCAAGCTTTGTGCACTCCAGGGCATTTATTTGGACGAAATAGTACCAAATTGCACCCCAAAAAATAATTTGGCTAAAAAATGGTGACAAATCATGAAGTTTTTTCGCTAGGAAACTTCATATTAAAAAAAATCTTGGATGAAATCACCAAATTGTGCATGAAAACAAAATTATGGGTATGATATAGGTGGTAAAGTGATATTTTCTATCCAATATCCAATATGTGGATAAATGTTGAAATTTGGATCACCACTAAAACATTTCATATCGCCACTTCGGCACTTCATAAAAAATGACAAAAATAGCCCCGGTGCACTTCCCTTCTGAGTGCATACGGAATGAATCTAGCAAACTGTGCTCCACCTTCTTCGCCACTTCTAACAACGCCTAGAAGCTTCAAGGACTCCCAGGCATTTAAATCACCAAAACTTTGTGAAGTTTAACCAGCTTTTCCAAAAAGAATTAAGTACCTCTCATGAAAATATTTTGTGCATTCCAATGAAGAGGTCCGACGATATCGACAACAGCAACGGCAGATTTGGGTGCCATGCTGCCTTGAAGACCCTCTTCTGATGAGCATCCAAAGTCTGCACAGGCTCCCTGCTGTTGTACCTAATGTCAAAAACATGTATTTTAGGGTCTGTGGACCCCGAGGCACAGTACAAGCCATCTGGAGACCAGGATTGGCTGATGTACCCAGACTGTGTATCGCCAGCTTGTTGTTTCCACCCAAAGCAGTGAAGTTCCGTCCCTTGCACCCGTATATCAAACAGACGTAATTGCTGTCCAGGGGTCCTGTCAAAAGGAGAAAGGTCCCGCAGTGAGAAAATTTAGTCAATATAAACTCCTGGACTCCACCTATTCCATTGTAAGGTAGAAGATATTATTAGCGTCTCTCTAAGCATTCTAACATATCAAGGAGTGTGATTTTTGGGAGCTCAGTAAAGAGCAGTGGAGAGATCTCTCTGGGTACAGTACAAGAGCCAAACTCTCTTGAGATAATTAATATATTTACCAATTTCATATGCAATTTCAAACTGGAAGGTTGTAGACAATAAGTGACAGTAGACAATCCCATTTCCGTTCAAAGAGCAACGTCCATAGACATTTAGCCAAGCCATGCTTACGCCCAACATGCTAATTGACGGCCAATCAAGTGTATGAACACATGAGTTCATGATGGTAACAGGGGTCCGTACAGGAGATGGACTCAGGTCCATAACGTCTTAAGTATCCTCCAGATACTACGTGCACACTATCATTTGAAGAACCCTGTAACACTATGTATCTTTAATGATGGCCGGTGTTAGTGTAAAATTGAATACTTGCGAAGAACACAGGTGAAGGTTACATTGCACTAACAGATTGAAGTTTTGAAGTTCAAAGAAGACTGACCCAGTCTGAACCATGACTAAGTTGTTGTCGCCAGGGTTTGGAGCCACCGCCAAGGCTTTGCTCTCCAACTGATGATGAAATGTTGACCTACCGTGAGACGGATCTACTGCAATTACTCGCTTATCCATACCTGCCAATCAATGTTCGCGAACTCGTTTATACCATCACATGATGCGAGATATATTTGATGTACAGATACTGACGCTTCTTGATCAGATATCATTGAAGGATATAACTGGGCAACTGTACCTTGTCCACATAATAGCCCCATATGTTACAACTACAGATTAAAATGCAAAAGCATCCATATGCTATAATATCATATTACGAACCTGAAGATATGACGTAATTCTTGCTCAGGATACCCCCTACACCTGTGACTGAAGATGAATGAAGTGTTCTATGAAGAATCTGGGGTTGCCATCCTTTGCCCTTCTCTGTCCAGAGCACAACGCCATGATCGCAACCCCCTGTAACAAATTGTGAACCGTTGCTCCAGGGCAGAAACTGAATAGTATTAATAATCCCCTTTTCATGAGGTTTGTAGTCTAAAAACTTAACGCCGGGTTTCTGCACAGAAAAAGTGGCACGCCGGTAAGTCCACAAGAACATTCAAGCACTAAAAGATTTCATTAGACATATTATACCAAGAGTTTGAATACTAACACTCGTATCATTGTACTTACTTTTTTGGAAGTATTAATGATGCCAATCTGAGGCCCCCCATCAGCAGTGTACACGGCAAACAGCGTCTCGCCAAGAGGATGCCAAGCCAAGTCTTCAGGCCACCTCCGGTTCAGAGAAATACAATCTACAGTATGGCTTAAGTTCACGCCAAACCTGATCAATTGTCCACAAAAGTATCAGGCACCTTATGACAGCCGAAAAACATCATTTCGTTCTCTTAGAACTAATTCTAAAACACAGTTCACAATGCATTAAAGAAACCCTTCACATCACGTGAAAATGAACGTCCTCGCAAGGATTTATGAAGTCCAGGAGAAGTCTTACCCTTTTTCTTGAGTAATTTGCCAAAAATTTACAACGCCATCCAATGCACTGTATCATAAAGTCCGAATCAGTTATGAATAATTTCACAACACTAAAAGAGGCCATGTGCTCAATACTTTGCCTCAAGCAAGCAAATAGAAACAGAATCCAAAGCATTCAACATAGACAGAAAAGCAACAGAAAAACTTCACTGTCACAGCGATGACCAGAGAACGTTTGTTGGCAGATATCAACATCGAAAAATGATCACCTTGTAGCGCAAAGGTGGTCAATGGCAGGGCTCAGCACAAGACTTCGAGGCTTGCGTTTGTGATGAAGAGGAATATAGCTTGGCATTGCCACATCCAACTTTTTCGGTCTACTTTGACTCCTTATCGAGGAGATCAAGTCCATACGTTCCCGGTGCACAGCACCTTTAGATTTTTTTGACTTGCCCTCGATACCCGCACCTGCATTAAACAATTATACCATGTTTTAGCCAATGGAGATCGTGTCAGATCCATTCTAAAACAAATTGACTGACCTACGAGAAAGTAAGGGACAGGTTACTAAAATCGTTAGGGCCCTGAGCCCGTCTCCTACACTGAGCCCTGTTACCAACAGCAGCTCATCTATCCATCCAATTTGGTTTGACTTATTAGCAAGTCGTGTAAGCATGACTTGGCTACATGTCTGAAGTCACTGATCTTTGAATGGACGTGGGGCTGGGTCTACTGTCACTTGTGGTGGTCTACGACCTCCCACTTTAATATTGTATAAGAAATTCATAAAGAGATGAAAACTAGATCTCAACAGATTTGGATCTTGTAAATAAGGTGATCCCTCCGCTGCCATATAGTGATCCCCCCAAATCACACTCCTAAACATGTTAAAATGCTTAAAGTGACGCAAATAGTATCCTCTACTTTATTCCAACGAAGGCCTTGAACAACCGGTTTATTGATGAAAAGCTTCTGGTGTAGCATTTCCATTGAACTATTAGACCTGTTTGATGTTCCAATTCACATAAATTCAACAAGTTGTGGGGCTCCAGATCAAACACGCACCTGAAGATCTCTTGCTGGATTTCTCCTGTCCCCGGTCCTTAGCAGGAGACTTAGCAGGGGACTTAGTGCGAGCTGCCAAAGCAGTTTTATTAGAGCGTACAGGAGGACTGGCTGCTGGTGCAACTGGTTTCTTAACAGGGGAATGTGATGCAGGGTGATCCTCTCCACTAAATTGACCATTTCTTCCGTTTAAAGAAGTGCCTTCACGTCTGGATGCTGGGTTCCGATTCTTAGCACCAAGCTTCTTTGCCCTTACGAGATCCAGTAAAGTCACTGCTTCGTCAAGCTGGCCGCGCGCCTCTGCTAGCTGCCAATTCAAACACCCACTCAACTCGCCCTATTCAGAACTTAAACACTCTGCTCAAGTGCACATGTGGAATCAACATCTTCAATCCTTTGCTGGACATAATTGAATGATAACGCAGAGGACATTAAAACTTTAGGAACCTGATCCCATCTCCTATCGATTGCTCCCTGATACCAACAGCAACTCATCTGTTCATAAAATCGGTTGGACTTCTCAGCAAGTGCTGTTAGAAACTTGCTAAATGACTATGGCCGTTGCTCTTTGAATGGAAATGGGGTTGTCTTATGCCACTTTTAGTGCTCTACAACCTCCCACATTTATTTTGAATAAGAAATTCATACATGATGATAAAGAGATTAGGCTCTGGTACCCAAAGTGATCTCTAGTATCCTTTATCTTATCTATTTCACGATCCCATGGACACATAGATTCTGACTCCTGCAAAAAGCAAAGTGTCTGACCTAATCTGATCAAGCAAAGACACAGAGTACAAGAAAGAAGAACAGTCAATTCTCGTCGTACAACAGCTCAATTCCACAAATTCTTCCTGGAGTGATGAGCGACATACCTCTTCTTCTAGATTCTTGACATGGGTCACGAGCTTCTCCACATCGCCGAGGCGACGGTGAACCAATTTGACGAGACCGCCGTCGTTGTCCTCCACCGCTTCCTCGGACGGCCGCTTCAGAGAGGTCGCCATCGCGCCTGTTGACCCCAATTGCCAACTCGCGCTGGCTTCACGAGCGCCGTCTCATCAAATGCACCCCCGAAACGAAGCGCTGCATGCACTCTGTGAATCAGAATGGACTCAGAATCGGCCGATATCCGAAGCTAACCAGTGTATCATCTACCTGGCATTCAAACTTGCTAAACAAATTTGCAAAGAGTCTGCACTAATCTTAAGTACTGCAGCACGGTTGTCATGCGTGCATGATCAGGACATTCGTTGAGCGGAGCGTGCTTGTCATGTGTTCATATTGAGAGCAGGAGGACAGCAAACTAGGGATGAGCGTACCGACCGCTGGTCGGTCGCGGGGTTTAACCCTAGGGTTAGGCAACCGACCGTTGGTTTGTTTCAAGCCTTCCACTTTTCGTTTAGAGAGTTTTTGAATCAGTTGTTGGTTGTTGGTTGTTGGTAGTTGTCGCAAACGTTCGGGGGGGATTTCTGGAATTTGAAATGCCGGGTGTGCCAGCAATTGGCGAGTGCACCGTCTGCGAGATCAACCGCGATTTCTGTACACACTCGATACTCATGAATACTTTGGTGTCAATTTCCTCGTCGTCCTGCATTGAGTATTGCGATTTTGGGGATGAAATTGTGGGGTTGTATTGCGTTCTGATGTTCTGATTGTGAATGCAGTGACGGCGAAGGATGACGATGACACTGATAAAAGCGCGCAAGAATCGTATAGCAAAATCTTGGCATGTACCGCAGAACCAACTTCAGCAACCTGATTTTTATCTGAGGGTTTAGGGTTTAGACTCTGGCATTGCAGATGTTTTGTCCTGCGGAATGCTAATTAACCATCTCTTGTTCTTATTTTTTGTGATATATTATTTTATGGTGAAGATATCATATGTGCAATTCAGTTGCCATTACGCGTTTCAATTCAAGTCATCACCTTGAATGTGTGGCATGGTGGAAATTAGGGTCGTGTCTATCCCAATATTGCGTATCAGCACCGGGATACCGGTGTGCGCAGTAGCCAAGGAACGGAGGAAGATGCAACAGGAGCTTTACCTGGTGACGCAGATCACTTGAGTCCAAGTGATGGTGATTCTGGTGGTTTCCTCGGCAGGCAAATAGAAAACGTGAAGACGTTTGTCTTTACAGCCTTCCAGAACCTGATTTCGCAAAATGTGAGTATCTGCCATGCTCTGTTCCTGAAGTCTATTTCCCTCTCAATTATGGTAACCTCACGCAACAGCGACACCTTAAGCTCTGGTCTTAGTCATTAGAATGGTCAAATTTTATAATTCTTGTTAGCAAATCAAAGTGATTCCAATGCACTGAAGAACGTGTTATTTGGATACTACATGCAAAAAATATACGTATTCAGAGTTTTCTGGTAGGTGACCTGAAGCCAACACAAGTTCTGATGTTAAGGTGAGGTACATTCTCAAATTCAATATGTACTCATTTTGCAAGATTTTAGTATGTTGCATTTAGGTCTGTATCACAATTAGGTACCTCTACATGAAGAAGTGCCATGAATTCGATGCTTTGTAGGCAGTTTATCAGGAGTCATCGCTGAAACTGCAGCCATTATATTTGTTTCAGAATAAAGGCAACCAGAAAACATATTCCTTCCAAGGAATTAGCTGGCATAATCACCGGCACTGGGTTGCGTTCATTGGAGGCCAGGATCAAGTCCTTGTTCACGATTTTGAAGATGCAGGTTGGACCCCATGTTTGATTGTGCAAATCTTGATGATTCTCCCCTAAACACTTTTATTGGCTGATTATTCTTGACAATGCAATATTTTGGTTACGCTGAAACTGTAGACAGAGGAAGTAATTTTTATTTATTTTTCCATATTCTAAAAATTTCAAGGTACTCATTAGTCTTTCCGGTCTAAGTTGATGTTGAATTTGTGATGCTAACGGCAGATCCAAGGGATCCAGCTGTACTGGCGAATGATTCTCACAAAGGCGTAGAGTGCGTGGAATGGAGGCCGAATGCCGGCTCCACAATTTCTGTGGCCTGCAGGTTTTTAACTATCCTCTAGAAGTCTTTGACTTCAACAATTCATGATATTCTTTGTGCTGTGTCCACTCTGCATCCTCATCATTGTTGATGGAGGATCGTGTTAAAATATCAGCATTGCATTAACATAGGGTATGTGAGTTTTAGTGATCGTGGAACAACTGGTCAGATCATAGCTAACACCGTTGGTGGAGCATCGTTAACTTGAGCTTATGCTCTTCTTCACGTGGAAGGAAGCTCACGATAGGGGGAGTCATAGTAGATTTCAGTGCTCATTGAATTCTAAACTTCATCGCTATTCTCTTGGCTCAAAAATTGGAGGATTGTGTGGCAAGGCCTAGTGTATTATCCATGCAAATGACTTCGTCTCCAATGCTCGATGAATTGGGTTTCTACTCCTTAAGATGGGGAATAGAGGGCGCGAACCATGACTCCTAATATTTATGTAATCTTTGAAGGGAGGCTGAATCCACGATTCTATAGATTCTGACGCTTAGGGTGCTGGCAAGCCTTCTACTTGTTCTGTTCTGTTTTGATACATAATGTGGTGCTTTCTTCCCCAAGACGTTGTACAGTTGACGTCTTGATGAACCTGAATTCAGATTATTGGGCAGTATAGGTTCTGTACCAATCGACCTCTTTGAAGATTGATGTATTTTTTGTGTAGGGGAGGTATTGCAATATGGAGTGCCAATTACCCGGGGAACATGGCGCCTGTTCGGGCTGGGGTTGTCTCCATCCTCGGCACACCAAACCGAGGCACTGGGGCTCGGTGGGCGCTTGTGGATTTTCTTCGAACCGGGAATAATGCGCCTGTAACAGCCTTGTCATGGAGCCCTTGTGGCAGATATCCATTTTAGTTTCATGCCATATTTGACTTCTTTCTATAATTCTATGTCTTCGATCTCACGTCTGCAAATATATTTATCGATGTTGACCAGTCTGGTCATGTGAGAGGACTCAGTAGTGGGAATTACCGTTTATTTTGTGGAAACGTGTTACCACCTTGACCAATCATACAATGTTAGCATCAGCTTCGAAACATGACGCATCCTTCACCATCTGGGACGTGGCTCAAGGTTGTTGGTCTTGTCCTCAGATTATACGATGTTGACTGTGGACCATTTGTGGACCGTCTTTTGTTTTAGTTTGTAATTGTCTGGGAGATACCTTTTAGGAGATAGCAAGCCGTAACCTCTAAGTGACCTATTGGCCATTAACGGTTGCTTCTACATCTGTAGGACTTGAAATAAATGATTTAGAAAGCTTCAAGGAAGGTAAATGGGCGTATTGATAGAAAGAATTCCACAGTGGAGTCTCTATTTTTAGTTGGACACTTGGGGGTTAATGTATTGAGAGCTTCTTTTGCATTGATGAATTCCAGTTCTATGTTCTGAATAATTTCCTCCTTGTCACTCACCTTGTGTGATTTTACTACGTTCGATTGGTGTGTTTAGGTACGGGAACGCCGTTGCAGCGTGGTCTTGGCGATATCTCCTTGCTGAAGTGGTCGCCTACCGGAGATTATTTCGTGTCAGCCAAGCAGTAAGTCTTGCTTTTCCAGTACGATCTGCTAGATAGGACCGGTTTTGGCCAAGTTGTTGCTGGTCATGAATCGTCCATCCATGGTTGCTCACATGTCTTTCTCAAGAGTAAAGGGAGCTGCATATTCATCCCGCTTGGAAATGGAGGTAACATATGTCTCCTTTTTTATTATGTTAGGGTGTACCTATCGAAGATGATTCTCGTTACACCATCTAGCACTCTTGATCGATCACAGTTAATACTGTTTATTGATCTCGAAATCTAGGCATTGTGACTGTGGAGATATGACATACGCTAATATTGTTTGATTGGCAGCAATGGCGCATTCCACCTCTGGGAGACGAGCACGTGGACCTCTGTACCTTGGACATCTGCGGGTGGATCTGTCGTGGTAAGGCATAAGAGTGTTATCAACGATTTGTCAAGCACTTAAAATCATGCTTGTCTAGTTACACCTTAGCCTGATACACGTAATGTTGGCAGAGCGCAATGTGGAGTCCAGATGGGAAGGTTCTACTGGCAGCTTTTGATCAGGCAACCTCTTTGGCTGCTCTTTACTTTGCCGGGAAGCCTCCCTCGTTGGGTAAGTTCTTCACCTTTGTGAATTCAGTTCATGACTTGCTTTGATGGACTTCATCAGTGAATTTTCTGTTGGTGATGTTGATGCGATTGCTAACATGTGCTGTTTCCTGTTCAGACGTACACCTGCTTCCATTAGATTTGCCAGACATTGAGGCCATCACTGGGGGGTGTGCATTCAAACCTTCTTAATATTCAGTTTGCTGTCTTCCAAGAGTTCATCAAGTTGTTTTTCTCATGATGGGAGAAATGTGCTTGAAATAGCCTCCCCAACACGACATTTTTATTGTTCATGGCGCAATGGCACTAATCCTCTCAATCACTTTTCTTAAGAACGTCACTTCCACTCAATAATGACAACATTATTCTCAATAGTGATCCCTTTCACTTAAACGATGCTGCTATTGTTAAATATTTTTTATTGTAAAAGTGTATCTTATTTAGAATTTGCCACTACTATTCACATGACCTTGTGGTAATGAGGGGAATAACTCGGGGTCCAAAATTTTCTTTCTTGTGGAATTGAAACTCCTTGAATGCTGTTGCAGACATGGTGGCATAGAAAGGATGGCCTGGGATGGCACTGGGGAGAGACTTGCCGTTACCTACAACGGTGCTGTAGATCCTTTCCATTCTGGATTAGTGGCCGTTTTCGATACCCGGCAGACACCTATTGTGTCGACATCATTGGTGTGAGTACACTCTCTTGTCGTTATTATATTTGATTAGCGCTTCTAAGAGTATGCAAGTCTTACTTGCGACTTTCAAGCACCCTAGAACTGAATATAGGTCCCTTGTTCGGCTTACTTTTCGTGCTCTTTCTTGCTTTGATTGTTTTGAATTCGAATCCTTCGATTAATGAATGGAATTGGTACGATATGGTGGGACACACAGGGGCTTTATTCGCGGGCCTGATGTCGATTCAACACCTGTTTCATTGGCTTTCCACAACAACTTGAAGCAGGGTGCACTTTTGTCTGTGGTAAGTAGCAATCCTCGAGACCTGTGATCTGTTTTGGTGAATGTCCTACACCTGCAGTGCAATGATGTTTGACAAGGAAAATAATTTCTACTCCGCTTGCACTTCAGTTGTCTTAGCGTGCTTGCACCAAAACTGTAATTTTGCTTTTGAGTCTTCAATTGGGACAGGAACCTTTTGAAGTGAGCACAACGTAGTGGTCAAACAGGCAGCATGTAATTCCATATTAGTGACATTCATGTTGGTTTTGCAGTGCTGGAGTACAGGAGTTTGTTGCACGTATCCCCTGTTGTTCCGTGGACATGGAGGACAATTGCTGCGAGTGTAGATTTATTTCAGAGAATTTTGCTAATTACTAGTCACTTCCATGTCTTCTTCAAAGTTGAGAGCAGTCTGATCACGCTGTGACCAAGCTTTGATTTTGAGGTTTTGCATGATTTTGCAACGTTCATTGGGATCAAGAGATAGCTCTCATGTTTCCTGTTTATCTCTTAGGCTTTTGTTAAGTTATATAGGGGAGACGCTGTCGGATCAGATACAACACGCGTTGTAAGCAAGGCTTTATTTATCCAATAACACCGCCCAGTTCCGTGGTCGTTGTGGACATCAGCCAATTCAACCGCACGAATGGAATGGATAAGTTGTACTTGATACAAGAACAGTCTTCAAAAGCATCGAGATTGTATCATGAGCACTTCAATGTGAAGAACTACGTCTAAGTGAATATGAGACCCCTTCATTCAGTCGGAGTTCTGTCCCTTTCGCTTGAACTTGCAGTTGGAATCTTCTGTTCACCTTTTGCTTTCATTGCTAGTTGGTCCCTTTGCTACTCACTGTGGTTAGAATACAGGTTTAAAGTTCAATCCCTGCATTTATCCTTTCTGAGGTACTAACCTATACCAACCTGTTCAGCGCTGATACCTAGTGCTCTCGTCACCCTGCTAGCTATCAGCGGCTGATTCTGGAGTGCACTCAGTGCTGGTGGGGTGCAACTACCAGGGTCGATTATGCCAGGGTAGTTGCGCCTCACCAGGAGCTGACACTAGAACTGCTAAATCAGGATTCTTTCGTAAGTTCTTCTCCCTATTATCCTCCATTTCACTCTTGGGGGTTTAAACCCACGTCGCTCTTTGTGAAAGGTGGGCGATTGGCCTACAAGATTAACAGATTAGATGATACATGTTTAATCTCGCCTCATCAAAGATGCGCGAAACCTACTAAAATCTCGCCAATGGTCTGCAAAATGTTCAAAGGTGTGTCCAACCAAATGAGTTCTGCACAGAAGCTAATGGTCTCCGAAGGAACTCTACTGTAGTACGGAGTAAATGAAACGTTGCTCCCGGCAGCTTCTATTTGCCAGACGTAGTCAATCCCATGAAGCTCGTGCTAGCTATTGACTTCTATTATTACACGTGACATGCCTTGGTCCGGTCTTTTGACGACTGATGTTGTGACGTTGACTTCTTAGTGCTTCGCAGTTCTGTAGTATGAGAAGTGCGTGCAATCTTGACCAGCCCATCCATTCTCATAAATCCGAAGGTTACTAGAGTTATTTGTAAAGTCCCCCCACTTTGGGCATGACTTTTTTTGAAGTTGAGAAGGCAACTGTAGTTGAAGCGTCAAACTATTTTGCAAGATACTTATGTCACACGACTTCAAAAGTGGGTACCAAACTTTTTTAGGCACCATTTTGATGGAAAAATAAGTTTCATACCCACTTTCATTTCGACTTTTTTAACTCAACCGGCTTTTTCACAAAACTCATGGGTTTAAACCCCGGTTTAGTGTACTTTACGAATAACTCAACTGTATGAAGAACTTAGCGAGGTGAATCTGACTTTCACAAGCACCAAAGGAGTTGCTTACGCCGTACAAACTCGCTTTCTAAGGAAGACACTTGCTAGCTATCACCACCCGGATCATCCTTACACCATATTTCAGGTGCATTTTGCCATGGGCGGAAGTGTACTCCGAGTTTAAAGTTCTGGTAGTGGTAGATCGGAAGCACGTATATTGAGTTCGATTGTGTCCGAAGCTGCTCGCAGAGCAATCGCATTTCTGCAAATTCGAATTGTTGCAAGTAATGCTTCTTGTTGAGAATCTAGTTGGGGTTTGCAATCTCATGCATTCGTGTGATACTCTTTTGTGATGTGAATGATTTAAGGATTTGTAGGTTTAGATATGATAAATCTTCGGCAACACTTGCAGGGTTTAGAGAGTTAAACCTTTGGCAATGCTTGCAAACTGCATTGGTCTTGATTTCGGTCAAATGAGTTGAAGACTTCGTGTAACTTGGACTCGTTTTGGGCTCGTTTTGGGCTCTTTCAGATTGCGGAGAAGCATGACGAAGAGAGCTTTGCTGGTGGGGTGCAACTACCCTGGTACGAAAGTGGAGCTTCATGGCTGTGCGAACGACGTGAAGCGCATGTACAAGACGCTCGTCACTCGGTTCGGGTTCGTGGAGTCCGACATTCTCGTGCTTCTGGACACCAATCCAAAGGGGGTGCAACCCACCGGCGCCAACATTCGCTCGTACCTTGCCAAGCTGATCCGAGGTGTGCAACCTGGGGATGTGCTGGTGTTCCATTACAGTGGCCATGGCACTCAGGTGAGGGTGTACTGCAGCTAAAAACTCGGTCTTTTAAACCCTACAATGCTAGATCGCCGTTTTCTAACAAATGGTTAGGGTTGATTGTAACTGGTCGACCTGTTCCTGCAGGTCCCATCCGAGGGAGGAGTTGTTGATGAAACCGGAGCCGAGGAAGCAATTGTGCCCACTGATATGAATCTGCTCACAGGTCACCGATTGATCCCTCTTTCAAGAAATTAGGGTTCCATGTCTGGATACCGAGAATGATCAGGGTTCTAGAATGAATTGCTGAATTGCATTGATGTGGAATAATTTTTAGGAAAATAATCATATTTGGTCTCCCCAACCCATTCTTTTCATGAACAGTGTTATTATCCTTCTCAACAATGCCGCTACTCCTTTCTACCACTATTCTACTTTAAACTGTCTTTGTTCTTCTCAACAGTAACGCTTTGTAATTCTCCAATTTCCTAGACACTTCTACTATGGCACAGATTGTGAATGTCTTATGTACAACTTGGCACCAATATTCATATGAACATGTTCTATTAAAGGAATTATTCGAGATCCAGAATCTCTCAGATTCTGTCTAATCTGTTCTTTTGGGGGCTTTTCAGATGACGATTTCAGAGAATTGGTGAACAAGATACCGCCAGGAGCCACATTCACGTTCATCTCCGATTCCTGTCACAGTGGAGGACTGATCGATGCCGCCAAAGAGCAAATCGGGAACACCCCATCTCTTTCTCTTCATTCTGGCGGTTCGCACTGTGGTAGTGGTAGTGGTAGTGGAAGTGGCGTTAGTGATCTCTTAGGGCTGATGCAACAGGGCTTTGAGGCCTACAACAGGCGTGGTGCGCGCACCAGGGATATCCAAACTAGCACCGAAACGAGTTTCGAAGAACGAATCAGTCATTACAAAAGAGACGGCGAGGAAGTGGAAACTTTTGAGCGGCATGGTAGGCGACGTGAGTATGGGGATCCGCAGCATGGGGAAGAGGAAGAGTATGGCACGAGCTATGAGCGGGGTGGCCATGCCGCTGATCATGTGCATTACTCGTCCTCCTCAGCGATGAAGTCGAAGGAGATTCCGATTGGAATGTTGACCCAGATGCTCAGCGAGCGTGTCGGTCACCGAGTGGAAGTGGGGAACATCCGCACGACTTTGTTTGATATGTTTGGGAAAGATGCCAGTCCCACCGTCAAGTTGTTTGCAAAGCTGGCGCTTGATCAACTTCAGGTAAATAATTTCTCACTGTTCAAGTGGCGTGGTCGTCACACTTGAGTGACTGAACAGATCATGAAACAGTGTTTTCAGTAAAATTGAACTGTTCCTTGAACTTTTAGACAACGTCAGAAAGGGAATTTTTTCGTTATCCAAACGCCGAAAACTTTCCAAGATACATAGGTAAGCCTCTGTATGTTTGACGCCTCTCATGAATTATGTACTAGGTAACTCAAATTTGGAGCCCAGTTGCGGAAAACAGTACGTGTTGAGCCGTGCTATAACAAAGGATGTACTTTTTCTATAACTGGCGCCAAATTTGAGTTGCCTAGTATAACCTCAATGAGAACACTACGATCACGTTTGATCCATTATAAAGCAAGGAAAGTGAATGTCGTGATAGAAACCGGAAAGATTGCCGTGGTTATGGCTTATAACACAACTCCTCTTCTTGAAGGCTACCTCGCAGTAGTGGTTTATAATTCTGTATCGATAATATGATGAAGCTTCTCTTTATGATGTTTTCTGGAAATTTGTGTAGCAGCCCAATTAAACTAAAAACCCTGTTATAGGTTTGTGGATTTCAAAATGTGCCGAAATCGTTAAGACTGGCTAGGACTGAATTATATCTATGATTGAGGTGTTCACTTGTGGTGGTGAGATGGATTTCACGTGTTCACATTTTTTGGAGGTTCCTCATGGTTGATGGAGGTTTTGGTTTTGATGGTTGATGGTTTTGATTTTGCTGCCATCAACAGAAAAGGGCCCACGGTCAACAGGGCATCCTGGGCGCCGTGTCGTCCCTGGCCACGCAGTTGCTGTCGGCGAAGCTGGAGAGCCAAAGTTCCCAGGAAGCCTCGCATTACATGGCGGCAGCGGAGAATGTGCAAGGCAAGTACCGGCCTCGTCCAGGGCGGGGCGAGAAGTCCACCGACGTGGGCATCTTGCTGAGCGGGTGTCAGTCCAACGAGACTTCGGCGGATGCGAAGCCGGCGCACGGGGAGTCTTACGGCGCCTTCAGCAACGCCATCCAAGTGGTGTTGAGCCAAAGCAAGGCGCCTCTGTCCAACCGAGACCTCATTCTGCAAGTGCGCAATACCCTGCAATCCCAAGGATTCAAACAGCACCCCTGCCTCTACTGCACGGACCACAATGCCGATGCTTTCTTCATCGGACACTAAACCGACCCCTTTTGACTCAGTATTTGGTACACTGCTTCAAAGCATTTTTTCTGAATGCTCAGTTTCATCTGTACAGATCGTTTTCTACAAGTGTGTGCTGGTTTTTGTGGTGCTACTTTCGGATATTGGAGTTTGACAATTTGTAAGAGATCCTTCCTCTATTACATTCGCTACGAATGTGTTTCAAAGAAGAAAGAATAAATTATAGCTCGGACTTGACCTGTCTCTCCCCTGGCTACCGTGTGGTCACATCCCATCTCATCGTGTTTTGATTGTGCAAGAGACGGAATGGTTTTTAATGTGGAACGCAGAACTACTTGTGAGGATTGTTTTTAGTGAAAAAGATGTGTTCAACGCAAACCTTCCCGGCCTTTGAAACCATTCTGGTTGACAAGAGGCTAGTCATGTCCAGTTATCAAGTGGTATGCACACTGGCAGCATTACATGACACCACTGCACGTCTACAATTTCACGAGTTTGATGAGAACAACACATTTATGCTTAGTACGGTACCAAGAGTGACAATTTAAAGAGATTATCAAACTGCAGAATTTGCAATGAACAACCACTAAGAAGACTACAGCTGTTCAGCATGATGCTCTTACAACCTCTAATTCTTATAGGTTAGTAGTATTATACCGGTCCTCACAGGAACATTAGAAACCCTTCCGTCTCCCTTGGGCTGCTCCTAAGGCATCACACTTCAATGGAAGTGAAATTTCAATAAGTGGATCACAAATAGAGGGATCCTCTCCCTTACGATGTGCACAATACTATAGCAAAAAACCATAGTGCAAACACACACTGACAACATGGAAGACCATAAATTGTGAAGCCATGTAAGTATGACAAGCGTCTTCCATTTCAATCCTTCTAAAAACTTCACCACCAGGACCATTGTCTAACCAGTCGTGCATTCAAGTGCGCGGTCATCAAAGTTTTCGACAGATTTCAGATAACCATCACTTAGGGACGCTTTACACGTAGAGGCCGAGTCATTTGCCTTGAGGTTGATAGCACAAATTTCAGCCTTTCATTCAATCACAAGTGAGGATTTCAGACCTCTTACCCAACAAATTGGCCTCATCTCTAGGTGTAAAGTGTCCCTTACAATAGCTGCAACACCTCTAAATTCAACTCAATTGTAGTTGTTAGTTTGCTCCATCATATAGTCACCAACATGGTTACAATGTTACTAAGTATTAATAAAATATAATTTATGACAAAAATAGTGCAATAAGCTCTACGTAACATCATTCACCACTTGTAGGAGGGTCCTTGTTAACTTTAAGTGAGTCCAAGGATCTAAGAAAGCATTTCTTTCAAAGATGAGGTGGCCTAACTTCTTTGGATCACACAAAGGGACATCTTCTTGTATTCTTGGGTCTTCAAGAGTGTTTTGGGGATCCATGCTCCTTAGTATACAATGTTATGGAGAAGTCAAGGATCAAATCACATTAAAAAAATTTAGTCTCAATGAGAAGGTGATGTTGTTGCTCTTCTCAAGCCATAACTTTCCAATCTTTAGCTTGCTCAGGATGGCCATGGGCCACTTCAAGTCTTTAGAGATGATTTGGAGTGCAAGCGACACATTGACCAATGATAATCTCTTTCTCCATCGGCTTCTTAGCACTTTTCATGTCAATCAAGTAGGCTCTCTCCACTCATCCAATCTAGTCTATAGAGCATATTAGGGTCCAATATAGACCCACACTACCCATTATATTATTCCAAAAATTACATAATATAAAGAATAATTTCATTTTTTATTACGAACAATTGAATAGTAATCTTATACAATCTCAATTAAACATTCCAAATTTCAATTTCAAAGAAACAAACCTCCATTTATAGAAAACTTTTTTAGTTGAATTTCATGGTTTTACAAGATAATTTGTAGAAAAATATTGGTGATGAATTTTCACTATTCTAGTGCTTGGGTATGTAGAAAACATCCTTATGCACAACTTTTATGTTAGAAAAAATGTTGTTAAGTGACAAAAATTTAATCTCTAGAAAATTCAAAATTGGAGGGCGCATGCTAAATTTTTGTAAGTAGGTATTTAGGCAATTTACTTAGAAAATACTTAACAAAGTATCATTTGAAATCAATATACCAACATTGCAGATTATTAGATTTTGGGCGATACAGTTGTACTAGCCAAACGGCTGAGCTAGCCAATAAAGAACACTTCCATCCTAATACAAGTAGGATCTAATACAAGACCAAAGTGAATGAGAAGTGCTTTGGGCCCTTCTAATTATCTCCCAAGCACTCTATATAGGACATAAAATTTATAGACTCTTCATTCACACCAATCATATAAAATCTGGTTGGACTTATTTTTTCTTGCCTCTTTGATTTACCTTTTTTTTCCACACTTCTTGTGATTGGTCAATTCATTATTTATGGAGCACATTTGGAGTGTAACAATGGAAGACAAGAAGTGAAGAGCTCGCCAAATATAGATCTCAAATTGTGAAATGTTGATTTGACCTGTTGGGTAGCAATGCTATAAGGTAGAAGCACCTATAACCGATCCTTTAAGCAATTTTGCATATTTTGACGTGGAATCAACACATGACATTATTTCTAACACAATGGCAATTGAAAATCAAGAATTTTCAAAAGAAAATGATATTTTTATGAGTTTATATGAATATGTTGTAAATATGTGAAGTCCAAATATGTGGTGCCTTAAAACCATTTGTTGCATTCATGTATGCAAGTTATACATTTTGGACTCCCTATGTCTACATATTTTGAAGATTGGTTTTGGATATAGGGTTGGAAATGGGTGCATTACAATTTTCCCTTAACCCCTAAAGTCCATTGGCCCTACGGGGGCCAAAATGCAAGTTAGGGTAGGCTCGCACAGTCTCAATATTCATCATAATTTTCTAAAACTTCTTGTAAAGCTAGGAAAACACATAAGCTTCTTAGGAATATAATTTTTATTTCAATCGGTGCCTGGAAGCAAAAGTTATTGCACAAAAAGTCAAATATGGAGGTCGGCGGGCAGCCCAAAAAAAATCACAAAAAGTCAAAATAATTTAAATTTTTTTTTTTTCCTAAAATATTATATGTTTGTCTACATGTAAAACTTTGATTCATTCTATTTGGACTAGTGATGAGAAAATTATGGACAATCTTGTTTTGGGACAGTTTTGAAAAAACCCTTTTTGCCCAACTTTGAATGCTAATATCTTCCAATCCGTAGGGTCAAATTTGATGAAATTTTTACCACATGATCTCAGACAAGTGAAGTATAAGATCCTATGGTTAGATTCTTAAAAAAATGTTTTTTCTGCTTTTATGGATGAATGCAACAGAAATGGCAGTTTTGAGTGTTTTTTGAAAAAAAATGGCCTTGGGACTTTAGGGGTTAACCAACATTGATGCCTCCAACTTTGAGATGCCTGAAGTCCAATTTGGTCCCACCAAGGAGATGCAATTAAGGTAAACCAATCTGAAAACGCCAACTCCCTATTTCCACTAGGCTACTTTTGGCCCCAATTTTGCCACCAAACCCATCCACATCCATTCACTTTTTTAACAAAATCAAACCATTAATGCCACAAACGATAACTTGTCAATCTTTCATTGGTCAATACTTAAGTGTTGATAGATGCATGGAAGGGTGGTTATAGGTTGTTAATAGGACGTTTGTGACTCCACTCTATAGGCAGTTTTGTAATTTCAAGGCAGACCACTTCAAAAATTTACAGACAATTTTAATTGTAAAATTATAATTCCACTTGGGTTTGATTTGCGAAACAAGCACACACCTCTGAAAAATATGTGCCCGTCTTGCTATTGGCCCCAAGATATTCAGATTGCAAATCCGGGTGGTAATAGGCTTGTCTACCTTACAGAGCGGGACGCCGTCGCCTTCGCAACAGCGTGACCCTCCCAACTCCATTCCAAGCCCACTTGTCCCGTTCTCCATGGCCAGAGCCCTCACCCTTTCTCCTTTCCCTTTTCTTTTTCTCTTTTTGTCAAGTGCCCTGTTGTGTAGAGCCGAGCATCACAAATTCACAGGCTGCGTCACAGCTCCTGATGCTCGACGAGTGGAGCCATACCAAGCATCACTTCAATCCCCTAATGCACCTCACATTGCCCATTGAATTGAATTGAATTGAATTCAACACATGAGTTCGATCATTTCAATGCGCGAATCCCTGAAGTGGCAACTGCCAATTCACTCTTATTAAGTTAGCTTCGTGATAGATCAGTCCACCATTCAATTCCCGAGAATTGGGTCTCATCACGCACAGTGAGCTCGCCATGGCAACGATTCAAGCCATGCGCGCGTCATTGCCTGCGACCCAAAACTCGCAGCTTCGTCCAGCTGCAGCTTTGGGCGTCCATCTCTCTCGTAGAGTCGCGCTCCCGAGTGAATCGGGGAACGCGAGACTTCGAATTGTGTGCCGAGCGGGAAGCAAAGGGGATTCATCTTGGGGACAAACAGTTTCCCAGACAGATACGTTCACGCAGTACTCGGGGTACATTGCGGAGGCGGCTGTGGAGGAAGCGGACCAGCTGGACGAGTACAATGCACAGAAGATTGCGACCGTGTTCACGCGGCGGCCGGTTCTGCTGGCGCGACGGTTGATTCAGATTGCGGGGACGCTCGGGTGGTGGGCGGCTGTGAGATATGGCGATACGCTCTTGGGGAAGAAGGACACTAATTTCAAGGTATGGCGAATTCGGGTGGCTGATTTTCATCGTGAATTTTATTGTGTGCTGTGGATTCAGGCGAGATGCAAAGTTTGACTGCATTTTTTTAAGTAATCCTTTTATGTCACTGCGGCGTATAACGTTCTTTGGATCAGATTTGCTTCAATGATCCCTCCACTGTGGATAGAAGCATTCCATCCATAGTACCTCTGAAGAAGCATGCCATCTATAGGTCCACTGTAGAGCATTGAATTCAATGTTTCCCACTCTCGTCTCCTCCCAGACTCCATTAAAGAATCGAAAGTAGAAAGGGATCTTAGTATGTTGGATTCAAGAATGTTCAAGGTTTGAAAGGGTCTCTGTAGTAAAAATGGAGAGTTTCAACAACGTCTAGATTGCAATTGTAAAGCAAAGACAATCTAGAACATCTTGCGCATTTGCATTACTATCATTGAATGTAGCACACTTATTTCTCTATCATTGATTGTTGCACACTAGTCATACATTCAAATTACGTCATAATGAAAAACTTGGGATACAGATTGAAAATTAAAAGGTTTGATTGTGGATCAGTCGCAGGAAACCTTCCCGTTCATTTCATGGGCATTGTTGGAAAGTTGTGAATTAGTCAGATATTTTACATAGCCAAGTTGTGAATCAGTCAGTAGGTACAAGTAGGGGATCGTAGGAGGCCAGCCTTTTAATCATGGGGAGGTCTCTCCGTCATGTCCATATTGCTGAACTTACCTCCCCAGAATGTTTCTAAACATTCTTGGAATGTTCAATCACATTTACTGGAAACCATGATCTAATAGGTCACAACGAAACCTTTGTTGCATGGCTACTCGAGTATGATCATGAATGTATTTCTACAATTACAACAAGACGGTTGAATGTGATTATTATGGTTTTGCAGAAACGAGCAGCGCAACTACGAGGAGCTCTTGTGCAACTTGGTCCTGTACGGAACAATTCTCAAATCTCTTTGGGGTTGTTAATGTGAAGTATTAGAACGATTAAAGGACTATTTTGAATTTTATTGAACAAATTGAATTTTACTAATTGGCAGCTACATGCTCCTTGACAGAGACTCTGAAAGGAGCTTACCTCTTTATTCATTGGGTTTTCGCAGGCATTTGTAAAAATTGCACAGGCGGTGTCTTCACGCCCCGTAAGCATTCGATTGCTCTCTTCATTTGGGTCATTGTTTCAGAATCTGAGAATGTTATAGAGCCGAGATTGTCATGTCAATAATTCAATTCAATTCATTCAATTTCATTCGTTGGTTTGAGGATCTTCTGAAATCCTTGGAATTGGATCGCAGGATGTCATTCCGCCAGCGTATTTGGAAGAGCTGGCTCTGTTACAAGACCGCATTGCTCCCTTTTCTACTGATCTCGCTTTACAGATAATTGAGCAAGAGTTGGGCGTTACTGTAGAGCAGCTGTTTACAGAGATCTCACCGCAGCCAGTTGCTGCTGCTTCTCTTGGACAGGTATACTTCTATTTGAGCTTTATCAATGGACCAAGAGTTTCAAATCCAGCCTCATGTTTTTCTTAACTGTTTTACGTAGGTTATATGAAGACTTTCTTTTATCCAATTTTATTTATTTACTACCAACACATACAATGCTCTTCATCAATTCTAGTGATATAAGATTTGACTCCCTCTGAATTATATTCTTTCACAATATGATTCATTGAATTGTCAATTTTGAAACTGTGAATCCCTGTACTTTTAGGGTTTAAGGTCATCCCTTGTGGTTGACGTTCATAGCAAATCTGATTGTCGTGCAGCATTTTGTTGGAAGAAAGTATTCCTACAAAAATTCGTGAGCCTCGAGTACATTAAAAGAGTTGAATGACTAGCTGTTACATTATGAGGATCTCTGAAAAATATGGGATCTGGTTTTGATTTTGATTTCAGGTTTACCAGGCCCGGTTGCGTCCAAATGGTAAACCAGTGGCCGTGAAGGTGCAACGTCCTGGAGTCCGGGCAACCTTAGCACTGGATCTTTATATTTTACGACAGCTTGCTAGTTTTGTGGGGTCGTTTCTGAAACTCAACACAGATCTTCCAGTTAGGGGCCTATAATTTCCTTCTACTTGTGTTAATGGTTTACTATGTGGTGATTATCTGTGAGCTGAAAGAGACAGGACCCTTTCAGCTGAAAGAGCTGAAAGTGCTTTTATGAATTTTTCAATAATTTAGGAAAGTATTATGGTGATGAGACTTTTTTTATGAAATGAAGTGTGCATATAATTGGTAAAATTCTGTCTATTTTGTGGATCTGACAGATGTGGTTTTTTTGGCCTCTTCAGGGTGTTGTTGATGAATGGGCTTCAAGTTTATTCCGAGTAAGTCCGCTCTCTATCGGGATCTTCTTAGTTTTCATCTTTACTTACGCACTGTTAATGATTGAGGCATCACTCTCACCTGAATTTATTCAATGACAGGAAGTGGACTATCAGGCAGAGGCGCGTAATGGTTTACGATTTCGGTGAGAATCTCTCATTTCTATGCAAGATTGTGATAGGTTTTTTGGCTGTGAATCTTTCATGTATTTGACACGAATGCAATTAGTCCTGGCCCTTCTCAGTGGCATATTGACACTAGCAGACCCATTGAAATCTTCTTTCAGCCTCATTATACAGCATTAGCACGACTTAGATCGCATTTGCTTCTTGAATCTGGTCATGGATTGAGGATGGCAGGTAACATGAAATGGTTTTACTGTGGATGACAGGAAAATGTTTGGATCCCTTCCTGATGTGGTGATACCAATGATGTATTCAGAGCTTACTAGTCGTCGGGTTCTCGTTATGGAATGGATCGAGGTATGCACTTCATTCTCTTCGTGCAGTTCTAGATTTTGGTTATTATTACGTCTGAACCAGAAAGCCAATAATTGTGATTTCAGTCAAATCAGATTGCTTCAAGGCCTTTAAACAGCATAATATAAATTATGAGAAAGATTCTCTTCATGGTTTTCAAAAGTTTTTGAAACAGTCAAATTTTATTGAAAACCTAGCTCAATTCACAAACCTAGCTCAATTCAGTCACCTATTTCCCGTTGCACTAGGAGATCGAAGTATTAATGTGAGCAGAGGATGCTAAATATTTGAGATGTATATTCTGCAGGGACAACGTTTGTCAGAAGTTAGCGACCTTCGCTTGGTTGAGGTAAGGGTTAGGGTTTAGGGTTTAGGGTTTCAAAATGTGCCATCCCAATTCTGATTCCATCGTCAAGTTTCTTGAAACACATGGGAACACCTTTGTGAACACAGTAGGCATGAAAGTTTCGAATCTCATTGCTTTCACAAGTATGCCTGAATAAGGTTTGATGAATCTGCTGCGTAAACCAGGTGGGGGTTTTCTGCTCACTCACACAATTATTAGATTGTGGTTTCTATCATGCGGACCCACATCCTGGCAACCTATTGCGCACTCCGGAGGGTAAATTAGCATATCTAGGTATGTCCCGCTTCAAGTCTATCTTGAGGGTATTGTTTGGAAGAGGGTTACATGTTGCATTTGTTTTAAGAAGTATGCAGTCTCTTCAGCCATATGAATTCGAATTTATCTTTTTGATATTTATGTAAAATGCTCAAATTTGTTGCGCATGTATACTCTCAGTAGTCTGTGGATGGTACTCATGTCATCCAGTAATCGTTATTCTTATCCGTTGTTATTGTTGTATTTCCGCAGTGCAAATTGTGCTTATTGTCTCCCATTGGGCTTATGATTTTCATGTTCAGATTTTGGAATGATGGGTGAAATGAAGGAGAATATTAGAGATGGGTTGATTGAGGCTTCTGTCCACCTTGTCAACAAAGATTATGATGCTCTTGCTGGGGATTTTGTCACTCTCGGGTACGCGGTAATTTCACTTGGATTGGAGTTGTTCACGGCTCTGATCTGTGTTCTTTATGATAAACTTTGCTTGATTTACTACCACATGATGATTCAAAATTTTCTAAAGCGTCGACTTCAGAATTAGGAATCAGGTTAACATTGTGTTTCACATTGAAAAGTTGGAAAGATCTCATTTGTTTCTCTTCGCAGACTTGTTCCACCAACTGCTGAAATGGGGGAATTTTCAGAGGCACTTACAGGTAATTCTTTTGGAAGTATTGCTCTTGCGGTGAACAGGAAGGGCACAAAACTCATGCATTACAGCATAATTATACTCCAACATTGCTCCGGACTTCTAAAATGTTTCTTTCATTTGTTAGAGTAGCGTCAAGCAAGCAACTTCATGAAACTACTGTGGTATTGATCATTATTTCTTCGAGGGATTCTGAGGTTGCCGTGGTACACTGCAGGTGTGTTTCAAGAGGCTGTAAGCAAAGGTGTCCGAAATATTAGCTTTGGAGATTTATCAGAGAAACTAGGGGTTACCATGTACGTTAACCTATATTTGAAACCGTATATCCAGTTTACATCCATATTGTGTCTACGCAACTGAGAGTTTATATGCATTGGCTCACATCACCTATCATATGTATCTTTTCTTCTTCTTCTTTTCATATAGCCAATCCGCAATTGTTAATTCTTCTCGTTGGTATTCTGTAAACGTTTAATCTCCAAGCTTCTTTATTGTCTGGCAGGTATAAATTCAAGTTCCGCATTCCCTCGTACTTCTCGCTTGTCATCCGAAGGTAATCTGTCAACTATCTCTTTTCTTTTATCAGTTGATTTACAATGTTTTTAGAGTTTTATGTAGGTTAGACATTTTTTGCTACATACCATTAAAACTCTCTTTGTCCACCCCCTTTATTTATCTCTTTTCTTATTTAAGTGTTCACAGTGGTAGCTTGGCATGTGGACATTTTCGAAAACTATAAGCTTCTGATTTACTCGATTGATCAGCAGACGCATTTCATCACCTTGGGTATTGATTCTTCTTGGCTGTGCAGTTTGACAGTACTCGAAGGCATTGCTCTTAGCAGTGACCCGAATTATAAAGTGTTGAGTAGCTCATACCCGTGGATTGCCCGAAAAGTCCTAACTGATAAATCACCAAAGATTCGATCTACTCTTCAGGAACTAGTGTACAAAGTAAGTAGCATGTCTCTATCTCCTGTGTTTATCAGCGATGTTGATTGAGTTGTTAAATCTGGTGTTTGTCGTTGTAGAGCCTGCTTGTAATGTATGGTTGTCATCATGATAATAACACTGGTGGGATTTGCAAGGACAGGATGGAGGTTTTAGAATCGATCGGCTGGAATCACTATTGACAGAGGTGGGTGCTTCCGTTGCTCATTTCTGTCTATCCGTGCTGAACTGGGCGAATTTTGTTATAGATGTGATAAAGAAACAGCACACGAGTAATAAACCCACTCTTAGAGGTATTCTAGGAAATTCTAGCTGCGTTACAATTGGCAAGGTTTATTTTAGGAACTGCATTCAATGCCGTTACAATTGGCAGGCTTGCGTTAGAAACTACCTTAAACAGCGTTATAAAAGGCAGGGTTTAAGACCGCTAAACTTTTTAGAATACCTTAAGGTAGTTTTCTACTAGAGGCGCTAAGGTTTCTATTATGTGCCAGATTTTAGAGCCTTACAATTTCCTGCCGATACTTGACAGGTAGCTTGTTTCTAAAATATCTTTTGACTCCTCCCATAAAATTGCATGGGGGTGTGGTTGCCCGTTGGAGTTTGTACTTGCAAAATGATTATGAGGAAGCTAGTTGTGGATTTAACTTAGCACGGGTCAAAACATATTTGACTCTTTGTTGAGGATATTACTTGCAATTATACATTGGATATTGTTAGTCAGTTTCTTTGTTAGATTTGAACAGAGCTTTTCCTGCCAGTAGGTGCAAATCAACATGTGTTGAATGTGATAATTGCAGTCAATGAGACAGCCGTTAGAAGACCCTGCAGAGCTAGAGAACCAGCCAGCTGAGAAGGAAGAAACGAAAACTGAAAGGGATTCTAGAAGCCTTGTGAAACGGCTACTTACCTTTGGACTCACTGAGCAGGTGCTTATCTTGTTCTAGTTTCCTACTGTTATACTGCAAAGTGAAACAAGCGGTTACTTGCTAGTGTGCCCAAGTAGAAGTGGATAATTTTCATGTCTCCTTATAATTCTCAGTGCAATCTTCTGTACAATTTTCACTAATTGAAAGATTCAAAAACCCTATTTGAAAACCTTAGAATATGTCACTATCTACATCATAATTCTACTGAACATAGGAAATTTATTCTTTAGAATGATGAGCCCCAACATGCTGTTATTAACATGTACTCCGTATCGTTTTTATGGAACATTAGAATTCTCTACATTTGAAACCTTTGCTTAGTCTCTGCCCATGGGGTAGAGATAATAAACTCTTGTGTGGCAGAGCATGGTTCGATGTCAAGTTATGGAAAATCACTGACGTACGCGGTATTCATTGGCAGGGTGATTTCGTCAGGGAGTTAATATTGGATGAACTTGCAAAGGTTTTTTTCTGCCGCCCATTATTCTCAATTACAAAGGATGCAAAGTTCTCGGGCATAAGTAGGTGAAATTATCGACAGAAGTAGCAAGCTCAATGTCGGGAGCCCATATGTTTGTATTCCAGGTTCTGACTGTTTGAAAATTTTATATCAGTGCCCAAACTAAAATAGGAAGTCCACTTTGGAAGTTAATAGTCAATTACATTCACTTCTAAATCTTATTGGTACATTGTTCAAAGAATGTAGATTACAAAATCAATATGGGCTGGGCTCAAGAGACTGAGATTGGTTATGTTGCAGAGTATAGATGCGTTGAACCGAGTGGCGTTTGATTCAGCAGCACAAAACATAAGGACGCGTTCCCCCATCAGCCTCCCGTTCATTGCATCTGTAACAGAAGACGAGGATCTGAAGAACCTAGAAAATCTTCGGACGATCATGTCCATATTCAACAAATCTCGACGCACTTCCGAAGTTGGAACTGTGGCAAGCATGGGCGGTGGAAACGGAGCAACTCGCTCATCATCCTACTCTCAAGCTACCAAGCAGGTAGAACTTCTCTTAACACTTGCTGTATCTATGTTTCTTATACCTTTCATGTCATCTCATGCGTCTTGTAACAAGGTTTGTGGTGAAATTAGACTTCACTTATTTTTGGACGTCAATCACAGAGAGATCTGCAATAGGAAGATGATAATTAAGTAGATCAATCATGGATAGATCTTCTCATACATTTTTTTGAAACTAATGTGAGGTTGTAATCATAACTAGATCGGAGCCTGTTGCAATGCAACATTACCAAAAACTTATTTAAGGTTTCATCAGGCTGTAAGGTAGATGCTTGGATGTCCTTAGAGTTTAGCAAGAATGAACGAATGAAAAATTGCGCCAATGAAAACGTGACGGATGAATCGCGACACGGTTTGCATTTAACATAAGAAGTAAACTTAACGCTGACCCAGAGACTATCATGAATAAAGAGTGTATTGTAGTAGTTTGAGTATCCACGCCTTGTGGATGTGGAGAGGCGGACTGTAAACTAAATATGCGGGACCTTACAAATAGACCGATGTTGTTGATATAAGAGAGGCCTCTCTTTTGAATCGTGAAGAAGTCTCCCCATAAATTGCATTGTGCTTTCTTTTACCTCCCACGATGTCTAGAATTCTTGAAACCGTCAAATTTTACTGAAAACCATGTGAATCTGTCTCTGGAAAGAGTTTTTAAATACATTTGATTGAGGCACCCTCGGATTTGAAATTAATTCTGTTGGACTACAGGGTACTCCCTTGAACCTAAACGGCATTGGCCAGACAACGAAGATGTTGCCAGGGATGGAGCAGGTGGGAATCCAAAACGGGGCAGCAAAACCAACAAGCCTGACGAGGAGTGACAACGGAAAAGACATCATTCAGGGGACGGAAGTGATGGACACAAACAATACTAACGGGGCTTCTCTGAAAGCAGGCAAATATGACTTAGTGCGGAGGACTCAGTTTGAGAAACCAGGTGTAAGCACAAACAATGGCAGTCTCATGAAGCTGGTGAAACCACAGCAAGTCACGAACTTCGGCAGTGATGGAAATGGTCGAGTGCAGGTTGTGAACAGGAATGAGTTGCTGGAGAGGACACCTTTTGTGGAAAACGATGACTTGGAGACAGCTTTGTCAATGCGGGATGTCACCGACATTGTGCAGGGGCTCAGTGGGTTGACACAGTACTTGCCACTTTTATCAGTTGTCCCTGAGGTTCCCTCCTGCACTCCATCTCTTCTCGATATGAGGCCCCCCATGAATGATGAGACAAATTCTCCTTTTGATGTTCTTTTTTATTTTAATTGTCTTGAAACTCTTGTTCAACAATCCAGCTTTCAATCTTGAACAAAGCTTAATTTACATGATGTATACAATTCATGAACTTGTCGTGAAAGCTTCCAAAAAAGCATTTCATTATAAAAATACTTTCATTATAAAAAAGCTTTCATTATAAAAATACTTTAGTTTTTTGTTAAATGTTTTGGCAATTGAAGAACTAATTCAACACTTCTTCGCATGTGTGTTTTTGACACTTGAATAAGTTCAGTTTTTTTTGTTAAGAAATATTACATCGCAATAGCTTGACCTAATGTAACTCTCTTAGAAATAACAAATGACTCTATCTCCTACATTGTCAAGTGACAACCTCTTTACCACCTAAGGATACCTACATACAATCAGAATGATTACAAGGAATCCTCATAAATCATGGAAAATTTCTCTTTATGCTCTCTAAAAGTTCCCGAAACATCTTGAAACAGTTACTGATGTCCTTGTTGACGTCTATTGGTGGAGTCTGGTGTCTTTTGCAAACGCAAGAGAGTGATAATGTTTTGTTATTTGTTTTTCACAGCTTCCTTTTCTAGCTCGTCAGCAAGCGATATTCTTACCCGCTGAACTTGCTGGGAGGGTAGCATCACGTGTTGCCGCTCGGAGCATTAGAGGGTCTATCCCCGAAGGCAGTGGCCGACACACTTCCAAGGTAAAGCTTGATTCTCACTCCAGAACTAATAGCGTTCTGATTTACTTCATTCTCTCTCTCTTTTCACCAACTTAAAAATGACTGCTGTGGACTCCATGTTACTACTTCTATGCAGACGAGAATCTTAGAAACCAGCAATGGCCCTATAATACAATCATGTTTTGTAAATACGACCTGAGATTTATAGTGTCCTGACCTGACTCCATTGTGTGTTGCAGACTACTGACACTGCCCAATGAGAAGGTAATTTAAACATGCAAACTCAACAGCTTGCTGAACATTGCGAGCATCCTTGTGGATGAAGTATGATAAAAATATGCCCATTCTTGAACTTGTTAACTGTATTGCATTCAACTGCATGTCACTAAGACATGCTTGCGTTGTAAGCTCTAGATGGGCTGCAACTAAAACCCTGACGTAGGCACATAGTGAGTTAAGGTCTGTTCAAGGCTTGTATACGGTATAAGCACATTGAGCTCTAGGTTGGAATTGTACTGTAGCATGACTTTTTTCCTTGCAAATCCATTACTTTGTAATCGAATGTCGTCATTAAACTGAGGTTGGAGCAATGCCTGTGTATCACTATGCACCCGAAGTGTAACTACGAAGGCATAGACGAGTGATGTACTGTACTACGGTCCTGTCTGCAACAGTATTCATTTGCTGTAACATCTAATTCAGATGCCTTTGTTTTGCTGACCACATCAATGGTTGCATCATGTTCTCAGCAAGAGATTTTTTCCTACTTGCAGTACACTATCCTGGTGTCTTGTTCAGTGCTGTCATTGCTCACACATTTAAAAATCTCCACGTAAATTTAGGAATACACTGAATACAGTGGTTAACCTTGATTTACTGAAAAATAGTCAGGGTCCATCTAAATTGTCTTACAGATTGACTGAATCAGTCCTCCAGGTGCAGAGAAGCCTTTTCTGGTTGTTTCTGACATACGGATGAAAATTGTTGTACTGTAGTTAAGCCTGTTCTCACCTGGCGTTTGGTAAGAGTGGTTATATAATCATAGTACCCGTCCGCCAAAGACAGAAAGGTGCAGGTTAATTGAGTTGGTTTAAGTTGGTTTGGCATGATTAGGGGTCATCTCAAGTTATCAGTAGGTCAGACCTGGGGAGAAACTCTTTGCATGAAGTGCAATAATTTTGGTGTTGAGTGTTTGTGTACAACCCAAAATTAACAAAATATTCCTTAAAGGACGGGCTAGTGATCATGGATATCATTTCTTTGGTTATCATGTGAATCATTGGCTTAAAAATTGCAAAAGCATTCATTGGAAATCAAAATATTGTAGATGTAGGACAGGTTGATGACAAAAAGAAGGAATTTCTTCTTTGACACTTCAAGAGATTAATGGGTGGAGAGGTCATTTTTATAGTGAAAATTCATTGTCCATCATGAATCCTCAAACGCTATGGGATAATTTGAAGATGAGATCTTGACCGCTCATTGTCAAAATGCAGGAATTATGTTTGAAGTAGAATTTCAGACCTCATTTAGGCATAGTAGAATACTTTTTTTCAAAAAACTTAGAACTAAAAGAAGTTAATAAATTAAGCTAACTTTCATTTCCAAAAATCCGTTTGTAATTTTGATCCTCCAATCAAAAGTTATGGACAAAATTCAAAGAGGATATTTGAAAATGTAAAAGAAAATGTTCCTTCCAACCCCTCCATGAATTTTGTCCAGAACTTTTGATTGGAGGTTTGAAATCTCAAATTGATATTTGGAGATGAAAGTTAGATTGGTTTTCTATATTATTTCAATTCAAAAAAATTGAAAAAAGTTGTTCTATTATGCCTAAATGAAGTCTGAAATTGTACTTTGATCACAATTCTTAATTTTGACTTAACTATGAGCAATTGAGCTCTTACTAATCCTAATTTACATATTCCACATGGGTTGTTTTACCTCCTACCACCCACTTGTATAAAGAGCTTGTGTTCTCATTTCTTAAGACTTTTTAAGTGGCTTTTGAAGTTGTATGAGAGACTCATGCATGAGGATAAAAGTTGTGTTAGTGTAGAAAACCTAAGTTAAAGGTTGGATAAAAGGCGAAACTACAAATATTCATTTATCCATAAAGTCAAATTTCAAAAAAGTCCTTTTTTAGGTGGCAAATATTAAATTTTCAAATTAATTATTAATTATTTGTCGGGGCAGTGGCAAAGTTGCCCTATGCCTACAATGTTGTAGAAGACCTTTTCCTTTCTCAATAAAATTTGGAGAATGAATATTTGCACTTCTGTCCTATTAGAGGGATTCTTTGTCATCCATCGGACAAAAAACGTCTTCATCAGGGTTTAAGGGTTAATCTTACAATTTGTTGATTCCTATTATTGTGACCCCTCTCTTTAAAAAAATTGCTCAATTATCAATCACATGCCATTAGAAGCACTTGCAACACTAGCAATATTACGTAGTTGCCCACATCTCCTTACATTATGAAAGACCGTTGATAGTGCTTAAGAATCTGCAAAATTGAAAGATTGAAACTTATATAACAATAGCCTGTAATTTGAGAGAGATATAAATAGTTTTAAATTCTTCTCCAGTAAACATCATTCATAATCCTTGTCAACTTTGCAGCCACCTAGGTTTAGCGATTACAAAGGAACGATGGTCTGAACACCTACTGGAAAAGTCATGTATTACAGTAGCAAAGAACACTTACTAAGTCCAAGTGTGAATCAATACCTTTAGAAGATAACTCGATGGTGGTTTTTGAAGTAGGATTGAAACTGCAGTGCAAGATATCCACTAAGTGTTTTCTTCCTACCATTGATATGTTACAAAATCTTCCTTGGGTCTTCCTCAATAAATATTAATTGGATGATGTGCATTCCTAAAATATTCATTATGGGTGGTTAAGCATTTAGAGATTAATCCTTAACTCCTTGAAGACCAAGGGATAGTCTAGATTTCTAAAACTGTAAATATGTATTATAAGATGCAACTTAGAATAATAATTTAATGATGGCTCTCAAACAGTAGTTGTAAAATACCACTCGTAGATCATATCCATACGGTTAGATCAACTAGTACACAAACCAATATTTTTCAATAAAATTTGAAGACAAAAATTGAAAATTCCTTTTAAAATTGATTGTAGGTTGAATATAAGTGATTTTCACAAGATTTTTTTTCATGTTAAATTTTAGTCATAGTCATTTTTGAAGATTTTTTTAATGTTTTTATTTGAGTTGTTTTTGAAGGGTCATTTTTTAACTGATTAAAAAGGTTGCTTTTTGAGGCCAAACCTACCAATACCTTTTGGATAATAGAATATTTGTAAAGCAAAATCTTCATAAATCTATATCGTAAAAATGTTAAAGAACTAACATGCAAGTCCTCAAAGATGAAAAACACATTTGTGTGCACTTGGGATGTGTTTATGATCATCCATTGTTCAAAATTTGAATACCTCATTCTTTAGAAGTTAAACAACGTGGGAAAAGAATGCTATGAATAAATAATTTTAGATGTACAAAATTGAAAAAAAAAAAATCAAATTTTTCTTTCAGAGTTGTTTAAATGTGTTGTAGATGGTGAAGGATGGTGAGGTATTAATGACTTCTCCAACAAAAGAAGATGCTTAAAGATTAAATCACAAAAGATGTTTTTTTCATTTATGTATATAGACTACTAGGCAATTATTAGATCTTGATCTAGATCTCAATATCAATCACACAAATGACCATTTTTAATTTGAAACCAACTACACTAATGATGTTATCTCAATATCAATCACACAAATGACCATTTTTAATTTGAAACCAACTACACTAATGATGTTACCTACACTAATTGATTTTAAAGTGTTATAGCTTTTTACTCTTAATGAATATTTTTACCAAGTATTGATATGTTCCAAAGTTGCGGTTGTCAATGAATGTAGTTGGTAAAAATATTCATCAAGAGTAAAAATTTATGGCATTTTGAAAGCAAGTAGTGTGGGTAACACTAAATACCATCATTAGTATAATGACATGAACACTATCAAGTCCAATTTTTAATCCCAATATCAAATTTTGAGGAATTCCTAAAATTAAATGTGTTGCAATTTGAAATTCGGCCAATAACCACAGCCTACTGATTTTCTAATTATAGTATGTTACGGAATTTAGTTCACACTGTGACAAACTAAACAAGAACATATAGCAACGATGATATTTTTCAGAGTAGCAGTCCTGTATTGATGTTCATGGTTTCAAGTTAAATCCTACTACTGTATTGTACTGTACTGTACAGCGGAAGTAATCCTTCGCATTAATTGAATTCACTAAAGAAGATGGACACTAAAATACAATTTGGAGAAATCAATCTTGAACACAGATAATCGAGCAAGACGTGGTTCTGAGTCGTTCCTGCTTCCATATCAGCAACAAACTCCGACAACCAATCTGCTAAAATTCGAAAAGACCAGCCTCCTTGCAAATTCACTCTGTTCCAAGTTCATCTGCAATAAGTAACCAGAATTCCAGAACAAACAATTTTAGGAAGTTCAATACAACCGGGGGTTAAGGCATTTAAAGAAAACCAGGGGCATCCTCACAAGATCCTTTCAAAACAAAATGTGGTCATCATACTGTTTAGCCAACTGCAATTTTGCATTGACACCAACAATAGCATACACGTAAGATATCAACGCACATGTCCAGACACATTTGCCTCGATAAAATCCTTAAAATGGCATTACTAAAATGGACGCACAGCAACCTCTGCGTCACTGTCATTCAGAGATCCCCTCTGTCAGAGGTCAGCTGTTCTGAGAGTCGGTCCAACCAAGGAGTCACACATATCCTTTCCCCACACAATTCAAGCACTTCTGAACCCTGCACATCCGAATTCAAGCACAAATCAATAAACTACAAATCCTGTAAATGTAAATGCATAAGGTAGAAGATACTATTTATATCACTTAAGCATTTTAACAAATACAGGACTGTGTTCGTTAGGAGATGAATGGCGCTACAAAGAGATCTTCGGGTAAAAGAGCCAAATTTTGTGAGATCTAAATATGAAATCACTACATATGAAATTCTTATGAAACTCAAAGTGGGAGGCTGTAGACAACAATAAGTGGCAACATTCGAGGATCAGTGATCATAGATATTTAGTCACGTCATGCTTACACCACTTGCTAATAAGTCCCACTAAGTGCATGAGTTGTTGGTAATAGGGGTCACAATAGGAGGCGGGATCAGATCCCTTACGGTTTTAGTATGTCCAACCATAATTTAACTCTAGAACGACACAATTGGAGCGCAAATCGCACAACTCTGCAACAATAAAAACGGGCCCTGAGTAATCATGATCCAACGAGAAGGTGAAGAAGACAATACTTATTGCCGTCACAAGTCGGACAAATGCAAGGTCTGTTAATCACAGGGTCAAATAATGGAGACCAGTCGATTGTAGATTCTCCTTTGCACAGTCGACACTCGGTAAACCCTCGACCTTTGCAACATCCACACGGCGGCGCAGTTTTCTTCTGCAATGACGAATCCCCAAGAACCGAGATAAAGAAGAATATTCAAACAAGTCAACACGCCACACCACATCAATGAAGTGACCAATAAACCGATGAATTCATGTGAAGACCATTACCCGACGCTTCTCAACCACGGTGGAAAGCACGTTCAGAGAAACAGAAGAGGCCATCGACAGCGTAAACATCCCTGCTGCTACTGCAGCCCCTGCTATCGCCACCACCCGCAAAGGCCCTCCCGCCATTGTGACCGTTACCTAAAACCCAAAACCTTGAATCTCCACAGAAAATCTGCCCCAACGGCAAAAAAAAACTCAACATAAAATTGCCATTGTTTCAACCCTAAACCCTAAACCCTAAACCCCTAAACCCTGATACGGAATGCGACTCAACAGTAATTTCTACGATGAAAGAAGAGACTAACTTAAGCCAAAACATATATCAAACACAAAATCAAATGCAAGCAAATCTTAACTTCTAGTAACTTAACAATATCTCAAGAATATCCAGACAACTATGGTCGTGAGGGTGCCTGATTGCTCTGCACAAGAGAGTGGCACTCTAACAGAATTTGAGCAACAAACGAGGTAATGGAAGAAAACAGATCAATATTGACCTACTACCCAAATTTGCGAAAGAGAAAAGAGGCATTTCACCTTGTACTGATTCCTAACGAAAGTACAACGCCGACACGGCTTCTCAATCGCGCAATTGTGCTGCGCCTGTTTTTCCGACTCGCTCACGCTCCACCTTGAATGTACCGCGAATGGATTCCGATTACATTGAGGCGTGATGTCCACACAGCTGAAGAAGATGTGAGAAAGGAAACTAGAGCAAATCCATTGAAATCTGTTTGTTGCTTGAGTATGATGAGATTAGTTCCAATATATTAGATTCAGGCAGGAGAAAGGGACGCGCCAAAGCTCGTCATCTGATTACTGCAGAAGTCCATTTCGCGAACTGGCTGCGAGAGTGACGACCTAACAGACCTAACAGAACTCTGGGTAATGGATAATGGACTAGATAATGCTCTGAGAGCGTGCAAGTCTAATAGTTCATCACAAACGTTCATATCTATACTTTTCGCAAATCTAAGGGTGTAGAAAGAGGGTTGCGTTATGAGTTATAATGTTTTTTTGACTATCCAATGGAATGGTGAAAAATCTGCCTTGATAACCGGACTTATGGATACAAATTCGTACTCATAGCAATCTGCACCAACAAGGAACAATGTTTTTTCATAAGAAATTTTAAATGACATTGATTTGTTTCTAAGAGGGGAAAATTGGAGTCACCTAGAAAATTTATCCCATTACAAGCAAAAGACCCAGCACAAACACCTACACTAATAAATAGTGAAATTAGGTTGTCCCACACTAATTACTTAACATGTGATACAATATAAATATTTACTTTTATTGTACAAGAATGTACTACTTTTGAATTAAGTCTTGTTGTAATTGGAATTCATGAATAGCTCCATGTGTATGATACAAATGGAAATATCTATAGAAAAATAAAATATCCATATCTATTGACTTTGATGGCTTATAAAGTAATTTTCTTGGGGTAAGGCAACCTAATTTCACTATATGGTGTAGCAAATGATCCATCAAAGTCTTGCATCAACCCATGAAAGACTTTTTCCAAGAAAGAGATTTGGGCTACATTAGCTTGAATCAATGGCCACAATCAATGTCTTGTGGTGGAATGATTAGTGACTACAATAGGAACCTTTATCTATTGAATGAAAGTTCATCACTAGAATTGACTATTTGAGGCCTTCATGTTGTGGCCATGTTAGGAAATATTGAAATTGCTTTAGATAAGTAAGATGACCATTATAGATACACTTTATAATTTCAATTGCTCTCCCTATTTCTCATATTTGTCTATGTGTGGCTAGACTAGTTTACCTCAGGGTCACTACAAAAATCCATTTTAGTGAAATTGGTTCAATAAAGTAATTTTTCAATATGCACTAAGTCATATAATGTGACTTTTAATAAATTAGGGTAGTTGCAATCTTTGCTAGTGATGAAGCATCACATCTATAAATATAAATGGAATATATATATATATATATATATATATATATATATATATATATATATATATATATATATATATATATATATATATATATATATATATATAGTGTGTGTGTGTGTGTGTGTGAGAGAGAGAGAGAGAGAACAAAATGACATTATTTCACCTATAATCAAGTAAATCATCCAAAAATGGCAATATTACTTTGTTGAATAATAGATTTTGGTGATCATTCCTTCAAAAAATATCATTAAGTTCCATTGTACAAATTACAAGGGTTCCAACTAGAATAGCAGAAAAGCAATGAATTGAAAAAACAATCTACCAAAAACAAGGAAATTAAAGAGAGATAAACTTATATAGATTTGTCCTATTAGTGCGTGTGACACTTATTTATCAAAGCCATGCTATTTTAACTAATGTAGGTTGAGATATTAGTACATTGTACTAGTTTCCAAGAAAACAACTAACAATGATGTTAATTTTTCAAATGATACTAATTTTGTACCCCCACCAATAGGGCAAATTGGAGGTAACATTCAATATTATTTCTAGCTTCCTAGCAACTTAGATAGCTTTCTATCTAATAATGAATTAAAGTGCAAAAAATAGTTGGACAATCCAAAAAATAATATACTAAATTTAGACAATTTTAAAATATAATTAAAACAAATAAGGCATTCATCCAAATTGTTTGTATAATTTTTTGAATGGTTGCTGCTACTTTCATCTAAGGCAACTGCATTTACATAAGCCCTTGGCTTGACCTCTAAATCCTCCTTGTGTGTTAGGATTTTGTTAAATATTAGGCTCTGTTCAGTGTGAGAAATATGTTTTATTTGTGAGGCAAAAACTTTACAATGTATATTTACAGATATTGACTAAAAAAATATGTATATATATAGCAAACTAGGTCAATGATTTTTTCCAAAATTAGGCACCCTTTTAATTATTATTTTGTAACCAAGCTGCTAGGAAGTTACAATATGGCATCTCAAACTCCTCCCTCGTCTATTTAAATTTTTGTTTTTAATTTTATTCTATAACCCAAAATCCCAGTATAATTAGTTCAAAATACATATCAAATTTGTATCTCGTACAATATTGACTGTCATACATTGAAGGTTGTATGAATGTCATGTAACAATGAGAAGGGACTTTTGTCCTAAAGTTCTATCTATTTGTTTGTATCTGTATGGGATACCTTCTGGCTACATGAAATAACTGTTGTCTATAGAAGGCAACTTGGTTAGTAGAACTATTTCCAACAAATGATTCTTCAGTCACATTGTTCTTTAACCCTTAAAAGCCATTTCATGTCCGAGCTTGGTCAAACTTCATCGGATTTTTACATAAAAACACATATTTCAAAATTTAATATTTTTCACATGGAATAGTACCGGTATATGTTTAAGATTATATCTGATTTTTTCATAATTAAAAACCTCAAATTCAATTTTATATGATTTTTTTAAGAAATTTCTTTGTAAAAATTATAATAATTAATAGTATGAAAATTTTAAGAAAAATGGAAATAATAGTGACAAACATCATGGTGTAATTGATGTACTCTTTAAATTCGTAGCAAGAGAAATTTGATAGAAAAAGTTCAAAAAGTGGTGTATTTTGAGCTTTCAAGATGCTCTCTTGAAAGTGTCACAAATATAACAATTTTAACAATTATGAAAAAATTCAAATGGAATAAAAAGTAGATTATTGGAGCTACATTTTGTTGGTTAAGCTTAAAAGCATTTAAAATCAAGAACTAAGTGAAAAATGCAAGTTTGACTTTCAAAATGTCCATGGGGCTTGCAATGTCCTTTAAGGGTTAAACAAGGATATCCTTTCTTACTAACAATGACCTTGTATTTTACAACCAGTGATGGAAAGGTCACCTTTGTATATGCACTAGGAGTTTTTTAAATGTGCCAAAATGCATTTTTTTCATTGAATGTTGGATTGGGCTAAGAATTCTTATTCTCGTACATGAAACCATAACCTTTATTACGGCTCAAATCATAATTTTTGAACACAATATAACAAAATGCTTATTAACCTCTAAAATTCCAAGGCCGTTTTTCTATATAAAAAAAACGGCTCAAAATTGCTAGTTTTGTTGCATTCATCTAAGAAAATAGAAAAAAAAATATGTTCTTTTAGAATCTAAGCATAGAACCTCGTACTTCACTTGTCTCAGATCTTGTGCCATAACTTTTGCTCTCAAGTACTGAATGAAATAAAAAAATTATATTCCCCAAAAGCTAATGTGTTTTTCTATCTTCACAAAAAGTTTCTAAAAATCATGATGAATACTAAGGTTGTAGGAACCTGTCCAAAATCCATTTTGTCCCCCAAGGAGACAATGAAACTTTAGGGATTAAAGGCATACCCACATCAACCTAAGCATTTATCTCCACATGTTCGACCCACGTAGATTTTAGGGCAAGAATCTGTAAGAGTAGGTGTCGGCTTTGCAACAAGCTCAGCTTTGTAGCAGGTTACCTTAAAGCCCAACCTGTGCCGAGGGTATGTTACCCAAAGGACCAGGCAAACTCATGATGAAAGAACAGGCAGACCACACGGCAGACTGGCCGAACTTGCACAGATATATTGAATGAAGGTTTCACCTGATATTGAGACCATTCCTGGTTCAAAAGAACACTGTTCCATTGGTCCACTGCACATTTCACATTAACTAGTGTGCCCTATACCGTTGGCACAGTATAATAAAAGAAAAGTAACGGACAGGGCACTGGCTTCTGGCTGGTCGTTTTGTACTTTGTCAATGGCAATGACGGAAATCCCGTTTCATTTGTTAAAAGGTAAAAAGTAAAAAGTAAATGTAAAAGTAATTTTTTTAATTCATTAAAACTTTGAAATTCAACATCTTTTTTGGTTGTGAGTTCAAACGCCGCAAAACAAAGTCCGTGCACTCCTCCTTGCAAAGAGCTTTTTTTTTTTTTTTTCATAAAACACATGGACAATTTCCATTGCAAAGGGGAAACAATACATCAAACCTAAGGACCAAGTCCCTGGTGGAATTTTTACATTTTCAACATCAATTTTCTATTTTAAAAGAACAGAAGCAAAGAATCAAGAGCCAACACTAGGAAAGAGCTTTTCAATGGTACTATGAACGTGACCCAGGGATGCGTGGGTCTAGAGATCTCACTATAACAAACAAAACAAACAACCTAATTTAATGTATGTAAAATATGGACTAGCGTGTCGTTGTTACAACACAATAAATAAAAGTAAAAGTAATTCTTTAATTCATAAAACTTCAAATTTTTTTATTTTTTTATTTTTTGCCATGAATCAAAATGCCATGAAACGAAGCCCGCGCACTACTCCTTAGTTACAAAGAGCTTTCCAACGGTACCAAGAACGCGACCAAGGGATGCATGATTCCAGAAATCTCACCGTAACAAACAAAACAGAACAAACAACCTCATTAGAGGTATTGATTTCCTCATTGTTTATCTGAAGGGCACTGGCTTCTGGCTAGAGGCTCTGTACTTTGTTATATCCCGTTTCATTTGGGTGTGCTTTTGAAAAAAGAAAAGTAAAGGTAAAAGTAAAAATAAAAATAATTTTTAAAATTTAAAATTTATAAAAACTTCAAACTTCAATATTTTTTTGGCTATGAGTTGGAACCCCATGAAACAAAGTTTGTGCATTCCTTCTTGCAGAGAGCTTTTCGATAGTATTATGAACGTGACCAAAGGATGCCCAGTTCTAAAGATCTCACCGTAACAAACAAAACAAACAAACTAATTAATGTATGGACTAGCATGCCTTGTGTCGTTGCCACAACACAATAAAATCAAAATAAAAGTAATTTTCTAATTTTTTAATTCATGAAAACTTTGAAATTCAAATTTTTTTGCCGTGAGTTGGAATGCTATGAAAGGAAGCCCGTGCAACCCTCCTCACAAAGAGCTTTCCAACCAAGAAATGAACAATTCTTCAGATCTCACCATAACAAAGAAAATAAAACAAACAACCTTGTTTAACCCCTAGAAGACCAGAGGGGTTTTAGATTTCTATAATTGTGAAGATCTATTATAAAATGCAACTTGGAACAATATTTTAATGATGACTCTCAAACAATAGTTGAAAAATATGAATCATAGATCACATACATGTGGTTAAATCAACAGCTACAGAAAGCAATATTTTACAATAAAATTTGAAGCCAAAAATTGAAAATTCTTTCTAAAATCATTTGAAGATTGAATATTTATGATTTTTACAAGATTTTTTTTTCAATAAGTTTAAACAACTAAGTTCTAATCATAGTGATTTTTGAATATTTTTATTTTTTGATTCAAGTTGTTTCTAAAGGGTCATTTCTTGAACTGAAAAAGTTATTTTTTGAGGCTAGACCTATTGATACCCTTTGAATTATAGAATATTTGAAAAGCAAAATCTTCATAATCTATACTATACAAATGTTGAAAAACTAATATAAGAATCTTCATAAAAAATTGATGGATGAAAAAAACGCGTTTCAGTGAGTTTGGAATGTGTTTCCATTCATTTGTTCTTCAAAATCTGCATTCATGGTCTTCAAGGGGTTAAGGTATAGATTTTTTCAACGTGTATCCAAAAAGTGCCCCACACAAAATTAATAGAAATATTTAATAAGATGCTATACATAATAAATGGAAACAAGTCAACAACCTAGATTATAGTATGATAGAATGATAGATTATGAAAATTTGATGTTTGATTTTTTTTAAATGCAAGTGTTAAATCCTAAAGTTTGGGGGCTTTTTTTTCATCAAAAAACACTCAAAACTACCATTTCTATTGCAAAGAGCAAAAAAATAACATTGTTTTGTTTTGTTTTGTATATTTAACCGCAAGATCTTGCACAAGACTAATATAAAAATGTGTGGAAGAAATTTAGAAACTTCAAGAAATTAAAGCATCAATAGATAAAAATGGAATTGAATCCCACTAATCCCACTATTGAGATTATTCTAGCAAGCATACTTAACCTTGTCAAACTTATTTCTTAAAAAATTACAAAAATTGAGTTCAAAAACAAATCCAATATATTATTTTCTCCAAAAAAAATTTATGATTGCCTGCAAAACAAGAAGCTCTATGACGTTCACATCACTAATCCAAATAGAAAGAATCAAAGCTTTATGTGAAGAAAAAAGTTTAATCTATGAAAAAATTAATTAATTTTAATTCAAATTTTTGTGGATTTTTTCTTGCTCAGTCTACCTTGTTTTGAGCTTGTTGTTGCATGACTTTTGCTCCCAAGCACCAATTGAATAAAATGGTATTTCTTAGAAAGCTAATGTATTTTTCTATCTTAAGAAAAAAATTCATAAAACCACCTCAAAATTTGAGGTTACGTGAGCCTATCTAAAATCCATTTTGTCCCCTAAGGCAACTTTGGGACTTGAAAGGTTAGATTCTACAAATCGAAGCCATGTTCTTATGTAATAAATCATTGTGCTTCTACATAAACTTGCATATTTTTAGTTTATTCTTATATTATTTGTACCTTACGGGGGTCACAAATGGAACATTTCCATTCTAATGCAAAATGAAGCCACTACCAACATGCCAAGGAAAGCCAAAGCTTCTGTTGCTCAATAATTTACAACAAACACAATGAGACCTCAAATAAATAAAGCAAGGTACAACTTTGAAAAGTTATACTCCACATTCCTACCATCTCCTTTCCAAATACTTTGGTTCTCTAATAGAAAAAGAGGAGGCACAACATTACTCAACATTGTTATAAAGTTTACATATGATCATGGTATGTAACCTCTAAAGGACCAAGGCCTTTCTCTATCAAAAAACACTCAAAACTATCAATTTTGCCATTTCTATTGTAAGGTGCAAAACTTTAAATTTAAATCTTATATTTAAATTTTTTATATTTTTCCATATCTAACTACAAACTCTTGCATTAGACAAGCATAAGAATGTATATAGGAATTTTAGAAACTTTGATTGCGTGGATTGCAAGATGTTCACGTTTAAAGTGAAAAAAAACAATTTTTTTGCACCTTTGGAGACTAGATTTTTTGGCTTAAAATTTTTTCACAATTTATTTTGAATTTTAAAAAGTTGTATTGAAGAAAAAAAATAATATGGAACCCCTCAAAAAAAATTCACTCAATTTTCATTCTTTAATAAACTATTAATGCAAAAGCAATACGTGAGAGAAGAAAAAACTATATCTTTATCAGTTCTAAGATGGAATTGAAATACAATTATCGCAATGGTGATATTGTTCTAGTAAGCAGTATAAACCACGTGGAATTTTTTTTTGGAAATTGTGAAAATTGCTTTCAAAAATGAATTTTGTAAGTTATTTATTGAAGGATATGTTTGATTGTCTAAAAAACAAGATTGTCCATAACTTTCTCATCACTAGTCCAAATGGAATGAATTAAGTCTTTCCACATATACAAAAGTATTTTTTATGTTAATTTTTAAAAAAAATTGTGATTTTTTTTTGTGGTGCCCAGAGAATTGTTTTTTAAGTTGAGTATTGGATAAATTTTTTTCCTATGCTCCGATTGGAATAAAAATTATATTTCCAAAAAGGTAATGTATTTTTCTACTATAAAAACAATTTCAAAACATCACATCAAAAATTGAGATCATAGAAACCTATCCCAACCTTGTAGTGTCTCTTGCAAAGACACTTGGTCCTTTAGAGGATAATATAGTGCCAACCTAGTATTAGTATGGAAACAAAACCAATAAGAGTAGGGCATTTATATTCAACTAATTAATCTTAAAAATTTACTATATTATTTTATATATAATTGTGAGGTACAAATCAAGTTATTTGAAATTAGGATTCATCCATAGTACAGTAATCAATTAGTTTTGAGGTACAGAGGTGTCACATGTCAAATTAGGATCATATCCCTTGTTAGAGAAATATTTTTGTAAAAATTGTTTTTTCTCCTAAGACTTCATACATAAGGTTAACCCTGGAGCGTCTGGATTCATCTCCAAAATTGACGATTTGAGAAAAACCATTATAAACTACAATTTGGAAGAATATTTTGGAATTGGTATACAAACAAAAGCTGTAGATTTTGATTTTTAAATTCTATCCGTACGGTTAGATCTACTAATGCTATCACCAATCTTTTTCTATAAATTTTGAAAAGAAAATTTCAGAATTCCTTCTAAATTCAATTACAAGTAAAATATTATCATTTTTTGAGTAAAACTTGTTGGAATGGATTTGAAATAAGGTTCTCTTCATATGGTGTTTTTTTGAAATTTTTGTGACCTTTACATCTTTGACCTCATTTTTGCACATCTAGTTTTGAACTGAAGTCAATGCAAATTGACCACTTGACATACTTTCACATTTCTAATTTTAGAAATGTATATGTTCTAGTAACACCCAATCCAACCGATGGATAGGACAACAACTTGATAAAGTATCACCAAAAATTAGGATGACTTTCATCCAAGCAGGAATGAGACAGAAACAAGGATCTGAATTTGTTCATCGTCCAGAAAATGGACGTCGGAGCGCTCCAGGGTTAACTAATCTATGACAAGCAAACCACCCATGACACACCTAAAAAATGACCCATTACAGTCTTGCATCAACCCATGATAGATTTGTTTTTATATATGAGATTTGTGCTACATAAGGTTGAATTAGTGACCACAATCAATGTCTTGGATAATGGTGATGGAATGATAAGTGAATACAATAGGAACTTTTAGCTTTTGAGCGTAAATTCATCACATGAAGTGATTTTTTAGGCTTTTATATTGTGAATAAGTTAGGAAATATTATAATTGCTTTAGGTGAGCAAGATGATGACTATTATAGATACACATTGTGTTGGTTTGGGGGTTAATCTAGAAACTCTTTTGGACCAATTGGACATCGCACTTCAAAAATTCACAACAAATTCATATTTTCTAAATTTTAAATTTTAAATTTAAAAAAAAAAAAAATACCCTCCGTCCCCATCCGTGGTAAAGAATTTAAAATTTTTCAAAAATGCTAGCAAGGCAAACCAGTCATTCTGCCTGTTATAGGCTGGTTTCCTTTAACTGAAATGACTTTTAAAAAAAAATCCAAAATAATAATTGGTTGGTGAGTAATTGAGGTGACGCCACCTAGACACATGTGCTCAAGTAATGAAGATGGTTTCAAAAAGAGTAAATTATCTAAGTTTACTCTTTTTTTAATCAGGAGTTCAGGACATATAAGGCTTTTTTTTCATTTTTTTCTTCTTGAAACACATGGACATATGAGTCTGTTTCTTTTTTTTATCTTTTTTTTCTTGAAGCACATGGGCATACAGTATGAGGCTGGTTTTGTGTACAGTACCATGACTACAGTAGTGAGCATCACTGTATTTATTAATTATGCAACAACATCCACAGACAACTCTCACTCACTAGGACAAATGTACTATTTTTGTACATGTAAGGACTAAATAATGACTCCGTATATCATATGGCCTAAAATCACAGAAATAAGCAATTCAGCATTGTTCCCATTATTATATTAAAAAACTTATTGCAGGGTCTTGCTGGTAGTCAAAAGGGGATTCTAGATTCTCTTAAAATGTATTTTTTGGAAACCATATGAATAAACTACAAATTTTCAAAGTGCCAAAAATAGGATTTAGGGTAACTTATTGCAAGCTCTCATATATAGTAGAAGTACATTCTAGGCAAGAATCTAGAAAGTAGTCAAAATTAGAAAGTTTTTAGAAAGTGGTCAAAATTAGGTGTACAGTAGAACTTCTCTAAAGTAATAGCCCCGGAACCGGGCTCAAGTCCCCATGCTCAAGATTCTCAAAGAACTTCTCTAATGTGAATGTCTAGGATTGGGCCTATTGTGGGACCGGGCAATCAATACTCCATCATTTTAGAGAGATCATTGTCTTAAAGAAGTTCACTTTAAAGAAGTCCTAGTGTAGATATTTTAATAAGGACATCACCTCTTGGCTTGAAAAAACCAGTTTGCAAATAAAATGATTGATGTGCTTGGTAATCAACCACCAATCGATCACCCCCAAGTTTTTTTTGCAGACCATTTGACAAGCTTGAAAAAAACACCATTGTTTTAAATCTAGGGTGCCTCCTCACCTTGCAAATTGGATGACCTTTTAACAATCATCCAATTTGCAAGATAGGTGCTTATATAATTTGTATGGAATTGTAGAAAATGATTGTAGAAGTCCTAGATTCTCAGTTTGAAATGATTTCTTAAATAATTAGAAACTTTAAGTAGGTAACACTCCTTCACACTCAGTCATGCAAGCTTTTGAGGTGAACACCTTTGAAAACACCACTTTTTTGTATTGTGCCTAGTTACTAATATTAGATTGGTCAAATTCTCATATATTTTCTTGTTTGCAAGTGAAAGGAGTTTTCAATGCACTAAAGAACACAACATTTAGATACCATATGGAAAAGTTATAAAGGGTCAAAGTTTTTTTGGTAGAGCTTCAAAAATTGTTTCTTCCACATAGGTACATATTGGTTTTGGAGATGTACATAGAATGATGATGGCGGATTTGGATCAACGGTGCATTTGGGGGGCCCACCTTGTCACATAAGAAAAGGACAAATATATGAAAGCTACACCCTCAAAAGGTAAACCAACCTATTACCGCCCCCATCACAATTCCGCCCTTGTGTACTTGTGGTGTATATTTTTGTTCTAAAAAGTAACCTATAGGTACATAAGGGTGGAAAATTGAGATGGAGGTAGTAATAGTTTGGTTCACCTTATAGGAATAAGCCAATTCTATGGATATAAATAAATGTTTTATACGGAATATATAAAATTTGAAATTGATGTCTTGAAAAATTGGAAACACGTTGATTTCAATGTTCAGGAGTGACCTTGTGTAAGACTTCTTGAAATTTACAGATTGACTAACATATTTATCGTAAAGTGTGTGCAAGGCAGGACCAGTAGCCAGAGATTGGGAAAAACACAGGACCAAATTCCCTTGAGCACCCAAAGTGAGGTCTGATTGAGTTTGGTGCCGTGTTTATTTTGTTCTATTCTAAGTTAAACGTTCCTCTGACATAGGTTCACAAACACAGGACAACTTTGTGATAACTCTATTAATACCAAAATTATTTTATTTTTTCAAAGGTGGATGGTGAACAATTTCTATAGTACTTGGGTTTAATGTACTTAAAATTGCATAGTATGATGCTATGAGTAAATTGCAATACCAATGTAGGTAATTAGAAAATATCATTGAATTTCTTGAGTACAATTTTATAGTTGAGTAAAAAATAATTGACACAATGAATTTTCAAAGTGCTTTCTCCGAGTGCACCAAAAAACAACATAATGTTTTCATAGACTTTCATGTTTCAATTGTGTACATGCTGAATGTGTGATCAATATCTAAGAAACAATGATGCTTCTTGGTCCAACTGTTGGTATTGCATTTGGGATAGTGTTGATTGTAGATGAACATACCTTATATAGTCCTAATCCCTCCAAGACTAGTTTTGTTGCCATCTAGTCAAACTTTGTTATTGAGCTCAATTTAGTCCTTTAAATCATAGTTTTGTAATAATTTATAATTGTAATAATTTTTTAACTAATGAATGAAAATAAATATTTAAAATTAATAAAAGCAATTCAATTAATTTGAAATTCTTCAAAAGGTAAAAGTAATCATGAAGGATAGTGTGAAAACTTTTCAACAACCCTACATTCACTCAATTCCACCTTCCACTAATTTAACTCTCATACACAAATGCAATAATTGGGATAATTCTTCCACTTTTCTCTACCACATCCATAATCCTTTTGCACCACTAGCTATGCCAACATACACCATAAATTCCATCCCCACTTATAATAAATACCCTCCAACCTTTCTTACTATGCAGGTGGCTCTTTCATTCTACTATAAGAAATACCATCCAAGTTAAGACATTGGATTGTTGAAACATTAGCCTGTATGATATACCATTCTACTAGGAAAATTAAACTATCTATCAAACTACTAGATCTTTAGAAAATTCTTAGAGCATACTTAACTTATAAATTCAATATATCTCATATTTAATCAAATTAAATAACCAACCTTTCTAAACAACCACCTTAACAAAATCATGCTAGGGTGATTTCAAGAAAATCCTACTACTCACAATACTCATGCTTAGTTTTCTAGAATATTATAAAATTAGAAAAAAATTAAATAATTTAAAAAAAAATGGCCAATGTATACACCTTAAAAAAGATTGTACCCTAGGAAGATAAAGCATAGAAAAATTCTCTAAGTAGGAGAATTGAAAAAGCGCAAAATCTCAAGAATATAAATATTTTGATGTTTTAATTTGTAAAAAATAGGAAATGCACTTTAAAACTAAAATAAAAATTGGCCATAGAGATATATACCAACTCTATAGAGATGGTCATTCAACCAAAAAAATTTACATGTTCTAAATTGCAAGCAAAAAGTACCCTACTTTGTGGACTTTTATATAATATACAATTAATTATTTTTAGAGTTCCTTTGAAAAATAGCTGCAAGTCTACTAGAAGACCATTCCCTCAAAATTTCACTCCAAATTTGTTTTGGATGGTACTAAATAGTATCTTTCCTCCCAATTGGCAAATGTAACAAAAATTGGGGCCTATTTTTGGATAATAATTTTTATTGAAAAATGAAAAAATTAGTCTTGAGTACTTTACTTACAAATCTTGAGTCATTTAGAGTCAAAATGCAAAAGTTTTAGTCAAAAAATAAATTAGTAGGTGGGATGTACTGCAAAATAGTACATGTAGTTCTTGCAATCACCTACTAACCTCTATTGCTAATATGCTAATAATCCATACATCTTCTTTACAATTCAAAAAAAGTTTGAGTACATGCTAACATCCATGGAAGTGAAATAGCATACACATTAGATGTAGCCAACCAGAAAGAACATCAACTACCTCACCAAGACTATGAACATGCACACCCCTCCATTTTCTACCTACAAAGAGTTGATTGTTTCTACCCACATATTGCACCATATAAAGGTTCCATTAGATTTTTACAATCAAATTTCAAAAAGAAAGAATATGGCAGCCATATTAAAAATACATATCAATTCTCTAGCATTCACAAATGGATAAATAACTTCAACATTGACTACAATTTATTTAACAACTTTTGGTATCACCTCCAAATTACAAATAAATAAATAAATCACCTACTCAAATTATGATATAGATAATACATAGGGTTTGCACAAAATACCTCTTATCGCCCATACAATATCCTTCACCACATTGCCTACTATGTTATAGTTGCAATAAATTGACACATGGCTAAATGTATTACCCTAGTATACTTAACCCTACATTAAAGCCCTACACATTCAACAATACAACAACAAAGGCAATACATGAAATTCAAAAATTGTTCCTCTCCAATACAAATTCAAGATGCTTTATCCTCACTAATGCTAGAAACATAGACAACCATCAACAAGAACAAACAATATCACATTGACTTCTTCCATGCACATATCCAATTCCTACCAACCCTACGTGTACAACAAAATTATGCCCAAATATATTATGTATACACACTATACTATACTTGAATACACCACCTACATGTGCTTCAAAAATTTATAAAATATAATTGATTGAATTCACATACTATAATGATTGGTCTCCTCTACTCTGTATCTTTAAAAATCATTAAATACCAACTACTCCTTCAAGAAATTACCACTGACTTTGGGAATGTACAACCACTAATAGTAATTACAACTAGCTCAAGTGGCACCACACACTATTCCATTCATTTCTAAACTACAAGAAGAATTCCAAAAACAAAAACAAGCATTAAAAAACATTTCTATCAAATACACCACTTATTCTTCTTTATGAAAGGAAACTACAAAATAACCTACCTCTTTTCACTAATTTCAACACCTCATAAACACCAACAACCTAAAATAAATTCATCTCCAACATTATACTTTTCAATTCAACACTTCCCAATATATAGGTAGCATAGAGCAATGAATTTTTTTTGGTTTTTGGACCATTGGTAATGTGGTCTTTCTTTCAAGAAGGTTATGAATTTCTTGGCTCCTTCATTTGGGGAACTTGAATTGAAGGAGTCCACTTTTGAGTATGCAAAATTAAGTATGTAATTTTTGTATGTGCTGGCTCTACACAATGGATGAAATAAGGTTATGGAAACATTGTGCCACTAGTGTGTAGGGCCATGATTATAGCTTGGCATTTTTACACCCATTTACCCTTTTTTTCTGTAGGCTTGAAGCTGCCCAATTTTTTTGAGGCAACTGGCCATCAAATTGCCTAAAAAAACACTGGTATAGAATCTCCCCTCTGATGATAGTATGTAGTCTTGGTTTCATTCTTCATTTTTCTTGAGATCTTAGGTAGGATCCAAGATGACTCTAGATGTCACTCTTAATTTACACCAACCTAGACGCATGTTTGGAGTTTTTTGTTTTGTTTTTTTTATCAAAAAATTTCAACTAATTGTTTTTTTGCATGTAAGCTTTATAGAAAAATCAAGATGATGTAAAAACAAACTTGATCAATGATTCATCTAACTTGAATTTTAAATATTATAATTTAAAAAAAATTACGTTGACAACTAGGGCATTTAGATTAATAGGTAGACTATGTTGCCTTTCTACTTTCTTCATGCAAGTTCATTCCTTCTCGTTGCCATCCAATGTTTGGGAAGTCCCATTGGCCCTACGGGGGACCAAAATGCAACTTCGGGTAGGCTCATATGGTCTCAATATTCATCATAATCTTCTAAAACTTTTTGTGAAGCTAGAAAAATACATAAGCTTATTGGGAATATAATTTTTATTTCAATCGGTGCCCGGAAGCAAAAGTTATGGCACAAAAAGTCCAAAATGGAGGTTGGCGGGCAACCCCAAAAAATTCACAAAAAGTCAAAATAAGTTCTAAATTTTTTTTTCCTGAAATATTATATTTTTGTCTACATGGGAAACTTTGATTAATTATATTTGAACTAGTGATGAAAAAGTTATGGACAATCTTGTTTTTCGGGCAATCTAAGCATGTTTTTGAAAAAAAAACCTTTGTCCAACTTTGAATGCTAATATCTTCGAATCCATGCGGTCAAATTTGATGAAAATTTCACCACATGATTTCAGACGAGTGAAGTACAAGATCCTATGGTTAGATTCTAAAAAAAACATTTTTTTTGCTTTCGTGGGTGACTGTAGCAAAAATGGCAGTTTTGAGTGGTTTTTGATAGAAAAATGGCCTTGGGACTTTAGGGGTTAAAAAAAAAATTTACCACCCAATTTCTTCCAATTCCCATACTGAACTGTTTTTTCAAGCACCAAATCTAGTTAGTTTTTCCATTCTTTTATTCAAAATAGAAATTTTATAGATTTTTTCACCAATTTCTTACTACTGTTTTCAAATTGCATCTAGTTCCCCCCCCTAATTCCACCTTCTTCCAATTCTCATACTGAATTGTTTTTTCAAGCACCGAATCCAATAAGCTTCTCCATTTTTAATTCAAAAATATAAATTTTATGAATTTTTTCACCATTTTTATGCTGATGTTTTCAAAACTACAACCGGGTTATTTTCCTAATTCCACCGGCTAACTTTTGAACTAGCTGCCGGTTCTTCCGGAACATATTCCAGAACATAGCTGTCATCATTTTTCCTCTTCATTCCAGATTCTTTTAATGACAAGGTAAACTTGCGACCACTCAGTGACCCTTCAGTCATTGTTCAAAATGACGGACATCATGATTCAATTCCCGGCCTTTTGCCCACAATGATATCGTTAACTATCATTGCAAATGATATTTTGACTTCTTTAGTTTAAAAAAAATCAACATATGACTTGTACTGAGTGAGCCAGTCAACTGCTTATTAAACAGTGAAATCAATGCGTTTCCAAGTTTTTCAAAACTTCTCCTAAACAAAACTCTTCAGCATAACTTAGTAGTACAGCTACAGTGTTTACATCTATGAATATGGGTGATAGTATCCGTCTATTTCATTCCCCCAATTACGTACTTTCATCCAATATGTAGCAATTCCATCCCTAGCAGAGCTCTTATGGGGGCGAAATAGTGCCAGATTGCATTTAAAAAATAAATTAATTTGGCTAAAAAATGACAACAAACTATGAAGTTTTTTGCTACAAATTTTCAAATTAAAAAATAAATCTTGGATGAAATTGCCAAATTGTGAATGAAAACATAATTATGGATATGTGATGTGTGCTAATGAGATACTCAGTTTTCTATCTAATATGTGTATGAATGTTGAAATATGGAGCACCATTGTTATATCAATATTTATTTATTTATTTATTAGCAAATGAAACCACTATACCATTTTATATCGACACTTTGGCACTTCATAAATTAAAAAAAAAAAAGCCCTAATCCCTAGGGTTCTGAGAATCGTAAAATGGAGATCTTTTTGCCAAAAGAATTTTCAGAAGTCAGAAGTATTGGGTTGATCATGATTTTGAGCGATAATTTGCTGTAAGAAAATCACTGCTCCTGCAACCCAATTACTGTAACTGTAAGTCTGGAATGGCCTGACACGGCATGGATGAGGTGCTTGGACGTCAATCATCGACCAACAACTTCGTTTTTTTAAAGGGAAACTTAGGTGTTTACAGTACTTTAGATTCTGTTTTATTATTAATTTATTAGTTTTAAACAAATGGAAAATCCATTGCAAAACCAACAACAGACAAGCAACCAGAAGCCACTCAGGCGCTGGACCAAATGAAAAGAATTTTCAATCAATTCAGTTTGATATACGGTAACTGCTGCACACGTCGAGCTTCTCAAGGTACAGGCAGCAAGGCAATCTGCATTAATAAAAAGATTGATTGAATTTGCTTCTGTGGTGGCGCAACTAAGTAAGCTTAACTAAGTAAAGCTTAAGCTTAACTTAATTAGTGGCAGTGCAACAACCGAACAATGCCAATGCCAGCTACTTCCTGGCACTATTAAAAAACAAAAGATTCGGTGTACAAGGAACCCAAGGCCCTGTTGCAATCAAAAAAGACTCGATCAGAATCCAGAAGCACTTTTGGCATGCTTTAATTAACAAACATAACGTTAGTCTGTCCGGCGAGCACAAGATGAAGTTGGACCAGATTGTGAATGCAAAGCATTGCAAATTCACCAATGATTATGTAAAAGTTAGAGTGAAAATGTTGAGGAAATATTGAGGGACAACATGAAGGCTTAACCTGAGAAGGACGCCATGGACACCAAGTGTTCAATGGATGACAGAGAATCCTTCTACGTAGGGATAGAAGTGGAGATGTTAATCTTTGAAATTTGGTGTGAAAAGGGGAGTTTTTGCAGAGCAATTTGACCTCCAAACTATTGCATAATCTTTTGAGGATTGATGAAGAACAATGAACTTCACTACTGGTATATAAGGGCCTCCTTACATTCATTGGTGTTTGGGAAAACTTTATAGGGTATGCTACAAGTGCAAGCATCCATTGCACTTTCATGTGGACCCGGTGGGTGGGAAGGGATACAATAAGAATTCAACACGTATTGATTTCCTCGAGATTGACTAGTCTCTACCAATGGAGTCGTCCACCAATCTTAGGAAAACATGGAGTCTTCCTTTTCTACTTACTGATGATGGCCAAGACAGTCAATGGAGCCTCTCTTGTCTTACTACTTCAATTAGCACAAAGTTGCCCATCAGGCTCACATGTAAGCTGGCCCCAAGATAGACCTCTTCACCTCTACTATTCACAACATGTTAATGAAGTTAGCCCTTCATATTACCAAACAAAAATATCTTATATAAGGGCATGATTGGTAGTCTCCAATTCCAAGTATGAAATCAAAAATTCTTGTCCTTGCTAAATAAAAAATTCCATCATTTTCATGAGGAGGCCAAGGTTCATGTGCATTTAAAAAAAATTCAGGCCTCAAAGAGGCCACAAGCTTTGCATGGCAAATGTGCAATTATAGACTTTTTTTGAATTTGACATGGTACTACTAGTGCCACATCAACACCACGTTAGATTGACAATTTTTTTAAAATATTTTTTTGTTTTTAAATATTCTTTAATCAAAAAATATTTTTTAAAATATTATATTTTTATTTTTTCTGCATTTGCACCACGGGGGGGGGGCAAAAATAAAAAACTTGCATCCCTTTGCAGGGTTCAGATTGGTTGTAATGTTTAACAAATGGTACGGGATTCTTTTTCTTCCACAAAAGTGGGAGCCCTTAGCATGGCAACTTTCCAATCACCCATTGACTCTCTTGCAACTTTTCACTCAGACAATGAAACTAGTGCTGCAACTCCCAAGCTAGTCAATGATTCTCTACATGTTATAATTAAATTGAGTCTCATGCATATAGGGAGGCATTATCCCTCCTCCAAGGTAGAATGATTTAGGCTGGTTAAGAATGTTATGTTATGAGTTGCTTCTTAGATGGACCTCCCTCATGCGCCACTAATCCTAAATTGCAGTCTTCACTCTCCGTACATCTCCAAATCCAATTACTCCGTATTTACCTAAGTGGAACATATTGTTTTAGAACCAAACTTTGTTCCTTCATAACTTTTGCATACGGTATCCAAATGTCGTGTTCAATGGTGCAATACGGCAGTAGAACCTCCTTTCACTTGCCACTTAAGAAAATATGAAAATTTGACCAGTAATAATATCTACACTAAATAATGAAATTGGGTTGCCTTGACAATTAGATTGCCTTACCCCATATAAGTTACCTCGTGGCTAATGCTTGTTCACATGGAGGCACATGCCAATCTCTAATCCAGAGCCATGAACCACTGCACCAACCCATGCCTCACACATAGTTCTTACATTTTTGCATCCTTGGAAAGTAACTACACATATTGATACAATGTAGAATGTTGAGAAATTAGTGTGGGTCAACCTAATTTCACTATTTAGTGTAGGCACAGTAGTACAAAGTGGCGGTTTGGAGGTACCCACCTTATGCAACGTGCAATCGTACAGGGCAACCGAAGTGCCTGAACCCCCTCGACAGATGAGTACCGTATCTCATAACTTTCGTAGGTCATAACGGTGTCCCATACGAACGGAATTGGAGCAAAATAGCGGTAGCAAAACCACTCACAGTCAAAGCGTCCCCGACTCCTCCGTGTCCCGTCCGGCAAGTAAAAATCCCCTCCGGACGCAAGCTTTGCATTCAAGTCCGGAACCAAAAAATTCCAGCCCCAAACAGTCTCCCTCTTTCTTTGGAGCTTGGACCGTCATCAGTCCCACGCAGCAAAAGCAAAGCGAGACGCCCCAGGCAGGAGAAGCAAAACCAACAAGGAAAATGAACCCAACCAACGCCACAGACGTCGGGGGATGGGCAACTGCCCTCCTGCTCCACCTCCTGCTGCACCTCCTGCTGCACACCTCCTGACAGCACCCGCTCTCCAATGTCGCCCTACTTTACTGCGCCGGCCAGGTGGGGACTGCGGACCGTCCCTGGCTCCCCCTGCAAGGCTGCTGCACTTGCTTCAGTCCCCAGCTTCTCCAGTAACTAATCATCTTCAGAAATGGAGACCCACCCTCCCACGGTCCCTCCCATGGTCGCCACGGTCGCCACGGTCGTCACGGTCCCACGGTTCTCGGTCCCACCCCCTCCGCGGCTCGGTCCCGTTTGCCCCTCTTCCTGAACTTGAATCTCCGTCTGCCTGCTACCTTAACTTGCTGAAGCTAGCTTAGCTTACTGCACCTTACAGTTGGTTGTGTAGAAGCGCTCTCACTACAGTACTGCCACACTCGCATCTTTGGTTCTGCACCTCCTGTGACGGAAGCGACAGGATGATGGACGGGGTGTGATTTCTGGGGTAGGGGGAAGAAGCTTTTTTTTTTTTCCTTTTTTTTTTCTTTTTTTCGTAGTTTGGGAGGAGTTTTTTGGATGGTGTTTGGGTTTGGATGGGGTGGCATGGGTTGGTGCGGGCGACGGCATGGTGATGTGCGAGAGGTTTTGTAAGGGGATGTGAGCGAGCTTGGAATGGAATGAAGCTTCTGCGAGCAATGGCGGCAGGAGTGGTGCGAGGAGTGTGAGGGGTGGTGGTGGTGGTGGTGGTGGTGCGAGGCGGGGGAGGAGAGATGGCGGTTGCGGCGGGCGATGCGGAAGTTGATCCGAGAGCGACGACGGTGGTGCAAGTGGCTGCAGGCGAAGCGCACTCTCTGGCTCTTACAGGTGGGTGGGTGGGGTGGTTTTGTTTTGGAAGCATGAATGGTAGAGTTTGAGTTGGTGACTGGATCTTTGGTGGATTGTTTTTCTGGTTTTTGAGTTGGTGACTGGATCTTCGGGGGGTGGGTGAGCTTTAGTTTCGGGGTTCTGTCTGTTGTGGTCGTGGTGAATTCGTTGGAGTGGCGGCGACGGCGACTTTGTAGGAAACCAGGGCATCAGGTAGAGGGAACGTTGGGATTCGTTTGTAGCTAAGAAAATATCATTCTTGGGAGATAATCCATTGCGCCATGGATTCCTCCAAGGCGCTGCAATGGGAGGGCGCGCTAGTGGCCGATCTCTCGCTCTCTGCCGTGCTGAACATCACCTTTTCCTGACTTGTGAAAGCATCTCTGCTTTTTCTGGAACACTTGAGAAACGCGTCGTACAGTGTATAATTTTTCATCATTCGGTTCAATTTATGACTTCAATAAACCATTAAAGGAGGATCATTAGTACTCATTGGTAGCAGCAATGTCAGCAACGGTATTGATGAACAGGAACTTTGATTCTCGTTTTATAACAATCTAGAGTTGATTTGCGTCTTCGTTAGATCTGACTGAACACTGCATTCCGAGTTCGGTGTCAGGAGTGAATGAAGACGACCGTGGAATGCTGAGATTCAGAGCAGTAGTAAGACATCGGTTACTGCAGGTGTGCAACAGGAGTTTTGCGGTGGATTGACGCTGGCAAAATTCTGTTTGAGAACTTTTGCGAAAGTATGTAGATGTGAGTATTCGTCAGTCTCAGAGATTTTGATGAATGCTGGTCTTGTGAAGCATTGTGATTGAATTTGGCTGTGCTGCGGGTGCTGGTGCAGCCAATGGGCAGGTGTATGCGTGGGGTCGAGGCCTGTTCGGGCGCCTGGGTGCCGGCGTTTTGCAAGACGAGCATCTGCCCACGCTCGTGGAGGTCAGTGGCGAGGAGTTTCGCGACGACGACTCACAAAGCTCCCACTCGGAGGCCAGCTACTCGCTGTCCACCCGCGACGACGCCCGGTCCCGCGAGCGCGAACGTGAGCGGGAAGCGGAGCGGGCGAATCGCTCCATTTTCAAACAAGTAGCGGCGGGGTCGTATCACAGCCTCGCGCTCGCCGCAGACGGAACCGTCTGGTCGTGGGGATTCAATGCCTGTATCCAATCCAACTATCAAATTTTGTGAATCCAAGTCGTGCAATTTCTTTTGGTTTTCAAGAATTTGTATGTTTGTGTTTTCTGATTGTGAGCGGGGATCCCCAATGTGAGTGCGATTTCTTAACTGAAACATGGACGGTCAGCTGGGTCGTGAAAGGGCCGCATCGTTTCCCGCGCCCATAAACTTCCCGGCGCGGAGCTTCACTAGCAGCGACGAGACCACATGGAAGAGCGGCCACCTCGGGCGACCCGAGATCTCTAAGCAGACGAAGGTCATGCTGGTGGATGCGGGCGGAATGGTGTCGGGCGCGGTGGACCAGGAAGGCGGATTGTGGCTTTGGGGGCAAGTGCCACCGCCGTCATGCGACCGTGAAACGCCGAATTCCAGCCCTGACAGTGCAGATTTCGGGTTCGTCCTCGCCAACATCGAGAAGCCCGAGCGCGTGCGCGCGCTCATGAGCACGCGCGTCTACCGCGTCGCTTGCGGAAACGAGCACATCGTCGCGCTCGTGGAAGGCCGTGACGGCGCTGCGGATTTCTGCTCGTGGGGGATGAATTCCTACGGCCAGCTCGGCCTCGGTGACATGGAGCCGCGCGCCGTACCCACGCTCGTCTCGATGCTGGCCGCCTCGCAAATAGGCACCACGGTGGACATCGCGTGCGGCGCTTTCCACACCGCAGTGATCACGGTGAAAGACGACGACCCTTCGTCGACGGATTACGCTATGCCAGACCCCTCCGCTTCCCCAATGCGCTCCAAACTGCAACCATCGCAGATGATGGGATCACCCAAACTCCGTGGCCGACAAATCAACGAGCAGTACATGGAGTCGCCCAAGCTGCGGTCGCGGCCCGGCGAGCGCTACCCCGGCGCGTTTCCTTACCCCGGCGTGCAACACAACAACACTAATGGATTCGGCAATTTCGGGAGTCACTACAGTACGGCTTACAGCGATTCGAGCTCTTCCCCGAAGCTGAGCTCGCGAGGGTCATCGCAAGTTTCCATGAACGGAGGCTCCCGAATGCAAGGGCGGCCCTCGAATGTGGGCATGGAGGGCCACGTCTCGATTTGCTGGACGTTTGGCCAAGGCGAGAATGGGCAATTAGGTCACGGCACCACGTCGAATCTCACCGTGCCAACTGCAGTGAGCGGCTTACCCAGCCGGGAGAGATTGCGCACCGTCGTCTGTGGATTGTTTCACACGGGCACGGTGACTGAAACAGGGGATGTGTGGGTGTGGGGTATGGAAGGCGGTCTAGGATTGTGTCCCGGGATCGGTCCACCTGGTGCGAAGAGCGGCGACGCGCTCACGCCGGTGCGTGTTTTTGGTGAATCGTCCGCGAAGTGTAACCCCGTGACAGGGGCGAAAGGAATCGCCTGTGGCGCGGCGCATACCATTACGGTGGCGAGCAATGGCAAGGACATTTGGGCGTGGGGGCGCGGGCAGAGTGGCGTGCTGGGCTTTGGTCACGCGTCAGACAGTTGGTTTCCGTGTCCCGTGGTATGGCCTCCAGGATCGAACGCAAAAGATTTGAAAGACCAACTACCAGAGATGGAGCCCATGTTCGAGCGAAATTCCACAAGCCGCGGATCCAGCCGATCGAAAGGTCGCACCGGTGACGCGAGGCTGCATGCCAAAGAAGGACTCGAGGTGGATGCGCGCCCGCCGCGAGGGAAACCCGTAGCGGATTTCAATCGCCTTTCGCGACGTGGTGACGACTTCCGACCCAACCACCAAGACGATCAAAGATACGAGGACCCTCCGCGCGCCACCGCAAAATCGTACGAAGATCCGCGGTTCGAAAAGATTCGGGAAGCGTTCGAGGAATCCAGATTCGCTCCAAAGGGACATGACGATCCGAGATTTGCTTCAAAGGGACAAGACGACCCAAGGTTTCGAGACTATGAAGATGGGTCACGATTCTCGAACCGGGACATAGAGGGGAACAATCCCAGACCTCGAGCTATGGAAGAAGCGCGCGTTATGAACGGCAACCATGAGAATGGCGCCACGCAACCAGGCGACGATGGAAGCTCCCTGAAAGCGGAGTTGGACGAATGCCGGAGGTATGCGGAGACGCTCCATTCGGCAGTTTTCGGGGGACTGGAAAACTTTCCACACCAACAACTCCTCCGTGACGGGGGGGACGACACGGATTCGCAGAAGAGCCGCGGCAATGGCAATGCCAATGGGAAGAATACACCCTTACTGAACTGGCAGCGTTGTATAGAGCTGGCCGCGGACCAAGAGCTGGTAACAAATCCTCCGCATTCTCGTGTCCATTTTCTGAGAATTCTCATTTCCATTCTCTGAGACTCCAGTCTCCTGGGACATTCACACCGGGTTTTCTGAAAAAGTGCATACTTTGACATAAGACCATGATGGATTTTCCATAACTGATACTACATAGAGTGGCTTGTTTTTTGGCGTGAGTGGTTGGGATTGATAGATATAGATGGGTGAGATATTGAAGTGGTTTGGACCCTCAGATAAATTTTGAATTTTGAGACCTTAACTCATTTGCATATTCAGCTAGTACTTGGTGAGAACGTCCCATTAGAATCTATATGATACTGAATGAAGGTGTTGTTTGTCTATCTTATTCTCTGTCTGTCTTTGTGTTCGTCTATTTTCTCAAAATTGTGATTGCGAGGGTGGTCCTGTCGGAATGCGATACTTGACTCAAGTCCCTTCATCATTTTAATTCCCAAAGAAACCATCCATTACATTTATTCCAGTTATGCTCCCGTGCATGGTCTTATTTCTTGACCAACTAGTTCTAGTATATTCGTATTTGTCATCCATGATTCCAAGAATGCTTCTGTGTGGAATGAAAGACTTGAATCCCTTCTTTTCTGTCTTACTCTTGAAAGAAAAGGAGCTAATTGTTAGGTTTCTGCTTGCTTTGCATCGACATATTGGCCTGCGCATGTTTCAACTTCTTCCAGGCTGGTTTCCTAAACCCTAAACCCAGCTCGTTACCCTAACCATGGAGTGGCTGATTTGTCGTGCAGGTGCAGCTGGAGTTGTTTTACAAGAGTATGAGGAACAGGATCAAGGACGTGATATTCCAACGACGGATGGAGGATTGGTGTCGACGCTGCATGTCGACGTTGTCCCCGAACCAGTTTCAGGAGCCGCCTCCAGTGAGGGATCCATTCTCCGCTCAAAGCACACCTCCAGTAGAGGGGCCGGGAGAGTTTGCCATGAGAATTTCCGGCATTCTCACGGACCGAGGGGAGATGCTTCCTCCAGCTGCGTTGGCCGCCTCTCTTGCCGAGTTTCGCATGCTGTCACAGCGGCGCAGATAGTCTGAAGTTTCTACCTGTTCGGCCTTTTTCTGATATCCATGGATACATCGAGGACATTTGTGCTTCAGATGACTGCCGTCTTCTGATTTCAGACAATCTGGCACAGACTTGGGAGCATGCAACTGGACTTCACAATGTAGCTGCCGCATTGGGGAGAATGAGAGCATGTATCTAGAGTATGTGTACCGCGGCTGCTTTCACTTGGAGTGCTTCACTTAAACCTTAAAACCGTGAGTGGCACCCTTCCACTGGAGTATGTTGCCATTTTCTGGTTACCACATGCGCTTGGGTTTGACTGAAGAGTCGGTTGCATGAATTGAGCAGAGTGATATCAAGGTGACCTATTAAGATTCATCTACTTCAGAGTTCAGAGTCTCAGTTCACGAGGTTGAACTGGAATGGCAGGCTGCAATGAAATGAAGGATTCATAGAGCCAGTGTTGACTGTTGACAGTCCTGAGGAGCTTTCAAATGCCTGTGTTTATTGAGTAGGTTGCAGATTGGAAATTGAGCCCTTGCTACAATTTGATAGAACAGCTCTGGGGATAGGGCCTCTCTGGGCGTTGCTGCTTGTTGTCAGGGTTATGACAAGTTTGAATGCGGTTTAATGATTCAAAGGGCAGGGGTATGGGTTAAAGCCTGCTTGCTGGAGAGGACGACCTTCGAATTGCCGCGAGTGTATGCGAAAGCTGGGGAGAGATCGAAAGTAATTACGAAGTTAGTGAGCTGGCCAGGGGGAGAATTGACTTAGTTGGAATGATTGATGTGTTGAGTAGGAGCAGCAGGCTTATGCTATGCTGAGTTATGGTGCCTGTATGAGTAGTGTAGATGTACAGTACATTGATTCTGGCAATTGAGTAACGTGTACACCATGACAGATCCAGTAATATTATCGATGATTCAAGACCCTGGCTGGCTGGGTGTATCATGCTCCGGTTATGACTGTTCTTGCTGGAGATTGCAGTCATTGAACAGTGTGAAGTGACCCGGTTTTTGAGTTTGGTGTCATTAATTAGCCCCAGTGTTTCGAGAAGAAACGATCACATACTCTGGTTCTTAGCCATTACGAAGAGTCGAAGAATGCCAGATGCCCCTGAATCCCTGATCAGGTGTCTTGCCAAGTTTCTAAAGGTCACGCGTGTGAAATGGCTGATTGTCCGTGCAGCAAATTTGTGTCCTCTCTACTTTGACTCTGACTTTTGAATTAGATGGGCAATGAACCTTTTATTAACTACACTACGTCACATGCTTGGATCGGATGGAAGTCGTCGAAGGAACAAATCTTTACGGCGTTGAGCATCAAATTCTCGCGGCAAATGTGTCGGAGGAAAGCCGTCTTTTACTGAGGCCAAAACTTTTGATCGAGTGGTCAATATTTGAGAAAAAGCAGAACATGATAAAAAAGTAGAAAAAGTAGATTTCATTGTCTATTAATTCACTTTATAAAGTGATTGCCTCTTTATTACGTAGAATTGAAAGTAGGCGCAGGATTGGTATTGTGATCCTGATCAAAAGAGTAACTTTAGACTAGGTAGTAAAGTACGCCGGACAACAAACATTCTTCAGGCTGCACCCACCCTAGCATTAGAATCCTGTGAGTGATTCTATCAAATGGTGGTATAAAGCTTGCAATGTACTGTTAGCTTTCTACCTTTGCACGAATAATATAGCAATCGGCCAATAGGATTGTATAGGAGTGGAAGTTAGAACGATCAGGCTGTAAGTTCTTGCATGCTCAGGAACATAGAAACAGATAAAGAGGCGGCAATGTTCTGACATTGTCACATGAGGCAAGCTGCTGTGGAATCCTACAAATTCTCATGAAGTTTTTCATTACAGGTAGCTACAGTCGAGCAGTTTTGTTAAGCTTTGAAGGGGCAGTTTTACAAGTCAACTATTTAGAGAAACAAAAAAAATCCGTATAGATATATACGCATATTCAGAGCACGTATTGGAGCTGCCCGTTCAAGTCAACGCTCAAAATTTTCAGGTCAAACTACAACGCATTTTCCAAAATTTTCCTTCAGATTCCAGTACAGTACTTGGTTTGCAATCTTCTAGAGCCTACGGATACATGAAACATAGTCGTAGAAAAATTTACAGCTTTCAGTGATCAAACATCTTGCACTTCAGAACTCTCAGGCCTATCATCCTAAGAATCAAGACATTACGGGGTTTAATAAACCTAAAGGTCTCAAACTTAGCCAACCGTAGCCCGATCGTGCCAAAATGCGATGATGACTCCAATTCGCAGAATAAAGAAGAAGACCTACAATGTTATGACAGTTGGAATTTTCAATTCAATGCATGGAACATTTTATGAACTGAATGGCGTGTCAAACTATTGCAATCAATTTCTTCTTCTTATGGTGCCCATAAAATGTTAGAATTAACGGTTTGTCGATGACTTCTTAACTTACATCCTCGATATGCAAAAAATGAGCTCCAGAATACCCGTAAGTGAGTTTTTTTGCAACTCCATGAGACTAAATACTCTGGCAAAGTTCAGCACTTCAGCTAGTTACATTTACAGCTGTACTTGTCAATAGAGTCAGCTTCAGCCTTCGCATTCATTCGGTTGAGTGGATTTCCCAGTCTAAATCACACTTCTTGTGTCTTCAGAGGTCTGCTTAGAACACTAATAGTTGTGTCGGGCCAGTGCACCCAAAATTGTACAAAATCCCTAAATGACCACGGGTACCTTTCACTTAAAAACTGTCCATTATCTAGAATTATTGTGCATTGAGCACAAATGCAAAAAAAAAATGTATTCTTAAAAAGCAAGTGTCTAAAAGTGTAGTAGGTAGTAGACCAATATATTACTGATTGTATGGACGAAAATTAAGCCCAATTGTACGCGTAGATTGAAGTTTATAGCATTGAAGTTAAGAGGAAAATGTCTTTTTCAACACTGTCAAACCTAGTCATTAGACTTTAACTCCTCTTGGAGTAAGATTTTTGCTCAACTCATACATGACATTTCTTTTTCCCTCAGTACTACGTACGTCACCGTAGTTAAATGCTTGCCACATTTTAGAAGCAACTGAACCATTGCAATGGGAGGCGGTCTAAACAACCAGTAATACAGTACACCAGTAAGTGTTTTGATGGTTTTCTTGTGAGCTTCAAAACAGAAATCAAACCATTCAAAAATTGTAAATGACTACTTTAAGAATGTGTGGAAATCTTATAAGAGCCTTTTGACTCTGCAAATTGAAAGTTTTTTGGTGGTCCACAGCGTACATCGGTGGAACCTTTAAAAAAACTTCTCACCTCGCCTGGAGCTCGATCGCCTGGAAAGGTTTATAATACGTATCCTTTGTCTCTCTCTTTTTTTTTCCTTTTTTTTTGGGATGTTTCTCTCCTTTTTTTTTTACACAAATGAAACGAAATTTCATGTTTCTCTCCTATTCAACTCAACGGAAACTCCTTTCTGGCTACCCAACGGAGTCTTGGCAAAGACATTGATTGCCGCCCAATCTCGGCCAACATAATTCACGCCTCCCTGCAAAGACGATCGATTGGTTCCAAGAGAGAACTTGCATTGCATTGGAAGGAGATCATTTCTGTGGTCCATTTGGCACAATGCTGTTCCATGCAGTTAACTCGTGACTGAAAGTTTTCATTGCAATCCCCACATCAATGCGTTATACAATGTGTCTGCTGCAACCGTACTACCTCAGCTTGGGGAACTCAAGATGAAAATCCTCCTCGTAGATTCCATTCCTGGCCTCGTGCCAGAGGGGATTGGTACAGCGTACATATGGGAATTTTTATTTTTGTTTAACAAATGAAACGGAAAATACATACAGTACCCGCCAGCCACAAGCCCACAAGTGGCCTGGTGGGAAAGCAGAGAGATCAGGACACAAACTGCAGAAAGAACTGACAGGACCGACAGACCAGGAGACGAACAACCCAGACACAAGACCCGAGCGCAGAGAGAGGCCGTGAGCAGGGTTTTTTCTTCCATTTAGTTTAGCCCCTAAAGACCAAGGCCTTTTTTCTGCCAAAAAACACTCAAAACTGCCATATCTATTGCAAAGAGTAAAAAAAATTGAAAATTATTTTTTTCCCACATCTAATCGTATAATCTTACACCTAACTAGTACGAGAGTGTGTGGAAAAAATTTCAGAATTTTTGACCGCACAAATTGCAAGATATCTGCGTTTAAAGTGAAAAAAACAAGTTTTTCAACACATTGCGGGACTATATTTTTTTACTTTGAACATTTTTAACTTAAAATTTTTGAACTACAAAGTTTTGAGCTTTAAATCTTTATAGTGGAGAATTGAGTTGAGAGTCTAGGGAAAAAAAATTTCAAAAAAAATTAATTATCATTCTTAAAAAATTTGTTAAATAGAAGTAGGTACGAGATAGAAGGAAATTCTAAAATATTAATATATTTTAGATGGAATTAAATTGCACTAATCCCAATGGTGAGATTGTTCTAGCAAGTAAATCAGACCATGTAAAAAAAAAATTGAAAAATTGAAAAACTTGCATTCAGAAATGCATCCTACAAGTGATTTTTTTCAAGAAGATGCTCTAACTGCCCAAAAAACAAGAATGTCCATAACTTTCTCATAACAAATCCAAATGAAATGAATCAAAGCTTTCCAAATAGACAAAAATATAATATATGAGAATTTTTTTATTTCATTTTTAAATTCAAATTTTTGTCCATTTTTTTTTGCTGCCCAAGCTGCCCCCCGTCCCCTGTTTTGAGCTTATTTGGTCATAACTTTTGTTCCCGGGCACCAATTGTGAAAAAAATTATATTCCCACAAAGCTTATCAATTTTTCTATCTCCAAAAAAAGTTTCAAAAAATCACGACAAGATTTCAGCCCGTAGGTACCTGCCCGAAAATGCATTTGTCCCCCAAAGGGACAACAGTCCTTTAGGGGTTAGGTAGTGCAGAAAGTGATAATCTCTGGAAGGATGAAGCTATTTAAACATTTTAAAGCTTAACTAAGAAAATGTAGCTCCAATAATCTACTTTTTGCTGCATTTTATTTTTTTTCAAAATTGTTAAAATTGTAATTTTTGTGACACTTTGAAGATAGCATCTTGAAAGCTCAAAATACACCATTTTTGAAGTTTTTTTAAAAATTGAATTTGTCTTGGTATGAGTTCAAGGCATACATCAATTACAATATGATGTTTGTCACTATTTTTCCATTACACACACACACACACACAGATATATATATATATATATATATATATATATATATATATATATATATATATATATATATATATATGTATATATATGTATGTATTTATAATATTTAATAATATTTGTAATTACTATGATTTCTATAAATATATATATTTTTAAATCATATAAAATTCAATTTGATGATTTTATTTATGCAAAAATGAGATTAAATTTTAGACATATATTACTACATGTGAAAAATATCATCTTAATTTTTGAAATGTGTTTTCTGATGTAGAAATCTAATGAAGTTTGATCAAGCCCGGACATTCAATGTCTTTCAAAGGTTAATTTATTAGGTGAATCAAAATTGGGTCACTTGATGGCTTGTTGTAGTGAATGAATCTTTAGTGAATTCAAAAGAGAATGAAATTTCACTTAACACAAGAACCAAGTTGCACAATTTTTGAAATGTTGAACATTTGTTATAATTTTTGAAAGTGAAAACTAATACTTAGGTTCCTATTTTAGATTTTAGATGGTAAATATGAAACAATTGGATTAGATGCATACCAATTCCATTTTGTTTTCTATAAAAATGTACTGAAAAATGTTTCAAGGAATTAAGCTTCTCCCAAAATGCGATTAACTTTTAACTCTTTATCCCTAAAGGCCCACGGCCTTTTTTCTGCCAAAAAACACTCAAAACTGCCATTTTCAATAGCAAAGAGTAAAAAATTGAAAAATGTGTTTTTTGCACATCTAACCGTAGGATCGTATACCTAACTAGTATAAGTATGTGTGGAATTGTTTTTAGAATTTTTGACCTCACAAATTACAAGATATCTACATATAAAGTGGAAAAAAACAAGTTTTTCAGAACATTGCGGGACTAGATTTTTTGACTTTAAACATTTTTAGCTTAAATTTTTTGCACTACAGAGTTTTGAGCTTTAAACCTTTATAGTGGAGAATTGAGTTGAGAGTCTAGGAAATAAAAATTTCAAAAAAGCTTAATTATCATTCTTAAAAAAATTGGTAAGTAGAAGTAGGTACGAGATAGAAGGAAAATCTAAAATGTTCATATATTTTAGATGGAATTAAAATGCACTAATCCCAATGGTGAGATTGTTCTAGCAAGTAAACTAAACCATGCAAAAAATAATTTGAAAAATTGCATTCAGAAATGAATCCTACAAGTGATTTTTTTCAAGAAGATGCTCTAACTGCCCGAAAAACAAGAATGTCCATAACTTTCTCATAACAAATCCAAATGAAATGAATCAAAGATTTCCAAATAGACAAAAATATAATCTATGAGAAAAAAAATTCAAATTTTTGCAAGTTTTTTTTTGTTGCCCCCTGTCCCCTGTCTTTGAGCTTATTTGGTCATAATTGTTGTTCATGGGCACTGATTGTGGAAAAAATTATATTCCTATAAATCCTATTAGTTTTTCTATCTTCAAAAAAAGTTTCAAAAAATCACGACAAAAATTCAGCCCGTAAGTACTTGTCCAAAATTCCATTTGTCTCCCGAAGGGACAACAGTCCTTTAGGGATTAAATGCCCAAGGCCTTTTTTGAGCTTCTTGGAATTTGTTCTAAATTGAACAAAAATACAACATTTTGATAAGTCCAATTAATTTTTTTGGAATCTTACAAATTCAAATTAGACATGTTAGAGATTACATGAAAAAAAGAAGCACAACAATATCATTTATGGATTGAAAGATTATAATGTTTGATTATGCGAGTGTTAAAATTGTGAAAGTAATTTGAAGTCTTTCAATACTCTTTTCATACATCAAATCTAAAAAATTGGTCACCAAAAAAAAATAAGGTTAACCCCTAAATGGCCAAGGCACCAAATTTTTGTGTTGACAATACTTTGAAGTTAAATAAAACCTAACAAAGTTACTATTTTTAGTAGTTTATATTTTAGAAAAGTTCTTTTTGAAATCTAGTTTTAGTATCAAAAACATGATTATAAAAATGAATGATTATGATTTTTTTTTCAAGATTTTGTGCAAGAGGGTTCATTGCAAATCTTGATTTTCTGGTGTTGAGGGCTCTTGGAAATGAGTCTCAAATACACTGGATCTTGGAGAAAATATCACATTAGAAATTCATTAGAAAAATTTGTAGAGTAGATTTTGAAAATCTATAAATTGATTGGAGCTATGCTTGTTATATCCTTTAACCCCTAAATACCCTAGGCCTTTTTTGAACTTCTTAAAATTTTCTCTAAATTGAACAAAATACTAAAATTTTAATAAGCTTTATCAAATTTTTTGGAATTGTAAACATACAAATTTAAATTAGACATGATACAACTTACATGAGAAAAAAACCAAACCAAACCAATATCACTTCTTGATTGAAAGAATATAATGTTTGATCATGAGGGTGTTAAAATTGTGAAAATGATTTGAAGTCTTTCAATCTTCTCTTCACATGTCAAATCTAAAAAATTGGTCACCAAAAAAATGAGTTTAAAGGGTATAACATGCACAAGTCCAATCAATTTATAGCTTCTCAAAATCTACTCCACAATTTTTTTAAATGAATTTCTAATGTGATTTTTTCTCCAATATCTAGTGTATTTGAGGCTCATTTCTAAGGACTTTTAACACTAGAAAATCAAGATTTGCAATAGACACCCTTGCACAAAATCTTGAATAGAAAAATCATAAATATTAAAAATAATAACTTAGTAAGGTTTTATTTAACTTCCAATTATTGTCGACACTAGAAATTTAGTGCCTTTGGCATTTAGGGGTTAGTTGGATGCTTTATGGACCTCTTACCTCACCATTGGTAAATTAGTGATTTAGTAGCTCAAGGGCCTTGAACCTTGCCTTCTAGTTTGAAGCCCTTTTTTTGGATCCTTTTCATTCTCTTTGCACCTTCTTGTTCTCTAGTCTTTGTAGCTTGTTGAAACTTGAAAGGTATAATGTTTCTTTTTGGCTATGGATTTTTATTTGTTTTAAAAGAATTTAAAATTTAAATACATTGGAAGAACTTTTTTTATTAGGACTTGCCCGAGGGCGTCAACAATCTTTGACTAATAGTAGATTGTATAGATTGACAAAAAAACTTTTAAAATAATAATGAAACCTCCTTCTTGCATAAGTATTCAAAGTGATTTTTTTTGCATCAACGTAGGTACCAATGATTTTTTTGCATCAATGTAGGTACCAATGATTTTTTTAAATCTATATAATTGGCTGACTAATTAAAATGGTCAATATATGTTTAAATTTTTGAATATTTTACTCTTTTTTAAAATTAAAACATCAAAGCATCTATTTTTTTTTTAAATTTCTAGTAACGCATCAAATTTAGGCTTAAATATTTTTAAATACATGTTTCTTCTAATTTTTCACATTACAATTTTTAGTTGGAGACTCAAAATCTTCTTTGAAATTCGTCCATAACTTTTAGTTCGAGACTCAAAACCTCAAATTGATTTTTGGAGATGAAATTTAGCTTGATTCTCCAACTTTTATTAGTTCAAAGTTTTTTGAAAAAAGATATTATACTATGCTTAAAAGTGATATGAAATTCTACTTTTAACACAATTCTTGTGTTTTAACTTAACTATGAGCGGTTTAGTTCCTATTAAGCCCAATTTACATATCTCACATGGATTGTGTTCACTATTACTACCCAAATTCTATAAAGAGCTTCTCTTTTCACCATCAAACACACCAAATTAATTTTGTGGCTTTTGAGGCTAGTTCCCTTTTGGCAACTAGCTTCAAAAGCCACAAAATTATGTCTGATTTGACTTAATTTGTTAAAATTTTCAATTAAACAAATTAAGTCAAATTAATCAAAATTAAGTGGTTTCTTAATTTTATTAATTTGTCCATTTAACCTCGTGTATTCTATTGGCTGCACTCTACTACTTTAATGTATTTTTAATATCATGACATAACAGCCTTCACGAAAGTGAGATTGTGTGAATTTCAGATTTGCAAGAATCTGGGGGATTGACATGGATGTGGAAATAGCTTGGTTTGTCATTGGCAAGCGGCCTTGTGGAGGCCTCATTTTTTTTGTAATGTGAACCATCTTTTCTATAATTCAATTTAGGCCATGTAACATACATATGTGGACTTCACCCGGGACTTCATCCATGGAAATAGCAAGTATTGGTTTCCACCTTATATATATTGCAACTCTAGTAAGTGGCTTTGCATCCACTATATCCCAAAATAGACCTCCACTCTATTTGAATTTCTAAGATGATTTTGCTGAGATTGCTCGTGCTTTTGTCCCAACAATTGGCTTGACTCTCTCTTGATTGTAGTAGATACAAGAATGCAAACTAATGGATCCTACCTTTAGGTCTTATGCACATTTGATTGTCTTCATGTCCGTGGCCATGTGCCATTCTATAGAGTAAGTTCCAATTGATGGAACTTCGAGCAAGTGCCTCATTTTTTGTGCCTTAATTAGTGTTGGGATTTTGGTTTTAGAGAAGACCCATTCTAGAATCTCATGTGTTTCACACGGTACCTGGAACAATGCAATTGATCAAATTTTCCATTTAGATTGAAGTGAAAAATATTTCTTATAGCTGGGATTTATTCTAGAATTAAGGGCATAATTAATTACGGGGTCAGTGATACTTGCTTAGTCTTTTGCTCAAGTACAACTTCAATTTCATCTAACTTTGAAACAAAGATTAGAGGCCGGCCTTCAACTTTTGAAATACAACATACTACACTATTAATATTGAAAATTGCAATATTACATACACAATTCTCAAAAGATTGCAAATAAAAATTACAATGTTTTCCATATTCAACATACCTTCCAAAGTGATGCTATATAATTCAACCATCATATGCTAGATTTATTCTACATCCACAAACATTGAATTCATCTTGTTTAATGCAACTTTAATAGATTCTTTTGTTTTGATTTGTCAATGCTTTCTCTTAGAGAATGTAAAAAAAAACGTAATACTCTCCCACATATTTGCTCAATTTCAGATTTAGCATTTGCCTTGTAAGTGATACTTGGTGAAGGCTTGATAAACAACTGAGTCTAAGGCCCTTTCCATCAATTCTAACTGCATCTTTGAACTGCTTGTAGATCACCTTGAATCCATTATGACTGATGCCATTGTGATCCATGGTTTTGCATATATTTGATGGTTTCATGTTGGATCCTATTTGTTTGAGGTAGTGGTTTGCCATTCTAATTCCTACAACATTCATCTTAGCTGACTTGTATATTGTGGTGACTTTGGTTGTCGACAACATTGATGTAAGAATCTATCTAGTCCCCAATTGTGTTCTCTAATCTCCACAAAGACATTGTCAACCACCAAAGTTCTAGTTTCTATTCCGAATATTTGCCACGATATTGGAAAGCAAAATTCTTCTTGCTAATTTTATTCTTTTTTTGCTTGTCTACCACTTGGTGCCAAAGTGTGTATATCTTGCCTAGGCCAAACAATGCTACGATATCTGAATGGCGTTTTAACTATTTTCTCTAATTTGACTTCATGCCGCTTTAGCATTACTTTTGTTTTCCTCAATTGAGCTTAAATCAAATTTAGTTTCTCTTTTAAATCCTCAGTTTCTATCCAAAAATCAATCTCTAATTGAAGGCGATTGTCTTCACTTTTAGTGGCACTAGCATTTAAGCGCCTCATTTTCTCTTCATAGGAAATTTTAGATCCTTCCATCTTTTCCTAAAGTTCCTCAATCTCTCTTTTTATTGTCTCAGTCTTTGATAACATTGTTATATTCAACTGCTCCAATTCCTTTCTTTCATGTGCCTCAATTCTTGTAAATTTTAATAGATGGTCTTTCTCTTTTGTAATACTCATAACTTCTTGTAGTTTCTCATATAATTTTTTATTTTCTCTCAATGACTTGTCTAACTTAAACATCACGTAATCAGTAGTGCAAAGACTTTCAATATAGCCTAACAGTTCACTTTTTTCCTCCCCTGTCAATTCTAAGAACTCTCTAACGGTGCAAAATCTAGACATGCATATGATCCATGATGATGTGGATAGATTCTTCCATCTATCTATAGGTTGATATTGGTTGCTCCTTTGTCCCATTTGTAGCCGAATTGCTTTTGGAGTCTACTAATGAATTGGAAGGCGTCAATTGATTAGAAGAGCGTATTTTTGACCTAGAGTTGTAGATAGTTTGTAATGACGACTTGCCATTTTTGAACCTAGGATTACATAAATTCAATTGCATCTATTACATCATCTACATTAGAATTAATGAATAGAAGTAAAGCACATTTAATGAGCACAATTGAAGCACAACTTACAAGTTTTTTTGTTTTTTCTGAAACATACGACCTTCAAGGGTTGCAGTCAGGACTAAGACGACACATCCATGGCAAACGGGAATTTAACCGGAATTACAACTCCATGGGTTCCCTGTCAGAACACAAGAGGAGGGACACAAACAAGACCACTATGCAAGGAAAATCAACATAGGGAATCGAACCGGCAACCTCATGGATGCATCCAGAAGCCCCTTCCACTTGCCCCATCATCCAGGGTAGTTTAGGGTCGTTTCGGACCACAACTTACAAGTTTTCAAGACAAGACACTAGAGAAGACAAGATACTCCAAGACAACGTGAAAGATACTCCAAGACAACGTGAAAGATATTCCAAGTCATATTATTCATATTTAATTTTTTTTTAAATTCAAAAAGATGATTTTTGTCCAAAAGGCTCAAAGATGATCACGGAAGGCGCGAAAGTTGACCAAGTCCAAGGTGCAATAGATACAGCAGGAACTGCAATGTGATCAATCATTGGCCAAGTCAAATTTGAAAGCGCATTTTTGGCGCAATCATTGTTGAGTTACGTACCAATTGAGTGACCATTATTTTTGAATATGTCCCAGAGAAAGGTAGGAGAATTTTCAATTACAGCCACACATCTGAGACAATTACAGCCATTGACAATTGTAGTTGTACTGCCTACAACCCCACATTGGTTACAACCTCTTTTTTTGCTTAGATTTTTGCAAAGGCAAGCAGCCTTCTAGAGTGCTTGCTCTTTGCCTAATGTACACTACTGCCACACAATCATATATGAAGACATCATAGGACTATGCAAATTTTATGAGTGAGTCTAGACATTTCCAAAGGAACAAAATGCAAGGCAAAGCAAGAAGCGTCCTAACATCACACATCATCCTCATAAATCTTCACTATTAGGGGCTTGTATTCTTCTAGAATATGCCTCAAGGGATCTAGTTAGGAGATTCACTATATCTTGATGTTGTTTAAATCTTATAATCCTTTCTTTCCATGATTTCAAAAAGCTTTGAAAACTTAAGATGCTTTTTGGGAATTTGGTGAAATAGCAGATGGAATCCAAAGATTTGAAAAATGTTCCACTACTAGGTTTGTCCTATGGACCATGCAATGGAATCCAAAGAAGTATGGGGCATGAGACCTTTGCAATTGCATTGTCACCTCAGAACGAGTGTACTAGAAAATAGATACACCATTTGTCCCAAAGCAAATCACCTTTTTAGAAATCTTCCTCTCCAATAAACCACCGTGCGATGTTACGGATGTTGTCTCAAAGGAGGCATTACATGTTAGTCTTAGAAGTATATTTAAGTCCAAAAATAGGATTTAAAAAATAAATTCAAGCAAATAAATTATTTTAAGTTTTATCATTTTAAATATATGGTATTAGAATTGGAATTTATAGAGTTGTAACAAATATAGAGTGTTTTAATCAACAACTATTTTAAATCAAATATAAAATATCTTTTAAAAAATTAATAGAATTGATAGTATAAAAAAAAAGAATTGTTAGCATACTAGATTTTATTCGGAGTCTTTACAAAAAAATTCTTTGTAACCCCTAAAGGACTAAGGAGCCCATTTTGGGCTTTTTGAGAACTCAGGTAGGTTCTTTTGAATTCATAATTTGGAATTTTTGGATGAGATTCTTAGAAATGGATGCTACTCATCATAATCTACATGCAAAGCTTTGTTTCACGTCATTCCGATAAATATTGCAAAAGTTAGAATTTAAAAAAAAAATGCAATGTCAAACCGGGCAACAAAAATTATATTCTACAAAAATATAAATTATTTTTTAGAAATTGTATAGATTGTTAACTACTCAAAAAAAATTGAACCATTCAATTTCAAATAATGAGGTACAAGTTATGAGGAGTTTTATTTTGCGGGCAATGAAGGTAGAAAACGCATATAAAGTTGTCTTTCGCTCTCAATTTTGAAAATTTTCAAATTCAAATTCAAATGAAGGATATCAATTTTTACTACAACATTCTCACCATTGGAATTAACAATTCTCAAATTCTTCCAAAAGTTATTAGCATATTAGTTTTTATCTTTCATTCAATAATACTTTCTACTTCACAATTCTTTTTTAACCCTTAAAGGACCATTGTCCCTACGGGGGACAAATGCGTTTTCGGGCAGGTACCTACAGGCTGAAATTTTCTCCTGATTTTTTGAAACTTTTTTTGGAGGTAGAAAAGATGATTAGCTTCAAGGAAATATTATTTTTTTTCACAATCGGTGCCCGGGAAAAAAAGTTGGGACCATATAAGCTCAAAACAAGGGATGGGGGGCAGCTCGGGCAGCAAAAAAAAAATGGACAAAAATTTGAATTTTTTTTTAAATATTTTTTTTCTCATAGATTATATTTTTGGCTATCTGGAAAGCTTTGATTCATTTCATTTGGATATGTTATGAGAAAGTTATAGACATTCTTGTTTTTCGGGCAGTTAAAGCATCTTCTTGAAAAAAATAACTTTAGGATTCATTTCTGAATGCAATTTTTCAAATTTTTCAAATTTTTTTTTTCATGGTGTGATTTACTTGCTAGAACAATCTCACCATTGGGATTAGTGCATTTAAATTCCATCTAAAATATATGAATATTTTAGATTTTCCTTCTATCTTGTACCTACATCTACTTAACAATTTTTTTAAGAATGATAATTAAGTTTTTTTTGGACTTTTTTTTTTCCCCTAGACTCTCAACTCAATTCTCCACTACAGCAATTAAAACCTCAAAACTCTGTAGTGCAAAAATTTTAAGTTAAAAATGTTTAAAGTCAAAAAATCTAGTCCCGCAATGTGCTGAAAAATTTGTTTTAATTTTTTCACTTTAAATGCAAATATCTTGCAATCTGTGCGGTCAAAAATTCTAAAAAAAATTCCACACATTCTTATATTAGTAAGGTGTACGATCCTACGGTTGGATTTGAAAAAAAAAACATTTTTCAATTTTTTTTACTCTTTGCTATAGAAATGGCAGTTTTCAGTGTTTTTTGGCAGAAAAAAGGCCTCAGTCCTTTAGGGGTTAAATGAATATGAAAGTTTTTCTCATTAAATTTTTTTGCACATGTTTCCAACCCATTTTTCATCATATTGACTAAAATGAACAAGTTATAGGACATAAGGTCATTACAACCCATTACGGACAAAATGGGGAGTTTGTCCTCATGTCATTGCTGAAATTTTTAATTTTTTTTCCACATAAAGACAAGTGATAGAAATGGTGAGAGCAATCGAAATTATAATTTTTTGACAAAGTGTGAACTTGTTATGAATTTTTGAAGTGTTCAGCCCATTGGGCCTAAAAGCGTCTGTAGACTACCTTAAAACCAACAAAATCTATATCCATAACGGTCATCTTACTCACCTAAAACAGTCACAATATTTTCTAATATGGAAGCCCTAAAACAATCACTTCCTAAAATGAATTAGCACTAAAAAGTTGGAAGTTCCTATTGTGGTCACTAACCACTCTATGCCGGTTAGCTAAGACATTGATTGTGGTCCAAATTTCATTCATTGGAAGAAAACCATAATGGGGTGGAAGAAAACCATAATAGGGTCATTTATAGGTGTCCACAATGGGTCTTATGTCCGTAATGGGCCGTTTTACCTTATGTTTTTTTTTCTAAATGTTGAAAGACAAAACTTCACCTTTGGAAAGGGCTAGAAAAGCCTACACTATTTTGAAGTTTAGGCACATTGAACTTGCAATCAGTGGAGGTATTTGATCTAAAATTTTAGGACAATGTACTTGAATAAGTCAATTAAGAGATCCTATGGTTGGATTTGTTAAAAAATAATTATCGATGAAGATTTGACCTTGCTTTGGAGATGAATATTTTGAAGCGCAATTGGGCCTCTAAACATGATGGTCCTTTAGGAATTAAAAATAGTTTGATAATGTTGTGGCACAAGATCTAGAATTTACGAGATGTCATGTGTGTATACGAAGTTCCTTCTGAGCACTATACTGAAAGTTGGTAAATAAGAACCGCAATCAAAATTGGCTGTGATTATTTTATTTACAACCCTGTACTAGCTAACTACAACTGTAGTTGGGTTTTTTTTTTTTTTTTTTTGACTAAATTTTTTTGAATTTTGAGGCATATAATATACCATTGAAAAATTCTTCAAAATACCTTCATTTTGATTCATTTTTCAATTTGAAGAGGCTAGTAGTGAAAAAAATTCTATCATCCCTCAACTAAAACAAAGGAAGGTCAATTAATATTTGAAAAGACATTTAAGACCAATCTTTACATTTTTGCCAAATTTTTACCAAATTTTTATCCAATTTTGGTTTGGCTACTCCAATACAATAGAAAATCAAGGAAAAAAGTGTGAATGAAATTGCGACAAAAATACATTAAAGAAATATGTGGTTATCTAAATTTTTGATGAAGATTACTAATATAAGGCAATATTGTAGGTGAAAGTACAAAGTAATGGATGGTTATCCAAAAATGAATGATTATTTGAACTCAATTGTGCTTCAAGGTGCGTGTTGTTACCAACAAGAAAGTTCTACCAACAAGAAAATGAAATTTTAACAAGTTGTGTAAGATAGATTGATTGTTTTTTAAAAAGCTCTTTTACAATAAAGATGCTCTTTAAATTCAATCCAGATATTTATGTTGTGCTTTTCCTTTGACCTCCAATAAATAAGTGTAATTTGTAATCACTGGAAGGTGATTGCAAAAAACATTTGTCCTATTTTGCATCACCTCTTCGATGCAAATAAGTTTTTTGGCCATAACTTTTGCTTTCTAGATCCAAATGATTCAAGATTTAATGATAAGGTACTAATGACTATTATACCCCTTGCATAATTTTTTTGCAATTTAAAAAAATTATTGTTCCAAAACAACTCCCGATTTTATGTTACATTTGCTGCGGGAGGGGGGTGGAGTAACATATAGTACCTAAAAAATTGAATTTCAAGCTCAAATTTGGAGTCTTCTGGTAGACTTGTGGCTATTGTACAAAGGATTGATTATAACAATATTTAAGTGTATGCTATGTGGAAGTCTACAAAATGAGCTTCTTTTTGCTTTCATTTTGATACATATAAAATATTATTTTGGTGATTTTAGGGGTGAATGACCATCTTCATAAAGTATTGTTGTTACAAAAGGAATTTTTTTATTTTATTTATTTATTTTATTTATTTTCCTATTTTTAATTAATTAAAACATCAAAATATTTATGTTCTTGAGATTTGGCAATTTTTTAGTTATCCTATTCAACAAATTTTTCTATGATTTTCCTTCATTGGTTATCTTCATCTTAAAGGTGTATACATTAGCCATATTTTTATTTATTTTTAATTCTTTTAAAAAATTTAAAAAATATTCTAAGAAAATTCATGAGTACTATTCAAAATGCAATAAAATCTGCAATTATTTCTTGCAATCACCCTTGCATACATCCTACAATTCTAGACTAATTGCACCTTTCAAATTCAATTTTTTAATCAATTCAAATACTGGGGGTATAGAATAAAAGATATAGAGGTTTGAAACTAATAAAAAATTCATTCAACTTTGAAAAGTTGCATGAAAAACAAAATGAAATATTTTCTATTAGATTAATTATAACCTTAAAAATTCAAACTAATGCATTCAATTTCAAATTCCTCCTAAATTATTGAAATCTTTCCTAAATCATTTTGTGAATGAATGAAGAAGATTGAATAAAACAATGCATGAAATTCATTACGGATTCTTTCAGTTTGAGTTTTGAATTCATACTCAATTGTCTATTTTTTCCTTGCATTAATAGTTGTTTTCAAGTTATAGGTACTCCAAAAATGCACTTACAAAGTGGCAATTTTACAATTTTGACACTTTGAAAATTCATAATGAATTATAGGATTAATGAAATATTGATTCATTTGGATTTCATATTTATATTTTATATTTTTAATTTTGAGAACAAAGTTCTCTTATGATCTATTAGGATGCACTAAATTTAAAAATGTGCTAAGATATCATATGTGTCTTCATAATATAGTGCTCAAACTTCATTCATTATCTTGTTGAAAAGAAGATTTTTTATCTACTTATTATTTAAAAAATATTTTTGAATATTTTTTTTCATAATTAAAAAGTGAAAAAGTTCCACCAACATTTTGATGTTTTTGTCTATTCTAGATTTTTCAACAATTTGAATTAGAAATAATTTAATAATGAAAATTATGTAACATCTGGATGTAAATAAAAAAATTTCAAAAAATTTCAATTTATTTTTTATTTAATTTAAAATAAAATTCTAGCCAAAAACTACTTCAAAACAATTTTGAAAGAAGGTTTTCAAGTACCTAAATATTATTCATGCAACTTTATTCAATTTAATTCCTAAATAATTGAGTGGTTGTTGAACAACCAAATTGAAAATTTGGATGAGTATGTTTAAAGTCAATTTAGCATGAATGATATTAAATTTTTGTAACAAGACTGGCACTATTGTAACCTTTGTAAAAAAGAGAATTCCCCTAGATTGAATGCTTAAATCAAAAGTTATGGGCTTGCCAAAGAAGGGGACTTCATGAAGAATAGTTGTCCATGGGGTGAAAGAAAGATCCCAACATCAATAAAAAAAAAGTGCAATTTTCCTAGAGTCAACTTGGGGTTTAGGGAGGATCTTAGAAGGGTCTTTAAGGAGGCTTGGGTGGGAGATTTTGGGAGGGTCTTCAAAGGGGACTTGGAATTTGAAAGGTAAAAAGTTGGAAAAATGAGGCTTAAAATTTTCCTTTCCCTGTGAAAAAATTAGAACTTGAAATGGTGATGGGACAAATGGTTTAGCCTTTTAGATTTTCTCCCCAAATCCCAAATGATAAGAAATCATCAAGAATAGGCTAGAACATTAATTTTGTTAAAATAGAGGTATTCCATTAATTACTTTGTCATCTTTTAGAACACATGTTCTAATGCATAAATCCATACCACTCCTAGATATTAGACTTTTATGTATATTTATGCTACAATTTTTGGTGCCAAAAATTGTGCCACTTTTAACAAAATTGGCATTCTAGTGTATTGCCAAATTTTAGACTTTTTAATATTGCAGGGTAAATTAGAATAAACTAGAATCTATATTTGATTTTGAAATTCTACATGAGTGGCAACATTTAGAATTAAATGGTGTAGAGATGCAAATTCATCTAGTAAGAATAAGAATTTTACTCCAAGATGTTTGCTATTTGCAAGAGGTTTGTTCAAAATCTGTTGTTCCTGTCGAGCAAGGACAATTTTCTTAAAACAAACTTCAATATAATAATCTTTAAATCTTCAATGTAAAATGGTCTAGATTTTTTTCTACACATTGCCATAGTAGTCTAATACTCTTTTGTATGTTGAAGTTCAGAAAAAAAATTGATTTTTAATTTTGGTCAATGGAACAAAGGATGACATTATTTTGTCAATTTCTTTTGAAAAACACCCCTAGACCTTTAGGTATTAAAAAAAAAAGTGATAGCTTGTGTATATAAAAAAGTTTTTATAGGTCAGTTTATATATTATTAATTTCATAAAAAATTCTTACAAGACTTTTTCTATATGCACAACATGTACTAAAAATGAAATCTTAGCCGGAATAGGTCTTTCTACCAACAAGATAATAAAACAAACAACTACGTCATAAAAGGCTTTGTGCCTATTGCACCAGCTCACTTTCAAATAAGGTCCTACTCAAATTTCTTACAATAGCTCTTGAGATGGTCACTTTCTTGTAATTAATGGTAAAATATTCACTAGGTATTTTAAAGAAGACTACAAATAATGAGAATATACAAGTATATTACAAAAATATTCTATACAAAAACCTGAAAATGGATTATTGAACCATATATATTTTTCAAATTATATAATTTTTACCTCCAAAAAATAAATAGTTCCCTATTTTTTTATTTTGGTAGTTTTCTAAGCAAACACTTGTGAGCTACCAAAGGCTTTTGAATCTCCTTGGTTATCTGGAATCCAGATAGAAGAGAATTTTTTTAAAAATAAACAAAGATGAAAGTGCATCTTAGCCATAAAATTGATGACTCACTAAAGGTAGGTGTTACAATGAGAATTTCTGGAACTGGATTCTTGTCGACACTTCGCAAATCAGTCAAGCTTTCCAGTTCTCTACACAAATTCCAATTGATTCCGATATCAGTCTGAGATCCGGATCAGTCCGAGATCAAAATCAATCACGCTCTCAATTGGTTGCAATTTTCGTAAACAATATCGCTAATCGCAAGAGTCAGTTCTATATGTCTAACAAAGAAAAGACCTCCAAACAAAGACACTGGTTCCAGTAAGAATCACGTTGATAAGTACCAATAGAGAGTTCGAATCACACACCATCCTTTCCGATTTCACAATAGGTTGCGTGAGAGACAATTCCCCCTCACTGGAATTAAGTACCAAGTACCGGTGCCTGAAGTTTTAACTGCCATAACTAACCCTAGTAGTTCCCAGTCCAGCTGTACGACAGAGTCGTTACATTATCCCCCCCCTAAAACTGAAGCCTCTGTATAAATAATTCAATTTGTTGATTGTTTAGATCAGTTGCTCGGGGGGGGCACCTAGTATTTTACTACAAACCACGTGCGAACAAGTGGTTTCTAATGAACTATAATTTCAACTTAAAATTTTGAGGGTTGCTTAATAATGACTATAGGTTTCTATTGCCAAAATTTCAAACTAAAATAATAGTTGAAATGATTTGTACAAGAGGTTGAAAATGGCCTAAAACGGCATGTTTTTCAACTCAAATATTTATAGAGATCACATTTAGATGACCATTGCATCAATACTCAACTCAAAATGAACTTTCAATAGAGAGCTATTTTTAGAAATTTTTTATTCATTTTTTAGACAATTTTTTAGGATATAATATAGGGGTGTGAAAGTTATTTTTCAGTTGTACAGTGTATCTAATTACTTCAAAAATTTGTAACTAATTATCATTAACAAATAAAAATATCCATAATTCAAAACATAAACTTTTGAAGTAGGAAAATCTAGTCATATTTTTTTTATTTCATTTTATTTAAATTTTAGGATATAATATAGGGGGTCCAAAGTTTTGTTCGCACGTGTTTTCTAATGGACACTCTAAGTGACCCCCCCGAGATCAGTTGGTCTGGTCGTGTGATCCTGCTGCGTCGGGGTTATTTTTGTGAAACTCTCTAAGTATGTATGGGGCGTTCTTCATATTCTCGACTGGTTCCCATGAATTCTGCTCCGGGCCATATTTTTCCCATTCAACAAAATAATGGAGCTTCTGCCAGTGGCCAATTCTTCTAGAATCTAAAATGTTTTTAACCTCCCACTCTATCTGTCCTTCTGGGGTAACAATCGGTGGAGGGGGATGAATTTGCCATCTCGCAATGGTGTTGGATCTCTATCTCTTGAGTAGTGATACATGGAATACATTATGAGTTCAAAGTGACTTAGGTAGCTTTAATCGATAGACTAGATCCAAAATTTTTGATATCACGTGGAATGGACCTAAGAACCTTGAAGTCAAAGTCTTTGATGGCGTTGTAGTAGCAATGTTGTCATGACGCAATAAAACTTTATCACCGATGTTGAAAGAAGGTTGTCTTTGTACACCTCGATCATAATTTTGTTTAGCCTGGTCACTAGCAATTTTAATTAAAATTTTAACTTCTTCATGTATTTCATGTAATTGACGAATTCTTTGCTCCGCAGCCGAAACTGTTGTTGTTGTAGGTGTCGTAATTGATAAAGCAGGGTTGTAGCCATAGGTTGCAAAGAAAGGTGAATATCCTGTAGCCGAGTGCAGGGAATTATTATATGCAAATTCGGCAACGGGTAAGAGATCTGACCAATCATTTTGTCTTCTAGCTGTGAACATACGCAAGTACTGTTCCAGTATCTGGTTGATTCTTTCAGTTTGACCTTTAGACTGAAGATGAAGTGCCGTTGTTGTAGAAGGTTTTGTACGAAGAAGTTCGTACAAACGCTTTGTAAACTTGGATACAAAAATGGGACCCCTATCTGATATTATTTCCTCCGGTGTTCCATGATGTTTCCAAATATTATGAAGGTATAATGTTGTTGTGTCGTTTGAATCGATAGCTTCGTTTGTTGGGATAAAGTGAGCAAGTTTTGTATTTTTATCCACTACCACCAAGATTGATTCATAGCCTTTACTATTAGGCAACTTGACAATGAAGTCAGTGGATACTTGTTTCCAAGGGGATTCCGCAGCTGGAATGGGTTGTAACAACCTATATCGTGGATGATGCATAGGCTTGGATCTTTGACATAAGTCACAATCGTCCACATAGCGATGGACATAACGTCTCATGGTTGGTCAGTAAAAAGTCCTTGCGACCAGGTCCATCGTTTTAGCTTGTCCTTGGTGCCCCATAGCATGGGCGTCATGTCTTGATTTTAATATTTGACGTTGAAATTCTTCATTGTGGGGAACAAAATTTTTATCCCGAAAATGCAGAATTCCGTCGAGTAATTTATAATCTTGAAAACGGCGACGAACATCACTTGGGGCTTTGTCAGGATTATGGCTAAAAAATGCTAATATAGGCTGAAGAGTTTCATCCTAATGCACCGCTACTTTAATGCTCTTGATAAGACTTGTGTCATTGCAAACAAGTTCACATGATTCCAACATGGCTAGTTTGAGTAGCGGTCTTGAACCCTCATTTCCTTCTTTTATGATATCAAGTCGTCTTGAGAGCATGTCTACTCTTCCATTTAATAACCCCGGTCTATGTTGAATTTCAAAATTGAATCCGGAAAGTAGCTCAGACCATCGAGCCTGGCGTCTATTAAGTTGCTTTGTGGTTAAAAAATATTCAAGATTTTTGTGGTCCGATATTACTCTGATATGATGCAGTGAGCCTTCAAAGTACACCTGCCAATCTTGAAAAGCTAATACAATACTTAACAATTCTTTGTCATAGATGTCGTAATTCTATTTCGTCGGTGACATTTTTGAACTTCGGTATGCGCAAGGATGTAGATGCCCATCCTCACCCCTTTGTGATAATATACCTCCAGTGGCCATATCTGATGCATCAGTTTCCACTAAAAAAGGTTTTTCAAAATTTGGATGAAGTAAAAGTAGGGGTTGGAGAAACCTGGATCAAAGTTCCGTAAATGCCTTCTCTACTTGAGAGGTCCATTCAAATTTTTGATCTTTACGTGTCAACTTTTTTAGTGGAATAGCAATTTGTGAATAATTATAAATAAATCTACGGTAGAAATTCGCAAATCCTAAGAAGGCTTGAACTTCTTTTATTGTTGCTGGTGTAGGCCATTCTTGAATAGCTTGTACCTTGTCTGTGCACATTTGTAATCCTTTCGAAGTGACAATGATGCCTAAAAATTCGATTGACTGGCGGTGAAATTGGCACATTAGAGAAAATCTGGGGCCTTCGGAGGGTTGTTCTACAACCCTCCGAGGTACCCTGGAATTTACTTTTTTTTTGCTAAAAAATTCGTTTTTCCCCTATTCCCGCCCAGCTGAAACTGCAGCGACAGTGGCGCAAAAACCGAAATTTACGAATAAAAAAAGTTTTTTTTTTTTTTTTTTTTAAAAAAAAAAAAAATTTAATCTTAAAAAAATTATTAAAAAATTTAAAAAAAAAATTTAAAATCGCGATTTCTGACCCTTTCGGCGAGCGGTCAGCCAAACTGACTGCTCACTGCAGGACTGTTCTGGAGCGACAGGTCAAGCTCTGAAATAGCTTGGCTTGTTACTCCGAAGCAGCCCTCGGGAGGGCTGATATTTCTTCTAATGTGGCATTTTGAAAGCTTTGCGTATAGTCCATTTTGTTGTAGTCATACAAGGACTTCTCTAACCACTACTTGATGTTCTTCTAAATTCTTTGAAAAGATAAGAATGTCATCCAAATAAATGACCACTGAAATGTCAAGGAGATCGCTAAAAATATGTTGCATATGCGCTTGAAATTGGGCCGGTGCATTAGTCAAGCCGAACAACATCACTAAATATTCAAAAAGCCCATACCGGGTTTTAAAGGCCGTTTTAAACTCGTGGCCCAAGGCCATTCGTATCCTATGATAAGCTTGTCTCACAGCTAATTTGGTAAAAATAATGGCCCTACTAATTTATCAATGAGTTCGGGTATTAATGGTAAGGGATAGCGATTTTGTACCGTAACTTTATTGAGAGTTCTATAATCCACACAAACTCTAATGGACCCATCTTTTTTCTGGGCGAATACGATCGGTGCTGAGACTGAAGATTTTGACCGTTAGATCCAGCCTTTTCCTGAGTTCTCCTTGAGATAGCGTCACAACTCTTCTAATTCTGTTGGTGACATGGGACGTAACCTAGTGTTTCGAGGTTCTTGTCCCTCCTTGAATTCTATCTTCATGTCAGTTGGGCCATGAGTGGGAAGTTCATTTGAGGCTTCCTCACTAAAAGCTTGCTACAAGTCTTAATATTGGGCTGGAATATGCCCTTCCTTTGATAGCCCAATCTCATTATCAGTTACCAAATCCGACACCTACAAAGCGTATAATTTTGCCTCTTTCGCGGACAAGTGAAATCCGCAGCGGATACCATTGCATACTTGGATATTTGCATTCCGACCTTTCCTTGTTCTGGAGATTTTTCATTCTTTTAGGCTCTTCGGGCCCGCCACCCAGTTGACTCCCCCTTCTTTGCCGCAGTCGCAGTCGACTCCCCCTTCCCCACAGCAATCGGAGTGAGTTTCTGCTACCCAATAACAGCCGAAATTGGCTCGGCCTTCCCCTTAGTAGCCACCGGCGCTAATAGCCGCACGCTTCCTGGTTCCTTTGGCACCTTTTTTGTTATCAGAATACTCCGGCAATGGTGTCCCGCATTTTGTTGGTTTTCTCTTGAACGGCACAGACAAATCTCCCTGCAATACATCAAATCAAAATTCACAGTCTTCTCGGCCCATCGAATGGTGGGATCATGACGATTCAACCAAGGCATCCCAAATATACAAGGGTATCGCCCAGTGTTGGTTATATCGGCCACCAGCAATCACTTCCTAATGGTCTCCTACGTCCACTCTTAGTATAGCCTCCTGCGTGATTAGGCCAGAGTTAATGGTCCGGCCGTCAATCACCCTTACCTCCCTTTGGGTTGGTTTTCGTTTGAATCTCCGCATGGCACTCACTAGCAAACCTAGGATGCATGAAAATCCCAGTTGCACCCAAATCCACGAGACTGTGAGTTTTCACCAGATTGATCGTACAATCCAAGGTTAAATGCGACTCGGGATCAATAGTAGCCCGCAAGTAGAGAGGCTCTTCCGTTCCTGTTGACTGCTTCTCTGGCTTCTCATTTTTCTCTGTCAATTTTATCATATCAATACTAACTAAATGATCCTCTTGCTCGTCCGTTGCTTCTCAAGGCTGGAAACTTGTCCCCTGTCCAGCCATTCCCTAATCCCATGCGGTGGATACCACGGTCTGGATCGGACCCGGGTACCAAGACATTATATTCAGTCCCGGGTTCTGCCTTTTCCCGAGTTTGAAGCCTCATCATAAGTGGTGCCCAGGGTTGAAATCGACAATGATTTTGAAGGATTGGTCGGGCACTTTGCTCTGACATGTCCCATCTGTCCACAACCCCAACATTTACCTTGTTTTTGATAATCAAGGCGTTCTGCAACAATCTTTGCCAGTGCGGTTGACACATGAATCGCGTCCAGATCCATCGGTGTCGGACCTGAATTTCTTTGAGACGCTTGGGAGCTCATAACACTATCTCGTGAATTGGATCCGGAAAAAGGAAGACGTCGGCCTTGGCGCCGAGCCCATAATCTTTCATCGATTTGAGTGGCCATGGCCATCTATTCTTGAAGCTTGCATGGCTGAGTTTCAACTGTGGCAATCGAGTCTAACACTTCATCTTTTAGACCTCCCCGAAACTTTGCCATCAAGCTTGATTTGTTCCAATCCACTTGGGCCGCATGTTCGTTAAATGAAGAGATGTACGTTGACATGGATCCCATTTGGCAAATTTTTCCAAAGCGATCTTCAGCATTATTCCTCCGATCCATGTCCCTATAAACTGAAATCACTACATTCCAAAAACCGTCATAATTTTGGACTAGATCATGAGATTGCCCTTCATCAAGTGCCTAAAGTATGGGCATTGCCCAATTCTGAGCTGCTCTCGTCATGTAGGACAAAGCGTATGCAATTTTATCCTCGTCGTAACGATAGGTTCTTGGTTTCCCCCGAAAAACTAAATGGAGTTGTGCAAACCAATTGTATACCTCTCCTCTTTTTCTGCCAAAGAACTTCTCTGGCGATGCCACCTTAAGCTCTCTGCTTTCAAATTCTGAATTAATATAACCATCATCTCGTGGATGAACTCGATCACCTGCTCCCACACTAGCTGATGAACCTGCAGGTTGCTGCAGTGGAACTGACCTTTCTGATAATTGTTGAACGATCTGTGGAATAGCCTCTCGAAATACAGACTGCACTTGTTGCTGGATAAATATTGCCCATTCTGATTCCATTTCGTCAGATAGCGGAGGTCCTGCCTCAGCGCCGGATCCTTCACGATCCATACCACGTACCACTAGGATAATTCCTTGACTTTAATGGATTTCCAACTTCATTGTATTGCAAGGTCTCCAATCGTGATTCCTGTTCAAGAAGCGAAGCATGGACAGTAAGATGACGCAATCTAATGTTACGATGAGAATTTCCGGAACTGGATTTTTGTCGACACTTCGCAAATCAGTCAAGCTTTCCAATTCTGAAGCTTTACAAGTTCCAATTGATTCTAGTATCAGTCCAAGATCCAGATTAGTCCGAGATCAGAATCAATCATATTCTCAGTTGGTTGCAATTTCTATAAACAGTATCGCTAATCGCAAGCGTCAGTTCTATACGTCTAACGAAGAAAAGACCTCCGAACAGAGACACTGGTTCCAGTAAGAATCACGTTGATCAGTACCAACAAAGAGTTCGAATCACACACCGTCCTTTCTGATTTCACAATAGGTTGCATGAGAGACAATTTCCCCTCACTGGAATTAAGTACTAAGCACCGATGCTTGAAGTTTTAACTGCCATAACCAATCCTGGTAGTTCCCGGTCCAGTTGTAAGATAGAGTCGTTATAGTAGGGTGCTCTAAAAAGGTGACCCCATTCTAAAAACAACCACTAATAGAGAGGTACATTTTACTTTCTTCAATGTACTAGGGTGATTGCAAAAAAGACCGGTCAAAAAGCGTAGCGTTTTCCACAGTACTCATGTTTTCTTTCGAGAGTACTATATAATTAGAAAAACAATTTTTAAAAAATGTGAAAAATATTTTTTAATGTATACACCTTTAAGCCCGAGTACGCAAGTCATGTATTATACACAGTGGTCATCAGCATTAAAACGGCTTAGAGGACAGCTTTTGTAAAAATTATATCAAATTAAAAAGACCAAAAAGTTGGGTGAAGACCAAATTAAAAGAGAATTAAATGTAGAAAATGTTGAATTGCATACATATGAGGAAAAAACTCACAATATATATGAAGAATTGAAACACTTGTGCATAGTTTAAAAATTCTTTTCAAGAGGTTCTCTCCAATTAAAATTAAAATTTTATTAAAAAGCCCCAAAAGTTGGGTAGCTTGTCCCATGATACATGTATAATTACGTTTTTGGATTCTTTGTTAAAAGGGCTACAAAAATTTTCTACCCTAAAACAAATTGTATCCCTTGAAATTGGACTAAAATGCATTATAAGTGATTATAATTAGGGCCATATAATATGAGAGTTGCGTACCCGGGCCTTTAAGAAGAAGGTACCCTAAGAAGGAAAAACATAGAAAAAATCTCTAAGTAGGAGAACTAGAAAAGTCTCATGAACAAGCAAAATCTCAAGAAAATAGGTATTGTCACATTTTAATTTGTAAAAAAAAAGAAAGCAATTTTTAAGAAAACTAAAAATTGTCCATTTGGAAGAACTTTATGATGAAGAGATTTCACCAAAAGAATGATTTTAAAACCATTGTCAATGTTCAAAAATGCGCGTGCAAGGGAGCCCTGTTTGCACACTTGTGAAGGGCATAAAATAAAATGTTTTTAAATTTCCTTTGGTAGAAACATGACTTCCTACTGTGGGAATAGAGCACAAAAATTTCAGCTTTAGATCATTAATTTTGGGTACTCCCCAGTACTAAAAACCCCTAAACCACAAAGTGTGACAAATTAGCTAAATTGAAATTTAAATATAAAATGATTTTTGAAAATTTCTGAAAAATAAGGGAACTGAATAGTATCAAGTTAGACATCTCCAATAAAAATTTCAAGTTAATTGGATTCATGCTTCAAAAGTTATAGCACATGACAACTCCATCACTTCAAGTGTGACGCAAAATAGTATTAGTCTTTCTTGCAATCACCCACCAATAATATACATTTTAGAAGGTGGTTGCTTTTAGTGACCACTGTGTTTCACCTTCAAAAATTCGTAACTAATTTCACAACGGTTTAACCCCTAAAGGACCATTGTCCCTATGGGGGACAAATGCGTTTTCGGGCAGGTACCTACGGGCTGAAATTTTCTCCTAATTTTTTGAAACTGTTTGTGGAGGTAGAAAAACTGATTAGCTTCAAGGGAATATAATTTTTTTCACAATCGGTGCCTGGGAAAAAAAGTTATGACCATATAAGCTCAAAACAGGCTATGGGGGGCAGCTCGGGCAGCAAAAAAAAAAGGGACAAAAATTTGAATTTTATTTTTAAATATTTTTTTTCTCATAGATTATATTTTTGGCTTTCCGGAAAGCTTTGATTCATTTCATTTGGATATGTTATGAGAAAGTTATGGACATTCTTGTTTTTCGGGCAGTTAAAGCATCTTCTTGAAAAAAATAACTTTGGGATTCATTTCTGAATGCAATTTTTCAAATTTTTCAAATTTTTTTTTTTTGGATGGTCTGATTTACTTGTTAGAACAATCTCACCATTGGGATTAGTGCATTTTAATTCCATCTAAAATATATGAATGTTTTAGATTTTCCTTCTATCTTGTACCTACTTCAACTCAACAATTTTTTTAAGAATGATAATTAAGTTTTTTTTTAATATTATTTTTTTTCTAGACTCTCAACTCAATTCTCCACTATAAAAAATAAAAGCTCAAAACTTTGTAGTGCAAAAATTTTAAGTTAAAAATGTTTAAAGTCAAAAAATCTAGTCCCGCAATGTGCTGAAAAACTTGTTTTTTTCACTTTAAATGCAAATATCTTGCAATTTGTGTGGTCAAAAATTCTAAAAAAAATTCCACACATTCTTATACTAGTTAGGTATAAGATCCTACGGTTGGATTTGAAAAAAAAACATTTTTCAATTTTTTTAATTCTTTGCTATAGAAATGGCAGTTTTCAGTGTTTTTTGGCAGAAAAAAGGCCTCGATCCTTTAGGGGTTAAAAAATACAAAACAACTTGGGCTAGATGCCAATTCCATTTTTCTTCCGACAAAAATTTACTGAATCGTTTCAAGGAGTTTACCTTCCCCCCAAATGCAATCAGATCTTAAAAGGTCGCTTTTAAGAGCAGACCACATGGCCACATGGCACGGAAGGCCAAGTCAGTGCAGGCCAGGAGGTTGTGAGCTCTAGCTGGTCAATGCAAAGCTTTTTCTCCTTCCTTCCAGAGTTCCCTTCTTCAAAAAAAATTAGTTGTTTCGTACGTACACACATGAAATAGGCTGGCGACGCCGCCTCCCAGACAATGTTTCTGACCGTTTGCAAATATCATGTGACCCTTGTGTCGTGGAGCGTCGACTCCACGACAATCTCATGTTGCTGCGGAATCTCGAACGTGTACAATTTCGATCCTCTCTGGTCTTTCGCATATATTTTCATTTGGCTTGACCCATTTCCAGCAACATACTGTATATGATGGATTCATGATGTACGTTCTAAGCTGAACTTATCCAATTCGTCCATCCAATCATATATCCACGCACCTAATATATATATGCCTCCTTGAATGGGCTCTCTCATGATCAACAGTCCGTACGGAGACTCTCCGGACCTGCAATCAGGTCGAATCATGACCCTGCTACGAGTTGAAAACAATTTAATATGATGGTCAAGCTACGTGCAGGCAGCATGGATCACGTCTGACACTACAGTAGTTAGCCAGATGTATAAGGTCGCTCACCAGCTAGCTGAAACAGTTCCGACACAGTACCGACATACATGTGCCGAAGCTCGTGAGATATCTCAAATATAATGCGGCAGCGTACGTACCCCTGCGACCGTGGAGCTAGCCAATCCAGACCCTCTGTCAGGAAATTAAGCTGCAAAAGCAGAATAGCTAGCATAATTACACGTACCCATCCTGATAGAAAATCCACTCGACTTTCTGCTGCCTTGCTTGATGGAGAGTTGTTTTAATTTGGTAAGGTTTGGGTCGGAGGAACTACAGTATAAATTAGCTGACATACTGTCTGTTCACTGTTGGGGTTTTTCGAGGGAGAGAAAGATCTAGAGAGGTACTGGTGACATTCGATCAATGACGACCCACCATATGCATGAAGCTGATGGACAAATCGTCCAGCGCCACAGCAGCCGTCATTCGCATCATAGTAAGAGGCTCGGCTTGAGTCCGACCACGTTTGCCGCGTTTCTCGCACGCGTGGGGATCTGAATTCTCGTGGGCTGGGTGATGAGTCGGAAGAGGAGCAAGCCGGCCGTGAAGAACTTGAGGGGGCAGGTATTTACCTTTCGAACGATCGATCAATTCCTCCGATCCCATACATGTATCGCCAGCTAATGCATCCTTGCAGGCTTGATATATCATATTTGTATTCCCTAGCTGCGTACTTGACTACGTTTCTCTTGCGTGACTGTATGCGCATTGTTGGTGTTGGTGCTCTTTTTTAGACACGGTTTTTTCACAGTATCATCAGTCATATTGGCTCTAGACTGAAGAGCATGCAGGAGACATTGCAGCGATCCGCAGAAGTGATCACGAGGAAGTTCGAGTTGGCCTGAAATAATGAATTAGACCTTTTGAAGATATATTGCAAGTCATCGTTTTATACGCAAGAATCACTCCAATTTAACGAAAGCTGCTTTGAGGAAGTCTGAGGAAGTCTGAATATCTACCTTACTAGAAAAGTGACCCAGTGTTACAGGGACAGAGCCTCTAGCAGTGCACGTAGCTAGCGTAGCTGCTTGTTTTGAAAGCAATAAAAGTCGTCAAAAGTGTTGGCCACACTCCCGTGTGGCCATGTCCGTGTTGAGCACACATGATGGGCTGACCCCGTGATTGTGGGGCTGACGTGTGTGCTTCGTTGTGGAATGGCGAACGACTTCATTTAGAGTTGTCGAAGGATTTGACGGCGGGTAGCGGAATGGCCGTGGGGAGAGAGTGGGCATCACTCTGCAACTACAACAACCACGCCGTGATCAAGCTGCAAATCACCTACGAGCAGAGTAAGGCCAGGTTTCACGCGCACGCTCACGGTGGTGCTGGTGGCGAAACCGCCAAGGTACGGGCCATTCAATTGGATCAACTTCTGTGCGTGACAAGAGCGTGTTCCTCGAATCCCTAATTGATTAAAATTGGTTTAAATTTGCGCAATCCCTGATCCCAAAATTGTGACACAAAGCTTCGCAAAGCTCTAAACTAGGAAAGGTATATATAGACTTGCGTTTCACACAGCAAGTGTCGAATGTGCCCAATACACTGAGAGTCCTTTAATCTGACCCTCATTTTGAACAATGACATTCCACTTGCCACAATATTATTAACTGGAGCACACTTGTCTTAAATTCAAACTGTTTGACCTTTATTAATCCAAATTCTAATTTTCCTTTTTGACATCGGAAGAGCCTCGAAATTTGTTGAATATGGAAATGATCGTCCGAATATTTTCCAGGTTCTTCAGATCCTCGTCTTCTGTTGCAGATTCAACGAGCGGGAGGCTGATGGGGGAACGTGTCCTCATGTTGTGTGCTGCTGAATCAAACGCCACTCGGTTCAACGCATCTATACCCGCAACATCACCAATCTCAGTCTCTTGAGCCCAGCCCCTATTGAGTTGAGTTAAAATAAATCATTTAGGAAGTTTCACACAAGGTAAAGCAAGGTACCAATAGACAGTAATGTAATCTACATTCTTTGAACAATGTGCCAATATGATTTAGAAGTGAATGTAACTGACTATTAACTTCCAAAGTGGACTTTCTATTTTAGTATGGGAACTTATATAAAGTTTTCAAACAGTCAGAACCTGGAATACAAATATATATGGGCTCCCGACATTGAGATTGCTACTTCTGTTGATAATTTCACCTACTTATCCCCGAGAAACTTTGCATCCTTTGTAATTGAGAATAATGGGAGGCAGAAAAAAACCTTTTATTATCTATACCCCATGGGCAGAGACTAAGCAAAGGTTTCAAATGTAGAGAATTCTAATGTCCCATAAAATGATACATATTATGAAAGGAAGAGCAGCATGTTGGGGCTCATCATTCTGAAGAATAAATTTACTATGTTCAGTAGAATTATGATGTGGATAGTGACATATTCTAAGGTTATCAAACGGGTTTCCTGAATCTTTTAATTAGTGAAGATTGAACAGGGGATTGCACTGAGAATTATAAGGAGACATGAAAATTATCCAATTCTACTTCCGGACACTAGCAAGTAACCGCTTGTTTCACTTTGCAGTATAACAGGAGGAAACTAGAACAAGATAAGCACCTGCTCAGTGAGTCCAAAGGTAAGTAGCCGTTTCACAAGGCTTCCAGAATCCCTTTCAGTTTTCGTTTCTTCCTTCTCAGCTGGCTGATTCTCTAGCTCTGCAGGGTCTTCTAACGGCTGTCTCATTGACTGCAATTATCACATTCAACACATGTTGATTTGCACCTACTGGCAGGAAAAGCTCTTTTCAAATCTAACAAAGACATTGACTAACAATATCCAATGTATAATTGCATTTAATATTCTCAACAAAAAACCAAAATATGTTTTGACCCGTGATAGGTCCTCAACTAGTTTCCCCTCACAGTCATTTTGCAAGTATAAACTCCAACGTGCAACCACGTCCCCATGCAAATTTATGGAAGGAGTCAAAAGATATTTTAGAAACAATCTACAGTATCGGCAGGATATTGTTAGGCTTTAAAATCTTGCATACAATAGAAACCTTATCGCCTCTAGTACAAACTACCTTGAGTTATTCTAAAAAGCTTAGCGGTCTTAAACCCTGCCTTTTATAACGCTGTTTAAAGCAGTTTCTAACGCAAGCCTGCCAATTGTAACGGAATTGAATGCAGTTCCTAAAATAAACCTTGCCAATTGTAACGCAGCTAGAATTTTCTAGAATACCTCTAGGGGTGGGTTTATTACTCGTGTGCTGTTTCTTTATCACATCTATAACAAAATTCGCCAAGTTCAGCACGGATAGATAGAAAGGAGCAACGGAAGCACCCACCTCTGTCAGTAGTGATTCCAGCCGATTGATTCTAAAACCTCCACCCTGTCCTTGCAATCCCACCAGTATTATTATCGTGATGACAACCATACATTACAAGCAGGCTCTACAACGACAAACACCAGATTTAACAACTCAACCAACATCGCTGCTAAACACAGGAGATAGAGACATGCTACTTACTTTATACACTAGTTCCTGAAGAGTAGACCGGATCTTTGGTGATTTATCAGTTAGGACTTTTCGGGCAATCCACGAGTATGAGCTACTCAACACTTTATGATTCGGGTCACTGCTAAGAGCGATGCCTTCAAGTACTGTCAAACTGCACAGCCAAGAACATCAATACCCAAGGTGATGAAATGCGTCTGCTGATCAATCGAGTAAATCAGAAGCTTATAGTCTTCAACCTACCACTGTGAACACTTAAATAAGAAAAGAGATAAATAAAGGGGGTGGACAAAGAGAGTTTGAGGTATGTAGCAAAAAATGTCTAACCTGCACAAAACTCTAATAACAGTGTAAATCAATCGATAGAAGAAAAGAAATAGCTGACAGATTACCTTCGGATGGCAAGCGAAAAGTACGAGGGAATGCGGAACTTGAATTTATACCTCCCAGTCAATAAAGAAGCTTGTAGATTAAACGTTTACAGAATACCAACGAGAAGAATCAACAATTGCGGATTGGCTGTATGAAAAGAAGAAGAAGAAAAGATACATATGATAGGTGATGTGAGCCAATGCATATAAACTCTCAGTTGCGTAGACACAATATGGATGTTAACTGGATAAACGGTTTCACATACAGGTTAACGTAAATGGTAACCCCTAGTTTTTTCTGATAAATCTCCAAAGCTAATATTTCGGCCTCTTGAAACACGGCAACCTCAGAATCCCTCGAAGAAAAAGTGGTCAATACCACAGAAGTTTCATTAAGTTGCCTACTTAACTCTACTCTAACAAATGAAAGAAACATGTTAGAAGTCAGGAGCAATATGGGAGTACATACTGTAATGCATGAGTTTTGTACCCTTCCTGTTCACCACAAACAGCAATACTTCCAAAATAATTACCTTTTAAGTGCCTCTGAAAATTCCCCCATTTCAGCAGTTGGTGGAACAAGTCTGCGATGAGAAACAAGTCTGCAAATGAGATCTTTCGAACTTTTCCATGTGAAACACAATGTTAACCTGATTCCTAACTCTGAAGTCGACGTTTTAGAAGGTTTTGAATCATCATGTGGTAGTAAATCAAGCAAAGTTTATCATAAAGAACACAGATCAGAGCCGCGAAACAACTCCAATCCAAGTGAAATTACCGTGTTCCCGAGAGTGACAAAATCCCCAGCAAGAGCATCATAATCTTTGTTTACAAGGTGGACAGAAGCCTCAATCAACCCATCTCTAACATTCTCCTTCATCTCACCCATCATTCCAAAATCTGAACATGAAAATCATAAGCCTAATGGGAGACAATAAGCACTATTTGCAAAGCAGAAATACAACAATACCAACGGATGATACTGTAATAATGTTTACTGGATGACACATTCACATCGCCTCCAAAAAAACACCCAGACTTAACCTCCATCTCTTAAACGCTGCCTGTCGATTCTACTATACATCCACTCAACCACCACCACCTGACCACACCACGCAACACCCCCAAAAGCCCACACATGCAGCTTTCCAGCTCGTTTCCAAGCCGCAGTCAGAGACCAGAAATTCCCTAGGAGCCATATATTTCTGGTGCAATGCACTCTTACTACATCAACCAAGTACTCACAATACATCCAACAGCACCGGCTGGAAATACGTCTATATACACTTCGCAATGGCCACGGATCGTGTCTAGTGCCATGCAGACGAAACGATCAGGGCTCGATTCTGCCACCCCAGGAACAGTGCTCCGCCTTCCTCCTTCAGTCTATACTTGTCGCTATACGACTCCAGTAAAGTCTTTATTGTGTTATTCACGGTCTGACTCAGAGGATACGGCCGAAAACCCGCCATCGTCATGCGTGCCCGCCACTTGCCCGTCATCTCGTGCCTCTCCACTCTCTCCGCGCCCTCGCACGCGATCACGTTCACGATGTCACGAGCTAAACATTGTTGCTCCACGTTCACGCGCTCCTTGCTCTCCCGCGCCAACGTGATGTCCAGAGACTCGAACACGGCCATGTAGTAACTCAATGTCTCAAGGAACCGTGGAAAGAATGGCGCCGTGTTCGTGTTGGCCTCCTGCTCCACCAGAGTCAAAACCTTCGGGTTCAGGCTCCTCATCATGTGCAGCATCCGGTCCCGTGGATTGCTCGTGCACACGCTCTCGTCCGGCATGTGGTGCAGATTCAACGCAAAGTTCACTGCCAACGCCTCGCCTGCCTGCCGCTCCAGCATCCATGCCTCTACTTCCGACGCCTTCTTCGCCACAGCATGGAAAACGAACGGCACTCCCACCGCTTCGGCCAGCTTCCCCAGCCGCTTCCCCACCATTTCCACGCCCGCGCTCGGACTGGGCCCTGGCATCGGGTTGTCCACGCCCGTGATCCGCAGGTGGGGTGGACCCCCGGGTCGGGCGGCCAGCGCCTGGATCAGGGTGGTCCACTGCGTGCCTTGGGCTACCTCGAAGTCGATGATGTGCACCCGCTCTTCGTTCTGAAACGCTTCCGCGATGGCTCCGTTCGCTGCCATATACCCGAACTTGAAGTAGGGGCACACTTCGTACAGGATCTGCATCGCCGACAGCAGGTCACGAGTCACGGGTTCCTTGCACCTCAACGCCTTGTACAGGCTGCTCCCAGATGCGGCCACGCGAGCCACCAGCCCTTCCACCATGTACGCCGCCAACCGCTGCATCGGGTCGCCGTATATGGACACCACCTGATTCAGTTGAGCTATCAACACGTTCGCCAACGGCATGTCATTGTTCGATAGAGCCTCCGCACACGCCACCAGCAACTGTTCCGGTCGGCTACGTGTTTCTACCACCACCTTCTCCACTGCTGGCTCCTCCACCTGCATCACCAAAGCAAACCCTGTCACTCCAACCATATCCACTGCCCCAAACCACCACCTCATCTTCCTGAAACACCTTCTTTCCAGTGTGCACCAATAGTGAGCTCTGCACTATCATCATGCAAACCTCGGCACAATGCAACAGTAACCTAAGCCCTAACGCCTCTATCAACCTGCCTACCAAACACGCACGACGTCTATTAAACCACAGATCTACCAACAGCTGGATGTCACGCGCAGCCCGAGTGCCGCCGCCTTACCCTCCCTGTCGTGGTTCCAACATACCCTGCCGAGCTTCCACGGCGGTACTGCTCCCCATGCTCCGATTGGGTCGTCGCTGACGTTACGATGGAGCGCTCCAAGGTCGGGCTGCCATTCTCCGCAGCCAACAGCTCCTCTAGCGTATCGGCCCAGCTCACCTCTGACAAAGGATCGTGCCCATCGCCTAAGGACCCCGACAGCTCACCGCCCTCATCGTCATCATCATCCAACAGCGCGCTCTCCAGATATTGAAGCACATTCGCCATCTCTGGGTTCTTCCTCGCATAGTTACTCTGAGCTTGCGCATACAGCTCCTCCGAAGCTTCGCTTTGGTACGACGCCGAGCTCCAACCTCCCGACATCCTTGGACCATTCTCTGAAACCGCCTGAGACGAGTCCTGCGGAGACAGCGGAGATATGGGCGAACTCTGGTTCTTGATCTTCATGCCAAACGCGCCATTCTGCCTCTCGCCGCCAGTGTAGGAATTCTGTGTGCCGTAATAACTCTTCGTCTGCTGGCTGTTTGCGGTGTCCATCAGGTACTCCCTGTCTTTACCCGGTGGGTAACCAGGCGTCAGTCCAATGGTCCCCAGATCCGCTCGATACTGCAAACTCATGCTCGCAGCACCTGAACCCTCCAAGAGTTTGCAGCAACGCTTGAAATCTCAATGTCACACTAGCTCCTCTCGCATACGAGGCTAGCTCCTTATCAAGAAAATGGTTTCGCCCAAGTCTTAAAACCGTGTAGTATGATCCACGTGCAATCTCTCATGTGACTCCTGAAAAATGCAAACTCGAGAATGTTATCACACCACGGGAACAGGATTCGAGAATCAATGAAGGTCGACGCCTATCAACCACTCAACCATGGAACAAACTAAATAGCAAATGTATTGCCCGTCACTCGCGCCCAAGCGGGCAAAGTTGACAATGTCACCATCAAGATCGTGTAAGTCTAATAGACGATAAGAAACCGAGCTAGGGCCTCAGCAAAGAAGACAACTCTCGCACAAACAGGCAATCTCCTACGCAATCAAAAAACCTCACCACCACAACCAAGGCTGCGCTTCCATTTCCAAGCGTTGAGGCGTTGTTCCAGTGGCGTCCAATATATTCGTACTAACATAGTAAAGCAATCTGACAACGGATATTGCTAGCTTAGTCTAGTGGGATGAATTGCTGCAAATAGACGACGGTACATAGATACCCTTGCCACGGACTAGATCAAGCCACAAGGAACCTCGGAAAACCGATACCACGGCTCATCCAACAAAGTCGAGAATCGCTCAAAATTGCACACTGAATGTCAACAATAATCATACAGTGGCCTTACATAGGAGAATTTATATCCAGGCATTCCAGTGTTGCCACAAAAGCCGCACACGCGGCCACTGGTACTGCACAAATGCTCTTCCGTGACCTCACAGTGCCAGTTATCACGTACTCTTAAAACTCGGATGAACGATCAAAAACACTCATTCCGAAACCGTAAGACCAAGAGTGCGGGCTTTCCAACCTCAAAATTTCCAACCTCCAACGGATTATTAACCGCAACACATGCGTGCAAACCATCACATTTTTCTTCCATTTCCAAGAATAGTCATCAAAACCTAGCACCACAGAGTTTACCGGTTCATATTTCGCAGAATGATCTCATTCTTCGTCATGCAGCAACCTCACAAGAAAAAACTTATACTCGGTGTTAACAGAATCATCGCGCTCAAGGTTAACGGTACTGCACACACTGAAAGGCGCTGTCGTCCTGCCTTGGCGTGACCTCAGAGTGCCAATATCGGGTACGTTGAAAATTCGGACGACCAAATGAAGGCTAATTTCGAAACCGTAAAAGAAAGAATGCGGACCTTTCAACCGCCAAATTTCCAAACTCCAACTGCTTCACCACGATCAAAAACCACAGCAGCATATCCCGCAGCACACGGGTACAAGCTCAAACACGGCATCAGTCTTTCTTTCAATCCTCAAAGCAGGGTTATCAAACCCTAGCAGCACAGAGTAGAGCGACTTACAACTTTACAAGTGCCGCTGCACAGCCAGAAATGCTCTCACAGAGTTATGCCGTCAAAGTTCAGTCCTCGGCGCCACCGACGTCCACAACCCTCCGGCCACCAGAAAACGCCACGTTCCAAAACCGACTGTGATCAAATGCCTCCTAGTCTCCGAAACACGGTCTCTCTGTGTCTCTCTCTCCAGTTTGAAAAATTTCCGCTGCTTCCTGTCAACGCCTCCTCGAGAACACCAGGCCTCCACCTCCAACACAGAGCGATGAGGCCTCCAAACCGCTACGAAACTAGAACCAAAGAACGGCCAATTTCGCCCGTTGAGCGTCAATTTTTGACTGTAAAAATTCTCACAACGCGTTCTGACATCAATTGAGAGAAAGAAAGCGATGCTACCGACTGCTTGAGCTCGATTCCAACGCTAAAAGTGCATCTTCCACCACATTGAAGCTCTCCTTCGCAACCAGCTTCGCCTGGAGGTCGACAAAGGCCGGGTTCGGCATACTGTAGATGCCTACGCAGTTCACTGGTGGACGCGGTATCTTTGGGTGCTTATACGACGTAGTGGACGTATGTATTGTCTGTATTCGTAGTTAAGCTCTCAACTCTCATTGCCTTCTAAGTAGGACCACCTATACCTGATCAAATAAGCGATTTCAGAACAGATGAGGAGCAGCGTGAGGCAATGGAAAATTTTCTCATGTAGAGAGATAAGAAATATTAGGATTGTGAATTTTTTGTAATTTTATTGTCAAAATTGAAATTACTATGAATTTTGGGAGGCAAAAAGTGCTTCAAACCCATTGCCACTCTTTAGAGTCTTCTAATTCCGATCATAGTCGAACTACTTTCCCACTCACTACTTCCTACTATCTTGCTCATTACTTCTTGCACACTTTGGGACATGTGGCATGATCTTAATTGTCCCAAGCTTGAAAAGGAGAAAAAAAAAACATTCCACGCTTGGGTACCCTTCCTGATCTGAAATAGTGCATCCTACATGTTCGCCATGGCTCCGTGATCTGGGATGGGTGGTTCTACCTTAAATACTAATCCCTCGGGACCCAGCTAATAGGGTTGTCTTTCCAGGGCCTTGCAAGTGTTCATTTAAAGTCCTTCCACATTCTAAAGTGAAGGGTCTTTAGAGCATCACCACCCGTCTACTAAAATGCAAGCCGATAAGGGAGGCGATCCAATTCTGATCACTTAAGCAATTCAGCATATTTAGTGTATGGGTATGGTGAGGGGAAAAATTTCCTTGTTTAGAAAAATCGATTTCAAAAGGATTTCATATTTTTGTACATTTTTTCTTCAAAAAAAAAATACCATGAATTTTTTTCATGAAGATTCCATTCAACCTACTGTTGTTATATAGGTCATTCTATTTCCAACGATAGGTTGGTTACAAAATCGACAATCCTTCAATGCAGGTGATAATTGTAGCCTCCAATGTACATCTTGTGATCATTCTATATTTTCAATGTACACCTCCCCAATATTTGTGCTTCCTTTGCTCACAAATATTTGCGTGAGCTGTCACCTAAACCACTTGCTGATCAGAAACAAAGCAGTCTAACTAATAAAAATTGGTGGCTGATCGGAAATGGGTCTACTTCCTTAGTCTATTTTGCAAGATGATAGAAGATGGGTCACCCCATCTACAGTTTGCTAAGAGGCCATCATGTTTTAATTAGCTACATCTACATTCATTGATCAAGTCCTTGCTTGTCGAGAAAGTGCAAAAAAAGCTTGTTTCCTACTGTTTGCAAGCCGCACTTTGGCTTGCAAAAGAACGTGGTTTTGCAAGCCACTGGAGGCTTTTGGCATGGCCTCTTAACAAGTTCATCCATCATGCAAGCCCGATGGGGCAATTTTGCAAGCTGGTGGCAACAAGTCATCTATTTTATAAGACGTGTGCGAATGTTCTCACTAACTCTTGAAAGGCCCTCGGGGTCCTCCTATACAACTTGTATTTAGCCTTATTACTCTTCAATTGTGGTTTAATATATCGATTGTGATACATTGTTATTTATGTTCTATCATGATTATTAATTTACTTTGAATTGTATAATATTTGGTCAATGTTTTTCTAATCAAATACTATCAAATATAGAGTGTATTATATGGCTACGAAGGGCCTTCAAGCCATTCTAGGGCTAAAGTAAAAACACCCAAAATCGTCCTAATATCCTTTCATGTCAACCTTAGACTTTCATAAAAGTGTCTTACAAAAGCATCATTAAATCGTCCCCATACTTAATTGTAATTTGTTGACTGCTCATTTTTTTATATTTCAATTTTAGATTTAGCTATATGACACTTTCAATAATTTAGGATTGAAATTCATAGAAATATCCAAAAAATCTGGATTTTTCAAATTCATAAATTTCAATTGTTAATACTATAAAAATATTATTTATTAAAAAAGGTGTCTCTAACTATGCTAAATTGCTTACTTTGACAGTTTTAGGTGTTTCTACCTTATGAGGCAAATTGACATTGAAGTTGATATTGAAGAGTCAAAAAAGAGAAATAACTTTGGATATTTCAATTTAAAGAAACATAAAACTTCTTGGTTAACATATGAATCATTTGCTATAAAAATAGAAGAGCATTCATTGGACGTCAAACTATTATGCACAACCTTCTCTTCTCACACAAAAATCCAAGGATGAATATTTGCACTTTTGTCTTACATAGAACGATTTTTTGTCACCTATTAGACACTTAGTGTCTATGATGTCCTTCTAGAGTTAATTCTAGACTAGAAGGTCACGGAGGACCAAAACATCCTTTGGACAAATATAAATTGCTCTAAATGACGGAAAACACTAGAATGCATCCATTTTTACTTCAATGAGGCAATTCAAGTTGGTTGTCAATATTGAAACAAGATACAGGGAACACCTCTTGAAAGGAGCAAATCTTTTCCAAATGATTTCAAACTTACAAAACAGTGGTCACGACAAAGTTATGAACAATATTCGAGAGAAGATGTTTGAAAGGTCATAGAAAATGTCCCTTGCAAACCCTCTTTGAACTTTGTCCATAACTTTTGATTGGAAATTGAAAATTGCAAACGGATTTTTAGAAATGAAATTTAGCTTGATTTTCCAAATTTTATTAGTTCAAAGTTATTTTAATATGTCAAAATGGCCTTCAAAGTCTATTGAGTTTAAAAAACACCAAGTTGTGAATGATTAAGTTAAAATAAAATATTTTCATTCCACATAATATTTCAACAGTGGTGTTTCAAACGCTGCTCAAATGAGGAAACTTTATTTCAAAACGCTTGTAAGTAAAAATTGTGTGTTTGTATGCCTTTCAACTTTAGGGATTATGTTAACAATTTTGTTGAGAGTATGTGTAAAGAATTTTAGATCAATTGGATCAATTTGTCATGGTTGCCTGAAATTGCCCACAACTAGAAAAAATGTCTTTTTGAGACATAACTTTTTAATTGCAACTTGGATTAGTCTCAAATTTTCTAGGCATCAAGCTAGTAGTAAAACACACTTTTGATTAAAAAATGTCACAAGAATTGTATCTAACAAATATTGCAATAGAGGAAATAAAAATAGTAACATGTTACTTCCTTTGTTTCTATAAAAGACCCATGTATTCCTCTGTATTTTACAAAAAAAAAACGGGTCTCTTTTAAGAAATAGAGGTAGTACCAAATTTTGGATTGAAGCCTTTTCATTCAACTATTGTAGTATTATGTAGAAATATGTAATGTTGAATTTTAGTTTAGATTCAATAAAGAAATTACTTATTGGAATAACAACTTTTCATTATGGATTTTATGCAATGACTCATGAGCAAAACTTAGATATACTATAGATTTATCTATACTATCAAATTTAAAATTCTATAAATAGTTATAAATATTTTTTTTATTTGATATTATAGACAATTTTTGTTCATGACATACAATATAATTTTTTTTGAAGGAACACAATTTTTAGCATCCTTCGACAAAATTTAGATGTACTGTAAAATATGACCTTTCAAAAAAATTAGATTATCCATCATGAAGGAAATTTATCTATATTATGAAATTTGAAAAAATATTTACAAATATTTCGAGACCAATTTCAAAGCATTTTACTTTAGTAATTAACCAAAAATATAAATTGCATTTTTAGCATGTGGATTATTATTATGATTGGCTAAAATTTAAACATATATTGATTTCCATAAAATGGTCAAACATTTGATCATGTTTGCAACACTATTTTTTTATAATAGTAAATTTTAACACTTCAATAATATTGTACACTTTGTATTCATTTATTTATCAATAAGTTTGGCAATAGAAATTTCAATTTTTTGCACACCTATTCATCAACAATCCATTTTACTCCACATGGAAATAAAAGTTGATTAAAACTTATTCTAGCCTTGGAAAATGATGCTTGATATCAAAAAATGACCACAAAATAGTTGCATGGGTCATTAGGGATTAAATGTTAAATTTGTAATTAGCTTGTCATCAAAGGCATGAATGGTATAATAATTCTTGCTTAGAGTGAAAATAAATGAATTGGCTCTAATTAGATGATATTAGTATTTAGTAGCAAACTAAAGAGAGATCCAACATCAATTTTTTTTATAGATTTTTTTGCTTTGAGACTTTCAAATTTTGAAAATAGAGAACGTCCTGCACATCACATGAGATATCCTTGAAGCATAAAATATTCATTTTCCATTGATTGACCTCAAACCTCGTCATTTTTTATTATACTATTTGCTTTTAAAAACTTTTGACTATTTTAAACATGATAGAATTCATTCAAATGGTCTTTTTATATGTAGAACTGAAAGTGTCCATAACATTTTTGAACATGAAAACATGATGTATTTTCTAAAATGGCATTGTAAATCTGAGCTTTTAAATTGTTGTAAGATTCCAAGGGGAAGTTCTCAATAGGATTGCGATGTGTTAAAAGAAAAGGATCTAAACCTTGAAGTTCAAAAATATTACATCTCATTTGAATGTACATGCCTCACATTACGTTGATTTATCCAAATACACAATTTTCAGCATTGCAATATTACTCGTTGCAAAATTACAAATTTCAAGAAACTAACAAAAATAGTAATAAAATTAGTTGGCACTTGTATAATTTATTACAAATAGTGTGACTTTGATAAATCAAAGTCGCATGTACAAATGTCCCCTTTTTCATTGTCATATGACTTTCAATGATGAACTTTAATATTGCATTCAATGCAACTTTCATATGATTTGAAGTTTAAGTAACTTTTAAGAAAGTTACATTTTAAAGAAGATGTTGAATCTTTTTTTTCTTCTAAGAAATTCCAAAAATTTAAAAAGTTAAATTTTTATATAATTACAATTTTTTTATAGCTGTAACTTCTTAAGAGTAATCAAAAATTTTAAATAAGAAGTTTGTATGAAAATTGCATCTAGTGCAATATTAGAATAAACTTCTATCTATCCATAATTACTTATAAAACTTTCAAGTAAAAAACCAATTCTGATTTTGGTGCATGAAAGTGTGCAATATTTGCAAGAAGAGAATTAGAATAGTTTGCCATCATGATTACAGAGAGAAGTACTTGAAAAGTAGGGGGTGCAAGTTTTTCAACTTCCAAAGAACTAATTTTAATATTAGAGTTGAACTTTTGGATTGCTTTTAGTTTGACAACAAGACAAAGCTACACCTAAATTATGTAGTTTCTCCCTACTCACATAAAAGTGTAAACATCATGGAAAATGGCCACAGCAATTCCGATCTTAAAAAATTTGAAACTTTTTTTCCAATTCAAACTCCACAAAGAAGTCCACCCTTAGAATGAAAGTCATATGAATGTCATATGACAATGACAAAGATTGGAATCACATACAATCATGGAATAAAAAGACATTCCTCGTTGGGCTTTGTCCTATTGGTCAACCAGTTTTTTAAAACTCCCTCCGTCTCAGTGATTGCCCTTTAAGTATTGCATTGTGTGTAGTTGTGTTGGTTAGGTCTCACTCTCGGCCAGGGAATTTTTTTTGGCATTACAATGCCATATTGCACTAGGAAAAAATAATTTGGTTAAAAAATGGCAACAAATCTTGAAGTTTTTTGCCACAAAACTTCAAATGTAAAAAATCTTGGATGAAATCACCAGATTGTGAATGATAATAGAATTATAGAAATGTGTTATGAGCTAATTTGATATTTTCTATCCAATATGTGGATCCCTACCTTGAATTTGTTTGTTTGTTTGTTTGTTAGTTAGGGTGAGATCTCTTGAACTGTGCATCCCATGGGCACGTTCTTCGTATCATCGGAAAGCTCTTGGCGAGGAGGAATGCACAAGCTTTGTTTTGTGGCGTTTGGACCTATTGTATGAAAGTTATTGAAGTTGAAATTTGGAGCACCATTGTAACATTTTATTTCACCATGTAAAGCACTACCATGAATTGTCTCGTTCATTCTGCGGGCAGATTTTTTAGCCGCAATTAGGGGTTTTATACCCGTAATGTCCAATTATGCAATTTTGCATGCATAAATGGGCATTACGGATTCTTCATCCAAAAATGTTCTGTCATCCAAAAAAATTATGTTGCCTACCCATGTTTTTACGTCGGGCGATGCCTCTCGTCGTCGGGCATTGCCCTATGCTTTGGCACTTCATAATTAAAAATGAAAGAAAAACTTGTTCGTGATTGCGGCCATGGTGGATGGAAAGTCCTATTGGGTCCTCACAGGCCCAAGGGCGGGCTTTGTTTATCAACATTTATAGTTTAGTAGCACCGCTTGGGTGCGGCTCACGTCGCACCGCCACAACACCTTCTCCACTGACTTGACTAACCTGACTGCTACCACTAACCTTCATTCTCATAACATTGTTAACTGGGGGAGTTCCTTCCCTGGCAGAGGAAGGATAATCCCCCCCGGGATGCCTGGGTTGTTAGAGGAGGGGATTCAGTTATAATCCCCTCCCATCTGATTGGGTCATGCAAGTAAGGCTCGGATATTTTGAATGGCTGGGCTGAATCGAGTGTATTGACAAGTTGCCAGGTAAGGAGTTTTCAACACTAGGGGGTCTGGGTCGGGGAGGGAGCAAAAGGGACCCCCCCAGCAAACGTTAACAATGTTAAGGTAGAAACACCCAAAAGCGTCCCTGTAGCTAATCTTTGTTCCTAGATGGACATTAAACCGTCCCTAGACTTCCATTGAAATGGTCTTTGACATGTGTCATAAACTTTTCTCCTCTCTTCACTGTGATTGGATAAGTGTTGAATTTGTCAGAATTCAAATTTGGGTCCACCTACAGGACGGTTCCAATGGTCTAGGGGACTGCAACTTTGAAAATTTATAGAAAATACATGCCAAGTCCAAAAAAACTATTTTTTTTTTTTGAAAATTCATGATTTTCTCTCGCTAACACCACAAAAATATTAATTTTTTGAAATGGTGCCTGCAAGTATGCTGAATTCCTTATTTTGACGGTTTTGGGTGCTTCCACATCATGCTTGGCCCCAGGCGCTTGCAGCTGGGCCCTGTGTTCTTATTCCTTGCAGTAAAGTTTATTCTTTATTTCTGTTAAAATAAAAAAATAAAAAAATAAAAAAAATAAAAAAATAAAAAAAACTGTTCACGGCTGGAAGGTCGCCCCCCATGTGGCCGTGTCTGCCCCCTTAATTTCCGGGGGGACGGACCGCTTGAGTGAGCCCATCATGCTCCCGACCAGAGTTCCCCCACTACAGTCCACACAAGCACTTTTATCACCTGGCTCGTTCAAAGGGGGGCTGGACAGGACAGGACAGGGCCGTACACTTCTTGAGTGCATAGGAAGTCCGTGAGGACTGAGGAGGGGGCATTGACTCATTGGTCCCTGCTGGCCAGATGACGGAGGACTGACCGACCGACCGGACTCACGGGCACATTGGGTGTCGGGCAGCGGGTTTTTTTTTTTTCATTTTGGAGAAGAAGCCAGTTTCTTCAATACTCATGTGATATACTTGGGTGATACTTGGTGGTATCTATATCAAAATTAGGTGATATCGAAGTAAAATTTGGCTAAATATAGCAATAATTTGGCTATTTTGACCTAGAAAAATAAAAATTTTGACCTATACAAAAAATAACCAATATTTTTTGGCTGTAGCCATTTGGCGAAAAATCGTGCCTAAAAAAACCCACTGATTGGGGGATTTTGACAGAAGGGAGGAGGTCCCGCCACAATCCCACCGGGTTCTAAATCAATGTCCCCTATCTATCTAGGAAGGAGCAACATGTTCCTTGCAGGATCTATTAGTGTCATTGATGAGGTAGGTAGACTTAAAGCGCACTAGAAGAAATTTGTGTTTGCCTCAATAAAATCTACATGATGTGTTTGTTGAGGCAAACGCAAAACCTGCGTTGAAAAATGCAGATTTTGCATTTACCTCAACAAACACGTCATGTAGATTTTGTTGAGGCAAACGCAGATTTCTTCTAGTAAAGGGACGTACGGTTTAGGGATCTCCTACCTTATGGCTCATTTGGCAAATCAAGTAGAAGATGAAGACTCCTCTTTACGCTACTTTTAATTATAACAAATCAATTGGATCATATGATTTAATATAGTAAGAAGCATTGGACAAATCATGGGCCTAGTTTGGATGGAACTGGTGAAAAATTGTTCTTCCCACCAAATTCAAAATTCCAGCTATATCTTTGTTGTTGATCTATAGTTGCTAGCATGTAAGCCTACGGTCTTCAATTCATAAGCCTAGGAGCCTAGGTACCTTCAATGGTTGTAGGGTGCCTACTTATATTTAGGCTTAAGGCTTGTAAGCTCACATCTCTAGATTCATACGCTAGTGTTGTTGGTTACTGACTTCTCAATTAAGTTAAGTTTGGATTGTGAATTTGCCAAAAAATTATGCTAATTACAGTGTATTAGCGGAGTAGGGAGAAGCAACCCATATGCTTAATACTTTGGCCATGTTTTTATTTAGATACTTGGAATAGTGCTCAATTTATTTACTACGTTGCCTAGACCTCCATACGTATGACTTTATTTATAGCCCCGATTTTTGTATATGGTACCATCACTTTTGTTTCCAAATTCAAATTCTTCTCCTATTTTTGAAGGTGTTTAATTTCGTATTCTGGATCATCACTCATCTGTTTGAAGGTCTTTGATTCTAAATTTTTACTCAAAAATTTCTATCAATGGTAAATAATAAATTTCACTATTTTTGATGGAGATCATTCAAGTGTATGGATTGTCTCTCACTGCCCAATTTATAGGTTACCGCATTCAATCAAACTCTCAAGGTGCAAATTTTTTTATTTTTATCCAACAAATAAATATAAACATATAATCCCTATTATGTAGTTGATTAATTTTGTTTTTCTCAATCTCTCTTCATGACAAATGTGAATTTCAAATTTCAAATTTTATCATCCATGGCAAATAATTAGTTCATGTGTTTTCCTCTAGGGGGACTTTCATTAGAAAAAGAACTAGCCCTTCGGAAGGCTGCTCTGGAGTGACAAGCCAAGCTATTAAAATGCTTGGCCTGTCACTCCAGAACTGTCTCGCAGTTAGTCAGCTTGGCTGACTACTCGCCGAAACGGTCAGAAATTGCGAATTTTTTATTTTTATTTTTAAAATTTTTATTTTTTAAAGATTAATAAAAAAAATCGTTGCAGTTTTTGCTGCGCGAAAATAGGGGAAAACTAATTTTTTCAAAAAAAAACTAAATTTCAGGGTCCCTCGGAGGGCTGTGGAGCAACCCTCCGGAGACCCCAGATTTCCTCTAATGGTAGTTGGCTCTACACTCAAAAGCAAATGAGATTCAATCCTAGCCCTAGGGCTTAATGTTTTAGCAAATTCTAAACAAAAAAACACCTTTGCCTTTGAGGTATTGACTACCATTACACTAGAAAAATAGAAAAAAAATGTAGATAAAATCCCCATCTCCATCCCCATCCCCAAGAAACATAAGATTTGTCAAATTTTAGATGAAGTTTATAAATGTTACATTAGTACAATGTACATGAAAATACAGACATGGTGGGTGGATGGATACAACATTCAGTAGCAGTCACTGGCTCTCTCCTCCCCGAAACAAAATGGTGCGGAATATATCACACCATTTCATCCGAGGGATGAAATGGTGTAGTATATTCCGCACCAAATCAATAGCTATGGGGATAGTTGTCAATAATTGTCAGAACTTCACTTGGTGCCCACACCACGACTGTACACTGCAAGTAGTGGCAAATTAAAAATTTCCAAGTAAAACTGAAAAATGAACAATAGGATCTTTAAACAAAATGCTAATGGATTCTTTGCAGATTCTTCAAGTTCAACGCAATTGAAATTATTGATTTTAGTGTTATTATAGAATTACCTCACCTTGAATTGGAATTCATTTATGCATGGTGCTTTCAAAGTGAGAAGACAACTCTTTATATACACATGGAGTGGAAGGATGTAGAACAATCCATGTGGGATATGCAAAATAGAATTTGTAGTTTCTCAACTACCACTTATAGTTAAGTCCTAAGTAGGAATTGTGTTAAAAGTAGAACTTCAGACCTCATTTAGGCATAGTAGAATAACTTTTTTCAAAAAAAATTGAACTAAAAAAAGTTGGTGAACGACAATAAGTTTCACCTCCAAAAACCCGTTTGGGATTTTGAATCTCCAATCAAAAGTTATAGACAAATTTTGGAGAGGATTTTTAATGGACATTTTTTTTAACAGTTTTTAAAATCCATTCCAACCCCTCTTCAAAATTTGTCCATAACTTTTTATTAGAGATTCAAAATCCTAAACGGATTTTTGGAGGTCAAACCTATCTTCATTTACCAACTTTTTTTAGTTCAAATTTTTTTGAGAAAATTTATTTTACTATGACTAAATGAGGTCTAAAATTCTACTTTTAACACAATTCTTTGATTTTGACTTCACTATGAGAGCATGAGAACCTACAAATCCTAATTTATTTATCCCACATGGATTGCTCTACCTCCTACCACCCCATGTGTATATATAGAGTTGTCTTTTCACTTTATAATCCAAAATAAGTTATTGATTGCAAAGATTAATAATGCATTAGTGTATTACTCATTGGATTTTTGGCCAACATCTTTCACTACAAATATTTGTTGATTTGTATGTCTAGTCCTAAAATTAAGAAAAGAAAATGGAACATATTATAATGTACAGTCACTATCCCGGTACCAAAACTTACTTTAAATATGTGGAGATGAAAGTTGTGGATAAGGAATCCAGAGAGGAAAAGGCAGCCTCTCTGAAGGCTACTGGATGTTATGGATGTCCAAACACTAGAAGATTAAGGTAAACTAGCCCATGATAGGCAATTTGTCTAATATAGACATCTAAGAAATGGCCCATTATTATAATAGTCTAACATCAAACCCTGACACTTTTTCTAATAAATGAAATTAGGACTTTATTAGGTTGGTTAGTGCCTAAAATCAATGCTTTGGATGATGGTGATGGTGATGGAGTTATTAGTGACTACTTTGGGAACTTCTACTTTTTCAACGGAAATTCATGAGAAAAAGTTATTTTTCTATTCCTTCATGTTGTGGCCATGTTAGAAAATGTTGAATATATGTTAAAAAATATTAAGATTGTTTTAGGTGGTAAGATAACCATTATGGATACACTTTTGGGTGGTTTTGGGGTAGTCAACAAATTATTTTGGGACAATTGGATGGCACACTTCAAAAATTCATAAGAAATTCATACTTTGTCAAAAAGAAAATTGTAAATGCTCTCTACATTTTTCACATTTGTCTTTATATGAAAAAAAAATTAATTTTTCAATAATGTCAACAAGCCAAACCAATCATTTTGCTTGTCATAGGCTGGTTTACCTAGTTGAGTCTATAGTAGTGCAACGAGCCTCTTGCGAAGGTTGTTTTGCCCCCCCCTTTGTTTTATCCCTGCGGAAAATGAAGGAGTTGTTTATTTTCTACGCATGATAAAATTTGCAAATTCTAAGTTCAGATTTGTAATCAAAGGCTCCAAATTAGCTAGGAGATGTGTTAACAATTGAATAAACACGACACAAAAAGGGGGTCCTTTTTTTACATTTACCCTTGGCTGGTCAAGGTGAATTGGCCCCCTCGCTTGGCCTCCAAAATCATTCCAGAGGTGCATGTGAAAATAAAGCCCCTTAATTTGAGCTGTATTAAATCTATGTTCTTCCTCTCTCCTAGTTAAGTTGGGGCCTTTGATTGCAAATATGAATTCAGAATTTGCAAATTTAATCAAGTGTGGCAAATAAAAAATTTCAAGGTTTTCTCTCAAGGCCGAGGGGCAATTCACTCGGCCCCTTGGCTGGACCTCCGCAAGAGGCTCGTTGCACTATGGTAGGAGGTTTATAAAGCAACCATCTAAGCGCTGAAACTGAATTTTGGGAAGTAAAACATCTTGAAATATTTTTTAGTTAATTTTCCTAGAAAAACAAGAGGAAATGGCATCTAACCCAAGTTGTTTCATATTTTTTGGAGCTTTGTGGAATTAGTTATGAAAATTTGAAGTTGAAATGCCATAGGGCTCTAAAAGCGACCACCTCCTAGAATGTACATTGTTTGTACATTTTGGTAAATTGAAGAAAGCAAAATGTACCTCTGTGGCATTTTCGGTTCAAAATGCCCTGTCGGAGTTTGAGCCTCCTACCTTACTACTGTAAGTGAAGGTCTGATCTAACAGTGAAGTGCCGAATTAGCTTCTTTTTCAGGCGCAAAGGGATTTGGCAGGTGATATATTCTAGGATATTCTAGGATATATATATTCTAAGATATATTCTAGGATATTTATGTCTGAATCTGACCTTCACGTAGGGTATAGCCTCAACCGGTTTACCTTAGTTGTTCTGACCCAGGCACTACCATGATGCTGTTGAGGGGTCCTGTTTCATGTTTTCTTTCCTTTGGGAGCACCAAGCACGTGATTGTCTGATTTACAAGCTCATGGCCATTGCAACTAAAAATTAAGGGTTTCTAGTCTAGAGCATTCAAGTCTTGTTCCCCAACTCTCTGACAGTCCTATCTCCTGCTTTCCTCGTATAGAAGCTCTTTGCTAAATTTGGACTGGGATTCCAACTTGGGGGGACGAAGGGTCGAGCTTACTATATGCAGGACGCTAAATGAGTCCTACGAAGTGGAACTGGCAGTGTGAAAACGCAGGAATTTTACCCCAGGGAAAAACGCAGGAATTTTTTTATTTTTCACACAAATATTTTTTTGCAAATTTTGAATTCATATTAGCGATCAGAGACCCCAAATTAGTTAAGAGAGGTCTAGATCATACCCTAGACACGGCTCAAAATAGGGGCAAGATTTTACTTTTACCCCCCAAAAAACTTGCGTTTTTACCCTGCTGGTCCCATTTTGTGGGACTCATTTAGCGTCCTGTCGAGCTTATAGTTGTGCAATGAGCCTCTTGCGGAGGCCATTTTGCCCCCCCCCATTTTATCCCTGGGAAAAATGCAAGAACATTTTATTTACAAGGCATGATAAAATTTGCAAATTCTGAGTTCATATTTGCAATTAGAGGCCCCAAATTAGCTAGGAGAGGCCTTGAACATACCCTAAAGATGGCACAAAATAGGGGGTAGGTTTTTTTGCATTGACCCCTGGCTTTACTTCCACAAGAGGCTCGTTGCACAACTATAAGCTCGATCAGGACGAAGCCAAGAAGGTTGGATTGTTAGCTTAAGTTATAAAAAAAAAGTAAATTCAAACACCACCAAATGTAATGAGGGGTTAAAAGAAGTAAATTCAAATACCACCAAATATTGCATGAAGCTCATAACTCCCAACAAATGTAGCCATGTTGAGGGGTTAAAAAAAGAGATTCAATTTTGTCTTCTTTACAACCTTTTAGTCAATACATTTCCAACTAAGGTTTTGGTCCATTTGTTTAAAAAATAAATAAATACATTTCCAAGGTAAAGGAAAAAAAAACATCACACAAATCCTTGGACACATTGATTTGCATCCCAATTGTCCAAGGCATCTGTTCAACAAAACAAAGGCACCTACGGCCTTGCTTGAATAGCTTTGGCCTTGGCCCACCAATGACGTGATTGTGAGTTCAAACTTGGATGATGACGGGGTGCTTACCACTATAGTCCATCCGACTATGATATGATCAATTGACCTTGTCGGTATATGGAGACTTGAGAATTTTTGGGGAATGAAACATATTGGTTCTTATTGGGTTTACTTCCTTACAGAGGGAACAAGGATGAAATTTTCTATCTTAGTCCATAAGATTCAAATAGTAAATCCACTCCCAGTAACACCAATCTTTCAGACTAGAGTTAACCTTCTCTTCAACAAAATTGGAGGCAACAAGGATGGAAATCACCATCTAAGTCTATGAAACTTAGATAGTTGATCCATTCCTAACAAAAGCTTCATTCATGTCGATCATTCAAATCAAAGTTAACCTTCTCTTTAACCCCTAAAGGCTCAAAGTCCCCTCGGGGGACACTTGGGATTTCAGGCAGGCTCAAGCGACCTGAAATTTCGACCTAATTTTTTGAAACTTTTTTTGAAGATAGGAAATTACATTAGCTTTCCAAAAATATAATTTTTTTTTCAATCGGTGCCCGGGAAAAAAAGTAATGCCGCCCAAAGTCAAAAAAGCAGTTCGTTGGGCAGAAAAAAAAACTTTAAAAAATTGATTTTTTATTTTTATTTTTTTTCTCTCAAAGATTATGTTTTTGTCTATATTTGAAGCTTTGATTCATTCTATTTGGACTCAGAATGAGAAAGTTATGAACAATCTTGTTTTTCGGGCAATCTAAGCGTCTTCTTCAAAAAACAACTTATAAAATTCATTTTTGAATGCAATTTTCAAAAAAATTCAAATTTTTATTTTTGAAAAGGTTAAGTTTGTTTGCAAGAACAATCCCACTGTTGGAATTATGGTTTTTTAATTCCATCTAAGAGCTATTGAAGATTTAGTGTTTTGTTCAATTTTGGACCTACTTCTACTTAACAATTTTTTTATATGTGAAAATCAAGTTTTGACATTCTGAAATTTTTTCCCCAACTCTCAACTCAAATGTTCAACATAAAAAATTTCAACTTTATGGTGTGTAGTGCCAAAAAATCCACAAATGGCCGTCAAAGTCATCTGAAATTGCAACCAGAGTTCAAAAAAACTTCTTTTTCCAACTTCAAACGCTAATATCTTCCAATCCGTACGGTCAAACTTCATGAAATTTTTACCACATGATCTGAGACAAATGAAGTACAAGATCCAATGGTTAGATTCTATAAAAAAAAAGTTTTTTTTGGTTTAGGTAGTGATTGCAGCAGAAATGGCAGTTTTCAGTGGTTTCAAAGCTAGAAAATGCCTTGGGCCTTTAGGGGTTAATAAAATGATACTTGTGCAAGTGAGCTACACAAAATAGTGAAATTAGGTTGCCTTAACAATTAAGTTGCCTTATCCCAAAAAGTTACCTCATGACTCATTACTTGTCCACGTGGAGGCGCATGAGACTTTTTGAACCGAGCCTTGAATGAGTGCACCAACCCATGCCCCACACATGATTTTGGGTTGATGAAAATTATTGCATCCTTGTACGGTAACAATAAATATTTATATAGTGTAAAATATCAAGAAATTAGTGAGGGCAATCTAATTTCACTAAGGTAATGTGCTCTTGAAGCAACCCGGCTTTGAAAGCGACCTCTAACATAGAGGTACATTTTCCTTTCTCCAATGTACCCACAGTGAACATTCTAGGAGGGGGTCGCTTTTAGTGACCACTGGGTTTCAACTTCAAAAATTCATAACTAATTCCACAAAGATTCAAAAAATATGAAACGACTTGGGTTAGATGCCAATTCCATTCTTCTTCCTGCTAAAATTTACTGAAAACTATTTCAAGGACTCTAGCTTCCTCCCAAATGCAATCAGCTCTTAAAAGGTTGCTTTAAGAGCACATTACCTTATGCAGTGTAGCTATTCTTGGAAGGACACCTATGAGTAAGGTAGGAGGTCCTTAAATGGAGCGGGCATTAAAATGGAGCCCTAACTGAAATGTAAACTGTTTGTACATGTTATTTTTTCATAGCCTCCATCAATGTATAGATTGTATACATTTTAGCTAGGGCACCATTTTAGAGCCCTATGCCATTTCAACTTCAAAGTTTTTTTAACTAATTCAAAAAAGCATGAAAAAATATGAAACGACTTGGATTAGATGTCAGTTCAATCTGTTTTTCAAGGAAAATTGACTGAAAAAAATTTCAAGATATTTCACCTCCTCAAAATTCAGTTCCAGCTCTTAAATGCTCCATTATAGGACCTCCTACCTTATGTGTTGTGGCCTTCAGTTGGTCTTGCCCTCCTGGTCATGGCAGTTCCTTTCATCCCACTTGTTTAGTACAAATTTGGAACTGTGTTGTTGGAGTGTAATTATACTCTTGTAATATCATGCAGAAGTGACTTGTGAGGGGGATAGGAGAGTGACTTGTGAGGGGCTCGTGAGGGCATCTCATGTCCCATGTTTTGTGAATTTAAAAAAACTGAATTAAAAATTAAAAATAAATTAAAAACTATCTATCTAGGAGAATGGTATGAACATATATCAAATGTATAGAGTTAGGGAATTTCAAATGATGCGGGATGGTGTTTGTATCTGATGTATTTGTGTTTATGTCTATATCCATGTCTATATCTATGTTTGTATCCATATGGAACGCAAGACAAGATATAGACACCTAGTAGGCATTTTTGGTTGGTGATTTTTTAATTTTAATATTTTGACCTCATCCAACCTTTCTAAAATGTTGTGTTTGGTATTTTTAAGAGGACAGTGAGGCTCATTATCTTGAAGTCTTCAAGTGCATCCATAACAATTCAAGATTAACCTTGATAGGACATTTCATATTAGGGCTTGGTCAAACTTCATTAGATTTCTACATTAAAAGACACATTTCAAAAATTTGATACTTTTCATATGTAGTGACATATGTTTAAAATTTAATCTCATTTGTTTATACTTAAAAACATCAAATTGAGGCAAAGGATTAAAAGACAGTTGGGCATTAATTCCTAAAGGACCAGAGAGGTATCCAGATTTGCAAAATTGTGAAGATCTATTATAAAATATAACTTAAAATAATAATTTAATGATGACTCTCAAACAATAGTTGTAAAGTATGATTTATAGATCACATCCATAAGGTTAGATCAACAATTACACAAACTAATATTTGAAACCAAAAATTTGAAACTAAAATTTGAAACCAAAAATTGAAAATTCCTTCTAAAATCAATTGTAGATTGAATATTGATGATTTTTACCAAAAAGAAAATTCTATAAGTTCAAAATGCTAAATTCTAATCATAGTGATTTTTGAAGATTTTTATTTTATTTTTTTGTTTAAATTGTTTTTGAAGGGTCATTTTTTGAACTTAAAAAGTTACTTTTTGAAGCTAGACCTACCGAAGACCTTTGAATTATAGAATATTTGCAAAGCAAAATATTAATAATCTGAACTGTACAACATTTTGGGATGTGTTTCCGTCCATTCATTGTTCAAAATCTTCACTCATGATCTTTAAGGGGTTAAGGAATTGTATGTGAATATAGATTTCCTGGTCCTAATGAATCAGTTGACACTACAATTCTCTCGAGAGAATTCAAGAATCATTGATGGACTTCAGTAACTAAAACCTAATCTTTACTACAGTAAAACCTCTCTAAGTCAATCCTTGCTAAGTCAATAAAGCGTTGGCAGGAAGTATTGATTGCCAGTCCCAACTTAACAATATGAACCACATACGAACATGATGACCCTCCTTAATGTAATAACCTCTCTAATTCAATGTGTCAGACCGGTCCCAACTCTATCGACTTAGAGAGGTTCTATTGTAATCTTTGAGCTAATCTTTTTGGGACCTAGACTTGATTTCAGTGTTTCTACAGACTTTGTTTCTTTTTTTGACCTTCTTTGTTCTCAAAGAGCCTTGCAAATTTGTGACCTTGTTTGTTACAAATCTTGCAAGCTTCAACCCCTAGCACCTGGTTTAGTTTTCTAATTGCAACTATTGAATGTTGGAACTTGAACCTTTCAATCACCATTTTGCACATTTGTTATGAAGACATAGTGACGTATGTATTCTTCCTTTGGGTTGAAAATGACTTGTTAATGATTGTGCAACAATGCAAATGGTGTGGGTTTAATTATTGTTCCGTACTTAGGTCTAGAGCCATTTAAAGTGTGTATGAGTGTTTTCCATGAGCACCGTACCTAAAGTCAACATTATACACCATTTGTTATACAATTATTAGAAGTATTGAATGTACAAGACTATGGAGACTATGAATGTACAATGGACTATGAATATACAAGACTACAAGATTAGGGATTCTATAGAATATGGAAGGCATCCCATTTTTTTTTGAATTATAAACATTTTAGTGTCTTTTTATAGAAGTGGATGGCCTAATGCTTGGAATAGGAGTTTGCTAAAATAACCTTAATTTTGGCTACTTCAAATTCAATCCTCACTATCAATTTGTTTGGTATTTTAGTTTGTTAACCCCTAAAGGACCATTGTCCGTTCGGGGGACAAATGGGACTTGGGGCAGGTACCTACGGGCTGAAATTTTCTCCTAATTTTTTGAAACTTTTTGTGAACATGAAGAATTGAGAGAGGTACGTGGCAGGAAAAAAAATTTGAAATCGGACCTTTGAGCGAGAAATTATGCCATTTCTTGGAATGCGTGGGGACGGGGGGCAGCAAAAAAAATTTGCAAAATTTTGAATTTTTTTTTTAATATTTTTTTTCTCATAGATTATATTTTTGCCTATCTGGAAAGCTTTGATTCATCTCATTTGGATTCGTTATGAGGAAGTTATGGACATTCTTGTTTTTCGGGCAGTTAGAGCATCTTCTTGAAAAAAATAACTTGTAGGATGCATTTCGGAATGCAATTTTTCAAATTTTTCAAATTTTTTTTTTTGAATGATTTAGTATAATTGCTAGAACAATCTCACCATTGGGATTAGTGCATTTTAATTCCATCTAAAATATATGAATATTTTAGATTTTCCTTCTATCTTGTACCTACTTCTACTTAACAATTTTTTTAAGAATGATAATTAAGTTTTTTTTGAATTTTTTTTTTCCTAGACTCTCAACTCAATTCTCCACTACAAGCATTAAAAGCTCAAAACTCTCTAGTGCAAAAATTTTAAGTTAAAAATGTTCAAAGTCAAAAAATCCAGTCCCGCAATGTGCTGAAAAACTTGTTTTTTCCACTTTAAACACAGATATCTTGCAATCTATGCGGTCAAAAATTCTGAAATTTTTTCCACACTTTTTAATACTAGTTAGGTGTAAGATCCTACGGTTAGATGTGGAAAAAAAACAATTAAAACTTTTTTTTACTCTTTGCTGTAGAAATGGCAGTTTTGAGTGTTTTTTGGCAGAAAATAGGCCTCGGAACTTTAGGGGTTAAATGAGTCCTAATTGCTCCCTTCGTTTCTAATAAATTTGAATTTCACAAGTTCACGGCCTAATGTCTACGCCTTTGGCAAAAATGCAAAGTCTCATCATTTGTATTTGTATTTGTATTTTTCTTGTCCTTAAATGTTTCAATCATCACAACATTGTAGATTTGACATTATTTTAGCTTTTTACAATAGTACAATGATCAAATTAAATTCAAATTTGTCGAATTTAGAGATTTTGGCCAAAATGTGCAAAAGTGAATGAGTTCTCAAAAATGATGTTGTGTTGCAAGATAGACATCTTGGCAACATTGTTTATACTTAGGTTTAACTTAGTGGTAGCAATTGGTTTTCAAGTTTCCATGTTAATAATTACATGTTTGATTATCAAACTACTACATATTCTCAATTACATATTGCAACTCAAGGTCGTGATGTTATTACAAATATTCCTATAATGGACCTAAGCTTGCCTATTGAGGATAATGAGCCAACTCAACTAAGAGCTTCATTCATGTAAGGACTTAAATGACCAAGTTTTTGCACTTGAATACATCATTAGGAGATTTTCAATCAAAAACTTGCAAAACTTGAGGAAACCACACCAAGGTAGCAAACCCATTTTTTATATCCATTTTTCTCATGAGTTAAAATGTTAATCATTTGTAATGCATGTATCATCTCAACATATAAAATTTTGAAAATGAATACTTTTAGGTTCTATCACAAAGGACAAATCTATTTTTCTTCATCAAAGTTATCCTAAAAGTCATGATATATCACCCTCATTTGGTTCCTACTTCATTTTATATTCAAAATTGCGTATGAATCCTTATTCAATATGCATTTTAGGGTGACAACAAGAAGGCATTATTGTACATAATTCAATTATACTAAAGAGGTAAAGGTTCCAACCTAGCAAAAAATAGGATCCAATTTATATTTTGCACCATCATGTTATTTAATATTATATTCAAGATAGAGACAATCATCGATGGTTGTGTATTAAAATGCAATTCCCTTTTTTCAAAGTAAAAAACAAAGGGTAGCCTAATTATACCTTAGTATATAAGACTCACTTTTAATGCACACTCTTGAATTACTTATTGTCTCAACTTTTAATGATTGCTTCAAAATAATCCTCAACTCTCATTGGTTGCTTTTAAAAAATTGTAGTGGTTTTGAAACATGAAAGTGTTCATTGAAGGTCATTTTTTAGGTACTTAAGACTAAAACTTGTCTCTTTTAAGTATTACTACCTCAAAGATAAAGTAACTAGCTATACCAAAAGATGTCCAAAGAGGCTTTGAGTAATATTCCTATTATTATCCTTGAAAAAATGGGACTAAGATCACTTTTTCAAACCTTGAAGTTTTTCTCTTTTTATGCTTCCATTCTACAATTATGTATAAATGAAACATGTTGTATTCATTTTTTAAAGATGTAATTACATATCTTCTATTAGTCATAAAATTTCACAAAATTTGAGTTTATTAAGAGTTTTTGAATTAAGATTGAAAATAATTCATATCAAATACTAAAGATATTTAAGAAATCTTTAAAATTCTCCATAGGTGTATTATTGTATAAAATACCACGGTGAATTTTTTTCAATATCAAATTAAAATTCAAAATTCAAGTTACTATGGAAATAGGTCCAAAATTCAAATTGTATTTAAATATTTGAAATTAGAATTCTTTTATATTTCAAATTGGAGTTTGAATTAAATTGATGAACATCATTTCAATAGTAGGACTCAAAATCAAAATATCATTTTTGTGGCTAAAATTTAAATCTAGAGAATAAAGCATAAATTGCCAAAATACACTGCAATGATCCATGGACTTGACATTCTTGAATATAGGAAAGTCAAAAATATCACAAGAAGAAATTTAACATCATTATTAATTGAAATGAAGCTAAAAAAACTCCCTCAAAAATGTTTGAATAAAATAACTTTTTTTCATGCTTGAAGCCTCCTTTTGATCATTAAAAAGATGTAAAACATCCTCTCTAGAATTTCACACATAAAATAGCTTTATTTCATAGCAATTTTGTAGACCAATTTGCAATGATGCTAGTATGTGAGCCAAAGAATGCGAGCTTGTGAGCATTGAGCCAACAATATAGGTACCTATAATATAAATACCACACATTACAGAAGGTGTATGTGTCACATTAGAGAAAATCTAAGGCCATGGAGGGATGCTTTGTAGTGATAGACCAAGCTATTAACAAGCTGGTCTGATACTCTCCCAAAAATGCCAAAGTGAGCAGTCAGCTTGGGTGAATCTCGCAAAAATAGTCAGGCCATGATTGTTTTCATGACTACAAAAAAAATTAACTTAATGTTTTTTAAACATGTAGACCATTGTATCTACAGTTTCTAAACTTACAAACCTTGCTTAATTGACAATAGTTTCAATTAAGTCAAATAAAATTCAATCAAGCCACAAAATTTGACTTAGTTGGATTTTATTTGACTTGATTGAATCAATATAAATGTCAAGTAAGCCACTTGTTTAGTTTAGTGAATTAGAATTTATAGAGAGAAACTCTTTATACTAGTGGGGTAGGAGTAGGGGAGACAATGCATGTGGGATATACGAATTAAGAAGAAAAGGAACTTGGTCGCTCATTTTGAAGTAGAATCCAAAAATAGTGTAAAAAATGAAATTTTAGACCTCATTTAGGCATAGTAGACAAAAAAATTTGAAAAAAATTTGAACTGAAAAAAATAGGGGAATTATTCTATTTTTCATCTCTAAAAATGCTTTTGAGGCTTTGAACCTCCACCTAAAAGTTATGGACAAATTTGTAAGAGGGTGTTTACAATTGTCTAAAAAAATGTCCTTTCCAACCTCTCTTTCAAATTTGTCCATAAATCTTAGGTGGAGGCTCAAAACCTCAAAAAGATTTTTGGAGATGAAAATTATATTCCCCCACTTTTTTTTAATCAAAGTTTTTTCAAAAAAGTTTTTCTACTATGCCTAAATGAGGTCTGAAATTTCATTTTTACACCATTTTTGGATTCTACTTCAAAATGAGTGACCAAGCTCCTTTTCTTCTTAATTCATATATCTCACATGCATTGTCTCCCCTACTCCTATCCCACTAATATAAAGAGCTTCTTTCCACAAATTCTAATTCACTAAACCAAGCAAGTGCCTTAATTTGACTTCAGTTGTTCAATTTGCTAATTGAACAAATGAAGTCAAATTAAGTCACCAAAAAATGAAGTGGCTTTTAAAGCTAGTTGCCTAAGAAAACTAGCTTCAAAAGCCACTTCATTTGGCTTAATTTTTTAAACCCTAACTTAAGTTAATTAAAAATCAGGGTTAAGGAGCACTAGAGTGCCTTAACCCTTATTTTTTAACTCTTTAAAATCGTTTTTTGGGTCACTGCCGAGCATCCGACACCGCAAGTTCTGGTGGGCGGGAATAGAAAAAAATCATTTTTTTGGCAAAATAAAAACCATTTTGCAGGGTCCTCGGAGGGAGCAGCCCTCTAGAGGCCTCGATTTTTCTCTAATGATAAACACCTGTAATACAAGTATTTGTAACATATATACCTTATAATCATAGATGGTTTCTATAGTATATACACCTACAACATATGTGTGTAGTATTCTAGGCTCATGATCTCACGCTCCTATGCTCACATAATAGCAACTCTCGTCCAATTTGTATCTACTTAGACATACTGCTGTAGATTGTTAAAGATATTAGATAGGATAGTCCATTGTTGTTCCTTTAGTTGTTGCCTATAATTAGATTTTTTGGATGCAATTTTGTGTGTGCAAATGAACAACAAATTTGGGAATATTCCACATGTATTTTGGTTAACTCATATTTGAATTTAAAAATTCCTCTTCGTTGGTTCATGCAAAAACTTATAGCTTCTTATTGTGCCTACGGTTTGAATGAGGAGCTATAATATGGTGACATATTTTACTTGTATCGTGTTGTATTTGAGTATGATAAGGTTTAGATGTTAAAATGACATTTAAATGAAACATATTATGTCTTGCTCAATTGATACTACAATGGTGTATGCCTTGCTCAATGCCTTGCCATGTTCCAATATATAATTCATATTCTATAAATCAAATATATTGTTATACATATGCTTTCCTTATGCTTTCCTAAAGCTTTGTGAAGCCAGTCTAAATTTGATCCATTATACAACAATATATTGGTGGTAGGTTCATCCTTGGAAAATGAAATAATTATACAAAGTTCAAATTAAAGATTATATCTAGAAAACTTTTTTTTTTCTTGATCAAGATTAAACTAAACCATTGAAGCTGTAGACACATAGAAGAAGACATTATAACATATTATGTATATATTTTTAAAATTATAATGTTTAATTGTAATGAGGTTGAATATTTTTTTGGTTTTTATCATGGCTCAAAATCTTCCAATCCTATATTTCCACATTAATCCACAAAAAATTAAGTAAAATATAAATCCATGAAATATCCTTGTATACTTGAGATTATATTTTTTCAAATTTATACATTTTATTTGAGCCATTTAATAAATAAAAAATTCAATATAAACAAGTAATCAAGTACAATTCGCTTTTATAGTTTAAGTTCTGTTGTTGATCAATTTTGCAATCAATTCTTTAAACATTTAGAATGCTTAATTAAACATATGAACATACACCCAAATCAATGACACTTCGACAATATTTGCATGAGTCACACTACTATTGTACAATACATTGGAAATGTTGTCTAAGGCATCATGGGGTGGGGAAATAGTACTAGACTTTGTTCCTTCTAAAGAAACTTGAGCCACCTAAATCAATTGTTCATCCATATTGTTACAGTAGAGCATGTGAGGCATTTATAGGTCATGAATTTGTATGGTATAGAGTGGTGTTTGATTCTAAAGGCTTACTTCACATGAATTCATTAGCAAAAGCTATCAAATCATTGAATGAAATTGCATTTTTAAGTTTATATATTGTGGGTCACTTTAGTTCAAACATTCCTTTATTACACCAATCACTTGAAATCCATCTATTTAGAATCAAATGGCTTGATGACATCATTATTTATTCCTATGCTTCAAATATAAAGAAGACATCTATGATATCAAGCAGATAGACAAGTATGACTTGAATTCTTGAGGTGCTTCCAAAAAGACATTTGAAAGTTGTTTTGAGAATATTTAACTTAGAAGATGAACTAGAAATAGAAATGTTCAGATATTTGAACTTTGTCTTGTTGGATTTGTGGGTGTCAAGGTGATCTTGGAGATGTGGGTCTTCGGTGATGGGATTTCCTCATCATTGGTGAAGTGGGATTAGACTAGAATATTACATTCCAACCATGGTTCTTTCAGAGTATTTTGGTACAATAGAACCTCTCTTAGTACATAGTGTCGAGACTGTAGCACATTCTCAATCTGTAAGTCAACCTTCTTGAGTTGGTAATGTGGAATATTGGGTGGTATTTTTCAATTGTGTCTCTTGCATTAGCAGGCAAGAACGTACTTTCTTTTGTGTGCTTGCTATGGTCAATTTTGAACCTAGATGATACAAGAGATGTTGTTTTCAAAGCTTTGAAACTCAAGGCAGAGGCCCTTCAATAACGCACTAAAATTTCCTATGGCATTAACCCCTAAATGCCCAAGGCCTTTTTTGAGCTTCTTGAATTTTGCTCTAAATTTAACAAAAAACCAACATTTTGATAAGTTATATCAATTTTTTGAATTGTAACCGTACAAATTCTAACTAGACATGTTAGAAATCACATAGAAAAAGAAAACACAACAATATCACTTATGGATTGAAAGATTATAATGTTTGATCATAAGGTTGTTAAAACTAAGAATTTTTTTAAATCCTTTTTTTACAAGTCAAATCTCAAAAGTTGGTCACCAAAAAATATATGAGGTTAAAGGGCCTAACATGCATAACCCCAATGAATTTACATCTTCTCAAAATCTGCTCTACAATTTTCTTAAATGAATTTTTAGTGTGATTTTTTCTCCAAGATCTAGTGTATTTGAGGCTCATTTCCAAGAGTCCTCAACACTACAGAAAATCAAGATTGCAATGGACACCTTTGCACAAAACCTTGAATAGAAAAATCATAATCAATCATTTTCAAAATTCAGATTTTTGATGCTAAAGCTAGACTTCAAAAAGAATTTTTCAAAAATATAAACTATTAAAAATAGAAACTTGATTAGGTTTTATTTAACTTCAAAGTATTGTTGACACCCAAATTGGGAGCCTTGGGCATTTAGGGGCTAAAAGCTAAATTCTTTTTGGTTCAGTCAAGACTCTTGAAAGGTACGCTGCACTGAAGGAATTCTTGGGGATGCAATACATTCATTTGTGTGAATTTCATGTTTGCATTGGACTTGTAAAATCTGTTTTTGCATATAGTCTTTGTATGCTACACGAATTGACTATGTTGCAACCAGGTTAAAATCACAATGCACAATGCACCGAAAAGAGGCAACCAGCCCTGCCTGCATGAGAAAAGTTGGGCCAGATTGTTTTGGTGCCATTTTGACACCAAAGGCCACATACAGGTCATTTTAGTGTCATTTTATCCATACTAGGTTGGTACAGAGGTTGGCACCAAATTAACTTAATTGCATTTCAATGCACCATTGTGGCACCATGTTCACATGCCTTGAAGTTCTTGATGTGGTGCCCCCTGGGTGCCAAAAAACAGGGACCATCGATTTTTTTTTATGAAAAAATTAAAACCTTCCTTCCAGCCGTCGATTCGATTTAAGAAACGCAAGTGGTTGTCGTTGAGCCTGGGCCGTGGATCTGGGAAAGCAAATGATCTTGGGGTTAGGGTTCGGCGCCGTAGAGGTCGGGTGACTCGTGTTCTCGCACGCGAGTTTGGGAGGTGGCTTCTTCAGCGCGAGTCTACTGCCTGGCGATCGTTGCGTTTTCCTTACTTGCTTGGAGCTTGATTGGAATTTGGTTGGTCTGATTCTAAACTCCCGAGACTGAGGTGTGAGTGTGGTGGATTGGTGAACCCTATGAGCTTTAGGGTTTTGAAGCAAGGGTGTGAGTGGGTCACGTGAGTTGCGGCTGTTTCGTGTTTCCGCCTGGGAGGCTTTTGCTGTTGTTATTTATGGTTTTTGCGTGTCAATGATTGTGTTGAGAGCTCATCTTCGTGTTGCTGTGTTTGATTAGTTGTGGGGGGCATTGCTTTTTAGGTTTTGGACATTTCGGAGGCTTGGGTGTGGAGGATTAGATTGGGTGTTTGTACTTCTTGATTTGGAGACGCTTGTTGGAGTGATCTTGACGCTTGTTTGGTTGGGGAGGAGATCTGGTAGGGTTTGGGGGGGTCTGGTAGTGTTTGTCGTGGTGGTGCAGGATCCAGAAATTGAGCGTTGAGATTACCGGCTTGGTGCTTCCAGGTAGTCGAGGCCCTCAGAAACTCATGGAATTTTGACATTGTTACAGGTGGAGTGTTTGACGAGCAAGTGTTAATCGTTACGAGATGCATTGAAGACATTCAATCTTCAGACCTTGATGATTTGTGCTTTGAATGTGTTGAGTATATAGGAAAATTTTGTGCCATGGCTCTGAACGGATGGAAGTTGAACTCCAAGTGCAGGCTGTGATGCTGTTGATCACGGCTTCAAGCTTTTTTGAAGATACGATAATAAAATCATTGAAATCAGGAGCTTATGCCTGGTTACTCCTAATTGGACTTAGTGGTGTATCTAGTGAAAATAAAATGAGTTTTTTGAAACAAAAAAGTGTACTCGTGTACCCCTTTTAAATTTGTTTAAATTTTTTATAGCCAATCAAAAAATGACACGTGGTTCCTCTTTGAAATTCTTGTATGATTTTCTCAAAAAGATGACAGTTTGTCATAATGGAATCAAAAGAGGCAGGAACTGCCAACCCAAATGGGCAACCAGGTTAAAATCACAATGTTTTGTTTATGTAGGTTGCTTGGAATTGTGCTTCTAGTTCGCATTTTTATACTTGCTGAATTTCTCCAACATTACAGATCCTTCACCGTAAGCACCGGCAGATGTGTCTTCGGCTATTGTGCTCTCCTTTTTTGTACTCCTAGTTGTTTTATAATCTATTTTAGAAATGTTCACCCAGAGCCTGGAGGACAACTTGAAACTTTGTGATAAACTAACTTTGTGATAAACTTTGTGAGGCTTCGATCAGTTTGCTTATGTGCTTTTTTGCATTTTCAGATGAGGGTCGGTGTTGTGTGTGCTTGCAAGAAGATAGACAGAAGAAGATAAATGGTATGAGGGCAAAAAAATGCAAGTAGGAGGTTAGATTCATCTTTTAGCTATTGATTTCATGGAAACCTGTGTAGCTTATGTAATCGTCATGCTGGAATCACTGCCATTCATGTAGCAGATCAACTTTGTAAATCTTCTTCCGATCATCAGTTCAGTCTAAAAACAAGAAAGTGTGGATTCCACAATTCATTTCAAGACCAATTGGTGAATGACTTAAGCTTCAAATGTGAACTATTGTTGATTTGATAGGCGAATGAATGGATCATGTTTGAGGCGAAGGACCACAAGACAGTTGGGCTTCAAGAAACCGTATGTGAACATGGTTTTTCTGGCGCAAATGATTTAACAAAGTATAGTTCTCTGGACTTGAATGTTACGAATGTTACTCTAAGGTAGAGGCACCCAAAAATGTCCTTGGACCCAATGGCGTTTTTTTCTAGAAAGGGAAGTCATTGCAGGTTCTAAATGTAGACATACCACCATAGCTTATTATTTGTTGACCAAAATGATAAGCTATGTATGGTCCACGTAGATTTACGTTTTAGAATGACTCCTCTTCCTAAAAAAGGGACACCACTGGGCCCAGGGATGCCATTGGGTGCCTCTACCTTGGTGTAATCCTTACTAATCTTTTTGGAAACTCTACTTGATTTCAACATCTCTATTTTTTTTTTCTGACCTTTTTTTTTCTCAAAGAGCCTTGCAAATTTTGGAATTGTTGTTTGTGACAATTCTTACAGAATTCAAACCCTAGCAGCTAGTTTAGCTCTATAATTGTGACTATTGTACATTTCAATCACCACTTGGCACGTTTGTTATGAAGACATAATGAGATATATAGTCTTTCTTTTGATTGCAAATGATTTGCATAATGATTGTGCAACAATTCAAATGATGTAGGTTTGATGTTGTTCCTTGCTTAGGTTTGGGGCCATTCAAAGTGTGTCTGTATTTGTCATGAGCACCATACCTAAAATCAACACTACCTACCATTTGTCATACAATTAGAGCTCTCGAATGTTTAAATGAGGACTAGGGATTCTATAGAGTATGAAAGGCATCCCATTTTTTTTTAAATGTTGAGACCTTTATGTTTTTTTTATAGAAACTAGAGGCTAATGCTTGTAATAGGAGTCTACTAATAGTAGCCTAACTTTTGGCTAGTTCAAATTGAATCATGATTGACTATCAAATGTTTGGTATTGTAGTTTGTTGAACAACAAGTCTTTATTGTCCAATTTGTTTCTAATTTGAATTTCATTGGTCTGTGGCTTAAGCTCTATACATAGGGCAAATATGCAAGATCTCTTCATTGTATTCATATTGTTTTTGTTCTTGTCCTTTTATGTTTCAATCATCACAACATTGTGGATTTAACATCGTATTCGCTTTTCTCAATATTGTAGCGATTAGATGAAGTTCAAATTTGTTGAGTTTCAAGATTTCAACTAAAATATGCACAAGTGAGTGAGTGCTCAAAAGTGACAATATGTTGCACGTTAGACATTTTAACAATGTTGTCTACTCTTAGGTTGAACATATTGGTAGCAACTGATTTCAATGTAAATACCTATTCATTTGTGAAGCTACTACATATTCTCAAATATTGCACCTCAAATTGGTGATGTTCTTATGAATAACCTTAGCTACTCATATCCTTGTAATAGACTTGAATTTGTTTGTCGAAGAGAATGAGCCAACTCAAGTAAGAACTTCTATGTTATACATGATGGTAATGAAGTCATTCATATCAAACTTTTCATGTCAAATTTTTAGCACATGAGGATGATTGCAAGAAAGACTAGCTAGTACTATTTTCCGTCACATTCAGAGTGACGAAGTTGTTTTTTACTATAATTTTTTAAGATTGAACCCGATGAACTTGAAATTTTGATTGGAGATGGCTAACTTGATTGCAATAATATCCCTTATTTTTTAGAAATAAAAAAAAAATCAGTTTATATTTAAAAGTCAATTTTGCTAATTTGTTACACTTTGAGGTTTAGGGGGTTTTAGTATTGGGGAGTACTAAAAATTACTGATCTAGGGCTGAAATTTTCGTGGTCTATTTCCATAGTAGAAAGTCATGTTTCTACCAAAGGAAATTTAAAAATATTTTATTTTATATCCTCTACATGCGTGCAAACAAGGCTCCTTTGCGAGCAACATTTATGAACATTGAAGATGGTTTTTAGATAATTCTTTTGGTGAAATCCCTTCATCATAAAGTTTTCTCAAATTGCCAATTTTTAGTTTTTTTTAATTCATGATTTTCTATTTATTATTAATTTATACCTCATTGTGTGTATTTTCTATGACAAATTGCATTTTTTTTCCAAATAGTATTGATTCAATACTTATAAGTAGTCATAGTACTCGCAACAGTACTTTCAGCTGTCGATTTTTCAAATCAACGGCTGAGATTGTTCTGTTTCATAGTACTCCTAGTATTGAGCGCAGAAAATGCACTTTTGGCAAAACCCTATAAAAATTAAACGGCCTTTCTTGCAATCATCCATAAATACGTTATTAGGAGATTTTCAATCAAGAACTTGCAAAACCTGAGGAAACAAGACCAAGGAAGCAAACCCATTTCAAGTGTCCATTTTGCTTGTGAGGTTGAAAGGTTGATCATTTGCAATGCATGTATTATCTTATTCAATAAATTGTGAAAATGCATACTTTGAGGTTCTATCACAAGGGACAAATATATTCTTCTTCCTTGAAGTTATCGAAGTTATCCTAAAAGTCATGATATGTCATCCTCCAATTGATTCCTTCTATACTTTTTATTCTAAATCACATATGAATCCTTATTCAATATAGAATTTTTGGAATGAGATAAAAGCATATTTGCACATAATTTAATTATACTAAAGAAGTAAAGGTCCCAATAAAAGAAGGAAAGAATTTGGACTAAATTTTTTTTTGCACCAGGGTGAATGCAAAAAACACCTGCTGATTTTGTTGCATTTTTATAGTACTTATGATTTTTCTCCTGCAATACTGTAAAATTATAAAAATAATTTTTAAGAAACAAAAAAAATATGTCTAACGTATACACCTTTAAGATGAAGGTAACCACCAAAGGAAATGTATAGAAAAATTCTTTAAGCTAGAGAAATAAAAAAGTGCCAAATCTCAAGAAAATGGCTATCTTGATGTATAAATTAGTTAAAAATAGGAAACAAAATCAAATACATAAAATAAAAATTGGCCATTTGTAACAATTCTATGGAAATGGTTATTCACCCAAAAAAACTCCAAAATAATATTTTATATGTTTCAAAATGTAAGTAGAAAGAAGCGCACTTTGTAAACTTCCACACCACATAAAATTAACTATTTTCAGAATTCCTTATTTGCATAGCTACAAGTCTACTAGAAGACCATGCTCTCCAAATTTCAGCTCAAAATTCATTTTTTTGGGTACGAAATAGTACTAAAAACCTCTAAATTGGCAAGTATGACATATAATTGGGGGCTATTTTTGGATAGTAAAATATTTTTGAAAATTACAAAAAAATTAGGCAAGGTGTTTAAAAGTCATGAGTACCTTACCTATAAATCTTGAGTCATTTGGAGCTAGAACGCAAAACTTATGGCCAAAAAATTAATCAAAACGCAAGGTGCACTACAAGAGAAAGGGGTGTTTTAAGTGAGTTTTTAAGTATAGTCCTAGACACATGATTTTAAGTAATGACCTTTAAAGAGATTTTCAGCAAAATTTTACTTCAAACACATGTGTTTGAAGTAAAATTTTGCTGAAAATCTCTTTAAAGGTCATTACTTAAAATCATGTGTCTAGGACTATACTTAAAAACTCACTTAAAACACCCCTTTCTCTTATAGTGGTGTGATGCAAAATAGTACAAGCGTTTCTTACATTCACCCACCATCATATTATTTAGTATGATATCTCAAATATCAATAGAGATAATCATCGATGGTTGTGCGTTGTAATGCAAAGCCCTAGTTTTCAATTCAAAGTCAAAACCACAGGGTAGCCTACACCTTAAAACTAGACTCGTCTTCAATGACCCCCCTTGAAGTAATTAATGTTTCAACTTTCATTGGTTGCTTCAAAAAACTCCTCAACTTCGATTAGTTGCTTATAAAAAATTGTAGTTGTTTTGAATCTTAGAAGTGTTCTTTGAAGGCTATTGTATAGGTGTCAAAAAACAAAATATGGTTTTTTTAAGGTGTTGCTACTTAGGATGTACGGCAACTAGCTACATGTGTGCAAAGAAGCATTCAACAATATTCCTTTATTTATCCCAAAAGGATGGACAAGTCACTATGGAAATCAATCTTTTTTTATATCCATTAGAGGAGATTTGAGGGGTCCAAGAGACTATTTTGGGTTTATTCCTTTGCTATGAACCATTACAAAATATTAAAATTAAAAAAAAATTAAAAAAATTAAATATATAGATGTTTTCAACTACTGACATTCCTCCAAAATACATTGAATTTTTACACTTACGAAAACGCTATAATCCAAGCTTTCTCTACATCTGGTGGCTTTTCCTACCTCACCGCTTTCTTCTTTCTAAAGCTCAACTCCCCACAATGGATTCTACCCCCCAAAAGTGAGATCAAAGTCCAAGCTAGAAATCAGCAAAATAACATTTTTTTTATAATCATATAATTCCTTCAAAAACAATGATTCTTCAATCAAATAACTTAAGTTCTCTTTCCTATTCATTCAACTACCGAAGTCCAAAATTTCAGCAAGAAAGACATATTTTGAATGGAGATATTTAGGGTTATTTGAGGAATATTGCTTTCTGAGGATATATATATATATATATATATATATATATATATATATAAAAATTAAAAAATGTTTTTTTAATAAGAAATAATTAAATATTAATTTATGATGTGGCACTCTCTTGGCCATGTCAGATTGCAACTCCCAAGCCGTTCCCACAGATCGAGAACTTGCAGTCGCTCGTACCCCTCAAATATCCTCTACTAGTATAAATTACTTACTTAAAATAGTCCAATAGTATTCATTGGAGCTAAAACTATTGTAGAAGATGTTCCATTTTTACACAAAATTCCAAAGATGAATATCTACATTTCTATCCTACATAGAAGGATTTTTTGCCAACCATTGAACTCTTAGTATCTATAGCATCCTTCTAGAATTAACCTTGAAAGGATACGCCTATGATCATTCTTTTAGACTTTGAAGTTTCTCTCTGTATGCTTCTATTCTACATCCATGTATCTATGGAATATTTTGTATTCATTTTAAGGGATGAAATTACATGTCTTTTAATAGTTGTAAGGATTTCAAATTTGTTTCTAAAAACTTGAATTTAGTATGAGTTTTTGAGTTTTTGAATTCATATCAAATATAGAAGATAAAACACTATGGTGAATTTTTCATTTAAAAATTAGAAAATCACTTCTCTATGGTATTAGGTCCAAAGTTCAAATTGCAATAAAATATTCAAACTAGGAATTTTTCAAATTTTTAAATGGGAATTTAAGCTAGATTTGATATACTTCCTCCATCCCAAAATAAATATGGGGTTTGTAAATATACTTGTCCCAAATTGAATGCGATGTTTCAAAAGTTCACAAAATGAAATCTTAATGGCCTTCCATGATGAAATTGGAATTGCCGAAGGTGAACAAATTGGAGTCGTTGAAGATGATCGAACTAGAATCGCAGGTTAGGACCAAACTAGAAATCTAGAATCATTGGACATAATCGAAACTAGACTTGCAAGTTATGATTGGAGGTTCTCAATACACAAGAATCATAGTTAGGTTATGATCGTAGGTTTGTTGAGAACGTTCATAGGGATTGCTGTAAGTTGAATCGCTCTGTAATGAAACGAGCTTATCAAAGAACATTGAAAAAATGGTGATCAAAGGAAATCACACATTTTGGTTGCAAAGATTTCATTGAGAAACACAAAAGCTCATCGAACTTGACTAATAGGAATTGATCAAAGGTGACTGATACCATCTTCTTGAACTTCAATTATAAGAACTCATTGGAATTGAATGCAAAGGATATTATCAAACTTCTCTGCACCAACCTTGGTAGGAGAATGATCAAAATTAGTAGCATCAAAGCTACTACCAAAATGGGAAAACTTTGTCAACTTCGCCACCTGTTTTCTACATGCACTGCTTCACTATTGCCTTTGATACTTTCACGCCCAGTGAGGTTGCCTAGAAGCTACAATAACTACACAAATCCCTTGCAAATAGGAGAACCTCATGCACTAATCGAGCCATTTCCAAGAAACCCCAGATTTATTTCAAGGTGGAGGGAGTACTTCATTTCAATAGTTGGATTCAAAATCAATAAAGATAATTTCTATGGCTTAAATTCAAGATCTAAAGCAAGCATGAATTGCCAAAACACACCACATGGTGATCTATGGATTTGCCATTCTCAAATGTAGGAAAGTCAAAAAATATCATAAAGAGAGAAATACAACATCATTTATTTGAAATGAAGTTCAAGAAACTTCCACCAATAAAATTTAGATAAAAAACTTTTTTTCCATGTTTAAAGCCTTAGTGGGATCATCCAAAGGACACAAAATGGTCTCCCTAGAGTTTCACAAATAAGGTAACTCTCTTTCATAAAACCTTGTTTAAACCAATTTGAATCTATTTAGATGTACTATCAACTAGTTTCCAACATGATGAAGAAATTCTCTTACAATTGCTTATTTCTTATAATGAGTGGAGTTCACTCTCCATAATATCCAAGACACAAAATGAACACAAACTTTTTAGATTATAATAAAGTCAATTGGATTCTATTATAACCATTCAATCAAGAATAAAAATAGAAACACAATTGTAATAAAAATAAATATACAAAACTATAACTTCATGAAATAGAAATAAAGGCATAAAAACTACCACTAGAAAAAACAAACTACAAGACGGCTTAGGAGAATGATCCATTGAAGGCCCTCAAGACAATCTAGACTTGAATTGGGACTTCTCATAGTTACTTCCCTAGTCTAGACAGCCATTCTTAAAACTTCGTTGCTTACTCCCATTGCTATTTTTGCCTCAACTTCTTCTCTTTCAACTTGCAATTCTCTACATTTTTTTGAATTGGTTGAAAGAAACTCTAATATGACACTAGAAGATGGTCTATCAACAGGATTGGGTTGCCAACATATATTTAATAGTTCATGTATCCATCTATCAACATATTCCGGTACCTTGGGCCTTTCTCCTACCAAGACATGACCAAAATCATTCTGCCCATAGTCATCAAATGGAAGCCTTCCTGTCAAAATCTCATAACACACCATGCCATAACTATAGACATCGGCTTTTTTGGTAAACAATTCAGGCTTGTCACTGATACTATAATCCTTGCATGCTTGCAATATTTCAGGAGCCCTGAAGAACCCTGTTCCAACAACTCCAATGGAACACTCAAAATCCGCCACGTAAAGTGACCAACCAAGTTCATAATTTGTACATAGTACATTGGATGCTTTTAGATCCCGATGAATAATACCAAGGTTATGCAACTTCTCCATTCCCTCGGCCACTCTATACATAACTCCTTCCGCATATTCAATGTCAAAAAATGGACAACAATTTTTGCTTGTTGTCAACATGAGACAGTCAATTTGATGTCGCAAATCTTCATCTTCCTTCACCATCAAGAAGGCAAAACGACCATCTTCCAACAATATTCCGTAGGATACATCACTCTTAAACCTAAGTGGAAGAAGATCACCACGACGTGCATATTCCATTCTTTCCGCATAATCTTGCAACATTCCATGTGGCCATTGTAATTGCAATTGTTGCAAGGAGGTCCCTTTCTTGAACACCTTCAATGCCCACTTCGTCTGAAGTCTCAAATCTTGCTCATTCATCCCCAAATGATTCCACTGAATCTCAGCATCATAAAGTTCGGCTTGCCCACCTTCTGCAAACTTCTGGCCCATCACCAACTCACCAATCCCATTTTTACCAAAGGTCACAAAGAAAGTGCCCCACTTGGGATGTGACTGCAAAGCCTGAAAGACTTCAACGTTGCTCACTTCTGCCACTTTGTCCCCATCCAATTCAAAATCAATCAATTGGCTCCAATGACTTTTGGAGTGCTCAATTACCTCTTCAATACTTCTCGAGCAATTTGGACCCTCCACACACTCCGTAACGACGTGACAATAATTAGACAATGATGTGGAAGAAGCACAGATTGCAAACTTTGATCCGCACCTCAAACATGACCAAGATCCACCCATTATAGACTCTTGGAGATTCACTCCAAGTCTTGCTGGCAATAGCAAAGAGAAAAGATACTTGATTTAGTTGTCACTCAATACTTCTTCTATTGCGGGAATCGATTGCTCCCCCTATCATAAGACATGACATTACAATTTTATACAAAGATCAGACACATGAAATAGTAACACCAAATCCAAAGTGCAAACAATAATCAAAATGGAGATTTGCAAGCCATCCAAAACGAAAAAAAGGCAACACACAACAACAATTGTAAATCCTCATCAAGTCCTTGCCCAAAATATGGACTAGTCACCATCCAAAAGATCACATGCCAAGGGCGAGCAGTATCAACGACCAGCTCATGAACTTGCATTCAAAATGAAAACCAAAGACAAAGGGGAAGAAAGAGTTCCAACTTCAATGGCAATGCATCACAAAGAAAGGAAGGAGCACAAAACCTCAAGTTTGAGGAACTCTTCACCACTACGAGGTGTTTAGGTTAGATTCCAAAGTTCACTCATAGAAAAGATTTAAAAGGGAAATTAACAATTGGAACAATTTAGATGATATGCTATCATGAGAGAACTCGTCTAAGCAATTTGAATCCCATCACATTGATGAAAGAACTAGTTTCAATTCAACATCAAGTGCAAGTCCAAATAATTCAATTGAAGAAACTTTACACAAAAAAGAAAGAAGTCAATTGGAGCTCTACAACAACAAAATAGAGACTCTATAAAACGACCTTTAGACTCAAATCCAATACAATGACAAAGAGCAAATTAAATGAAAATGTATTCAAAAAATGGAAAGAAGTAGCTAACCATACTTAACCATCTTTGTTTAAAGAAACCAACTCTTGGAGTACTAAAAAATATCAATTAGGTTGACTGACTTCCAAGCCTTCATATGCACTCAAGTCCCCTTTGACACCCCATAATTCCCCATGGTAAAACTTTAACAAGACACTTACAAGAATTCCAAGCATACCATGCTAGTACCAAATTCATTCTTGACTGCCAATATCCCACTACATGTCCACAAACAATTCCCAATCCACAATCAAAAAATAGGAAAATTTAACTACCAAAATCTCCTTCCTACTACATATCAAAATATTTGGAGTCATCTAAAAGTGGCACACAACATGTAGTTTAAAGGTCTTCCCAACCAACTCCAAAGTACAAATAATCTATCAAAATCACCAAATAGCAACCCCAAATCCCTAATGTCTCCTTAAAACAAAGAACACGCAAAAGAAATCGCAACCTCATCGCAAAAACCGAGCCGCTAAACCAAATCCTCCAACCCACGCCACTACAATCCACTCCTCAAAATTGAATTGAAACTAAAGAATCCACTCCTCAAAATTGAAACTAAAGCAACTCAAAAACAAGAACCAATCCTGCAGCCTCTTAACCCCACCATGACAACCTACACAATTGTCCAAACCTAGAGCACCTCAACATCAACAACTAGACTGATGAACCAAAAGCAGGGGATGCGAGCTCTCCTCACGAGATCAAACCTAAAGGACCGTAACAACAACAACCAATCCCCCATCGTCTTAACCAGACACACAGAAAACCCCGCCCCTAAACACCGAACCATCTGAAATGCGCCACAACTGAAACACGCCAATTTTAAACTCACCCTGTTCAAACCTAAAGCACCGACACAGCCAAAATGGGGACGCACCTCACAGAAGGAGTGACCGCTCTTCCACCGGGGAACAAGGTACGGCACAAACAACGCAGAAACTCGAGTGCTTGGGGAAAGGGAGAAGCCGGGAGCTGATCACGCCTTCGTTGGAGCTCTAGACGGCACCAGCAAGAGCGAGCAGCAAGGGAAGCGAGTGAAGGAGAAAGGAAAAGGTTCGAGGGAACGAGGGAGGGAGGGTTGTGCGACCTGCTGGAGTGCTGGACCGAAGGAGATGCGAACGCAAGTGGCAAGCGTAGGCAGCACGCGCAAGAAGATGAGCTGGAGAGCCGGGTATGGTGGGTTTTTCGAATCGAAAGATTCCCGGAGCCCGCTCGCATTCTTAGGAGCCGGGCAGCCTCCAGCCCCGGGAAGATGCGAATCCTTATTTTTGTGTTGCACTGCCCAGGCAACACGGCTTCATTCTTTCTGTGCAGAGCTGTTACTGTCTTTACAGTGGTAGTACAGTATCATAGCTTTGGTGCGATGAAGATCCACGACGTGCGTGCAGCGTTGGATGAATTGCAGACTGAGCATGACCAGTTGACTACTTGGAATTTTATGACTGCAGCAATTAAATTCATTCGTCAGATTTGGCTTTCTTCCATTTCGTGCATTCTAGGATTTTCGTTTTGGATCAGGTTTTCTGGCAGGTCAATTGTATGCCATGGAGAAGGATGGATTTCTCGAGTCAATGGCCTGGAATGCCTACTGCGGGCATTGTGTTCGGTGAAGGGCAAGGTAGTAGGTAATTGGTTGTGAATATACTATTGATCCAGGCGCCTGGGGATCTTCTCTTGCACAAAGGGAATGATTTTTTTTATAGACCACTGCTGAATACGTTAATTTCTCTTCATTTGGGGGTGTGCGGCCCAAATTTGTAAACGAGACAATGTTTAAATTTAATCTAGGGGTTGTTGGGGAGGATTAGACAGAGTAATATTTTATCCATTAGAACTTACGACTAAGAACAGTCATATGCCATTGAAGAGTTGATTGCATGCTTCTTAGTCTCGTGTTTGCCTTGGGGGTGGATGTCAGTCCTATTTTATATCTGCCTATAATGCTCCAATATTCACTATTATCAATAATGGTTGTAGGATAAAAATCTAGATTGTTTTACAGTGTGTTGAACAACTCAAAAAACATGCCCTTTGCATTTGCAAAATGACTTTAGAATCGATGCCTTGGCATATATGTGTCTCATATTGTTACTTCACTTTGCAAATGGACAAAATGGATTTCCTACCAGAGTTGTAGCAATGGGACGAGTGCTGTCACATCCGAGATGTAGATCCCTAGTACATTTGCACCATAGAACATTCACTGGGTGTCTGTTGAGTGCCACTTCACCCATTCTCTTTAGATCAAGAATGTCAGTTCTTGGGTATTTGGTTTAGCATTAGCTTATCTAGTGTGTGTGTGAGCTTGAAAGTTGAGTTGCAATCAATTTAAACCAAGGTAAACCCTTTCCCATTCTTTGTTATCATCATTATTTCATGGGGAGAGATTATGCAGTGGGTTGGAAATGTGGAAAGTTCTGGTGTACTAATGAATATGGGACACTTTTTCAAGATTGAAATACTAGAATATTGGTGTCCATATCTCCAAAGAATTTATTTCTTATGGGTAGTCGAATTTTGTTACGTAGTATTAGTGATAGGCAGTTACTGCCTCTTTTGGGTGCATTGTATTTAAATTGTAGGAGTTGTGGCATTCTAAGTTTGTTATATAGGATTTTTGAAATGTTCAGTTAGTAAGGAGTATGTTGAGGAGTATACTGAGGGATGTATGGAGGATTATGTGGAGAGATGTATGACAGTTGTACATTTCTATACGGGTATAGATCAATCATTTGCAATTATCCACTTTTATCTGCTTTTCCTATTATGCGGCAAAGCTCGTGAGTACTTTGAGCCCATTTTCATTACTGTCTTCTATTCTTTGTAATTAAAGGAAGTACCAGGGTTGTGTCGGAGATTGCACGGACGGTTAGTCTATCTGTATATACTCGAAATGATATCATTTGTGGTTGCAAACGACGGCTTCACAGCTCAATAGACATATGCTTTTGAGGGGCACGTAATAATCCAAAAGTATTGTAATTCATAGTTCTGTCTTCACTAAATACTAAAATTCGCAGTCAATTTTTAGAGCCTTATTGCGAGTAGAAGGATAATCTGGACAACTGTTTTCCCAAGAGGACGAGGCTTTTGTTGGCATGGGATGTACCATGATTCTGGATGGAGCCGTGGTGTTGAAGGGCGCCATGGTCGCAGCTGGTTCTGTAGTCGTACAAAAGACCCGCATTTGTACTGGACAGGTCATTCAATCTTCTGCTGATGAACTATGGGTTTTCGTTCCTCAATAGTGTTATCATTTAATCCTATGATTCGTAATGATTTTGTTGTGAGTATCGTTATCTGCAGAATTACTTGACGATTAGAGAATTTATTGACCTTTTATTTATGTGGAATTGATTTCTGAGCGTGGATACCATTTTTGATACATAAATATATATTTTGTATCACTGAATTAATAGGCTTTCGGGGTTCTGTGGGCTTCACAAGTGTTTGGAGAGTCCATGTTTTAACTGGTATTTAACAATTTCTATCATACTTCTTTATGATAACAGATTTGGGCAGGGAGTCTTGCCGAATTCTCGAGGGAGCTTACAGACGGGAGGAGCAATTGTCACTTCCATGAAATGCAAGTCCTTACCTGCAATTGGCGGAGGTTCACGCCCAAGAGAACTCAGAGACCTTCGGAGAGATTGAAGCTGACAAAGCTGTGTGGAGGAAATAGGACATACAGTTTGATGACTAGGATTCCCACTTGGGCATTATCCGTTCCAAGAGGCCAAAAATGGAGTTTCCCAACAAAATGATCTGAAGGGGTTCTCATGAAGTTGAAGGTTTATTCCATTTTTTCTTCTCTTTCTGAAAGTGTGGGGTAGTTGAGTTAAGATCGAGTAGAGCGGAATACTTTACATGGGACTGGAGGCTTTCATGTGGAACAAAAATCGGTGAAGGCAAGAGAGTCCAGAACAGGAGACCCAAGGTGAATACAACAGCAACTGAAACAACATTTGCAGAATTCCACAAGTTAAAAACTTTCCTCTCACCGTAGAACTGAATTCCACGCTCAGGATAATTCCACGCTAAACATTGGCATGATAAGACAGTGAACCAAAAATTTGTATTCAACCGCAAGAAGAGAGTTCTCAAAGAGCCGTGGTGTTACTTTCGGCTTAACAGGTTGATGCATTTAGAAATTGTACAGGCTTCTGCGTTGTAAGTAGATAACAACATAACATTCCATTGCCCATTTCTAACATGCTCCCTTAACCGTTTGGTCAATTCTATCCTTTTTTTAATTTTCTCGAGTATCCGCTCATCACGATCATATTACACAAGGAATGATTCTGGCAGAGATGACATACCTGGAAGTTGTAAATAACGTTACATCACAAGTAGTTAACAACGAAACATTTCTTTTGCCATCTAACATGCAGAAAACATTGGACTGATTTTAATCCTGTTCCAAGTTTCTCAAGTATCCTAGTATCACCAACATATTATGCCCATTCAAAGGGCAGGTAAAGATGAATTGGGCTAACATTTTGACCCGCCTTTTGCTGCCCTCCTGGCGATTGGGAATTAGTGACTAGTGTTGTGACGAGCTCTTACTTGAGCCACCATTGGCTTGGTCATGTCAACACTCCACCTTCTGGAGTTTCCATTTCCCAACGGCTTCGAAATCACTTGCTCCTCATAACTGTTGATTCCCTGTTTGAAGCCATGACTGGTTGTGGAGCCTGGCACGTACACATTGCAGAATTTATGGTACTTGTCTATTATATGAGTAAAATGGCTAATGAGTAGAACGGCAATTTCCTCAATTTTGGTGTGCCTTCTGTATGTGTTCCAGCTTGTGGCACTTAAACCATGCCCTACAGAAATTCAATCAGGAGATGGAGTAGTGCTCTTATCACTGCAACCAGTGTCACCGAGCACCAGTGATGACCACCAAGCTAACGCCTCTTGGATTAAATGAGGATGGCATTTCATTAACTAAAACCACCTTACTCTGAGTCTTCACACAGCTTTGAAAACAGAATTATCTTTACAAATAAGTCTCGATCAAGTAAGCTCATGAAGGAAATCATCCCACCCTCAAGACTAGCAGAAGTTCCAAACTCCACCTTGACATTTCCTGCAAAATTGACTTCCAGAAATGCAAACTGAAGCTTGTGCATACCTCTCAGCCCCAATATTTCAAGGATTTGTAAGCCTGAGTCATTACCTCATTGTGGAACGCAGGTGGGAACTCTCAAGTTTTTTGATGCTACAGCTAGTTTGATTCAAATTCCGTGCGAATTTGCACCTCCAAGTCGACGACGCTAGCTGCAATATATGTGCAACGTATTTGCAGGGAATTGAAGCAATAGCTAGGGCAGGCACTCATGTTGCAGCCATGAAGATTTCTTGCTTGATTATTACTCCTCTCCTGTTGACATAAGACGTCATCATCTTGATGATCAATCAAGCGTCTGGAATAGTCAAGAGCAACCCTTGTCTACAAAGGAGAGAAACATGACTCCTATTGTGTGATAAGATTCATGACTGCTCTTGTGTACTCGCCATTTGCACCACCCCGACTTCCTGGAACAAGCAGCAATTTCTGAGAAGCCTTGACAGCTAAGTATGGAAGCTAAAATAATAATAAAAAATAAAAGGAACCAGGTACAACCCACCAGGGAGAGCGTAGACTACATCAGTACTAACTTAGAATTCTACTGTGCTGCTCGGCTGTGCTGATCAGGCCTGGGCAATGCAGGAACCAGCCAAGCAAACAGCCAAATACACAGGAAGAACATGGAGGCGTTACCTTCCCCGGTATCTTTTTGTAGGTTGTTCTTTCAACCCCCTTTGACTTTCTATTTTAATCCCTAAAGGACCATAAGGTCACCACATGGCTTCTACAACTACATTTGTAAAAAATTTGGTATGTGAATCTCACTAAGTTCGTAAGCAACAAAGAAACCCTAGATGATTCTCTTTGTTGAATCCATTGGCGCAATCCAATCGAGAAATGATTGAGTGTGCAATTTTTGGTGAATTTTTTGAGAATGGAAAAGGCATTGTGGGCCATTACTTTACATTCTCATATCTTTTTTCTACACCTCAAAATGATTTGAAAAAAATTATATATCAGTATTATGATGATATACATATGTGGAAAAAAAATCAGAATTTTTGGAGCAATTTTGAGCATTCCAGTTTCAACATTTTGATTTCAGCGTACATAGAAAGTACTCCCTAACTGAACATCTTTCATCAATCTTGTCAATTGTGGCATTTTCTCAAAAATTGTGCAATTTTTTTGATTTTTTTTCCATCAGAAAGCTAAATAAGTCTTTTTTCATTTCAACGGTGGCGATCATCAAAACTATTCCACACAAATGAGAAATTATGCTTGTTACAAGAGCTAGTCAAGAAAACAAGGACTATGCTCAAACACCCCCAATCCTTTAGGGGTTAAGAAAGTCAAGGAGGGGGGGGAAGGAACAACCTACAAAAGAATACTGGGGAGGGTAACGCCTCCCCAATCTTCCTGTGATGATAGCAATTTAAGTATCATATAGTACAAGATGAGCGCACACCGAGAAGTTTTAACAACAATTGCGATTGATTTTCAGGTAGAGCATCACATCTGTTTTGCATGATGCCACCAGCCTTGCTTCAGAGCAGATCTAAAAACAACACCATATTCAGCATGTTTTATGTGCCTCTATGGCCACAATATTAGATAGCCCTTTCCCTGATAGAACACTGTTAACTTTGGACACAGTTACTCCAAAGGAAAACACACTGGTCATTGTGGAAATCATCTTTTTGGTATCATGTGTATCATTTGCTTAAAAAAAATCAAGACCACTCATTGGAGGTCAAAGACCCTCCTTTTTTTACACAAAATTCCAAGGATGAACATTTGCACGTCTATCTTACATAGAAGGATTCTCTATCATCCATTGGACAATAAACGTCCGTGGGGTTGTTGAAGGGATAAAACGTCATATCCGGGTGATCGCACAAAACACCTGTACTATTTGTTGCGTTTTGCAACTGTTCTCATGATTTTTCTGGAATACTTTAAACTTAGGAAACCATTTTTTTTTTAAATTTAAAAATATGGCCAATGTATGCACCTTTAAGATGAAGGTAACCACCAAAGGAAGTTCATTAAAAAATTCTCTAAGTAGGAAAACTAGAGAAGCGCCAAATCTCAAGAAAATAGATACGTCAATGTTTTAATTAATAAAAGATTGGAAAAAACTTAAATAAAAATTGTCCATTTGTAGCAACTCAATGGAGATGGTCATTCACCAAAAAAACCACCAAAATAATTTTTTGCACGTTTTGAAATGCAAGTAGAAAGAGGCTCACTTTGTGGACTTCTGGACAACATATAGCTAGTTAATTTTAAAAATCCTTTAAGCAATAGCTAGAAGTATGCTACAAGACCATCTCCTCCAAATTTCAACTCCAAATTTGTTTCTTTGGGAACTAAATAGTACTAAAACCCCCAAAATTGGCAAGTGTGACATAAAATTGTGGGCTATTATTAAATAGTAAAACATTTTTAAGAAATTCCAAAAAATTAGACAACATGTATATTAGTCATGAGTACCTTGTCTATGAATTTTGAGTCATTTGGAGTTAAAATGCAAAAGTTATAGCAAAAAAACTAATTAGCAAGCAACATGTGATAGAAAATAGAACAAGTGTTTCGTGCAATCACCTTTAATCACAATGTTTTGTTTATGCAGGTTCCTTGGAAGCAACTAGAAAAGATCCTGTAATTGTGCTTCTAGATTGCATTTTTACAGTTGCTGAATTTCTCTAAGATTACAGATCCTACACTGTAAACGCTGGTAGACGTGTCTTCGTCTATTGTGCTCTCCTTTTCGATACTCCTAGTTTTTTTGCGATCTATTTAAGAAATGTTCACCTGGAGTGTAGCCTGGAGGACAACTTGAAACTTTATGATAAACTGAAGGCTTTGATCAGTTTGCTTATGTGCTTTTTTCGGCATTTTCAGATGAGGGCCGGTGGTGTGTGTGCTTGCAAGAAGACAGACAGAAGAAGATAAATGGTATGAGGGCAAAAAATGCAAGTAGGAGGTTAGATTCATCACTTTTGCATGTTCTAGCTACTGATTTCATGGGAACCTGTGTAGCTTATGTAATTGTCATGCTGGAATCACTGCCATGCATGTAACTCTAGAGGGAGGGGTGAGCCCTTGTAAATCCTCTTCTGATCATCAGTTCAGTCTAAAAACCAAGAAAGTCTAGATTCCACAATTCTTTTCAAGACCAATTGGGGAATGACTTAACCCCTAAATGTCTCAATCCTTTTTTGAATTTTTGCACATTTTTGCTTATATCATTGTACAGAAACATCGTTTACTGGAATTTCATGAATGTGGTTGTTAAGTGAGGTTGTCTTTTTCTAGATTTAAGCATTATACTGGATGAATGAGAAGTTCGTTGAACTACATTTGCCTAGAAGCCCTCCGTTCATTGTCCAAAATATGGACGTTGGAGGGCTTCAGGGTTAAGCTTCAAACGTGAACTATTGTTGATTTGACAGGCGACTGAATGGGCCACGTTTGAGGCAAAGGACCACAAGATAGCTGGACCTCAAGAAACCGTATGTAGACATGGTTTTCTTGGTGCTAATGAATCAGCAAAGTATAGTTCTCTCACAGGAATCAAGAATCAATCATTCATAGACTTGAGTGTTACGAATGTTACTTTAAAGTAAAGGTACCCAAAAGCATCCCTAGACCCAAAGGTGTCCCTTTCTAGATAGGAGAGTCATCTTAGGTTCTAAATATAGACATACTACACATAGCTTATTATTTGTTGACTGAAATGATAAGCCATGTATGGCCCACCTAGATTTATATTTTAGAATGACTCCCCTTCCTAGAAAGGGATACCATTGGGTCCAGGGATGCCATTGGGTGCCTCTACCTTAGTGTAATCTTTATTAATCTTTTTGGGAACTCTACTTGATTTCAGCGTCTCTACTTTTTCTTTCTTTCTTTCTTTGACCTTTTTTGTTCTCAAAGAGAAAATGTTGCAAATTTGGATATTGTTGTTTGTGACAATTTTAACAAGATTCAAACCCTAGCACCTAGTTTAGCTCTATAATTGTGACTATTGTTGGAAACTTGAACATTTCAATCACCACTTGGCACATTTGTTATGAAGATATAGTGAGGTACGTTTTCTTCCTTTTGGTTGCAAATGACTTGCATAATGATTGTGCAACAATTCAAATGGTATAGGTTCAATGTTGTTCTATGATTAGTTTTGAGGCTATTCAAAGTGTGTGTTTGTATTTGTCGTGAGCACCATACCTAAAATCAACACTACATACCATTTGTCATACAATTAGAGGTCTTGAATGTTTAAATGAGGACTAGGGTTTCTATAGAGTATAGAAGGCATTCCATTTTTTTTTTAATGTTGAGACCTTTATATTTTCTTATAGAAAGCAGAGGCCAATGCTTGTAATAGGGGTCTGCTAATAGTAGCCTAACTTTTGGCTAGTTCAAATTGAATCATGATTGACTATCAAATGTTTGGCATTGTAGTTTGTTGAACAATGAGTCTTTATTGTCCAATTTGTTTCTAATTTGAATTTCATTGGCATGTGGCTTAAGCTCTATACATTGGGCAAAAATGCAAGATCTCTTCATTGTATTCATATTGTTCTTGTTCTTGTCCCTTTATGTTTCAATCATCACAACATTGTGGATTTAACATTCTCACTATAAAAAACCTGTGTTTTAAGTGACGAGCCCTGATTTTTTTTGACGGATTTTAGTGGGCGTCCACTGCTACAAACCCATATTTTAATGTCAACATTGATGATACATTGGACGTTTCTGTTGACAAAAAACATGGTTTTGTTGCACTGGACGTCCACTAAAATCCGTCAAGAAAAATCAAGGCTTGTCACCTAAAACGTGGGTTTTTTATAGTGTCTATCAGTCTATTGGCTTTTCTCAATACTATAGCGATTAGATGAAGTTCAAACACTAGAAGAAACCCACGTTGGTCTAAACAAAAAATGTGGGTTGAAATTTGTTGAGAACCATGTTTCCAACGCAAAATTTTGGGATTCCAGCATTGGAAACATGGTTCTCAACAAATTTCAACCCACATTTTTTGCTTAGACCAATGCAGGTTTCTTCTAGTCAAATTTGTCGAGTTTTAAAATTTCAACTAAAACATGCACAAGTGAGTGAGTGCTCAAAAGTGACAATATGTTGCATGTTAGACATTTTGGCAATGTTGTCTATTCTTAAGTTGAACTTATTGGTAGCAACTGGTTTCAATGTAAATACATATTCATTTGGGAGCTACTACATATTCTCAATTATTGCACCTCAAACTGGTGATGTTCTTACAAACAACCTTAGCTACTCATATCCCTGTAATAGACTTGAGTTTGTTTGTTGAGGAGAATAAGCCAACTCAAGTAAGAACTTCTATGTTATACATGATGGTAATGAAGTCATTCATATCAAACTTTTCTTGTCAAGTTTTTAGCACATGAATACGTTATTAGGAAATTTTCAATCAAGAACTTACAAAACTTGAGGAAACAAGACCAAGGAAGCAAACCCATTTCACGTGTCCATTTTTCTTGTGAGTTGAAAGATTAATCATTTGCAATGCATGTATCATCTTATCTTTTTATTCAATAAATTGTTGAAAATGCATACTTTGAGGTTCTATCACAAGGGACAAATATATTCTTCTTCTTTGAAGTTATCAAAGTCATAATATGTCATCCTCCAATTGGTTCTTGCTACACTTTTTATCCTAAATCACATATGAATCCTTATTCAATATGGAATTTTTGGAACAAGATAAAGGCATTATTGCACATAATTTAATTGTACTAAAGAGGTAAAGGTCCCAATAAGGAAGGAAAGAGTTTGGACCAAATAATTTTTTGCACCATCATGTTATTTAGTATAATATCCCAAATAGAGACAATCATCGATGGTTGTGCGTTGTCATGCAAAGCCCTAGTTTTCAAAGTCAAAAACGTAGAGTAGCTTATACCTTAATATTAGACTCGTCTTCAATAAACCCCCTTGAAGTAATAAATGTTTCAACTTTCATTGGTTGCTTCCAAAAACTCCTCAACTTCCATTGGTTGCTTCTAAACAATTGTGGGTGTTTTGAATCTTAGAAGTTTTCTTTGAAGGCCATTGTATAGGTGTCAAAGAACAAAATATGATTTTTTTAAGGTGTTGCTACTTTGGATGTATGGCAATTAGCTACATGTTTGCAAAGAAGCATTCATCAATATTCCTTTTATTTACCCTTAAAAGGACGGACAAGTCAATATGAAAATCAATCTTTTTTGGTACCCATTAGAAGAGATTTGAGGGGTCCAAAAGACTATTTCGGGTTTGCTCCATTGCTATAAACCATCGCAGAATATTAAAATTAAAATTAAAATTAAAAAATTAAAAAATTATATATATAATTAAAAAATTAAATATTAAAAAAATAATTATTAAAAAATAATTAAATATTAATTTCTGATGTGGACCTCTCTTGGCCATGTCAGATTAAAATTTCTAAGTCGTTCCCACAGCTCAAGAACTCGCAATTTTTCGGACCCCTCAAATATCCTCTATTAGTATGAAATACTTGCTTAAAATAGTCCAAGAGCATTCATTGGAGCTAAAACTATTGAAGAAGAGGTTCCATTTTTACACAAAATTCCAAAGATGAATATCTACATTTCTATCCTACATAGAAGGATTCTTTGTCAACCATTGAACCTTTAGTGTCTGTAGCATCCTTCTAGAATTAACCTTGAAAGGATAGGCCTATGATCATTCTTTCAGACTTTGAAGTTTCTCTATGTATGCTTCTATACTACATCCATGTATCTATGAAATATTTTGTATTCATTTTACGAGATGTAATTACATGTCTTTTAATAGTTGTAAGGATTTCAAATTTGTTTCAAATTTAATATGAGTTTTTGAGTTTTTGAATTCATATCAAATGTAGAAAATAAAACACTATGGTGAATTTTTCATTTAAAAATTAGAAAATCAATTCTCTATGGTATTAGGTCCAAAGTTCAAATTGCAATAAAATATTCAAACTAGGAATTTTTCAAATATTCAAATGGGAATTTAAGCTAGACTTGATATATTCCCTCCATCTCAAAATAAATTTGGGGTTTCTATATATACTTGTCCCAAATGAAATTCGATGTTTCAATTGTTCACAAAATGAAAATCTTAATGGCCTTTCATGATCAAATTTGAATTGCCGAAGGTGATCGAACTGGAGTTGTTGAAGTTGATCGAACTGGAATTGTAGGTTATGATCAAACTAGAATCATTGGTCATGATCGAAACTAGACTTGTAGGTTATGATTGGAGGATCTCAACACACAAGAGTCATAGTCAGATTCTGATCGTAGTTTTGTGGAGAACGTTTATAGGGATTGCTGTAAGTTGAATCGCTTTGTAATGAAATGAGCTTATCAAAGAACATTGAGAAAATGGTGATCAAAGGAAATTACACATTTTGGTTGCAAAGATTTCATTGAGAAACACTGACAAAAGCTCATCGAACTTGACTAATAGAAACTGATCAAAGTTGATTGACACCATCTTCTTGAACTTCAATTATAAGAACTCATCGGAATTGAATGTAAAAGATATTATCAAACTTCTCTACACCAACCTTGGTAGGAGAATGATCAAAATGAAGCACCAAAGCTACTACCAAAATGGGAAAAATTTGTCAATTTTGCCACATGTTTTCTACATGCGCTGCTTCACTATTGCCTTTGATATTGTCACGCCCAGTGGGGTTGCCTAGAAGCTACAGTGACTATGCAATCCCTTGCAAATAGGAGAACCTCATGTACTAATCTAGCCATTTCCAAGGAACCCCGGATTTATTTCAGACGGAAGGAATACTTCATTTCAATAGTTGGACTCAAAACCAATAATGATCATTTCTATAGCTTATATTCAAGATCTGAAGCAAGCATGAATTGCCAAAACACACCACATAGTGATCTATGGATTTTCCATTCTCAAATGTAAGAAAGTCAAAAAAATATCATAAGGAGAGAATATACAACATCATATACTTGAAATGAAGTTCAAGAAACATCCCCCTATAAAATTCAAATAAAAAAACTTTTTCTCCATCTTTGAAGTCATAGTGGGATCATCCAAAGGACACAAAATGGTCTCTCTAGAGTTTCACAAACAAGGTAACTCTCTTTCAAAAAACCTTGTTTAGACCAATTTGAATCTACTTAGATGTACTATCAATTAGTTTCCAACATGATGAAGAAACTCTACTACAATTGCTTATTTTTTATAATGAGTGGAGTTAACTTTCCATAATACCCTAGAACAAAAATATATACATACTTTTTAGATTATAATCTAGTCAATTGGATTCTGTTATAACAATACAATCAAGAATAAAAATGGAAACACAATTCTAATAAAAATAAATATACAAAACTATAACTTCATGAAATAGAAATAAAGGCATAAAAACTACCACTAGAAAAAAAGCACTACTAGATAGATTAGGAGAATGATCCGTTGACGGACCCTCAAAACAATCTGGACTGGAATTGGAACTTCTCAATCACTTCCCTAGTCTAGACAGCCATTCTTACAGCTTCGTTGCTTACTCCCATTGCTAATTCTGCCTCAAATTTTTCTCTATCAGAGTGGATTTCCCTACATTTTTTTGAATTGGCTAAAAGAATCTCTAAAATGACTCCAAAAGATGGCCTATCAACAGGATTGGGTTGCCAGCACATTCCTAATAGTTCCCGTATCCATCCATCAACATATTCTGGTACCTTGGGCCTTTCTTCTAACAAGACATGACCAAAATCATTCAACCTATGGTCATCAAAAGGAAGCCTTCCTGTCAAGATTTCATAACACACCATGCCATAACTACAGACATCGGCTTCTTTGGTGAACAATTCAGGCTTGTCGCTGATACTATAGTCCTTGCATGCTTGCAATATTTCAGGAGCCCTAAAGAACCCTGTTCCAATAACTCCATTGGAACACTCAAAATCCGCCACGTAAAGTGACCAACCAAGTTCATAATTTCTACATAGTACATTGGATGCTTTCAAGTCCCGATGAATAATACCATGGCTATGCAACCACTCCATTCCCTTGGCTACTCTATACATAACATTTTCTGCATCTTTAATGTCCAAAAATGGACAACAATTTTTGCTTTTTGTAAACATAAGACGATCAATATAACGTCTCAAATCTTCATGTTCCTTCACCATCAAGAAGGCAAAACAACCATCTTCCAACAATATTCCGCAGAAGACATCACTCTGAACTTGGAGTGGAGGAAGACCACCACGACGTACACATTCCATTGTGTCCACATGATCTTGCAGCATTCCATGTGGCCATTGCAATTGCAATTGTTGCAAGGAGGTCCCTTTCTTGAACACCTTCAATGCCCACTTCTTCCGAAGTCTCAAATCTTCCTCATTACTCTGCAAATCATTCCACTGAATCTGAACATCATAAAGCTCAGCTTGCCTACCTTCCGCAAACTTCTGGCCCATCACCAACTCACCAATCCCATCTTTACCAAAGGTCTGGAAGAAAGTGCCCCACTTGGGATGCAACTGCAAACCCCGAAAGACTTCAATGTTGCTCACTTCTACCACTTCCTCCCCATCCAATTCAAAATCGGCCAATTGGCTCCAATGGCTTTTGGAGTGCTCAATTTCCTCTTCAATACTTCTCGAGCAATTTGGACCCTCCACACACTCCATAACGATGTGATGATAATTAGGCAATGATGTGGAAGAAGCACGGATTGCAGGCTTTGATCCGCACTTCAAACATGACCAAGATCCACCCATGACAGACTCTAGGAGATTCACTCCAAGTCTTGGTCGCAATAGCAAAGTGAAAAGATACTTGATTTAGTTGTCACTGTATACTTCTTCTACTGCGGGAATCGATTGGTCCCCCTATTGCAAGACATGACATCACAATTTTATACAAAGATCAGACACACGAAATAATAACACCAAATCCAAAGTGCAAACAATAATCAAAATGCAAATTTGCAAGCCATCTAAAACTAAAAAAAGGCAACACACAACAACAATCGTAAACCCTCATCAAGCCCTCGCTCAAAATATGGACTAGTCACCATCCAAAAGATTGCATGCCAAAAGAAGCATCCACAAGGAAGGGCAAGTAGTACCAACGACCAACTCATGAACTTGCATTCAACATGAAAACCAAAGACAAAGGAGAAGAAAGAATTCCAACTTCAATGGCAATGCATCACAAAGAAAGAAAGGAGTACAAACCCTCAAGTTTGAGGAACTCTTTGCCACTACGAGGTGTTTAGGTTAGATTCCAAAGTTCACTTATAGAAAAGATTTAAAAGGGAAAATAACAATTGGAACAATTTAGATGATACGCTATCATGAGAAAACTCGTCTAATGAAAGAAATCTCAATCCCATTACACTAATGAAAGAACTAGTTTCAATCCAACATCAAGTGCAAGTCTAAATAATTCAATTGAAGAAATTTTACACAAATAGAAAAGAAGTATTGAAGCTCTACAAAAACAAAATAGGGATTCCATAAAATGACCTTTAGACTCAAATCCAATGCAATGACAAAGAGCAAATTAAATGAAAATAAATCCAAAAAATGGAAAGAAACAACTAACCATACTTAAACCATCTTCGTTTAAAGAAGGCAACTCTTAAAATACTCAAAAATATCAATTGACTTCCAAGTCTTCATATGTACTCAAGTCCTCTTTGTTACCCCATAGTTCCCCATGGTAAAACTTTAACAAGTCACTTACAAGAATTCCAAACATAGCATGTTAGTACCTGATTGTGCTTGTCCTGATTTGTTCTTGACCGCCGATACCCACTACATGTCCACAAACAATTCCTAGTCCATAGTCAAAAAATAGGAAAATTCAACTACCAAAATCTCCTTCCTACTACATATCAAAATATTTGGAGTCATCTAAAAGTGGCTCACAATAGTGTAGTTTAAAGGTCTTCCCAACCAACTCCAAAGTACAAATAATCTATCAAAATCACCAAACAGCATCCCCCAAACCCTAATGTCTCCTTAAAACAAAGAACACGCAAAAGAAAACGCAACCTCATAGCAAAAACAGAGCCGCTAAACTAGATCCTCAAATCCATGCCACTACCATCCACTCCTCATTGAATTGAAACTAAAGCAACTCAAAAACAAGAACCCATCCTACAGCCTCTTGACCACACACACTCCAAACCCCACCATGACAACCTACGCATTTGCCCACCTAGAGCACCTCAACATCAACTAGACTAATGAACCAAAAGCAGGGGATGCGAGCTCTCCTCGTGAGATCAAACCTAAAGGACCGTAACAACAACAACCAATCCTCCATCGTCTGAACCAGACACACAGAGAACCCCGCCACTAAACACCGAACCATCTGAAATGCACCGCAACTGAAAGACGCCAACTCTCAACTCACCCTGTTCAAACAGCTAAGGCAACGAATCAGCCAAAATGGGGACGCACCTCACAGAAGAAGGAGAGAACGCTCTTCCACCGGCGGAACAAGCTACGGCACGCACAACGCAGAAACTCGAGTGCTTGGGGTAAGGGAGAAGCCGGGAGCTGATCACGCCTTCGTTGTAGCTCTGGACGGCACCGGCAAGAGCGAGCAGCAAGGGAAGCGAGTGAAGGAGAAAGGAAAAGGTTCGAGGGAACGAGGGAGGGAGGGTCCTGCGACCTGCTGGACCGAAGGAGATGCGAACGCAAGTGGCAAGCGTAGGCAGCACGCGCAAGAAGATGAGCTGGAGATCCGGATATGGTGGGTTTTTGAAATCGAAGGATTCCCAGAGCCTGCCCGCATTCTTAGGAGCCGGGCAGCCTCCACCCGGGAAGATGCGAATCCTTATTTTTGTGTTGCACTGCCCAGGCAACACGGCTTCATTCTTTCTGTGAAAGTGCAGAACTGTTATTGTCTTTACAATATTTAATTCTCACTGGTAGTACAGTGTCATAGCTCTGGTGCGATGAAGATCCACGACGTGCGTGCAAAGATTCAAGGATGAATTGCAGACCGAGCATGACCACTTGGAATTTTATCAGTGCAGTAATTAGATTCAGTAGTCAGTTTTGGCTTTCTTCCACTTCGTGCTTTCTAGGGTTTTCGTTTTGGATCAGGATTTCTGGTATGTCGGAATAGTTCTAGCAGGTGGCGCATCTAGTACTCGAGAAGTATTGTAATTCAGGGTTTCGTCTTGACTACATACTACTGTAAATTCGCTTAAAGCCGTAGTGCGAGTTGAAAGATAGTCTGGATAATTGTTTTCACGTGAGGTGGAGAATTTTAGTCCTGGAAGATGAGGAGTCTTCTTGCTATCATTTTTTATGCGTTCTCACATGAAGGTACTACGTGGCAGGTGCTGTCAATGTAGGTTCGGAGACAAATATCCAAGACAATACTTTAGTCCATGTTGCGAAAACCAACGTGAGTGGGAATGTTTTGCCTACCATCAGCGGCAACAGAGTCACCACCGATAGGTTCTCAAATCTCGACTGCTTTCCTAGGCCTGTTTTTGATGGATGTGATCGATGTTCTTGTCCCTTCTCTCATTCAAATTGATGTGCTTTCTACGTCCATTTAATTTACTGTATCCCAACGTGATTGTGAAGTGAATTTGGGATGCATATCATTGTTAACCATCATGGATCATTCCCCCGCGAGACATTATGTACCCCCATCGAGCAATTCACGCAGCCTGGGCTCCGCCTCATCCCGGCTTCGTCACTGCCGGACAAAGGCTTGCCAAGCTGCCCTTCACGGCGCTCTGCTCATACCCGGCTCGCGGACCTTCCCAATGTAGTCAAAACAGCTATCAATCTGCCGTATTGCTGGGTACTCCAGCAGACAAATCAGTTTTACGAAGTCAGAGCTGAAGTGAGAGAATGTCTCAGTATTTAAGGACTTGGAGAATTCGGTAGATCTGGAGAAATCAAGTGGGTCACATATTTGTTGTATGTACGTCCCTTAAGGGAAATATATTGCGCTTCCTATACGAATCGAAAGCCTGCTCATGGTTGGTTCTGTCGCACATAGTGGAACTATTGTATTGTATTGTTCTCTGCAGATCATTGCTGGGAGATTGACAACAAAACCCAGCAGAAATCTCATTGCTGTTTGTGGATTTCGCTGATCTGTGGCAATTGACAGGACCACACCCCTAATCAGCAATGCATCAAACGCACTAGCTTTGGGGAATGGACGTAGAAAGCACATCAATTTGTTTTGAATGGACTGTACAGGATGGACTAAACCCCACAACCGACTGGAGTCTATGAAAGACGAAAGAGGAGAACGCAACCACATATTGAACACTAGCGTCCTGCCTACCTTTGACAAAAAGCAGGGAGCAATGCAAATCACTGGTCACTGTGCTTGTGTGTTGTTTGCAGAGAAGAAACAAGAAACGAAGATACAGCATCTGCAAACTTTAGGTACGTTATCTGGCGGAAAGAACATGCAATGCAAGAAGATGCATGCATGGGTGTATCTTTGTTAGATACCCTAGCTTTCGCCAGGCCTTCAGAATCTTCGATCAAACCGAAGGTAAATTAATGTGAGCATGGACATGAAAGTTATGCTGAAATCATTTCAAGGGAGGACCAATTGCAAAACTGACAGAAGACATTTCTTCTTCTTCTTCTTCTCAGGTCAGAGACATAGCAGTCGTAAAGGGGTCACAGAAGAAGGGGAGAGCGCTCTTTCACCGGCAAAACAAGCTACGGCACGGAAGGACAAAGCAGAAACTCGAGTACTTGGAACGCACCTGTTGGGGAAAAGGGAGAAGCTGTCTCTGTTACGGCTAGTAGGATAGGCTCTACTATTTATTGGAACAAACAGGGCCCTCCCTCTTGTTCCTTTTGCTAGGCACCTGGTTTCTTCTTTCTGTTGCTCTTATCTCTTTAGTGTCGAGCCTTCGTGGCTTGGTTGTTGTGTATTGTGGTTTTTTTAATGCAATGGTTTGTGCCATTTGTTCAAAACAAAACAAAAAAAAGGGAGAAGCTGGGAGTTGATCTCGCCTTTATGGCGAATTAAAATGGCGGTATTCCATGTGCCATTTTCACACCGTGACATCTAGGACAAGTATACATTGTTAATATCTAGGTCAGTTTTAGATTTCAGAAATCTAGGACAAGAATAGATATCAGTCCTCGCACTCTGAAAAATCTAAGACAATTATAGATTTCAAATATCTAGGACAAATGTAGATTTCAAAAATCTATTATAAATATAGATTTTGGTATAGAAAAAACATTTTAGACTCTGCAGTCTAAACTGCTAAAAGTGCCCAATTAAAAGAATACCGCCATTTTAATGAAATTGGCCATCTTTGTTGTAGCTCTTGACAGCACCAGCAAGAGCAACAAAAGGGAAGTGATGAGCAGCAAGGGAAGCAAGTGAAGGAGAAAGGAAAAGGTTCGTGGGAACGAGGGAGGGAGGGTTGTGCGATGTCCTGCTGGACCGAAGGAGATGCAGAACGCAAGTGGCAAGCGCAAGCAGCAAGCAGCTGCAAGCATGCTTACTGAGCCTTCAGTATATCAGCTTTGTGTTTTGTTCTGCTTCTGCTTATACGATGAATATGTTCATCGCCATATTCGTTAAAACTAAATGGCAAAACTTCAAGAAATTAGCACTTTTAAGGATGCCTGTCTGGAACCTCAGATCTTTACCATTCCTTGTCGTCAGAGCCTTTAGCCTTGTGCATTTGAATGTCACAATTTAACACTCTGAGACTGGCCAGAATAATGAATATGACAATATCAGTTAAATAATTTAAATTGGCATGTAGGCTAGAGTGAGAGAGCGTCAAAAATTGTGACAATTTGGAGAACAGAGCTCCCCAAACTAGGATGTTTGTTGATTTGAGGTTTCAGATGGGCACCTGCAATTTAAAGTGCCAATCTCTTGAAATTTTCAGTTTCAACTAACAAGACAACTGTGCTACAAAGCATAGTAGATTTGGGTATAGATTTAGGTTATAGATTTAGGTTTCAGGCCGCTTGATATATATAATGTTCTATTAATGTACCACAAGCCTCTGCTGAAATTCTATATACTGTGTATGCCTGTTACCAAATCTATATCCTTCCAAGTTTTTAAAGGTTTGTGTTGATTTGCACCTCAATTTTCGGTGCTGGAATTGCGCCAATTTAACAAGAATGCCCTTCATGTCTCCATGATATGGCAAGCATGCTTCCTTGTACCAGGGTCAAGTTTCAATTCAAGATTTTCTACATCAATAAGAGACTTGATTCTTGGGAAGCAAAGGATTCATTTGTTGTTCAGGATCTCGTGAAGTTTAAGATTGTTATGAATGATATACTAATTAACAATATACTTGAATATATAAATATATAATAAAGGAGAATTAACTCCCTCTATCTTTGGTTGATAGCTAAAAATGTCAATTTCATTAAAAGTAACATGATTCTAATGTCAAAAGTTGTAACTTATATACATATATACACATGCGCGCGCACACACACACACACACATACATACATACATAGATAGATATATATATATATATATATATATATATATATATATATGTATGTGTGTGTGTGTCTAAAATCTAGGACATATATGGATTTACATTTTAGACTAATAGATGTTTTGAAAGGTGCCAAAGTATCGGAGTACTGCCATTTTAACAAAATTGATGTTTTCTTCTAATTTAGAAACCAAAATAAATTGTATTCACGGGGAAGGATTATAAAAAAATTATTTCCTATTGTTTGATAGTGGAGAAACTAAATTCACTGACATTTAGAAATATTTTGCTCTGGATTTGTGAAGAAACAATCTTTGGCTAAATACTAAATGCACTAAATAAAATCCAAAGACTATTTTTATGAAAAATACGTATCCATCTCAATCTCATAATGATAAGATTTAGCCAAAGCAATAAACAAATAATTGTTAATACAAAATATTATTCCAATGAAAATCCAATTCCGGAAATAAGTTGACATATGATCATGTATAAATTTTTTATGAAAAATGCTCAATAAAAATGTCATATTTATTCTTGAATTCTTTTTAGTGGCAAAAGATTGTACCAATTGATAATAAATAATAAATAATGAAGTTAATAATTATTTGAAAAATTGATATTAACCCCTAAAAGCCAAAGGAGTTTGGACAAAACACAAATGTGTTATAAAATATAAGTTCTATAATTTTTTTGAAGTTTGCATGAAAGAAGATAATGTGAAGCATAAAAATTAGAAAATATGTGTATGGTTAAAACTATAAAATTCTTTTTAGATTTTCTTCAAATGAATTTTGAAGATATAACTTCAAAAATTCACCAAAAATACAAATTCTATCTTTAGCATTTGAATTTTTTTTTGATTGGTCAAAATTGTAGTTTCTATTGATTTGTGAAAAAATGCATAAGGTCTAGTAATGAAAACACCAACACTTTTCCCAAATAGTAAGTTTTTCAACATTAGGCAAACATTAGACTCTTTGTGCTATTTCTCTTATAATTTTTGTTTGACCGTAGCAATCTTAGTTTTGAATTTAAATATAGAAAGACAATCCAATTTTTAGGAAAAAAAAAAAAAATTGAAAAAAAGATTTTTTTTGCCGGAAAAATCTGCCCAAAGTCAGGGAGGGTTGCTATTATGTGAGCATAGGAGTGTGAACCCATGAGCCTATAATACTACAAACCTATGTTATAGGTGTATATACTATAGCAACCGTCTATAATTATAAGATATATATATTACAAATACTCATATTATAGGTATTTATGATACATACACCTTCTATAGTGTGTGGTATCTATATTATAGGTACCTACATTGTAGGTTCAATGCTCACAAGCTCGCATTCTTGGGCTCACATACTAGCACCGTTGCAAAGTCAGGCAGGGACCATAAAATGGTTGTTTGAGCACTTAGGGGTTAAAGTATTAATCATGATGGTGACATTATTTGTAAGAATATTATAACTATGAATCATAGTTTTTACACCATTGATATGTTTTGGGAGGGGATTTTGTCCCATTAAGTTTTAAAACTTACTAACCCCTAAAGGACCAACATGCTTTTTTTGGCAACATAGAAATTTTGGGCAGGTATGTGTGACTAGAGATTTGCATATTTTGGGCTGAAATTTTTATAGAAGGTGGGGACAAGGAACATCTTTCATATGCACCAAATTTCATGACCTTTGGAAATACGAGTCAAAAGTTATGGCCTAATATGTTGTTTGTTTCTCAACTCGGGCAGTCTGGGCAGATCAGAAAAAATCACTTTTTTCAAAAATAAAATTTGAAATTGGTTTATTAGATTTATATATATAAATATATGAATGAAAAGCTTTGATCCATTCTATTCTGATCAATGAGTCAAACGTTATGAGGATTTTTAGTTTGCGGGTAGTTATGGATTGTCTACTCTAAAATAAACTTTGAAGTCGTTTATTTCACTCAATTTTCAATATTTTTCAAAAAAAATAAAATTGTAAGATGTAGATTGTTTATTACAACATTGCAACCATTGAGATTGACATTTTTCAATTCCATAATTAACTTCTTAACAATTTAGTGTTTTGAACCATTCTCTACTTCTTTCTACTTACTATTTTTTTCCTATATGCTGTACAATTCCAAATAATCTGAAAATTTTCAAGCATGTAGCCAACTTGCCCTGAAGAATGAATCCAAAGAAGTAGAACCATTTTGGATTTTTTTTAATAATAATTTGACCTTGTGAAGTGCAGCTGCCCGATTTTTCGTAGGGCCAAAAAAGGACTTTTGCTACTTCAAACGCTAATATCTTCCAATCCGCATGGTGAAAATTTCTGAATTTTTTTCCACATATTCTCAAACTAGAGTACTATAAGATCCTGCAGTTACATGTGTCCAAAAATGATATTTTTCAAAAATTTGATACTTATACTACAAATGGCAGTTTTGGAGCATTTTTGGTGAGAACATAGTCAAGGAACTTTAGGGGTTAATGACTACTTTAAATAATGCAATATAATACAATATCTATTGTTTTACATTATCTATTACATTACATCTATTATATTACATTATCTATTGTATTACATTGTAATACAGTATCTATTGTATTACATTAGACTTTATATTGAATCCCTAATGTGTAAAATGTTCACAAAGGATAGATGGTCCCACATCAATTATAGGACCATGCACCCTACGTGAACATTTTACACACTAAGGATTCAATATGAAGTCCTGTGTTGTAAAATATAATTTTAGGTATTATCTAACTACAAGGTTTAGTTTTCCCAAGTCTGACTAGCGAAGTTTGGTTTCCCTAAGTCCAACTACCGAGGCTCCCAAGTACTCACTTATAAAAGCACTAGCAAACAAGATCTCTGAGCATTTGCGGGTCATTTGCCTAGTTTCCCTTTGCTCTGCTGCAGTTTGCTTTTCTCGTGCAGAACTTTCATGAATTATAGTTGCGTAACTATTTTCATTACTTGTTGAACACCAGGCATATTTTCTCAAGCGAGGGCAGACCGGCAGAAGCCTGAATTTTCTTTTCGTTGGATACAAATCAAGCACAGTTCCATTCACAAGCTAGCCAGCAATTCAGTTCTATCTTAGGACAAGGCTTACGTGTACTTGTTTTCAAAGTCAAATCGGCTCTCAGCCTGAGTTTTTCTTTTTCCCGGAAACAAATCGAGCACAGTACGTTCCATACACAAGCTAGCAGTTCAATTCTTCCTCCGGGCAAGTCTTGCACGTACCGTTTTTCAAATAGGTTCTCAGGTTAGAATTGTTGCAAGGCAGTAGCTAGTAGTCCAATCCACCTTCCAGATTCTCCATAGCGCTAGCTAGCCCAATGTCAAACAGCGGATTCGAAACCCTACCCCTGTTCGGGCGACACAGCAGGGAATCGGAAACAGATTCCAACCTTTCCGAGAAATCAGAATCAGGATTCGAAGTAATAAATACAGAATCAGAGTCAGACACTCTTTCCGATTCGGCAGAAGAGCATCATGATGACGAGTATATGGAAGCAGAATCGGTCCATCGTACTGATGTTGCAATGGTAACGCAACCGGTACCAGGTGGAATTCTTCCCGAGCCTTGGAGCGTGCCAGAATCACTGAGTTTTACCGATGCAGTACTGTCTCGCCCAATTTTCTTGAAAAGCCTCAAGGCGGACGAGATTCTGCACTTAAAGCACGTTTGCAAGTCGTGGGCAACTTCGTTTAACAGCAACATTGATATCATCGTCAAGGTCCGCCGCCAAGACGAGAGCTCCGACTGGTACTTCCCAATGCTCTATAGGCTCGCGACGCCAGCGCATATATTCTCCTGGACTTGGTCAGGAATCTGGCACGGGACTGCCGAGCACTCATTGGCAACGCAGCCCCGCCGGCTCCCTTCTCTGGATTGTGTGCCGCGCGCCTGGCGCAAGTGGAGCCACCCGGAGACCGTCGCCATCGCAGGTTAGGCGTCCAGGCTCTTCACATGAGCCCCAAAATGAAATTTAATAGCGGTTTAAATTTGTTAGCTTTAATATGATTATACTCAGGTTAGGCCGTTAGGGAGGTCGATTATTCTTGCTTCTCTTATCAGAAGTTTAGTAGGCGATTCTCTGCACTAGGAACCTCACTGTGCAACTAGAAAAAGCATACGTAGAGCAATTTCTTGCTAGATTCGATCTCCAATTTGATCTTAAACTTTGCCATATTAAAGTTACGATTTAATGTCGTGGGACTTCGATCACTCAGGTGGCCTGCTCCTCATCAGATTCGTTCGTGACATTGTCAATGTCCCCGTCAGGACATATCGATGCGTAAGGGAATACTGGGAACCAAAAGGATTCAAGGCTGGGCGCACAGAATTCTGTGACTACTGCCAGGGCTGGAGTCCCAGAGGGGGTTGCTCCCGCTGCATCACCCTCGAAAATAGGAACTGGGAGCCTCTGATGGTGGTCAATCCGCTCACAAAAGCAGTCCGGTTCCTTCCAGCACCTGATTGTTTCGAACTTGCAGAGTGGGATGTGTGGTTCTATCAGCACGTACAAGCGCACATGCGGGTGGACGACGAAGCAAACTCGTACGAAGTCATTCTCCTGTACAACGAATTGGTGTTCGTTTACTCCTCCACGTCTGACAGGTGGAAATGTTTGGAATTCCCCGAAGAGGGTCCGTGGCGGATGGATTGGCGCCCCGTGGACGTCAAATTTGGATACAACTGTGCCAGCGCTTGGGTGGGCCGACGTGTCTTTGTCGCAGACATTCGACATCCTGACGATGTAGACCAAGAAGCAGATTATTTCAGGAACCCACTCACTTCCGGAGTTCTCCAGGTATGGCAATTTCAATTCAATTCACAATTAATACATTTGTGGTTGCCACATAAACATGGAAGCTAGGGAAATTATCCTGAATCCTTGATTGTCATGATTGCAGGTTTAGAGTGTTGCCAACAAGGATAATTTGAGACACTGATTTTACTTGTATGGCTGTATGGCTATGTGTATCCCTTCATGGTATTACACTTTAGTGCAAAAATCATCTGATGACATTTACCTGTATGGCTGTATGTGGGTCACGTACTAATTGAACCGGTATGGCTGAATGTGGCCACATACAGCCAAGCGGAAAATTTGGGTCACGCATTTAATTTTACCGCTAAGTCTGAGTGCAATATCATCTGGAAAATTGCTGATACGTCCGGAAGGCCAGGAACAAGGGATAAATACATAGTTTTTCTCGTTAAGAGTGAAGCTTACTGTTTTTTCTATCATCGGTACCTTGAACCGATCAGTACAGTTAGGTGATACATAATTACAGTAGAACCTCTCTAAGTCGATCGGTCCCGGACCAGTCTGACATGATTAGTTTACAGAGGTTTATTAACTTAGAGAGGGTCATTTTTAGTCACAGCCTTTGTTATCTGGCCCAGTCTGGGACCCGTCTGACATGATTGATTTAGAGAGGTTTATTGACTTAAAGGGGATCGACTTAGAGAGGTTCTACTGTATATATACTGTATATGATGATCGAATGATTTCAAATATAAAGTAACTGACATTCTTGCTGTGCTTACCTTCGCCATATTTTTATCTTCTTGTCCCACAGGTCTTTGAAGTTGACGTCGAAGCTGGGGACTGGAAACGATACAACAATTTTCCGTTGCGTAAGGATTGGATCGGTATTCCAATTATCGATGTGACAGGCAACGACCGCAACGAGGACTCGGAGGACTTCATCGTCCTCCAGAACTTGGAGCTCGTGGAATGCATGGGTCACATCTACGCAGTGATTCCCGCAAGACTTGACGAGTATTTGCATCCGTTGGAGGACAATACCGGTGACCGACCGATCCGCTTTTCGAACTGGTCGAACTATTCGCCGCCGAACCCTATGTGCATGCCTCTTCAATTCTACATCTTGCAATTGGAGGGAGACAGCTTTTTGAATGGCGTGCTGCGTATCGAATTAGAACCCAGCGCCACCGGGTGGGATTATAAGTCTCGCCGACAGAATTTGTTCGACAAGACCAAGCCGGAGAACGCTCCTGGTTCATGGCCGAACTGGTTCAGCTGCGTTGCGAAGGGCAGCGTCATTTGGGTGAGCTGTGAAGACTATCTCTTGCAGTATGATGTGGTCTCGGGGCAGACGCGGACGCAGGTCATTCCGGTGAACTGGGTTGAAGAAACCATGAGGTTCGCATATCGGCCGAGCTTCCACATGAAGCCCTAGTTTGCGCACAGGAGAAACCTTATATGGCACAGCACGCGCAAGAAGATGAGCTGGAGAGCCGGATATGGTGGGTTTGGGGAATCAATAGATCCCCGGAGCCCGCACGCATTCTGAAGTGCCGGCAGCCTCCACCCCCGGGAAGATGCGGATCCTCATTTTTTGTGTTGCACTGCCCAGGCAACACGGCTTTATCCTTTAGTGAAGGCGCAGAACTATGGTTGTCTTTACAATATTTCTCAGTGGTAGTATTATAGCTTTGGTGCGATCTCGATCGAGGTGCGTGCAAAGATTGAACTTGCTTATATGCAGAGTTCGATGAATTGCAGACTGAGCATGCATGACAACTTGGAATTTTATTACTGCAGCAAATAAATTAATTCGTCAGTTTCGGCTTTCTTCCATTTCGTGCATTCTAGGGCTTTCGTTTCGGATCAGGATTCCTGGCAGGTCAATTGTATGCCATGGAGAAGGATGGATTCCTTGAGTCAATGGCCTGGAATGCCTACGGCATTATGTTCGGTGAAGGGCAAGGTAGTAGGTAATTGGTTCTGATTATACAATTGATCCAAGCGCCTGGAGATCATCTTCTCTTCTATGAAGAGGTTGATTCTTTTTAAAGACTACTGCTGAATCCTTCAATTTCCCTTCATTTGGGTGTGTGTCCTAATTTGTGAACGAGACAATGTTGAAATTTAATCTAGGGCTGGGTTGTTGGGGAGGATTATAATATTTTGTGCGTAAGAACTTACGACTTAGAACATACGCCATTGAAGAGTTGATTGCATGCTTCTTAGTCTCATGTTTCCCTGGGGGCTGTCGGTCCTATCTTGTACTCCGTATCTACCTACAATGCTCCAATATTCACAGTTTTCAATAACTGTCGGAGAATAAAGTTCTGCATTGTCTTACAGTGCGTTAAACAGCTCGAAGAATATATTGTTTGCATTTGCAAAGTCATTTGAGAATCATGTCCTGCCATGTGTCTATTATTGTTAATTCACTTTGCAAATGGACAAAATGGATTTCCTAACAAAGTTCTAGCGGTGGGACAAGTGCTGCCACACCCGAGATGTAGATCTCTGGTACGTTCGCACCATTGAACATTCACTGGGTATCTCCTGAGCAACGCTTCGCTCGTTATATATATTTAGATCAGAAAAATATTCACCAGTTGTTGCATAGGGTTTTTGAAATGTTCAGTTAGTGAGGAGTATATTGAGGAGTATACTGAGGAATGTATGGAGGAATATGTGGAAAGAGATGTATGGATTTCAATCACTTGCGATTATCCACTTTTCCAATTCTGTGGCAGAGCTCGTCATTACTTTGAGCGCATTTTCATTATTGTCTTCTATTCTTTGTAATTAAAGGAAGTATCAGGGTTGTGTCGAAGGTTGCTTGGAAGATTAGCGATGTCTATCTGTGTACATTCAAAATGATATTATTTGTGGTTGCAAACGACGGCTTCACGGCTCAGTAGACATGTGCTTTTGTGGCACATCTAGTACTCCAGAAGTATTGTAATTCATAGATCCGTCTGGACTACATACTAAATTCGCAGACAATTATTAGAGCCTTAGTGCGAGTATAAGGATATTCCGGATGAACTGTTTACACAAGAGGCAGAGAATTTCGGTCCAGGAAGTTGAGGAGTCTTCTTGCTATGTTTTTCCTTATGCGTTCTCATGAAGGTACTACGTGGCAGGTGATGTTATCTACATCAAAGTAGGTTCGGAGACAAATATCAATTGTCACTTCCGGGAAATGCAAGTCTTTACACGGAATTGGCGGATGTTCACGCCCAAGAGAATGTCAAAAGCCTTTGGAGAGATTGAAGCTGACAAGGCTATGAGGAAATGAGACATACCGTCTGATGACTACGATTCATTTCCCACTTGGGTATCATCCGTTTGGAAATTGAGTTTTCCAACAAAATGATCTCAAAGGTTCCCCATTAAGTTGATGTGTTTTTTCATTTTTTTTCTCTTTTTGAGTGGAAGTTCTGTGATCGTTACTAAACCTGGACCCCATGTGTGCTTCCTTATCGTTAGTTTTGGCTTTGGGATGCTTTAGAATTGCACTGTTTGCTGTTTACTACGGAGCTTTCTTGCTACAGTTGTTTTGTCCACTCTATGAAGAAGATCCAACTGTGACAATGTTTCTATAACTCCAGTGGACTCAAGTGGGAAGAGGACAATGCGGTTTCTTTGATTCTTAGTTCAATTTTAGGGATCGCTAACTTCAAGTAGCACAAGCGAGAATTTGTCAAAATTGGATAATATTTTGGTATTCACAGTTCTAGCATGGCCCACTAATGCGCCACATTCCCAGCCAAGAGTTCCTCACACTCAAAGTTAATATATCCATTCTCGTCCCTTTGGTTGTTGGATATATTGTTCGAGAGATAAATTTTATTGGCTATGGACTGCAGAAGAAGAGGCATTGCATCCCATGAAGCTACATGTGAGGAAGTTTGAGTAGCTACCTTACTTGAAAAGGGTACCAATGGTATAAGGCTAGATCTAGTTGCAATGCAGTTGGATGCTTATTTTCAGTTACTTGTTTTTTCAAAGATCTGCAAACTAAAGAATATTGTATATTTATTTTAATCAACTCAAGTTTGAAAAGATTTATAGGTCAAAGCAAAAAAGTTTAGTTTTCCATCATACACCAAAGGTAAGGCTTTTCTTATAATTTTGAATACTAATGTGGCTCACATATTTCTTATCTCCAATAATGCTATGATAATCCAAAGCATTCTTCAAGATTATTGAAAATTTTAAAAATCCTTTTTTATGTGTACTAACATTATGGACAAAGAATTTAGGAAATTTTGTAAAAGGCTTTGATTCAACTATTATATTGTATATGATATGAGAAGAATTACACTAAATAGAGTATTTTTGCCAGCTAATTTTGTCTACAAAAGTGTGCATTGTAAATTTCATGCTTAACGAGCCCTCCAAATAGGACTTTTGACTTGAAAGTTATTTATGACTTTATTGCCTTATCAAAATATAAAATAAAATATAAAAGTATTACATGATTTGACATTGAATTTTTTTGAGACTTATATTTGTTGCAATACTTATCAAAGGACACGAAGCAATAGTTTCCATGGATGCAAACCATAAAAATTAGGAAATATTCTAAAATGATGACAAATCGAAACATAATAATAAATCTCTAAATCTTGCCTTAATTCACAAAAAAAACAAAGTAGACTCTTTTGTCCTTAGAAGGGTTAAATATTTGGCACCAATGTGTCAAAACCATGTGTTGACATTTCTACCTAGTTATTAGTACATTCACGCCACCACTATTACTAAGGAGGCCATTCTAAGCAATTCTAGCTGTGAATTAAATCTTTTACATATGCAAATATAATCACAATTGCACTTGCCATTTGTACACTCTCAAAATGTTACAAGACTTGCACAAATGAGGACATTTGCAGAGAGAATTTCAGGAGCTTTTGAAATGATTTCTCCACAAAACCCAATTGCATAATTTTCACATGTTGCATTTGATTCTTTTTTAAAGTATTGAGTTTCATTTTGGAGCAATCGTTGATACTAACACATCACATAGGGACTCAGAGGAGGCATATTTCTATGCATCTCATAGAAATATAACTTCACAAGGATCACATTCCTTCCATTGATACGTCCAAATAGACACAACACTACACTTTTGCAAAAGGAGATACTGAATTGGCAGCAAAACTTCTGGGGCTGTAGCGAACTACCATTATTTATACCCCGAGTCGGAATTAAAGTCGGGCATTCATATCACTCTTGCGTCACAGTCGTGTGCAAGTATTACTGTGTATAGCATTATTTCGGAGTTAGGTTTCCATTCAAGAGTGATTGTTCAAGAGGATCGATCAGTTTACTGGGAAGTACTCAAACACCAATTAATAAACTCTTGAAAGTGTGAATTTATAGGACAATTAGTTATATATGCTCAGCCACTCGACCAGACCAGACGAGGAGAGCCTACTGGATACTGATTCCTCCCCAGCCCTTCTGATTGCAAGCAAACAGCTTTGAGACCCAGTCACAGACAAGCAATAACTTAGCTTCAACAGGGAAATGAGCAGACGAACGCACTTCTAGATTATTTACAGGATTCCTAGCTTGTAGGCTGACAATTAATGGCAGCCAGCGCTCAATAATGGCGAATAAAATACAATGGTCAAATCATCAACAGAACAAAACAGCATATATTAGTGTAATCGAATGTTCAAACACAATGATTCACTTGGGAAAATGGAACGCGCAAGGGAGGCAAAAGCGGAACCATAATTCTGTACTCAGGAGAATAGCTAGAGGGCTGCAATCGATCCTGGCTACAGAATACGCCACAATTAATCCTGCTGGTTTCACTGTTTAGGACGTCCGAAGTCGTCTCCAATCAAGCAGAAGTCAGCATTAAAAAAATGACATAACTTCTCAAGGAAGATATGGAACAGAGAGCCAAATTGATGAGAGCAGATATAATTGTCACTCATCAGTGAGGACTGCAAACAGGACTTCGGACAGGAACAACTACGAACAGTAGTTACGCAGACCCGAACTACACAACTAAGAATAGTAAGGCACCGACCAGTAGTCAAGAAGCTAGCCACCACCTTGGCAACGTTGCCCGTGTATTGCCAATTGCAACCGATCCTGCACCTGGTCCTTGATCGATTGCCTAAGTACGTAATCAGGGAGATCCAGTTGGTTGAACTGAAGCTGCAGTCGTCGTACCCAAGATCGAACAGAATGTCAATACCGGTATAGAAGCAAGCTAATTTTGGAAACTAGAAAGACTCACTGTTATAGTTATGGCCAAGGTCGCTGAATAGAACTTGCAAGATGTGCAAAACGAAAGCATGCTTGATGAATTCATTGCACAAAGAAGAATCGAAAAGTTTAATCAGCTAAGTAAAACTTACCAAGTATGAACAGAGCCGGGAGTCGTTCAAGTGCTCACAAGGCTTGATGAAATTTGGAATCGTTGTGGACCTGAGATTGATGCCTTGCAAAGCTCGGAAACTCTCCAAGGTCACCTGCAGATCAATACGTCCTGAGTACTCAATGCAACAACTAGAGTATGGCGAGTAGCACTAGACAATAAATATGTAGCATTCACTCCTAACAAGAATGAGTGCATGAAAAAAGGGAACAATATGAAGACATTAGAGGGTGATTGCACAAAACACTTGTACTATTTTTTGTCACATGTTGCATGCTAATTAGTTTTTTAGCCATAACTTTTGCATTTTAACTCCAAATGATTCCAAATTCATAGACAAGGTACTTATGACTATTATACACCTTGTGTAATTTTTTAAATTCTTTTAAAATGTTTTAGTATTTAATAATAGCTCCCAATATTTTGTCACAAATGCCAATTTGGAGGGTTTTAGTACTATTTAGTACCCATAAAAACAAATTTGAAGCTGAAATTTGGTAGAGATGGTTTTCTAGTAGACACATTAATTCCTTTGGACAATGAATTTTAAAAACATTTAATTTTATGTGGTGTAGAAGTCCACAAACTAAGCTTCTTTCTATTTGCATTTTGAAACATGTAAAATTATTTTGGTGGCTTTTTTGGAGAACGACCATCTTCATAGAGTTGCTACAAATGGCCATTTTTTTTTTAATTTAAGTTTTTTCCTATTTTCAACTAATTAAAACATCAAAATATGTATTTTCTAGCGATTTGACACTTTTCTATTTCTCCTATTTAGAATTTTTTTTAATGAACTTCCTTAGGTGGTTACCTTTATCTTAAAGGTGCATACATTTGCCATATTTTTAAGTTTTTTTAAAATTGATTTTCTAATTTTAAAGTACTCCAGAAAAAATCATGAACACTATTGCAAAATGCAGCAAATAGTACAAGTGTTTCTTACAATCACCCTAGAGAACAATTCAACAGCCTCCATGAATGGCCAAATGAACCAATCACCTTCCATGTACTCTGCATGGCCATCTTAAGATTTTGAACTACCTTTGATGTAAAATTATTAAGATAGTCTGCTCAAAAAATGACCATTTAAAGGGTGGTCTCCATTTTTCATAGGTCTTAGTAGACGGGAAGATTTTTATCTCAATTTTCAGACAAAAAGAAATAGATGCAAAATGTAACACAAGTGATTTTATATTTTTTTAAGCTTTATTGAATTACTTATGAATTTTCAAAGATTATTTTTTTATTATAGACATCTATTTGTGACCATAGGTCTTTCAAAATTTGTTCCTAGGTTGCAACTTGTAAAAAGATATAGAAAAGCCAAGGAAAATCATTAGCTATTGCAGCAAATAACACTTTATCTTCAATTCACTCAATGGCTAAAGAGGTCAATTTAAGAACCACCTCATATTCATTCTAGAGCTAATTATTGGTTCAATTTGAAGAAGGCGATCGCTTTCAAAGTTGACTACCTTAAATTGCAAAATTTGAGCTTGAGTTTGTAGGTTGGAACGATTTGCGTGGAGATTTATATAGAGCTTCAATCTCAAAGAACTCTAAAATCTTTATTGTGGATGGTGAATAAAGTGTTACATAACAATGATTTTTTCCAATTAATTTTCCATTCATCATTTCATCCCAATTAATGCTTGAATTGTTAAAAAAAACTTCTTCTATGACCAATTTGATAAAATTGAGGAAAACAATATAATTGTCTAAAGATATAATGAAAATGAGACAAATTCCAAAAAAAGACTAGGGCTTGAAAGATATTAGGAATGGAAAAAATCATGTATAATTGCATACATTATTGACTATTTTTGTATGTTTCTAATTCTTTAATTTCAACTTATTCCATTGCATACGGTAAAATTGTACTTCAACGAATTTGTATCAACGAATTTGTCTTATTGTTGTGTGTGACACTAATTGACCAAGTCACATAATGTCACACTATTTGTAAAATATTAAATTAACTTGGATAAGATTGTACTTCGACTAATTTGTCTTATTGTTGTGTGTGACACTAATTGACCAAAGTCACATAAAGTCACACTATTTGTAAAATATTAATTTAACTTGAATGAATGCAAGAAACACCTGCCGATTTTGTTGCGTTTTTAAAGTATTCATGAATTTTTTTCTAAAGTACTTTAAAATTAGAAAAATAATTTAAAAAATATACATATAGCTAATGTATATACCTTGAAGATGAAGGTAACCACTAAAGGAAATGCTTAGAAAATTTTTCTACAGGAGAACTAGAAAAGTGCCAAATCTCAAGAAAATGGATACTATGATGTTTTAATTAGTTAAAAATAGGAAACAAAAGTAAATACATAAAATGAAAATTTTCTATTTGTAACAATTCTATAGAGGTGGTCATTTACCCAAAAAAACTCCGAAATAATATTTTATATGTTTCAAAATGCAAGCAGAAAGAAGCGCACTTTGTAGACTTCCACACCACATACAATTAATTATTTTTAGAATTCCTTTGGACTATAGATACAAGTCTACTAGAAGACCATTTCCTCCAAATCTTAGCTCGAAATTCGTTTTTGGAGGTACTAAATAGTACTAAAACCTCCAAATTGGCAAGTGTGACATAAAATTGGGGGCTATTTTTGGACAATAAAATAATTTTGAAAATTACAAAAAAATTAGGCAAGGTGTATAATAGTCATGAGTACCTTACCTATAAATCTTGAATCATTTGGAGCCAAAATGCAAAAGTTATGGCCAATAAACAAATTAGCACATAAGGTGTGACGTAAAATAGCACAAGTGTTTCTTGCATTCACCCACTTAGGCTAAAAGAACAATGCATTTTACCAATATTCTCAAAAATAAAAGTTTGTTGTAATATCTTTTTTTGGTTATGATACATCCTCAGTCTCTAGAGTGACAAGTCCATGTAATACCTATGGTAATTTCTTGTGTTCCAAACTACTTATCTTCATTTCTTAAGAAAATAAGATCTACAACAATATACTTTAAATCCAATTTTTTTAGGATTAAAGAAGTTTTTCTTAATTTTTTTTATCTTAGTCCAATTTACTAAATGATGCTGAAAAAGTAATTTTTGTTATTCACTTTACAAATGAAATTAATCAAAACAGTTGAAAATTCTACAAGAATTTAAAGTCAAGTGCATCGTAGAGCAAAACAAGTTTAAGATCTTGTTTATTAATAAAAAATAAATTCTAGGTATATTTATTTATTTTATAAATTACCTAAAATATTTTTTAATAAATTTTAAGATTTACATCTTGCAAAAAATAAAATACATTCTTTAAGGTAAATGCAAATATATTCCACAATCTTTCCTTAATTTGTATAATTTGGAAAATATTCAATTTTTTTGCAATTGAGGAGTCACATTGTTGAGTCAATATGAAATCATCCAATCTTACCATGCATTAATTATTTTTTGAAATATTGTTTATACATTTTATGTATTTCTAAACTTAATATTTTCTACTTCAATAATGAATTTTGTGGCTTATTCTTAGAGGTGGTAGAAATTGTGTGTAGGTTTTGTATGGAATTGTAACAATAAAAGAGAGCATTTGATATTATAAATTCTAAGGAGTATTTTTCATATTTTCTTAGAACTTTGTATTTGATACATGATAAATGTTTTTTATCTTATTTCTACCAAATTTTAATTTATACCCAATTGAAGGTGCATCTTCAAAGATGAGTAGGAAAAATTGTGTATACTAGGCTTGTTTGGATTTTATAAAAATAAAAAATATAGCTTATGATATTTCAAATCTTTATGACTTTTAGGGGTCAATTTTTCAGTTTTGGATTTTTAGCATTGAGCATATTTCTTCTTTCTGGAACCAAGGTCTTGATTGAAAGAGGAGGGTTATACAGAGTCAGTTTAAAGATAGCGTTTTTTTTCATGGCCTTGATCTAAAGTTCTTAGTAATTTCCAGTTTCCAAGATTATGGAGGACAATGCGGAAAAATGACGTTCCCATGATACTTGTGTGTGCAGCGTAAGACACTACTTTTCATAGCTATTGAGTTTGCGATGGCAACATTATGGTCAGTCAATTTCAAGATTCTAATTTAAGCTGAAGTTTCATTTGGCTTTTTATTGAAATTGATCTTTGTGTGGTACAACTCTGAAGAGTCTGAGCTCATTTTAAACAACATGGATCACGATGGCCCACTGTACACTTAGTTTTGTGGGTATACTTTGCTTCACAATAGAAAAACAACTTTGTGAAGATCATCTACTCAATTGAAGCTCCACGGATTTATGTATGCTAGAAAATTATCGAGAGCGTACTTTACTTGGAGACTTTAGAAATTTACAAGGAGTTAGGTCATGATTGAATTAGGCAAGGATCTACAGTAGACCAAAGAAAAGAAAAGGATTGTTTAGAGAAGGAGTTTCACGATCATCTCATACTCTCAACCAATTTCACAATGCTACATGAGATGGAAGATGAGCCAAATGTTTTTTCCAACAATTTAGACTTGTGGATGCTACAAACAATCCAGAATGTTAAGGGATCAAGAACAAAGTGCACATCTCTAGTTTCGCTTTAAAAATATATTGATGGGAATTCACAATCCTAAACCCTAGTTCTATTGTGAAAATTGCAATTTATCCTAGATATTTTTGTAAATACAAGCAATGTTGTAGATATTGTAATGAAAAAGGTGCAATGTAGACAAGGTGAAATTTTGGTAGAAGGAGATCTTGTTTGATGTTTTTGAAGTATCTTGTCTTATTTGTAAGGTATTCTTGATAGAGCCCTTCCTCACAAAGGATACTATGTATGCATGTACATATATGCTCCACTCTAATATCTATAAATAATGGTTTAATAAATTCTACACGACTTGTCTTGCTTTGACAAAATTTTAAAACAGAATATCATTACATGGATAACTTTAATTGGTAGACTTGCACAATATGAATGTGGGCACATCGCCTATCGTCTATTTTTCCATATGGAACGGGAAGGCTCCAAACCAAATACCTTCACTTTCACAAGAATATTGAATGCATATTCAAGTGCAAGTGCTTTGAAGTAGGTGAAAGAAATCCATAGGTATGCCCGCAATAAAGTTGGATTTGATAAGGATTTGCAAGCATGGTTGTCTTGTCAAATACTTCCTCTATCCCACTAATAAAAACCTCCAAAAAGCTTTCCCATGAGGGATTAACTATATTTTTAGTCTTTGTGCCAGTGGTACATGCATTCAAAAATTGGCAACCCATCCCTTAGATCTATGAAAAATCTCCAGCTTAGGCACCATCGTTTAGGCACCCAAAATCCATGCAAAAAGTATCATATTTGAATAGAGTTTGTGAATGTTGCTAGCTCTGTCATTCTCGATGATTTAAAGGTTGGTGGCAACAATGGGATTAAAAAAGCATTTGTCCCAACCAAAATACCCGCAAGAAAAAAACCTGGCCCACTTCAAGAACAAATCTTCATAGCACCGAAGTGGTTATCGAACCCATGGTCAACACTACTATTTGAGGAAGCATAGCAAGTACAGGGTGCCTCATGTAGGCAAGGCCAAGCTTTCTAGGAAAGGAATGCTCCCTAATCTCTTGATTTGCCCCCACGAGGTTGTTCAACACAGTCAATGCTTACCCAACAATCGAAATTACAAAACGGAGCTTTTTAGTGGGATAGAGGGAGTATGTTTTTGTCTACGTTTGACTTGTAGGATGTGTGTCGAATGGTATCATGTTGGACATGTGTTTAGATATTAGATATGCTCGTAGAATATCCTTGAATATCTTTTTTGTACATTTATTGTATATTCTTGAATATTCTTAATATGTTTCAAGAATCTACTTATTAGACGGATGCAGTCTCATGTTTATTTAACCCCTAATGACCCAAGGGGGGTGTACTTCAAAATTGGCAAAAACTACCAAAGACTTGAGCAGCTTGTTTGCTCATTTTGTCTAGAGATCGGATAGAATGTAATTGTAGGACCTTAAAGTTGACATTGAGAGTGAGCACCTCAAAAAATTTTGCATTATTTGACCGCACAATTTAGGATATATTTAAGTTTGAAGTTTTATTTGGGTCAATGGAAATACAAGGTTGCGCACTTTGAAATAGCATATCTTTGTGAGAATATTTTGAAATGATACCTTTTTGTGCTCAGTGAAAGATAAGAGAGTTAAAAATATACATGTAAAATTTCACTACATTCCAAGCATTTTTCAATTTGTGGTGGAGCTTGCAGTACACAGTGGTCACTGAAATGAGAATGGTATTTGTAAGAGAAAAAAGAATGGGACACTTGTCTTCTCCTTGAACTCCTTGGATTTGCCCTTTTCCAAAGTGAATCTGACCTTTTTGAGGTAGGCAAGAATCATATTGGTTGGCTAAACTTTTAGTCCATGCCCAAACCAAATCCAAAATAATGAGCTGTAAACTACACAATACCATTATATTTGAAAAATTCTACGAGGCGGAGTTTAACTCGGAACTTGATGAAACTACCGCCATTGGATTCACATTACAGTCTATTTTCTAAAAAATAATTTCTATTTTTTTTAAAACTCAAAATTTGAGAACAAGAAGCTCAAGAAAGAAGGTCAGCGACCAGAAAATGGTCACTTGGGTTATTAGGGATTAACAAACGTTGTGTTGTGATGATTGAGAATACAACCCTATTTGCAAGTGGGCAACACTTTAGTGCACATGTATGCAAAAAATAGTTGCATTGATGATGCACAACTTGTTCTTGACAATATGAAGATGTTCATAAAGATGCTATAAAGATCTCCTTTCTATCAGGGTTATAAGATAAGAGGTCTGCGAAGCACTTGGGTCTCTAAAAGTGTCCACATCTTGAAATCAGTCCACTATTTGCACAGTTTCTTTCTCACTGCTTGAATAATCAATATAAATAGTACACATTGCAGGAGGTGGTCGCTTTTAGTGACCACTACGTTCGATTCAACTTCAATTAAAGTTCATAACTACTGTAGTTCCATGAAACTCCAAAAAACATGAAACTACTTGGGTTAGTGCATCCTCAATGCTACGCCTGCAAAACGACACAACAACGCTACATGCAGTTTCGATTCCCGTCCACGTTTTTTCAGCGTGGTTTTTCCCATCTCAAGCGCCTCAATGCAACGGCGGGATTTGGAACTCCAAAAGGCTCTGCACAGCGCGGTGGCAGCACGGTGGCAGCTCTTGCGCAACTCTTCCACTTTTGTAGACCTCCTCTTCTCTATTATTAGTGTTGAACAAGAAGTGCAGAGGAGTTCGGAGGGCACAACAAAGGACCAATTTTTGCCATGCGGAAGCCAAGAAATGCCTCGCTCGGTAAAGTGACGTGAGAAGTGCCGTTAGCACTGGGGCTAGTTTCCATAGCCATTCTGCAAACCACGCAAAAGTTACAGTTGCCGTGGCTCAAATCTGCACGGAGTGAGGATGCTCGTAGATGCCAATTCCATTTTTCTTTCAAGGAAAATTTCCTGAAAAAATAGTTTTGCAACCTCCCCAAATTATTTTCCAGCTCTTCTGGACGCTTTATGGACCTCCTACCTGAAGCACGTTGCCAACACCATTCACAACGTGTAAACACCTTCTGGAACTTTCTATTTGGGGGGAGCTTCATGTCACGTCCAGCAACCCATCCTTGCCCCAAATAACTTATTTTTTTATTTTATTTTTGAACAAATGGGGCCCCAAATAAATTACATACCTCCCATGAACAGAAAGTTTTTGACTTTGTCCAATACCAATAAGAGACCCAGATTAGGGTTTCCCCACCAGGCCACCGGTCGAACCAGTACCTCGCAACCGGACAAACCGGTCGCCCTTCTCGTCTCCCACGTTTTCTCCTTCTCGGTTTTCGCTCTTAATCTCTGGACCATCGCCATTGCGATCGCCATCCTCATCCCATCCCATGCCATCCCATCGCATCCCCATTGTCATCCCCATTGCTCGCCATCGCCATCGCCAGGCTTGTAGTTCAGTTCGCTTCTTCCACGGCAGCTCTCGGTCGTACCAATTTTTTTTCATGCGTATCGTGAGCTACAAATGCAGTACACGATCGAGACGATGAGAATCTCGTGTCGCGAGGTTTCCTGAGACCTAGATGCGGACGGGAGGGGGTTCTTGAATTCGGGGCGGACAATTCGGGAGGTTGTTCGCGAATTGTCGGAGTGGTGGAGTTTTTGTGTGGGAGTAGTCGGTGTTGTTGTGAGCAATGGCGGAGAAGGCCGGGGGGCTCGGGACTGCGGGCGCTTTGAGCTTGTCCGTGATTTCCTCGGTGGCGATTGTTATCTGCAACAAGACGCTCATCACCACGCTCGGGTTCTGTTTTGGTATAGTGGCCTTGATTGCATTCGTGGTGAAGCATTTGTGGTGAATCGGTGTTAGGAGATGGAGTATTTTGTTTTGATTGCCAGGGGAAATGGAGCTCGGATTCTTACGGCGTGTTTAGTTCTTTCGTTCTCTCTGTTTTTTGTTTTGTTTTCTATTGTAGCTCGTAGTCTGTTTTTTTATTACTGTTTGTTTTGGATTGTGTAAATTGGTGGAGGAGAGTCTTGTGAATAGTTAGGGTGAAGGTGAGAGCTAGATGTTTGTTAGAAATGGACGGGCGCATTGGAATTGGGAGGGGATTGGGAATTGGCGGAGGAGAGCGTGGGGTTTGTGTGTGGCCGTGGTATCCTCGCTTGCTTTTGTTGTCTGCGAGAAAAAGCGCTCGTCTGCGCGCTCGGGTTCGGTGTCGGTGTCGTTTGTGACATGCATTTTTGGTGGAGCGGTGTTTAATCTGGTTATAAGAGATCTCTGCGTAAATTTTATTGATCGCTGGGCTGAGAATGAAGTACGGGATCGACGACTTATTTTATTATTTTCTCTCCGTCTTTCCTTCACGGCTCGTAGTCGTGTTTCATCATGTTGTTCCTTTTTTTATGTTTAAAATTCTTTGAGGATAAATCGACATGATGGAGGAATCTTGAGTGTGGCGAATCGCTAGGGTAAATTGAGACCTAGTGCTGGCGGCGTCGAGAGCTAGGTGCTATAAGAATCGAATAGGAACATTGGAATGGTGAGGGGATTACTAAGTAGCAGATTTGTGCCTTGTTATTATCAATGGCGGAGAAGGACGGGCTTGAGCCTGTCTGTAATTTCCTCGGTTGCTATTGTTATGTGGAAGAAGACGCTCATCAATACGCTCGGGATATGGTGTGTGGTCATGCTTTTTTGGTGGAGGTGTGTTGATGCTGGTTACAAGATCTCTGTTTTAATTGATCGCCGATTTACAATTATGGGGTTAGGGAATGAAGTTCAGAATGGCTACGACGGCTTATTTGATGATATCGCTCTCTTTTAGAACGGCTTGAAGTCAATTACAGTTCTTCTTTTTGAATTTTTTAAAGTCTTTGAGGATAAAGAGAAATGGTTGAGAGTGCGGCGAACTGCTAGGGTAAAGGAGGAACGAGTAGCAGCTCGCTGTGTTTAGTTTGGGAATCATCGCTGAAAGCCATTCTTTTCGTGAAGTGCAATTTGAATTACATTTTCTAGATCAGAAGATATTGGCCGAGAGTACTTTTTTGAGGTTGATCAGCGTCTCATTCCTCATATGTAAACACAGAGGTGTTTGGAACTGTAGTATACCCTATCGACTGAATCAAGCAAGAATAGTTTGGACTATGAATATTTATATGGAATCTATTTAGTATGTAAGTTAAAGTTTACTAATTGAATCCTTTTCGTTGATGCTGATTAAATTGAGTAGAGCGTGGGAAGGTTGCAAAGAATCTGAGGTCGTGGTTTGGGCATTACGTTGATCGAGGTGTATTATGGTCATGTTTCATCACTTTTACTAAGGTTTAGACTGCGTTTGAAAGCACATTTGGTATCTCCTGATGTAGACAGTTATGCTGCCTGAGTTTTTAGGCCTGAGCAACCAGACCTCCCTCATGGAGTAGAATAATGATTTGGAACTCTTTGAAGTGGCGGCAGTAATGCTTTAGTGCTCTTTGAAACGATGGCATTGATTTGACGATGATCTTTTGGTGCAGCTACCACGTTGACCAGCTGGCATCTAGGAGTGACTTACTGCTCTCTTCATGTTGCTCGATGGTTGAAACTATTTGAGCACAAACCCTTCGACTCTCAAACGGTCGTTGGTTTTGCTGTACTGAACGGGATCTCTATCGGCCTACTAAATTTGAGCTTGGGTTTCAACTCTGTTGGGTTTTATCAGGTAAGCTGTTCCTTTGTGGCTTATGTAGGTTTTGAGTCTGCAGTTTGTATGACTACATCTGGATAGTTATCATTATTATTAGTAATAATATTAGTATTTACTGCGAGCTTATCGCTCTCCGACTGTTAGGATCTTGAGCCTACTGCAATGTTCACCAACATTTGAGGTGAAGTCGAGGGAGTAATGTGTGCCACTTCATCGCAGATGACAAAGCTTGCAATCATCCCGTGCACTGTGTTACTTGAAACACTCTTCTACAGAAAGCGCTTCAGGTTTGCTCTAATAGCTCTGGCTCTGACACTTTTGTTTCATTTCGAAAAATGCCTTGGTGATCATCAGTTTAATGATCAGAGGGGAAGCAGTTTATTGCGGAAGCCTATGAGGCACACCTGACATCATCGTTTATTTAAAAATATGCAATCAAATTCGATGTGACTTCTTTGTTCCATTTAGTGTAATTACGTGGGAATTGTTCACTTCTCGATCGTTCAGTCAATGGATTTCTCTAATCTCGAGTGGACTAAGAGATTGACTATGTGCTGATTGCAGTCGGAGGATCCAGTTTTCAATTGCGTTGTTACTCTTCGGCGTGGGAGTTGCGACGGTCACAGACTTGCAGCTCAACGTCCTCGGTTCTGTGATCTCTTGTTTAGCTATTGTGACTACATGTGTGGCACAAATTGTATCCTCTCAATGCATGCTTGTTGATGTGACTTTTGAGAATTTCAAGCAGGTCCGTTAACAGTAAAGGCAAGTCTAAACATACTACTCGCACGATCACCTCGATGCCAAAGAAATTCTTGTCGCAGTTTTAACCTTTTCGGTAAAGAGCATGTATCTGAATAGGAGCTGCTCGACTTCCTTAAACTCGGGGACTTGGGATCGAATTGCCGAGGTGGTCATTTCTATTGTTCACTGCCGACCTCTGTCGTTAATCAGACTTAAATCAGGAATGTAAAATAGTGAGCATCGTTGAATCGATCGTCGAAATGACTTTCTGCAATTATTTTCATCATTTTTGTATGTCACTTTCCTTAGCTCCGGGATGCTAGATGACAAACACCATTCAGAAACGGTTCAAGGTGTCATCCACACAACTTTTGTACCAGTCCTCTCCCTATCAAGCTGCCACCCTGTGTCTTTCAGGGCCCTTCCTTGATGCTGCCTTGACCAATCAGAACGTGTTCAGTTTTGACTACAGTTCGTATGTTATGGTGAGCCATCAATTGCATGAAAAATGGAAACCTTAGTGTTTTTGTCTACAGTGAGATAATTTTAGAGACCTCTAGTCATCCTTAGCAGGATCTTTAGCAGTAATCCTTGTTGCCACTGTTTCTTCTGTGCTAAGAGCTACTTGTGCATGGGGTTGTCTTATTTTTGTTGTAGACTTGTTCTGAGTTCTTTAATGCTAATCCGTTGCATCTGGATTTCCTTGACAAATTTCTGTTTTAGTATTAGTATTTCCCTGCACATCATGACGTTCACCAGTTGCATTTGATTTGTTTTTCCTTAGTATGGATTTCATGGAAAGACATTTCAGTTCGATAATAATTCTTAATGACCTGCCGTCAGTAAGTATACTTACCACAGTGTAGAGAGGATGATATTCAGACATTTGTTCTTACTGTGGCTTGTTGGGGTGACAGTTCTTCATCGTCCTTTCATGTTTGATATCAGTATCAGTTAACTTCAGCACATTTTTAGTTATTGGAAAGACATCAGCTGTGACATATCAAGTGCTTGGGCACTTGAAGACGTGCTTGGTGTTGGCGTTTGGATACATTCTTCTCAAGAACCCCTTTAGCTGGCGTAATATCTGTGGAATCTTGATAGCAGTGATTGGAATGGTATTATATTCCTATGCGTCTATAATGGAAAGCCAACAGAAAGCTGAAGAGATTCCACTCATATCTACCCAGGTCTGATTCCTCTCAACTTCTCGCATTCAACAATAACCTATTTGACAGAGTTCACGGTGTCTGATTACCCCCAATGGTTTTATCGCATTTTATCAACTGACATCAGTATTGCAGGTTGTCTGTATGTGCTAGAATTGGTTGTTTATCGGCTTTTAGTAATCTAGACTAATTCGTGTTTGCTTGCTCAGGTTACGAAGGAAGAAGAGTTAGCTGAACCGTTGAACTTGGAAGAGAGCACCGAGACGGACCCGCTGCTTGAGGACGGTGCCAACAATGGTCAATCCCCCTGGGGTAAAGCCGATTTTGGAAAGGATTGGCGGGCATGATCGAGCCCAGCACGGTTGCAGTGTACCACTGCTGTGATTTAACAATTTTCTTCGTTGGCAGGACGAGTTTCTTAATTGGCCAGCTGCAGTAGCATTTACTACATAAATCATGCGCTTGACCTTGCTCAATTTGTTGGGAGACGGGAATGAGTACGCTGATTTATTAAGAACTTGTTGAATACTACCTCCTGCTCTGCGATGTATACTTAGTTTCAGGACATTTCTCCTGGTGGCTGGCTGAACGGTATACAACCTTAGAAATACCATATTTGTGACAATATGGCAATGTGGATATTTAATGCGACTCTAGAATTTGCCCAACTGGTTTTAAGAGGGGGGCTAGATGTTAGAAGAACCGAGGTTAAGTTAACATCGCAAGCATGCATTGTAACAGAGCTGCTTTATTCAATAGAACTGCTTACAATGGATTGTGTACCTTTTCATCTTCTACGTTAGCATTGCTTGATTTAATGCTGTTGTGGGGATTGTGGGGGTATCGTACATGATGGTCATGTTAAAACCCTGATGTAGTAAGAACTTTTTTTTAGGGACCTCATGCATTCAGCACTTAAAATTAAGTGTTCCTTGGTTTTGTACGGAGTTGTTTCAATGTTTTGACATTCTTCTTCATAAACTCTGCAACTTTCCTTGTTTCTGGAGAACTCTTAGTTCTTCCAGTCCTTCCAGAAATTTCATTTCATTTCACATGAAAATTATATGAGGTCTAAATTTAACGTGATGGCAGAAATTTGACTTTAGGTCCATTGCCAAGGATGTTTTAGATGTAAAAAAGATAAAAAGTACAAAAAAAAGAATTCTATATAATCTGAAATTACTAGATTTTGTTAGTTGAAGGAATTGTAGATGATAATGTTAGAATTCAAGCTATTCGAAGACCTTTTGCTACCATATTAAAATGCTTTGCTATTGCCTATATAAAGGTGTTATGCACTCCCTTCACTACTAGGGTTACCAGGTAGCATATAATTTTACAAAATATTTTTGCACTTGGCCAAGTGCCAAATTCTCTAATTGTGTTTAAGATAGTCTCTTGACATATTGCACTTGTAATAGCATCAACATTCATATGTGCTAGAATACTCTAGTGAAAGTCTTACAGTTCATTTGTTGGTGTTGGAGCTATGGAATACCCCACCTTAGACTTAGAATTAGGTATTTTACTTGCGGGCTTCAAAGAATGAGAGCCGGACTCTTCATTTGGCATACTCGTTGGCATGTCCTTAAAATTTCTTAATGAATGTTGAATTTGGAGGATCTTCATCCAAATCCAATTATGTTCTGTTTAATTTTGACAATGGTGTGACCTACTCTTGACAAAGGACTTGGCTGGCCATGTGTAGCCTAAATTGAGCCAATAGGTTCTCCACCTATTTATTCTTGTGTTTTGTTCAGCATCCAAGGATAGGAACCATTGAAGCCACCCATTATTAATTTTAGCCAAGTTTCAATGTCCAAGACGGAGACCATTGATCCCATCCCAATTAATAATGGAGGGTCTCAATACAAGTGTGGACATAGTTGATTGCAAGTTTTACATGCATCCTCTCAAGATTTTTATGATAGCTACTTGTATTTATATAGTTTTAGTGTCTCATCCTACAATTCCCTCATGGTTCATTTGGTTTTATAATTGTTGGCCTAAAAACACGTGTGGATAAATTGCTAATTCATTTGGATAAATTGTTGTACTATAGAAGTCAATTTATTGTAATTTCACGCCTTTAAATGCAACTTTTCAATGCCAATTTAAGGAAGCTTATGAGACACAACTTCTTGTGGCTTTTGCAACTTTAAAAAGGAGGTCTAAACATAGAACAAAATTGTCTTATATGACTCTCCAATCAATCCCAGTCCTTGATTTAATTGACAAATCCCTTCCAAGCATCTAGCAAAGCATAATACCTTCTCCATAGAGAAGAATATCAAATGTCCAATCAATCCTAATCTTTGAATAAATTGACAAATCCCTTCCAAAAATCTAGCAAAGCATAGTATTTTTTTGTATGGGGAGTATCATTGCTCAATCTACATCTTAACCTTTAAACGTTGAGGTGGACATTTTGCGGACAATGAATGACAAGAGAATCTCTTGAGTAGGATAAAAGTGCAACTATTCATCTTCCAAATTTTGTGTGAAAAGGAAAGATCATAAATAGTAGTTTTTAACCTCCAGCGAGCACTTTTGATTTTTTCAAAGAAGGATGATGGCATCCGATGCGGAAAGGGATGATTTCCATGGTCACTAGCCGGATGTTTAAGAGTTAAATCAAATTGTTTGTTAGTTTAGTTTTGTTTGTTTGTTGCAATAAAATCTTTTGAACCGTGCGTCCCCTACTTACATTCTTGGTACCATTGAAAAGCTCTCACTACAATAAAGGTTGCATGGGCTTTGTTTTATGGCATTTATGATAGAAAAATGATTGAATTATGAAGTTTTTATGAATTATAAAAAATAAAATAAAACTTTTCTTTTTCTTTTATATTAAAATGTGGCAACAACATAGGGCATACTAATTATAAAACATTACGAATCTATTTCAAATTATGGGAGGTAACCCATTTCTAGCCACTTAAGAAATTTCATGTATTTGTTGGATGGTTGTCATGACCAGTTTTTTTGTTTTGGACAGGCAGCCCCAAAGCCTTTATATCACTAGAACAAATATGGAGGGAGAGAATCAAATGGGCTCAAATCCTCTGACAAGTGCAAAATTTTGCTCAAAAAACTAACATTGATTGTGATTGGAAATTTTTTCCTCATATAACAATAGATTGCAGAAGGTTTACATAATTTTCCTGATCTTTTTTCTTCAAATATAAGTACTATGAATTTTTCAACAAAAGATTATGTTCCTTCCATACCGGTGATAATGGACTTGCTATTTCCGACCATGGGCTAAAAAGAAAATCGACCAAAGGGTGAATTCAATATCGAGTCTTGTATCCAATTAAAATGCATCACAACTACCTCAAGAACCGTGCCATAATTAATCACTATTCTTCTCCTACTTCAAGAAAAGAGAATAGTCTACATCAGGACTTTTTTTTTTGGCTTCCTGGTGTTAGATTGCACAAGAAAAAAAAATTTGGCTAAAAAAGATTATAAAAAATGCCAAAAAAATTGGATGAAATCGCCAGACAACTTTGAAATTAAAAAAAATATTAGATGAAATCGCCTAATGGTAGATGAAAACCATACTATACATCCAATAAGTGGATGAATGTTGCAATTAAGAATACCACTGTAACATTTTATATCGCCACTATGGCACTTCTTCAAAAATGAAAAAAAAAGCCTAGATCTACATAGGTAAAGTAGGGCCCTAGACAAGAATGGATAAGCTCTAAAGTTTGGTTTAGAAGCAATTTTTAGAGAACAAAGTTAAAGATCTAACTTCACTCATAACAATGAAAACAAAGAACCCACCAAATTGGTACAATAATTGACTGTGTTTAATTAGAGTGTTTTAGTGACTACCTTCATCATGGACAACCACATCCTTCTAGGGTTGAGGTATTTGAACCAACAAGTCCATTCTTCATTTCTACAGTAATCTTGAAAATATTTCACCAGCCACTTTTTACCCTCCGCATCCTTCCAAGGTCAAGTCATCTACAGCTGAAGTGGCAAGAAGAGAAGAAACCTGGTCCCCACTTCACATCCTAAACATCAGTTTCCAGTGCGCTGCACAAACGGTAACGACAGTGCAGGACTGTACAATCAACACAATTCAAGTCTAAAATGGTTTCAAGGCCAGCCATTCAAATAGATTGTCCATCCCTCAAGAACAATGTCACGATGATTGTAGACGCAACGCCAGACCAACTACAACACGGGGATCTAAGTCTCCAGCAAACAAATGGATTATTGATTCGTTGAACATGAAACAATGTTATCCTCAAACTGAATGCAGCTTCGCTTGTGACACAGATTTTCAACGTCAATAAATAAACTTTCCTCCTCCTTACCCTCCAATCCCCTTCAGATCATATAAACTTAACAGCTCTCCTTTTTTCCCACTAGCCTGAGAGATCCAAATATGCTGATTAAATGCTTAAAGTCGTGATGATAAGGCATGCTAATCAAACATATACCATCCACTTGTTACCTACAGTTTCAATCGTCCCGCCATCCAGCCGGATGCTATCTGTGCCTGGGAGTCTTCAAGTCCACCACCACAACACTAATATTATCACTGCTACCTTTCGCTAAGGCCAATTTCACAAGCAGCGCTGCAGCTTGAGCAGCTGGAGATTCGTCGTCCGTGCCCGTGGGGGCCTCAGCTGGTGGTGGCTGACCATTCCGCCTACAATTCAGAGCTTTGCGAGCAATATCACACACAACCTCGTTTGACATGACATCCCAGAGTCCATCACTAGCTAAAATAAGGCACTCATCGTCTTCAACACGTTTGATGCACTTTACTTCAGGCTCCGCAATGACGTATGGCTTAAGGTATCGATCACCTGTCCAAGACGAGAAACAAACATTAATACGAAATAATGTAACCTAATTCACAGTAAAAAAATAAAAAATAAATATTATATTATGCTACTAAACATAGCACACACTCAACACACGTATTATCAATCATCCAACGTACCAATAGCTCTAGACATTGCCAGCACACCAAGCACACGATAACCGTTCCAATAAATTACACGGCCACCTGCAGCCTCTATGCGTGCCATCTCATCTTCTCGCTCTGGCTGCAGGTTCAAAGGTAGTCATATCAAAGATCATCAGAGGATGAAATAAGTAAAAAAAAGCGTTCAGCGTTAGACTCAAATCTCCAAACTCCTATAATTCGAAAAAAAAAAAAAATCCAAAACAGGAACACACCTTGTGATCCACAGAAAGAGGAACGGCGACTCCACCGCGAGACAGGACAGCTCTTGAGTCCCCACAATTTCCAACAATTATTTGACACGCACCCACAACTGCCACAATAGCAGTGGTCCCCACCGTCTCTGGAGCAATAGGCTCAGGACAACATCTGGGATTATCACTGGCTGGGCACTCACCTTCCTCCAGACAGAAACCTCCCACTTCAGCATCCATTCTCTTAAAGCACTGAGTCATAGCAGTTAGCCACTTTGATTCCCAGTCACCCGTAGTCTGGTCAACATTTTGACCCTGTACAAAACAGGACTCCACTTCTTCTGCTAGTGCTTGGTGTAAACGCTCTGCACAAAAATTTGCAGCCTGCAAAACAGAGACCCCGTTAAAACGAGTAAATTAACAGCTAAACAGAGGTCTTTCAAAGAGTTGTACAAGGTGTCTGAGGAAGTATAGAACAAATGTCAAATCTTCCTATAAATACACTTGAAATTCTTTGACACGACATGGAAGTCTGCAATCATGACACATATCCAGCACACTTGCCACACTATCATAATCTGCGGCAGACTTCTAACACATGCTAACCATATCACGGTCATCTCTTTAGGATCCCAGACGGTCAAATTAAAAGAAGTCAAAATATAAGCGCCGATCAATTACACATCACAAAACTTTAGAAATCCAAGCAAATGCTAGAACTGTTCAAAGTACATACTGCGAACATAGTATCGACAATCATCCATAACTACCAACACCTATGCACATCCAAGGCGTTCAAAAACATCATATAGTAGATGATTAAGTTAAAAAACGACATTCCCAAAATAACCTCAAGAGTACTAATACAAAGAAGTTGTCATAAAGGTACTAAGTAACACATGTGCTAACCTGTGATCCGCCATGCCCATCGTAAACTCCAAAATAATGTAAAGGAGCAGATTCCAATCCGGCAGCATCACACCCTCCCACATTACTGCATGGCAACACCACAAAAGAATCCTTCGATACCACCGCATCCTCCATTTCTCGTCTCCTTCCGCATAAGCTCACCATGCCATGTGACGGGCACTCATTACTAGCAAAACAATTAGCGGGTACTCCGGATCCCCCAGCGTGGTCACCAGTAGCCACAGCACTAGACTCCGGAATGCTCTCTTTATTGTTTCCCGACCGTTGCCAAGCCTGTTGAGGATATGCACCGGAAGGCGTGGTCTCTAAATGTTGGTTGTCAACATGACCAATCGTCACAGCGTCAGTGGCAGTGTCAGTGGAAGACATATCTGCAGTTCCACAGCTCTCTGCAGGTCCCATTGTTGCGAGAGCTTCGGGCGATTCTTCTAGCGCTACTGCTTTCGTCGGACCCCCCCGTGGTCGCGGTCCAGACTCTTGTCGCACAATCTCGTTCCCTAGGGCACTCTGAAACCCTCCACCTACCGACGTCAACGAAGAACTCACATCTGACTCCTCGATATTATTCTGTGCGCTTCCACTGCTGCCTCCACTGCTCATCCTGTCACTGATGTTGATCCCTACAGTGTCACTGGGGTTCGCGCTGTCATTTTCCGCGCCAAGTCTACGAACACCTGCACAGCAGCACATCCCTCATTATCAACAACAACTCACGAATCTCCTCCACCCACAACCTACGCTAACTTCAGAGACTCAAAATGCAAAACAAAACATACCAAACCAAGGTCAAAGCGAACCACCTACAATTTCCATCAACCTCTCACTTTACTCTAGGCTCAAATTATGCCGCGCATACAATTCTCGAAGTGCCCTCCCAGTACACAGGACAACAGCCATCCATCCAAAAATGACTCCACGCCTTCAACATCACCAAACTCCATACATCTACATAGAATTCCTCCAATGACAGACATGCAGAACCAAATCCTGCGCGTCTCGCGATGTCCGCCCCTACGCTTTTCTAAAACAGCGTCCATCCATCTAACCAATCCGAAAGCCATCCCCTCCCCCGACGACTGCATGCCTAGCGCATCCTAATCCACCGCAGAATTCCCCTAACGACAGGACCGAATCCTGCGCATCTCGGGATTGGTTCCTGATAACAGATTCCAATCGTATTTATAAAAAATAAAAGAGCCAGGGACCGGCGGACTCTCTCCACCAGCCCTGAGAGGAGCCGGTGGCAACAACTGGCCACGCTCCAACCAGCAGCATGGACCGACCGGACCGACATAGCTGGAAGCTCCTCGTTCCAGCCCTTTATCCACAAAAAGCGAGCCTGACTGACCTCCAGACGGCCTGCTCTCCCATGCAGTAGAGAGCGACGACGCAGCCTGCTCTCCCCCTGGCTCTCCAACACCACAAACTGACCCCAGCCTGCTGCCCTGTTCCCCCCACTCATATGCACTAGTACAAGTAGAAGAAGCAAGCGCATTGTGATTGCCATTGTCAACCCCATTGCCACCCCCCCGATTCAAACCCCTCCCTCCACCACCACCACCACCACCCTCCTCCACCATCACCTCCTCCACCACCACCACCTCCTCCTCCTCGTGATAAGGAGTAGCAGACACCACGACGCCAGAGATAGGGCGTGAGCGCTTACTTACGGGCTGCGCTACATTCGTGAGCATCTTGAATCTCCGAATTTCCATCCTCCGCCGCCTCAACGAAACCGCCGCTCCATTATCGGTGCTGCACCCCGACGTCGGACTCTCCTCCATCAATCTGCGCCTGCTCCAGATTTCAGCTGTGGCCATAGCCCCTCCACCATGTCAGATCATCCCATCCCCATCCCCATCCCCATCCCTTCCTTTTCTCTCCTCCTCCACACCTCCACCACCTCTTCCTCTACATGCACTCTCACTACCAGTCCTCTCTCTCTCGCTCGCTCTCGCTATCTCTTCCCTCCCGTCTCTTGTATCCCGTCTCTTGTGTTCCGCCTCCCGCCGAGTCCCGTGGTTGCCCTAAAAGCTTGTGCGCAAGGGGCGGGGGAGCCGCGTTCTGGCGTTCTGGCGTTCTGGCCGTCTGGCTATGGCGAAGTCGAGCTTGGCCCGCGCGAGCAATAGAAGAAGCTTGGGCCACGGAAAGAAGGCCCCAAAACAGGGTTGGGCGAGAGAGACGAGTGCGAGAAGGGGAGCTCGGGTCTAGAGGGGGGCGGGGCGGGCGTCGCTGCAGGGCCGGTCCACGTGTCGGGCGGGGCTGCGGCGCTGGCGGCAGGCGATTGGTGGCGACGGGGACGAATGCGGTGCGTCTTCCCACTCGCAAAAGATCAACGGCGTGGCAGCGGCGGGATGGGCGACAGTTGGCGGACGCGCACGGGGCGCCATCCTCCATTCTGGCGGAAAGAGCGCTTGCCTCGTGTCGACGCTTTCTTTGCCATCCGGGGCGCGCTGGCTGCCTGCCTGCCTGGTGGCCGACTGGCCGGGGAGGGACTCGGGGAGGACGGGGAGGACGGAAGTCTCCGTTCGTCCGCTCCGTCCACTCACTGCAGCCACCGTCACTTCCGAAGTCCTCGTTCGTTCGTCGGTTCTGTTCGTTCGTTTGCGGTCGGTTTCGGTCGTCGTCGTCGTCACGTCGTTGTTCAGAATCTCCAGCGAGGCTCGCTCCTTGATATCGTGAATTCTTTTGACTAATGAAGCAGCCAGTGAGATTTAAATTGCACTACTTGTCTTGCTTGACCTTTAGGCCACGGATTCATTGCACCTATATATATTTTGGTAGTATAAATTTAAAAAAATTGTAGGGACGTCTAATACCGTGTCCATAGGGTAGTTTCGGTGGTAAGGTCGAAGCATGCAAAACTAACACTGTATTCAATTGTATCACTTTCTAAACATGGTAGTTTTTTTAATATTTAAAACTAATGTGCCCTGTGCCGTTGCCACAACCAAAACAAAAATAAAAGTAATTTTCTAATTTTCTGGATCTATGAAAACTTCGAAATTCAATAACTTTTCCACCGTAGGTCCAAACGCCATGAAACAAAGCCCATGCACCCCTCCTCGCCAAGGGTTTTCCAATGGTACCAAAAACGTGACCAATTGACACACAGTTCGAAAAATACAGAATTTAGCATAATTTTCTAATTTTTAAGATCCAAAAATAACTCAAAAATCGATAACTTTCCCATGACAGGTCCAAAGGCCACCTAGCAAAGCCCGTGCACCCCTCCTCGCCAAGGGCTTTCCAACATTACTAAGCACGCCCCGGGGGATGCACGGTCTGGAAGATCTCAACGTCACAAACAAAACAAAACAAAACAAACAGCCAAACTTAATGTATGGATAGGTAGACTATAGATAGCTTATTGTTTTGTTGACTGAAATGATAAGCTATCTACTAGTCTACCGAGATTTAGATTTTAGAATCATTGCCTTATTTAGAAAGTGATGCAATTGAGTACATTGTTGGTTGGAGTGCTCCAACCTTAAATAAATTTAAAAATGAGACAAGTTGGGAAGTTGGAGAATTTTTTTATTAATTGTATGGAGAAACAAAACCTTGTAAAATTATTTTATTTTTAGCATCTATTGCACCTTATTTACAAAGGAAAAATTGAATATTAGGTAGAGGAATGTCAATCTTGGTCTATACTTATGGTAGTCTATATTTGAAATATTAGAATTCTAATTTGGATTTATTGACCTAAAATCACTCTACTGTAGTTGTTTGTCTTCTATCTAGGTGTAAGAATAATTACATGAACATTCCATTACTTGCAAAAAATATGGAGATTAGAATGTTTGGTATTTCCTCGAATGATGGCTTACTATGAAGGGAAAATCATTTAGAATCCTTCAAAAAAAGGCATAAAGAACTTTAAAAATTTTATCACGAAAAGCTAAGAAAATGAACAATTTATATTTTCCAAATGAAGGAAATGATCGCACTTAGGTAAGACTAAATGTTGAAGGGATTTCAAATGTTTTCAGTGTCATTTGAAACGTTCAGTTTGAAGCAATATCAAAAGGTAGCTCCATAGAAGACTACCTTTATAGATTGTTTCTCAAGATTTGATGTAACAAATAACAACCTAACCAAATAAATAAATAAACTTCAATCTTGAGCAATTTGTAGAAACATTGTAGTTAAAATGTGAGGGAAAATCTATAGCTAATGTTTTGGCATATTATTTGGCTATAGATGACCAACATTAACTACTATACAACAAGCAGTCAAGTTGATCCCTTGGAGCATAGACATATGTGAGCATGATTTGTCAAACAAACTAGATGAAAAGTGAATGAAAGAGTACCATAAAGCTTAGTATTTTGATTACTAATAAAGGGGTTTTTGTATCCAAAAGAGTTGTAAAATCTATCTTGGCATGGCATCTTGGAAAATTGGATTGGCATGAAATACCATAGAACATTAGGGGAGATTTGAGGGCTGGGAGGGGCCGTTTCAGGCTGTTCCCGCAGCTGAGAACAGTCAGAATATTAAAAAAATTTAAAAAAAATTTAAAAATTTAAAAATTTAAAAAATTTAAAAAATTTAAAAATATTATTAAAAAAATTTAAAAAATTAAAATTAATTATTATTATTTTTAAATATTAAAAAATTAATTTTCTGACGTGGCACTCTCTCGGGCACGTCAGATTACTGCTCCCAGGCTGTTCCCAAGGTTCCCAGGGCCAGATAACTCGCGGGCTCTTGGAGACCTCAAATCTCCCCTAATGATATATGGAATGGATGTAGACCTACAGTAGATTGATCATGGTGTTTAAGAATTCATTACATATTAAATCTTAGAAACGATGTGAGAGCAGATATAGGATTGTTTCAATTCAAAAAATATAAAAAATCAACTTCTTAGAAAGACAAGTAGTTCCAATATAGCGTAGGTTGAAAGCTTTATTTATAGGGTACTTAAAGATTATAATTGGAATATTTTTTTAAATGTCCCAATATTGTAGAATATTTTTACAATGCCAATATTATTCATATCGCCTTCAAAATATCTTTTGCTGGCAAGTAAGCTAATTATTTTATAGTAAGTCAAATTTATTAGGGATTATAATAAATTGATGATCTTGATGGCTTGCATGAACTTGACCCCGTTCAATTTGTTATATTTAAGCAAAATCTAATTGGTCACTATCTCATAGTAAGTGATTTTCTAAGGATCAGAGCAGATTGATGATTTGGACAGCTTGCATGAACTTGGCAAACAAAATCTAATTGGTCACTATCTCATAGCTATCTCATAGTAAGAGATTTCCTATGGATTATAGCAGATTGATGACCTAGATAGCCTACGTGAACCTAGCCCCTGTTCAATTTGTTATATTCAAGCAAAATCTAAGTGGTTACTATCTCATAGTAGATTGATGACCTAGACAGACTGCATGAACAAGGCAAACAAATCTAATTGGTAACTATCTTACAGTAAGTAATTTCCTAGGAATCATAATAGACTGATGACCTAGACAACTTGCATGAACCTAGCCCAATTTGATTTGTTATATTCAAGCAAAATCTAACTAGTCACTATCCTAAGTAGTATGCTTAGAAATATGGACCACATTCTATTTCAACTTTTAAAATCTTGAGGCCTTTTGAGATCCCCTACGAGATTGATATGTGTTTATTTTAGGAATATAGACCACTGAAATATACCTTGTAGTAGCATGGGAGTATAGCGTCCATATTGATGATTGGATTGGTGATGATGATTAAATTACTAAATGTCACCATGTTGAAAAAATAAAATCAATCAACTTTGCCACATACTTATATTTGAACATATAACTACATACATATATGTTCAAATACAAACAAGATTTACACATGTTCAAATCTTAGTTTGTGAAGGCTTTCTTATGGTACCAAAAACATTTTCGTTGGCTTTGCAGACTCTAAGACCTAAGGTGCAATCAAAAATAAAATAATGCAAATTAAAAAAATGTTAAATAGACAAATAAAATGGAGGTTGTTGCCAACATCACAAAGTTTAGAACCTATGGTTTGTCAATAGTTATCATGTGGTTATCATTGTTTCATGGGTTTGCATGTTATGATACAATTAAGTGCATCATTGCGATACATTATTTTACAATTTATTGCATCGTTACGATGCATTATTTTGATTTTTTTAAATCTTTACAACGTCTAATTCTAGATATAGTGTTATATGAGTTTAGAAATTGTATATTATACCTTTTTGCAATTAAAAATAATAATAATCTTTTGAATAATACAGCCTACTACATTGAATAGGGGTATTAAGGGGACCAAAAAATTAAAGGGACTTATTGTGAAAAACTTACCTCACCATAAATGCATGCATTTGTATAGAACGTAACCAGCGAACATGTGTGCATGAATGCTATATTTAAACTACACTTGGTAACTAGTGGACATGCAAAGGCAAATATTTATATAGTGTGAAATGTCAATTAATTAGTATCAATCCCCTTAATTCTTCTATTTAGTGTAGAAGACCACTATATGACACTTCTTCTAGTATAAAAGATTATAAGTGGTCTTTCTAATAGCTTTGAAGCAATTATTGCCAAGACTATACTATCCTCACTAAGGAATTCTCTATACAATTGTACCATATTGGCCTAGAATTGGTTTGATTTTTGCCTCGTCTCTTAATGGAATTTTGCAAAGCATTTAGCCAAGTTTTACACAATCACACTTTCATTATCATCAATATTGAATTCATTTTCGTTCCTTTGGTTGTTGCATACATTTAGCTAGATCAATTTCACAATTTTTTTTTTGCAATGAAACCGCAAACCAAATATTTTTTTCAAGTGCATTGTATCAACTCATTTAAATATTAAAAAAGACACATTGTATGTGGTCAAAGCAAAAACATATAGCTTTTTATTGTTGTCCTTGGGTAGAAACTATTCTCATCCATTTGTTTTTGAATATGCTTCTTTGAACACCCAACACAATTGCTACAATGGTAATCCAAAAGCATATGTTCAAATTGTGGAATAATACCTTAATCTTTTGCCATGTGTCTAAACCATGATTCTTTTGAGCCCAATTCCACACAAAAGTTGCCAGGATGTAAATCCTATATAGTTTTCACTTCATTAGGGTGCATAGGATGCAATTGGATCCAAAAATAGGGGTCGTAATTGGGCTAGGACAATTTTGGATCTATTCTTCAGCATGATTGTACGTTAGGATTAGATTCATTAGACCCCATACAAAATCATTTCTTTTTTGGTTGAATTACCTTTCATTAAATGGATTTAAAATTTTTGGAATTTCATTTCACAGGATTTAGAATATTTCATGACCTTTAGTAATAGGATCCTCACAACTTTATCGTAGTACTAAGGGCTTTACCAAATCTTTTGTAACCTTTAGCAATAGGCTTAGTAAGTTAGCAAAAGAACTACACTAAAAAAGGTATTTAGTGTTGGATTACATTTAGTGTAATTACCACCCTACTTGACCCTACACTAAATGTCAATTTTAGGACAATTAATGTAGTGCTAAACTTCAATGCGCCGCCTTTGTGTTGTCTTCACTTTTGTCATCTCCTTCCCTGGACTTCCTTTGCAATCTGCTTTTGCGACCTTACCTTGTATGTTGCCTTTTGGGCCTCTCTTCCATTCCGACTTGGTTACCTTACCTACAGCTTGGCTTCTTCTCCTCTCTTGCTCTCCCGCTTCTCCGCACTTACAATTCCTTGAGTGAGTGAATTTTTTGTGTAGGGTGTGTGTTATACTCCCGCCTTCCCGCCTCCCGTGAGTGGTTTGAATCTCCTACCTATTCCCGCTCCCGATTGCTCCTTGTTGCGGCAATTTCGACTTCATCCAGGTTTGTTTTCCCCTATTCATTGATCCGTCGACCTTTTTTTTTTTTTTTTACTCATCTTCCCAACGACTTGTCAACGGGTTTTTTTGGGCTGATCTTTTGCTTCCCATTTTAGGAATCCGCCATGGCCGACGCCCCACTGCGCAATTCCACACCCCGACACTTACAACACGTTTCTATAATTGTTGTTCGCAAACGCATCATCACTTGGATGGTTCAAGATGAACTTGTGCACGGCTTTCCTGGGCTCTAAATCCGCACAATCAATACATTTCCCGAGCATTTTCGAGCTCAAAGGAGTGCCAACCTTGTTCGGGCTTCCCGTTGGTGGGCTCAACGTCAACAATTTTGCAATGAAGGAGAGGCGGACAACACATCTCCACCAATTTCATGCAGTAGGAGCCGGGATGGTAGGCGAAAACAACTCCGCACAAAGGCAGCTCTTGGTCATGGGCCCAAGCGAGCTGAATGGGTACTTTGGATCTACCCTATACTTTTGGATGCATTTGACAGATTTAGAAAGGCTGGGGTCAAATTTTCATCCAAATTACTCATTGAGCTGGCTATGACCATCTTATTAGATCCTACCTCTCCATATATAGCCAAATCTCGTGATCCAAAGGACAATGTCCTACTCACGGCCAAGTTGACCCCAAATTGGGTTCAACAATTTATGCTTGTGCACAACATTGTTTTGTTGTCACAAAGGGGACGTTTGTCTTGTAGTCCCGAGAAGGAACTACAAATTGAGAGGGCAACAACTTACCATCTAGGTGTGCTGCAAAGAGGGTTCCAAGCCGGTGTTTTCGATGAAAACCTCATGGAAAACATTGACGAAACTCATTTTGTTGTAAATTTAGACAATGGTCGGACATTGGGATACAGGGGAGATACGAGTGTCAAGTATGCCGAAGTGGTTTAGGGGGGAGATTCTATGACCATGGTCATTAGAGTTTTTGAGGGGCGTAGATCAATGATTGAAGCCCCTATGCTGATTTTTACCAATTCCAGCAGCAATTACCCTATTCGGGGCTTGGAAGACAATATTCTAGGAGTATGTTACAGATCTAGGCCTAAGGGCTGGATGGACCAAGCACTTTTTGCTGAATTTTTTATTGAACCCCGAGCCTTCCAAGCTGATGTTCATGGCCGTACAAAAGTCATTTGGGTTGACAATTGTACAGGCCATAGTGTGACCCCAGCATTATCGGCTGTTTTGGAAGCAAAACAGGCCACTCTTAGGTATTTGCCACCTTGTTCTACACATTTGTGTCAACTGGCGGATACATTCATCATTTCCAAGGTCAAGGATGCTTGGACCAAGCGATGGGAAGCAAAAAAGGCCGAGCTCATTGCAACCAATGCTTGGCAAAATACTCCTCGGGTTGATGGGTAGTGGTCAGGAAAACTCACAAATCCAAGAAAAAGATTTTTCCTACAACTGGCTGCGGATAGCATTGAGGGTGTGAACAAAGAGGTAGATTGTGATAATTTGTCATATGTTAGGAAAGCTATAATTAGATCGGGTATGGCTTTGGGTGTTGACGGCACTTGGAGTGTCAATCAACTTTTTCCACATTTGCAGGAAATTATAGCCAAGCATGAACCATACTTCCATGGACAACAAATTCCAGCCCAAGTATGAAATCTGTATTTTTTTTGTTCTAAATATTAATTTTTTTCCCCCTTATTTGATGTTCAAAGACTTCTTTTATTGCACATGTTTTCCACATTCTCTACTCCTTCCATCATTTTCCTTGTCTTTAATCTCTTTCTTTCCAAATTCTTTTTTTACCTTCTAACATTAAATGTAAACCTCTTCATATTTCAGATTTACCATAGAGTACTTTTAGTGTTAGAAATTACATTTAGTGTTACTTACTTTAGTAGGGTAAATGATATTTAGTGTCATGGTTCGCAAATAGTGTTGCCAACACTAAATACCCTTTTTAGTGTAGTTCAGTTTCAATCCCTTTCAATGAATATAATATCTCTTCAAGAAGGGGAAAAAAGAGTAAACTCATGTATTCCATGGATTTTTTACATTTATAAAGCAATCACCTTGGTATGCATGTTATTTTTCATTTTTCATTTCTTTACCGATTTTTTTGAGGATTCAAATTATTTTCATTCATATTTTCTATAAGGTAGGAGGTCCATAAAGCGACCATCTAAGCGCTGAACCTGAATTTTGGGGAGGTAAAACATCTTGAAATATTTTTCAGTAAATTTTCCTTGAAAGACAAGAAGAAATGGCATGTGGCTCAAGTTGTTTCATATTTTTTGGAGCTTTGTGGAATTAGTTATGAAATTTTGAAGGTGAAAAGCCAAAGGGCTGTAAAAGCGACCACCTCCTAGAATGTACATCCTTTGTACATTTTGAGAAATTGAAGAAAGCAAAATGTACCTGTGTGTCCTGATCGGTTCAAAATGCCCGGTCGGAGTTCGAGCCTCCTACCTTACTATTCAAATATGCCACGTTATAATTTCTGAAATTTTCAGTACATGCCATATTTAATTATATTTTGAATTATTTTTTTAAGAATCTGACCTGAGCATAGTTTACTGTGGCATGCTCAATATGCAATCAATCATTTCGAGTTGAATATCAAAGTGAAAACATTTTCAAGCCCAATAACAACAAACCCAACTTACACGATATTTCTCACTATTCTGCGTGCTAAGGAAGATTGAAGATTTGCCTAAGAAATGGTGGTGAAGGTGACCAGAAACTGCGAAGCGGAGAACTAACTTACTGAAGGAATTACCATTTGAATGCCACTTGCACGCTAGCTAGAGAAACTTTAGTCAACTCCACGTCTATTACTCCATGTCTATTACAAACTGAAAGTCTGTTGGAACATGAGGTCAGCAAATCCAGTTTAAACAATGAATTCACTAAGTTATCAAAAGTGAAAAAATCCCATAATAATTTCTATTTTAACATCTACATTACATGTCAACATTCCTTCAAGAGTAGAAATCGTGTGGTCCCGCATGTCACTGAGTAAGTTAATGAACTGAAATGTGCAGTTAGCTCTTTGGTTGTGCCTGTAGTAACGTATATCTTCTACCATGGAATATCAATGTACACTTTTGTCATAAATATAAACTATGCCCCTGCAGGAGACAATAGATTTGTTATCTACCAGTATCAATCATCTCTAGATTTCTACTAAGAAAATTTCTCTCATATCAGCTGAGAACTTTACCTATGGCATCCCTCAATTTTGAGGTAACTAGAATGAGGTCACCTTCTGAATGCCCTGCCGTGACACAAACTTTGATTGCTGCCGGTAACTTGCAGTTGTCCAAAGCTGAACGTTTTATTAAGCACACAAGAACACCGTCGTCCAACATCTGCTCAAATACAAGATCAAGTTCTACGTCAGTAACTTGTTACATATGTGACAAGAGGTAAAATTCCTAGAATGTAGCTTAGTCCAACATTTACAAGATCTGACTGTTGGTGCAGACATTTAGTAACTATCAGTAAGCTTATAAGATAACATGAATGCATGTCAAGAGATCAGGTGTCCAAATCTTGGAAATCTGGAACGCAGGCAAGAGAGGGATTCAGAGATTTTTTTACCAGATCGACAATTTGCTGCAGAATGGAGGAGTCTTCAGCAAAGGATGTAGACTTTTGCAAATGCAGAAAAATAGTGGGGGACAAGCTGTCACCTCCAACTCGGACGCCAGGTATCGTTGCAAGTTCTGCTCAATACAACGAGGCATTGCACACAAATTAATGTTTGCATCTGAGAAGCAGCTGAAATAATCACCTACAAGTAAGAAAACGTTGCTTTCAATTTGTTAACTGTCCCGCACAAGAAAGCGAAACTAAGGATATGCCTTTCATTAGAAATTGTATACAGCTACTCATTCACGTACTTGACCGCACAAGGGAAATATTTCGGTGCAGTCGAGACAGCAACTGAGGGTTCTCCTCCAAAATCTCCACAGCGGCAATTCCAGCACTGGCCAAGAATGGAGGCAACGCTGCTGAGAAACAATACCCTGATCCTGAAAGACGCTGCGCACACATATCCAATGATGTTGCATCACTAAGGGAATTCACTGTGTACCGAAGGAAACTCTTTCAAAATACCTTCAAACATGTCACCACCTTCGACTATCCGTCGAGATAGCAAATTGTAATGCAGAACACTTTCATCCACGGCTTTCTATTTTCCTGCTGGTGTAACTCCATATAGGTAGAGAGAGGGGGGGGCTTGCAAATTAGGAGTGTTGCTTTGCCAAAAGGTCACACGAACCTGATGACTGACAACCTCTGAACTGCCAGTACAAATTCCTCCTTCGGATGCCAGAGCATGGCCCATTACGGCAGTGATGATGTCCAGCTTCTCCACCTACATGACAATTCACTCATGAATACGTATTAAAATTGAAACAGTAGTTTACCACGGCAGTGCTTCTATATGTAGTAGAAATTCCAGTTGAGTCAGAAATATACCGGGATATTGTAATGTTCGGAGATCCCCCGCCCGGTCCGTCCCACCACACCAAGGGAATTACTTTCGTCAACTAGAATTCTGAACTTGTATTCCTCTTTGAGTCGTACCAACTCATCCAGAGGCACCATCTGACCTGAATTCTGATCACAAAAACCTCGTATTTAAAGTGATGTTCAAGTAGATGTGACAAGGAAAAGACGCGACCTGTAGAAAGATTTCGTACAAACCATCAATGTATATAATACAAGGTTTAGACGGAACAATAGACATACTTGGTAAATAGCTTCAACGACAATGAAGCGTCTATTCAGGGGCTTCTTTTTACGTTTGTCTTCCTTTCTCACTTCCTCCAAACGAGCTTTCAGATCTTGAATGTCGTTGTGCTTGAAAAGCTTGACTTTACTTCGTGATAAGTACAACCCATTCTGCAAACTCCAGTTTACTCCATCATCTCTGAGACACGCGGCATGAACTCAGGAATATGTTGCAATGGAAGGAAGTATCATTTTAAAAAACAGTTCGAAAGTTGCAAATAACAATTACGAGGGTTTCGAAGAACTAGCATTTAATTAAAACACGTTTCCAAAAATAAAAGAGCAAGAAAATCTGTGCCTGCTGCGATTTCACGTGCAGGATAGAACATCCAAGAATTCCACTTGAGAGAAATCAAGGTATAATTTCTCCTCTGCAAACAGGATGCATGAGGGACAAAATTTTCATCAGATTATTTTAATCTTACGCTATAATGAGGTCACCCGCTTTGCAGAATGCAGGGATCACACTTGTAGTGGTCGCCAAGCCATAAGAATACAGAATTGAATCTTGGGTGCCCATGAAATCGGCAATTTTCTTCTCGAAGTCTAAGTGCACATCTGTCAGCTTCACACATGGTGAGTTTAATTTGTGCATGTTTACTGAAAAGTAGGATAGGCCAACATATACGAATCAGGATCAAATCATGTTATCAGAATTTCAAAATAGGAGAGAACTAAGAAAGTATTGCTGAAGTGGTAAAATGAGATAATTTCAACTATAGTTGGATCAGAAACAGACTGCACCTTGGCAGGGCACTTGCTACTTACCCATTGTGCCGTAGAATGCACGTGGACCACAAGCTCCGACTCCATACTTCTCTACTGCAGCATTACAAGCTTCCTGTAAAACCTCAAAAAATCAGTAAAGCTTCCCCTCCAGCTAATTATGTCCCCAGAAGAGTCAGCTAAAAAAAATTCTCATAAAAAGTTCAGTAAAAACAATAGGACCATGACCAACTCCAGAGTTGAGAGTAGGCTGCATCAGGTTGACATAGGACAGTACGGAACTTCGACATTGGCAGTGCACTACCTTGACTTTGGGATTCCCAATCAGTCCCAAATAATCTGCCGTAGACATATTAATGACATCCTTGCCATCAATTACTGTGTGCGGACCTGCTGCACTGTAAGATAAGATGAGAGAGTTTAATGCTTACAATAAGAAGGAAGGGCAAAACATGTTTCAGCAACGGAAGGGTTCTCACAGATACGAAAAGAGAGAAGTACCGAGTAAACTTAACATATACAAACTTAAAAAAGGTGATTGTAATTGAAGCACTTGAAACAGGTTTCCACCAGCTCCAAAGCAAAATGAGGCTACGTAGAAAAAAGCACACCAAGACAAACTCTCAAGCTCATGTACTCCTCGAAACTCCTTGAAATCGAAGCAATTTTTCATGGGCAAATTCTTCAGGGCTGCACATGTACCTTTCAAGGACAGGAGTGCTCGTTTCCATGTCATCTGTAATCAGTGGGTGCAGGGGTTCAGGGGTCCATTCTTCACACAATTGGTCAATTTCCTGCACAACCATCCACGCGTTAACCCCTAAAGCAATTGTGGAGTTTTTTTGAGTAAAACTGTGACAAAACAGTACACTTTTAAAAAAAAGGTGGAGTGGACGGATTTGTACTTTATTTTGCAACTATAGGATCTTGTACCAAGCTACTACGTCTACTTCTACATCAATTATTATTGAAGTCTAATTCGTAAGTGTCTCCAAGATTGTAATGTTCAAAGTAGGGCAACAAGATATTTTCAATAATTCCCAGTACAGAAGGTTCAACTTTGAAACTTTTTGAGAAAAATATCGGATCTTCAAACTTGATGAATTTGATAGTATGTCGGAAGAGATTGAGAATCTATAGAAACAAAATCAACAATATCATCTTCAACTTGATTTCATACCTTAAAAGGATCATTATGTGGCTAGATGTATAAAATGATAGAAAACTAAATTGCTAATAAATCTAATATAGACTTGGAACATGCCAATCCCAATGGTGAGAATGTTATAGCAACCATCTAAAACCCATCCACATTTTAGTTTTCAAATATAATGAAAATTGAGTTAAAAAATGATATGATAGATTTTCTCGGAGTGCCTATAAAACAAAAGTCGGAGATTCTATATTTCGTGTTCTACTGCACCAGTACATAAGGGCAAAATTGAGTGCTAGTTAATAATGGGTAAGTCTAACTATTTCAATAAAGTCTAGAACATCGCGGGCCATTGATCCTCGCCAAAAATCACTTCAATTATCATTTTAAGAGACTATTCTTATGCTCGTATTTGTTCGAACATTCCAAATGGGTTGTTAAGTGTCTTCGAGTTATTTTCATCGACTCCAAAAGTTTTTCTATTGATGATTTCGGGTTGAGCAGCTCAATTAACGGCACACAAACTGCATAACATTATCCCTATATCGGGCAACAATTTCGACTAGAAATACTTGAATTTATCGTTGTTAAATACTATAACCACTGAGATACATACATATAAGGTAAAACAGCCCATCATGGTCAGAATTGTTGGTTTGCCCTCATGCCATGGCTGAATTTTTTTAATTTTCTCCCCACATACAGAGAAGTGCGAGAAATAACAACAGCAATTGAAATTATATCTTTTCAGCAAAGTATGAATTTTCTATGAATTTTTGAAGTGTTTTGCCCAAAAGAGTCTGTAGACTACCCCAAAACCAACAAAACCTGTATCCATAATGCTCACCTTCCTCACCTAAAGAAGTCAAAATATTTTCTAACTTGGAGGGCTTTAAAAAAGTCATTTTCTTCAATGATTTACACTGAAAAAGCTAATGTTCCTAATGGGGTCACTAATCACTCCAATAGTGTCAGGTGAGACATTGATGGTGGCCCAAAAGCTCAGAAATTGATAATAACCATCATGGGGCCATCTCTTAGGTGTCCGTCATGGGTCATTTGACCATGATGGGCTGGTTTACCTTATTGGACAACGATTTCGTATAGAAATATGTGCTAAACCTGAGTCGTTACCACAATGTACACTTCAAAACAGGATCTCAATCAGGCATCCTTCTATGCGATACCTACACATAAATTTCTGTTCTCAGTCCATTCCTCTACCAATTAGTCACCAATTCACCACCACTCGATTCACCACCACCCCTAAACCCTAATTCCAACCACCTTTCCAACTTTTCAAACCCCCGTCAACAACAACACAAAACAAAAACTTTCAAAAAGGAAAAAAGGAAAGCTCACAGTCTCAGTGAGCGTCCGATTCTCCGGCGTATAACTTTGCTGCAGCAGCAGGTAACAAATCACCACAACAAGCAAAGTTTCCAGCAACAGATGCCCTGTCATCCAAACAAACAAACAACCCAACACGATGACCGCACGTTCCCCTCCACAAGCCCCTCCTCCTCCTCCTCCCCCTCCCCCTCAAATTCCATGAATTCATGCTTCCGAACTCTCTCACCACATCGTACTCTTCCCATACACTCTCCTCCTTCTCCACCAAATCAAAGACCTGAAAAAACAAAAGAACAACCAAGATCGCAAAATTCGAAAAACGAAAACCCTAAACTCCTACGGGATGCGCATTGTACCGTGGATGTGGACGCCGAAGATGACGGCGTCCGTGAGAGGCACGTCGGGAAGAAGCGCCATGACCGTGTCCTTCACATCCAGCAACACGCTCATCGCCATCGCTGTTGCGACCGATTGTTGCAGACAAAAAACGCAAACGCAAACGCCAATGCAAATGCAAATGTAGGTCGTTTTGGTATCAAATCGTGATTGTTGCGAAGTCCAGGGGGGTGCGGAGATGGATTAGGGTTACATCTGGAGGGGCGAAGAGTGGCGATGGCTTCCGCGGCGTCGTCAAAGTCCGCCAGGAGCGTCTGTCTCTGTTGTTTTCGCTTGTTGCAGCGCAGCTGCAGTGTGGAAACTGCGACAGGGGTGTGACGCGGGTGTGAAAAGGGTCTATGAGGGTGCCCGTGTGAACGGGGTCTCGGGGTCTCGTATACTACCCGTATTTTACCGGCATTGCCCGGGACTTAGGGTTGGCCAAAATAATAATATTTCTAAAAATATATGAAGGGGTTTTGGGGGATAATTTTTCTAAAAAACTTGTATAAGGAAAAAACCTTGTGGAGTATGTATATTTTTAGCATTCGTTGACTTTTATTTTCCGGATTAAAAAAATAAGTATTTGACAAGAAATGTTGACCTTCACCATCGTACACGGCATTTTAACATAGATGATAATATTTGGAAAATTCGGATTTGTTTATGAAATCAAAGGTGTGAATTTTTGTGTAGGTAAACTTTTAAAAATTAACCAACTACAAAATAAGGGACAAATTTTTATATTCATCAATGCATCAATATTATTTTATGGATCAATGACGACATTTTAAGAAAAATAGACTTTTAACTCCATTATGATCTTGTTGGTTGCAACTGCATCTATAAAACATTGTCAATAAGCATATTAATCCCAAAGAACATAACCAGATGTAGGTGTTGTGTGAGTGCATCCCAAATCACGCAATTATATTTGAGAACATTAACACTATAACAACATAGTGGCTTAAGAGTGTCCGATGCATGATAAAGAGTTCTTCTTTGTAAGACAAAAGTGAAAATGTTCATCTTTGAAATTTTGCGTGAAAAAAGAAAGTTTTGCGTAGTAGTTTGATTTCTAATGAAAGCTCTTGGTTGTTTTTAAACAAATGAATTATAAGGTACCAAAAAGAATGATTTCCATAATAATCAACCCAGTGTTTCAAGGTTAAGAATTGCAATTCACACATTTGCCACTAGATTTCATGTCTAAAATTAAAAAATTATAGAAATTACTGTAAACAAACCATATCTTTTATATTAAGGGCCGCTTTACACTTAGAGGCCGGGCCAATTTGCTGTGTCAGAGGCCAAGAATCATCACATGTGATTGGACAAAAGGCTGAAATTAGCCCCAACCCCTTTACACCTAGAGGCCGGGCCAATTTGGTGGAATGAATTTTTTATTCAAAAAAGACATGATCTGACATGGCCCGAGCTTGGTGCCATTGGGTGCACCAAGAATGGGAGGCCAATTCTTGGCCTTGGGGCCAATTTCAGATTTCAATTAAACAAACTTATTTTATAAAATATTATTTTTTTCAACAAATCGGATTCATTGGATTTGTGCAATTGGCCTCAAGGGGAATTGGCCCGGCCTCTAGGTGTAAAGCGGCCCTAAAAAATGAGAAAAATGGACTGAAATTTTCATGTTTTTGTTGAATCGGCTTGGCTTCTTGGCCTCAAGGCCTTTACATATGGGAGAATTGGCCTCCATTATAATCTTATTCTAATGAGTAGTTGAGGCCGCCCTTTAGCCCAAAACGGGCTGAAATTTTGTCCAATCGGCCTGGAAGAGAATTGGCCCGGCCTCTAGGTGTGAAGCGGCCCTAAGCTTCATCTTTGCCTTCATTCTTATCCAAAACTCTATAGTGACTTAAATTTTTTGTGATGATGTACTTGAACAAATTAACCAAAAGATCTTATAGTTGGATTTGTTAAAAAATAAATATAGATGAAGATTTTAGCCTTGCTTTAGGGACAAGTGTTTGAAGTAGTTTTGGGCTTCTAAATATGAAAAAACTTTAGGAGATAATATCCAACTATCATTTCAACAATTCAACTTGATGCGGTCATGCTTGCCCACTCTACAATGGAATTGAAGATGTTGGATGCGTTGGAATAAAAGGGCATCTTTAGATTTTCTATAGTCATTATAAAAATCTAAAGAACATTATTTAAAGGCTTGTGTGATATGTTACAAACCTAATTATGCTAATAGAGATTGCACAAACAAATCCAATTAAACTTTCTACAATTTAGAGTAGCAACAACAATCATGTAAGGGAAAGGACATTACATAAAATTGGGGCCTTAAGAGGGCCGCCAAACTATGAACTAGTTCTCCAAAAAATGCAAATAAAAATTATTTAATATTTTTTTGAAAATTTTTGAAAATTTTCATTTGCAATGGATTGTTCGTCCAGCTCTAAAAGCCTTATAGGGGCCCCTTTTTTCTCTAACCGAGGCTTTATGTCTACTAAGGTAAAAACATCCAAAATCATTCATGTACAGGAGAACAATGAAAACATGAAAAGATCTAGTGAATACATGCATGCAAAGATTAGAAACAATGTTAATTGCCTCCCGAATGATTCATTCTAAATGATAAAAAAAAATCAAGTATATTTAAATACATACTATTTTGTTTTAGCCCCTTCACAAGGTATCACTCTTAATTAAATGACAAATTGCCCCTCTTCAATCATTGCTCTTGTCTCTTTGGGAATTTTCTACTTATGCAATTTTGGTTTATCATAAATTAGTGGGAGTTTATAATATTTTGAACTTGTTTATATGGTAGTCCAAAGATTCTTTTTGTAATTGCTAGTACAATCAAACATACTTCAAGAAAATATGCATTTATGGTTTGCAAGAATTAAACGCTTCAAGAATGTTTGAAGTAACCACATAATATGTTTTAAGTCTCATATAAATATTGTATAAATATGCCCTACATTACAAAGAAGGTTACAAATTTTTTAAATGCTCCGCAATTCCATTAAAAACTATCTAATTTGTTGTGCATCAAATAAGTTATACATTGCTCTTTCTTTCTGTCAAAACCATATGCCAAAAGTTGAAATTCTCATCCAATTGAAGATGAAATAAACTATATATTAACTCAAATTCAAATTCCCATTTCTTTCTCAATACTGCTTGGATGAAAGTCATCCTAATTTGTGGAGCTACTTTATCAAATTATTGTCCTATCTAATGCTTGAATTTGGTGTTACTAGAATACATAGTTTTTCAAAATTACACATGTGGAAGTGCATCAAGTAGTTGACCAAGCCAAAATTGCATTGACTCTAGTTCAAAACTCAATTTGCAAAAATGACGTCACAGATTTAAAGAACACAAAAATTTCAAAAAATCACCTTGTCAAGATACACTCATTTCAAATCCTATCAAACAAATTACTAAAAAAATGATAATATTACTAAATGGGCAACAAATCACCAAAACACTTCAAATTTAAAAAAAATCTTGGATGATATCGCTAGACTATGATGAAAGCAAAATTATAACTATGTAATATGTGATGATGTGATATTTTCTATCCAATATGTGGATGAATAATGAAATTTGGAGCACCACTAAAATGTTTAATATCACCATTTTAGCACTTTATAAAAAATGAAAAAAAAAAATGATTGGTGATAGCATTAGTGAATCTAAATATATAGGTGGAATCTAAAACTCAAGATCTATTACTTTTACATGTATATAAACTCCAAAATATTCTTTCAAAAAATAAATTACCATAATTTTTCTCAAATTGTCAATTCTAGAGAATGCTTTGTATGTGTAGGGGTTAATTGTACCATATGTCAACCTTTAATTTAAATTACAACAAATTGAAGGGAAAAAATTTAACATTTTTATTTATATAAAATAAATAAAAGATTCATTTCTAATTGATGAAGACAAATCGTAAAATACAAAGAGATGATTTCACAAATATATGACTTACAATTGTGATGAACCTTCCAAAGTACATTCATTCACTTTCTATTGAAGGTTTTGGGCAATCAAGACATACCGTAGAAACTTCCAACACTACACACACAAATTCTAATTCTATTTCTTTGCTTCAGTCCTCCCTAAACTCCAACAAATAGTTATAGAAACAAAAGCTCTCTATTAAAACATAGTACCTATTTTAATCCCTCAAGTGCCTAAAGAAACAAAAGTAGCTACAAATTTGTCCACACTACAGCATTCAAAAAACCCATTTAGAATGAAGAAACAATAGACTACAATTATGAACAACAATAACATGTTATGGAAGGTACAATAATTGGTTAGGAACATCGAAAGTGGATCTCCTAGTTTGAATTCACGCAATGACGAATAGCAAGAAACCAAGTTTGCAAACAAATTAATCACATTGAGTTCTCTCCTCCCTTAATTGAGATTTTAATCCCAGCATAGCAACTCCAAACCACGAACTGAAGGCAACAGTTCATGTCTTACTTATAAGCAAATCCTTGCTGCGACAAAGATTGAAGGCAAAATATCAATCATAACTTCATTACGAGACGAAGCATTATCTGAAGCAAACAAAAGCAATGAAAATGGAAACTGATTAATTTGGATGAATTAATCCACTGAGGAAGTCAGCTAGAGACCACGGACCCTTATTACAATCAGCCAGATAAGTTCAGAGGCCTCGCTAGCACATGAATCCTATTCATTGAATTATCTGCAGAAACTAAATAAAAGACTATAAGATGAATTATCTGCAGGAGGTAACTAAGGAATTAAAAGTTACAACTGTAAGTTAGATGAATTTTTGTATGATGATTCTGATTATTAAGGAAGAGGGTTCTAAAACTGTCCACGTGACTGCGTTCTAAATGCGTCCCCTAGTTGATTGACTGTAATTGATCTATGACTGTCATTGATCATTCAATCAAGGAGGGACAGTTTATGCACCCTCTACCTTACTCAATTGGTGACTGGAGCAAAACCATGTCGCAGCGCTGCTTCCCACACCACGTCGATACGGCTCACATCTATGGAACCGACTTCATGATGAGTCCAACCCTCCAGGGTGTGGACTAAGCCACCGGCATGGCAAGCATGAACTGCCCCTTTGTCCATTGTATACTGCAAAAACGTAAACAATATTAGCCCAATTTGAATCCTTCGTGTGAGAAACGTTTGATCACTCAATTGCAAGTCGTAACATTCTTTAGCTAAGGCCATTGGGCTTCAAATGACAACGAGATTGTAACCTCAGGGGTGATAATTATGTTTGTGATACAGGAATACCAGAGATATAAAATTAAGAGCCCAACTTTTGAGGGTGGACTAAATATGGTTATATCACTTTCCAACAAACAAAAAATTCACAGATACATATTCCCAATAAAAGTAGCAATCTTCATAATATTGATTGCTCAATTTGTATAAACTAATTGCATTTTACTATGACCTTCTGGAACCCAACATTTTGGAGTATCGCAACACATTTGTTACTCTGGCATTGGTTGTCGTAGCACATTCAACACTATGTGTCGGACAATACTTCATGGGGGGATTCCAGACAGTCAGACTGCGGTGCGATGGACGAACTTGCAAAGGACAAACTCTCTGACTGCTCACGAGTATTATCACCGGCTTCATCATGCAATCATAAGCAATCGAAGAAAAGAAATGTGTGTTTACGAACACATGGAACTGACTATTTTTCATGTAGTCACTGTAAGCATGACTAGAAGGCAATATATTAATTTTGAACATAAAGGGAAATTGAGTAGCTGCTTTGATTGCCAGGGGGTAAAATAGTACCTCACAGGTCCGAAGGCCTATGACATCCTTGGGCAAAGCCATGCCTGCCAGTTGGCCGTAAGTGCAATCCTTGCGCGCCTCCGGGATGACTGGTACCACAAACTGGTGGAAGAATGTTCCAGGAGGAGCGAACTGCTGATCTTTGGCCCATGTCCACTTCCCCACTATCCATGTCTGTATGATTCACAACCATCAATAACCTTATATGACATTCTCAAACCCTCTCAATAGTCATTGACATGCATACAAAAATATTCGTAAAAGGATTGGGATCCAGTCGACATGCGTAAAAATTGTGTGCAATGATATACTGCTATTTGCTCACAAGTGTCAATTTGAAAGCTATTGAAGCGATTGATGTGCAGAGCTTTCTTTTCCAATAAAAATTGAACTCAAGATGTTCGAGAATATGCTTCAAAGGAAGACGATGTTAGAGAGGAATTGGAGCATCTTAGATATCCTAATTCGGTCTTGAATACGGAGACGGGCTCCAGCTACCTCAAGTATCAGGAATTCCCTTCAAGAATGTTTATGCTACAGTCACATTACTTCAAGCTCAAAAGGGAATGTATTCTTGTACTGTCATCCACTATGCTGTGAATTTAGGTGAGGGATCTTTAACAATGGAAGAGTCTTAAAAACAAGGAGCATTTTAATTCGCGTATATAACAAGAATTTTCTTTTCTTCTTCACTTAGGTTCACAACAGTTAACCGAATCTAATTTTTTTTTATCATATTATTAATTGAGTAGATCAAGAGAGACATTATGCAAGTTATTCAGAGAGAATGTACCAGCTGTTTATATTTCAGGGGTAGATTCAGGTTGAAATAGGGTTTAATCAAGGCAACAGTTGACACAGTACCTTGCAGTTCTTGCCGGCTTGGTACTTCGTGACTTGGACGAGATTGCTCCTGCACTCGCTTGGAGCCTCTCTTTGGATTGCGTCAAAGCGTTCCTTAGAGGCTGTCAACATCTGCAGTTATATAACATTGTGCATAAATACAAAGACCCATGTTAAACCAGTCCTGGATTCAACGGTCAGAGTGTCGATTATCTCTAAGGTAATGAAATTCATCAACTCTCCACAAATTGCCCATGATTCCTATTATAAAACAGTCTGAAAAGTCTGGCAAGGGCAGAGAATGAGTCTGTACCAGAACTCGAATGCCCCGAGAACAAAGATACAGAGCAATGGCACGACCCAACTTGGAAGTGGCCCCGTTCATAAACACTTCCGTCACCCCAGCAGGTAAGGTTTTAATGATCACAGCAGCCGTGAGAGTATTCCCATGCACCACTCGCATCCTCAAGTTGGGGTGCTTCATCACAAATAGCATGCCTCCGCCATTGAGCGCCTCATTCTGCAAAAAAAGAAGCCAAAATTGAGTAAAAACATTAGCAGGCCATCACAAGTGTTTAGAGCTACCCAAAGAAAAATGTATAGATTTGATGTCTTTCCAATTAAACCTCAATGTAATCCTGAGATCCTCACGGTAATCTTATTTGTTAACCTTAGAATGTTACAATTGCGTAACCACAAGTCACAGTTCCAAGTCGGGTAATTTTGGTAATCACTGCCTCATAGACAAGCCAGAAGACGATTAAAACTCATGACCCTGCTTATCATTTCAAAGCAATTAGCTCAACCAACAAGTACAAGTCTAGACATTCTTAATTGAGTAGAACAACTTGGCATCAAGGCTAATAATACTCTTGACAATCTCCTCTCAAGCATCATCTAGTTTATAACTCAATTAGACAAAAGAAACCGATTCCTCGAAATGATGGGCTCCAAGAAGCTACGGAAGCTTTTTACCCAAGTCTCATAAAACACTTGAACTCTCTTGGGGTAGAGGAAAGTAAATTTAAAAACAAAAATGAAAATTGACATATTGCATGAGTTAAGATTATGAGTAAATTGCAGAAGAGCAAGAATTTACACAGAGAAATTGATTCATTACAGGAAAGGCTTTAAGATTCAAGGTTGAGAACGGACCTTGTTGAGAGCTGCAAGGCTCAAGACCTTCACTCCAGCTGCGTCTGCGTCGAGAATGGCCTTCTCGATGAGATTGTTGATACTCTCCAAACCAAACGGCAGGAAAAACTGCACATTCGGAAAGAGACAAAATGCAGAATATAAAGAAAAAGAATCCATTCGACTGGGGAAACCGTTGCCGTTGAATAAACACCATTTCCAATGCAAGTGTCATCCAAATAATCATGAGTATTAAGGGTAAAGATCCAGATCTAGGCTCTGTATCATGAAAAGATGCTTCCATACTATATATTACTAGCGGTCATAGTAGAAGCGTCGAAAATTCGATTTCTCTTGAACCCATTCTCTTGGCCCTAGAAAATGGAGGACTGCGTGCAAGCCCTAATACATTCTCTAACCAAATTTCATAATCTCAACTCTCTTGATGACTTGGATTTCAATGAGTTTGTTCAAAACATGCGACAAAGCCATGCCCCCAATTTCAACGAAAAATTTCATGAACTCCATTGGAAACTTTCTCAACTGCAGATGCATACTCGTGATTCAAGGCTAACCTGACGGAGATCCTAATACTTCAAACTTCAACAATTCATGACTACGTCTTGTAAACTCCAAATAAGCCAAATTTTCATGCTCTGTAATCCTTTCAAATATTGGAAAGAACCATTCAACAAAGGTCCATTCTAAATATTAGAGGCCACGTACAATGGATTCCCTACCTTCGTTAAGGGCGCAAGAAAGGGATTGAACTGAGTTCCTACCCTGAAGCTACTACTTCAAACCTCAACAATTAACAACAAATTCATATGATATCTATATATGACATATTTCAGTGCATTGTGGTCCTCACAAAAATGAAGACAAGAATCACAGAAAAAGAGACCAATTCGAAACAATAGAAACCACAACGAGTTCCCGACCCTAGTCGAAGATGCAAGACAGAAATCCTACCTGGAAACTATTCCTACAAACCTCAAAAAATCACAACTAATTCATTCGATATCCAAATATGGCCTACTTTAGTACATTGTAAGCCTCTGAAAAATGGAGGCAAGAGCCACTGAAAGATCCATTCTAACCGATAGAAACCACAAAGGGTTCTCTGCCCTAGTCGAAGGTGCAAGAACGGAATGCAAAACAGAGTACCTACCTAAAAACTACTACTTCAAAATATAATAACTAATTCAAATGATATCCAAATTAGACAAACTGAAGTGCATTGTAATCCTCTCCAAAATGGAGGGAAGAACGACTAATTGAAGATGCAACCAAGGAATGCAAGATAGATTTCCAACCAGGAAACCACTCCTTCAAAAAATCATCACCAATTCACATGAAATCCAAATCAGACATACTTTAGTGCATTGTCAACCTCTCAAAAACGGGGACAAGATCCAAAAAGAAGCTGAATTAACGGAAACCACAACGGGATTTCGTACCATAGATAGGATTACAGGAAAGGCAATGTGCTGAAATCCTTACGTGGAAACCATGGCGAGGAATCACCCATGACTGGCACCTGAGCTTCTTAAGTCTGTACGTATCCGACACGAAGCACTTCCCCCACGTCCAGAGCCACGGCAATACCATCAGCGTGGGCCCCCACATCCACCAGATGAACCAGTGGCACACATACGGCTTGGCCGCCAAAGTGCGCACACAGAAGGAGACGTGCAGAGACTGCAGCACGTCGATGCAGTGCACCAGAAACACGAAGTCCGGGACCTTCTCCACGCGCCCTGAAAAAACAAACGGAAAAGCAACACACAATGCATCCCTTCATCAGAATTCACAGCAGCAGCAAATGGTACAGCAACCATGAATGAATTCCAAGGGCAACATTTCAAGCACCAGTCCAAAACCACATTCCCTAATAGAGAAATGAAAAACAGTATTGAACAAAACAGTATATCTTTAACAAGCACAGAAAACATGTTCTGTAACTGCGGGTGGAAGTGCTTCATGCAATCTAAAGGTATAAGAAAAGCCTAGTACGCTATGGTTACTGCACCTAAACCCTGTTCCAATACTTCAACCCTAATTAGTCGGCATGTGGTGCAAATACTTTCTGTCGGTTCTACATGCACTTTCAAGGGTAACATTCAAGCACCAGTTCGAAAACCATATTCTCTAATAACCCTGTTCGACACCACAACCCTAATTAGCCGCCGCTCTTACTTTCTGTCAATTCTACACACACTTTGAGGTCTTTACAAATCGACTATCACATTGCGTGCAATTGCGCCATATTCAATGATAGTGTAAGAAGTTTTGTCCCCGAAAATTCAAGGGCAACATTCAAGCACGGTCAGTTGAAAAACCAAGTTCACTAACCCTGTTCGACACCGCGACCCTAACTAGCCGGCATGAACCGCTAATTAGCTTCTGTCGATTCTACATGCACTTTGAGGTATTTACAGATGGACGATTAAACTGTTGACAATTAACTGAACCATAGTCAGTGGTAGTGTTGACCAGTTCTGTGGGCAGTTAATTTTGGATTTCGGTGGAGAGAAGGTTTGAGTGGAGTACCTCTTCTGAGCTCTCGATAGACGAGCTCCGTCTTTGGGTCCACCGTGCCGCCCAGGTAATCGAACAATGGCATGAACAGACAGAAGTTGGAATTCTGCTCGGAATGGTGAAGGGAATGGTACCTGCAGTAGACCGAAATTCTGACCTTATTGCTCAGGTATGCCAGCTTTCAATGGAAGTGGCTCACAAATGAAAGAAACTGAGGTTTATAAATGAGAAGTGTTAGTAGTACTGACGATGGAGTGTAGAGCAGATACTTGGCTCCCGGAAGGTCCCGGAGCCAAGCAGGCACAAACTCAAAGTTGCAGTGGCCCCAGCACTTGAAGAAGTCGAAGGTGAGGAAGTAAATGTACACCATGCTCTTGGAGGCTCCCCCGAGGACAGTGGCTCCCATCAATGGTACCAACAGCAACGCCGACTGCAGCATTTGCTCTAGCATTGTTGTCACTGATCCTACAACAATAAAAAAAAAGCAAGTGGAAGCAAGGTGTTAGAACAACAAATGAACTTAGTTACAATATTACTGTAGATCGCAACATACGACAAACTCACGTGTTATATATGTCAGTATCATTAATGTTGTAATTTCAATGATTTCCAACAACATGGTTCTGACGAAATTCCAGTATTATGGTGCTAGTATCATGTCACCATTGATTTCGATCATTACATAATGTACCTAGGTTGGGGGTTAGTTTCATCTCTCTAAGGATACATTTGGTTACCTTTCCTCACGCTACCTTCTTAAATGATCATTTCAATTACAGGAGAGGCCACTTCTGGACATGCATTTCTTGATTGGAGTTGACATCATATGAATTTCATGGTGGAATGAAACCGTGGGCGAATTCGAAGTGCGTACCAGTTGCAGGCTCAGGGACGATGGAGAGATGGTGCACAAAATGGTAATTGCGAAACAGGGCCTTCGTGTGGAAAGCCCGGTGCATCCAGTAGTAGAGAAACTCCACAACGCTGGCATGGAGGAAGAAGACGTAAAGCAGGCCCTTGAAGTTCCATCCGGGCAAATTGCTGAACCCCGGAAACCACGTGTGTGCGACGGAGATGAACAGCAACTGCAACATGATGTGATTGTCTCTGGAATTAAATCACAGTGCTCCCAATATTAGATCTACGTTACAGGAAATGCAGAAGTCCAGTCTATCCAGAAATGGATGTAGCTCCGCATGCAAGTCTCTCTCTGTATAAGTCTCTCTCCAGTCACCGTTTATTCTATTTAGTGCATGAGCTGTTTATAATAATTATATATGAATTACAATCATTTTGAACACCATGTATTAAAACATTGCTTGTCAACAATCAAAGCTCATGCGCGATGGAATGACTTATCGCTCACCAGCTTCCCTTCCAGTGGTTGTCCCAAGGTTCAACTGAGATACAAAACAACCGTTCATTTTACAAAGACACTGTACTTTGGTGATGCATTCTATCATGGATGATATTAAAGAGAATATATGTCCTGCTTGTCAAGTTTGCCATGTGGATTCCAGGTGTCGAATAGATCTTTGACCGGCGACCTACATTTGTGAAGGTATTTTCCTTTTCGTGATCATTCTCAATCATGAATTATATCAACATTCAGAGCAGGCTAACTAAGTAGGCATTGGTTGGAAATAAAAAGTTCATTTTACAGCGACACTCTAATGTGGTTGCACATATCATCTCGAATGAAAATAAAGAGAAAGGATGATTAATTTGCTTGTCAAGTTTTTATCTAGCTTCCAGTAGTTGTACAGATCTTTCATTTGTTAAGTACATTTTACAACAGTTCGAATGGTTGTCCCAAGGTTAAACTAAGCCACAAAAAACCGTTCATTTTACAGCCCTATACTCTAATTTCGGGGGCTCATTACACCATGAGTGAAACTAAAAATAATGAATGATTTGCTTGCCAAGTTTGTGATGTAGCTACCTTCCGGCCAGTTGATGTATAGATCTTTCATTTGATACGTATTTCATTGTACAACACCTTCAATGGTTGTTCCAAGGTGAAACTAAGTAACAAGAAAACGTTCATTTTACATCATAAACGAATGGTTTACTCATCAAGGTTGCCATTGATCTATCTTCCAGTTATTGTATGGATCCTCCATTTTCTATGCACATTTCACAACGTCGTTTCTTGGATGATTCTCATGATTCTCTTAACATTCAGAGCTAGCTGGCCAGCTAAAGCATTGTCTGCATTGCTGTTGTATATATAATTCGGGTATCAGGGTACACAAGACAGGGTGGGCTAGCTAGCTGTTGCACTACTTTGGCGGTGGAAACTCTGTCAACTTACGAATGAAACTCCCGGTCGACTTGCTCATAGCCAGTGTCACTCTCGCGGACCACGTGTTTTTTCGTGAGACAGTGCAACCGCGACACTGTGCCCCACAGCTGCTGCACAAGGTAGCGTCCCAACAGCAGCCAAAACATATGCAGACACCAGTCATCCGTTTCCACACCGAGTCCCAGCTTCAACGTCTTCAGGAGACGCCACACGAACGGCGCGTACACCACATACTGCAAACAGTCACCAAATTCTTCCATCGTTACAATAAGATACCAACCCCCCCCCCGGCAATAAATCCATCTAGATCTAGTATAAACTGAAGGTAGCTATGGCCATGTGTGTGGCCAACAGACTCTTCATTCATACTGGCCTTTAGATGGATCAGAGCTTCTCAAGCTGGCTGCTTCGAAGTACGTGCCACAAAAAGGCCGGTACAATGTCTATTGGACGCGGCATTGGGCACTGCACACAACAAAGTGCACCAGCTAGCCCAAGAGGGTAAACTTTATGCACTGCACTTCCCCGTCTTCCCCGTGTTTCTGTGTTTTTGCTTTGGATCGACTTCACAACAACCTCTACAATAGCCGTATGGTAGCTAGCTAGGGACATGCACCTACAGTACTCAGGAACCGAAAAGGCTATACATTCAGCTAGCTGGTGTACCTATAGTGGAAGAAGTCGTTACGTTCAAGAACGAAAACTGTGACTCCCTTTCGTACAGAACTGTTGCATACGCTGTCGAAAGAACCCATTCTTGCATGGGATGCAACTGACCCAGTTCCCATTCTCCCAGCAAGCTATAACTAAGAACAGAAACGAAGTTCAACTTCAAAGTGTTACATTGTGGGCTTACATTGAGGACTTACATTGTGGGCTTACATTGTGAACTAACAGGGAGCTACGTTTTGAACGCTACGACTTCTACTTCAATGTATAACATGCATACCTTCAAGTGGTGAAGTCGTTCCCAGGGCCATTCCGCTAAGTAGCTCCTGGCCTCCGTGGCCACCATAGCTCCCAGCAGCAGCAACAAACATACAGCACCCAACTCCACCAGTCTCCAGTCAATATGTGTCGGCCGATCGATCGATCGATCGATCAACACTCCCTGGCTCTTCCCACGGACGGACCCAACCACGCGTACGTACGCCTTTCACAGTTTCACAGTTTCACAGTTTCCTTCCACCAGTCCTACTATATATATAACCCCACCTCCATCACAAGTCCCACAACTTCTTCACGATCTTCCCCAGACCTCCAGCTCCTCCCAAACTCCCGCTGCATCTCGATCGGTCGATCGATCGATCGACTCCTGGACATTCAAAAAACACGGGATCCACCACAAAGATCGAATCCACCTCCGCTAGTGCAAATACATATGTCTGTATCACTCTCGAGCTAGCTCCCACCCAGCTCACAGACACCACAGAAGTGGAGCTCTACCTCCAGGTTGGCCCGGGAAACGAACGCAGCCACAAGATGAAGCTCACATTGAGTGTTCGGCTGGCTAGCTGATGGTAAGTTCGTTTCAGCCAAGTCCGTGCTTGTTATAATTCCTTCCTGTCCCAACAATCGGTAGGCCGGGGTAGGTGCCGGGAGTAATGAAGGTGGGAGGACTTCAGTTAGTTACGGAGGTTTTGAAGGTCTTAACTCTTATGGGAGGAGCACTCTTAATAGTGGCGCGTATTTGCGCCAGTATGTTTTAGTAGTATACATTCTCAACTTTCAAATGTCCTGCACTGATACATTATGGCCTTAGAGAGGGCACAAATAGGGTCTCTTACCTTAAGACACACGGTGGTGCAACTATTTGCAAATAGGGTGGTTGTGGAATTACTTAGCTCGAGCTCCCGGTCTTAAGGCAGGAGATTGATTCTGTTTGCGCCACAGTTCAAAACCCACTGCATTTGCACCGGCCTTCCAGTTCCTTCCTGGCCATGAGCGGTGTGTGTGCGCGCGTGTGAGACTGTGTGAGTGAGTGAGTGCCGCTTGAGAATTGGTGTGAAGTGGGGGTGGGACTGGTGAATGATGATATAAGTTAATATGGTGTGCAGAGTTATTAGCCTGGGAGGTGTGATTATAAGGCGTGACAGGGGTGGCAGATTCTCCGACGTCGGGGCGGGGTGGGGGGATCTGACTAGGGAGGAGAGTCTGGCATGGCAGAGAGATTGGTGAGGTGATGAACTGGTGATTGTTGGGGTTGGTGAGGGGCGTTGATGGCAGCACAAGGTGGGGGTGCTTGCCCTGTATACGGGACTCATTTGGGCATTCAATGGTTATCTTCCTCTTGCAATGGATGAAACTGTTCAATTCCTGTTTAACTCCTAAACGCCGGGGGAGCCATTTCATGGCGTTTGGATGGCTGTGTGGTGCTATGGAGGGAGATTAGAAACAGTTTTTCATCCATTTCTTTTTCCTTGACCTTTCACAAAGGATTATGAAGAGTACCCAAGCGAATTTGTAGTTTTTTTAGTGTTTGTTAATTTGTGAATGAGAAGTTGGTAAAAAAAACGGATCACAAAAAATGCTATTTTTAGTGTATTTTAGGAAGTTGTTGCTCCTTGCTTTAGATCTGAAATTTCTCAACAAAGATGATATTTTTTGAGTTTGAACCCAACTAATGATATGAAGTCCATCTATTCTAGTTTATACTCCAATTGGAAATTTGGAAAAATTTGTAATATTGAATATTTCATTGCAATTTGAACTTTGGATGGATTTTCAATGTATCCTACATTCTAATTATAGAATGGCACAGAATTCAAGTTTACACCATGATGTTTGTTACTATAATGTACACCCATAGTGAAATTTTCAGATTTTTTGAAATTATTTTCTATTTGATATGATTTTTCTTCATTCTACCTTCAATAATTTTCAAAAAAATCAAATTTTCACAAAAAATCTAAAATTTTGGTGAAGTAAAGAAGACATGTTATTTCATCTCTGAAAAATAAATCAAAAAAATTTCATGCATATCTTGTCACAAAATGGCAGCAAACTAAGTGAGGGGCGGTGAGGCTTAAAATCAGTGGTTATAGGCCCGTCCTTTAAGGGTTAAAAAAAAAAAATCCTAGAGCATCGCGCGCTCGAATTAGGATGAATGAATAGATCAGCATGGAGGTAACGAACCAACGGACCAAGGAACGAAAGAAACGACGAAATTTATCATACACTCCCATTTAGCATGACGACTGTTGTGAAGAACTTCATCATGACTCCAGTGAAATCTAAGCTAGATCGCCAGAAGCTGCATAACACTGGCAGTGATCGATGCTTTGGGCATTCCCCTGATGAGAAAAAAAATGAATTCAAACTTTAAAAAATCCCTGCTCGCTCTTGGGGAAGGTGTTGGCAGGGGAGGTTCATGACAGAGCTCCTGGTTGATAAGTTAAGTTTAAGTTCCTTTGTGTGTAAGTTAGTGTTAGTACTGGCAGGGCTTTGAATTGCAATAAAGAGGAAGGCTTCAAGCGGTGCACGGAAGGGGAACCCCGTCTCCACTCTCAGCAGTTGCTCGTCTCCACTTCTCATTAAGGGGGATGATTGAGCTTGAGTGTCAGAGATTTTATTTTGAATCTTCCCGAACGTGAAATGAAACTGCGTGATGTGCGAGCTTGACCGGAGTGATGACTGATGACGGGACCGTCAGAGCACCTCAAAGCGACACTTGTTCTGGTCATTTGATGCGATTATTTGCGAATTCAAGGGAAATGGAACCGAAGAGGTGGAGGTACAGTATAAGGTGAACCCAGCCTGTGGCAGGCTGAATGATTGGTTTGCCCTGTTGGAATTATTGAAGAGTGAAATCAAATTTCTTTTTCCATACGAAGACAAATGTGAGAAATGGGCTCGCAGAGTAATTGAAATTTTATTCTTTAGACAAAATATGAATTTGTTATGAATTTTTGAAGTCTGTTGCCAAGTTGGTCCTAAAGAGTTTCTAGACTACACCAAAACGTACAAAAAGTGTATCCATAATGGTCATCTTACTCACCTAATAAAAGCAGTCACAGTATTTCTTAACATGGTGAGAACATGAAGGCCTAAAATAGTCACTTCTTGTGATGAATTTACACTTACAAGGTAGAAGTTCCTACTGCATTCACTAGTCATTCTATCATCATCATCATCCAAGACATTGATTGTGGCCACTAACCCACCCTATTGTAGTCCAAATCTCATTCATTGAAAAAAAATCTACCATAGATTGATGCAAGACTATAATGGTGTTTCTTCTAGGTAGTTGTTATAGGTGGTTAGTCCGGTTTACTTTATATCTAACAAGCAGCCACACTACAATTGGCGTTGTCCTTGTAGCACCAATACACTTCTCAAGTAAAGTACCTACTTTCATTTCCTTGGATATAGCTTTTGTGGATGCAAAGCCTCCTCCCTAACTTATAGTCCAAAGCCAATTCAACTTCTCTTTTTAAATTGAAAACACAAGGCACCTTGTACACAATACTAGACTCACCTTGAATGGACATCCTTAAAACACAAAAGGCCTTGACTCTCATTGCTTGCTTGAAAATAAAACTTCAGCTCTCATCAGTTGCTCTTGAAAACTATGGTGGTTTTGAGTCATAAAGGTGTTCCTTCTTTAGACTCAATTCTTTATGTGTTGGAGAATAGATAGTACCTCATTTGTATGGAATAACATTAATTGCATCCACAAATTCTTAATACAAGTTAAAGTAAATAAACTCATAATCAAAACTAATAGCAACTGAAATAATGTATTATTATTAAACATAAATTATTTTTATTGGATCTTATTTGCAAGTGAAAGGAGATTCAACGTACTTTAGTATGCATTATTTAAACACCATATAAATAAAATATGAAATTTCAAAGTATTATCTGTACATGTGCCAAAAATCAACACTAGGCTCTTTTCAACATTCATGTTTTGATTGTATACATCTTGTATCATCAATCTCTAAATTGTAGTGTTGCTTTTGGGTCTAAACTTGTGTGTCACATTTTTGGACATTGACAAGTATGGGTGCCCAAACGACTTAATTTCTCGCCACCGAAGGGGATCCAAAGTGTCATGACATAGTTTCAAATCCAATTCAAAGTGTTGTAATTTTTGCATCAAATGTCCAAATTCAATCAAACTTGTTGGAAAATATGCACTCTCTCTTTCTAGTTTGTTTGGTAAAAATTTCAAATCAATCCAAGATGTACTAATTTTTTGGAAGCCAATCAAAATTCATACGTTCAATTTGAATTCACCAAACTACATTTGATGGCTGCAACTTTGGGGGCTTGTATCTCCTTTATAAAATGTTTGTTTTCAACAAAATTTGTTGAATTATGTTTTCCGTGAAGTCTAGTTATTGTGGTAAAATTTTTATGTCAATCCAAGTTGTTTGAATGTTTGGAAGCAATTCAAAGTTCAAAATCCCAACATTTTTGGATTACAATGAACTTTGGCGACTTGTTTCTTCTTCATACAGTGTTAGTTTCCAATAAAAAATTTTGGAAAAGTTGCACATACTAGTTTAGTTTATGTGGCTAAAATTTCATATCAATATAAAAAATTATGAGTGATTGAGAAGCTTTTTAGTAGAAAAAGGTTCACCCTTAGATGTGTTTTTGCAACTTTTTTTTTTTTTTTTTTACATTTGAAAGCCATTTTGCAGACACAATGAGTCAATTCAATGATTTTTTTTCCACCAATGTATTTGTATATTGTTTTTGAATCATTTTATAATTTAAAGTTTTTCCATTTGAGTAGGTTTAGAAATCAAACTTCACCTCCAAATGTGTTGCTAGGAAAATTTCAGCATCTTTTCTCAACACTAAAACATTATGATCTTGCAATCTATGAGGCCAAATTACTCCAAATTTGATTTATGTCATCTTCAATACATACACTACAAGATTGTACAATTGAGATTTCTATATCTTAGTGACATTTAGAATTTTAAATCTATAACACTTCAAAAATAATGATGTCTTTGAATCCAAAAAGGCCTTGGGGCTTTGAGGGATTAATGTACCACTTGAGCTTGATTGAAGTAATAAAGCTATCAAAGACATGCTAATCTATTGGGCCACAATTTATGATCTAGTTTCTCAAAGGATTGAAAAAATTAAGTTTGTTTTTAAACATGGAAGAATAGTATTCAATTAGGTAAGAGAAAGTGGAATTGTTTTTTCTAGCAAAGTATGAATTAGTTATGAATTTCTAAAGTAATCTCTCTTAAAACCCATAAGTGACACTAGATCATTTCAAACCTATTTAAAGTGAATCCATAAAGGTTATCTTAATTAACTTAAATGACAAATATTTTTGGAAAATGTTCATAATGTTAAGGCACTATCAAAGCCACATTGTTTATTGGTTTTACACCCAAAACACACATGGTTCTATTGTGTCCACTTTGACATTTGTAAGTTGTCACTTATACACTTGTAAAGGGCCACTATTGCACCTCTCAAAAATGCCTGTTGCTTCATTAATTTAGAAAAATCGCATTAATGATTCTAATATTCATAATAGGGCCATTACAAAATTGGCCATAATAGTCTTTTGGTTGTTTTTTCAACCTTTTTTAGTTCTTCACTAAACCAATGACTACGTTCCATCAACATAAATCTTCTCATGATTTGCTAGCCCACAATGACCTTATCTTACTTGATTTTAAATTCCAAAATCAAATAGGGTAGAATTCCTTATATACAAATACTATTAGAATTTGGTCTTTTGCAACTAATTGTAAGTCCTTAAGTTAGCACTTGAAACTCTGGGTTTATTTTTCACGATTTATTATTAGTTTTTAATGCCAATTCATGCAAAATAGCACGAATTAGTTAGTTGAGAGATATTTGGTACTCGATTTGGTAGAAGTCCATACCAAATTAGTGAGGATTCTTCCTAAAATCGTGGAAAGCATAAAATACTCTGTTTTTCCATACTTAGGTCTTAGTTAAGTGTCTTAGAGTCTAGATTCACGTTTAAGAGAGAAGTGAAGATGTGAGAGTTAGCCAATTCTAGTGTCTTGTCCATGTGAAACTCAACCTGTGGAGTGCATGTGACAACCTGGCTAAATTATAAGAGTCTATTTTTAGGTTTAAAAGTGTTTAGATCCAATTCATGAGGAACTTGGGTTAGTTATGTGAAGTCTTGTAGGTGATTAAAAATATGAATCAGAATGCAAAGTAGAAGAAGGGCGAGGTGATTGGAGCTTACAGAGAGGTGCTTTCAAGATAAAAGCATGCCAAGAGATCATCATTGGACCTAATCATCCACAATACCATAATGATTTTTCCCTCGAGTGGAAATTATCAAGGAATTGCTAATTTTGGCATCTTTATTGGAGATTTGGTTTTGCCTTTAGTTTTTGGACACTTTCTAGAGGATTGCCCAAAAGTTTTGGGATTTTACAAAACTCCACGATGACTCCATGGAAAGTCAACCACCTTTGAAACTGATGGTATATTAATAGAAATTACCCAGAGTGTGGCAAAATCTCACTAAAAATTAGATTAGAGTTTTGTGTGCCAAATAAGTGATCTGCCAAGTTTAACAACTTTCTCATAGTCAAAAGTACCAGAATCAATGACGACATCAAATTTAACAAGAATTTACAACATGGCGGCGGGTTGACCGGCGAACCAGGAGCTTACGGTGTCCGAATGTCGCAAACAATGAGTCTTTTCTTGATCTCATGAACCTTCTAGGTAATCATAGCCAATTAATTTTTTTGGAAATTGCAAATTCCAATAGTTGGAGTTTCGACTTTTCTTTGGAATTATCGTTAATGATTTTTACGAGTATTAACGGCCTGGAGGAAGGGGGCAGAGGATTTTCGAGACTAATTTGAGTCTTCTAAATGCGATGGTGCAATTGATTTTTAATTTCAAGTTGTTCTCAAGAAGAAATGAAGAGTTCAATAGTAGGTTTGACTTTTTTAGAGTAATTAGTGGTAATTCTAGGTTAATTTGCAAAATATTTTTGTGAAAATTGAAGACTGGATTTAGTTAAGATTTCAAATCTTTCCTTTGAAAACCAATTTAAATTAATCTAAAAATATTTGAAAATATCCTAGGGTTATTCACAAATTATCTCAGGATGAATTAAGTTAATTTCCTAAATATCTTTGGAAAAAATCTTAGATTTTATTTAGACAAGATTTCCTTTCTAATTAAGGCTTGTTCTAGAAAATTCTTCGATTAAACAAAGACTACTTGGGTCAAATCACACTCAAAGGTACCAGAAAAGGGGTCAGACGCATTGAAATCTGCATTGTATCTTCTTTGAAGCTATTATTTTTTAAGGCTAATCCATTAAATTTAGTCATTTTAGTCCTTTTCTACTAGAAGTTCAAGTCATATTAAGACCAATATTTTTTTACTCATAGATAAATCTAAATTTTTCTACTAAAGTTTCAATTGAAGGTTAGATGTCAGCCTATCAGGTTTTTCAATGGTAGAAAAGGGGTCTAATTTTTAATGAATAATATTGTGATTGAATTGAAAAAAATTATGTGTATAAATATTCATAAGAGAGAGTAGAAAAGGACTCTTTTGCTATAATTTTAATATGTTTTCATTTTCTATAATATTCAGAAGTAAAAACATGTGAACGTCTTTTTTAATATAAAAATTAATCCAAATGATGATTGTGATAGAACAAAAAGTGTTTATATTATTCACATTGAGGGTCCTATGAAATCTATTTTTGGAATTGAATGTTTAATTTTTTTTAAAGATTAAATCAAGAATTTGTCAAAATAAATAAATTGATTAAAAAATTATATTAATTTTAGTTCAAAATTTAATCACTATAAATTCTTTTTGATAGTTGTATGTTTTGAAAGTTAAAAAAATTTGGATTAAAAAATCTATTTAAAATGCTATATTGTAATAAAGACACTAAATTTAGCCTTAAAATTGATGATTTATGTCTTTTGAAAGACTTTTCTTATGAAATTTTTTCTTCATCCCTTTAAAGGGATGCATTGCTATATTATTCATCCATAAATTTTTTTAAATAATGACAACATCAAAGTAATTGAGAGCTTCAAAAGTTTAGAAAAGGACTCAAGTCCTGTCCTACAAAAGTAATCCCAATGGTACCTTTGAGTGTGGTTTGACCCACTTAGCAAATATCTTAGGGTAGATTAGGATCTAGTTTAGGGTTAGTTTCCGAGTGAAAGATCAAATATCTCGTGGTAAATTGAGGTGGCGGGGCCTTCAAGTTAGTATAGAAGTCTTCCCTCCAAGATTTCCTGCAATTCTTTTTTTTATTATTGTTACTCTGTTGAAGTGTGGAAGACCCACACTTCAATTTGTTGACCGATATTCTGTCAATATTATCTATTGAAGCCAAGATACGGCCATCTTTTGCTCAAATTTGCTTTCTTTTAGTGGAGGATTTGGTTTAAAAGATGCGGGGTTCCCTTTAAAACCAACAACCCATACTAAAAACATTCCATTGGGAGGTTTAGTCCCCCTAAATGTAATACTTTATGATAAACATACTAACAATTTCGTGATTTGGAACAGAATTTGAACTAGAACCTTAAAGCGGTGAAGCTTGACTTCGCCAAAAGATTCTAAAATTTTGTTGTATAACAAAGTTTGGTCTGATTAACTCCTAAATTTCAATTACACTGTCATAAATACCTCATTTGGGATTTAAAACTCTTGGATACCTTAGAAACTACTTTAATACTTATTTTCGGTTTAAACGCTGTCATGTGTACCTCAGTCAAGGATTAAAATGTACACTTTTGGAACAATTTGGGACCATTAAACACAAGTTTAGCCTAGGGTTGCCCCTGTACAACAAAGCTTTGACCTTAAAACAAAAATTACCTTTAAGGGGAAGAAATTATCATGGAAACAACTATGGCTTGATGGGCTATTTAAACACAAAACCACACCAAGTGGCTCCCTTTCTTTCCGCCTGAATTTGCTCGGGTTGTTTTTTGTGCTCATGTGCCAAAGTTATGGATTTTTAGTTTAACCTTTGATAGTTTAATTTGATGGTTTAGTCTTTCATAAAATTAGTTAGTTCCCTTTCCTTTAGAAAAAACCTCCAAAATCTCAAAAAACTTAGATAGAATTGTTTTGTTTTAGTTGTTTAATATGAAGTCTTGTTAGATTTAGTTAGTTTAGTTAGTTTCCCCAAAGACCCAAAAAATCCAATAGTTAGAATTTGCTTAGTTTAGAAATTATCCCCAAACCCCAAAATATTAAAAATTTAGAATAGTTTGACTTGGTTTAATTTTTTGTTTTAGTTATTTAGGATCAGTTAAAAAAGCCAGAATGAGCCAACATTAAGGAGAGAATTGGGGCAAGAAAGGACAAGTATCGAAACCCCAGACTTGGGTATCAGAACCCCAGACTCGAGTATCGAAGGAGGACGGGAACGTTCGTCCCCAGGAGCTGCATCGATAGGAGCGGGGAGGGGAACGGAGCCGCGCGACCAATTGCGACAAGCCACGTGGCTAAACCAGAAGAGCCCGAGCTAAACTAGGAGAATTGAGCTGAACTAGAAGAATGAGAGCTGAATTACAAAAGCAAGAGACGAATTGAAGGGCTAATTGGACAGCAGTTAGGTCCAAAAGATAATCTCATTTTTTCAAATCAAGGCCTCGGCAGTTGAGAGCCAAGCCACCAAAATTTGATTTTTAAAACAGATAACTAACCACCACAACCCTCAAGCACAAGTTTCTTTCACACTAAGCTCCAACTTCTAATTTGCATCAACAAAACAAGAATGAACTACAATTAAAGAAGGGACCAAGACTGAACATCCCAAAACTGAGCTTTTTCTTGTCACCACTTAACTACTAACCAAACGAATATAAACATATATTTACAAAATATAAAGAGTCAAGACCTAATAATTCACAGGTACTTCACACGAAAAGTATTAAGATGAGACCCTATGAGGTGGAAAAATATTGCTTTTAAATTGAAGTGACCTCCCAGATGGAGTCAAGTACTTAAAAAATCACCATGAGAAACTACAAATATTCTAAACAAGCACATAGATATAACAGAAAGTTCAAGTACTTGAAAACTTTTTCTTCTATGAAAATCAAATAAGGAATTTAAGATCTGAAGGCTCAGCCTCACCTGTACCCGTTCCAAACACAAAACAAACCAATGTAAAGTGAATGAAGATGCATTAGGTGTCTACAGCTTAAGCAAATTGCTATCTATGTCACAGATCACAAATTCATAATCAAAGAAATCAATAGGTCACAAAACGCAAGGTAAATCAAGCATTATTCTAAATCAACTATTGCCTAAAGAGACCTTTGTCATTCCAAAGTGAAGCAGGAAGCTCAAGAGTTGCACAAACACAAGCGAGTCTTCTCACAAATCACCACCACATGTAACCGTCACAGAAAGAAGGAGAAGTATGGCAAGAGAAAGCCAACATATAGTTATCAATTTGGAGGGAAGACACCATAGAGGCATTAATTAGGCAATTTTGAAAATACTGCAAGGTCATGGAGGTGGAGACAACCTAATAATGAGCCACCCATAGTGGATGAGTGGATGGTAGTCATAACCCACTTAGGCTAATTTAAAACTTAAAATATCCCATATGACTAAACTAATACAACCTATATGTAGATTGACCTGGAATAGTAAAAGGTGAATAATTTTTTAAGGATCTGTTTATCCTTAATAAAGTTAATTCAAAAGAATAGAACTTTTAATCATGTGCAAAAATTATAAAGTAGAATAGAAATAGGAATAGGCATAGTATTGAATATTTTGGAAAAAAAAATTTACCAATAAAGGTCTAAGAAATTTAAATTTACAATATAAATATAAATATAAATTTACAATATAAATATAAATATAAATTTACAATATAAATATAAATATAAATTTACAATATAAATATAAATATAAATTTTAAATATAAATATAAATTTTAAATTTTAAATTTTAAATTTTAAATTTTAAATTTTAAATTTTAAATTTAAGAGCCTACTTCAATTGGCTAAAAATAGGATAATAATCCTAAATATGATAATTATCACACGATAGCAGAAGAAAAAGAAGGATTAAGACTGAAACACTCCAAAACAGGGCTCTATCTTTTCTTAACTTAACTTGAAGCAAAACAAGTATCATGACCATGAAATAAACCATTCTAAATCAAATCTCAACATTCTATCAAGCTCCACAATAAGTATCGCAATAAGTTTTTGTATACATATATAAAACACTTTTTTGTTTTGAATAAAGTGACATAACAAAAATATCCATAAGCCTAAGCACAATAGAGCAAAGAATGTCCATGTGCTTGAAAATCTTGTTCCATGAAATCCACAAAAATGGGAGTTGAGGATCTGAAGGCTCAGCCTTACCTATGCCCGTCCCAAAACACAAAATAATCCAATATTAAGTTAGTCAGGATGCACGAGATGTTTTCAGCTGCAACCAATTGCTCTCTATGTCACATATTCTAAAATTTCAAAAAGGAAGGAAAGGAAGGAAAAACAATGGCCATAAGTCACATCAATAGGTTAAACAAATGCAGTAAGTGAAAAACATCCTCCAACATACTATGAAACCACAAGACCTTTGCCATTCTCGTAGTCAAGTAACTTGTTAGAAGTTTAAGAGTCACAAATCACTCCACACAATCCCAAGCCAAGCCAAACGCCGCTCCAAAAATGGTGATGTACATTAGAAGAGATTTGGGGGCATGGGAGGGCCGTTTCAGGCCCGTTCCCAGATCTGTTCTCGATGCAGGAAGGGAGCGTCGCGCTGCTGTCAGACCCTAATTAACCCCCCCCCCCCAAAAAAAAAAAAAAAAATTGCTTCTGAAATTTAAAAAAAAAACAGTAAGACAAAAAAAAAAATAATCGAAAAATCCGACGTGGCACTCTCTTGACCACGTCAGCCTGCGCGTGTGGCAGAGTTCCTAGGCAGGGACCTGTCTGATAACTCGCGGGCTCTTAGAGCCCTCAAATCTCTTCTAATGTGGCAATGCAAAGCAACTAAGTAGTCACTAACTTGGAGGGAAAAACCAGAGAGACGCATTTATGAGGTATTTGTGAAACAAATCATAAACTCTAGTAGTAGAGACACCTAATAATGTCCACACTCTTAGTGGGTAGGTGGGATTTCCCACCATCCAGACATAGTATAAACTTTTAAAATTTGAAATTTCCTTGGAGGACCAACCATAGTGATAATGATCTAGGAAATTAGACATGTAAAGCATGACTAATTTGCATTAACATGGTATAAAAAATACTTGCTAGCCTTCTTTAAATTTATTTTAAAAAAACACTTAGCTATTTGTTAAAATATTAAAATATTAAAATTTTAAATTTGCATGCAAGGAAATAGACTTATTGAAAGATAAAATAACCAAATAGGTATAATTTACCGTTACCAAAGCAAAGAATCTAAAGGCAAACTTTGCATGGCTTTTAAATAAAATAGGATATTTAACCCTAATCATAGCTGAAGAAAAAAAAAAAAAACTTTTCTAAAACATTCCCTAATCAGGGCTCCATACTTCAAGGCTTAACTAATCCAGATTAGCACATGAAACAACATTCCAAAAACTTTGTTAAATTTTGACAAAAAGAACCCATTGTTGTATCAAAAGTATAATAACCCTACCAATCATTACAAGTTCCATCATGGGTCTAAAATGATTTCCATTACAAACCACTACAAGTGCTTCCAATCATGAAGAAAAGAAGCTTATCAAAGCATCATGTAGTTGAAGTGACCTCAATAATACATACTTCCAAAAATCCATCTTAATAAAGTAGACTTGAAGGTATAGCCTCACCTGTGCCCGTTCCAAACACAATACAAACCAATGTAAAGTAAGTGAGGATGTATGAGGTGTCTTAAGCTAAACTAATTGCTATCTATGTCTCAAGTCTAGCATTTCTTCAAAAAGGAAGAAAGAATGTATCATTTGCATAATCCAAACAAAATCACAAATAGGGAGCCTCCTCTCAAGACAACCTTAGACATGACAAAAAATTGTCACAATAACACAATAGCTTTCTAACTGGAAGCAACAGCAGCTCAGTGCAACAACAAAACTTCAAAGTATGTTGCACAACTAGATCACAACATGTAAAACTTAAAAGAAAGAAAACTTACAAGTTTCCAACTAATTTTGGACATCTCCCAGCTTTCTAAAGCCGCCCTTCTTAACTTCACTTTTATCAAGTTAATTCAAAACCACTACTAATAAGTGGGTGGGTGGGTGGTTCTTAAGCATAGATGCTTAATTACCTGACAGTTAGTAATTCAAAGCTGGCTTATTACAAGGGTTAGCATGTGGCCTAGTAATTAAACCCCTCAACCACCATAGTACTATTGAAGCACCTGAGGAGTCCTTTGGATGCATAATCACAATGGAATTAAACCATATGAATGTGTCATATGGATGAATCCAACTAGCTTTGGCAACTAGAGTTTTAACTTTTAATAAATAACTTGCAGGCTACAGTTGAATGTGGTTCTTCTAAATTCTAATGCTTGTATGACCATCTTCTCAAATACAAAGATACATGTGCAATTGAATACTTGCTCTGATTAAATCTCAAGCACATATATGTGCATTGAACAATGAGGCCACTAAGGACCTTAGTTGAAGGCTGGGCAGGTTTAACAGGCTCAAATGCAATGGCTTAATTAGCAATGAGCTCAATGTCAACATTTTTAACGTGTAACATGTTTGCCTAAACAAAGTTAAGAGAAATAAAATTCTGCCAATCATTTCATCCAAAATTTGTTGGGAATGGCTACCCCAAAATTGTGGATTGCATCTACAAATTGTTACTTCTCCAATGACCAGCAATGTAATATCGCCTTTTTATTCATTTACAAAATTGAACAAAGCCCTAATCATCACTCACAAAGTTGTGCATGAAAAATGCTCCAACATACATCATGTGCATGAACATGTGACAAAAAATAGTATAGGTGCTTTTTGCAATTGTCTTCTAATAGCCTCTCCTAAGCAAATCTACGACATTATATAACATTAAATACTTTAGTGTACTCTCAACAAACTCCTTGAAGTGGCCCAACCGCCCAAATCTCAAATTACGTGGTAATTTTGAATGGGAAAGTACAAGATTTAGTTTTTTGATTGATTTAGACTAGATCTAAAAAATATATATAACCTTAATTGGATATATAGATCAAAATTAAATGCTTAAAAATATAAAATTAAATTGTACACTCGATAAAGTAGGTAAACTGATTATTTGAAAAATATTAAAAAACCATTAAATGTATTTTCAATATTAATTTCAAATACATGAACTCTATTTTCCAAAAATTATTCTCATATTTGATTTAGACAAACAACATAAATTACGGACATAGATAAAGTGTTTTATGCTTTTATTAAATTTATCATTTTTAAAGCTAAAATTGTATATCAAAGCTATAAGGGCAGAAAAAACATTATAAAGTAGAATTTTGCATAGGACAAAACAGAAGAAACATTAATTCAAAACTTTAAAGTATTTTTACTGGACACTATAAGAAGCCCATGTATGTTTTCTTTTACGCACTTTTAGGTGACATCCACTTGCTTCTATGTCAACAATAACATCAAGGTGTTATGTTTGACATTATTGTTGACCATAAAAATAGGTGGATGTAACCTAAAATTTTATACAAAAAACATGGGTTTCTTAGAGTGAGAACAAATCTTTGCATTTCAACAAGGTTAGAGGAGCTAATACAAAAATTGGAAATCAAGCTCTTAATAAAGAAAAATATTCATCCATTCAAGCATTTAAAATTGCATGGTCTTGCTGTTTACTAGTACATCATTTTGTTGAATTAGAGTACATTTGTCTTTAAATCAATTTATACAATCAATTTATTCAGCTTTCAATTAAATTTTCTTGAAACGGAAGAAATCCATAATTTTCTATAAAATGTTAAAATAATAAAAATTCTAAAATCTTATCTTTTTAATGACATGTCTTCAATTTTGAATACAAAACCCTATCTTTTTCATAATATTCCTTGAGTTTTGAAGACATCTAGGTTTAGAATGACTTAAGATAGAAACACCCAAAAGCGTCCCTGTACCTAATCTTTGTTCCTAGATGGACATTAAACCGTCCCTAGACTTCCATTGCGGAATGGTCTTTGACATGTGTCATAAAGTTTTCTCCTCTCTTCAATGTGATTGGATAAGTGCTGAATTTGTCAGAATTCATATTTGGGTCCACCTACAGGACGGTTTCATTGGTCTAAAGGACTACAACTTTGAAAATTCATAGAAAATACATGCCAAGTCCAAAAAATCTAATTTTTTTTTGGAAATTCATGATTTTCTCTTGCTAACACCACAAAAATAAAAATTTATTGAAATGGTGCCTCCAAGTATGCCAAATTCCTTATTTTGACGGTTTTGGATGCTTCCACCTTAAATTTGATGTCACTAGAAAGAAGGAAAAAAAATTCTAATGTTTATTAATCCTAATGGATCAAGGCCTTTCTTTTGTCAAAGAAGTTCAACATTCAAAATTGTCATTTCTAGCAACTTGCCTAACTAGATTTTAAGACTTTGAATTTTCTTAACGTAAAAAATTCTAGTTCTAAATTTAAATTATTTTATATTGAAAAATTGAATTGAGAGTTTGAAGATACAAAAATAAATAAATAAAATTAACTTTCATTCTTTAAAATGATTAAATAGAAGATGGTATAAGATAGAAGGAGAAACTAAATTTGTTAATAGGGTCGTTGCAAGAAACACCATGCAATTTCTATAGCGTTTGTCATAGTATTCTTTAGACTAAGATCTTTTGAAAAAAATATTTAAAAATATTTAAAAATAAAATAGGTATAATCAATATAACACTAGAAATAACATATCACCAAATTTTCAGATCTAAAAGAACGTAGATCAAAAGTTATTTATGAAAAAGAGTAACAAAAAATTTGAAGAAAATAAACACATTGGTGTTTTGATTTGTAAAGAATAGGAGACACAATAATTTACAAAAAACTAATAATTGGACATTGGGAGGATTTCATGGTGATGAGCAGTGATCTCGAAAGGGGCTAAATTTCGCTCATTTTCTACCAAAATTTTTGGTGCGCTAAATGTACATGGCAAAAAATCCGGAGAAAATAAAGATTTCAGCAGTTTCACAGACGTCATTAACAGAAACATCGCAAAAGATTTTATCCATCCATCGTCAGCATCGCAGTCATCCGTTGGGACTGGTGTGATGTGATAGTAAAGAATCAATCTCCACCGTCGATGTTTTGTCGAGGCGGCTATATCCCAACCGTCCGTTTCGTTGGAAAGCCAGGGTTTGGGGTTTAGGATCCCTTCTACGCATTAGCAAATTCTTCTTCCTCGTGCAACAATTTTTAGCAGACGCAATTTTGTAGTAAGGTTTTTTGGCAACCTGCTAGGCTGCCATGTCGCATTTAGTTTCTCTTGCTACCATGTTATAATCTGAAATCGGTGCTGCATCTTGAGATGACCGCCTTCAATTTTTGAGGGATCTGGCAATTCATTCTTAGTTTCTGGTAGTTGGAAAACTTCCCCCTGGTTGCAAAATTGCAGTCGTGCTTTGCTTTGAATGTAGAAGTGCCGTCGTTTCAAATTGCAAGCGTCAGTTCCTGTAAGCTGTGAAATTGTAGAGATTCATGTCTCTTGCATTCACTACATTGTGGAAACAAAGGCTCTAAGTGAATGGGGATTGCGGTCGTTGTTCGTTGAACATTGGGGCGGTGAACATTGGCAACTGGCAAGTCCTAAATCTTCGTGGTTATGAAACCATTATGGTGAATTGCATTCGTTCTACTCGTTTCTTCTGTTGTTTATGGTGCGTTCTTGCTTTTGGTATTCTTTCTATTGTTGCGGTGTTTGTTCTACTGCAGTGTTTGTCTTTTGGGGACTTGGGGTGCAAGATTTAGCGCAATGGCGCCGCGCTTGAAATTACCAGACAATTTCCGCGTGAAGACCTTCTGGTCCAACTACAATAGTTGTGTTGTGGGAAATCTCGGTGCCGCGGCTTCTTCTCCGATCGTGATTTCATCTGGTGTGGAGGAGGAGACTCACATTTCGGAGACGTGGGTGTCGGGTTCATTGTGTGCACCATTGCAACGCTAGTGTCCATCCGAAAGCAGAGTGGCATCGCCTGAGGGATGCAACGACGGGGAGGAAATTTCCACACAAAGAGGAAAGAAGAGAAGGGCCGCTAACACTATCACTTCTTCCACACCAAAAAAAAAGAAAACAGCGCCGAGCACGATCACGAGGAGGTGGCAGTCTGTGTGGGCCTGTAAGTACACTTGAGCGGAAGGTGAATTCGACGCCAATGGTGACTTGTCCAACATTGTGTGTCGAAGTTGCAACACGATCAGCAGAAGAAGGAAGGTCATCGTGGCCAAAGGAGATAACCTTAAAAAGCATGAGGGAAAGAGGGTGTGTAAAGAGGATGGAGTGCCGCACCTTCACCTAAAGAAAGGTGACACCTTCACGAAAGTCAACTGTAAACATTTCTAGTACTGCAAATTGTGGGCGGCCCGAAATCGTGGTGAAACAGTGGTGGATCAACTCATCGCCGGCTTGGAGGGCAAACTTAAACAAAAAGGAGTGCAGTTTTCAACCTTGTTCCAAGTTTTGAGTCACGGTCGTTCAATGTGCGATTACAAACGTGAGCAACATCCACTTAGACACCTTAAGGTGAAGAATGTGCCAAAAAAACATTGGTCTGAGACTAGTGGTTGGGAGATGAATGAGCATCTTCATGAGAGTGTTTTATCAGCTCTGAAGGCCGTGGTTCAGTCTGCGTGCATTATTTCCGTTAGTGCAGACGAAGTCACGATAATTGATAATACTTTGTGGCTTGGTGTGTATGTTATGCGATGGACTCTTGGAATAGGGTGCCGCACTTGTTACATCTGGCATGTGTTTTTGATGGTGCAACCACAGATCACTTGACAAATGTGATTATATTTGCTTTGCTAGGTGAGGGAGGGCTCAGTCAAGAGGAAATTGCCTCCAAATTGGTCTGCTTTGGGGCGGATGGTGTAGGTACATTTCAGGAACCAAAAAAGGGTATCACCGTCCAAATTCGAGAGAAATGGGCTCCTTTTGTAATTGGTGCAAGTTGCACCAGTCATAGAATAAATCTGGTGGTGGAGACGCTATCTCAATATCCGATGGTTTTACGGTTGGAAAAACTCTTTCAATCTGTTTACTCATACTTTTGTCGTAGTCACAAGCGGCATTCTGAGCTTGTGATGCTAGCTGATTTCATGGAAACTAAGGCCAAGAAAATGTTGCGGAATGTAGAAACGCAAAGGATTTTCAGTGAGTACAAAACGTTGTTGGTTAAGATGGGGTTGGACATGACCCCATCTATTGGCCACAAAGCCAATGTTGCTACAGTCAGCAACTTCGACCTCCTGGCGGACGTCGAGATTCTTGTCATTGGCTTGCTTTATTCCTATGATGAATGTTATACATTGCCTGATCAATCTCACCCAAGCACGTGATATTTTCATTTGTGATTTTATTCAATCTATCAAGGTCTACCAGAACGAGCTTGCCAGGATGTTCATTGACCAATCCACATTGTACAATACTGTGGAATTCTCCTGCTACAATGAGCTTGTGAAGCTCAAAATTGGTAGATTTCGGATAAGGGAATCTCCTTCATAGATTCTGTGATTTTGAAGATTTTCAATCCAAATTTTTTTACACATAGATTATAACCTCGCAAGTCACCTCAAATTTTTTCAGAATTTTTGAATTCACGACCAGTTTTCTAAAAATCCTCAAAGTCCTCTAAAAACTCCGCGGGCAAGATTTGGCTTAAAAATCTTCTGATTCTAAAGATTTCAGACCAGATTCCAATATGCTGATTTCGTTTTTAGGTTGTAAAACACTCAAAAAGTGTCTGTTTTTTACGTGCTATACACCGTTGGAATTGTCTTTTCGAGCTACACAATAAGATGTTTGGTGCCAAATGCACCTCTAAGAAAAAAAAATGGGTATATAAATTCAACTCCTAACAATCTATTCATTATGTTTTTAGAAATAAATACATGAGCTTACCAACTCTATGCTTCTTAGCAACATGTTATTCTCTGCTGAACTTGATTGGCGTATGTCTTCTTCAATTTCATCCACACTATTTAGCTTGGCAATATTTTCTCCTTCACTATTTTGGATCAAACTATCTTCTACTTGAAAATGTTCAACTTCAACTTCATGATCCTCATAGGACAAGGTCTGAACAATGCTACTAATCTCAACGTCATTGGCCTTTTGTAAGCGTCTAAACATCTTTAATTTCTCTAACTGCTTCTTACTAGAAAAGAGAAGAGCTGCCTTACGTCTCTTCCTACGATAACCCTCTGGCATCCCTCTAATCGAAAATACTACAAGAAAACAAATTCTACTTACTTGTTGCCAACTCTGCAATCTCTTCAATATATAGCATTCTTAGACCGATGAACGTATTCTCATCCGATTAATTAGAACTTCTCCGGATAGAACGACATTTACAGTTTACCAAAATGTAAACGGTCACTAAGATCATCCCTTCTTTTTTAAAGGTAGTAAGTGCATCTCCTATTTTTGAACACTTCACATGTTCTACGAATTTTAAATTCCTCTTGTTTATAAGTTAGGTAAGCTTCATCGATTGCTTTAAAACCAATTTACCTTAAGAAAGATTTGTGCGGCTATTTAAGATACACAATATTTGGGATAACTGACAATACAACATTCTGACAACTAACGATCACATTACGGGTCTATGGTCCTATCTTTATGAATTCAATTTTCAAAACACCTTCACTCTCTTGATCTTTGCATTCTACCTGGTTCTTGTCATTTTACTCTGATTTCAAGTGTATCCTTCGTTTATGCATCAATGGCATCCATTCGAGCGGATGGCCATAAAATTCCACTAGTCCTCCCTCTTGGAGAAGAAAGATATGTTGTATTGTCTTCACACCTCCTTCATGTTTGATTTGGATTTGTCCAATCCAGTATTTACGTCGAAGAAGAGATCATGTCTTAGTCTGGCCACTTGAAAGAGTCTGTCCATATGCTGAAGTTAGCAGTTCAAGATGGTCATGTCTGGCACCTCCGTCCAGGGCGCTATCGAGCTTATGGTTTGTTTTTGCTCATGATGAGTGCCTCCAATGATATCTTACCTCGTCAATCAGACTATTCTACGGTAGACATGCCTTTTGTCCAATATGATACTAGAAATTCTACAGGATATGAGCGTGTTACACCTACTAATACTCATGTCCAACTTGTTCGTGCGAAGCAAGAAATTCTTGATCCTATTATCGATATATCTAGCGAGTCAGAGAAAGAGTGTCCTAGCCAACCAAGTTTGCGGGTACCACTTTCTAATAGAGTCCCAAATGATGCCCTCAAACCAACTTCGGCTCGGTATGGCACGCCTTCAACTAGTCCTGCTTTGTCCACCTACTCTCGTCCATCAACTTATTCCAATAGTATAACCATGATTAGTATTGTTAGTTGCCTTCACAAGCTAGCATCTGTTTGCGGATCTAGGAACGAAATTGCTGCACTAGATTATGATTCAATCATACATCAGGAGGTGCAGTACCTTCCTCCAGACTTTGACGGAAACGTAGTATGTGAGTTGCCTTCTCTTCCTGCTTCATCTTCAGCATCCGCTACAAGGAACCTCCACGGCATGGATAAACGGTATGATGGCCACGCATGGTGTCGAACCATGACATCCAATATTAACAATCAAGATGGTCTCAAATTCAGGAAATCTTCTTGTGTAGGCCATCGAGTGTACAACAATCATGACTGTGACTACTTCAAGCGTTTGTCAAAGCGCAATGAGACCGAGTGATGTGGTTATACTTCTGTTCCATTCTATATTGGTGCAACTCCTCCAAAGGATTCTACTCTTCTTTGCAAGATATGCAAAGTTCTATCTCATTGCGTCCGTGTCTGTGATGCTAGAATATTTTATATTTTTAGCGATACTCCCTTATGGCTCATGTTAACCACGTAAAACGCGTGAAGGATTGGACAACCATGGCCTGCCACGTATATGACACAGGATGCAGGAAGGTTATGACAATTGCTGTTTGCGACATGCAATCCGAAGACACAAAAGTTCAATGCATCATGTGGAGGTCATTGAATGATGTCATGAGACGCAATGGCGTGGAAAATCCAAACTTTAAGGGCTTTATGGCAGACAGTGCACAAGCGAATTGAAATGTTGTTCGCATTGTATACGGTACGGAGGATTCCAAAATTGAGATGGTGAACCGCGAGCGAACGTGTCTCTTACACTGGAGTATTTCATTGCATCGACATACACAGAAGCTTATCAAATTGGATATGCAACACCAATATACTCGTCTATGCAAGCAATACAAAGACTCAAAGACTATGGAGGAAGCCGAGACACAATATTTGGCCATTCGATCTTGATGGCTATCATTTGGGGCAGCCTTAGAAGATGCTATGCGAGAATTGGAGTTGTAGCTTGCCTTTTGGCACTTCCGATATCGCCAATGGAGAGGCTTCATGCAAATGAAAAGTTTAACCTTGTCATTTTGATTTTAATGCCTTCATTTGGATCCACTTTCAATTCAAAATGTTTAAATGTTGTATTAAACAAGTATTACTTAAAATAGATTATTTGATTAATCTAGGATTGGGATATCTTACCTTTTAAGGCTGAGAAGAGCCTCGGCCACTTTCGGAAAAGATCAAAATTGTAGCACTCTAAAAAGACAGAACTTCTAGTAGTCTCAAAATTTCTGTCAACTAGTATGGTGTTTTAGGCCTCACTACACTTTTTTGCGTTGCAAGGGCTAAGTATTGAGGAGATGGCAGACATGTTATCATGCAATTTATCAGAAATAGTTCATAATAAATGGTTGCAGCAGTCAGATAATCGAGGCAATGACTTGTTTGCTGCCACTTCTGTTGACTGCATTCGAGCTTTCATGCAAATGACAAATTACCGAGCATTCTTAAATGGCAAAGCATCAAAGTCCGGTCCATCTAAAGAAGAATTGAAGTTAAGATTTGCTAGAAGAAGCGGAGATCCGAAGAAGATCGCGGAGGCATTGAATGTTCTTCCTGGAGCAGTTGACGTTGCAACACATATTCCGCATTTGGAGGGCGAAGAGGTGTTTGGTAGCAGTAAGCGTAAACTTGACCTTCCCATTGGGTCGGATGGTGACTCTCATCGGTCGGATAAAGTTAATTTTTCTCAGCCAAGAGTTATGACCAGATCTACACGCACACCCACGGAGGCCTTCAAGGAAGCAGATGCTGTTGCTAACTCTGAGCACGTACCACATGTCACAACCGCATTGGAGAGTGATTGTGACACTTCACAATGGCATATTGCAAGATTGTCCCACAAGTCTAGCTGCAAATGTCACGTTCAATAGCGAGGATCAAACATCCGTCGTGTTGCCAAAATTGCAAAAGGATCTAAAGGCACTCCAGCTCCAACGTACCGTGGTAGAAAGAAACAGTATGACGGAAATAAGGAGATTATGACAGATTTTTGGTTTTGTCCAGATGATATTGAACAATGTGTTCAAGGTTCTAAACGTGCTTGGATAATTGATTGGCCTCAAGTACCAGATGTGTGGCCCATGCTAACAGGCACTAGTTTGACTCGACAGGAAACATCGCTTTTGCAGGAGGCCGGCTTTCATCTCGAAGAGCGACCACCTATGTCACCTCGACGATTATTCACAATGTTCAATGTTTTTGAAGCGGTCCTTTATGATCAGCCTAGTCCTTTGCATGCGGACATCTATCCAACAACTCGAAGGAGTAAGCCCATTCAACGTATTGCAAATGCTCCTCCTACAGAGCATCGCAATAAATGGGAGAGTGCTGGTAACGTCAAAGGAACAATCTTGGGAGTAACTATGCTCTCCTTTCCTGGACTTGGAGCCATAATCTCCCTTTAATCCAGAATGAAACTTGTGCAAAAAGTTTATCGAATCACACTTGGCATGTACTCGGAGTGCACTTGTCCCGATTTCGTAGACATGGCCGTCTCAGCAATTGGTGGACGCCATCAATATGTTAACTGCAAGCGTCTTTATTATTTATTTCGTTACTTCTGCAAAATGAATTTGGTAGAAGACAAGTTCATACATTCTCCAAGCTTCAGCTTCAATGAAGTGAAGCGCCTCCTCAATAGGGCCGGTATCATCAACGTTCCAAATGAAAGTCTTCAATTGATCTAGAAATCCAAAAATCTTAGAGAGCTTGGAATATGAGATTGAAAGACTTTAGACTGAAGTTACACATACAGCTTCAGAAGTATCAATTTGTTTTTGGCAAATATTGTAATTTGGTGGAATATTTTATATAGCCTTATTTTCATCCTCATTTGTCTTTCATATCAATTGAATTCTTTGTCTTCACAATGTATACTTCCATATTTTAAATAATATTGAACATAACAATTTTAATAAAAATAGTACCTAACCACGATAACAGGTCCAAGGTAATAGGTCCACTGTAGAACTATCAATTTCTAATTAGAAATATATTGTTATTTGATGGAATATTGTATGCAGTCATATTTTCGTCGTTGTTCATCATTCACACTTAAATCATTCTTCTCCACAATGCATGCTTAGAATATTTTGCACATTATTTAAAATACCAACCCTGAACACAAATAGTACGTATGCACGATCATAGGTCCACGGTAATAGGTCTACAAAAATAAGTCCTAAAATTTTACATGAAATAGAAATCTTGAACAAAATTTATAGATATTAGCTTTCTTCTTGATATTCTTGAATTTTGTATTGTTTTTTCTAATTTCAGGGCTCACCGCTCACATAATCCCTGCTCTACGCTCACAGGCTCACACTTGCAAGCTCACAGAATAGCACCGCTGTCCTAGACATCATGTCTTTTAAGTAAAATTTTAAGTAAAATTTTACTTAAAAACTTACTTAAAAGACATGATGTCTAGGACACTACTTAAAACACCCCTTTTTCTTGTAGGTACATTACTTATCCAAATGGAAAGAATCAAATTTTTCTACATAGACCAAAATATAATCTAAAAAATAATTAAAAATTAAAAAATTATATTCTAAAAAATTAATCAGTTTTTCAACCTTCAAAGAAGTTTCAAAAAATCTTGCCAAAAATTGAGATCATAGGTACTTGCCTTAACCTTCAACAGTCCTTCAAGAGGGCTCTTAGGACTGTAGGTGTTAATTATTGATTCTAATGTAAGTAAATTTGATCTTCCTTGAATTATATTTTTTACAATATAATCATTTAGAATTTTTAAATTTAAATTTCTAGATCCTTGATTTTTTGAAGATTAAAGTTGTGTTTATTCTCAATTCAATATATGTACATCCTAAAAGACTTTTTTAATGTCCAATGAACCTATAAAGATCCACAGATCCCAAAAGTAGATGTGCCTTGGTCAATCTTGATTGTAACTTTCAATATAACCATTTTTGGTATTTGATTTAAACTAAGAAAATGAAGCTTGACAATATATTTTCTTACATTTTGAAAATTTTGAAAATTTTGAAAAAATTGAAAAATTGAAAGAATTATTACAATTTCAAGCTTTATGTATTGGAATCCAAATATCGTAGTATGCTAAGTTTTTCATTCATGTTTTCTTCTTTTTAAAAATATTTTAATTAAAAATTAAAAATTAAAAATTTCATCCTAAACTTCATTTACGGTAAAAATTCCATATTATTCTATACATATCAAGATAGATATAGTTTAATTCCTACCTTTAATTTTTTTTACATTATACAGATTTGATTATTCCATCAATTTTTTTGAAAAAAACAACATAAATAGAAATACAATTTTCTACTAGCCAAAAATATCAAAATTCTATACATCAATTAAATAAATGGATAAATTTGGTTCAACAACCAAATTTGACTTCAAACTCTGTTGTGACTGTTTTGGGTGTAGGAAATAAAACAACCAATTGAGAAATTGTCACACTAATTTTCATTTCTACTTATACTTCTTGAGAAAATTTTATATAATTTGGATTGTTTTTGTTGTTTTTTACTTACTTATTTTCAATTTTTGCAACAAAAATGATGAAAATTACAATTTTTCATAAAACAAATTGAAATTTTTTCATAGTGATATACAATTCATAATTTCAAGTAATTAAAATATTGGATTGATATTTGAACACAATCTAATAGACTACATTCAACTCATACATGATATTTGGCCAGTTGGCAATGGATCTCATTTTTAACCCTTGAAGAGCCTAGAAGTCCTTTGTGGTTGTATAGTATATTATAAATTTGGTGGTATATGATCAAAAAAACATTGAACAATTATTTTTAAATACAAAATAAATTAATGATGATGATAGTATGTAAATAACAATTGAAGAGTTACAAGGCAAAATACGGGTTGTATAGAGAGATCCCAAGTGCCTTTCACGGGTTATAGGGTTACAAACTTCCATACATTAGGTTTAATTACTAATCCTAATCTCAATACCGTAGTATACTTCCAAAGATGGAACCTTTATAAATACTATCAAATTTTTTTGACCATTATTGAGACCCATTTAAAGACCTTATTTGTTTAGATTATGATATTTGACTGCAATTATATTCTACACAAAATAGTGAAATTAGACTACTTTAACAATTAGGTTGCCTTACTTCAAGAAAGTGACTTTACAAGCCATCAAAGTCAAGAAATATTTCTACAAACATTTCTATTTGTATACATGGAGGTTCATGAGTTCCAATTGCAACAATACTTAATTCAAAATTAGTGCAATCTTATTAAAAAAAACAATAAATATTTATATAGTGCAAAACATCAAGAAATTAGTGAGGAAAAAACTAATTTTACTATTTTGTGTACATCCCAATGAGGTCATCACTGCAATTATATAACTTAACTTTACTCCCCCTTTACATTGTCCCCCATGGTCTCGCATCCCCAACCATACCACCCAGTGGGTTTTCTAGGCATTTAAATGCCTAAAATCACCATAAATAGTTGGGGAGCACAAAGACTTAAGGGAAAATTTGAAGAAAAAATGGATGATGATGCCAAGTTTTTCCAAGTTTTGAAAATAATTTGGATGAAATTGCCAATTCTAACCCCTAAATGTTTTTGGCTATATTTCACCAAAACTACTCCAAAACTTCCATTTCTAGTATAAGTATCAAATTTTAGAAAAAAAATTATTGGACACATGTAACCATAGGATCTTTTAGTACGCTAGTTTGAAAAGATGTGGAATTTTTTTAGAATTTTCCACCATGTAGATTGCAACATATTAGCATTTAAAATTGATAGAAATCCTTTTTTTGACCGTGCAAAAAATTGGGTAGCTGCACTACACAAGGTCACATTTGTATGAAAAAATATCCAAAATGGTGGTGCTTCTTTGGATTCATTCTTCAAGGCAAGTTGGCTACATGCTTGAAAATTTTCACATCATTTGGATTTGTACAACATATAGGAAAAAAATAGTAAGTAAAAAAAAGTAGAGAATGATTCAAAATACTAAATTGTTAAGAATTTAGTTATGGAATTAAAAAATGTCAATCCCAATGGTTTTAATGTTTTATTAAACAATATACATCCAAAGATTTTATTTTTTTCAAAAAATATTGAAAATTGAGTCAAATAAAGGACTTCAAAGTTTGTTTTAGAATAAAGAATCCATAACTACTTGCAAACTAAAACTCCTCATAATTTTCATCTCATTAATCAAAATGGAATGATTCAAAACTTTTGACATATATATAAATCTAGAAAACCAATTTCAATTTTTTTTTAAATGATTTAAAAAAAAATTGAGTTGCCTGCCGAGCAATGAAAACTATATATCATGCAATAACTTTTTAGCCATGTATAGTAATCAAATGGTGTTTGGGCATTTAGGGGTTAAAATAAAATTCATCCAAATATGTGAATGAAAAGATAGTTCTATCCAAAATACTGATGAATACTAAAACTTCCAACCAAATCCACCAAACCCATTTCCTCCCCCCTGCCACCTCTCCACTCAGCACACCAACGTGCTTGAACCGTTGTCACCCCCACCCTGCGGTCGGGGTGAACTGACCCCCTCACTAGGCCCTGCGGTCCGACCCTATTTTCCGCACAATTTTTTTTTTGCAAATTTTGAATTCATATTTGGTACCAGAGACCCCTAATTAGATTATTGAGATCAATTATATTTCCTGGATCGGCCCAAAATAGGGGGCTTTTTTTACATGCACCCTCGGTAAGGCCGAGCAAGGGGGTCAATCCACCCCGATCCACCCTACGGCCCTCGGGGTCCAATTGATTTCAAAGCCACAGCTAGAATCTGCAAGCCTCAAAAAATTTTGAACCAACTTGGCCGATTGCGTTCCATAGTCGCATGAATTGGATTGCACCCAACTTGACTTACCAAAAATTATCTCTTCTATTAATCCCTAAAGGACTGGGGGTGTTGGAGCATAGTCCTTGTTTTCTTGACTAGCCCTTGTAACAAGCATAATTCCTCATTCATGTGGAATAATTTTGATGATCGCCATTGTTGAAATGAAACAAGACTTATATAGCTTTCCTATGGAAAAAAAATCAACAAAATCGCACAATTTTTGAAAAAATGCCACTGTTGACAAGATTGGTGAAAGATATTCGGTTAGGTGGTATTTTCTACATATGCTGAAATCAAAATGTTGGAATCGGAATGCTCAAAAGTGCTCCAAAAATTCTGATTTTTTTTCCACATATGTATATCATCACAATATTGATGTGTAATTTTTTTCAAATCATTTTGATGTGTAGAAAAAAAGATATGAGAATGTGAAGTAATGGCCCACAATGCCTTTTCTATTCTCAAAAAATTCACCAAAGATTGCACACTCAATCATTTTTCGATCGGATTGTGCAGATGGATTCAACAAAGAAAATCATCTAGGGTCTTTATGTTGCTTAGGGACTGTTAGTGAGGTTCACATATCAAATTTCTTACAAATGTAGTTGTAGAAGCCATGTGGTGGCCTTATGGTCCTTTAGGGGTTAAGTTTGTATGGTATATTCTTTTTGTTTATTTGTTTGTCACGTTGAGATCTCTCGGACCGTGCGTCCCCCGGTGGCGTGCTTGGTACTGTCGGAAAGCCCTTGGTGGGGAGGGGTGCACGGGCTTGGTTTCATGGCATTGGGACCAATGGTGGGAAAATGATCAATTTGAGTTATTTTGGTTCTTAAAAATTACTAAATCATGTGAAATTATGTATCTTTTGAACCGTGTGTCAAATTTTCACGTTCTTGGTACCGTTGGAAAGCCCTTGGCGAGGAGGGATGCATGGCCTTTATTTTGTGGCATTTGGACCTATGGTGGGAAAGTTATGGATTTTTGAGTTATTTTTTGTTTTTAAAATGACTTCTACTTTTGTTCTGGGTGTAGCAACGGCATAGGGCTACGTAATATCATCAGTCCATAGGAATCACATGAATTGGATTGAACCTAAATTTTTTTCTTCTTGAAACACATGGATAAATTCCATTAATAGAGGGATTGAACCCAACTTGATGTACCGAAAGTTATAATAGGAGTTCTCCATTTGTTAGAGCATCTGCAATGGAGGCCCGATATATGGCCCAGTATCGGTATAACTAATTTTTGAACGGTAAATAATTAGAACTTGAAAATTGTCTCATTGGAAGCGCATCGGAAAGAACATGGAGAAGGTAGAAGAAAATTCAAAATTAAACATTGGACAAGTACTTCAAAAACAAGGTAAAAATCTGAAATTATAGAGGTCTTAACAAATCACGGTTACCAAAGCAACATTTGGTCATTGACCCTCCACATTTGGCCATATTTAGAGGGTCAATGGCCAACTGTTGCTTTGATAAGCGTGATTTGCTAAGACCTCTATAATTTCAGATTTTTACCTTGCTTTTGAAGTACTTGTCCAATGCTTAATTTTGAATTTTCTTGTACCTTCTCATGTTCTTTCCGATGCGCTTCCAATGAGACAATTTTCAAGTTCTAATTATTTACCGTTCAAAAATTAGTTATACTGATACCGGGCCATATACCGGGCCTCCATTGCAGATGCTCTTATCAAAAAAAAAATTATGACAGGAGTAATACCAGCAGTTCGACTGACCCCCTCCAGGTGCCCCACTCGCTGCCATAATATTTAGTTCCAATAACTTAGTTTCTAAATGGATGGATGGACGGTCTGTTCCAGGTCTGACCCCCTCGCCCACGGCAACTATCCATACCTTAACCCCTAAATGCCAGAGGCACCAAAATTCTGGTGTCATCAATACTTTGAAGTTAAATAAAACCTAACAAAGTTGCTATTTTTAGTAGTTTATATTTTGTAAAATTCTTTTTGAAGTCTAATTTTAGCATCAAAAATCTGATTTTGAAAATGATTGATTATGATTTTTCTATTCAAGATTTTGTGCAAGGGTACCCATTGTAATCTTGACTTTCCGTAGTGTTGAGGGTTTTGGTGACCAAATTTTTAGATTTGATATGTGAAAAAATTAAAATAATTTCTTAGTTTTAACACCCTCATGTTCAAACATTATAATCTTTCAATTCGTAAGTGATATTGTTGTGTTTTCTTTTCCTATGTGACCTCTAATATAACTAGTTTGAATTTGTACGGTTACAATTCAAAAAAAATTGATACAACTTATCAAAATGTTGAATTTTTGTTCAATTTAGAGCAAATTCCTAGAAGCTCAAAACAGGCCTTGGGCGTCCATACCTTAAGACAAGATGTTTGTTTTGTTTTGTTTATCACGTTGGGATCTCCCGGACCATGCGTCCCCTAGGGGCGTGCTTGGTACTATCGGAAAGCCCTTGGCGGGGGTGCACGGGCTTTGTTTCATGGCGTTCTGACTCACAGTGCAAAAGTTATTGAATTTTGAGTTATTTTGGGATCTTAAAAATGACTAAATTATGCTAAATTATGTATCTTTTGAACCGTGTGTCAATTTGCCACGTTTTTGGTATCATTGGGAAGCCCTTGGCGAGGAAGGGTACATGGGCTTTGATTCGTGGCGTTTGGACCTACAATGGGAAAGTTATGGGGTTTTGAGTTATTTTTGGTTTTTAAATGACTTTTAGTTTAGTTTTGGTTGTGGCAACGGCACAAGGCTACACTAGTTTAGGGGTTAAGACAGGTTGTTTGTTTTGTTTTGTTTTGTTTGTCACGTTGAGATCTCCTAGACTATGCGTCCCTCGGTGGCGTGCTTCATACCGTCGGAAAGCTCTCGGCCAAGACAGGTGCACGGGCTTGGTTTCATGGCGTTCCAACCTATGGTGAGAAAGTTATTGATTTTTGAGTTATTTTTCTATCTTAAAAATTACTAAATTATGCTAAATTATGTATCTTTTGAACCATGTGTCAATTTGTCACATTCTTAGTACCATTGGAAAGCGCTCAACGAGGAGGGGTGCACAGGCTTTGTTTTGTGGCATTAGGAGCTACGATGGGAAACTTCTGTTTTTTTGAGTTATTTTTGTTTTTTAAAATGACTTTTACTTTTGTTTTGGTTGTAGCATTGGCACAGGGCTACACTAGTCTCTTCTTAAGTTTGCATGGTATATTCTTCTATATTTAGGTGCCTTATTTGTTTGTTTGTTACGTTGAGATCTCTTGGATTGAGCGTCCCCCAGTGGTGTGCTTGGTATCGTCGGAAAGCCCTCGGCGAGGAGGGGTGCACAGACTTTGTTTCGAGGCATTTGGACCCACAATAGGAAAGTTATCAATTTTTGAGTTATTTTGGGATCTTAAAAATACTAAATTATGCTAAATTGTGTATCTTTTGAATCGTGTGTCAATTTGTCACATTCTTGGTACAGTTGGAAAGCCCTCGGCAAGGAAGGGTGCATGGGCTTTTTTTTGTGGCATTCGGACTCATGGTGGGAAAGTTATGGATTTTGGAGATAATTTCCAATTGAAAAAATTGAAAAATCACTTTTACTTTGTTTTGACTGTGGCAACGGCACAGGGCACACTAGTCCTATTGATATCAGCTTGGGTCATTTCTTAAGTACATTATGGTTTTCTTCTAGTGAATGAGATTTGGGCCACAATCAATGTCTTAGCTAACTGGAATGAAGTGATTAGTGACCACAATAGGAACTTCCAGCTTTCTAGTGCTAATTCATTTTAGGGCTTCCATACTAAAAAATATTGTGACTGCTTTAGGCGAGTAAGATGACCGTTATGGATATAGTTTTTGTTGGTTTTGAGGTAGTCTATAGACTCTTTTAGGCCACATGGACTGAACACTTCAAAAATTCATGACAAATTCACACTTTGTCAAAAAAAAGTATAATTCCAATCGCTCTCGCCATTTCTGTCACTTGTCTTTATGTGGAATTTTTTTTTTTAAAATTTCAGCAATGACATGAGAGCAAACTCCCCATTTTGTCCATAATGGGCTGTTTTACTGTTTTACCTTACTGGCTGCCTGGCAACCTGATGAGGACCCAAAACATTAAGTTCCAGTCGGTCGTGGACAGATGAGCATGCGGTATCAGTTGACAGGGTCGTCTGCCAATCCATCGCTCTCTGAACTGGAAGACCAGAGGGCATTTCAGTTCACTGCATAATATTTTCACCATCATCCTACTTTTGGCTCCAATAACTTACCGTCCAGCTCATCATGCAAATCCGGACAATTTCTGAAAAAATCATTGCAATGACTGCGTGACTCTAAGGTAATATGCTCTGAAAGCGCCCATTTAAGGTCTGGTCTGCCTTTTTCACAGGTTTCCTTGAACAGAAATATTTTTGGATCATTTTCAGAGAAAGAAAAATGGATGCGGAACGTAACACAAGTGGTTTCATATTTTTTGAATCATTTCTAAATTACTTATGAATTTTCAAAAAACAACTGTTGTAGGCACCTATTTGTAACCCTAGGTCTTCCAAATTCTGACCACTTGCAACTTCTAGAGTGATTTGAGTAAATGAAGGCCAATGATTGGCTCTTGCAATAAATAAAGCTTTTCTCTCGATTCTCTCAATGGTTTGAGAGGTCCATTTCAGGACCACCTAATGTTCATTTTAAACCTAAATATAGGGTCCATTTGAGGAGGCCGCTCCCTTTTAGAGCACACTACCTTATATACCCTACTTGAAGGTCAAATTCGACAAAAATTAAGTCATTTTTATTTTTTTTAAAGTACCACATGTCATGTTGTGAATGGTTTGGGGTGATGTGACCTCTTGAGAATTTGACGTGGAAGTTCAATTCGGGCATTCGAGTGCCAAATCAAACCTTCACATACAATAATGGCAAAATATATTAACCCTTGAAGTACCAAAGTCATCTTGGGGGACATTTGGGATTTCTAGCAGGCTTATGTGACCTCAAATTCTGACCTAATTTTTTGAAACTTTTTTTGAAGATAGGGAATCACATTAGCTTTCTAATAATATATATTTTTTTTCAATCGATGCCCGAGAGCACAAGTTATGCTAATTTAAAAGCGGTTCGGCAAGCAAAAAAAAAAACAAAAAAACTTTTATCTTTTTTCTGAAAGATTACGTTTTTGTCTACATTTGAAGCTTTGATTAATTCTATTTGGACTAATAATGAGAAAGTTATGGACAATCTCCTTTTTGGAGCAATCTATGCATCTTCTTAAAAAAAAAACTTATAGAATTCATTTTTGAATGCAATTTTCACATTTTTTCACATTTTTTTGATAGTCTTTTTTTTTTTTTGAAACAAACGGACAATTCCATTGATAGATGAAACAATACATCGAGACCAAGGGAGCCAATCCCCGGTGAAAATATTTGATATGGTCAAGTTTGTTTGCAAAAAGAGTCTCACCATTGGGATTATGATGTTTCAATTCCATCTTAGAGCTATTAACAATTTAGTGCTTTGTTTAATTTCGGACCTACTTTTACTTAACAATGTTTTTATGTGAAAATCAAGTTTTGATATTCTAAATTTTTTTCCCCGACTCTCAATTCAAATGTTCAACATAAATTTTTTTAAGTATATGGTCCGTAGTGCAAAAAACCCTCCACAAATGGCCATCAAAATCATCTAAAATTGCAGGCTAGAGTTCAAAAAAACTTTTTATTCCAACTTTAAAAGCTAATATCTTCCAATCCGTAAGGTCAAACTTCTTAAAATTTTACCACATGATCTAAGACAAGTGAAGTACAAGATCCTACGGTTAGATTGTGAAGAAGAAAAACGTTTTTTATTTGTTTCTTGAGTGATTACAACAAAAATGGCAGTCTTCAATGGTTCTGGAGCCAGAGAATGCCTTGGTATTTTGGGGGTTAACACTTGCAAAAGGGTGTTTAGTTAATAGAGATGGAGGGGTTTATGTTAGAGATAGGATCATTTAACCCCTAAAGGACCAAGGCATTTTCTGGCTCCGAAACCATTGAAAATTGCCATTTCTGCTGCGATCACGCCTTAAACCATTAAAGTTTTTTTTTAGAATCTAACCGTAGGATCTTATACTTCACTTGTCTCAGATCACGTGGTAAAAATTTCATGAAATTTGACCATACGGATAGGAAGACATTAGCATTCAAAGTTGAAAAAACAAGTTTTTTTGAGTGTTGGTCTGCAATTTCAGATGACTTTGATTGCCATTTCTGGACACTTTTTGCACTACAGACCATAAATTAATTTTTTTTTATGTTGAACATTTGAGTTGAGAGTCAGGGAATTTTTTTATAGAAAAAACACACTTGATTTTCATTCTTTAAAAAATTGTGAAGTAGAAGTAGGTCCAAAATTGAAAGAAACACTAAATCGTTAATAACTCTAAGATGGAATTGAAACACCATAATCCCAATGGTGAGATTGTTCTTTCCAACAAATTGAACCTTGTCCAAAAACAAATTCTGATTTTAAAAAAAAATTGCATTCAAAAATGAAATCTATAAGTTGTTTTTTGAAGAAGATGTTTAGATTGCCCAAAAAACAAGATTGTTCATAACTTTCTCATTATTAGTCCAAATAGAATGAATCAAAGCTTCAGATGTAGACTAAAACATAATCTTTCAGAAAAAAATTAAAAATTAATTTTTTTTTTCTGCCCAGTGAACAACTTTTTTGACTTAGGGTGGCATAACTTTTGCTCCCAGGCACCGATTGGAAAAAATTATATTTTTAGAAAGCTACTAACATTCCCTATCTTCAAAAAAAATTCAAAAAATTAGCTCAAAATTGGAGGTCACACGAGCTTGCCCGAAATCCCAAAAGTCCCTCGAGGGGACTTTGGTCCTTAACCCCTAAAGGATCAACATGCGTTTTTTGGCAACATAGAAATTTTGGGCACGTACGTGTGATTAGAGATTTGCTTATTTTGGGCTGAAATTTTTACAAAAGGTAGGGACGAGGAATATCTTTCATATGCACCAAATTTCATGACATTTGGAAGTAGGAGTCAAAAGTTATGGCCTAATATGTTGTTTATTTCTCTACTCGGGCAATCTGGGTAGATAAAAAAAAATCACTTTTTTCAAAAATAAAAATTTGAAATTGGTTTATTAGATTTATATATTCGTGGAAAGCTTTGAATTATTCCATTTTGATCAATAAATCAATCGTTACAAGGATTTTTAGTTTGCGGGTAGTTATGGATTGTCTACTCTAAAATAAACTTTGAAGTCGTTTATTTCACTCAATTTTCAATATTTTTCAAAAAAAATAAAATTATAGGATGCAGATTTTTTATTACAACATTGCAATCATTGAGATTGGAATTTTTCAATTCCAAAATTAACTTCTTAACAATTTAGTGTTTTGAACCATTCTCTACTTCTTTCTACTTACTAATTTTTTCCTATATGTTGTACAATTCCAAATAATCTGAAAATTTTCAAGCATGTAGCCAACTTGCCTTGAAGAATGAATCAAAAGAAGCACAACCATTTTGTAAATTTTTTCATAATAATCTGACCTTGTGAAGTGCAGCTGCCCGATTTTTCGCAAGGCTTAAAAAAGGACTTTTGCCACTTCAAACGCTAATATCTTCCAATCTACACAATGAAAATTTCTGAAATTTTTTCCACATATTCTCAAACCAGAGGACTACAAGATCCTACGGTTACATGTGTCCAAAAATGATATTTTTCAAAAATTTGATACTTGTACTAGAAATGGCATTTTTGGAGCATTTTTGGTGAGAACATAGTCAAAGAACTTCAAGGGTTGACGGGTTAAGCATCCTTCTACTTTAGGGACATCTTGAACCTCCACAAGTGCTTGATTGGATATATGGGAGGGTGGTTATGGATTGTTTTATAGAATGTTTATGATTCCACTCTTTGAATGGTTTGTAATTCTCTGCAAACCACTTTAGAAATTCACAAAAATTGAAATTTTAATTGAAATTTTTTTAATTCCACTTTGATTTGATTTGTGAAACAAGTGTACACCTTTAAAAAAAATTGTGACCTTCTTGGAGTTGGCCCTAAAATATTCAAATTGCTAATTTACATGGTAGTAGGTTTGTCTAACTTGTTCAAAGTAGTATGCTTTTGAAGCGACCTTTTTAAATAGGTTCCATTGCACAACATTGAAAATTCACCAACTCACAATTATGTCCTACAAGGTAGTCTGCTCTTAAAGCAACCTTTTCAGAAAGCTGATTTGCATTTGGGTGGGAGCAATAAAGTCCTTGACACAATTTTCAGTAGGTTTTTGTAGGAAGAAAAATAGAATTGGCATCTAGCTAACCCAAGTCGTTTCATATTTTTTGGACCTTCATGGAATTAGGAACAAATTTTTGAAGTTGAAATGCAGTGGTCACTAGAAGCGATCACTTCCTGAAATGTATACTAAGGTAGGAGGTCCATAAAGCAATCACCTAAGCTCTGAAACTGAATTTTGGGCAGGTAAAACACCTTGAAATATTTTTCAGTAAATTTTCCTAGAAAGACAAGAGGAAATGGCATCTAACCCAAGTTGTTTCATATTTTTTGGAGCTTTGTGGAATTAGTTATGAAATTTTGAAGTTGAAATGCCATAAGGCTCTAAAAGCGACCACCTCCTAGAATGTACACACTTTGTACATTTTGGAACATTGAAGAAAGCAAAATGTACCTCTATGTCATGTTAGGTTCAGAATGCCTGATCGCAGTTCAAGCCTCCTACCTTATTCATACATTGAAGAAAGCAAAATATACATGTGTTAGCGGTTGCTTTTAGAGCTCCCTACCTTAGCTGGTGATGGTTCATGTTACAATATGATGGGTACCTATTCAAATTATTATTATTTTTTGAAACACATGAACAAATATTCAAATAATTTTGATGATGATGGTGGCAGCAGAGCATTGCTCAATAATGGGTACACATAATCTGTTGTGTGTGGACCTGCACCTATCCCCTGAAAAGAGATGTCCCCATGCTCCCTGCACCCCTCACCACTGAATTAAAATAAAATAAAATACTGGTATATTACCTGGTTCGCCCGCCAACCCCGTAAAACCAAATCCAAAAAACATTGATATTGATATGATGTATAGAATGTATCTGGAATACATATGGATATGATATATGGAATATATATGTCTATGATAAAGTATTGAAACAATATGATATATGGATGCAAATACAGGATATAGGATAGAGAGATTTACAGAATATGGATGTTTGATACAAAATAGTTATATACAGTAGAATGACATATGGATATTGGTACAGGTTTGAGATATAAGGTATAGAGATATTTTGAATAGAGATGTCTCATACATAATATTGGTGTGGTACAACATATGGTTACATATATGGGATAGATAATATGGTTATTAATCCCATATTGATTGCAATCAAACATGTTCAGAAAAAATATTGATATAAGTGGCAATGAAAATTCACTCCATTTACATAGATATGGGTGACATTCTATTACTATCCACTCAAAACAAATAGAATGTTTTGTTGATCTATAGAAGACATGTTTAATTGGAATTTTTTTTGAAAGGGGGCAAATGAAATTTATTCATTGCAAAACAACAAATACATATGTTGGACTTGAGTGGAAAACTACCTTAGCCTTGGAATGCTTGAGGAGCTCCAATTAATGTAATTTTCAGATGACGAAACAAGCTTGTTGGAGGATGCAATAGAACAAGTTTTCATCCAATTTTTTTCTAGTTGACAATAGAGGAGATTCTCCTTGATATAATGCACACAAGAAGGGCCTTATGGAGGTGTCTAAGAATTTGGAAAAAATGAGGAAGTGTGCGCCAAGGATCACAAAATTGGTGCCCTTCTAGTGTATTTTGGCAAGTCCTACCTCCTTGCTCTTGATCTGAAATTTGAGCCATGTGAATTATCTTTGAGGAATTCAAATCTAACTAATGAAATGAAGCTTATTGAGTCTAGTTTCTACTTTGGCTTGAAATTTTAAAAAAATTCTAAAATTGTACATTTTATTGCAATTTGAACATTGGATATATTACTTATCATGTTGTACGTGATTTGCTATGTATATAGTATGACTTAGATTCACTATAATATTTCTCGACATGTGGAAAAACGTTCTCATTTTTTGAGCTAATTTTAAATTAGATAGGAATTTTTTTCACTTTTTCTTCACATATTCATGGTAATATGAAATTATCACCAATAAATTTGTAAATCTTATGACTATTAGAAGACACGTGATTTTATTTTTCAAAAATATAATAAAATAATTGAAACCGATTGTATGGTCATAGACTCTATCTTTCAAGGGTCAACTTAACCCCTAAAGGACCAAGGCATTTTCTGGCTCCAAAACCACTGAAAACTGCCATTTCTGCTGCGATCACTCTCAAAACCAAAATAATTTTTTTTTTTCAGAATCTAACCATAGGATCTTGTATTTCACTTGTCTAAGATCATATGGTAAAAATTTCATGAAGTTTGACCGTACAGATTGGAAGATAGTAGCATTCAAAGTTGGATTTTTTTTTGAGTGTTGGTCTGCAATTTCAGATGACTTTGATCGCCATTTCTGGAAACTTTTTGCACTACAAACCATAAATTTTAAATTTTTTATGTCGAACATTTGAGTTGAGAGTCGGGGAAAAAAATTCAAAAAACACACACTTGGTTTTCATTCATTAAAAAATTGTGAAGTAGAAATAGGTCCACAATTGAAAGAAACACTAAATCGTTAATAACTCTAAGATGGATTTGAATTTTTTTGAAAATTGCATTCAAAAATGAATTCTATAAGTTGATTTTTATTAGATTGCCTGAAAAACAAAATTGTTCATAACTTTCTCATTATTAGTCCAAATAGAATGAATCAAAGCTTCACATGTAGACAAAAACATAATCTTTCAGAGAAAAATTAAAAATTACAAATAAAATAAAATAAAATAAAAAATTATATATATATATATATATATATATATATATTTTTTTTTTTGCCCAACAAACAACTTTTTTGACTTAGAGTATCATAACTTTTGCTCCCAGGCACCGATTGGAAAAAAAATTATATTTTTAGAAGCTCATGTGATTTTCTCTCTTCAAAAAATGTTTCAAAAAATCAGGTCACATGAGCCTGCCTGAAATCCCAAGTGTCTCCCGAGGGGACTTTGGCCCTTTAGGGGTTAAGGTGGGCCTTCCTAATTGCACCACTGATCCAAACCAATCATCATCACTCTAGATACATCTCCAAAATCAATATGTACCTAAGTACAATTTTAGAACCTCTACCAACAAAAACTTTGGTCCTTTACAACTTTTGCATTCAATATCCAAATAATAATAATCGTAACTAGGTTTAACCTCTAAAGGACCATTGTCCATACGGGGGACAAATGCGTTTTCTGGCAGGTACCTATGGGCTGAAATTTTCTCCTGATTTTTTGAAACTTTTTTTGGAGGTAGAAAATCTGATTAGCTTCAAGGAAATATAATTTTTTCACAATCGGTGCCCGGGAAAAAAAGTTATGACCATATAAGCTCAAAACAAGGGACGGGGGCAGCTCGGGCAGCAAAAAAAAAATAGACAAAAATTTGAATTTTTTTTTTTTATATTTTTTTTCTCATAGATTATATTTTTGGCTATCTGGAAAGCTTTGATTCATTTCATTTGGATATGTTATGAGAAAGTATGGACATTCTTGTTTTTCGGGCAGTTAAAGCATCTTCTTAAAAAAAATAACTTTAGGATTCATTTCTGAATGCAATTTTTCAAATTTTTCAATTGTTTTTTTTTGCATTGTCTAGTTTACTTGCTAGAACAATCTCACCATTGGAATTAGTGAATTTTAATTCCATCTAAAATATATGAATATTTTAGATTTTCCTTCTATCTTGTACCTACATCTACTTAACAATTTTTTAAGAATGATAATCAATTTTTTTTTGAATTTTTTTTCCCTAGATTCTCAACTCAATTCTCTACTATAAAAATTCAAACCTCAAAACTCTGTAGTGCAAAAATTTTAAGTTAGAAATGTTTAAAGTCAAAAAATCTAGTCCCGCAATGTGCTGAAAAACTTGTTTTTTTCACTTTAAATGCAGATATCTTGCAATCTGTGCGGTCAAAAATTCTAAAAACAATTCCACACATTCTTATACTAGTTAGGTATAAGATCCTACGGTTGGATGTGGAAAAAAACATTTTTCAAATTTTTTTACTCTTTGCTATAGAAATGGCAGTTTTCAGTGTTTTTTGGCAGAAAAAAGGCCTCGGTCCTTTAGGGTTTAATAGCAAATTAAAAGTGGCGGTTTTGGAGGTGCCCCTTAGTTTGTTGACCAACCAAATTTTATTCTAGTTGAATTAATTATGTGTCATACTAGCCTAAATATGTGCAACCGAAAATCAACCATAAGTTAAATATATCCCCTAAAGGACTATAAGGTCACTAAGTGACTTTTGCAACATGATTTTTTGTTCTCCTACATCACAAAGTTCAGAATCTACGGATTGTCAATGAATATCGTGTGGTTACTGTTATTTCATGGGTGCACATGTTAATTTGTAATTTATCGCATTGTTACGATGCCCACGATTACTACAAAGAATTCACACTACTTTGTTATTAGTCTCAACTACATGACTTCTATATGTTATTCACAAGTGCGCAAAAGACACAAATTATGCACGAAAATTTATTATCTTTGTCGTGTATTTTATGTGCGTTGAAGTACATGGAAAATCCATAACAGCAATGTCATTGCTATTTTATTTTATTTTAATTATTTTTAAAAGTTTATAAAATTCTAATTTATAAAATTGCCCACTCAATGGGCACCACCTATACAACCCACCACATGGGCAGGGCCACCTAGGCAACCGCCACGTGGGCGGGCATCGCCAAGGGGATTTGAACCTTGGACCTCATGGTTGAGGCCCCAAGTTCTCAACCATTGCATCATGCAATGTTACTTGTGTACATATGGCTTGTAGAATTCTATATATCTAGTTTTTGCAGTTGTTTTTCATGTGCTTTGTACAGTCAGCAGACTTCAGACCTCATTTCGACATAGTAGAACAACTTTTTTCAAAAAACTTTGAACTAAGAAAAGTTGTTAAATGAATCTAGATTTCATCTCCAAAAATCCGTTTGACATTTGGAGCCTCTGATCAAAAGTTATGGACAAAATTCAGAGAGGATGTTTGAAAATGTAAAAAAAATGTCCCTTCCACCTCGTCTCTGAACTTTGTCCATAACTTTTGATCAGAGGCTCCAAACGTGAAACGGATTTTTGGAGATGAAATCTAGATTCATTTACCAACTTTTCTTAGTTCAAATTTTTTTGAAAAAATTGTTCTACTATGCCTAAATGAGGTCTGAATTTCTACTTTCAACACAATTCCTGCTTTTCAATTAACTTGCTACTAAAATTGTGAAAGATAAAAAATGCAATGTTAGTGCAATAACTATGCATGGACATGATGTTGTGTGATTATTGCACTAATTTTATATGTCTTAAATAAGCACTAATGCTACACGTAGTCAGTCGCTCATGACAAAAGCACTGAAGTCGTACATTTTCAGTCATGCATAGTTATTGTGCAACTTTCGCACTTCAAACTCAAATATGAATGACATGCCTAAACTGCATGGTAATAATGAATGTCAATATCGTGTTGTAACAATGTTTCCAAATGAACGAATGTAACATGAAAACAATGTCTGACGATAATCGTACGATTACTTTTTACAATTCGTGACAGAGGAACTTTGTGATGTAGTCTTCTAGAGCATTTGCAATGCATCCGGCTTTCAAGACGGTATCGGCATAATAAAAGGGCAACTCCAAAAGATACTCCCCAATGTAGTTGGTTAGTTCTATTTTTAATCCTCGTCCCTTCATTATCCTTCCAAACCCAACAAATTTGCAAAATATGGAGGGCTTACAAGTTGGCTCGTTGTAGGAATAGTCATTATTGCCATACCTTTTCAAGCATTGGTACACGGTTTGGGAAGTTTTGTAGAAAAACTGGAGCATTTCCGACCTTTTTGAACAAGGTTCAAAACAAAGAAAATTCACTTGGAAGCTTGCCCCAATTACCTTTTTTCTAGTTTAAATCCTACAATTTTCTTTCCCATTTGGCAAATTGCCGGGTTCTTTTATTTTCACTTTGGTATATTTACGGACTTTAGTATATATAGTCGGTTATGTTTTGGTGTGTTATACTTTTGAGGGGTTCATGCACATTGTAAAATGCAATATCCTTTGCATGAGTTGAACCAAGGGTTTAGACCGTCTTGGGGCCTAGGATGTAGCCTTTGAAAAATACAAGGATCCAAAAGAAGGTCCGAGTATTTTTCCAAAGGCTAGTTAGTATGGAAAAACATGCAAGTCGAGACAATTGATTTTTCTCACAATCAGGTGCACTAGCCATACAAACAAGAAGCATCACTTGGACTTGAATCAAAGAACACAAGTAACTTGAGGGGTTAGCATACAAAAAGCAATACTTACTCTCATTCTTCTTTAAAGGGATGGCATCATCAATGATATGATCAAACTCCTCAAATGGCCTTTTCAATGCAATTCTAAATTCTTGCTACCAAGACTATTTCTAACATGGATTTTGATCAAATTTTGCACACAAAATACTCTCTTACAAGTCGCAATAGATACACATTGCACTTGAGCCAATTCAGTAAGCGCAAGCAAGCTAGGATACCTTGTTTGCAACAAATGAATTCATGTAATCATGCCCCAAAGATCTCTAAAATTCTTATCCCCCCATTTGGTAGTACACTGCAATTTGAAGGCCAAAAACTCACGCTTGCAAGGTTGGCAAGGTTCCACACTAGCCAAAAAAATTTGGCCTACCTCCCCTTCCCTTGGCTGCCTGCTAGAAAATAAAAAATTCAAACGATAAATATCCAAAGTATGGTTAGGGTAGCAAGTCAAATTGTTAGAACTTTTTTCTCCTACCCGGTCAATTTCCTAAATTTTTTTTCCGCATTTTGGGGGCTAATACCTCATCCCAATGTTCTATGTCATTTGAAAATCTTCAAAAAAAATTGGCTAGGTTGTAACCAAACCTCGGCACTCCTGAGACATTGCATTGGTATGTGTGCTAATAAATTTGGCCTTCCCTTATTTGCATGAAAAGTCTTTTTTTAATGTAGAATATTTTTCTCTTTTTCTTTTTATAATGCGGAAAAGTTTATTTGAAATTTAGATTGCCAACTTTGCATTATATCAACTTATTCTCAAAATACCCAACACTATATAGGCCTCGTGGAATGCCCCAGTCCATTTGTTGATACATGGATTGTTTGCCGAGAATGCTTTGTGGATGCTCTTAGGAATAATGAAGACTTGACAATTATCTGCTCATTGCAAGATTGCATAAATCCTGCCTTTCAATGAAGCCCTTGATTTAAAGAATGGGCACTTTCATTTAATCCCCTTTGGACTTTATGGGATTAAAACCTCATATCATCATTTTTTTTAACCCGGAATTAATTCCAAGAGTGAACCAAGAACAAGTATATCATCATAGCCACAACATTAGATTTCAAGGATTTCTTAGAATTTACTACAGAAAATAAACAATTCTTTCATCTTTACTTTCACATCTATTGTTTCTTTTACAATTCTTTTTTTTTTTTTTTTTTTTTTTTTTTTTTCAAAATTTGATTTTAAATCTTTGTAAGATATGTAAAAATACATTAGTTACTTGTAAATAACTAATACCAGGTGCTTTTCAAATTCAATGTTAACTCAAAACTCATAGAACGAGAAATCCAACTTCAAGACATGATAGTTCAAAAATACACTGCAACCTTTACAACAAAGAGATTCCAATGTTACAATCTTATTCACCGTATTCATCCAAAGAGAAAAAATATGATAAAACAACACATTGCCCGTATTCACAAGACATTAGTGAGCAGATTTAACAAAGGAAATGGGATAATTCACCATATGAACAATGTATCCATATGCATGGTATACTCATATATACATATATATATATATATATATATATATATATATATATATATAAAATTTGTGTTGTACTTGTATTTGTATTTATAATTGAGGGAAGGGAGGGTGAATCTTCAGTTTTCCTTCATCTTTCTCCATGATTTTTAGGAGTCAATGTGTATTGCCAATTTTGGTTGCATAACACGAGACGCTAACATTAGATTGCTTTTGTTTGAAAGTTTTTCAAAGTACAAAAAACAATATCAATACTAATATAAGGCGAATGTCACCAATAGAAAATCTTTTAGATAGTATTCTAATTTAGAAGGCACATTACAAATGTTTTCAATAATGTTATTTTTCCAAATACTCAAGTATACATTAAATGAAGTGATTTTTTTAATATTTAATAACATCAAATTAATAAGTTGGAATTACTAGAATTAGGTAATTAAAGTACCTAATACATCAATTTCATGATTTTGTTTTAAAACATAAGATTCACTCTATCCCACCATTCATAATATAGGATTTGCTTAATGCAAATTCAAGTGAATCTCAACCACTCTCAATGAAGGATGAAATTGATACTTTGTTTCTATGAAAAATAAAGTTTGGTAGATTGATGTCATGTAGATGGGGTGTCTTTTGTAACAATGTACCTAACATAGGTGTAGTTTATTGGTCTTTCTTTGCTGAAAAGTAATAATTGAAAACAAAAGCATATTTTTTTACTACACTGAAATGGTTATGTAGTATGGTTTAAACTATTTATCATAAGGACATACTATTCAATATCGGTTATAGTGGTGGCATTGTTAGATTTGTCATACTAATTTTTATACTAAACAATGTAGATACACATCTTCAATTTTAGAATGTGTTTGTATTTTGCACTATAAATTGCCACATAAGTAGTTTTGGAGGGGTAAGTTGATTTGATTTCCATAGAAGTATAAAAAGGATCAACAAATAAAAAGGATCATGAGGGATGGAGAACTTTAATATGTAGAAGGTTGAATAGACTTTGCATCCTTTCAAATTTTGAAAACTAGTTGTATATAAGGTTAGTAATCTTTTTGTGTTCTTTTAAGACATAATATAGGTGTCACACTTTGTGCTCTTGTGTGTTTTGCTCATATAATATAAATGTTGAATTGCCTCAATAAATTGTGTAAACTATAAATGCCAATGATTGACTAGGTGTGAATGTTCTGTTAGTGTCTAATTGTTGTGAGTAGTTTATTTTGTATATTAGCTATACATTGGTAAGTTGTGAATTGTCAAATTGATTGTTTCTATGTGATAGAGAATATTTACATAGCTAGGGATTGGTAATTAGATTGTGAGTGATTTGTGTATTGTGTGATTCTATGTAATAGAGGATTTTCATGTAGCTAGGGATTGACAAATTGTCAAACAATTTGAATTTCAACAAGTATATAAGGTAGGTACATGTAGATGTGCCCCTGACTTAAATTGCCATCTTTACCATGTGTACATCTCCAAAATCAATTCTATACCTATGTGGAAGAAACGCTTTTAGAACCAAACTTTGTTCCTTAATAACTTTTGTATAACTTACAGTATCCAAATCCCACGTTCTCTGGTGCGTTGGAACCTCCTTTCACTTGGCAACAAGAACATATAAAATCTAACCAATCCAATAATTATAAGTAGGCTCCATAGCAAAAAGTGGCAATTTTGGGTGTACCTATCTTTCTGTGCTTGAATTATTAACTGGTTATAAATCATTAGAAGGGATTTGGGGCCAAAAAAGGGCCATTTTAGGCTTATTCTCCTATTTGTCTCCATGCTCTTAGAAAAATATATTTTCAATTTATTTATTTATTATATATATATTTTTTCAGATCTCATTTTAAGAATTAAAAAAAATTAAAAAAATTAAATCTAATGTGGTTGAAGTTCAACCATATCATCCTTTTGCAATGGCGCAATTTCAACAGCCGGGAACTCACCAAAACTTGTGGGAGAACTCGTGGGATCTTGTGGCCCTTTAGAGGGCCCGAATTCTCTCTAATGTGACCATGAAAGTTGTTAGAAGTTGTATGGCAAAAGGACATAGAATGTGAATTGAGTAAAGAATTTGCATGTACTGTGTGGAATTAATTTTTTGAATTAATTGTTTTATCAATTATGAAACTACTTGGTGTTTGAGTTGAATAAGAGTCAGAACTAGAGCATACAAGTGCAATTATATGGACTAATTGTCTATGAATTAAAGTTAAATTTGTAATTGTGTAATTATTTTGAGTGAAATTATTAATCAAATGGTCTGATTGAGGTACTAAATTGTTGCACATCAACTTATCTCCAAGAGGACCACTTATGGGTTTTTTCTTTGTCAAAAAACATTCAAAAATACCATTTCTATTGCAAAGAGCAAAAATCTTTGAACTTTGATTTTTTGCATATCTAACTATAGGATCTTGCACTAGACTAGTAAGAATGTGTGGAAGAAATTTCAAATTTTTTAAGTCACATAGATTGCAAAATATTTGCATATAACGTAAAGAAATAAGTTTTTTGCACCTGGGATGCGGGCTTGGATGACTAGATTATTTGACTTTGAATCTTGTAAACGTAAATTTATTGCACTACAAAGTTTGAATTAAAAAAAATTTGTCAAGAAGAATTGAGTTGAGAGTTTGGAAAAAAAAATTAATAATTTTTTTAAAATTTTTAATCTTAATTAAAAAAATAGAAGTAGATATGAGATAGAAAGAAAAATTAAATTGTTAATATTACTAAGATGGAATTGAAACACACTAATTTCAATAGTGAGATTGTTCTAGAAAACAAATTAAATCACATAGAACTTTTTTTTTTTAAATTGTAAAATTTGAGTTCAAAATTGAATCCTATGTATTATCTACATTAGAAGATGCTATAATTGCTAGGAAAACAAGATGCTCTATAATTTTCACATTACTAGTCTAAATGAAATAAATCAAAGCTTTCCATGTACTAGGCAAAAATAAAATTTATATCGAAAAAAACTTAAAACTTAAATTTTAATTTTTTGCGGTTTTCTTTTGTTGTTTGGCAAGGTGAAAAACTGTATTTAAGTGATTACAATACTTTTGCTATTAGATACCGATTGAACTAAAATTTATTATCCCCAAAGTTAATAGAATTTTCTATCTTAAAAAAATTCAAAAAATCACGATGAAAATTGAGACTGTATGAACCTCCCTAAAATCTATTTTGTCTCTCATAGCTACTTTGTCCCCTTAGGGGATAACCTATCAGAATGTTAACCCCTAAATGCCCGAGGCACCCAAATCTGGTGTTTGCAAAACTTTGAAGTTAAATAAAACTTAACAAAGTTGCTATTTTTAGTAGTATATATTTTTTTAAAGTTCTTCTTGAAGTCTAGTTTTAGCATCAAAAATCTGTTCTTGAAAATAAATGATAGTGATTTTTCTACTCAAGATTTTGTGCAAGGGTACCCAGTGCAATCTTGACTTCCTGTAGTGTTGAGAGCTCTTGGAAATGAGCCTCAAATACACTAGATCTTGGAGGAAAATTCACATTCAAAATTCATTTAAAAAAATTATAGAGTAGATTTTAAGAAGCCGTAAATTGATTGGGGTTATATATGTTAAGCTCTTTAACCTCATATTTTTTTGGTCACAAACTTTTTAGATTTAACTTTTGAAAAGAGGATTGAAAGACTTTGCATCACTTTTGCAGTTTTAACACTCTCATGGTCAAACATTATAATCTTTTGCTCCATAAGTGATATTGTTGTGTTTTCTTTTCCTATGAGATCTCTAACATGTCTAGTTTGAATTTGTACGGTTACAATTCAAAAAAAATTGATACAACCTGTCAAAATGTTGGCATTTAGTTCAAGTTAAAGCAAATTCCAAGAAACTCAAAACAGGCCTTGGGCATTTAGGGGTTAAATGAACGGTTTAGATATTCCACCATATAACTACATTGATTTATCCTAATAGAAAGGGGGAGAAAACTAGTGTCACCAACAAAATGATTGATCCTACAAATTTTATTTTTGTAAAAATTGATAAATATAATAAGCTTTCAACTAATGTTAATTTAAAATATTGTAAGTTTAGGGCATGATTGGCACAATTCTATTGAATGTTCATTTTTTCCTAGAAAATAAGCTTTGACAGATGCTAAAATATAACAATTCTACATAAATCATTTTTAGTTGCATGATTTTTTTTGAAAAATAATTTTCCAATTTTATTGACATCTATTATTAGAATTATTTTCTGCTAGACTTGTCCTATAAAAATGGTAGTTTGACTTTGATAATATAGTGTCACATGCAATATTGAGGTATACAAACCTATAGTTGACATTTATTACAATTGACTATACTTATTATTATTAAATATAATTTTCTTATTAGGTCTTATTAGCAATAGAAAGAGGATTTCAACACTTTATCATGCATTATTTGGACAGAGTATGAATAAATTATGAATTTTTCAAGTGTTGTCTCTCAGGGTTCTAAAAACCAACAATTGGCCCCTATATATATTTGATTATGTACATCTTGTGTCATCAATATACATGAAAAATTGAAGATTTTAAATTGAAATGTAGGTGCACATATGGGGTAGTGTTAATCCTTAAACAATGCCCCTTAAGACGATGTACTCAATTGCAATATTTTTTGCTCTATAGTCTCTATTTTTTAATTGAATATGAATGAATTTTTTTCATTTTATTTTTTAGAGATGAAATGACATGTCTTCTAAATTTGCTCATCTTTTAAATATTTTTGAATTATTATAAATTTATGAAGAATAAGTGAAAGAAATTCATATCAAATTCAAAAATGCTTTAAAAATATGAAAATTTCACCACTGCCATGTATTATAGTTTAGAACATTACGGTGTAAATTGAAAGTCCATATCATTCTATCAATTAGAAATTGATAGATCATGGTTTTAGGTTCAATATTCAAATTGCAATAAAATGTATAATTTTAGGTACTTTTCAAAATTTCAAATTTAACCCCTAAAGGACCAAGGAGCCCACTTTGGGTTTTTTGAGAACTCACGCAGGCTCTGCTGACTTCATGATTTGGAAGTTTTTCATGAAATTTTTAGGATGGATGCTATTCTTCATAATCTGCGTGTAAAGCTTTGTTTCATGTCATCCTAATTATTTTTTGGGAATTTTATAGATTGATATCTACTTGAAAACATTTGTACCATTCAATTCCAAATAATGAAGTAAGAGTTGTGAGGAGTTTTATTTTGTGAGCAATGAAGGTACAAAAAACATACAAATTTGCCTTTTGCTTTCAATTTTGAAAATTTTCAAATATAAATTAAAACTTAGGATATTAATTGTTTACTAGAACATTTTCACTGTTGTGATTAACAACTCTCAATTTCTTGTAAAAATTATTAGCATATTAGCTCTTTCTTTCATTTAGTACGACCTTCTACTTTACAATTTTTTTAACCTCTAAAGGTCTAAGGAGCCCACTTTGTTTTTTTTGAGAACTTGGGCAGCATATATTGACTTTATAATTTGAAATTTTTGCATGAATTAAAAAAAAATGGATGCTACTCACCATAATCTACATATGAAGCTTTGTTTCATGTCATTCCGATAAATTTTGCAAAAATTAGAAGGATTTTTTTGATTTCAATGTCAAATCAGGCAACAAAAAATATATTCTAAAAAAATATTAATTATTTTTTTGGAATAGTATATATTGATATCTACTCAAAAACATTTGAATCATTCAATTTCAAATAATGAAGTAAAAGTTATGAGGAGTTTATTTTGCGGGCAATGAAAGTAAAAAAAAACATATAAAGTCGTCTTTTGCTTTCAATTTTGAAAAAGAATTCAAATGAAAGTAAAAATAAATGATACTAATTGTTTACTAGAACATTTTCACTACTAGGATTAACAGTTCTCAAATTCTTCTAGAAGTTATTAGCAAAATAATTTTTTCTTTCATTTAGTACTATCTTCCAATTTCCAATTTTCTTAAAGACAAATATGAAATTATTTTTGATTAAATTTTTTTAATATATGTTTTCAAACCATTTTCCATCATATTGACTAAAATGCACAAGTTATAGGATATACGTTTTTTTTTTCTCTTAAAATGTTGAAAGACAAAACTTCACTTTTTGGAAGGGCTAGAAAAGCTTATATTTTGAAGTTTAGGCACATTGCACATGCAATTGGTGGGGGATTTGCTCTAAAATTTAGAAAAATATACATGAACAAGTCAACTAAAAGATCGTACGTTAGATTTGTTGAAAAAGAATTATTGATGAAGATTTTGACCTTGCTTTGGGGATGAGTATTTTTGAAGCGATTTTGGGCTTCCAAACATGATGTCTTTTAGGGTTAAGTTGAAACTAGACTTAGTAAGCTTCATTTAAGTAGTTGGATGTAAATTCAGAAAAGATCATTTCAATGTCTATTATTAAGATCAAGAATAAGGTTATACAATTTAACAAAATATTGTACATTCACTAGAAGAAAATTTTGTTGCTTATAACACAATCTATATGACAATTCTGTTTTCTGTAACATATAAACATCAATTTCAACGCAAATTTCAACACAGAAACGCCATGTAGATTGTACTGAGAGCAACAACTTAAGGTTTTTTTTCTAGTGACTGAAAAGAGAATCTTTTGTCATTCATTTTTTTAGCATCTTCTTATGTAGAGACGCCAATAATACCTCGACAATGGAATTTCTCTTACCATTCACTTGAGGAACATTAAAAAAACTCTCAAGACAAATATTGGACGGAAAATCTCAATTCATTTAGATTTTTGTATCCGAAATCATCCAAAAGTCACTTTTAGACTTCATAAGCGTTTTAGGGGTTAATTATGGGTGTACGTACCTTTTAGACAAATCAATGTAGTGAAGGACGTCTATGAACTAAATAATGCACTGCTTTGGGTGCATTCTATGCCAGTGTTTTTTTTTTCATTTTCCATGAAGTGGCAAAGTGGCGATATTAAATGTTATGGTGGTGCTCCAAGTTTCAACATTCATCCACGTACTGGATAGAAAATGTGATACTACGTATCTATAATTCTATTTTCATTCACAATGTGGCGATTTCATCCAAGATTTTTCTCGAACTTGAAGTTTTTTGGCGATTTCATCCAAAATTTTACTAAAAATTCCCTATAGGCTTGGTGCTAGGTCAAATTTTTTGGTGCAATTTTGCACCAAATCGCCGGAAAAAAAAACACTGTTCTATGCAGGAGCAAGCCCAGCAAGGCGAGCTCACGTATAAGCTCCTGTGATGAATGCGCCCCACATGACATGTTTCCTAGTATTTAGAGCAATTTCTCAACGTTCTCGCGACATTCCCATGGCATAATCGGCCCGTTGCTCATTGTGCATTCTAATTTCCCCTTGAAAACACTTGAATCGGCAGGGACTGCTCTCTCATGCACGCGTGGACGCGGTCATAGGCCAACTTCAATTCCAACGTGGCACCAAGAGGAGGGTCCAAGTCAGCCCCCCACGGTGACAGGGGAACTCGTTCCGGCGTCCAAGACCGAATTAGGGTTTCAGTCCCTCTGCTCTCTTCCATGATGTCTCACTTCCCTGCATTCCTCTAGGGTCCGTCCGCACCCGATCGAAGTCTTTGTCCATGTTCTCCTTTCCATTCCATGCTTTTCTTTGCCCGGCCCGTCTGTTAGATGTTAATTCGCGAGAGCAGAACAAATCCGACCTCGTTTGGGACAATTGCGGCCTTGTTTGGGACAAAACCCGGCTTCTTTTGAGTGAGTTTTGGTTGGACTTGCCATTATCCGGATCGTAGTAATGCAGGGGGCTCGGGTGCTGGCCCGTGCTCTGGCAGCGGCAGGTCGCCAGCGTCTCTTGGTCCCGACGAAGCTTGGTGCGACGCAGGAGGAATTTGTTGCAGAAATTTTGGGATCCAGGGCTCACCAATGGCGGAGATCGACTTGCCGGGATATTATGGGAGCTGCGAGGGTTCACTCGTTGACATCGTCGTCTCTGTTTCCGAAGGTATAGGTTTTTACGATCTGGTTTGTGTTTTCTGGCATAATTCTGGTTCGGTTATCAGCTTTCCGAGTTTCAGCTTTCCGAGTGTAGTTCTGGCATTCTGGTGAAGGTACCGCAGGAATAGCGATTGAGAGGGGAGTTCGTCAGGTTGATTCTGTTTTCGGACTCAGACAACAGGGAGTGATGTACATTGATTTATAAAGAACGTCCGTAATATTGTTAACTCAATCGTGGATCCAGAATCTTGCCCTTCATAGCTTTCATCTTGAAGTGACCACACCTAATCGCTACACTTTGAGCACTGATGTAGGTTCGTTTAGTAGAATAGGTAGCAATTCTTGAATATTCTTATTTGCTAATCAAAGGGGATTCCAATGCACCAAAGAATTTGTTATTTGGATACCACTTGCAAGAGTTATGAGGGTTCAAAGTTTCATTGGTTGATGATCTAAAACTATCACTAGTCCTGTTGAGGTGGTGTACATTCTCAAAATCAGTATGAGGGTGGTTTTCATTTTCAAAATCTCTATCTACTTATCTCGTTCAAGATTCTGGAGCGTTTTAATTAAATAGGTATCGTTGTTAGGTGTGGTTCCCTTACCCAACTTTCAATGCAGCGGTTGATTTTTTCTGGAATTTGGCATTCAGCAAATCTGTTATTGAATAGCCTGGATTAGGTTTTACTCCGGGCTCATATGTCACGTCAATAACTAGCAATGTACGGTGCTGTTTTGACCTTACGAATTTCGTAAACTGAGGGCGAAGTCATTATTTTGGAAATGCATCGCTTATTTCCCATTCTCACTTTACTTCTCTCGATACCTCAATATCGATCTAATCGGTATTCGGTGTGTATTGGTTTTAGTATTTTTTGCATTGCTCGTTGATTTCTGGTGTGCAGGAACGTTTTTATTGTACGACGAATGCTCTTACTGAAACCTCCTTGTGTAGGCTGCCAGATTTGCCAGTCGTGATTGCCGGGCGTTTTCAATTTCAATAGGAGCTGGATCGGTTAAGGAGGTGGTTTCTCTCGTGAAAGGAGGTGTGGTCAATCAAAAGAGAGTTGGAACATGGCTTTTTGGTTGCACTGGATGGGTATTTAGCATGGTCGTACTAGGAGGGATTACGCGTCTCACTAGATCTGGACTATCAATGACGGATTGGAAGTTTGTGGGAAGTTTACCGCCTCTGACGGAGGAGCAGTGGCAAATGGAATTCTTGAAATATCAATCGTCTCCAGAGTACAGGCGGTGAGTCTCCTTATATCTTCTGTAAGTTCTACAATGAACAGAAAATCATTCTGTTTTGACTCATGAAGCAAACTATGTAGTCTTGATTTAAACTGCAAATTTATCAACCATACTTGTGAGATAGTAACTGTGTCAGTTCTATTGGTAACCTTTCTTCGATTGTCGATTGTCGGTTTTGGGTGAGTTTTAAACCCCTAATACCTACAGATGTGCAATACCATACTCATAAAAGTTGATACAAAGGAGCAGATGTTGAGCAAGATTTTACGAAATTACCCATGCAATTGAACTTGGAAAAATCTTTTTCAAATCAATATAGCAGTATACATTTTAAAGAATTCACCAAATATAAATTTTTCTACTTTTAGTTCATGCATTTGGTGAGAATGGGTATAATTGTAAGCCTAACAACATGGCAGAATAATTATGCAACATTTGGTATTTAAAGTCTTAAAATTATATTCCGATTTTATAAACATATTTTAAGAGAAAATGCTGACATATTCGTTGTTTTTGAATTTTTGATAATTCAAGAGAACATGCGTTGGTTCTGCGATAGCACCTTTAATAGCTAGGTCGGTCTTGAGTCGATCGAGACATGATAATCATGAAATTCGATCATGTCATGATATACTTGATATTCCAAGAAGCTTCTTATTGAATAAAAGCAATTGTTGAATGCGATGAATTTGACTTCTTTGCCCTTCGCGGCATTTAGGGTTTAAGCCAGTATCCTCTCTGCATGAACGTTGACAAGTTTTAGTCATTGTGCAGGGTGAACAGGGGGATGAGTCTCAATGAATTCAAATTCATCTACTGGATGGAATACGCACATCGAATGTGGGGCCGAGCATTGGGTCTCGTTTTTGCTGGTCCTTTTGCCTACTTCGTGCTCAGGGGTTATATATCACAGCGACTTGGGTTAAGGCTATCTGCATTGATGACCATGGGAGCGGCCCAAGGCTTTGTTGGGTGGTGGATGGTCAAAAGCGGTCTTGAGGTACTCTCTTATGTCCTCGTCGAGTTCAATCACATGAAACACACGCAATCGGTTAGGACAATTTTCAGTGTTATTTGCTGTGATAAATGCATGAAATGTATTTGCAGGAGCCGGAGACAGAGTATATACAACCAAGGGTGAGCCCGTACAGGCTTGCTGCGCACCTCACATCAGCCTTTGCCATTTATTCAGGTCTTTTCTGGACTGCCCTGTCAGTGGTATCCCCCTACCCAATTGTTTCTGGGGAAGCCGGTAGGGCTGCCATGAAGGTCCGACGGTTCGCAGTCCCAGTGGCAGCTATTGTCGGTATAACTGCTATCTCGGGGGCTTTTGTAGCTGGAAATGATGCAGTAAGTTCTCTCCTGCTTCCCGCATTGTGTTTTGGATGGTTTACCGTAAGCCCTAAATGCCCAAGGGGTTTTGGATAATATTTAGATGACCTATGACTTCACATTTTATGAAGTTTTCACCAAAAGTGAAGATGTTTTGATTCAATTGTGTCCAAAAAAGAGAGAAGATGTCACGCAGGATGTGTAGGAATAATCTGAATGATCAATTTCAATTTTTTTTATAGATCTCTGCCGAATGAATCTAGAAGCAATTTTGGATTGCTTTTGAATATTAATTGACAATACATGATCATTCAGTTTGGTGCATTCTTGTCATCTCCAATGTTAGCAATTGGTTTTCCTTCTTTCTGTTTTTTTTGTTCTCATTTTTTGCATTATAAGAACCAGTATTTGTTTCTAGCACTAATTTGTAATTGGCTGTTGCAGGGACATGCATACAACACGTTCCCGAAAATGGGGGATCACTGGATTCCCGACGGTTTGATGGCCATGAAGCCCTTTTTCCGTAACTTTTTTGAGAACACTGCGACAGTCCAGGTGATTCTTCCGTTTTTGTCATACTGCTTACACTCTGGTTTGCAGGGTTTTTTTGTTCAGTTGGTATACATATAGGCCTTTTTGATTCAAGGATCACAATTGGATTCCTGGTCTTTTATTTCCAATTTGTTTCTTCATTGTAGCCTTTCTTAGATTGTGACGCTTTTGGCCACACTTGGTATTTCAGCTGGATCATCGCATATTAGCGACCACTGCGTTAACGAGTATTGCAGGAATGTGGGTCGCTACTCGAAAGCTGCCTGTAGATCCACGTATTCGGACTTTATTGAACGCCACTTTCGGAATGTCTGCTCTTCAGGTAACGTTTTCATATGCTTCTTTTTATTCCTGAACAGTCAGAATTTTGAAGGTGCTGCTGGTCGGAAACTTCATTTAGTGGTTTTGACTTACATGGGCTATTATAGTGTGTTTCAGTGAAGTTGAGCTGGTTTTTGGAACTTTCAGACTACATCATAAAGAGAATCTCTCTCATTATTCATGAGGAGATTTGCCTATGGTCACAGTGATCATGTGCAGCCCTCCCATTTAACGTAGGGAGGGCCTCCGTCTAACCACTGTAACCACAAGGAGACATCGCTGTGAATCATGAGGAAGATTCCATTAATGCTGTTGTCTGAAAGTCCTACACCAGTCTAATTGTATCAAAAATCCTGCTTTACTTTGAGAAGAACGTATGAACTTTGTAGTTTTCAACCCCATTTTCTTATTGACTTGTGGATCTGGCTTACAAACAGGTAACTTTGGGAATCTCAACATTGTTGATGTACGTGCCGGTCTCACTAGGAGCGGCCCACCAAGCTGGTGCCCTCACTCTTTTTAGTATTATACTCAGCCTTGTGCATGCCGTGCGCCGGCCATTGCCAGGATCCATGGCTGCAACACAAATTTTCCGGACAAGCAAGGTTTCTTTATAAACCTTGAGGTAGGTACTACTGAAGTACTTTCCGGGGTCTGTATCATTATAGGGAAAATTACCTACATGAAAATTACTGAGACTATCTGTTATTCAGCGCGATAATGTGAAATTTGGATTCATTACTCTACTGGTCAAATTTTTGTGTCTTCTTATTGGCGAGTGAAAGTGGGTTTCAACGCACGAAAGTTACTTTGGTCCGCATTCTCAAGTTTGGATACAAAATTTATGATGTTATTGGTAGACAACCTAAATCAACAATTGAACAGATGTCTAGGTGGTATCCATCCTCCTAATCAATATGTAACCATTGTATGAGCAATATGGTTAGGGTGCCAAGTATGGCGATTTGGGGCATATGGCAATTTTAGTTATGTCTCGATTTATACTCATGCTGGATAGTCTCCTTCAATAAGTAAACGTATTTTGTATTTGGAGTTTGAAACAGATACAAACCAGAAACTTCAAATTGCTGTTACAGGCTCTAAAATCCCTGAAATCCATTCCGGTAAGACCAGAAAGTTTATTTTCAGTATTTGAAACATTTGCTTGCTGGAGAGTTTGCATATTTTAAGAAAGAAGAATTTTGCTTTTTATTTCTGGATGTCTACCATTTAGTACTAATGTATAGTGAGGTACAAAATTCTTACAAACTACCTATTGTGCCATTCAAAGAATTTTGCAAAATATAGAATACAATTGGTGTTTTTGTCTCACATAATTAACCCCTAAATGCCCAAGGCCTTTTTTGAGCTTTTTGGAATTTGCTCTAAATTGAACAAAAAGCTAACATTTTGATAAGTTTTATCAACTTTTTGAATTGTAATCATACAAATTCAAACTACACATGTTAGAGATCACATGGGATAAAAAACACAACTAGATCACTTATGGATTGGAAGATTATAATGTTTGATTGTGAAAGTGTTGAAATTGTGACAATGATTTGAAAGTCTTTCAATCCTCTTTTCACATGTCAAATTTGAAATTGAGGTCACCAAAAAAATATGAGGTTAAAGGGCATAACATGAATAATTCCAATCAATTTATGGCTTCTCAAAATCTACTCTACAATTTTTTTAAATGAATTTTTACTGTAATTTTTTCTCCAAGATCTTGAGACTCTTTTCCAAGAGCCCTCAACACTAGAAAATCTGAAGATTTGCAATGTACAAAATCTTAAATAGAAAAATCATAATTATTCATTTTCAAAATTAGATTTTTGATGCTTAAAATAGACTTCAATAGAATTTTTCAAAAATACAAATGACAAAATAATAACTTGGTAAGGTTTTATTTAACTTCAAAGTTTTGTTGACACCAAAATTTAATGCATTGGACATCTATGGATTAACATTCAATTCTTATACAATTCTAATGAAGTACACCAAATTTCAATTTCAAAGAAACAAAATTCTATTTTCAATTAATTATTGCAATTGATATCATGGTTTTACATGATAATTGATTGGAAAATATTAGGGATAAATTTTTAAAATTTGGTTGTATAAATATGTAGGAGGCATTCATATGTACATGATTCATATTAAAGAAAACCCCATTAAGTAACATAAACATAATTTATGAAGAGTTCAATGTAAGGTGTTGTATGATCAAACTTTGTAAAAGTGATGTTTCTATATTTTATTTGAATTTGGCAAAGTAATTGTGCTATCATGTTCAGGGCGCAAAAACAAGAGAAAGTGTAGTAATTGTGCCATCATATTCAGGGCATAGGAACCAAAAAAAATATAGTGTAATGCAAGCTTCATATAACATATATACCTTCTATTGAAGAAGCCATTAACCCCTAAAGGACCAAAGTCCCCTCGGGGGACACTTGGGATTTCGGGCAGGCCCGTGTGACCTCAAATTTTGATCTGATTTTTTGAAACTTTTTTTGAAGATAGGGAATCACAGTAGCTTTCTAAAAATATAATTTTTTTTCAATCGGTGCCCAGGAGCAAAAGTTATGGCATCCTAAAGCAAAAAAGCAGTTCGCCGGGCAGAAAAAAAAAAACAGAAAAATGATTTTAAAATTTTTTTTTTTTTTTCTCAAAGATCATGTTTTTGTGTACATTTGAAGCTTTGATTCATTCTACTTGGACTCAGAATGAGAAAGTTATGGACAATCTTGTTTTTCGGGCAATTTAAGCATCTTCAGAAAAAAAAAACACTTATAGAATTCAATTTTGAATGCAATTTTCAATTTTTTTCAATTTTTTTTTTTTTGAAAAGGTCAAGTTTGTTTGTAAGAACAATCCCACCGTTGGGATTATGTTTTTTTAATTCCACCTAAGAGCTATTAACAATTTAGTGTTTTGTTCAATTTTGGACCTACTTCTATTTAACAATTTTTTTATATGTGAAAATCAAGGTTTGACATTCTGAAATTTTTTTCCCCGACTCTCAACTCAAATGTTCAACATATAAAATTACAACTTTTTGTTGTGTAGTGCAAAACAAATCCACAAATGGCCGTCAAAGTCATCTGAAATTGCAGGAAACAGTTCAAAAAAACTTTTTTTCCCAACTTTGAATGCTAATATCTTCCAATCGGAATGGTCAAATTCCTTGAAATTTTTACCACATGATCTGAGATAAGTGAAATATAAGATCCTATGGTTAGATTCTAAAAAAAATAAATTTTGGTTTAGGGAGTGATCGCAGCAGAAATGGCAGTTTTCAGTGATTTTGGAGCCAGAAAATGCCTTGGTCCTTTAAGGGTTAATGTGTAACCGAAGGGACGGGCATTTGAAACCAATGGACTCCACTACACCAAAATACCACTCCTAGTCCATAGTCCACAGAGCGTGGATCATTGGTGATGCTCTTAGCTTGTTTTATCTTAATTAGGGTATGTTTGCACTTGGTGTCAGGGGTGATGTTTCCAATGTGAATCCTATTTAGAAGTAGGTCTAAATTTGTTCCTAAGCCCCTCAATGACAACACTCTTTAACACCAAGTGAGAACATATCTTTATCATTGAAGTTGCTTTGAAAGATCTAAAAGTATATAGATACATTTGGTTGAAGTAGTGGACAAAGATAGGAGAATACACAAAAACTACAATGATATTTTAGAACCTAAACTAAAATGAATGCTTTACTAGAATTTCAGAAATTTTTGCTACAAAAGGTAAAGCATGGCTACAATTTTGACTCGTGCAAATGAAGGGCAAACATTTGCAGAAGGCATAACATTCAGTAGCTCTACAGTGATGGTGTGATATATTCCACACCCCAGCAATACTTCATTACAATAGAACCTCTCTTAGTGCATACTGTTTTAGTGGATATATGCACTAAGAGAAGTCGTGATATTTGTGAACAGTAGTTGGAGACCCCATAGTGAGAGGCCACGTTAGCCAAAGTTTTGACAGAACCTCTCCAACTACATAAACCTCTCTTAGTGCATAGTCCCGACTCTATGCACTAAAACAGGTTCTATTGTAGTAGTTACTAATGAATTAGACATGTGGAGGATGTAGAGGTACACCATTACTGTAGAACCAAGGCAACATCAACACATGCTACTGAATGTTATGGGATTTTGGAACCTTTTTCCACATTTGACGAATTGGCAAATGGTTTGTGCATATAATATTTTTTAATTTTTTTCATTGTTCGTGCCTGATAATTTTTTTGAGATATGCACAGTAATAAATGTTAAAAACGTCACAAATTTATTGTATAATAGAATAGTCTAGTATTATTAAGCCCATGCAAAGCGTTTCAACCCCATCAGAGCTTGTTTACACCTTTTCATCTTTTGTTGCAAAACACACTTCATATACTAAGGGTGCTTTAAATATTTTCAACATTTGCTAGAATATCTACCCCTAAATGACAATTTGTGGCCTTCGAACAGAAATTTGAAAATTAAGGCACGTCACCTTGAAACTAAATTTGATTGGATCTTTTTGAAATTTTGACACAAGATATATACATGTACCCTATTTGACAAAGTTATAAAATAAAAATTTATTATTGGGTGCCCAAATCAAAAGTTATGCTACCTAAAACAATTTAGGTAGTTTTGGTAGTTTCGACATCTTTGGGGCATCTTTTGCTAAACACCTCATCTACTTTTGAAATTTGGCAAGCATTTAATTATAATTATATGGCATGAAATTGTCAAAACAACACTAATTTCAATAGTAAAATCGTACTCCAAGGGGATGCAAACTGTCAGTTATGTTAGGAAATTTTGAAAAGAAAACATTTTCTTCTAACTTCAAGTACTATAACTTTGTCCTATGTTGTCAAAGGTTTTGAAAAATTCCCATATGTTCTAGATGCTTGGTTCTAAGTTTTCATTGTTGAATTTTTTAAAAAAAAATTCTCCAATGCATAAGAAATCATCACAAAATGGCTAATGTATTGCCGGATCACTTGACCTTGTATTGCAAGGTGATTTAAAATAAAGAAGACAACTTATTTGCTTTTGAAATTTTGTATGAGTGTACCTAAGAAGTTGCAGTATTTAATGGTGTAGAGATCTAATTGTGAATAGAACAAAAACCTCATTCTAAGAAGGCTTGAAGTTTTTTTGTCCGAGTTTGACAAGTTTTGAAAAATACTTTTTCACTCACCTTGAACATAATAATCTTGGAATCCACAAAGATCAAATGGTTTGAATTTTTTTGCACACATTGACTTGATGGTCTACTATTTTTTTATATGGCTGGAACATTATAAAGATCAATTAATTTTTAGATTTGGTTAATGCACCAAAAATTGACAATTTTTGACAATTTTTGACAATTTTACTTCAAGAACACCCTCCATCCTTTAGGAGTTAATAGAGGAGACCCTTCTTAATTCCTAAAGAACCCCCAAAAGAAAATTTGTCCTTACAAAGTAGTTACATGGAAATTCCATTATTGCATATTATATTGTTTATAATATGCAACTACAAAAAGGTAACAAAGAAATTTTAGTAATTTAACCCCTAAAGAACCAAGGAGCCAACTTTGGGCTTTTTGAGACCTAGGGCAGGATCTATTGACTTTATAATTTGCAATTTTTGCATGAATTTCTTAGGATAGATGCTATTCATCATAATCTACGATTATCGCAAAACACAATGATAGGCCGCATAATGGGAGAATGTATTTCCTCAAATAAATTCCGGGTGTAAAGTTTTATTTTATGTCATTCCAATAAATATTGCAAAAATTAGGACATTTTTAATTTCAGTGTCAAATCAGGCAGCAAAAAATATATTCTAAAAAAATAGTAATTATTTTTTGGAGATTGTATAGATTGATACCTACTTAAAAACATTTGAACCATTGAATTCCAAGTAATGAGGTGAAAGTTATGAGGAGTTTTATTTTGTGGGCAATGAAGGTAAAAAACACATATGAAGTAGTCTTTTGTTCTCAATTTTGAAAATTTTCTAATAAAAATAAAAGTAAAAGATACTACTCCCTAATTGTTTACTAGAACATTCTCACCACTGGGATTAACAATTCTTAAATTCTTCCAAAAATTATTAGTATATTAGTTTTATCTTTCATTTAAAAACACCTTCTATTTTAAAAATGAATAATGAAAGTGCATATATATATATATATATATATATTTTAAACATTTTGTCCAATTTATTGACTAAAATGCACAATTTGTAGGATATACAATTTGTTTTCTTAAAATGTTGAAAGACAACTTTACCTTTTGGAAGGGCTAGAAAACCATACATTTTGAAGTAGTCAGGCACATTGAACTTGCAATCAATGGGGATATTCACTCTATAATTTTGGGACAATATACTTGAATAAGTTAACGCTTATAAATGTCCTTTAATGCTTATGAGTGGGCGTTCCTACATTATTCTTTGTAGATCATTGTATGTTCTACAAGACCATAGGCTCCAAAAATCATCGAAATCACTAAAAAACACTATATGTCAATGTTCACTAATTTATTTAAGGGCCATTTTCAAATCATAATGCTTCTATAAAGCATATATCAATTGTGGAAGATGAGGCTTGAATCCATTTTCTATTTTTTGACATGCCCTTCCCGGTGCAATATTTGTTGGATACAATTATTGTGAAATTTTTATCAAAGTTGTATTTTATTATTAGCTTGATGCCTAAAAAAATTTAGACCAATCCAAATTGCAATTAAAAATTTATGTCTCAAAAGGTCATTTTTTTATAGTTATGGGCAATTTAGAACAGCCATAATAAATAGATCCAATTAGTTTGAAACTCTTTTTACATACTTCCAATAAGATTGTAGACACAATTCCAAATTTGAAAGGCATACAAGCACACTATTTAGACTAACAAGCATTGAAATAAGATTTCCTCATTTGGGCAATGTTTAAAACACCACGGTTGGAATTCTATGTACAATGTTTTTTTTTTAAGAAACCACTTAATCATTCACAATTTGGTGTTGTTTAAACATAGCAAACTTTGGCGGCCATTTTGGCATACTAAGATAATTTTTTTCAAAGCACTTTAAACCAAGAAAAGTTGGAAAATTAAGCTAACTTTCATCTCCAAAACATTGTTTGAGATTTTGAGCTTTCAATCAAAAGTTATGGACAAAGTTTAGAGAGGGGTTGGAAGAGACATTTTCTTTGACATTTTCAAACACCCTCTTTGAATTTTGTCCATAAATTTTGATTAAAGACTCAAAATCACGAATGGATTTTTGTAGATGAAATTTAGCTTGATTTTCCAATTTTTTTGGTCAAAGTTATTCTACAATGTCAAAATGGTTGCCAAAGTCTGTTGAGTTTAAGAAACACCAAATTGTTAATGGATAATTAAAAATATATATTTGTATTTTATAGTAAGGTCTAATTCATTTACAAATTGCCAATTTGAGACATTCCAATTTTAATTGCAAAGTATAGAAAAAAATTGAATTTTTTGGTCTTGCATAATTAACACCCAATTCTTATGCAATCCCAATCAAGCATAAGAAATTTCAATTTCAAAAATGCAAAATTTTATTTTTGGTGAATTTTTGAAGTCAATTTTAATGGTTTTACGTAATATTTTATTGAAAACAATTAATGATGAATCTTTTTAATTTGATTGCATAGATATGTAGGAAACATCCATACGCACACCTTTCATATTAAAAAAATCCCATTAAGTAACAAAAATATGAGCTAGGAAGAATTAAATAGTAGGCATCATATGACCAAAATTTGTGAAATTAATATCTTTATATTTTCACGAGATTTTGGCAAAGTAATTGTAATATCATGCTGAAATGTACAAAATTAGTTTTAGGGTGAGGGTCAAATAGAAAAATCTAATTAAAATTTAAAGATACCAAATTTGCAAATTTGATCATATAATGCCTCACATTTAACTCTTCCTAGCTCATATTTTTGTTACTTAACGGGGTGTTTTTTTAACCCCTTAAGTTCCTTGACTATGTTTTTCCCAAAAATGCTTGAAAACTGCAATTTTGAGCACAAGTACCAAATTTTAAAAAAAAAACATTTTTGGACACATATAACCATAGGATCTTATAGTATGCTGGTTTGAAAAGATGTGGAAAAAATTTCAGAATTTTCCACCATGTGGATTGCCAGATATTAGCATTTGAATTGAGAAAAATCCTTTTTTTGGCCCTGCGAAAAAACGGGCAGCTGCACTTCACAAGGTCTTTTTTGTATGAAAAAATGTCCAAAATGGTGGTTACCATTTGGATTCATTCTTCAAGTCAAGTTGGCTACATGCTTGAAAAATTTCAGATCATTTGGAATTGTACAACATATAGGAAAAAAATAGTAAGTAGAAAGAAGTAGAGAATGATTTGAAATACTAAATTGTTAAGAATTTAGTTATGGAATTGGAAAATGCCAATCCCAATGGTTGTAATTTTTTTTAAAACAATCTAAATCCTATGACTTTATTTTTTTTCAAAAATATTGAAAATTAAATGAAATAAACAACTTCAAAGTTTATTTTAGAGTAGAGAATCTATAATTGCCCGCAAACTAAAACTCCTTATAACTTTGACTCATTGATTGAAATGGAATGATTAAAAGCTTTCCACATATACATAAAGCTAGAAAACTAATTTCAAATTTTTGTTTTTGAAAAAAGCGATATTTTTTAAAATGCTCGGACTGCCCAGGTATGAAAAAAAATAACATGTATTAGGCCATAACTTTTGACTCATATTTCCAAATGTCTTGAAATTTAGTTCATATGAAAGATATTCCTCATCTACAACTTCTAATAAAGTTTCGGACTAAAGTATGCAAATTTCTAGTCACGTATACCTGCTCGAAATTGCTATATTGCTAAAAATAGCAGGTTAGTCCTTTGGGGATTAATATGAAAGATGTGCATACAGTTGTTTTTTACATATCTATGCAATCAAATCAAAAAAATTCATCACCAATTATTTTCAATAAATGTTTTTGTAAAACTATGAAAATTGACTTCAAAAATTCATCAAAAATAAAATTTTGCTTTTAAGAAATTGAAATTTGGTATGCTTGATTGGGATTTGCATAAAAAATATACCAAAAATATGCTTACCAAAAATATGTCAATTATACTACACATTATAAAAAAAATTTGAATGCCTCAAAGCGGCAGTTTGTAAATGAACTAGACCTTATTGTACAGTAAGGTCTACTTCATTTACGAATTTTTGAAATTGCAGGTTTAGGAAATTTCACATCTGCCAATTTTGGCAGCCTCTTGAGGGCTCAAAAATTGGTCTTTGACCATGAAATTTTCACCACAACTTCATCTTTAAATAATTTATATGTGTGCCAAATTTCAAGGCCAAGTGATTTACACAAAAAAAGATATTCAAAATCTCCCAACATGTGTAGCCGTGAAAAACATTTCACTACTACCAACTTTGACACCCTCCCAAGGACTGAAATTTTTTTCTTTTTCTATGAAATTTTTGGCATAGGACCATCTATATGTTGATTACATTTGTGAAAAATTTCAAGCCCAAAATCCCTCCACAAAAATAGATATTCAAAATCTCCCAACATGTGTATTTGTGAAACAGTTTCACTACTACCAACTTTGACACTATCCCAAGGGTTGAAAAAGTGTTTATTTACCATGAAATTTTTATGATGAAATCATCTCTATGTGAATAACATGTGTGCCAAATTTCAAGTTCAAAAGATTCACACAAAAGAAAATATGCCAATTCTACCAATATGCGTAGTTGTGAGAAAAATTTCACTACTACCAACTTTGACACTATCCCAAGGGCTGGAAAAAAAACATTTTACTATGAAATTTTTGGCATGAGATCATCTTTATATTGATAAAATTTATGCCAAATTTCAAGGTCAAAAGATTTACTGAAATAAAGATATTCTAATTCTACCAACATGTGTAGTTGTGAGAATGACTTTCTACATCCATGTGAAATTTTAACCCAGAAAATGACACTATCCCAAGGGCTGAAACTTTTTTTCTCACAACTACACATGTTGGTAGAATTGGCATATTTTCTTTTGTGTGAATCTTTTGAACTTGAAATTTGGCACACATGTTATTCACATAGAGATGATTTCATCATAAAAATTTCATGGTAAATAAACACTTTTTCAACCCTTGGGATAGTGTCAAAGTTGGTAGTAGTGAAATTGTTTCACAAATACACATGTTGGGAGATTTTGAATATCTATTTTTGTGGAGGGATTTTGGACTTGAAATTTTTCACAAATGTAATCAACATATAGATGGTCCTATGCCAAAAATTTCATAGAAAAAGAAAAAATTTCAGTCCTTGGGAGGGTGTCAAAGTTGGTAGTAGTGAAATGTTTTTCACGGCTACACATGTTGGGAGATTTTGAATATCTTTTTTTGTGTAAATCACTTGGCCTTGAAATTTGGCACACATATAAATTATTTAAAGATGAAGTTGTGGTGAAAATTTCATGGTCAAAGACCAATTTTTGAGCCCTCAAGAGGCTGCCAAAATTGGCAGATGTGAAATTTCCTAAACCTACAATTTCAAAAATTCGTAAATGAAGTAGACCTTACTGTACATGCAACAGTGGTGTGATGGATGGAGCCTTGTGCTCATGAGCACAAGGTCTTTGGTTTAGACCTCGGGGGGGTCACTTAGAGTGTCCATTAGAAAACACGTGCGAACAAAACTTTGGACCCCCTATATTATATCCTAAAATTTAAATAAAATGAAATAAAAAAAAATATGACTAGATTTTCCTACTTCAAAAGTTTATGTTTTGAATTATTGATATTTTTATTTGTTAATGATAATTAGTTACAAATTTTTGAAGTAATTAGATACACTGTACAACTGAAAAATAACTTTCACACCCCTATATTATATCCTAAAAAATTGTCTAAAAAATGAACAAAAAATTCCTAAAAATAGCTCTCTATTGAAAGTTCATTTTGAGTTGAGTATTGATGCAATGGTCATCTAAATGTGATCTCTATAAATATTTGAGTTGAAAAACATGCCGTTCTAGGCCATTTTCAACCTCTTGTACAAATCATTTCAACTATTATTTTAGTTTGAAATTTTGGCAATAGAAACCTATAGTCATTATTAAGCAACCCTCAAAATTTTAAGTTGAAATTATAGTTCATTAGAAACCACTTGTTCGCACGTGGTTTGTAGTAAAATACTAGGTGCCCCCCTGAGGTTTAGACCCGATAGACAACTACAGGTTGATTACATTGCTACCGGAAATTTCTAGGCAATAGTGAAAATTTGATATTGAATTTAACCGGGACAATGCAACCAGAACGATAAGTGCAAACAACAACTTTTGGTTGTTTTGGTTGCAAATTTTTCTAGTAATGTTTGTAGTAGATGCAATTTTGTACGCAATTCTATCCAATAAAATGATTAAAATATAATTTCATATAAAAACAATAGTACATGCATTTCAACAATAAGGTAGCAACACCCTTAAAGTGACATTGCAAGAATTTCAGTTTTTTTTGTGTGGCCACCTAGCTAATGAGATTGATTGCAAGAAATACCTTGTTGATTTTGTTGTGTTTTTATATTATTTATGCTTTTGGGGGGGAGGATTTTAAAATTAAAGAAATAGTTTATAACTTTTTTTTAAAATGGTCAATATATACACCTTTTAAAAAGATTGTACCTTTGGAAGATAAAGCATAGAAAAAAATATTCTAAATAGGAGAACCATAAAAGTGAAAAATCTCAAGAAAATAAGGAATTCAACAATTTTATTTGTAAAAAGTAGGAAAATCCAGTTTTCAAAATAAAATAAATAACTAGCCATTTGTAAAAATTCAATAGAAATGGTCATTCGCCAAAAAAAATGTCATGAAAATATTTTATATATTTTCAAAATGAAAGTAGAAAGAAGCTCACTTTGCAAACTTCTACACAATATTGAATTAACTATTTTTAAAATTCTTTCAAGCACTAGCTGTTAGTATACTGAAAGACTATCTCTTCTAAATTTAAGTTCCAAATAAATATTTTGGGGCTAGATATGGTAATACCTCCCAAAAAAATGTAATAGAATTTTTTTTATTTTTTTTAGATTGTAAAATATTTTCTTGAAAATAAAAGAAATTAATTATTGTGTGTAATAGTGAAGAGTACCTTATCTATGAATCTTGACCCTTTTGAAGCCATAACACTAAAATTATGGCCAAAAAACAAAGGAGATGGGGAGGTGTGAGGAGAAAGACTATACAAGTGTTTCCTACAATCACCCAGTAATCTAATACCTAACTATAGAGATCAATCAAATTTTTCTATTTCTGAGACGCATGAAGATGTATAGACACTGCTAGGATGTTGGAGAGTAAACCAATGGGGTAACTTTCAATCATCAAAATTGGTTGTAGAATAGTTGCATTTGTTTACTAATTTTGTTTGTTAGTTCCACTTAGCACGGACTTATTAACACTTTAGTGTCAAAGCCCCTTTGGAACTTTTTGCATGGTTTGGCTCATATATATTGCTATACAAATGTAGTATTTACTTCAATATAATCAAAGTTGGTCATGAAAGAAGATTGATTTATGAATATATTGAAGCACTATATTGGATGAATGAGAAGTTGTTTGGACAAAATATCACCCCAAAGTGCTTTGTTTATCATTTGTAGAATGGCCTTTAGACCACTTAGAGGTTAAGTTTCAGACAACCTTCTCACAGGAATTTTGTTCTATGGGAACAATAACCTCCCCTAGCTACTATATATAGCAGATGTACATTTTCATAAACAACTTTAGGGATTTACACTGGATTTCAAAAACAACTCTAAGAAGTGTACATATACAATGATGTTCTTGAACATGTTTCTAGAAAAATCCTTGTTTTTGCAATAAGAGGATGCCAAATTGGGCCTAAAGATTTATATTCAACTATCCTATAATATGTAAATTGCATCATAATTTCATCTGTCACGATTTTGTCACATTTTCACTAGTGTAGTTTCTCATCCATTCATTTTTACTATATCGTAATGACAATCAATGGAAAGCTCCTCAATGAAAAGTTGTAGATTGATGAAACCTTTTTGGTGTCGTTGCATTGCAACATGATTTGTTTTAGTACTCCCTCCGTCCCAAAATGATCTTCCAATTCCCATCTATTTTGTACCCGAAAATGATTTTCGGGTTGTGACGTGGGAGGAAGGTCTGATAGATTGAATTCTTGGTGCTTTTCTTATAATATCAAGAAACCCATGTCAAAAGTGAGTTGTCAGTACACTATTAACAAAGTCCAGATCAATGTAGGCTGATGTCATATGTACCTGCTTGGAATCTACAAGCATGGAATATGCACATTTTTATTGAATATAAAATAAATCTAACGATGGGATGTTCAGATGCTGACATGCTTTCGTCAGAAAGCCCTGTGAGTAGGCTGATGACTTTTTAAATTGATTTCGTAATAAGGCCCCATAAAAAGGAGCTTGACAACAAGTTCAGGACCATGCATGCCTACAAAACATGCTACAGTAGAACCTCTCTAAGTTGATCCTCTCTAAGTTGATAAACCTCTGTAAACTAATCATGTCAGACCGGTCCCGGATTGGGCCACATAACAAAGGCTGTGACTAAAAATGACCCTCTCTAAGTCAATAAACTTCTATAAACCAATCTGTCAAACCGGTTCGGGACCGATCAGCCTAGAGAGGTTCTACTGTACATAATGAACAAACACTATTGCTAGAACTGATGACTTGGACACTATTGAATAGCGGGAATGAAGAACAAAAACTAACACAGCCCGGGAACTATGCTTGAGTGGCCAAATGAGTGGCCACCGGTGTTCCTTACAATTGTCCAAAAAATCCCTCTTTTGAACACTCCAAAACTACACTTTAAAAACTAACCCAAACCTAAAAATTTGGAGATGATTGGAGAGCATGGAACTCTAATTATTGGTCAAAACAAATTTTTAAAATCATTATTTTCGAGCTTAATCTGGGATATTTTATTTAACAAGAAGATCATTTTGGGACGGAGGGAGTATTATACTAAGTGCACAATATCTCAATTTCTTGTTGTGGTTTCTTTAAGACCAATGGGCACATTTTTATCCTTACAAATTACATCTTTGAAAAATAAATATTAATACCTTAATTTGAATATTGTACTCAATAATCAAAGGTAAGAAAAAATAATTTTCAAAATAGATGCCAAAATTTTAGGAAGTTTATTTTGCAAAAAATAAAAAATTTGTATGAACAAAAGGTTGAAAGACTCTTGATGAAAGAAAAATTTCAAAAAAAATCTAAATCTCAAAAAAAAAATTCAAAGATAAAATTTTGTCCAGTTAAGATGCTTTCTATGGCATCTTTCTCCTCATTCTATATTCAAAAAAGTACTAAGACTTTGAGGCCAAGGTAGATTTTAATATTTATTAGTTCCAATTCAACTTCCAAATTCAACTTCTTTAGCACCAAAACTATCAAAAACTCTTGACATTTAGGCTTTCTAGAGTGATGTGGGACTTGGGGCTTGGAATGTAGTAAGAAGCCTCAAGTCTCAATTTTCAACTCTCTATTAATCAAATTTGAGAATTACGTAAAACTTAAAATACAATGTGAAATAACTGTAATTATCTGACAAAGAATATTGGACTTGCCTTCCAAGTACAATATGGTTGCAAAATAGAAGCATATATAGAAGAATTTGTAGTTTGACAAAATGGTCATAGGTCCATTGTTTCAAGGTTGACTTTGAAAGAACAAACCCTATGACCGTGTTGTCAAATTTTAAAATCCTTGAATCTATATGGTTCATTTTGTGACTAAATTTATATGATATATTTTGTTTTTATTTTTCAAATATGTAAATCATATGTCTTTTACAAGTCATAAGAATTTCAATTTTTTTGTGAAAAATTAAAATTATTATGAATTTTTAAAGAAAAATTGAAAAAAATGCACATCTAGTATTTCTTCCATCCCAAAATAAATAGGGGGTTTCCTAAAAATGACTAGATTAGTGCATGAGTTGTTCCTATTTCACAAGATTGCATAAGTACTGTAGCTTCTTGTCAACCTCACTAGGCATGAAAGAATGGAGGTCAGTAGTGAAGTGCATTACAAGAAAATTGAACCCAATAAGAGGGTTTGAGTTTTTTACAAATTTTAGTACTAATTGAATGATTATGAGGACAGCCACATCGTCATTAGTGCCACCATGTAGAATTATTTGTAGCCACTTGGCACATAGGTATTTGTAAACGGTGAATCGTGGAGATGGATTGTGGAGATTGCAAAGATGGATTGAGTAAATGGTGAATCATGGAGATGGATTGTGGACATCATGGAGAAGAATTGGATAATCATGATGAATATTTGAGCTTATCATGCAAATCTTGGTGCAATTAGTGAGTTATAAAGGCTCTTCCCATACAAATTTTTGCATGGCAAAGTAGCCTCTTCTGGGATTCAATCTTTTCCTAATGGCACAAGTTGAAAATAAGTAGTGAAATTGACAAATTTTTTCCTTTTTTTGGAACTACTCTAGTGCTATTAATTTGGATCATTCTCCAAGCAACGCTAGTGTAGGGAAGTCTAATGATGTCTTTTGTATTCAATTCCAATGATGTCATGTGTTTCAACTCTAGGAAATTCTCAATAAGAAATTTGTTGGTTGCAAGTTTAGTACAATTGTGGATTGAATACGTCACCTTTGGTTGGTTAGAGGTTGCGTTTTGATTCCCTTTACAGGGATCAAATTGCTATATAGATTCTAGAGCATGGCATCTATGGATTCTTTTGCTTCAAAGTGTTCGAACTAGCTTCATTTGTTGTCGATCAAGTTGTGGAGAGCCAATTTCAAATTTAATTTGGGACAAGTATACTTGGAAATTCCAAATTTATTTTGGAAAGGAGGGAGTACAAATTAAGCTCATAAATCTGAAAATCTCTCTATAGATGTATATTATGGTGTAAAACATTGTAGTGTAAATCAAGTTTCCATGTCTTTCTATAATTAAAAAATTTGTAGACCATGGTATTAGACCCAAAGTTCAAATGAACATAAAATATTTAATGTTTAGAAGATAAAACTTTCAAATTGGAATAGAAACTAAACTTAGTAAGCTTGCAATAGACTAGTGTAAGAATATGTAGAAGAAATTTCAAAAACTTTGACCACCTACATTGCAAGATATGTACATTTAAAGTGAAGAAAATGGGCTTTTGTGCACCTTCACTGACTAGATTATTTGACTTTAAATCTTCTTAACTTAATATTTTTGCACCAATGATTTTGATTTTAAATTCTTTTTTGATGAAAAATTGAGTTAATAATTTGGGAAAAAACAACTTGATTTTCATTCTTGAATAAATTATTAAATAGAAGTATGTAAGAAATTGAAGGAAAAAAAAAATTGTTAATAGCTCTAAGATGGAATTGAACTAACACACTAATCCCACAAATTTAACACGCTATTTTCTCAAGAAGATGCTATGATTGGCCACAAAACAAAGATTTTCTATAACTTTCACATCAATTGGAATGAATCAAAGCTTTTGATGTAGACAAAAATATAATTTGTAAGAAACAAATTTTAAAATTTAAAATTTTTATTTCAAAGTTTTGTAGAATATTTTTGATGCCTAAACTTGGTTGTATTGTGGCTTAACTTTTTCTCCTATTCACTTTTGAAATAAAATTATATTTTTAGAAAGGTAGTGTGCTCTTCTTCTACAAGAAAAAGTTTCAAATAATCACAACAAAAACTCATACCATAGGACTCTACTCAAAATCTATTTTGCCTCTTGTAGGGACAATGGGACTATAGGTGTTAAAAATTAAAGATATATTGACCAAATGTTGTATATCGTACATTTCTAAATAGAAGAAAATTTTTGGAGAGGGAAAAAAATTACCTTTCTACATTCAATGTGACCTATAAGATCATTTGGGTCCAAAATCAAAGAATATAATTCAAGTGCTTTTGAGCTTAAACTAAGAATCATAGTTATCTTTCTACTAGTTTCATGACCACTTAAAATCATGTAATAATGGTCATTATGAAGTGAGATATGAGTGTTCCAAATCTAAATGTAGGAAAAATCAACATGACTTTGACCATTTGCAAATCCATAAATCTCTTCAATTATCATGGTTATTTGTCTTGAGTGTTTCTAAGCATTTGAAGCAAAAAAAAAAATTTGAATTCTTGCCATGTAAAAACAAGAATTTTAGATAAAGAAAATATAGCTTTAGTATTGAAAAAATTTATAACCTACTTGGAATCAAAGAAAAATTCAATCATTAACTCAATCGAACAAAAAATGACATTTTTGACGTCCCTTCAATGTGAACTACCAATAGTCTAATATAATGGAGGGACCACACAAAGGGTTAATTGTAAGTTGATATTGGACTAATTTATGTGACTAAGGTAAAAAAATTTCAAAAAGAAAGGTATTTATAGAAGAAATTTGGTTGAGTTGGGGTTAGATTTTTAACCCACATTTTAGAATGTTTAAATGATGGGAGCACCATTGAACAAAGTATTGTAAAATTTCATTCCAAGGAATTTTGCCTAATAGAAATGAGTTTGCTCATATGAACTTTTGTTCAAATTATTTTTAATCTATAGAGGTATATTGATACTCACACCAAAAATGAAGAAAAGGCAGAGTATAAATGTTAGCCTCAAGCGGTTAAAAAGAGTTTAAAATATAGACTATATTAACCCTATAAAGAGGTTTCAAACCTAAAAGTCCAATGGATGACTTCACTATAGAAATAAAGAATGTGCCTATTAGTCTAAGAATTGGAGCATTTTGATGACTATGGTCACGAAGAACCATGTCCTTCTAGTATTAACCCCTAAAGGACCAAGGCCTTTTTTCTGCCAAAAATCACTCAAAACTGCCATATCTATAGCAAAGAGTAAAAAAATTGAAAATTGTTCTTTTTCCACATCTAACCATATGATCTTACACCTAACTAGTATGAGAGTGTGTGGAAAAAATTTCAGAATTTTTGACCGCACAGATTGCAAGATATCTGCGTTTAAAGTGGAAAAAACAAGTTTTTCAGCACATTGCGGGACCAGATTTTTTTACTTTAAACATTTTTAACTTAAAATTTTTGCACTATAGCGTTTTGAGCTTTAAATCTTTATAGTGGAGAATTGAGTTGAGAGTCTAGGAAAAAAAAAATTCAAAAAAACTTAATTATCATTCTTAAAAAAATTGTTAAGTAGAAGTAGGTACAAGATAGAAGGAAAATCTAAAATATTCATATATTTTAGATGGAATTTAAATACACTAATCCCAATGGTGAGATTGTTCTAACAAGTAAATCAGACCATGCAAAAAAAAAAAAAATTGAAAAATTTGAAAAATTTCATTCAGAAATGCATCCTACAAGTGTTTTTTTTCAAGAAGATGCTCTAACTGCCCGAAAAACAAGAATGTCCATAACTTTCTCATAACATATCCAAATGAAATGAATCAAAGCTTTCCAGATAGGCAAAAATATAATCTATGAGAAAAAAAATATTTAAAAAAAAAATTCAAATTTTTGTCCATTTTTTTTTTGCTGCCTGGACTGCCCGCCGTCCCTTGTTTTGAGCTTATATGGTCATAACTTTTTTTCCCGGGCACCAATTGTGAAAAAAATTATATTCCCACAAAGCTTATCAGTTTTTCTATCTCCAAAAGAAGTTTCAAAAAATCATGACAAAATTTCAGCCCGTAGGTACCTGCCCGAAAACGCATTTGTCCCCCGAAGGGACAACAGTCCTTTAGGGGTTAAGAAATATTCCTTCAAAGATTGAAATTTAGTTCACACAAAAAGGAAATTAATCCTAAAGGGGATGAGGGATTGGAAGCCCCCACCCCATGTGAATGAAATTTTTTACATTTATTTTTGAGGGATGAATTTCCATTCTTCTAAAGTGGCTTAAATTCACATAAAAACTGAAGAGCAAGAATTGGCCAAAATACAGTAAGAAGATGATCTATGGATTAAGCATCTTCTTCTTCTTCTTCAGGAAAGTCAATAATACCATAATGAGGAAATATGCAATACTTTTCATTTAAAATGCATTCCAAAATTGGATGAAAAAATATTTTTTTTCCATCTTACAGTCCCACTTGAAGTCGTCCAAAGGACAAAATTGTAGGCAACATCCTTTTCACCCTAAATACCCTCACCATTCCCTTTCGGCCTCATTAAATGGGAATTAAAGTAAAATAGCCCATTGTGGTCAAAATTAGGAATTTGGCCTCATACTATTGCTGAAAATTTTCAATTTTTTTCCCACATGAAGACAAGTGTGAGAAACATTGAGAACAATTGAAATTATATATTTTGGACAAAGTATGAATTTGCTATGAATTTTTGAAGTGTTTAGCACATCATGGCCCAAAAGAGTCTCTAGACTACCCCAAAACCAACAAAATTTGAATCTATAATGCTCATCTTACTCACCTACAACAATTATAATATTTTCTAACATAAAAGACCTGAAAAGTCAATTCTTACAATGAATTCTTACAATGAATGAAAAGTTGGAAGTTCCTAATGAGGTCAGTAATCACTCCATTATTATCATGTAAATCATTGATTGTAGTCCAAATCTCACATATTGAAACCCCTCATTATAGGGTCATTTCCTAAGTGCCGACAAAGGTTAGAGGCTCAAAAACCGCTCATTAAGGACTCATCTGCCTTTTTCACATATTTCCTTGGATGGGAATGTTTTTAGCTTATTTTTCAAACAGAAAAAAATAAATGACGAATCTAACACAAATGGTTTCATATTTTTCGAAGAATTATTGAATTACTTATGAATTTTCAAATGCATTGTATCATAGGTCCCTATTTATGACTTTAGGTCTTCCATAAACCATTCTCTTGCAATTCTATAGAAAGATGGGGAAAGCAAAGGAATGATTGACAATTAATAGTGTTTTTTTCCTCAATTCCTTCAATGACTAGCAGTCAATTTAAGAACCACCTCATGTCCATTCCACAGCTATTTATAGGGGCGGTTCTTAATGCACAAGCGATTTCAGAGCCTCCTCCCTTACGGGTCATCTGACCACAATGAGATGTTCTACCTTACACCCAAAATGCCACCAATTCCCCACCTCAGAGGCAGCACACATAACCTTCACAATTCTCAAAAGAGATTGGTGCCGCTCAGAAGATTCAAGTTTTCAACTCGAGAAACTGAAGAAATGGAATTTTGAAAGAGAGTTGAAAAAGAAAGTCCCAGGCACCACATGAGCCACAAAGCATGTCAGATAATCAGAAGAGCTTGGGTTCATAACAAAACTGGACTCTAGGGAGTAAGATCTTTTGGGACCGCAAGATTCTAAGCACACCTTTAGGCTACCTAATAAATAGAGTAAAAAATCCAAGGCATCAAATCGATCACGCACAGAAAAGCTGGCAAAACAAAAGAATAAATAGAGAAGCTGAGGCAGGCAGAGGATGCTCAAAATGAACACATCAAATTGCTCACAATAGAAATACAACAAATGGTATACAGCTTCAGTTGAATGGAAGATGGAATCTAATTAGTTGCAAGGAGATTATCTGGCTGGATCCAAGTGGTGACCCTTCACAGAGGCTCTCACCAGTCCTTCGTCCAGAAGCACATCATGCTCCTTCATTGCTTTCCGAGGCAAGTTATCGTCCTTGGAGCCACCAAGACTTGCTCCAAATAGCAGAGGCGGCGCAGCAGCAGCAGCAGCAAAGTCGCCTTCCGAGCCTGATTTCACCTTCTTCCTCTTCTTCTTAATGAGAGAATTCTTTTCATACACCAGATGATGTTCCCGCATCTCATCCATTGATGACCTCTCGTCGTTGCTAGTTTTGGAGGTACTCTTCACAAGACCTCCAACATGTTGTTTATGCTTCTGCATCTTCTCACTGGGCCGCCACCCTTGTTGTGAGGCTCGAAGAAAAGCAGTTTCATCCTCAGGGGTACTATCATCACTCCGCTTTGGTATGAACTCTTCATGATTGTGACTTGGAGTGTATTTCAGTAACCTCCCAACAGAGCCGTCCTTGAAGTCGTCATCGGCTCTCAGTGTGTCAGAAGATCCCGCTTTCCTTTTCCTTGGCTCCTGCACATTCCGACTTTAGACTCCTGTCTACACTATAGTATATTCTAAAGTGGCGGAACAAAAGTCATTGACTTCAGTGGAGTCTAAGGCCCCGTCCACACAAATCAAATAGTGCCAATTAGCTTAACTAGAATTAGTTACTGAATGCCCATACTGCCCAAGTTGCTCAATTGACAAATTGGTGTTGACAGGCCAACAAGACCAATGCCAGACATCGTGTTTTGATGTTTTGTTTTCCAGCCCACTTCTTGTGATGGTGAGAAGATGCCAACAAGATCAAAATTCAGTGCACGAACTGGCAGCGAGTATAGCAACATCTTGATAATGAGAGCGAGAGACACTAAAGATACACAAAAAAGATGATGAAATATTACTTTGTTCAACTTGCTGAGACGCTTCTTTCGCTCTTTCGCTCGAAAAACTGCAGCTTTGATGCCATTGTTATCCATCCAACCGTCTGGCCACAGCTCTGCCAACTGCATAACACAAATACAAAATTGAGAGGATCATTTCATCACATCAACAGTTCACGTCATAAAGAAGCGCCTATTGAAAAAAATATCAAAATTATGCATCAAAATTATCTCCTCACCTCAACATAAAGCTTTCGAATTTGTGGTCCTTTATGCTCGTCCATTCCCTGTAACACCAATTAAAACGCATGCACGATCAAGCTCTAAACAAGCCACAGCACAGACCCCTACCATATCACAGATAGCAGAAATTCCATCTTTTAAATATGCAGCAAAATTCTCACCTGCGCCACATGCCAAGGCATTTTAAAATAACTATACTTAGTCACTAGAGACATGAGAAAAATCAACCGTAACATGAGTTCAATCGGAACGGAGACTAACAACTCCTGCTACACCTATCTTTATAAAAGCAAAACACCGCTCACAAGATAGAAGTCTGCACCTTTCGCAGATACATGAATAAGAGCAAGCAAAATGCTGTGTGCAAGAAGCAGGTACTAAAAAGAGATTTCCATGTGTCAATTATAACTACAAAGGAGGAAGGTAAAGACCTCCAAATACTGCTCGTAAAGATTGCAAAGAAGATCCTCGATAGCATGGTCCCACTTGTACTTTTCCACAGATGTGCTCGCTTTCTTCGATACTCCTGTTTGGAAGTCATCTGAGGAGCCTTCTCGTGCCTCAACACCCTGAACCAGGTTTTGTGAGTTCCTACGGCTCTCCAGTTCCTAAAAGGTGAGCAATTCGCAAACAGTTTTAAGAGCTGCTTTGTAGAGTCGCTTATACAAATGTCATTTTTCAATGTCTCAAAGTTCGCCACAACCCTCGAATTTCGGACCAGGTGTAAAAGCACCCCATAAGCATTCCCAGGAGGCAATCATAATGATAATAATAATAATAATAATAAAAATGATGATGATGATGATAATTATAATGATGATGGTGATAAAAATAATAACCAATTGATTGAAATTTGGAACTTAAAATATCATAAAGCAATCTCCAGTGACGAGCAAGACGGTGCACCTAAAGAGAGTCAGTACTCTGGTTAAGTTGCTGAAGTACCTGAAACTGCAAAGAGGTAACTCTGTTCCGCACCATCTCTGTAACCTCACGCTTAATATCTAACAACCGACCCTCCTTTTCTTGCTTGGCAGATATCCCATGCTCTACCATTTCCTTCAAATTTCTCTGTTAAATACACGATAAAAATGAGACAGGGACAAAAACCCTAGAAAAATTTAGCAGGATATAGATAGGCCAACTCCAAAATGGCAACATGTGTAAAGAGCAACAACCAAGTAAGAATTTGTGACAATTTATGACCCATTATTGTTTCGTGATTTTATGACCAAGGTAAGACTTCTTGAAAAGTACTTTTAGCTACTGGAAAGGACAGTCATTTGGACAAGGATACTCTCATCAATAAAAGCTTAACGAAGTGTACAATCTTCAAAAAATGTTTTATGAGACATGATAACAAGGTGCCCAAAATTGGATCCCAAAGTTTAAAATCATATAAGGACCATTGATGAGATATATCAGGGAATAGAAACTAAAAATCGTGCAAAACCGCATGGAACATTGTATATTCAAATTCAAATTTTGACAATAGAGATCCACCTTCAGTGTATTCGGACGCATGATATGACCTAAGATGCCTTGGAGACGCTCAACAAGGTCTTCCGGCACCTTTCCTTGCTTAGCCTGCTGCTCATTCAATTATGACAGGAAACGTTAAAGCCTTCTGGCACAAACATTCACAAGAACGCAAACCCAAAGCATATAAAAACTGAACATACGATTCAACATTCCAATAGTAAAACATGCAAAGCTGAGAATATATAATCCTCAAAATCGTAGTACTGCCAAAAACAAACATACTATCTGTTCACTAGCCACAATCGTGATGAATCAAGCCGTGGTAAGTCTCAGTGGCACACACCGCTAGCCTTGCGACCTTAGCAAGCCTCGTCTTCACTTCCCTAGGCAAACGATTCCTCTTTGATCCAGCTTGCGACGGTTGCTCTTGCTCTTCACCTTCAGCTGACACAGGACAAACTGCTCACAGAGACCAAATGCACATCAGAACAGGCGTTAAATGCAGTATTTTAAGAACTATTTTGAGCTCCTAGATAAACAGATATTTTATCAAAATAGAATCTATCACATCAGTATTTCATAAGCAATTGATCATAAGCAGTAATTTCAATAAGGACATGGAAGTGGTCGACAGGATACAAAACACCGAATGATTTCTCAATGTTGGAAGAAAACTTACGTAAAGCTACGATTTTGATAAGGTCCTGGATTGCCCTCTCCATGACCGTACCTTTGGGCCATCCACGCCTTCCTGGGCTGGGCTCCTTTGGACCCGGTGATAAAGATTTCTGCTGCATGCAGGCAATCCAGGTGAATTTTAACCACGTGTGTACTTGGTAGTCACCGTTTAATCAGAGTTGTTACAACCAATTGTAAATGGCAGCGAATAAAAGCGTGAATATATACTTCCAGCATGTCCGCGGAGGATCAAAGAATGATACGATTTCGTATCTACATCTAAATGGAATCCATTCCTTTCGTATGTTGTTGAGGTGAATTACACTCAAAAACATTCGTAATGAATGAAATACAAGATCTTAAGATGACCAAGTAGCGAAAAAATGAATATAGGGATCATCTTAAGTAAAAAAAAATGTGCGGCAAGTGACGAGGACAAACATCAAAATGTCTCACAGTGTAGTCAGCTCCAGATTTTCCTGCACCTCCGTCACTGTCTCTTGTCCCGTCCTCCCTGACTGATTGCTGCATCATCTTCAATTTCAGAGAATCCGACACTTTCATCACTCCTTTGGGTTCTCTAGAAGTCGAGTTCCACTTTTTTTCATCGGTGGATGAGCCATACCTGTACTCTGATCTATTCTGTGTGCTCCTGCCTTCGTCAAACACGGATTCTGTGTTGAGCGCAATACTAACCTCTAGATGCCTGTCAATGCTCCCACCATTCTTCTCAACTTCTACACAAGATTAACACCAAACAAATCAGATTTTATTTAGATGAGCAACATATGACTCCAAAGAACTGAGACCTAGAAAATTCACTACAGTAGTGTTTTACGGCTTACCTGCAAGGTCACGCTTTCCCACATTGTATATCCTTGACTGACTACCAGGGCCTTGGAGAAAAGCATCACTACCACTAGAAAGCTCCTCTGGTTCACTTGGTTGAATCCTTAGTAAAGAATCATGCTCTCTATTTGTCGGAACATCAGTCAAGGCAAGCGAATCCAACTGTGAAGGAAATTGTCTCGCTGCAGCCTTTATACGCCCTTTGATACGCCTTTTCCCCTCGGTTTCATCTTTCTTATCCTTCTTCGGTTCCTTGCGCTTCCTTTTCTTGGGTTGCACAACTTCAATTGGAGATGGCACACTTCTGCTTGACCAAGAGCATAATGCCACGTTTAGACTAAACAGGAAATATTCAGACAATCTAGCATCGTTTTCTTTTCACTTATTACATCAAGAAGGTGTATAAAAACTGGAAACTGCAGATATACTACTCTTACGCAAATCTACTCAACAGTCAATCCTCAGGCGATTAAAGCATCTCCTGATTGCTAGTATCTGATCAATGCATGGTTGGGCAATCAAGTATAAGAAACGCATCATGAACCATCAAGAATCAAGATGTAAGCTTCTTAAAAACCAGAACAAAGCTGAACGACGCGTAAAATGTTCAGGTAAGAAGACGAACATTTTCTCAAGTGCTCCCCTGTTGATAAAAAACCCAGAATGCTTCGTCTTTGCCTTTTCCACCATGAAATACTCATTCTGAACACCATTTGACGAAGTCAGAAAAGAAAGAACATTATAAAATTTCCTTCGGGAGTTTTAAGTAAATAATGAACAATAATTGATAAATATCGAACACAAATTTTTAAAATTTGACAATTAAGCACTTCCATTATGGAAAAATGCAGAATATTCAAGTCATTCATCCACGGCGGCACATCTAACCCCTCGGCACAATCCGTGTCCCTGGAGCGTCTCTTCGCCAATCCTCATCTCCACACTAACACAACTGAAATGCAAAGAAACTTGACGCCCATAAGCTTCAAAAAAAGCACATACATACCAGTTCCTCGTCGTCGATGAAAGGATCATCAGTGTCATATTGATCCTCATCGGGACTATCTTCTGCATTTTCATCGTCACTGTCTCCTCCCTGACAACAATTTCCCAATCAGTACTGGAAGCAACGCCTGAAATGAATCTCTTCTATTGAAAAAATACCCAGTCGTACTACATCACATCATAGAGAGCAGAATCCAGTTTACTCCAATTCCACCCTCTCGGCCAAACTCTGAGCAAAACTCAAAATTCAAACCGAAAAAACCGGGGATGCAAGTTACCTTGTACAGGCGCTCAATCCTCTCAATCACAGAGCTAAATCGATTAGGAACTAAAGGCAGTGGTTCCTCATTATTAGCCAGAGCGCCAGAGTTTTTCTGCGAGAAGAGCACCGAAAAAGCCAATGATGAAACCCAATACATTGAGAACAACAACCTTCATGCCGAAGGAAAGAACACGGGGAAATGCACAAACCCCTCAGATGTACAGCTCTAGTAATACTCTCTCCCTATAACAAACATTGAGTATCTCCTGAGCAGCACTTCACCCCAACAAACAGGGACAGGTGCAGCTCAGGGAACACCAATGCCTCAAATGTACACCTCTGGCACATTCTCAATTTCCAGACTCAGAAAGTAACCTAATGAACGGATTTACAAACCATTTGAAAAATTTATCAGAAGAAATTTACATACCTCAGGTGCAATTCGGGCTTCTAACGCAGGATTAGCACCTGCCGGAGCTTCCGAAGTTGGCGCTCCAAACCCCAACGTTCCTTCCGCTTCGGAAACCAACTTCTTCCACGAAACAATTGTAGTTTCGTCCTCTTTCAACTCCACGAAGAATCGCTGCCGTGACGGCATGGCTTCCCAAAAGCTCACTGAGCGAAAGACCAAAAGTGTCAATCCACTCACTCCTCAGCTCCCATACCAACTAGAACTCACAGAGACAAGAGCTTCCCCTATTCCATTCCAACCACATTGACGCTCACTCTCTTCCGCAACTCTCACCTTATAATAGCCCTTTTCGCAGCCCTACATCACGACCACTGTTTAATCCAAGTGTCCACCCTAAAATCCCAACCAATTCCGACCCCATTTAAAGTAAAAAACTCTGCATCCCCATTCCTCAAACCTCCGCAATCTCGCAACACGCATAAATTAAGGTCTCGAGGTGAGTCGAAACTTCGCCACAGTAGAAGAAGCACCGCACTGGCACTAACTTACTGTAGCCAACAATCCAATCCCCGCCCGCCCTAGGAGCTTTCCCAAAACCCTCCACAAAACCCTAAAACCACTCCAGCAGTAATCAATCAATGCAACCACGCACCAAAACGTCCCATTCGTTTCAAAACTCACCCAAACATAAATATAATTTCGAATTCAAATATAAAAAACAACAACAGCACTCTCCGTGATGTCACAGCATGTCCTCCATCACATAATACCGCAAGGACAAACCCTAAAGAAGAACATGCGCGCCATGGCTATAAAACCCTTGAACTCCATGACACAAATTGAGAGCTTGAAGAATCAATAATGCTCTACAACCAAACCGAAACTACATTACATCCAGCCAAAACCAAACCGCAACCCCAAGCAAAAAGCTCCTCCAAATAAAAACACAAAAACGCAAAAAAAAATCAAAAAAATCAAAAACACGATCCGAAAAACAAGCAAACCACAGCAACTAACTAACGAACAAACAGCAAGTCCGTCACTGCGAGTATTCCCTCGCTGCTGCAGAGATTCTAAACCCTAAAGAGAGCGCCATAGCTGTAAAACCCTAGTAAGAGCTTCATGGCAAAATGGCAAAATCCAAGGGATGGTGGGATAGTACGGACCTGCTAGTTCTCTGGTCGGCGTCGCCGTTGCTTGTTGCTTGTTGGGAAAACAATGACTTTGGGGGAGAAGAAGAAGAATTCCTTTACTTGCACTTTGTTGAGTTGTAACTTTTTACTTTTCTTTGTTGCATGGGCAATTTCAAGGAGACTTTTGCGCAATAAAAAATTATTTTATTTGGGTGTTGGATGATTTAGTTGTGAATTTTTGGCATTTAGGGGTAAAAATGGTTATTTTTAAGTTTATAAAGGTATGTTTGTACTCGGTGTTAAAGAGTGTTGTTACTGAGGGTCTAATTAGTAACGAATTTAGACCTACTTCTAGAAGAGATTCACATTGTAAACATCTTCCCTAACACCAAGTCGTGCACCAAGTGTGATCATACCTTAACCCCTAAAAGCCCGTTGTCCGTTCGGGGGACAAATGCGTTTTCGGGCAGGTACCTACGGGCTGAAATTGTGCTCTGATTTTTTGAAATTTTTTTTGGAGATAGAAAAACTGATAAGCTTTGTGGGAATATAATTTTTTTCTCAATCGGTGCCCGGGAAAAAAAGTTATGACCAAATAAGCTCAAAACAAGGGACGGCGGGCAGCTCGGGCAGCAGAAAAAAAATGGACAAAAATTTGAATTTTTTTTTTTAATATTTTTTTTCTGATAGATTATATTTTTGCCTATCTAGAAAGCTTTGATTCATTTCATTTGGATATGTTATGAGAAAGTTATGGACATTCTTGTTTTTCGGGCAGTTTGAGCATCTTCTTGAAAAAAATAACTTGTAGGATGCATTTCGGAATGCAATTTTTCAAATTTTTCAAATTTTTTTTTTGGCATGGTTTAGTTTACTTGCTAGAACAATCTCACCATTGGGATTAGTGCATTTTAATTCCATCTAAGAGATATTAATATTTTAGATTTTCCTTCTATCTCATACCTACTTCTATTTAACAATTTTCTTAAGGATGAAAATTAAGTATTTTTGAGTTTCTTTTTTTTTCCTAGACTCTCAACTCAATTCTCCACTATAAAGATTTAAAGCTCAAAACGCTGTAGTGCAAAAATTTTAAGTTAAAAATGTTTAAAGACAAAAAATCTGGTCCCGCAATGTGCTGAAAAACTTGTTTTTACCACTTTAAACGCAGATATCTTGCAATCTGTGCGGTCAAAAATTCTGAAATTTTTTCCACACATTCTCATACCAATTAGGTGTAAGATCCTACGGTTAGATGTGAAAAAAAAAAAATTTTAATTTTTTTTTACTTTTTGCTATAGAAATGGCAGTTTTCAGTATTTTTTGGCAGAAAAAAGACCTTGGGCCTTTAGGGGTTAAGGTAGCAACACCCATAACCGTTAGTGTACCCATAATTGATAGTAGAGTTCCCTTAAAGTGTCTTCAAATGTACCTTGAAACCGTGTCCAATGCTTAATTGTGGTTGGTGGGCTCTGATTTTTTAAGATTTTGGTGCTAAAATCAAGGCAGATTTAGTAGACTGTGGTTTAGGGTGCCCTAGGGAGTTGTACTTTGAAAATTCATAGAAAATAGATGCCTTATCCAAAAATTCTATTTTTTTTTTTTAAAAATTCATGATTTTCAGTTGCTAATACTAAAAAAATACCATTTCTACAAAAAGGTGTCTCCAATTATGCTGAATTGCTTATTTTGACGGTTATGGGTGTTGCTACCTTAAGACAGGTGAAATGTTTTGCTTTGAAGGCTTTAAAGCATTAGATGTTTTTTGGGGTCTCTAGAGGGCCGTTTCAGGGCTGTTTTCTAATCTGGCCCAATTCTGTGAACAACGGTACGACTGTCAGAAAAAAATTTGGGAAAAAAAAAATTCAAAAATGACGTAGCAGTCGTTCTACCACATCAGCCAGCTGCTGCAGCGTGTTCCCCCAGCCTGAAAATGCAGGGGAACTTGCAACCCTCCAAGACCCCCAAATCCCTTCTAATGCAACCTACAACTAATTGTATCAATAGAAAGAAGAAAAGATGTCCTACCATATTAGAGAGTATAGGTGGTAGGGTGGATCCCTTGGATGATTCTGTTCAATATCCCTCCACCCACACTCTCTAAGAACTTTAAGGTAAAATAATTTTTTTGATTCTAAAAATTAATTTTAAAAAAAACTAACTTTCGATGGCCTTGCATTGATTAGTGGTATGAGTCACATTTTTATTCATGCAACTCTTTTTAAGTTTTATTGGCAATATTTTATTCCTTTCTTTCACATCCAATGTGATCATGTAAAAGCAGTATTTGTTTTACATTTTTTAGCACTAAGAGGGGGTTGTGGAAGTTATTGTAATTGGTCATAAAAATTTTAACCGGGCTTTTTATTTTAGCTTTTTTCAACAAGCACTTAGGAAGAATGTCCAGCACACAATGCCTTTCTAGATAGACTCAACAACAAAATCATGACTTCCTTGTTCTTGATGTAAAATATAGTAGTTACAAGTACTGCAAATTCGGCAATAATTGATTGCTTTGTAGAATAGTTTAACTTGCGGATTGGGGAAGTAGAACTCATAGCTTGGAGGCTCTTCCTTGAACAATGTCTCATTCTAGTTGGATATGAATCACTTGAATACATGCAACCTTTGAACTTGCGGCAAGATGAATTTTGATATAGTTGGCAAGTGTCCATGTATATTACCCTCCAAAATAAATTGCTACTGTTCTCCTTTTCCCATATAAGAGAATAACAAGTTAGGGGGAGCAACATTTTGGGGAGGGCATTGTATAATGTTAGAGAATGCATGACCAAAATCCAAAGAGAATTCTTTTTTATCTTTGCAAAATTCAAAAAAAATCTACAATGTCAATATACAACGAATTCTTCTTATTCCATACATTAGAATTAATTGTTAAGTAGTACAAATATAGTGCAAGGAGGATATGAAATTCGAAATCCTACATCAAGTTCTTCATCAAATGTTGGGAGCCTCAAATTGCATTAGAAGAGATTTGAAGGCTGCGAAGGGCCGTTTCAGGCTGTTCCGATAGCTGAGAACAGTCAGAATATAAAATTGATTAAAAAATAATTAAAAATTTAAAGTAAAAAATTAAAAAATACATATTAAAAAAATATTTAAAAATTAATTTTTTATTATTTTCTGACGTGGTACGGTCTTGACCACGTCAGATTACTACTCCCAGGCCGTTCCCAGGGTTCCCAGGGCCTGATAACTTGCAGGCTCTTAGAACTCTCAAACTTCTTCTAATGGTTGAAAACTTCGTACAGAATTGATTGACTACTTCATGGGAACATATATAAACAACATGACTTTTTATCAAGCAAAGGCTACTACACCCATTTCACAAATGTTAAATTTGCGATGTTTGTAATGTCTATATATTACAATTTACAAAACTTAATATTATAGAGTTGTTAAATTGAATATAAAAAAAATGCCTTGAAATTTGCATTTGATAAAAAAATATCTACTTTTAAAATAATTTTAAAGCTTTTTAATAAAATTTGATGGAATATGTTATATTAGTATATGAAAATACAAAAATCCTACCAAATTTTGCATTCATCTTCCAAAATTTTGATATTTATTTACAATTGCATATAATATTATTAATTTTAGACAAAGCAAATGTCAAAAATAATAACTATCACATATAAATTAATTTGCGATGGTAAATGAGATCTTATGTTCTTTTTTCCATTTTCAGTTCCATTTAAAATCTTTAAATATTATTTATATCAATAATTTTTATATTTGCCTTTTAATTATTCATATATATCATATATATGTCCATTTCTTACAATTTTGATGATGGATAATTTTAAATGTTAGGTATCAATATGTCAAAATTACCAATATAGGCAATAGGTTGAAGAATTATACATTGGAATTTTTTTTAGTGACTTTGAAATAAATATCAAATTGGAGTGTTTAGAAGTAATATCCAATTACTTATAAATTATAAACAAAAATTGTTTATGAATTGGATTTTTTCACATTATTGTATATTATAATTTTCAATTTAACAACTTCAAATATTATTACCACATAAATGTGGCATTGTATTTGAATAAAATCAATTGTTAAGAACAATTAGTTTAGCAAGTCATAGTAAGAGTCATAGTAATTGTTATACTTGCAAATAAATTAGATTTTAATAGAATTCTTTGAACTCTTTGCAAAACATTCCAATTCAACTTTTGATGAACATCACAAATCTTCCACGTAACCATTACCAATGACATACAATACAATAGATTATGAAGTGCCAAGAGAGATTTCATAAAAGACCTTCAACTTGTGTTTCCTATATGGTCACTTAATAAGCATTGCAATACACTTGTAATTCAACCAATAACTTTCCAACCCTTGAGTTGTAAGGGGAATCAAAAAATCACTAAAGTTCATATTAAGTAATTTTGGTTCAATTTGCATTAGGGAACAATTTGAATAACATAACTTAACTTGTACCAAAGAAAATAATATCATTAATATTTGTCAATTTGTAGAATACTAGCCAAGAATTAAAACATCAATCATACAATTGCAAAAAATACTCAATATATTAATTTGTAAATCCTTAAGTATATTCACCCTCCAATATAATTTTACAGCCAAAAATTACAAATTATTTACCAAATACACTAGTAGAGACTTTTGTGCCATTACATTGGAGTCCCAATGATTGGACAATGACCCCCTTGACTTGTCCTTGGCTATCCCCTACAATGACAATGATGGTGCATGATGTCTAACATTCTTAATGTTATCCTAACATTGGTGTCATAAAAATAATGCAATTATGATATACAATAGATGGTGTAGTATCTCTTATTTGGTACGTATTTTGAATAAGATATATATTCAATCCTTTACAAATGCAACATTGGATAATCCCATTGTAGGCAAAAAAAATTCTCGTGATGTACATTTCACACCACACATAATTATACATCAAGAGAATATTTTTGTGTGCAATATGTTCATGAAATGGACTCAATAAGGTATTCAAATGGATTCAAAAACAACCTCCACATATTTGACTTTGGACAAAATGTATCACATAGTCAAATGTTTTTTTGTAATTTTTCTTCAAAAGTTGATAAAAATGTTTGGTCCTAAATTTCAACATGATAGAACCAAAATTCCCATCTTAGAGAAGAAGACAATTGCATGATAAAACTAAAACTTGTTGTCTTCAAAAAATACAAAGCTCAATAAGAATTTAAACACATTCTAAAATAATTTTGACCTCATAATTTGGCATGTTTAAGGTGGGTGTTTTATTCAAGGAAGTCACCAAAAGAAGGTATTCAATGTCTTTTTGTGAAATATTGAAGAAAAAGAGTTGTTTTGGAACACATTGTGAAACAATATATGATTCTTGAAATATTTAATATTTTAATAATAATTACGAATATCTTATATTATTTAAAATTATTCAAATTGATATTGTAAATAAATTCCATCATGTTTTGTTTGCAAGTCATGTTGTAAATTTTGGAATAATTTTATTTCAATGCCAAAAAATAAGTGATACACTATAATTGACATTAGATTACAAGGGAGCCTTTGGTACTATTAGAAAGCTCTCAAGAATGACTAATATCCACACCTTAAGTTAGGTTGTTTGTTTGTTTGGTTTATTGCAGTGGGATCTATTGGATTGTGTGTCTTCCAGTCACATTCTTGATATTGTCGGAAAGCTCTTTTACTCTTTTTTTTTATTGTGGCAACAACACATCAATGTCACACTATAAACATTGAAGAATGACTACTATAGTATGAACATTGAAAGTTTCATCTAATATAGACACACAAAACAAAAAAATATTTATGATTTGGACATTTATAGTATTTAGTGTACACTAAGGTGACAATTTTTTTTTATCTTGCTTTATACTAACCATATGCATTTTTACAATCATACAACCAAAAACAGATTTTAAATACTAGTCACTTAAATCCCATACCACACCACAAAATATGATCAAAGGGTTTATTAGAGGTTTCACATAATTTGACCTATGACAATTTTGACAAAGAATCTCACAATGACAATGAATTCAAAATGTTCTTGTCACAAAGAATTATGAAAGTGCAACAATGGGAATAAAATCTAATATATAAAAACACAATAGAGTTTATTTAAATTTTAATTGATCTTTTAACATATACTCGTGTGCCTTGTGTCGTTGTTGCAATTGAAGTCAAAGTCAAAGTAAAAATAAAGCATGTACAGTGGGGTACCATTCAAAATGGCGTTTTTGAAATCGCAGGGAGGAAATTTCACATATGCCAACTTTGATAGCCTCCCAAGGGCTCAAAAATTGGTCTTTGACCACGAAATTTTTACCACAACATCATCTTTAAGTTAAATACATGCGTGCCAAATTTCAAGGCCAAATTATATACAACAAAAAATATTTGAAATCTACCAACATGTGTAGCCGTGAGAAAAATTTCACTATTGCCAATTTTGACACCTACCCAAGGGCTGAAATTTTTTTCTTTTCCTATGAAAATTTTGGCATGGGACCATCTATATGTTGATTATATGTGTGAAAAATTTCAAGTCCCAAAACCCCCCATAAAATAGATATTCAACATCTACCAACATGTGTAGTTGTGAGAAACAATTTCACTACTACCAACTTTGACACTATTCTAAGGGTTGAAAAATTGTTTATTTACCATGAAATTTTATAATGAAATCATCTCTATATTAATAACATGTGTGCCAAATTTTCAAGTTCAAAAGATTCACACAAAAAAAGATGTGTTAATTCTACCAACATGTATAGTTGTGAGAAAGATTTTTTCAGCCCTTGGGATAGTCATTTTTTGGGTAAAATTTCACACGGATGTAGAAAGTCATTCTTACAACTACACATGTTGGTAGAATTAGAATATCTTTTTTTGGTAAATCTTTTGACCTTGAAATTTGGCATACATTTTATCAATATAGAAATGATCTCATGCCAAAAATTTCATGGTAAAATGTATTTTTTTTCAGCCCTTGGGAAAGTGTCAAAGTTGGTAGTAGTGAAATTTTTTTCACAACTATACACATTGGTAGAACTAGCATATCTTTTTTTGTGTAAATATTTTGAACTTGAAATTTGGCACACATGTTATTAACATAGAGATGATTTCATTATAAAATTTTCATAGTAAATAAACAATTTTTCAATCCTTAGTGAAACTGTTTCTCACAACTACACATGTTGGTAGATTTTGAATATCTATTTTATGGGGGGTTTTGGGACTTGAAAATTTTCACACATGTAATCAACATATAGATGGTCCCATGCCAAAATTTTCATAGGAAAAGAAAAAAATTTCAGCCCTTGGGTGGGTGTCAAAATTGGCAATAGTGAAATTTTTCTCACGACTACACATGTTGGTAGATTTCAAATATTTTTTTTTTGTATATAATTTGGCGTTGAAATTTGGCACGCATATAATTAACTTAAAGATGATGTTGTGGTAAAAATTTCATGGTCAAAGACCAATTTTTGAGCCCTTGAGAAGCTGTCAAAGTTGGCATATGTGAAATTCCCTTCCCTGCAATTTCAAAAACGCCATTTTGAATGGTACCCCACCGTACATCCCTCATTGCAGAGAGCTTTTTGACAATACCAAGAATGCAACTAGGAAACACACGGTCTAGGAGATCTCACCATAACAAACAAACAAAACAAACAGCCTAACTTGAGATATGCACTAGTTTGCCTTGTGCCATTGCCATAGTCAAAATAAGAATAAAAGTAATTTTCTAATTTTTAAGTTCATAATTTTTTTGAAATTCAATCACTTTCAGACCATAGGTCCAAATGCCACAAAAAAAGTCCGTGCACTCTTCCTTGTAGAGAGCTTTTTGATCGTACCAAGAACGCGACCAAGAGAAGTACGGTCTAGGAGATCTCAATGTAATAAAAAAACAAAACAAAACAAGAAGCCCAATTTAAAGTATGGACTAACTGTGTACCTTGTGTTGTTGCCATATTCAAAATAATAATAAAACAATTTTCTAATTTTCAAGTTCATAAAAACTTCAAAATTCAATAACTTTCATATCGTAGGTCCAAATGCTACAAAACAAAGCCCGTGCACTCCTTCTTGCTAAGAGCTTTTCAATGGTACCAAAAACACAACCAAGAGATGCAGGGTGCTAAAGATCTCACCATAACAAACAAAACAAAACAAAACAAACAACCTAATTTAAGGTATGGATATATACATTACTATACCTTAAATGAGGTTGTTTGTTTTGTTTGTTTGTTACAATGAGGTTTCCTAGACCGTGTATCCTCCAGTTGTATTCTTGGTATTGTTGCCGAAAGCTCTTTGCAAGGAGGTGTGTGTGAGCTTTGTTTCATGGCCTTTGGACCTACAATATGAAAAATATTGAATTTCAAAGTTTTTATGAATTAAAAAATTAAAAGTTTACTTTTACTTCTATTTTGGTTGTGGCAATGGCATAGGGCACATACATTGCCTGAACTCCTAAAGCTCTATGACTATATTTTCACCTAGAACGCTCTCAAACTACGATTTCTAGTATAACTATCAAAATTTTGGAGAAAACTTTTCTTGACACATTTAACCATAAGAACTTGCAGTATGCTGACTTAAAAACACGTGGTAAAAATTTCAAAAATTTCTGCTACGTGGATTGCAAAATATATACATTGAAATTCATTGAAATAATTTTTTTGGCCTTGCAAAAAACAGGGCAACTGAACTTCACAAGCTCACTTTTCTAAGAAAAAATGTCCAAAATGGTAGTGCTTCTTCAAATTCTTTTTCCTAGACAAGTTGGCTACATACTTTGACAAATTTCACATCATTTGGAATTGTACAACATACAGGAAAAAAATAGTAAGTAGAAAGAAGTAGAGAATAATATAAAATACTAAATTGTTAAGAATTGAATTATAGAATTGAAAAATATCAATCCCAATGGTTTTAATGTTGTAATAAACAATCTAAATCTTATGATTTTATTTATTTTTAATTTTTTTTAAATTGAGTAAACTAATTGACTTCAAAGTTTATTTTAGAGTAGAAAATCCATAACTACCCGCAAACTAAAATTCTTCATTAATTTTGATTCATTGATCAAAATGGAATGATTCAAAGCTTTCCACATGTATATAAATCTAGAGAACCAATTTCAAATTTTTGTTTATGAAAAAAATGATTTTTTTATCTATCTAGGCTGCCCGAGTTGAAAAACAAACAACATTTTGCATCATAACTTTTCACTCGTATACTCAAATGAAATGAAATTTAGCACTTATGGAAGATATTCCTTGTCCACACCTTTAAAAAAAATTAGCCTAAATAAGTCAAATCTCTACTTACATGTCCTACCCAAAAAAGCTATGTTGCCTAAAAGACAAAGCTGGTCTTTTAGGGGTTAACTGTGGTTGGTTGGTTGTTTTGCTTTGTTTATTATGGTGAAATCTTCAAAACCATACATCCTTTGGTCACATTCTTAGTACTGTCAAAAAGCTCTCTAAGGAGGGATGCACGGACTTTGTTTCATAGTATTTTGACTCATGGTTGAAAAGATATTGAAGTTTGAAGTTTTCATCAATTAAAATATTAATTAATTTTTAATTTAATATTATTATACTATGACAACGGCAGAAGACACACTAGTTGTTGTATCACATTATTGTGTGTAATTGTACATAATTGTAGAAATACCTTCATTATTATGCACCACACAATGCACTTATTTGTTATATAAACATAGATTTTAGAATATTGATCTACTAAGCTAATATTTGAATATTTGAGAATCTCATAAATATTTCATATTTTATAATTCAATAGAAAAATATTTTACTAGAAGAAAGAAATTTTTGATGATATGTTACATTTACAATTTTAAAAATCAAATAATACTCAAAATAAATATTCTTGAATTGAAATAATGGACGCATATTTCACCACTAGGTTTATATTAGTGTTGTATAAGTATCACATATTTTATCACAAATTTTAGGTTTGGAGCAAATTTGACATTCATTTGTCAAATTAAATGCACTTTTCAAAACATTGATTTTGATATTATTGAAAATACAGTAGAACCTCTCTTAGTGCATACTGTCTTAGTGCATATATGCACTAAGAGAGATCATGATATTTGTGAACAGGAGGAGGCTCCATAGTGAAAGGCCACATTAGCCAAAATTCTGACAGAACCTCTCCAACTGCATAAACCTTTCTTAGTGCATAGTCCCGACTCTATGCACTAAGACAGGGTCTACTGTAATTAATAAAAAATCTTTTGTTTAAACTATTTGTTAAATGAAATTCATGGATCCTTGCATTTTACAAGGGTGGAACCTAATCTTCAATTTAGGAGGAAGGCAATCCAATGTGAATGGATTGAATGAAATTATGCCTAGTTGTCATTCTCCAAAATACAAGATGAATAAAAATTCAAAAGCAATCTAAATTTAGAAACAAACTAGAGAATGAATCAAGAAAAATGTGACTTTCATAACTTTTAGGATAACTTTATTTTATATAGACTCAATTTTTTCATGTCCTTAGCTCAATAACTTCTTTGATTGTACTAATTTAGAAATCATCAAGTGGAATAGGATAGTACGTAATTTAAGTTCAAAATATGCTAGTAGGCAATCTCATTGGTGATAGAAGATTCAATTACACCTTTGGGAGAAAATTGCAAGTATGAAAGGCACCTTGAGGTATGCTAATTATTGGAATTTGATTTTCTAAATACTACTAGTTGCTTGTTCACTATAGTCAGTTAAAATCAAATAATTTTGTAATTGAATTCATTACACAACTTAGGACCTCATTTGAGCATAGCATGTCAAAAGTTTCAAAGATTTTCAACTTCTATTCAAGTTTAAGAAAAGTCAAGCAATTTAAGTCCCAAAAATCCATTTTGTGATTTGAAGTCTTGAAAAAAAAATATGGGCAAAGCCGAAAGAGGTTATGAAAATGTTATTCTTACGTTGATTTATGACTTTTAATTGAAGACTTGATTTTACAAATGGATTTGATTGAAGGCTTAAGAGGTAACTAATATTTCTAATTTTTGGTTGGTCAAAGGATTAAAATTGTCAAACTCGTAACATTGTTGATCAATGCTGGAGGGCTCATTTCTACTTCTTCAAATGAAGGAAGCCTCTAGTAAATAATTCCTAACAAGGCTTCTAATAGTGACTCATGATTCAAACTTAAAAGAACCTCAGATATCCTAAAAAAAGATTATTTTTGTAGTCTTTAGATATACTAGAATGATTCCTCATAGGGCATATGACTACAATTCATGACTTAAGCTTAAATGAATTCCATGTAGCTTAGGAAGGATGATTCCTTTGACCTTGAGATTTTGTGGGAAAGTAAAGGAAGTGAATGATTTTACGAAGTTATGAATTGAATCTTAAATTCAATTTTTACATTTTGATTTTGATTAGCTCTTGCAAATTCTAAATTTTTATATATTCCACATGGATTATTGTGCCCCTTTCTTCCCCACTTGTATTAAATATGAGTTTTTACTCCAAACTTCAAACATTATTCATCAACTTATGAAACTATGTGATTTACATTGGTAAACATGAGCTAATAGGATCCATTTACAGTAGAACATTTATTCTTTCAAATCTTTAGCCATATAATCTTCATCATAACAAATAGAAAATTTTGAAATTATGAGGAATAATTATGAGCCATCATTTTATGCTTAAAGACTTAATTCATAATAATATACACAAATATAATTTAACTCTAAATTTAATATCAAAAGGGCGAATAAAAAACTTGTACCAGTCCTTTGTACTCCTTAGTTGGATGCTAAAATGTGTGATAATTTATAATAATTTGAATAAATATTTCATTAATTATTCCATTGAGTAAATTTTGGATAAATTTAGATGAAATTGATGACATTATTGAGTAGAATATTTCATTACAATCTTAATTTAGGAATCCACAAAGGAGCTTAGGATGTTGTTATTGGCCATTATTAGCTTATTGAGTTACCCACGTAATACATTAGTCTACATTCTAAATTGAGATTAGGTTTATAAAGTAAGTCCTAATGAGTGTCTTCTCAATCAACAATCAATATTTCCTTCCTTCCTAACATTTCTTCTTCCAAAATGTTGAAAACGTTTTGAAAACATTGAGTGACAAATATTTTTATAAATTTTTAATATAATGATCTATAATTGATGTAATTTTATCTACCAAAAAATCACAAAATCACAAAAGATTTAAAAAATTATAACTACTAAAATATATGTAGAATCTATCTTAAAAAAATATAAATCTTTGTTTATTATTATTTTATTGAAATCAAATCAATGCACATGTGAAAATTGATCAAAAAATTATAAAACTCACAAAATTACAGTTTTTACATAGAAATGTGAATAGAATAAGGTCCCTTATTCTATTCACATTTCTATGTAAAAATTCAAGGGCCTGGCTACTATTTTTAGCAACATAGCAATTTTGGGTAAGAACCTGTGACTAGAAATTTGCATATTTTAGGCTGAAATTTTAATAGAAGGTGGGGACGAGGAATATCTTTCATATGCACTATATTACATGACATTTGGAAGTATGAGTCAAAAGTTATGGCCTAATATGTTGTTTATTTTTTAACTCGGGGAGTGGGGCAGATTAGAGAAAATCACTTTTTTCACAAACCAAAATTTGAAATTGGTTTTCTAAATTTATATATTTATATATATATATATATATATATATATATATATATATATATATATATATATATATGGAAAGCTTTTAGCTATTCCATTTTGATCAATGAGTCAAAAGTTATGAGGAGTTTTATTTTGCGGGTAGTTATGGATTCTCTACCGTCTAAAATAAACTTTGAAATTGTTTATTTCACTCAATTTTGAATATTTTTTGAAAAAAATAAAATCATAGGATGTAGATTGTTTATAACAACATTACAACCATTGGGATTGACATTTTTCAATTCTATAGTTAAATTCTTAAATTTTGTATTTCAAATCATTCTCTACTTCTTTCTACTTATTATTTTTTTTCCTATATGTTGTGCTATTCCAAATGATTTGAAAAAATTTCAAGCATGTAGCCAACTTGTTTGGAAAAAAGAATTCAAAGAAGCACCACCATTTTGAATATTTTTTCATACAAATGTGACTTTGGGAAATGCAATTGCCCTGTTTTTTGAAGGGACAAAAAAGGATTTTTGCCAATTCAAATGCTAATATCTTCCAATCCGCACTATGGAAAATTCTGAATTTTTTTCCACATCTTCTAAAACTAGCATACTATAAGATCCTATGGTTACATGTGTCAAAAATGTTTTTTTTTCTAAAATTTGGTACTTGTACTAGAAATGGCAGTTTTGGAGCATTTTTGGTGAAAACTTAGTCAAGGAACTTTAGGGGTTAATCTCAAAAGCAAATGTGGAATAGAAAATGCATATTTGGTATTGTTATAAGACATACTTCTATGATAAGTACGTAAATTTTTTTAAGAATAATTGTTGACACTTTTTGCATAAAAACGTGCACATGATTTTTCTACCAAAAAACTCCACTATTTTTTTCAACATTCATTTCTTCTCATCATTTTCTGTCAGTTTAAGAAAAAATTGTAAAACTACTCAAGTAAGTTCAAATTGTAAAATCTTTGAATTGTACAAGAACCATTCACACTAAATCAATGAATTTGAACAAATGTGGTATAGTTAGTGTGAACATTTAAATGAAATTTGGATGAAAAGAAGATAACAATCTCACCATTTGACATTAGTATAAGTCCACTATGGATTGATATGTGGTTTTGTGTTTAATCTATATTAAAGCAAACACAATTTGTATTGAAATTAACATTTAATTAATACAAAACCATTTCAATCTATAGTAAATGGGTACTAGTGAGATAGTATGAAAATAGTGTAGACCTCATTGTATTGTTTTAAATATACATTATGTAAACATTTATATAAGTGCCTCTTACAAATTCACATTATTCTCAAATTAGTGCAAATTAGAGTGTGTTCTACAAGACACTAACATAACCACTGGTCAACATTGGGATTTCTTGCCAAATTATTAATTTAAGATGGGAAAAGTATTTTATTCAATGCTTGAAATATTCTACGAGATTCATTTTTTTCTATACAAATTTTTTGCATTTATGTTTAGAAATATTTGGCCAAATCCAACCAATAGGTATGGTAATTGAATTAATCTGAATTGAGGGTCAAATTTGGCATGGATAAAATAATGTTTGTCAAAAATGTCACATGTCTTTTAGTGATTGGTTTACGTCAATGTTTCATTTTCTAAACCTGATATGGAAATTTCAATTTCAATACTTCCATATGAAAATTGCTCCTCATGTATGGTAAGTTAATTCAAATATCTTCCAAGTTCATTGACTGTTTGTACTCATAGTGTTTGTGACCCTATTTTATCAAAGTTACATTATTTTAAATTAGTACAGGTTGAAAAATTACTATTTGGTATCCAATTCCATGAAAATAAAAAAAATGGTGATACTAATTTTCTAGGAGACACTAATCCCCCCCCCTAATTGGACAAATCAATGGTGCTAAAACTCTCACTAAAAACAACCAATCCATTGACTAGCAACATAAATTTTCAGTGCATATTCAGAAAACTATAGATGAAAATAAAAAAATTCTCCCAATAAATAAGTGATCTTGTGATTGGTTTCAAAATTTAACATCTATATTTTAAGTTAGTTAGTTAGTTTGTTTTGTTTGTTACAATGAGATCTCCCAAACCGTGTGTCCTCCGGTCGTATTTTGGGTGGAAATTGAATTTCAACAATTCACTATTGACTTTGACCTTCATGTCTGGTAAGATAATTCATTCTCTACCAAGTTGCTGAAGCCCTCCCCAAAAACAATTCCATTGACCAACAAAGTAAAATCACCCCTTAGATTTAGAACATCTCAAATGAAAATAATTTTTTTTTCCCAATAAAAGAGTCATCTTGCAATCAGTTTAGGCTAAACAATGTGCACTTCTAAAAATTTGACATGGAAATTCAATTTTGAAACTTCCTTGTTGAATCTAAGGTCTAGTTTATACCCAATCCAAAGATGAAGGGCCCAAAATTTTTGAAGGTTTTCATTGGCTAAACTAAGGAATCTTCAAAAAATAAATTTGCAACCGTGAAATGAGATGTTATGGATCTCCAAGAAAGGCCAATGGCAACGAATGCACTTTTTTCCTCAGTGGCAACAAAAGTCTTCAATTTTGATTTTCCATAGTTATTGTTGGGCGCACTTGAAGGAAGCGGGTCTAATTAAAATTTTAGGATTCCTTGTTGAAAAGCGTTATTTTTAAATATTATTTTATTTTTAATAATATTTTGCCATTTCATGCCTTTTTGGCGGTTCACACCAATCTAAAGGTCATGACCTTACAAGGAGGACTTCTTGGTGGCAAATGTAAGGGCTTGGAGTGGGAGGCTTCTAAAATTTTTGGCCCCCTTGTTTTTGGTGTCAGTCATTCCTTAACCCTCACTTACGGCAAGTTAATTCTATTATCTCCCAAGCTGCTAAGGTGGGCACCCCCAAATGTCCCACTAATCCAAAACCGCCATCATCACTATGTGTACATCTCTAAAATCAATATACACCTATGTGGAAGAAATGATTTTAGAAACTCTACCAAATTTTTTTGGCCTTTCATAACTTCTGTATATGGGATCCAAATGCCATGTTTTTTTGATGCATTGGAACCTCCTTTCACTTACAAACATCAAAATATAAATTTTTTACTAGTCTAATAATAATAACTATGTGTAGTATCTAAAAGTGACGTTTTTTGGGGTGCCCACCTTAGCCCTTGATGACCCAAGTGACCATTTTTGGGTCGTTGCTCCTCTTTTTTTAGCTGCCCATTCTCAAATTTTGAATTTTTTGAAGTAAATTTTTTTTCTAAAAAATTGACTGCGTTATAAATCCAATGGTGGTAGTTGCATTAAATTTTGAGTTAAACTCCGTTTTGTGGAATTTTTATTAATTCAGTGGTGTAGTGTAGTTCACGGCTCATGTTTTTTGGTTTAATTTGGGCATGGATTGAAAAGTTAGCCAACCAATGCGATTGTTACCCTACTCAAAAAGGCAAATCCAAGGAGCTTGAGGAGAAAGACAAAAGTGCCCATTCTTGTTTTTCTTACAAACACTACTCTCATTTTAGTGACCACTACGCATTGCAAGCTCCATCCAAAATTGCAAAATGACCATAATGTTGTGAAATTTTAGACGAGCATTCTCAACTCATTGAGCATAGAAAAGTCATCATTTCAAAATATATTCTCACTAAAATATGCTCCTTCAAAGTGCGTTGCTTTGTTTTTCCATTGACCCAAATAAAACTTTGAACTTAAATATCTACTAAACTATGTAGTCAAATAATCTAAATTTTTTTGAGGTGCTTATTATGAAGGTGAACTACAAGATCCTACAATTACATTCTATCCAATCTCAAGAAAAAAATGAGCAAACAAATTGTTGAAGTTCTTGGCAATTTTGGCCCATTTTCAAAGTACACTCCTTGGGTCATTGGTTGGCTGACTTTTTAGTCCACTCATGCCCAAACCAAAAAACCCCAAATGAGCTGTAAACTACATTGCACCACTCAACTTAAAAAAATTCCACAAGGCGGAGTTTGACTCGAAATTTGATGAAACTACCGCCATCAAATTCATAGCGCAGTCTAATTTTTTTAAACAATTTTTATTTAAAAACCCCCCTCAAAATATGATAACGGTCAGCTCAAAAAAACAGGGGCAGCTACCAGAAAATGGTCCCTCGGGTCATTAGGGGTTGTGAACTACACTACACCACTCAACTTTAAAAAAATTCTACAAGGCGGAGTTTGACTTGGAATTTGATGACTACTGCCATTGGATTCATAACACAATCCATTTTCAGACATTATTATTATTATTATTATTTTTAAATCAAAATTTGAGAACGGTCAACTCAGAAAAGAGGGGCAGCTACCAAAAAATGATCCCTTGGGTCAATAGGGGCTGTGAACTAGACCACACCACTCAACTTAAAAAAATTCCACAAGACGGAGTTTGACTCAGAATTTGATGAAACTACCGCCATTGGATTCATAACACAGTCTATTTTCTAGTGATAATTTCTGTTTTTGAAAAAACTCAAAATTTGAGAACGGTCAGCTCAAAAAACAGGGTCAGCGACCAGAAAATGGCCACTTGGGTCAAACCTCTCCCCCCCCGTGAACAGCTGACCCCCATCGTAACTTTTTCCGGCTCTGAAAATCCCACTCAGATGAAAATCAAACTTTTCCTCTCCCAATAAAAGAGCCATTATCCGCCACCCTCCAAAATTCCCTCAATCCAAAAGCCAAGCGGGCCGGCTAAACCCGCAGCCAAATTTAGCCCCCCCTCCCCTCGCTCCGAGTGCCCCACCCCTCCCCAATTGGCGCCCCCGTGAAATGATTCCCCTCTAGGGTTCCCCCCTCCCCTGATCCAGCTACGGATAGCCCCGGTTCCGAAGTAGAGCGTGCGGGGGCAGCTGGTCTTATCTGTTTCGCCATGCCTACGAGGCAGGCCGCCCCATCCAGACCCCGCCCGTCTGTCCGATCCCCCCTACAACCTCCGTTTTCCGAACCTGCCCTTCTCCGAACCGACTCCCCTACGAGCCTACGAGCCTACCCGCCGGGCCCTCCCCCCTCCACTTGCCCTAGCGGGTAGCACTGACGAGGGCTCGTCTCTCTCGTTTGGACTTGGGACCCGGCCTTTAGCGACCTTGTGCTGCTGCTGGGCTGCTACTTGCTTCTTCTTCGTCGGCGTTTTGGTCGCCAGCATCCGCCATAGCCATCCAGAAGCCAAGCTTTTGGAGAAAGAGAAGGAGGAGAGCTTGAGCTTCGCTGGATGCGCGGCGCTTCTCCGGTTGGGGAGTGGGGGAAGGGGACTTGACTACTACTACTGCTACTACTACTACTGTGGTTTGTGCTTGGATCCTCCCTGTGTGTGTCGCTTCGTGCTTGGACCGTTGTTGTGGTTTGGCTTTGCGGCGGTTCGCCATTGCCGTTGCGGTTCACGGGAGGGCGGTGGCATCCGAGGTCAATTCGCGGCGTGGTGGGACGCGGGCTGTTAGGGCGGCGTCTTGGGTAGTCCGTTGTTTGTTAGGGTGCGTGTTGGTGGACTTTGTAGGTTTCTTGGCGAGCTTTTCTTTTGTGAGTGTGTGTGTGAGTGGTGTTGTGGAGTGGTGTGGGAGTGGTGTGATTGAGTTGTGTGTTGTGTGTTGTTGTTGTGTGTGTGTGTGTTTTGGTGGTATGATTTTAGAGGGAGTGCGTTGTGGTGTGGCGTTTGTGCGGGATACGGTGTGTTGAGGCGCCGGGCGCGGAGGGATCGTCGGCGTGGTGTTGTGGTTTGGAGGCTCGACTTTGGATTTGGAATGTTTGCGTGACTGGGCGTCGGGGAGGGGGGGAGACGAGGGGATTGGGGTGTGCGCGGTTATAGGGGCTGTTTGTTGGAGTCAGGGTAGGGTGATACAATGTGGTGGAGGCGGTCATCAGCTGCTGCGGCGAAGCTGGATGACTGTGCACGCTTGGTGGGGTGCGTAAGCGGGCTGGTTGTGGGACTGGTTTTTTTGTCGCGGTAAGAGGAGGAGACGACGATTTCACTTTTCACTGTGGCGTGGATTGGGACCAGCTTGCGGAGTGGGAAATCAATGTAGGGTTTCCTGGACGAATTTATTATGCCAATCAGTTTCGGGAACGAGCACACGGGAGGAAGAGCGGGAGAGTGGGGACTTGGTGGACCGAGTGACCAGCTCAACCGGACGAACTTTGTGACAGCTTCTATGCAGGCGCCCTCGTCAGCACCAGCTGACACGGAGTCAGTGCTTCCAACGATGCAGGCCTTGCCTCCTCAACCTGGTACGCAGTTACTTGGCTCTCCACACCCTAACAGGCAGTGGGGGGATATGGATGGAAGTGAATTGCTTTGAAGTAGTTTGGAAGTGATGTTAGGTTTGGAGAACTGTGAATTGTCGGCAGGATCTATCTTCATCTTAATTCTCATGCTTGGATCATGGTGTGGTCCTTAAGTTTTCCTATTATTTTATTATTTTATTATTTTATTTATTATCCTTTGAGTGTACGTGTAAGTTTTGGTTGATGTTGTCGCACCTTGGTGCTTACGGTACTCTCTCTCACCGTGTTTCTGTCTTCTTTCCTTAATCAGTTACCTCGTCAAGTTACTGCTATCCATTATGTCGAAATCGACTCTTTACGATGGTCTTAGTGATTTGATTATTTGATTTGTGGGAAGTGCGTGTGGTCTGCTCAATAGTAGTTTCTTATCTGGTATTTCCATTTTGGAGACGGATTTGCCTTCTGATCTGATCAGATCAATTATTAAGGCTACTCAACCTACATATTCTGTTATGTTGGAGTCGGATAGAACCATCTGTGTTTTTTCCGGGGATGCTTGATACTGAAGAGTGTTTTGGACAAAAAGATCTTTGAGAATTTAGAGTCAAGTTTCGTGTGATGGCTTTCCGATCTCTCACGAAAATAGTGTAAATCTGGTGTTAATCAATTTATAGTGTATATGAAGCTTCTTACTGGCAGTTTTGATCGTCTCGTGTCCATTGTTACGTGTTAGTCCACAGTTTACTTATGTAGAGGGGAAAAGGTTAGAAACTAGAGTTGATGGTTTCTTGAAGATCCCCTCTATTCTTCTCAATTTTTGTAAATAGAAGCTGAATCTTGTTGAATTAGGGCATTATTTCGACCCCTTTTGGGGATTAGTGGAATATTAAGAATGCCCGTCTGTTGCGCACGCAGTGTACACATACTTCAGTGCAGATGCTGATGAAGATTTGAGTGTCCGTATATTATTGTTGCTCTGTAGGTTATGCAACTACTGGAGCGGAGGATCAGCCGCCGCGTCCACCGACTGGCGCTCCCCCGCCCGGGGACTATCTCTTACCTCACACCCAGCTCGAGCTTGGCCACTCGATGGTTAGTGCCGGGGCATCTTCATTTGCGCTCTAGTCTTGTCATGGTTGCCACAGGTTGCTGGGGATGTGCCCATTTTGTTAGATTAGGTTTATAATGGTCACCGATGCCGTTGCCGGTGTTCACTGTAGGGTTATGTAGCTCTATTATTCATTATTAATGTGTTTTCTGGTGAGCTTTTTCGATATTTTTTTGCGTGGTTCTCGGAGACTATCTTACCGGAACTAGTTGATAATTTGAAGTTAAATTTGTTTGGAATAAACTGCTGTCTATTTGGTAATCATATCAACCCCGCTCTTTATCTGCTGAGTGCAGGCCGCTCGCGCAGCGTATCCGTACGTTGCAGATCCTTATTTTGGAGGGATTGTTGCCGCCTATGGCGCTCAGGCTGTGGTAAGCACTCTGAAGTGACTGTCCGTGATTTCTCAACAGCAGTTTTCTTTGTAGTCGATGGTAGGATGTGGGCGGAGAGTACAATGCCGAGGGACGAGTGGCGACCTTTATGTCACTCTGACTCTGGATGGGTGCAGATCCATCCGCATATGTTGGGAGTTCAACAAGCGCGTATGCCTCTTCCGTCTGAGATGATGGAGGAAGAGCCAGTCTATGTTAATGCTAAGCAGTATCATGGGATATTAAGGCGACGGCAGTCGAGAGCCAAAGCAGAGAGTGAGAATAAACTTATCAAGTCTCGAAAGGTATAAATGGTTGCTCGGTCTTTGTTGGCGTTCGAGATCGACATTTTGCTTTGAAGTTTCGGTTAATTATGAAGGCGTCCTTGATTGGAGTTGTAATTAAGTTTAAGAGGCTGTTCACGTCAGTAGGTGTAGTTTCTCATTTTACATCGGTCATCCTGCGAGATTCTAAGCTTGTCAACACTGAAGATTGCTCTTAATCTCTGTTTTACTTCCATTTCTGGCGTCAAGTTTTGAGTTCAACAGGATTGATTATTTCTTTGACAACTAGCTCAATTTGAATGGCCGGCTGTAATTGAACATCTCTTTTTCAGTTGTCTGATGTTTATTTAGATTTGGTGGATCAGCTGTTGGATTTGAATGGACAATCGTTTAGCCATTAAATACGATCTGAAGTTGGTTTTCACGGTTGGCAGCCATACCTGCATGAATCACGACATCAGCACGCCTTGAGAAGAGCGAGGGGGAACGGGGGTCGGTTCTTAAATACAAAATCCAAGGATGGAGATCCAAAATCAAGTTCTGAAGGGAATCATGGATCTAATGAAGGGCAATCCTCACAAGCGGGGAACGTATCGAATACCCGAGCCTCTCACTCAGGGATGGACATGCTAAGCGGACAAGGAGACTCTGTAAATTATCACATGGTGCAACATGGTCAGAACAATGCTTATCTTAATCTTCATCCTCCACAATCCTTTCACTCTTCTGCATTTCACACACTGCCCGGTGGAAGTGAATCTGGGGATGGTGGTTCGAATGGCAACAACTTAGTGGTTAGTGGGTCGGAGCACACTGCAGTGGCCACTTAAATGTTAAGTTGCGCTTGAGATCGCCGACTGTGCTGTCTCAATACTTCCAAGTGGTGATGAAGATATGTGTGCTTGAGATTTGAAGTAGAGCGCTGAGACGAAGGACCTTTGGCAGACTTTTTTTTTTCAGCCTGAGGCAAGGATGCAGAAATTTTGGTTTTGGGGGCCTGTGAAACCTGTGGCAAGGAGAACGGAGATGCAGACTCCTATTTGCGAGTCTTCTATTCATGAGTGTCGTCTTCCTTCCAATACCTCAGGGGAAGCCTTTCTGAGTTGCTACACGTAAGTGGACCGAAGAAGTTGGTGCTACAGAAGAGAGATCTTAGCATCTTGAGCCTTCATGGACCATCTTGGACCAGCACAGATAAGGTTTGCAGATTGGACATTAGACAGACTGTTAGCTAACGGTGCTAGTCCAAGCTTGGCCTTCCAAAGACTGGATAGTAGGATTCTGAAGCATTAGGGCGTTGGAAGCCTATTTCTGAGTCTTAGCCTGCTTTTGTGGTCAGTAGTGAGGTCTTCTGGTTGATTGGATTTTTTCATCATATCCAAGTGATATGGCGTGTGTTGTGTTTTAGATTAACAAAAATACAATAGGATGTGTATATTGGTTCAACTTCTCCATTGCAGCTGGCTATTGCCGTTACTCTGCATTCAACTTGTTGCAGGAGCGAGCATCTCTTCGTTACCGGACCTGGTCAGTGAAACTTGTTCTGTGCATAGGTATGATGACTACAAAGGCCGCTTGGAGCTGTTCTTCAGCTGTCATTTGTTCCTGTGAAATGTAACTGTGTTTTGGAACTGGTATATATATCTGGAGATGTGTGTTTGTGTGCTTTGTGTGTCATTACTATTGCCTTTCCTAGATGGTCATCGCTGGTTCTGAGAGAGAACTGTGATGCCAAGTCCAAGTGTTTTGGAACCTTCCTGGCATCTGGTGATCTTGGCTTTTTGTATGTATCATCAGTATTGTAGGTTGTATGGTAACTGCACCGGATTGTGACCTCTTTCTAGATCTGACCCCGGAAGATTCTTGCCTAAATTGTACAGTCTATCTTTTCATGAGAGTGTAGGGTCACTTTTGGGTACACCTTTTTTCAGCACTTTGAAATCTGTACAGTAGTAGTGTATTTCATAGACTATTCAAAAAACTGAATGCATCAAGAAGAGAATCTAGAATCCTCTTTTGACTTCCAAAAAGATCTCATAAAGGAGTAAGCAATTTCATACATTAAAAACCTCTCTAAAGTAGTAGGGCCCAGATTGCCTACCAATATTACAATAGCGAGGTTCCTTGATTTAGAGAGGGTTTGTGCACTTAAGAATTGTATACACAAAGTTTTTGAAGCAATACAGGTGACACATCTTGAGGAAAAGAAGGACCTCGTCATGAGCTTTCTTTCTTCCTTGGCCGGCTTTCATTTAGTGCTATCACTTATTATATTCCTAGTTGGGACTATTATGTTAGAGAGTTTTATTGGCTTTAAGGTAGAAACACCCAAAAGCATCCTTGTATCCTTTCATGCACCGTAGATTTCCCTTGAAGTGTTCCTAGACTTCCATTGAAATGTTCTTGAAAAGTGTCATGAAATTGTCCCCTTTCTTAGCCCCATTGTCCCCTTGTGGAACAAAATGAATTTTGGACAGGCTCATGCACTCTCAATATTTGTCATGATTTTTTGAATTTTTTTTTGAAGATAGAAAAACACAATAGCTTTCTAGAAATATATTTTTATTTCAATTGGTGCCTAGAAGGAAAAGTTATGGCACAAAAAGCCCAAATTCTAGTACGATGGGCAGAAAAAAATCCTAAAAAAACCCTTAAAACAAATGATTTCATATTTTTTTTTGTATAGATTGTATTTTTATCTACATAGAAAGCTATGATTTATTCCATTTGGATTTGTTATGTGGAAGTTATGGACAATCTTGTTTTTCGGGCAATTAGAGCATCTTCGTGAAAAAATGACTTGTCGGATTCATTTATGCACTCAATTTTCACAATTAAAAAAAAAAGTTTCACAAGGTTAAAATCAATTGCTTGAACAATCTCACCATTGAGATTAGCGTGCTTCAATTCCATCTTAGACCTATTAAAGGTTTAATTTTTCCTTTAATCTTAAACCTACTTCTATTTAAGAATTTTTTTTATGAGTAAAAACTAAATGTTTTTTAAAAGAAAATTCCTCGACTCTCAACTTGATTCTTCATCATATAAAACTAGAAATTCAAAATCAATAAAACAAAAGTTTTAAGTTAAGAAGGTTCACAGTCAAAAAATGTAGTTGAGCAAGGTACAAAAAAATTAATTTCCTGCACTTTGATGCAAATATCTTGCAATCTACATAGTCAAAGTTTTTATAATTTCTTCCACACATTTCTATACTAGTCTAGTATAAGATCCTATAGTTAGATAGGCAAAAAAATATTTTTTAAAGTTTTTCGCGCTTTGCTATAAAAATGGGAGTTTTGAGGGGTTTTTGATGAATAAAAGGCCTTGGGACTTTAGGAGTTAACCCCTAAAGTTCTATGACTATGTTTTCACCGAAAACACTCAAAAACTGCCATTTTTAGTACAAGTACCAAACTTTTTAGACACATCTAACTGTAGGATCTTGTAGTATAGTAGGTTTAGAAGATGTGGAAAAAAATTCAGAATTTTCCACCATGCGGATTGGAAGATATTAGCATTTGAATTGGCAAAAATCCTTTTTTTGTTCCTGCAAAAAACTGGGCAGCTGCACTTCACAAGGTCACATTTGTATGAAAAATGTCCAAAATGGAGGTGCTTCTTTGAATTATTTTTCCTAAACAAGTTGGCTACACACTTAAAAATTTTCAAATCATTTGGAATTGTACAACATATACAAAAAAATAGTAAGTAGAAAGAAGTAGAGAATGATCCAAAATACTAAATTGTTAAGAATTGAATTATGGAATTGAAAAATGTCAATCCCAATGGTTGCAATGTTGTAATAAAAAACCTAAATCCTATGATTTTTTTTTTCAAAAAATATTAAAAATTGAGTTAAATAAACAACTTCAAAGTTTATTTCAGAGTAGAGAATCCGTAACTGCCCGCAAACTAAAAAACCTCATATCTTTTTACTCATTGGTCAAAATGGAATGATTTGAAGCTTTCCACGTCTATATAACTCTAGAAAACCAATTTCAAATTTTTATTTTTGAAAAAAGTGATTTTTTTTAGATCTGCCCGGACTGCCCGCTCGATGAAAGAAGTAATATATTAGGCCATAACTTTTGACTCCTATGTCGAAATGTCATGAAATTTAGTGCACATGAAAGATATTCCTCTTTCCCACCTTCTATTAAAATTTCAGCTTAAAATATGAAAATCTCTAATCACACGTACCTGCCCAAAATCACTATGTTGCTAAAAATAGCAGGCTAATCTTTTAGGGGTTAACCAAAGGACCCTACAATTGGATTTGTTAAAAAATAAATATTAATGAAGATTTTGACCTTGCTTTGAGGACAAGTATTTTGAAGTAGTTTTGGGCCTCTAAACATAAAATAATTTCAGGGGCTAAGCAATAGTTGATATTATCTATAACGCAACTACAAAAATTCAATAGCATCATTGAACAACAATAATTTAATATTCTAGGCTTCATATAAGGCAATTACATATGATAACTATCTATTAATAGGATCTCTTTGATGTATTAGATGCACCTTTTATTAAAATACAATCCATAACTGAATAATTAGAGGCTTTGCAAAGGTCATTGTTGTCCCTTACTTTGGCATGTGCATGGCACACTTTTTTAGACACTATCCATACAAGAAGATTATGGAGATCATTGTATCCTCCTTCTTTTGGCATAAACATGCCACATGCCTCGAATAAACTTTAGTGACTCTCTAGTGCCAATTCTGAAACTCTTTTGGAGATACAAATTAGGGCCAATCGCATGGATAAGTTTGCTTGAATTTTTATAAAAAATATATTAATATGAAACATGTAATAGTATAGCCAAAGCTCGCAATAGAAAAATAAAACTTGGGAATTGATTGTTGCATAAAGAATTGGGAGCCATGAAAACAAGTTACACTTGCAAATTTCTTCATATTTTGCTAAATGTTGTTTAGCCCATTTAATGCTAAATTTTTAGCCCATTAAAGATGCTATCAAAAAATTACATAAAGGATTGGGAAGAACAAATATGATATTTTCTAAGTATACAAAATATTTCTTCTCCATTAAACAGTTTAAAAACATATATGCATATTCAACTTATGTGGAGAGGATCAATTGAAAACACCAAAACAATTGTATGATTACTATTTCTATATAAAAAATTGAATCTAGTAAGTGACCAAATAGAAGGAATATGTATTTAGTTTGATTTTCTTTCATATTAAAGCAATTGAAAAGTTTTGAAGCTTTTAGATCATGAAAATTCATAACAATTACAAAATGTCCTAACCCCTAAAGGACCAAGACCTTTTTTCTACCAAAAAACACTCAAAACTGCCATATCTATAGCAAAGAGTAAACAAAATTGAAAATTGTTTTTTTCCCACATTTAATGGTAGGATCTTACACCTAACTAGTATGAGAGTGTGTGAAAAAAAATTCAGAATTTTTGATTGCATAGATTGCAAGATATCTACGTTTAAAGTGAAAAAAATAAGTTTTTCAGCACATTGCGGGACTAGATTTTTTGACTTTGAACATTTTTAACTTAAAACTTTTGCACTACAAAATTTTAAGCTTTAAATCTTTATAGTGGAGAATTGAGTTGAAAGTCTTGGAAAAAAAAAGAAATTCAAAAAAACTGAATTATCATTCTTAAAAAAATTGTTAAGTAGAAGTAGGTCCAAGATAGAAGGAAAATCTAAAATATTCATATATTTTAGATGGAATTAAAATGCACTAATCCCAATGGTGAGATTATTTTAGAAAATAAACTAAACCATGCAAAAAAAAAAATTGAAAAATTTGAAAAATTGCATTCAGAAATGAATCCTACAAGTTATTTTTTTCAAGAAGATGCTCTAACTGCCCGAAAAACAAGAATGTCCATAACTTTCTCAAAACATATCCAAATGAAATGAATCAAAGCTTTCCAGATAGAAAAAAATATAATCTATGAGAAAAAAAATATTAAAAAAACAAAACAAATTTTTGTCCATTTTTTTTTGTTGCCCAGGTGCCCCCCGTCCCTTGTTTTGAGCTTATTTGGTCATAACTTTTGTTCCTGGGCACCAATTGTGATAAAAATTATATTCCCACAAATCTTATTAGTTTTTCTATCTCCAAAAAGAAATTCAAAAAATCAAGACAAAATTTCAGCCCGTAGGTACCTGTCCAAAAACGCATTTGTCCCCCAAAGGGACAACGGTTCTTTAGGGGTTAAAAAACTTAAAATTTCAAACAAGAGTTAATGTTTTCCTTGAAAAACATCAATTTGACAAAAATAGTAAGATTGTTGTTTTTTTATTTGAAAAATTGCAATAGGATCTTTAAATGTTGCAATAAAAGTAATTTTTGCTAAACATACATTGACTACAATAAGTTTGATTTGTTTTTAACCCTTGAACAACGCAGCGGACGTTTTGAGGCCGATGAATGACAAGAGAATCTCTTGTGTAGGACAGAAGTGCAACTATTCATCCTCCAAATTTGTGGAGAAAGGGAAGATAATCTACAATAGTTTGACTTCCAATGAATGCTTTTGCATTATTTTAATCCAACAATCCACACGGTGACAAAACAGATGATTTCCACGGTTATGAGCCCGTCGTTTAAGGGTTAAACTTCTTGTAAAGTGGAAACTGAAGATGATAAACTTTGCTTCATTTATTGTAATTGAGATTCTCTTAAAGACCAAAGTGGTTATGCAAATTAAAAGCAAAAACTGCCTCATATATTGCTCAATAGATGTCCTCTAAAATTAGGTATTTCATGAAAATTCCAAAAATACCAGCATACTCAAATTTTTACAAGTTAAAATATTAGCCTCATATCTATTTTGGGATCTAAAAAATGAGCTTAAAATTTGTTTCTTTAACCCTGAATAAAATTCTTTAAATCCTAATATTGTAAAGTTGTATTGAAATTACATATTCAATGATAATCATTCATTTTTCATTATGAACAAGAATTGTTTAACCCCTAAAGTCCCAAGGCCATTTTTTTGGTCAAAAAACACTCAAAACTGCCATTTCTGCTGCATTCATCCATAAAAGCAGAAAAAACATTTTTTTTAAGAATCTAACCATAGGATCTTATAATTCATTTATCTGAGATCATGTGGTAAAAATTTCATCAAATTTGACCGTACGGATTGGAAGATATTAGCATTCAAAGTTGGGCAAAAAGTTTTTTTTCAAGATTGCCTGAAAAACAAGATTGTCCATAACTTTCTCATCACTAGTCCAAATAGAATGAATCAAAGTTTTACATGTAGACAAACATATAATATTTTACGAAATTTTTTTTTTAAAATTATTTTGACGTTTTGTGATTTTTTTTGGGCTGCCCGCCGACCTCCATATTTGGCTTTTTGTGCAATAACTTTTGCTTCCAGGCACCGGTTGAAATAAAAATTATATTCCCAAGAAGCTAATGTGTTTTCCTAGCTTTACAAGAAGTTTTAGAAAATTATGATGAATATTGAGACTATGCGAGCCTACCCGAACTTGCATTTAGGCCCCTATAGGGCCAATGGGACTTTAGGGGTTAATCATTCATAAGTCATTTGTTTATTCAACAACCTTTTAGAGAAACTCTAGAAAACCATTTAGCCTACAAATTTATGTTACTTGGTCATGACTCTATTCAAGGAGATTGAGTGAATAAATACAAAAGTTAAAGATTTGTCCTCTCAAATGAAAGATACACCCTCTCAAAATAAATTTGTGATATTCCAACTAGTTTTCCACTAGAAATCACAAATTTATTTTGAGACATGGGTAGTATTGAAGTTCAAAGAAATCTCTTGTCACTAATCAAATTTAGATTTAAGTATTGATAATATGAATACACAATAGAAATTTAAGTGTCCAGATTATACATAGTATGATAATTTAGACCAATTGTTGGTCTTTTCATGGATCAATTATCCAAGACTTCATATTTTAGATTTTTATTCACTACAAGAGAAAGGGGTGTTTTAAGTAGTGTCCTAGACATCATGTCTTTTAAGTAACATCTTTTAAGTAAGTTTTTAAGTAAAATTCTACTAAAAAGACAATCTTTTTAGTAAAATTTTACTTAAAAACTTATTTAAAAGACGTTACTTAAAAGACGTGATGTCTAGGACACTACTTAAAACACCCCTTTCTCTTGTAGTGCATTGCATGGATTTGTCTTGTATGTATAGGGAAGAGATTAACAGCACCTAAAATGAATGTTACTATAGATTTTTATTTTTGCAGAAATTAATAAAAATACAATAATATTTCTACCTACATTAATTAAATTTTTTTATAAAATAATTTGTCCTATTAGTGCAAGTTGTACAAATAATGTGATTTCTAAACAATTTAAATCCTTTAAATCTAAGACAATTCCTTCAAAAGCATAGTTTCTGGAACATAGCCAATTTCATTAAAATGACAATATTCCTTTGAAATGGCCCGTTTACAGTTCAGAATGCCCATCCTACAATCTACATATATGGTCAATTTTGTTAAAATGGCGGTATTATTTTGCCATTTGTAACACATTCTATGCCATTTTAATGGAATGCAGTGTTATCTTTGACAAATTCAGTGCCATTTTAATAGAATGTTGTACCATTATAATGGAATACCGCCATTTTAATCAAATTGACCATATATGTTCTAGATGGTTCAAAATGCCCGTTCTAAAATCTATACCAATCCTAGATGGTCAAAATGGCACACCGTCAAAATGGCAATTAGAATACCGCCATTTTAATGAAATTGCCCATGATGTACCTACTTATAAAACATTGTTTTTTATGGAAATGTGGAAGTCTTTATACAGATTCCAGCAATAGAAAGTGCAAGTACACTTGGTGGTGTTGTATTATGTCAAATTTGGTATCCATTCAAATCTGCACTTTGTAACAGCTTTAGTGTATTGCAAGGAATCCAATAAAATAATTTGGTGTTATCCAATGACCTCACCGTATTTATAGTCGTGTAGAGATCACACCAAAAAAACTAGTGAAGAACTGCGGATGTGAAATTAAACATTTTGACCCTTTTAACAACATATTGCAATCAAATTTATAAATTTTTTTGAAATTAATGTTAAAATTTAAAGCTAGAAAATGTAGTATATATATGGTTTACTGGTTGAAACCTTATATATGTTTTTAGCAGTCACTTCATGTACTTGTTATACTATTAGAAGGTAGGTTGGAAGGTCAATCCTCATAACTAAATATTAACTTCATGATCTTCAAAAATCAAAACAAGCACTTTGCGTTTGCATATTTTGTTAATTTTATTTATGCAATATACTAGTATATATTATTGTATATTAGTGCATTATCAACATCTTACTAGTGTACATTGTGGTATTTGGATGTCTTTGATATCTTAAAATGCAATGATTTTGTACCATTTTATCCAATGCAAGGTTTTACAAAGTTCTAGATTTTGATAAATTTCTTGTTATTCAAAATTACATACTAAGAATGACCACTTTGGCTACTATAGGATCTACAAGGATTGATAGTAAAAAACATTCATTGAAGTCAATGAAGTTTTTATTGAGAGTATCTTGAATGTATATGCAATAGATGGTGTTGGAAATCCCTTCATTGAAGTGTTGACTTTTCTAAAGTGAATAAATGCTTAAGAGATCATCTGGAGTGCATTTGGAGTATTTACCTAAATTTAGCTTATGAAACATATAAACCTTTTCATTCAAAATTAATTCAATTGTAGGAAGATTCTATCACTATTTACATTCTTGCACTATAATTCAAACTCTTGTACTAATCAGTGAAGTAACTCTAAAACATTGGAACCAATGACCGTGTAGTCAAATATCAAACTCCACTATTTGGGATGCTTCATTTTGCCATTGAAAATGAATAGAATTTTTATCTTTTATCTTTTAGAGATTAACTTAGATGTCTTTTGCATGCCTAAAATTTCAGAATTATTTTGTAAAAATTTGAAACTATTACAAATTTTTTGAAGAAAAAACAACAAAAATTCATATCAAATATAAAATTAACCGTCAAAAAATCTGAAAATTTCTTCATTGTTGTATATTATGGTGTAGAATATCATGGAGTAAACCAATTTTTGTGACATTCTATAACTTAAAACTTAATAGAACGTGGTAATAGGATCAAAGTTCAAATGGCTATAAAAATGGAAATTTTAAAAATTATACAAAGTTTAAGTAGAATGTAGATTTATTAATCTTTGTTTTGTTAGTTAGTTACAAACTCAAAAAAGATCATTTTGAAGTCTAAAATATAGATCAAGAGCAAAAGAGGTAGCCATTGCCAAATACACTAGTGCAAAAGTATCTTTTGTCATCCGTGGATTTATCATCTTCTTCTTTAGAAAATTTGATAGTTCCTCACTGAGGCTTTGTACCATCATGTGATGCATATACACATCTCAAACTTGAGGGAGGAGGATTTTTCAACAGATATTGTATTGAAGTCGTGAATTCATGCCTACGTACCATAATTGTACATATTACGTACATTTTTACGCACTGAATGAGTGTCGTTAAAATCTTTATTAAAAGTATACAATTTATGCACTTTAATTATACAAATGTGGTATCCAAAATGCACCTAAACTATATTGACATCAGTACAACATTCGTACGTTATTGATAGGCATTGTTTACACACTGATTCAGTGCGTAAAAATACACGTAATATGAACGATTATGGTACGTAGGTATGAATTCACGACTTCAGTGTTGTCTTTGTACGAACCTATGAACCTTATAAATTAGAGATGCATGCAAAGAACTCTCCTAAAAAAATTTGGATGAAAATCATCTATTTATTAGTTAAATAAAGGCTTGTTTGACCATTCATCAACCACTTTCTGGTTGCATCGACGTTTCATGGTTAATCCTAGAAGGATGCCGTGGATACTAAATCTCTAATGGATGAAATTTGAGCTTTGTATAAGTAACAAAGTTCACATTTTCATTCAATTGAATTTTAGGGAACACCTAGAATATTTGGAATTGGTGAACAAGCATCTTTGACTCATTGACTTCTAGGTTTTTTTACATAAAACAATTTGAAAAAAGTAGCAAAGGACATTTGGAGCACAACATTAGTGTTGTTGTGTCCAAGTCCAAAATTATGTGTGTAGGCATCGTCATTCCCACTATGTTTGTTACTAGTGCAACACTTTTCTTAACTTTTGCTATAGGAAAGCCATGACAACATTGAAAATGGCTTGAAGAAACTCACACATGCTAAGAAAATAAGGTTTCTTACTAAGAAATGTGGTTTGCTCTTCCGTTCATTCTATTTCCATTGCATTTGCAACTACAATTAGCATAAACAAAAGTGCACATAGTAAAAAAATTTGCATTCCTCTAGTTGTGTGCCTCAATTTGAGACCTTAATTACCCAATATTTTTATGTAAATACTGCAGTTGTATTTCTAAACTTAGACCATGCTTAGATGTAAGATATTCTAGAACAAAGCATTATGAGCTTACAAGTCACCTTCCTTATACATGCTTAAAGAGCATTCCATAATGAATTGACCCAATTTGTTGTCTTAAAATTGCAAATGATTGCAACTACAGTGTGACGAAACCGAGTACTTTTGTGAAACGTTTTCATTCAAACAACCATACCGTAAGCATCAATGGATAAAACCCAAAAGTGTACACATGAAAGTTGTAGAGCACAATATACAACACATTACCATGGAAGTTTGAAGAAAAAATTAGTTGTGATTTGAAAGAAAATTAATTCCAAAGTTTGCTATGTCAAAAACTCGGTTTTGTTCAACATAGTTTGGCTTTACCTTATCTTTTGTCAATTTTTTCTTAAAACTCCCAAAAAACTTTTTGTACCTTAGCATGTTGGTATACATCATTTTTGATTGTTGTATACAAAAATTGAAGGAAATTTACATTTATAGAATTAAAAATATTAACAATTTAACAAACATGCAAACGATGTTGGTTCTCACAAAATTTGAGTTTTTTTTGTGGAATTGAAAGCATGGGATTGCATTAGCCATGGTAAAGAGAGTATAGGTTGCAAAATAGACCACTTTTATATCAAAATGCCCTTGTATATGAAATATTTGTTGAATTGGGCAATGTGTACAATTTATATTTTACAATTGTATAATGCATTTTTAAATTCAACTTTTGTGTTCAAAGACTAGAGTTAATGATGCATATAATTCATCCCAAAAAATCTCAAAAAATTCATCATCATTGTCTATATTATCCAAAAACTACTAATTTTTTGAATGTTAATGTAATTTTTGAAAATTAGTAGTTTTTGGATAATATAGACAATGATGATGAATTTTTTGAGATTTTTTGGGATGAATTATATGCATCATTAACTCTAGTCTTTGAACACAAAAGTTGAATTTAAAAATGCATTATACAATTGTAAAATATAAATTGTACACATTGCCCAATTCAACAAATATTTCATATACAAGGGCATTTTGATATAAAAGTGGTCTATTTTGCAACCTATACTCTCTTTACCATGGCTAATGCAATCCCATGCTTTCAATTCCACAAAAAAAACTCAAATTTTGTGAGAACCAACATCGTTTGCATGTTTGTTAAATTGTTAATATTTTTAATTCTATAAATGTAAATTTCCTTCAATTTTTGTATACAACAATCAAAAATGATGTATACCAACATGCTAAGGTACAAAAAGTTTTTTGGGAGTTTTAAGAAAAAATTGACAAAAGATAAGGTAAAGCCAAACTATGTTGAACAAAACCGAGTTTTTGACATAGCAAACTTTGGAATTAATTTTCTTTCAAATCACAACTAATTTTTTCTTCAAACTTCCATGGTAATGTGTTGTATGTTTTGCTCTACAACTTTCATATGTACACTTTTGGGTTTTATCCATTGATGCTTACGGTATGGTTGTTTGAATGAAAACGTTTCACAAAAGTACTCGGTTTTGTCAGTCACTGTATGTGGTGATAAGCTTCTACTAGTATTTAAGCCCACAAGGACCAACCCATATTTCTAGGATTAATCCTAGGACATTGTGGATATTAAGCGTTCAATGGATGACATAGAATCTTTCTATGTAGGATAGAAGTACCTATGTTCATCCTTGAAATTTTGTGTGAAAAGGGAGGTTTATACGATAGTTTGACCTTGAACGAGTGCTTTTAGAGTTTTTCAACCCCTAAAGCCCCAAGGCCTTTTTTCCATAAAAAAAACACTCAAAATTGTCATTTCTATTATTCTATAGTAAAGTGCAAAAAAAAAATTTAATTTTTTTTTTTGCATATCTAACCATTGGATCTTGTACTAGACTAGTGCAAGAATGTGTGGAAGAAATTTTAGAAACTTTTATTATTTAGATTGCAAAAATTTTGTATTTAAAGTGAAAAAAAGTGAAAAAAATGAGTTTTTTTGCACCTTGCTCAACTATATTTTTTGGCTTTGAACCTTCTTAATTAAATTTTTTTGCTCTATTGATCGATTTTGAATTTCTAATTTTATATGATGAAGAATTAAGTTGAGGGTTTAGGAATAAAATTCAAAAAACAAAACATTTGGTTTTCACTCATTAAAAAATTGTTAAGTGAAAGTAGGTTTAAGATTGAAGGAAAATCTAAATTATTAATAGCTCTAAGATGGAATTGAAACACACTAATCTCAACAATGAGATTGTTCTAGCGAGAGACCTTAACCTTGTGAAACTTTTTTTTTGAAAAATTGTGGAAGTTGAGTTCAAAAATGAACCCTACAAGTTATTTCTTCAAGAAGATATTGTGATTGCCTAAATAAGAAGATTGTCCATAACTTTCTCATAAAAAATCCAAATGGAATGAATCAAAGCTTTTCATATAGATAAAAATATAATTTGTAAGAAAAACAATTTTCAATTTTTTTATTTTAAGTTTTTTTGAGGAATTTTCTCTCCCGGGCTACAATTGAAATAAATTTTTTATTTCCGGAAGCTAATGTATTTTTCTATTTTTATAAAAAAATTCACAAAATCATGATAAATATTGAAACTTTAGAAGCCTGCCCAAAATCCATTATATCCTCTGAAGGGACAATGGGACTTTAGGAATTAAGCAAATGATTCACATAGTAACCAATCTACATAAAAAGGCTAATTTCTACAGTGACCAATCTGTTCTTTTGTTGTTAATCTTATAACGTTGTTGTGTATACTAATTGTCTGTTTGGATGGCTTCACCTAAGACTAAAGGATGTAAAAAACATTTTTTCATCCAATAATTTTTTTTGGAATTTGTTTAAGTACATTTTTAGTGAATAATTTTGTAAATTCCTCATTATGGTATTATTGACTTTTCTAGAGGCTTAATCCATTGATCACCCTAGTAGTGTATTTTGGCCATTTCTTGCTATTTACTCTTAATGTAAATTTTAGCCATAAAATTAATATATTTTTTGATTTTGATTTCAACTAGTGGAATGAAGTTTATCAAGTATAGTTTCTACTCCAATTGGAAATTTTGAAAAATTTGTAAATTTCAATATTTTATAGCAATATGAACTTTGGGCCTATAACCATGGTTTGTTGATTTTCTAACTTTAGAGTGACATAGTAACTTTGGTTATACCATGATGTTATACACTATAATATACATCTATGGTGAAAATTTCAGATTTTTTGAGTATATTTTGTATTTGATATGAATTTTCTTCATTTTTTCCTTTAAAAATTCACAATAATTTCAAACTTTCCCCAAAACATTTGAAAATTTTATGACTTGTAGTAGACATATGACTTCATCTCAAAAAAATAAATATAATGTTTTTAATTCATATCTGGTTGCAAAATGGGAACAAGCAAAGTGACGCTTGAAATCAATGGTTATGAGCTCATCCTTCCAGAGTTAACTTTGAGCAAGAAAATTGAGCACACAAAGCAAACCATATTGAGTTTGACAACATGACCTGTGCCTGATCTTTGAGGATCAAAGAAAAATTCAAAAGATACAAAAAAATTAATAATTCAATTTTCTCTTCATCGAACCCTATTGCATATTGATGCCATTATAATTGGAATTATACTTTATTATGTGAGGCAATCGCTGCTTGTTTCGAGCTCATTGTCATTGTGATAAATTGTCACAATGAGCTTAAAATAAATTTTCTTTTATTCATTAACTGTGTTAACCCCTAAAATACGAAGGCATTTTCTGGCTCTGGAACCACTGAAAACTGCCATTTCTGCTGCGATCAATCAAGAAACCAAAAAAACTTTTTTTTAGAATCTAACCGTAGGATCTTGTACTTCACTTGTCTCAGATTATGTGGTAAAAATTTCAAGACATTTGACCGTTCTGATTGGAAGATATTAGCATTCAAAGTTGGAAAAAAAAAGTTTTTTTGAACTGTTTCCTGCAATTTCAGATGACTTTGACGGCCATTTGTGGATTTTTTTTGCACTACACAACAAAAAGTTGTAATTTTTTATCTTGAAAATTTGAGTTGAGAGTCGGGGAATTTTTTTCAGAATGTCAAACCTTGATTTTCACATATAAAAAAATTGTTAAATAGAAGTAGGTCCAAAATTGAACGAAATACTAAATTGTTAATAGCTCTTAGGTGGAATTAAAACAACATAATCCCAATGGTGGGATTGTTCTTGCAAACACACTTGACCTCGACAAAAAAAAAATTGAAAAAATTTGAAAATTGCATTCAAAAATGAATTCTATAAGAGTTTTTTTTGAAGATGCTTAAATTGCCCGAAAAACAAGATTGTCCATAACTTTCTCATTATTAGTCCAAATAGAATGAATCAAAGCTTCAAATGTAGACAGAAACATTATCTTTGAGGAAAAAAAAATTAAAAAATTAAAAACTTTTTTTTGTGTTTTTTTTTTTTTTGCCCGCCGAACTGCTTTTTTGCTTTAGGATGGCATAACTTTTGCTCCCGGGTACTGATTGAAAAAAAAATTATATTTTTAGAAAGCTAATGTGATTCCCTATCTTCAAAAAAAGTTTCAAAAAATCAGATCAAAATTTGAGGCCACACGGGCCTGCCCGAAATCTGAAGTGTCCCCCAACGGGACTTTGGTACTTTAGGGGTTAAATTACCCCTATCCTCCACCCCCTCCCATATTTGTATTTTTAGGAAGCATTTGGGACTTGCATTAGATATGGATTATATGGAATTGCCATCTGTATTTTGTATCTGTATTTTGTATACTTTTGTATTTTGTATTTTGTAATCTGTAATCGTATCCATATTTCATATACTTTTGTCTATATTCCATGTTTCATATACTTTTGTCTGTATTTTGTAATTGTATTCGTATAGGTATCCATATCAAAATCAGCGGCAAAAAAGGGGATCTAAAATTTTCCACTTCAAGATCAACGGCTCAGCTTTTCCAAGAAGAAATTTAATCAACGGCTAAGGGAGGTTCAAGGGGGGTTAAATTTTCCATTGCTTGATCTGACAGCTATGGATTTTAGTCGATACGGGGCCAAGCATGAGTGCTAATCCCAAGATGTGCTCGCTTCTTTTGAGTGGATAGTGAGTTTTTTCACTCAATTTCCACTCATACTCAATGTGATTAATTTTCAAATTCATTTTCTCACCTCAAAAACCCCCTCCACCCCCTCACTTGTATTTTTTTTCCAGACAATCCCCTTTGCAATCAATATAGGATTATGTGATATCCGTAAGTAAATTGTCTGTATTTGTATTTGTATATCAGTATCTATATTCCACATGTACGTATCCCATATCCTGTACCATATGTGTTGTATCCATATTTCACTTTCCGTATTTAGTATCTATATTTCACTTTCCGTATTAAGTATCCGTACTCTCCATCAACGGCTACTGTTTCTGTATTTCCCAGAGGCGATAGTTTCAGTGTTTTTCTCAAAAATATTTCCCAAAAAGTTAAATCAGCAGTAGGGGCAGTGGGTTCATCCCTCGACGAAGAGCCAAAGTTTTTTCTTGAATGGGGGGGACTAAGGTAGAAGGCTCATAAACCGACCATTTAAGGGCTGGTCCGCCTTTTTCATATATTTCCTTGGATGGAAATATTTTTAGCTCATTTTTCAAACATGGAGAAGTTGATGAGGAATCTAACCCAAGTCGTTTTGTATTTTTTTGAGCATTTTTGAATTACTTATGAATTTTCAAACAAGTTGGGTCGTAGGTCCCTATTTGTGACCCTAGGTCTTTCATAAATGGTTCACTTGCAATTCTAAATAAAAATGGGGAAAGCAAAGAGAATGATTGGCTCTTGCAATTAATAATACTTTTTTCCTTGATTCATTCAATGATTATGTCTATCAATTTCAGAACCAACTCATGTTCATTTCACAGCCATTTATAGGGTCCATTCTTAATGCCCGCTCTGTTTTACAGCCTCCTACCTTAGTCATCACTTGACATTCTTGTTCATCTCCAAAGTTGCAATAAATATATAAGGTAAGGTAGGCATCCCAAATGCACCACTGACCTTAAAGCGCCATCTTCAGTGCGTGTACATCTCCAAAATCAGTTATGTACCTCTCTGAAAGAAATGCTTTTAGAACCAAACTTTGTTCCTTCATAACTTCTGCATACAGTATCCAAATGTCGCGTTCTTTGGTGCGTTGGAACCTCCTTTCCCTTGCCAATAAGAATATATAAGAATTTGAATAGTCTAATAGTAGTAATTAGGCACAGTAGCAATTAGTGGCGGTTTTGGGATACCTACCTTAAGCAAACCTAAATGTGTCTGAAAAAGCAATTGAGCATTGTTTTTAATACACCAAAAACTCTCTAAGTGGATATTTTCTATGGTGGAAACACCCAAGACTGTCAATATAAACAATTCAGCATAGTTGGAGGCACTTTTTTCTAAAAATAATGTTTTTGTAGTATTAGCAATTGAAAATCATGATTTTTTTTTAAAAACGATTTTTGAATGTTGCATGTAATTTCTTTGAACTTTTGAAGTGGCATCTTCCTAGCCCACTGAAATTTGCATAGGATGGTGAACCTGAAATCAAAAACTAAAAAAATCTCCAATGAACTAATTGCAGTTAAAGGCCACTCATAAACGTTAAAGGTTAAGACCAATTTATTAAGGTGTAAGAAACTAAAGACAAAGAGGCATAGGAAATTTTGTCAAATTGAGAATGAAATAAGACAAGGTTTTATATAATCTAAGCAAGAGACGTAACTCCAATCACTTTAAGTACTTGGAGTACATGAAAAGTTTGTTCATCTAGATTCCCACTTTAATTTGGCTCAAAAAAGTTGGGCCCAAGGTTTTATAATAAGATTCTAAAAACAAACTATAATTTTTCACTTCTGCAAAAAGTTTTTAAAAATATTTGCATTTAATTAAATTAAAAAAATCTTAATTTGATGTTCAAAATTTTATTGAACTATTACGCATAGTTCCATTAGTACGATATTGTACTATAGTAAGTCCAAATATTATTGGTAATTTCTAATTCTTCAATTCTTTATAGAAATCTTGAAATTTAAATAAGCAATATAATTGGAAGCCACTAGAGTAAGACCTTTATGTTTGTTTAATTAAATTTTACCATATATGTGTTTTCATATTCATCCATCCATTAAATATTTGTAAATATGGATTTAATATCTAAACCCTAAACCAATGAAAACCAATATATATCCAAGTCATTATTACACACTAAGAGCATTAACTCCTAAATGCCCAATCAACCATTTCATGGTCTCTATTCGACTTGTAGTAACATTTTGAATGGAAAAAAAATTTCAAAAAGTCCATACAAACTAGATCATGTTGTATTTATATTTTTAAGTTCAAAACTAAAATTACTTTAGTCAAATAAAAATTATAAGAAAATAGTGCAAAGTGTTTAGTATTGCCTAGTATTGTAAAGTATACTATTTGGAGAAAGTGTTGATGTTTTCATTATAAAATCTATGCATTTATCTAAAAAAATGATTGCAAATTGCAAATTTGACCAATCATAGAAATTTCAATTGCTAGTAAAAGATAGAAATTATATTTTGGTGAATTTTTGACCTTACGGACACTTTCTACTCTTAATACTTAACATTTGTCTTCTTCAATGTAAACTTCAAAAGCTTTATGGAACTTATATTAAAAAAAAAGCATTTGTGATTTGTCCATATTCCTCTGGTCTTTACGGATTAATAAACAAAATGTCTACAAAAACAATAGCCAATAAAAATAATAAGAGGAAAAACATTAAGAAAAGCTTATAAATTATATAATAATTATTGTCAAAATAAAGCGAAATTGTGTAAATGATAAACGAAAATAGTTAAAAGCAACAATAACAGCAGTCAAGTAAGGATTAAATAATGTGAAGTAACAAAAATGGTCCATATTATTTTAAATAAACATAGTGAATAAAAAGAAATAATTCATTAATTTAAAAATGGTCTAAATCATAAATAAGTGATATAAATTGAAATATAAAAGGTGTTCAAAATCATAAGTAAATAAATAAACAATAAGAGTAATAGAAAATGGATAATAGAATATTATGAAATAATTATTCCCTAGCTATAGGATCTATATTTCATAATTTGACTTGTTTAGGTGTATGAAATGGTTTATGACTACATTTTACCAAAAATCACTCCTTCAGTGCCATTCCTAATGTAGAGGATAAAGATGAAAAAGACTATTTTTATTGTGTATACAACCATTCAACTTGTATAGAAATGTGTGAATTTTTTTCCCCAAACTTTGACCATTTAGATTAAATGATATTAGTATTCAAAGATTGAAGGATAAAATAAATTGTTAATATTTCTAGGATTGTTGTAGCAAGGAATCTACACCCAATGAATCCTATTGTTTTGAAAAATTGTGAAAATTGAGTAAAAAAACGAACCTTTAACATTGTTTTTTGATAAAGATGGCCCAATTGCCTACAAAACAAGATTTTTCATGGCTTTCACATGGCAAATCCAATTGAAATAGTAAGCATGAAGATTAAAAAATTGAAGTAGAGGCTTCATTCTTGAGTTATCGCACTTGCCATGTCAAGTGAGAAAAGTAAGATACAAATCTTGACGTCCTTCTATTGCATGAGAAAAAGTAGGAGAAAACATGGGAGCTGCAAGGAGAGAAACAAATTAAAAGAGTCTGATTTTCAAATTCTAAAAATTTTCGTAATGAAGACCCTCTCCTTATATTTTGTAGGAATCTAAAACACTACTATTTATGATGATTATATTGGCTAGCTTCAAATGTTGAAGTTGAAAACTGCTCTAGCATGTAGTTCTGACACTCTTTAATAAATAAAAACTTTTTAATTGATATAAATATATATTCTATACGGAAAAAATAATCATTTCAATGTTTTGTGTTCCTTTTTATCCAAGCTCGAGTATTTTGTGCTCAGGAGGGCATAACTTTATGCTGAACGCCAATTGAAATAAAAACTATGTTCTTCTAAAGCTAGTGCATTTTTTTTATCCTCGTAAATAGTTTAAAAAACAAACACTAAAATTTGACGTTATAGAAACTTGTCCCAAATCCTAATATATTCATATAGGACTTTGGATGCCTAGGGGTTCAAATTAAAAAATTGTAAGATAAATATGAAATAGATCATAAGCTAGAGTTTGAAAATAGACCTAAAAATATTAAATTAACTTCAAAAGACCATTATATTTTTTTTAAAAAGACTATTGAATAGAATAATTATAAGAAAAACATTTAAAAAAACATTAAAGAAAACTTTAATAAGATCATTAAGAAGAATATGATTTTTTAAATCAAAATGAATATTAAAAAGAGCATCACATAGAATATTGAAAAACATACTGCAAAGAAAAATATTAAAAATAAAAATAAAAATATCACAAAGATCGTAAAAAGAAAAAGAAAAGCATGAAAAAGAAATAGAAAGAATGAACACAAAAAGGAACTTGAAAAGAAACTTTATGTAGTAAGAGTCCATTAAAAAAACCTTGAAAAAGTAGGTAAATAAGACATGACTAACTGCTTCAAGACGTAGGTAGTGAAGACATTTTAAGATGCTTTAAGAAGTAGTTAAAAACACGAAAAAGAGCTTGAAGAGGGGGGCATGGGCTTTGTTTTGTATCATTTAGAATTACAGTGTGAGAGTTATTGAATTTTGAAGTTTTTATGAATTAAAAAATTAGAAAATTACTTTTATTTTTTATTTTACTTTTACTTTTACTTTGATTGTGGCAACAACATAGGGCACACTAGTTTCTCCTAAGTATAAATAACTTGGGGCTTTCATGGCTCCTCCATTACTTTTGCTCTCCTATTTCTTTTTCTCTTGGCATTACCAATGGCTCCCATATCTCCTAAGTCTTGGCATTTAGACCATAGTGGGAAAAGATACCCAGACCATCATGAAAGGAAGAGTATTTGGTTGAAGGATGTCCAAGCATTGCCTCAAAAGAAACCAATGAAAAAACATGTTGTGCCTCAAAACAAGAATCATGTTGTGAAGGATAGTAAGCCAATGACTGCTAAGCTACCTTCCAAGAAATTCTTCTCTTGCCCCAAGGCAAGATGCCACGCACTGACATTAGAAGCCCAACCATGGTTAAATTGTGAGGCCCCCGAGCCATCACAAACACAAAGCAAGATGGTGGAGGAAGGGCCAACTCCGACATTGGAAGCCCAACCATGGTTAAATTGTGAGGCCCTCGAGCCATCACAAACACAAAGCAAGATGGTGGAGGAAGGGCCAACTCCAACATTGGAAGCCCAACCATGGTTAAATTTTGAGGCCCTCAAGCCATCACAAACACAAAGCAAGATGGTGGAGGAAGGACCAGCAACAAAGCCAATTTGGAGCATTTGGAATTACCCTTAGTAGGGTGGATAATTTAGCCCATTAAGGTAGTGTGCTCAAAAGCGCCCATATTCTAAAAGCAATTATGACACATGTATACATTTTGCTTTCTTCAATGTACCAATAGTGTACATGTCAAGTGGTGGTTGCTTTTAGTAATCGCTAAATTTCAACTTCAAAAACTTGTAACTAATTCCACAAAGGTCCAAAAAACATGAAATGATTTGGGTTAGATGCCAATTCTATTTCTCTTCCTATGAAAATGTACTCAAAATTGTTCCAATACGCAATTAGCTCTTAACCCTAAATGACGGACCTATGACCATTGATTTCAAACCTCACTACCCATCACTCAATTTGCTGCCATTTTGCAACTAGATATGTATGAAAAAATTTATATTTATTTTTCAGAGATGAAATTACATGTCTCCTTTACTTCGCAAAAAATTTAGATTTTTTTGTGGAAAATTGATTTTTTTAGGAATTTTTGAAGAAAAAGTGAAGAAAAATCATATTAAATAGAAAATTATTTCAAAAAATCTGAAATTTTCACCATGTGTGTATATTAAAATGACAAACATCATGGTGTAAGCTTAATTTCCGTATCATTCTATAATTAGAAAATAATAGACATTGAAAATACACCCAAAGTTCAAATTGCAATAAAATATGCAATATTAGGAATTTTTTCAAAATTCAAATTGGAGTAGAAACTAGAGTAGATGACCTTCATTTTGTTAGTTGGACTCAAACTCAAAAATATCATTTTTGTGGAGAAACTTCAGATTTAGAGCAAGGAGCAACAACTTCCCAAAATACTCTAAAATAGCATATTTTGTGATCCGTTTTTTTTAATAACTTCTCATTTCCATGAAGACAAACATTGAAAAGAGTACAAACTCAATTGGATACCCTTCACAATCCAATATGAAAGGTCAACAAGGAAAAGGAGGATGAAAAATGCTTTTGAACTATTCTTAGCTCAACACTATTGTCATCAGAACGCCACGGAATGGCGTCCGCGGCGCTCCAGGGTTAAATGGTCTCTTAGCAGACTACCTTAGAGGCTAGTTTCAGTTCAAATTCCCAGAGCATGCTCTGTATTGTATTGTATCTACTGTATATAAATTTAGCGTACTCTTTGTGCCTGAGGCACTTGTAAATATTGCTGTAAATGAATCAGTTCCGAATCCTCTGTCTGTGTGTGTGCACTGATGTGAATGCCTTGTATTTTGATTGTGGACATGATGAATTGCTGTTACTCAAATGGGACCACAGTATGTTAAAAATCCCCAAATCGGAAATAAGTAGGGAAAATTTGGATCGTGTCCAAATTTTAAAAATTGTACAACTATTTCTGAAAATCTAAAAAAATTCATTGTTGCTAATTTTGAATATCCAAAAACTATTCTTGAGAAAATTTTGAAAAAGGAACACATTTGTGCGTGAATAGAATAAATCAATTCAAATTAGGAGTGTCTAGAAATTAGAATAAGCAAAGTGTTGAATGCTAAGAAATCCAAATCAAGCAGCCGAATTGTCAAACTACAAAAACTAAACTATTTTGGTAGCATGATGCCAAAACTAACCTACGCTTACGGTAGTGGTCCACAAGGCTTGATGATTTTCCAAATTTGTGTCTACCATTGTGAATTTTGTTCAATTTTGTGCTGAAATTGAAAAGAAATTTGTTACAACATCAGCGACGGGGAGATTTGCGGAAGGTGTTGTCTAAGTCTATAGCAAGATTGTTTTCTACATGAGTGTAAATTGTTTGTTGGGGTAGTCTTTGGCTTTTGGTCGTATTTAGGCCCGGTTCAGACCGGGATGTCCGGTGCAACCGGACGAAACCCTTTGTCCACCACTTCATGGAAGGAAATTGCCATATCATCAAGCATTTTGTTTGTCCGGTGAATGGTTTCACACTTGAAATTGGATGTCCAGTTGCATTGTATTTTACCGTGCTTCATGTCAAAGTTTTGTAACTACCACATATCAAGTGAAAATTGAATTGCAACAATGCACTACTTTCTTATATGAACATTAATTTAGATTATGTTCATTTTGTTTTTAACCTCATTCTTTGGTCTTTGATGTACGAAATCACTTTAAAAATATTATGAAAATATTCAAAAAAGAATGTAATGAAATTTTAAATATACTCTAACAATATTGTAAATATATTCTAAAACATTTTATAAATAAAACATTCTATAAATACTAGAAAAATTCTCTAAAAACATTCAAAAAACTTTTAAAGATTCATTCATATTCGAATACCAAATTCCTTCATCAACAATTTTGATCTTTTGTTGCACACCTTAGCTAGCTCTTATCAAAGGTGAAATTGAAAAATTACTTCATGCAAACTTGGAAGATGCAAGATTATTCCCATTACTTTTTTTTGTGAAGGAAATAAAATAATTTTTAGTGCATGAACCCCACTACACTAAATAGTGAAATTGGGTTGCCTTGACAATTAGGTTGCCTTACCACAGAGAAGTTACCTCAAGTAACAGTTCATGACTCATTGCTTGTCCAAATGTACAAGCCATTTTCTAATCCTGAGCCATGAATTAGTACACAAATCCATGCAGCACACATGTTTCCCACATCACTGCATCCTTCTACAGTAACTGTGATATTGATATAGTGTAGAATGATGAGATATTAGTGTGGGGCAACCTAATTTTCCTATTCAATATAGTTAACCCACTAAGGACCGTGGTCGATTTGGGGGGTGGGCGTAGTTTTTGCATACATTTATGAAAAAGTGTTGTTTCATGCCCTCTTCAAAGATGTAATTTTAGATCAAATTGTATAAATTGGTTCTATAGGTTAGATCCTTGAAGCAAACAAAAATGAAAGTGATCCATTGGTTCACATCCTTGTAATTACTCTTTGAAGATTGATGTGTCATAAACACCCTTTGGCACTAGTTCTAATTAGGGTTTGCTACAATTGAACATAAATTTGAGTATACGGTCTGAAAATCGACCAAAAACCTTTTGGCTAATTCCTTCGCACATATATATAGTTGTCTTTTACATGAAATATGCATTTTTCTTTAAAAACTCTAATATGAAAGGTTAGGCCATTTCAAGTTTAAACAAGCACAACTCACTCAATTTTGCATGCATTCTCTTGAAATTGGCTCTGTTAGGAGTGTATGAAGACACTCTAATTGCGTTCTTCTCTGAGTTTTTTGAAATCAGATGTTCTATGAATAGTAGGAGACAAAAAGTCATGAAATCGACCCAAAAGTGGTCGACCGGTCTTTAAAGTGTTAACAAGCATAATAGAATAATAAATCCAAAGAGATTTCCTTACGACTGTGTCTTTGCCAGTAAAATACCTTGAAGATCAATCTATCCATAGCTTTGGCACCCATGGCGCATTATTTTTATACGTAAGAATTAATTTCAATTATAAAAAAATTATTTTTAAACTTTCCTTGTGGTCATTGGTAGAAGTCTTCATTCTACTTCTAGTACTTTTTTTTTTCATAGCTAAAGTCTAGTACTAGTTTCTATCTTTGAATTTCTAGGAGTTTAAGAAAATTAAAAAGTGCATTGTAAGAAAAGAGTTTATGGATTATAATAACACCAATTTAAACTCAAAATGTATTTTAGAAGCATATAAAGTATCATTCATGTTCAAAGTCCATGTGACGTGACAGTTTAGTTACATGTCAACTTCCAATTACTACATATATGCATTGCCTTTTGTACACTAAATGCATACAATGAACTATAGTTCTTCTCGTTAGTACATATGAAGTGAAGTTAAACTACGCTAACTACTTTATTTTATTTTTAATTAAGAGGACATTTACTTCTAGTACTAGCTTAAGCAAATTAGAATTCTTTTACTGTAATTTGGATACGGTAGAAATTATGGACTTATAAATATTATTATTTTCCGTAGGTTTGATCCTTTCACAAAGTTCATGATGTTATTACATTGTTGTTTGTTTACCATGGATCCATCTCGTAGAAAGCTTATTGCAATCCTAGTTTTACAGTTTGCGCCCTTCATTGCTTTGTTCTTCACATCCCTTGTCAATGTAGAGGCCAATATAAGTTTAAATAACTGTTAATAAAATTTTCCCACATGGATTGCAAGATAATAGCAGTTGAAGTGATGAAAAAATATCACTACATTGAAACGCTCTACTTCTTATGCAACAATTTCTATTTGAAAATGAAAAAGGTGGGTCAAAACAAGGAAGAATTCGATCCTATAGTAGGGCCCCAAGGTATGCAGACGTTGATTTAGTGGGTTCATGTAGCAATACTATTTTTGAGCAAAGGTTCAAGATGACGAAACAAACTTTCACATATATATGTCAGCAAGTTAGGCCAACACTTTTAAAAAAAGACACAAACCGGAGGAAAGCTATTTCAGTGGAAATAAGACTTGCAACTACTATCACAAGGTTAGCATCCGGTTCATCTTTTTATATAGTAGCTGATAGCTATAGAGATTTCTACTGTCCATGGAATTGTTTTAGCATTCTACCATGCTTTAAAAAAAACTTGTAAGGATGTCTTTATTTGATGGCCTTCTCCATCATGCTTGCAAGCTATTAGAGTGAAACTTTTGAAGCGCTCCATAGAATACCATGCATTGTTGGAGCTATAGATGGAAGTCATATTTCAATTATTGGTCCTTAAGAGCATGTTGCAGATTATTATTGTAGAAAAGAATTTCACTCAATATTACTACAAGGTGTAGTAGATCATTTGTGCTATTTCTGGAACTATGATATAGGATAGTGTAGTAGTATACATGACTACAATCTATTTAGTAAATCCAACATAGGTAAATATTGTTTGAAAGGATAATTCAATCCTTATTTTTAGTTTTTTTAATAATTATTATTTTTATTTATTACAAATTTAAATGTCAAAGTACGTATTTTTTCACCACAATTTTGTGTCCGAGAATATGTCCCAAAAAATACATACTTTGATGTTTAAATTTTTAATAAAAAGAAAAAATAATTTAAAAAAAAACTAAAAATTGTTCATTTGGGAGGACTTCCTAGTGATGAGTTCCAACCAAAAAAATGAGGGTAAAACCATTTCTATTGTTCACAACTAAGCGTGCAAGGGAGGCCTCTTTGCACAGATGTGGAAGACATAAAATAATGTATTTTTAGATGCCCTTTAGTAGGAACATGTTTGCCTCCTATAGAAATGTACCATAGAAATTTCAACTAAAAATCATTAAATTAAGCCGCTCAATAGTATTCAAAATTCCTAAATTCAAAATTCCTAAATTTGAAAGTGTTATAAATTAGAGAAATTTAAATTTAAATATTAAATGATTTTTTAATTTTTTGAAAAATAAGGAATACAAATATAATCAAGATGTCTAGAAACAATTTTTTTGTTTTTGACATTGGTTTCTTAATTCAAAAGTTATAGCAGAGGACAACCTTGTCTTGCCAAAGTGTGACATAAATTGACCAATCTTTCTTGCAATCACCCTTATAGAGAATGATGGTAGATGTTTTTTTTCCATGATGTCATTGAATATTATATATAAAGACTCAAAAAACTATTTTAATATTGGCACTTTGGAAAGAGCAATCTATTGCGTGTTAATCATAACAAATCATGACTGGTGGTTAGTATAACAAAGAAGTACTGCCTTTTAGCTATTAAAAGAAACTAGGTTCATGGAAATCCATCAAGTTATTGTAAAGTTATATGACCAAGCCAACCTAGAGCCCTATTGAAACGATTATTTGAGTGTGGTATCTAATTACATATCAATACTTTGTAGGACCTCTTGTGGCCTTGATAATTGCCTCAAACATCTTGAGCATGCATTCTATTAACTTTTGGCACACTTCTAAATCAATCTCATCCACTTCTCAGTCGCTTTTTCCTACAATTCCCAAACTCTCCTTGGGTTTGTCTTCTAGGTGTTGAGCTGGCATTTGAGATGCACCCAGAGATGTTCAATGGGATTAAGATCAAGAAACTAGGTAGGCCAGTTCATTAATTATAATCACATGATCATCAAACCACTTCCTTGTCGGTTTTGAATTGTACTTAGGATTGTTATCTTATTGGAAGATCACCTCCTCCTCCTCCAAAATGATGGATTTTTGAATGCTAGGGAGCAAATTTTCTTCCAAAATGGCAACAAACTATTTGGCATCCATCCCCCCCTAACCTCTATCATTCTCCCGACCCCATTCTACCCCATATACCCCTATACCATTATATTGCCCCCCCACACTGGATTGTTTTTTAGATGTTCACTAATGTTTCTAATGTTTATTAAGGTAAAACAACCTGTTGTAGTCAAATTTAGGAGTTTGACTTCATGACATTGCTAAAAAATTTCAATTTTGTTATCATATAAAGACAAGTATAAAAAATAGGGAGAGCAATTGAATTATACTTTTTTTGACAAAGTATGCATTTGATAGGAATATTTGAAGAGTTTTGCCCATCCTTAAGGTATGTTTGTACTTGGTGTTAGGGGTGATGTGAATTTAGTGATGTGTTAGGGGTTTAGATTGTGAATCTAGTCCAGAATTAAATCTAAATTTGCTCCTAAGACCCTCAGTAAAAACACTTTTAACATTAAGTGCAAACATACCTTATGCACTCCTAGTTTTCTATTTATCTATTCCAAATTAAGATCATTAGATGTACTAAAATATAATTAATTGAATTCCAATACCTTGTAGTAGTGCTTATTGTCAACCCAACTAGATTTGCAAATCTATTCTACCTTAAATTTGGTTGAATGTGACTTGGAGATTCGACAAAATCGTTCAAATAGTCACCAAATTCACCTATTAAAGTACCTTAATTTTCAATTTATGAAATTATTTTAAGTAATATTCAAAAACGTATGTAAAATTAAAAAGAAAAAAACAATATTGGCACATTAATATGTTAACATTTTTTTTGAAATCCAAGTTTGACAAAAGCCGTACAATTTATAAATATACTTAATTTTATACTTAATATTCAACTAACTCTGTCTTTTCATAAGGATTCAAATAGCTCAAAAGTCAAACAACTTAGTTAACTTTTTTTCCAAGAGCATTAAATGATCATGATGTTGGTGAGGTTGTCACGGACTCAGACTCCTTAATACACTGCACTAAATGCTAAGCAGTCAAGTCCTGCTAGCTTTGTCTTCTCACATGTTGAACTATCTCATTGAGCAATCGCAGGCAATAATTGAATAGAGCAAATAGTCAAGGGCTTTGATGGACACAAGATGTCTTTTTATACTCTCATTGAGTTCCCTCTCAATAATTAAACTATTCTAAATTTAATGCCAGTTCTAGCCATTAAGTGCCTATTTTCATTTTGTTTTTTGACACCTATATGCTTTTTGAACTAAAATTTGCATTACAAACCTTGGAAGGTTCTAAATACAAACTAATTTCAAATGTAAACATTATCTGACTACACACAAAGACTGAAATATGTACTGCAATGATTGAACAATCAAAGACTCCATCTTGCTTTTTCTCAAGTACAAGTGAAAAAATGGTTTTGTTGGCACTATCTTATACTCAACCGTCCATTTCAATAATTGGAGCTGTAAAATTTGAGTGATGCATGCACCATAATTTTAGTGCAAGTTTATGCACCTATATGTTCTTTAAACTAAAATTTACCATTATATATCTTGGGAGGCTATAAATGCAAATCAGATTCAAATGCAAGCTCACACCTATATAATTTGACAACTTACACAATGATAGTGCACTTGTGTGAATTGCAATTATTAAACAGGCAAAGATTCTGTCCTCCATCTTCAAGTTTAGCTGCAAACATTGGTCTTTTGACACCTTTTCATACATATTGCATTCCTTTTCAATATTTGAAGCTTTAAATTCTGATTATTATGTGCTCCATGAAATGTTCATTTGCACTTTGTTATTTTAAATTTATATGCTCTTTAAATTAAAAAATTAGATTATGCATGAACCTTGGGAGGTTTGTAGCACAAATCAATTTCAATTCAAATGGCACATACATTATTTAACTACTTATGTACAGAAAGTAGCCATAATTTGTAATGATCAAATGGGCAAAGACTCCATATTTTTTCTCAAAAGTATTGGTTTTGGCCCTAGTTAGCTGACCTTTCTATACTCCATGTTTTCTTTCAATAATTGGAATTTCAAAATTTGAACACTTCATCAAGTGCTCATTGACATTTTTTTTAGACTTTTATGGGCTCTTTGATCTAAAAATGGAATTACAAACCTAAAAATGCTCATAACTACAAACCGATATCATATTCAAACAACAACTATACTATTTAATTTTTTTTGTTAGTTTTTTAACATTTGTATGGAATAGATATTGAAGATTTGCTTTTCAGATATTCTATAATTCAAAAAGGTATCGGTAGGTTTAGCCTTTAAATATAACTTTTTCAATTCAAAAAATGACCCTTCAAAAATGACTTGAATAAAAAATAAGATAAAATTCTTCAATCATTAGAACTGAATATATTGAATTTAGAGAGAAAAAATTATTGTAAAAATCACAAATATTCAATCTAGGATTGATTGTAGAAGGAATTTTTGATTTCAACTATTATTGAAAAATATTGGTTTGTGTATTGGTTGATCTAGTCATGGATATGATCTACGGGTCAGATTTTACAACTATTGTTTGAGAGTCATCATTAACCATTCTTCTTTCAATTTGCATACTATAATACATCTTTAGTCCTTTAGAGATTAACCGCCTATTCAAAGAGAGAAGTGTGAAATTTAGATATGAATTGAATGAATTTCAAAATTCCTTATTGGTAGGTTAGTCGGTCTACACCAACTTGCCAATAGTGCTAGCACGGATCTTAGAGTGTCCTTTAATACACTCCATTTTCCTTCAATAATTCGAACTCCATCAACTATCCATTTGCATTTTGCTTTTTGACACGTAGAATTCTTTGAACTAAAAATCAAGTTACCAACCTTGAAAAGCTTATAATAGGGTGAATGCACGAAACACTTAAAGCCTTTTGTCACACTTTAGTTTTAGATTTTTTTTTTGGCTATAACTTCTGTGTTTTAGCTCCAAATGACTCAAAATTTATAGGCAAGCTACTCATAACCATTATACATCTTTCCTAATTTTTTTGGTAATTTTCAAAAATAATTTACTATTTTTAAACAGCCCTGATAAATTCTCACAATGGGTGATTTAGGGGGGTTTTGCACTTTTTTTAAACCAAAAAAACGAATTTTGAGCTAAAATTTGGAGAGAATGGTTTTCTAGTAGAGTTATAGCTATAGTCCAAAGGATTTAAAAAAAAACTTAATTTTATGTGGTGTACAAGTCCACAAACGGATTCTGCATTTTTTTTCCAAAGGTATGAAACATTATTTTCGTGTGTTTTTTGGTCAAAACCCATCACCAAAAAGTTTTCTCAAATGGATAGTTTTTATATATTTTTTTAAGAAAAAATCCTAATTTTTACAAATTAAAATGTCAAAAGTGGTATTTTCTTCACCAATTTTTGGGTTAATTCTAAGTCCAAAATTCTAGTGAAGAAAATACCACTTTTGACATTTTAATTTGTAAAAAATAGGATTTTTTTAAAAAAAGAAATCTAAAAATTTTCCATTTGAGAAAACTTTTTGGTGATGGGTTTTGACCCAAAAACGCACCAAAATAATGTTTCATACCTTTGGAAAAAAATGTAGAAAGAAGCTCCATTTGTGGACTTGTACACCACATAAAATTAAGTTTTTTTAAAAATCCTTTGGCCTATAGCTATAAGTCTACTAGAAAACCATTCTCTCCAAATTTCAGCTCAAAATTCGTTTTTTTGGGTTAAAAAAAGTGCAAAAAATCCCTAAATCACCCATTGTGAGAATTTATCGGGGCTGTTTAAAAATAGTAAATTATTTCTGAAAATTACCAAAAAATTAGGAAAGATGTATGATGGTTATGAGTAGCTTGCCTGTAAATTTTGAGTCATTTGGAGCTAAAATACAGAAGTTATGGCAAAAAAAAATCAAAAACTAGAGTGTGACAAAACGCAACAAATAGTACAAGTGTTTCGTGCACCCAATACTATAGTGTGACATGGTTATTTATTTATTTATTAATTCATTAATGTCAAAATCAAATTTCTATAAAAAATTAAGAGACAAAGAACGAAATTTGTAGAAAATAAATAAGAGCTTTGCCAAAAACTTTATTAATTAATAAATACCAGTGTTGGAAAGGTTTGAATTTGTGAAAAAAAGAATTTACAAGACCTTGAGTAATGAGTTAGCATAGTTTGTTGTGGCTTGGAGACATTTTATATATATTCAATACCTTGAACCGTTAACAAATAAATGAACCACCACCAATACCTTGAATTGTTTCAAAGTCCACTTCTTTCATGTATGCATAATTCTCTTAAGTTTGAAAGGACATGACATTTTGATCACATTGAAGAAATGACAAATTGTGAAATAATTACAAGACTACAAAACCAAAATCATCATTACCCCCTAAAGGCCTAAGGCATTTTCTGGCTCCAAAACCACTGAAAACTGCCATTTTTGCTACAATCACTCAAGAAACCAAAAAAAACATTTTTTTTAAAGAATCTAACCATAGGACCTTGTACTTCACTTGTCTCAAATCATGTGGTAAAAATTTCATGAAGTTTGACCATACGGATTGGAAGACGTTAGCATTCGAAGTTGGAAAAAGAAGTTCTTTTGAACACCGGTTTGCAATTTCATATGACTTTGACCGCCATTTGTGGAACCTTTTTGCACTACACACCATAAAGTTAAAATTTTTTATGTTGAAAATTTGAGTTGAGAGTCAGGGAAAAAAATGTCAAAATGTCAAAACTTGATTTTCACATATAAAAAAATTGTTAAGTAGGAGTAGGTCCAAAATTGAATAAAACACTAAATCTTTAATAGCTCTTAGATGGAATTAAAACACCATAATCTCAACGGTGGGATTGTTCTTAACCTTATCAAAAAAAATTGAAAATTGCATTCAAAAATGAATTTTATAAGTTGTTTTTGAAGAAGATGCTTAGATTGCCCGAAAAACAAGATTGTCCATAACTTTCTCATTTTTAGTCCAAATAGAATGAATCAAAGCTTCAGGTGTAGACACAAACATAATCTTTGAGGAAAAAAATAATAAAAAAAGATCATATTTTTAGAAAGCTAATGTGATTCCCTATCTTCAAAAAAAGTTTCAAAAAATCAGCTCAAAATTTCAGGTCGCACGAGCCTGCCCAAATCCCAAGTGTCCCCCGAGGGGGCTTTGGGCCTTTAGGGGTTAATTCATATCAGTGTAAACGAATCACTTTGGTTGAAAAAAATAACTATTTCATCATTGCAAAGACAAAACTTGTCACACTATGGTACAAACCAATTTCAAATTTAAACAACACCTATTCTACAAAGAATCACAGTAATAAGGGATTACAAAAGTTCGAGGACATATGACTTGTCTTTTGAGTCATGTACAAGTTGCTACAGGTCATTAAAGTGGTCATTAACTTGAATTGTATATCTTGCGTCTGTCTTCCCACAACGAAGAATAAATGTAAAAAATTACTTTTATTTTGTGGTTGTTTGGTGTACTACGTTATGTACCTATCCTTCTATGTCCTTTACTTATCTTCGCTAATTTGTGGCCCTTTAAATTCAAATTTGAATTCAAAATTTTCAAATTCTGTCATAGTTGGCAAATAAAAAATTCTAATGTTTTTTCCACAAATAAAATCGCAAACTTCAAATGACTACTTTAATATCTTACAAGTTGCTTTAGGAGGTCGTTGAAGTCAACCAAATTCTCCAACCAAAAGCACTCCACCCATATATATCCTACACTGAGTTGAAAAAAAATACTTTGGATGAGGGCTTCCCTTATCATGACTCCCCCCAATTATTTGTTTACCCACCCCCACAACATGAATGAAAACTTTGGTATTGAATTCAATTGGACCGCATTTTCAAATCCCTAGTTGGTCGGCCATAGGCCGGTTCGTCTTTCGTTGTCAACTTGCCCATCTAGCCAGTACATCGCAGCCCATACCATACCATAACCAGTTGTTGACTTCATAATCGGTTGTTGACTTTTCAACGCTACTATGGCACCGTCCCATTGGTAACCCGTCACCATTGCCACTACAAGTTGCAACTCATAACCTTCATTCCTTTCAACTTGCTTTCTACACCCTTGGATCATGAAGATCAAAGGTTGTGATTGAAAAATGGACAACCAGTTCTGTACGATAACCTATTTGCTCCTAGCTTGGCTCATCGGTTATCTAATACATAATTACATAATAAGCTGCTTACTCCTCAAGGAGCCAGGCCATGCTCTCCTCTTTCCTCCTTCTTCCTGTTCTCTTTCGCCATAGCCGACCTTCGCAGACCCGATCCCCACTTGTTGCTGCAGCAGCAGCCCGTCGTCACCATGGTCACCACCGTGCCCTCCATCGCCATAGCCTTGCTTCCCGCTGCCACACCACCTCCTCTTTAAGGCGGCTCTTTTTCATCCTCCGGTACAAATCTTGTTCTTCTTCCAAATTTCACACACACACATCTCTTATATTCGCCATTTCGAGCCCTTTAGGGTTTCACTTCCGCGCGTCTTGTCTTGCCTGCTCCTTGGTTTCTCCGCCTCGTCCTCCTGTTGTTAGCTTTTCTGTGTGGACGTTCTCTTTTCTTGTTGCCGTCGTTCTTTTGTTTGGTCCGGTCGTGGTGGATGATGACCTGAGTGTTGTGTGTGTGTGCGCAAGGGTTATGTGGGGATGATTTGTGGGGTGTGTTCTCTCTCAGCAGGTTAGGGTTTCGGTGTTTTTCTCTCAGGATGATGAGGAGGTTGCCGCTGCTTCGTCTTAGGGGAGGAGCTTCGTCGTCGTGTGTGGTGGAGGTGGAGGTAGGGGATTTTTAGCTTGTAGCGGCAGGAAGGGAATGAATTCGGAGAGACAGTCTCCGATGGCGAGTACAGGTGCGGAAAATTCCAACACGGACTCTCCTTGTGTGACGGAAACCGTGATTGGCTCCCATCAACTCACAATTAATGAATTCTCTTCGGTGAAAGGGATGGGTGTGGGGAAATACATCGCCAGCGAGCCCTTTTCGGTCGGAGGGTACCAGTGGGCCATCCACTTTTACCCCGACGGCAAGAATGCGGAAGACAACTCGCTCTATGTCTCCATATTTCTTGCCTTGGCGGGTGATGGGTCGGATGTGCAGGCGCTGTTTGAGATGACGCTCTTAGATCAGAGTGGGAAGGCCCAGCACAAGGTGCACAGCCACTTCGATCGTCCTCTGGAAAGCGGACCGTATACGTTGAAGTACCGGGGGAGTATGTGGGGATACAAGCGTTTTCTCAGGAGAGACGAGTTGGAGACTTCCGGTTTCCTCAAGAACGATAGCTTGGCAATTGCGTGCAGGGTCGGGGTGGTGGTGCCGTCCACGCAAGGGAAGCCCAACCATGGTTAAATTGTGAGGCCCTCGAGCCATCACAAACACAAAGCAAGATGGTGGTGGTTAAATTGTGAGGCCTTTGAGGAATCACAAACACAAAGCAAGATGGCAGTGGTTAAATTGTGAGGCCCTCGAGCCATCACAAACACAAAGCAAGGGCAAGCAATAAAGCCAATCTGGAACATTTGGGATTAGCCTCAGTTTGGTTGATAATTTAGCCCACTAAGGTAGTGTGCTCTAAAAGTGCCCATACTCTAAAAGCAAATATGACACATGTATACATTTTGCTTTCTTCAATCTACCAATAGTGTACATTTCAAAAGGTGGTTCCTTTTAGTAATCACTAAATTTCAACTTCAAAAACTCGTAACTAATTCCACAAAGGCCCAAAAAATATGAAATGACTTGGGTTAGATGCCAATTTCGTTTCTCTTCCTACGAAAATGTACTGTTTCAAGGAGTTTAGCTTCCCTCATAACGCAATCAGCTCTTAAATGGTCGCTTTAAGAGCAGACTACCTTAGAGGCTAGTTTTAGTTCAGATTCCCAGAGCATGCTCTGTATTGTATTGTATCTACTGTATATAAATTTAGCGTACTCTTTGTGCCGGAGGCACTTGTAAATATTGCTGTAAATGAATCAGTTCAATCCTCTTTCTGTCTGTGTGCACTGATGTGAATGCCTTGTATTTTCATTGTGGACATGATGAATTGCTGTTTTTGAAATGGGACTCTGTTACTGAAAAACCCGAAATCAGAATGCCAAATCAGTTTGCAAGCACCTGCACCGATTGAGAGATGGATCCATCAAATGACTTGGGAACTCACAATTCAGTCACTCCGTGCACCATTTCCATCATTCCAGATGCTCTTTGATTGTGTGAGGGTCTGTTTGTGAGGGAGGATAGGTTTGTACTGTATGAGTAGGTCAGTCTTGGAAATAAGTAGGGAAAATTTGGGTCATGTCCAAATTTTTAAAAATTGTACAACTATTTCTGAAAATCTAAAAAAAAACTCATTGTTGCTAATTCTGAATATCCAAAAATTATTCTTGAGAAAATCTAGAAAAAGGAAAACATTTGTGCATGAGTAGAAAAAATCAATTCAAAACTAGGAGTATCTAAAAATTAGAAAAAGCAAAGTGTTGAAAGCCAAGAAATTCAAATCAAGCTGCTGAACTGCTGAACTACAAAAACTAAACTATTTTGGCAGTAAGGTGCCAAAACTGACCTAAGTATACGATAGTGTTGAATTGAGCTTTGATGATTTTCCAAATTTGTGTCTACCATTGTAAATTTTGTTCAATTTTGTGCTGAAATTTGGGCAGAGATTTGTTGCGACATCAACAACAGGGAAGTTTGGGGATGGTGCTACAACGATCAATGGGCAAGTGTTGTTGCATATCAAAGTCTACAGCAAGAATGTTTCTATGTGAGTGTCAATAGTTCATTGGAGTGGTCTTTGGCTTTTGGTCATACTTAGACCCAATTCAGAATGGGAAGTCCGATGCAACCAAATGAAACCTTTGTCCTCCACTTTATCCGTCACTTCATGGAAGGAAATTGCCATATCATCAAGCATTTTGTCCGTCTAGTGAATAATTTCAAACTTAGAACTGGATGTCCGGTTGCATTGTATTTTACCATGGTTCATGTTAAAGTTTTGTAACTACCACATATCAAGTGAAAATTGAATTGTGACAATGCACTACATTAGATGAGAAATCAGCCTTGTGAAGGGCTGCGTGTTCCCAGCCTGTGGGAATTGCCGAATTTAGGGTCGCGGCATCTCGCTGACGTGGCCGAGCGACTGCCACGTCGGAAAAAAAAAATTCAAAAAAAAAAAAATGAAATTTTTTTTTTCTGTTTTTTTTTCATTTCAAGAATGTAAATTTTCTTTTTTTTAAATTTTTTTTTAAATTTTCTTTGATGGGAACAGCCGTTCCCTGAAACTGCAGGGGGGACTAGCGTTGGGAACGGGCCTGAAACGGCCCTCCCGACCCCCCAAAACTCATCTAATGCTTTCTTATATGAACATTAACTTAGATTACATTCCTTTTGTTTTTAACCTCATTCTGGGTCTTTGATGGGAGAAGTCACTTTAACAATATTGTAATTATACTTAAAAACATTCTATAAATACTAGAAAAATTCTCTAAAAACATTCAAAAAACTTGCAAGGATTCATTTATACTCCAATACCAACTTCTTTCATCAACAGTTTTGATCTCTTGTTGCACACCTCCATGAGGGGGTCACTCCATGTGGACATTTAGATATCACGTGCGGCCAGGGTTTTTTTTTGGGGGGGTATTTAGATTTCCAGGACCAATTAAATGGTCCCTATCATTACCTAATTTTGGAATTCATGGTATTTTAGGCCCCCATACCATTACTTAGAATTTGCAAGGAGGGGCAATTTTTAATATCCTTACTTCATTATAAGAAAAAAAATAAAGTGAAAAAGGCAAATACCAAGATTAAAGACAAAAGTAAATGACATGAAAAAAATTGGGAAGCCAAATAATTGTAAAGTACCTTAAGCCCACAAGAAATGGAAATGAAAAAAATATTGTAAACTACCTAAAGCTTCATAAAATGGGAAGGAAAAGAAAATGTAAACTACCTTGAGCCCAAAAAAATGGGAAGGAAAAGAAAATATAAACTACCGTGCGTTGAGATCAGATTTGTTACCCCCTATGCAAAATCATTTAATATTTGGTTGCATTTCTGAAAGTGTATTTAGAATTTTTGGCATTTTGTTTTTCAATATTTGGAATTATTAGTGACCTTTAGCAATATGGTTCTCGTGGCTTTGCGGAATTTGGTACAACAATTGGTTTTTAAATCTCTCAATTCTGGAGCAGGTCACGACAAATGGCTTTGCCGAATCTGCTCCAAATTCAGGAGATTCTTAGCTTTACCACTTAATTGGAACAAAATTCAATAGTTTAATTCAGAGTAGATTTGTACCTTTATTGCTTAACCCCTAAAGGACCAAGGCCTTTTTTTTGCCCAAAAACACTCAAAATTGCCATATCTATAGCAAAGAGTAAAAAAATTGAAAATTATTTTTATTTTCACATCTAACCGTCGGATCTTATACCTAACTAATATGAGAGTGTGTGGAAAAAAATTCAGAATTTTTGACAGCACAGATTGCAAGATATCTGCGTTTAAAGTGAAAAAAATAAGTTTTTCAACACATTGCGGGACTAGAGTTTTGGACTTTGAACATTTTTAACTTAAAATTATATTTACAGAAAGCTTATCAGTTTTTCTATCTCCAAAAGAAGTTTAAAAAAATCACGACAAATTTCAGCCTGTAGGTACCTGCTTGAAAACGCATTTGTCCCCTGAAGGGACAACGGTCCTTTAGGGGTTAAGCACTTGCGGCTTATTTTTCATTTTTCATTGTTTTGTTCTTAAGATTCAAAAATATTTTTCATTAACATTTCTACACATTTCAAATATGCCACGTTATAATTTCTGAAAATTTTGTTATTTGCCATATATAATTATATTTTGAATTATTTTTTAACAAATTTGACCCGAGCATAGGGTACCTTGAGTCCAAAAAAATGGGAAGGGACAAAAACCATAAACTACCTTAAGCCCCAAAAAATGGGAAGGAAAAGAAAATATAAACTACCTTGAGACTAAAAAAATGGGAAGGGAAAGAAATTGAAGACTTCCTTAAGACTCCAAAAAATGGAAAGGAAAAATAACCATAAACTACCTTAAGTCCAAAAAAATGGGAAAGGAAGAGCTCCCCAAAAGTCATGCCAAAATTGCTTGCAAACCAAATAAATTAAAAGGTGAAAAGAACTCTTTGAACAATACCAGCCAAAAAAAATGGGAAGGATAACAAATGGTAGACTTACATAAGCTAAAAAAAAGGATAGGTAGAATCCCCATAAAACTGGAAAGGAGTAACAACTCCAAACTGGCTGCAGTAAATTCCTGTTGTTTTCCATTCACTACCTAGCACTTCCAAAATTTGTAACCGGCCGGTTGAAACAACATCATATGAAGAACTTCGGAATTTGCACTCAAAGTTCAAAAATTTGAAAGTGATACTGTAAATAGGCTTAAAAAATTAGGAGCCATAGACACAAAACATGCACTACAATATGTAAATACTACAGTATGCACAGGAATCACCAGACTAGTTCAGTTGCACCTAAAACCCTAACCACCCTAAAGCTGCCATGTTGCAAACAACGGATACCAGTGGGCATAATTGTCCATCCAAATTTGACCAGTACCAGTATTTCTTCATCCACCTAAACGGATCAACAATCCTATAAATTGAACATGGTAACAATAAATTTCTAGCATCTATATCTTGTACCCTATCTTAGAACAATTTTTAAAATTTGTGGTATTATTTACCTATGTATCTTACTTATAATTGAGTGCACATGATTTAATACACCATATATTAGCTCTAAGTTATTTCTAAATTTAAGACATCGTGAATTAATACCTCCCTATATTATGCCGCACGTAGTTTGCTAATTTTTTCTAAACGAACCGCCCGTGCACACCTCAGCTAGCTCTTATAAATCAAAGGTGGAATTGAAGAGTTGCTACATGCAAATTTGAAAGATGCAAAATTATCCCCACTGTTTTTTTTTGTGAAGGAAATAAAACAATTTCCATTGCATAAACTTCATTAGTTTGAAACAGTAATAGGGGGTTAAGAAACAAAATAGAATAATGAACCCAGAGAGATTTATTTATGTCTATGTCTTTGCCAAGTTTCAAAATGTAGAGTAACTTGAAGATTGATTCGTCCACAGCTCTGGCACGCATGGCGCATTACACTAACGCTTGTTTATTATAAGTAAAATTTATCTAGATTACAAACATTTTATTTTTTAACTTTCCTTCTGGTCATTAATAGAAGAATTCACTCTACTTCTAGTACATCTTTTTCATAGATAATGTCTAGTACCAGTTTCTATCTTTGAATTTCTAAGAGTTTAAAAAAATTAAAAAGTGCATTGCAAGAAAAGAGTTCATGGATTATAATAACACCAATGTGAACTCACAATGTATTTTAGAAGCATGTGAAGTAACATTCGTGTTCAAAGTCCATGTGAAGTGACAATAGTTACATGTCAATTGCCAATTACTACATATCTATTGCCTTTTGTACACAAAGTGCATGTAAACTACAATTCCTTCTAGTTAGTATATATAAAGTGAAGTTAAACTACGCTAACTACTTTACTTTTAATTAAGAGGACATTTACTTGTAGTACTAGCTTCAGCAAACTAGAGTTCTCTTACTGTAACTCCAGATTTTGTGTAGTTTAGATATAGTAGAGATTATGGACCTATAAATATTATTATTTTCCGTAGGTTTGATCTTTTCACAAAGTTTATGATCTGTTATATTGTTGTTTGTCTACTATGGATCCATCTCATAGAAAGCTTATTGCAGTCCTAATTTTACAGTTTGCGTCCTTCATTGCTGTATTCTTCACATCCCTTGTCAATGTAGAGGCCAGTATAAGTTTAAATTGAAACGCTCTTCTTCATATACAACAATTTCTACTTGAAAATGAAAAAAGTGGGTCAAAACAAGGAAGGATTCAATCCTATAGTAGGGCCCAAGGTATGCAGACGTTGATTTAGTGGGTTCATATAGCAATATTGTTTTCAAGCAAAGGTTCAAGATGACGAAACAAACTTTCACATATATGTGTCAATAAGTCCGGCCAACACTTCTAAAAAAAAGACACAAACCGGAAGAAAGCTATTTTGGTGGAAACATGAATTGCGATTGCTATCACAAGGTTAGCATCTGGTTCATCTCTCTATATAATAGTTGATAGCTATAGAGTTGGTGTCTCTACCATATATAGAATTGTTTTAGCATTCTGCCATACTTTTAAAAAAACTTGCAGGGATGTCTTTATTTGGTGGCTTTCTCCATTATGCTTATAAGCTATTCGTGAAACTTTTGAAGCACTCCACAGAATATGGTTTGTATTGCTAGAGCTATAGATGGAAGTCATATTCTAATTATTGCTCCTCAACGGTGATGTTCTAGTACCTAAAAAGAAGTAGGGATTACCACGGTACAGTACTCAAATTTCGAATGGAAACTTTTTCTACAATTTAAAGTTTAATTTAGTGGCTCTTTGTCGAAGACCTTGTAAAAGCCTGCAAGTGCTTCGATTCACGATGAGGAAATTCTAATGACTGGTATTCGAAAACAAGTATTTGCGGGCTTTTATACATGCCAAGCTGTTGCCTCAATCTTTTGCATTATGTGATTTGCACGTCTTTTAGCGACAAAGCGTTATCTTGTTTTGATAGTTCAGAATGGAGTGATCTGGATTTCCGTGATGAACTTGTTGCTTCGTGATCTCTCAACGCGATGGGAAGATGAATTATCAAAGTTTATCCAACATCTTAGTGCTAGACTGTAAAAATCTCAGGCGGCCTATTCGGAAAGCGTGTTTCGAAAGTCGTGAGGGTCTATACACTCAACGAGGACAAGGAATGGAAGGAGACCCAACAAGAGAAGAGTGAGAAGACAGAGATCTTTGGCCATTTAGGGTCTCTAGAGCATCTGGAAGATTTACTGCTCAAAATGAAATGTGTTCTTCTTTGTGCTTGTGTGGATGAGTTATTTGTTTTGTCAAATTCCGAGGAATATCGCCGTTATCAAAGCCGGGAAGGATCCAACTCACCGTTATTCTTGCCATAATAGAATGCAAGTATCTTATATATACATAGTCAACGCATCCTCATCCTCCTCTTCAAATAATCCAACATAAATGGGCTTGACTGAGCAAGAGCAACAGTTATTTGGTGAAGAGAAGATAGATTGCCAAGCACAGATTGCATACGACGACTACAAAGAGATTTTTGATATCTGGCCCATAGTCTATGATCTACCTTCATGCCACATTTAACTACTTCTGGACTTTTGAAAGTCCAAATTTAACATCAAGAGATAATCATCTGGAGATCTCCAAATGCATCAAGAGATCTATACAAATATATACAAACATCAAGAGATAATCATCTGAAGACCTCAAGGTGCATTGTCTAGAATTCACTTAATAGTCCAAAAGTAGTTAAATGTGGCATCTCCTCTTAGTGATACAAATGCAACATGTCAGGATGAAGTTATAGGTGATCCAGTTGCCTTGGACAACTTGGGTGGTGGTAATGTATCCATACTCCCAAACAAAATTGGAATGACTGCATAACGTTGTTGTAGTTTTGCCCATCTATTGCAAGAGGCTAGGATCGTGTCAAGAAGAATTTACAAGGACCTATTGGTACAAGAAAGGTTAAAGAGTCCTCGTATTCTCCAGTTACGTAATTAGACTATTTAGTATCATCTCTAGGGATTTTCATAAATTATTTTTTCAAGAAGATACTTAGATTGCCTAAAAAACAAGATTGTCTATAACTTTCTCATCATTAGTTCAAATAGAATGAATCATGTAGATAAAATATAATCTTTGAAAAAAAATTAAAAATTAAATTGTTTTAAGAATTTTTTGCACTACCCAATGAATTGGTTTTTGGACTTTGGGTGACATAACTATTGCTCCCAGGCATTGATTGCAATAAAAATTATATTCCTAAAAAACTAATATAATTTCGTATCTTCAAAAAAAATTTAAGAAAAATTGACAAAAATTGAAGTCACAAGCCTACTTGAAATCCCAAGAGTCACCTAAAGGGACTTCAAGACTTTAGGGGTTATGGAAAAGAAACTCAAAAGTATTGAAATACACTACACTAAATAGTGAAATTGGGTTGCCTCAACAATTAGGTTGCCTTACCCCAAAGAAGTTACCTCATGACTAATGCTTGTCTAGATGGAGGCACATGCCAACCTCTAATCCACTGAGCCATGAACCACTGAGCCAACCCATGCCATACACATAGTTCTGACTTTAAAGTAACTGTGCATATTGATATAGTGTAGAATGTCGAGAAATTAGTGTGGGGCAACCTAATTTCACTATTCAATGTAGATCGTGTGCCATTTTCTAGATAAACTACCACATATAAAATAAAAAGACAACTAAAATGTCTTTAACTTAAGTCAATTAAGTGAATATAGCATCAAAAAAGTTGCACACAACAAATCGGATGAATATTATCCATTCTTCAATATGCACAAAGCCTGGTTAACCATCCAAAGGACAAAAAACCGTCCTTGGCGTCCTTCCAGGGTTAAAGAGCTCTTCAAGGTCTCGGGCCCAAGCTTAACTCATGAAACTCATGGTTTGCACTTAACATTTGACCCTTACAACTGGAAGAATCTTGCGAATGAAATCCATTCACAAATCACTTGAAAAAGCGTAATACAGGTACATGCCTGAAATATTAAGTAGCTGAAGGATCTGTGCCATCATGTAAAGCACAACAGACAGTGGCCTTGTGGTGGCCATGGTAAGTTCGAATAGCTTCTCCAGTGGAAAGCTCCCAAAGTTTAGCAGTCGTATCTGACGATGCTGTTTCAGAAAACAAAAAAAACGACGTTATCATATATCCTGGACTTTGTCATCGCTAATACTAGCTCTTCAAATCTACGTCGAGCCTATCGTTGGAATAAGAAAATCGACGTGCAAGCTCTTCCGATATTCGTCGGATATTTGACAAGAATAATTCAAGCTTAATTCTCATGCTCCACAGTTGAAATATAATAATGTAGCATTTGGAATCCTAGAGATAATTCATGCGCTAGCAGGGATTGGTTGAGGAAATCAGAAAATCCAAAATAAAATGCAAAAGCCATCTCCAATATATATTTACAGAACTTGAGGAGCTATGTGTATGGAGACGAAGATTCTATATCATAATGCAATCTACATTTATGAGCAAATAAAACAGCAATTGGAGAACTGACCTGTAACCAAAAATGCACCATCGACAGAAAATACGCAATCCCACACCCAACGCGTATGCCCTGCAAGTTCCCACAATATTAGGGACGTTGCACACGCTATGCACCACAACCTTCAGCTGGGCACTTTCATTGATAAGATCACTCAAACTAATCACAATACAAGATCACGAGAAAATAAACAGAATAAGAAACCACCCAATCCGCATATGAAAAATTATACGCTTTTGCGACGTTGAGTCTTCAGTTCAAAATCTCAGTATGAAACAGTAAATTAGAAACACAAAGGTGCACAATATCAAGCTCGAGCTGGTCCACAAAAAGCAAAGGAGAAAGTTAGGACCTTTCAAAGTACGTGCAAGAGAGAAATCGAAAATGTTCCATATCTTTACAGTGTTGTCAGAGGACGTCGTAGCCAAATACCTACAATACAACAGAATACAAGAAAAATCGAATATGTCAATACTTAGAGACAAAGCACCATCAGTGGCAAGTGAACTAACTTATGAGTACTGATGTATCTACAAGATTGCAGAAACGGCACATTGACCTTTTGATCCTCATGATGCAAAAAATGTTTCTCAGCTGCAAAACCTTAGTGCCTCACATCACTGACGTCTTTCACGCACTCACTGAATCGAACATCAAAAGAGAGAGGAAAGTACTTGTTAGGTTCGCAATATTCAGGTGACAGCAAGCACTTCAAGACGTATTTATCGTGTGCCTGAAGCTTGTGAAGAGGCTCAAAATTCGTCATCATCTGCAGTGGTAATCCAATGAATAAATTAATGGCAAAATAAGGAGTGTCATTTCAATCAAATGAGAGAGTTAATATAAGTTCCGGTGCAATATGAGAGCTTCCCCCTATCATTGTCAAAAAAGGTCCTCGTAAATTTGGCACCAAACAAAAGAACTGAGCTGCAAATTCTGGCACCATACACTTCAGATTCGTAAGCCTTAAAGGTTCTTAAGTGCCCGGGTCAATCTCCCCAAAACAATTCCTACAATATCTATCAATGATCAGTTATAAGAAGAAACAATTGCTACTGTACGAATAGATATCTGTTGAAGAGCAGTAAACCTGTGTTCCGCGAAGAAGGCGCCAAACATAACATGTGCCATTATTGTTAGCTGCCACGACTAAACTGGCGTCCCACATTACGGTCAATGACCTAACAGCTGTGTCCACCTCCGGAACCTGCAAATGACGATCATGAATCACGGTGAGTAAACACTACGCAGATTCGTGAACATTGCACATAATGATCATTATCAAGCTTGCAGAATAGGCCAAAAGATTGATTAAATTTGTAGTAAAACCGCAACATGAAGATCTTGTGCAGTCAGATTGTTAATATTAACAGTATCATATGTCACGAAAAATATCCTTTAGCTTAAACCGGACACAAAAAGCAACGCACAGCTACCTTGCAAGTATAAAGTTACATGATCTACATTGTTCAAATGAACGATTAAACAGATGACAAGCACACACCAGCTCACAGCTGCACGAGTTTGTTTTAAGGTCCCAAACCCTGATGTTTCCATTCTGATCACCTGATATCAACTCAGTCTGCACAATTTAACAACAGATCAAAAGCGGAATAAGCATTTAGTTTCTATAACAACTGATTATCAGCAAAAAAGAAGATTCATTCCAGTAATTCCACTCCAAGGCATCCGTCTCAGCACAGATATGACTATCAGATCAGCAGCTTCCAACTACTTTCGAAAATTACCTGATTTGGATGAAGAACGACTGTGTTCACTGCAGCTCGACTCTCATACTCGCGTTGGCAACCCGGTGCTCTATGCATGCATGTGAATGAGTTTAACAGAAACAGAAAGCCTAACGATTATCGAGATAAGCAATTGCAACAAACTGTGTTTCAAAAAGGATACAGAGGACCCCAATACATTCCAAAAAAATGATCTATGTGTTCGATTATAATACTCTGTTCAGCTGAGAGTGATACTAAGAGCGAGATTTAAAAAGCATGTTCTCACACCCCCTACAGTTATTCCAGCAGTTATTCCTCCTCTATAATAGAAGCAACTCACAAAAACAATAAAGAATCCTTCCTCAGGAAACCTGACTAGAGAACAAACATACCTGAGATCCCAGATCTTAACCGTACCATCCTCAGAACCAGAATACATCCATTTTCCATCACACTGGAAGCCTACAGCAGTCACATTGTTCACATGCTGTTCGTAGTTTAGAACCTGCCATCGGATGAACTCAAGATCAGATGACATCCACCAGATACATTGCAAACTCTGTTTGCACATGGAACAATACAGTACCATCTAAAAAGCAAGAACTAATCTACCGTATCAACGCAGTCCTCTACGGCAAACACACACTCACAATCTAAAAGACCTTGTCACGCTAAGATTGTGAATATACATACTCCAACACCTCAGAATATACAGACTACGATGTAAGGCAATAAGGTGGAGGTGTCTAATTGCTATACTAACACTCCCTAATATGACATCCTAAAATCCTAAACGATGAGTACGTGTAGATAATAAGAATGTACACCACCTTAACACAGAACTGCCGTCGGTTTTAATTCATCTAGCGATAAAACATTGAACCCTTAAAACTTTTGCATTGCATAACGTATCCAAAAATGGCATACTTTGATGCATTGGAATCAACCAAAAATTTATAATAGGAATTATACTTATTGTTAAAAGTGTCACTGCAAGGTGTGGTTGACTGTGCGCATGAACAACGATTGTTGCACCCGTACGAGTGAGCCATGTAACCATACTTCCCTACTTCAGCATCACGTGAATTAGCATTACACAACAAAATCAGAAGACGGAATTGGAGCTTACCGGGAGAGGATGATTGGAGTTCACATCATAAAGCCGAATATGAGGATTCCCTGCTGCCGCTAAGTACTGCTTATCAGGCGTGACCTCCAACCGATTCACTTGCTGCCAAAACAACAAAGGGATCCAAAACTCAGCACCATTCTCAAAACCTAGGTTACGGGAAGAAAGAAAATTCTCGATCTCCAATTACTAATTCTAAACGTTTTCTAACGTTTTCCAATCTCCGTATATGTAATTACAGCTAAAGGACAGAGTCTGTAGAAAAAAAAAAAACGAAAATAATGCAGTAGTAAGACAATCAGAAACGCAATTAAAAAATTTGATACAACGAGAATACCTCGTATTCCACTACAACAGCCCGAAACCAGAACAAAAACCTCTTGACAAATCCCTACAAACTCACACATACATATATATTCTCGTTCTGCAGTTTCTAATCCAACAACAAATCTAAACGTCCTCTAATCCCTCTATGTGCACTCACAGCTTAAGAACAGAGTCTATAAAAACAAAATCGAAGAAAATGCAGATGTACGGCAATCAAAAACCGCAATTTCAAAAATTGTAAGAAAGAGAACACCTCGTAATCCATTCACACAGCCAGAAACTAAAAAAGAAAAGCAATAAGAACAGACCTCGAGGCAAATCCCTAAAACTCACACAATATATACATATCCTCGTTCTGCAGTTTCTCATCCATCAACAAACCGAACGTCCTCTCTTCCTTCTTAAACGTGTACTTAAACCTTAAGAATAGACTCTCTCAATACACACAACACAATCGAATTTGAAAAGAAACGCAATTACAAAAACTACAAGAATGAGACTATCCCGACCGACCGATCGCCAGGAGTTTTACAGAAAATGCGTTGTGTGTCTAAGAAGTGAATCGATGGAGCTGCAAGAGGCTTACGTACCGAGTCCGTGTACTGGAGCGTGCGGTAGCAGCGGCCGCTGGTGGCGTCCCAGAACTTGATGGTGTGGTCGTAGCCTGCGGTGGCCAAGACAACCGACGGGTGCGGCATGATGTTGGAAGAATTGAGAGCCGGCCGGCTTGCGTGCGTGCGTTAATAAGTCGTCATTGAGACGGAAATTGAGGTACGGAAGGGGTCGATCGGAGGAGAGAGAGTTGTGTGCATGTCGCGAGAGCGGGGGGAAGAGCACGGTGGAAACAGCTGCTGAAGAAGGGAAGGCTCGGAACATCGAACGAAGGCTCGGAACAGCGAAGGAAGGCTCGGAATAGCGAACGAAGGCTCGGAACAGCGAAGGAAGGCTCGGAATAGCGAACGAAGGCTCGGAACATCGAACGAAAGCTCGGAGCAGCGAAGGAAGGCTCGGAGCAGCGAAGGAAAGCTCGGAGCAGCGAAGGAAGGCTCGGAACATCGAACGAAGGCTCGGACCATTGGAGGAGAGACTACAAACTGAAAAAGAACAATATGTTTGGTCTTCAGTTTTTTTTTGCTACCGACTGTTTTTATTCTATAGTGGAATTTTTAATTCCTTAACCCTGTAAGGACGCGGGGGGTGACCCTGGAAATCATGCATTGTATAACCGTGAGAGTCATTGGAATTAAAAAATTCAAAAGTACTCATTGGAAGTCAAGCTACTGTAGATGTTCTCCACTTTCCATAAAAAACTCCAAGGATGAATAGTTGTAGTTTTGTCCTACATTGGAGAATCCCTTGTCATTCATCGGACACTTATGGTCCACGGCGTCCTTACTGGGTTAAACCTGGAAGGACAAGACTTAACACCAATGTTTGGGGAGAATTGCTAGTTAGTTCATTGTTAACCAGTGAAATTGGGGAAAAAATTGGTTGTTATTTGAAAATATTGGGAAAAAAAAACAATTAAAAATCTATAAAATTTATTTTTCAAGTAAAAAATAGACAAAAAAGCGGATTCTATACTTGAAAAATCGGTTCAATATAGGAATTAGAGGAAAATAGCTAGGTAAACTTAAAAAACATCCCGAAAATTGTAAAGTAGGCAAACAAAAATTATAGCATATATAGTTTGGATGAATAGGTACAATTTTAGTTTCTACATTTTGTTTTGAAATCATTCATCGGCCAATTGAGAGGTGTTTAGGTGTTTTAGAATTAAAGTCTAGTGAGATCATTTTTAGCTGCAACACTGTGATTTTTGTGTATTTGACATGGATGGCATATGGTTTGAGGTAGACAATATTGACAAAAGTTTGTCTCTAGGTTGAACCTGACACATTGACACACGACACTCTAAATTTGGACTAATCTCATCAATATGTATTGTATTGTATTTGAGCATATTACGGTTTAGATGTTACAATGACAATGACATCTAAATGGAAGATGTTGAATTATCAATCCAATCAATATATATGTCTTATTATTTTTTAGTACATAGTTTGTATTTTCAATTCAAATATAGTAATAGAAATTTGGAAGTTGGAGGCCCCACTTCGTGGTTGTCTTTGGTTTTAGGAGAAAATTGGATTCAATGGGCCCTAAGGTTCATTAATATCCTCAATTCCATTGAGTGCATGTGTCCAAACTTAGGTTAAAAATTAAAAATAAAAGATACACTATGACCTTTCAAATTTAAAAAATATTCTTCTTATTTAAGGTTGTTTTTAAAAGATTCATTTATTATTTGGGATGAATGAGAAATTATTATGATAAACCACTTTGTTCATCATTCAAATTTAATCCTTTGGGATAAAGCTCTTGCATTGTTGCAAAAAATTCCAATTCCTATAAAAGATTGAATATAATTACTATTATAAGTTTGTCTTGTCCACTTTAAATGTTTATTTTTGTTAAATCTAAAACGTCTAAAAAAACATTTTATGTCCTTTGGATGTTTTCAAGGAGACCTGTTGGATAAATTTTTGGGCTATGCTACGCTTCTCTTGGTTCTTCAATTATAAAGAGTTACGGTAGATATTTTTTCTCCATAATATCAGTAACTATCATTTACATCCATGGAAAAAAAATTATATTTTTTGAACATTTTTGTATTTGAAATGATTTATTTTGCCTTTCTTAAAAAAAATTATAATTTCAATGGCCATAAAAAAATCTAAAACTTTTGTGACCTATAGTTTTTATCTCTTATAAATGTAAAAGTTTCAAGCAATTATAGTAACAAAATGAGATCATCTACACAAAATAGTGAAATTAGGTTTCTTCAACAATTAGGTTGCCTTACATCAAGAAAGTTACTTTACAAGCCATCAAAGTCAACAAATATTCTAAAAATATTTTTATTTGTACACACGGAGGTTCAGGAGTCCCAATTACAACAATACCTAATTCAAAAGTAGTGCACTCTTGAAAAATAATTGAAAATATTTATATAGTGTCAAATGTCAAGAAATTAGTATGGTGCAACCTAATTTCACTATTTTGTGTAGAAGATGATCAACTTTGTGATTATAGACCCATCTTTTTAGGGTCAAGCCTTGTACACCTATAATTAAAACTAATTGCAACTAAGTTTGTTTACTGCTATTAAACATAAATTGTATTTATTGGATCTTATTGGCAATTGAAAGAAAGACTCTAGTACATTATTTGAACACAATATGAATAATTTATTAAATTTCAATGTATTGTCTATTGGAGTACCAATAATCAACTGTAAGCTTTCCTAATCATTCATGTTTTGACTATGTACATTCCATGACATCAACATCTAAATTTTAGTGCAATTTTCAGGTCCAAATGTGATTGTTGCATATTGGATAGATATGATTATGCATGCACACACCTTCCAATAAATTTCTCAACAAGGTCGATTGAGGTAGGTTCATAAAGCACTCAAGCTCTCAAAGTGTCCACCTCTTGAAATGTACACTATTTGGCACATTTTACTTTCTCAGTGTTTCAACAATGTACAAGTAGTGTACATTTTAGGAGGTGCATGCTTTTAGTGACCACTACATTTCAACTTAAAAAATTTACAAAGCTCCAAAAAATGTGAAACAGCGTGAGTTAGATGCCAAGCTGTTTTCCATTTGTCTTTCAAGAAAAATTTACCAAACAATATTCAGAAAATCTAACTTCCCCAAATTTATTTTTAACTCTTAAATGGGTGCTTTATAGACCTCCTCCCTTATTCCACAATCATACAGTACGCTCCTTACAAAGTTTCTGCATACAGTTGACTATGCTCCGATCTTTTCAGTTGCATTATTATTTCCAGTTTGCCACCGAAAACTCTTGTTGACAGTGATTCAATTTGTGATGAGTAACAGGATGATATTTGGCTCATATTCCTAAACCCTACTTGATTCATTGGATGATTATACAAAATTTATCTCGAAAAGTTGAGTAATAATTTCACAGAAATATTTACACAGAAATATTTAATTCGACAAGTGAATGTCAAATCCAGTTAGGGCATGAATTTTACACTAGGAAGTTCATAAAGATTCAAGACAGCATCGTCGTACAAAAAATAAAAAATACAACTGAACGAAGGTCTGAATTATCCTTGGAATTGACATACCCGTACACAAAAAAACGCAGCATACAAGCACCGCTCCTCGCAGTCTCGGACAAGCAAGCTAAATCAATACAGATCATCCACCGAGATTTTGTAATTCACAATCAACTACAGTCTACTTGGCCCCGACCGTTAAAATGCGGGTCACAATAAAGGCGAACACCTCAAGTTTGAAACAGTTTGAATCCCCCCAAGATCGATTTTGCAAATAACAAAAGGATGGGAATATCATGAAAAATAAAATCATGTCCTTACTGATACACAAAAGCATGTGCGAGTAAGGAGTAGAATTATATACTTCAAACCCTAAAAAGATGTTAATGAGAATGACAAAATCAACTTGAATCCCATGTGAAAATACATCAGCTTACTTCAAATAAAACCCGAGCAATCTTTTGATCTCGAAGACAGTGCTCTCCCAGGTCACTAAGCTGGCAGAAGCTTCCACATCTAGTACAAGAAGAAAGGTAAAAAGCCAAGTCAATGAACCGTCTCTAGTAGTTGTTGTTTCCTACCCAGATAACCAAAATCAATCACTTCGGCACAGAGAAACGTCTTCGTAGCCTTCGACTGCAAGTGTGAATCAATGCGGCTCTCTCTTACAAGAAAATAATACCAGAGTTGATTCTTCTGCTTATGCCGAACCGTTCTAGGTCCTGGGTCTCACTCGCCTACCGACAGCATCTGTCCCATCCCCAGATAACTGACCCCACACGCTCCGGTTTCGATTGGAAACCACCCCTGTGCCCCCGCCTTCTTCATACACACCCGCCACTGTTTTCAGAAGCTCTGACTGTAGAGTGGGACAACTGTCCCGGAGGTACTCAAATCCCTCGGAGTGCATCACGGCTGCCAGGTTCGAGGCCGCAAACTTCAAGCACACCGCCTTGAGCTCTGCAGCGTGGTGCTGCTCGGCAAGCGCAAGAGTCGTCGCCACTGTATCTACACTGACATTCTCGCATAACTTAGACTCACATAATAGCCGTAGTCGGTCCAATCCAAATCGATCAGCTGCCGCCAACAGGTGTTGGGCTAACAGCGTTGATGTCGATGGTGATCCAACCAGCTCTTTCGTATCAGGTAGAGAATCTCGATAAATGAAGTGCAGCAAGGCCTTGAACACCTGTTAGATAACACATTGTTAGAAGCATCCTTCCTGCTCTTGAGGCCCCACAATAGTAGGGTCCATGAACTTGACATTATATAATAAAACACAAACACTACGAAATTTAGTGGTGACAGATTTCTGAAACCTGCAGTAATGGTACCTCGAGTCTATATTTAAGTCAGCGCAATATAAATTAATTCATTTAAGAAATGTTTGTTGACTATCCAATAAACCTCCCATCATAATGACATAACCCAAGCGTCAATGCAGTCTCTACTTCCTTGCAGCTCAACCCTAACAGAACCAAGGTTAAGTATCACGATGCTGATCACTTCTGACTTTCGAAATCCAAAATTCAAATCCTGCTCCTTCAACGGTTAATCACCCCGAGAAAGACGACCGTAGTGTGAGAATTCACAATATTAAAAATCTCAGTCCCCATTAGGAGCCACAAAATCTACAGACGTGAGAGAGAGAAGTCAGACGGAACACAACGCAGGAAACACCAAATAGGTTACTCCTGACCTAAGGAGACAATGTACAAAATTCACTCCACCAAAAATCACATATCCTACCAAGAGAAGAAACAGATACACATTACCATTCACTGATGGGGAGGAAAAATGCTGAATTCCTGGGGACAAACACACAAAGCCAAGGCCATATGCAAACCACACTTACCATATGTTCGATATCCTTGATTTCGATATTGCCACTATTCCGGTCTCGCATGGGTCCAAACAACTGGGCTTTAAATACCGGCGACCGGGCCGCCAACACCAGCTTGTGCGCATGAAACAATTCCCCGTCCACATCGAACGTCACATCACAGCCTTCGCCACTATCCAGCAGCGCTCCAAAATGTTGCCCCAAGTCCGGCTCCGGCACCGGGATCGAATACAGCCTCGGCCCTTGCGTGGACGACACCACCACCCCGACCGTGCACGTAATTGCCAAGCTATCGCTCTTGAGGAAATCCGAAGTCTCCAGCACGGCTCTCCTGAAAAAACGCTTGTATCCCCACATACTCCCCCGGTACTTGAGCGTATACGGTCCGCTCTCCAGAGAACGATCGAAGTGGCTGTGCACCTTGTGCTTGGCCTTCCCACTCTGATCCAAGAGCGTCAACTCAAACAGCGCCCGCACATCCGTGCCCTCACTCGCCAACGCAATAAAGACGGAGACATAGAGCGAGCTGTCTTCCGCATTCTTGCCGTCGGGGTAAAAGTAGATGGCCCACTGGTACCCTCCGACCGAAAAGCACTCGCTGGCGATGTACTTCCCCACACCCATCCCTTTCGCCAAAGAGTATCCGTTAATTGTGAAATGATGGGAGCCATTCACGGTTTCCGTCACACAACGAGAGCGCGTGTTGGAATTTCCCGCACCCGTACACGCCATCGGAGTCCGCGCCATACTGTCTCTCCTCATTCATTCCCTTCCTGCCGCTACAAAGCTAAAAATCCCCTACCTACAACTCCACCACACACAACAACAAACCTCCTCCCCTAAGACGAAGCAGCGGCGACCTCCTCATCATCCTGAGAAAAACACCGAAACCCTAACCTGCCACCCCACATCATCCCCACAAAATCAAACCCTTGCGCACACACACACACAGGTCATCATCCACCACGAACGTCCGAACCCCCAAAAGAACGACGGCAAGTTAGAACAACAAGAAAAGAAGAAACGTCCACACAGAAAAGCTAACAACAGGAGGACGAGGCGGAGAAACCAAGGAGCAGACACAAGACAAGACGCGGAAGTGAAACCCTAAAGGGCTCGAAATGGCGAATATAAGAGAGATGTGTGTGTGAAATTTGGAAGAACAAGATTTGTACCGGAGGATAAAAAAGAACCGCCTTAAAGAGGAGGCGGTGTGGCAGCGGGAAGCAAGGCGGCCGTGGCTGTGGCGATGGAGAGCATGGTGACGACGGGCTGCTGCTGGAGCAACAAGTGGGGGTCGGGTCGGGTCTGCGAAGGTCGGCTATGGCGAAAGAGAACAGGAAGAAGGCGGAAAGAAAGGGGCGAGGAGAAGAAGAGAGCATGGCCTATGGCTCCTTGAGGAGGAAGCAGCTTATTTACTGTATGGTATGGTATGGTATGGGCTGGGCTGCCGCGGTGTACTGGCTGGCCGAATGGGCAAGTTGACGACGAAAGACGGACCGACCGACCGACCGACCAACGAAGGATTTGAAAATGGGAGTGGTCCATTCCGAAGTTTTTCATTCATAGTTCTCTTGTTGACTGGGGTGGGTAAATAATTGGGCCGGGTAAATAATTGGGCCGGGGGAGGCAAGGTAGGGGAAGCCCTCATCCAAAGTATTTTTTTTTTCAACTTGGTATAGGATATATATATGGATGGAGTGCTTTTTGGATGGAGAATTTGGTTGACTTCAACGAACTCCTGGAGCAACTTGGCAAGACGTTAAAAGTAGTCATTTGAAGTCCTTGGTAAAAAACATTGTAATATTATAATTTGGTAATTTGGAATTTGGAAATTTTGAATTTAGATTTGGATTCAAAGGCTCCAGTTAGCTAGGAGAAGTAAAAGACACAGAAGGAGAGGTGTAAAATGCAAGACACCAAGCAACTACAAAATAGAGATAATTTTTTATATTTACCTTGATTGGAGGATAGACAAATGTAGGACGCAGACTTTGAATTAATGACCACTTTAATGTCCTTATAGCAACTTGTACATGGCTCAAAGGACGAATAACATTCCCCGAACTTCACTTGAACAAGTTTGTTGAAGAACTCTTTATTATTGTGACTCTTCGTAGTATAGGTGTTGTTTGCATTTGAAATTTGTTTGTGTTTATAAGTCTTTCAAGGTTGGTAACTCGATTCTTAGTTCAAAGAGCTCTAAATGTCAAAAAGCAAAATGCAAAGGGGTAGTTAATGGAGTTCAAATTATTGAAGGGAAACGTAGTATATTAAAGGACACTCTACAACCTATGTGCTAGCACTATTGGCAAGTTGGCGTAGATGGACTAACCTACCAATAAAGAGTTTTGAATTTTGTTCGATTCAAGATGTATTATAAAATGCAACTTGGAAGACAAATTTAATGATGATTCTCAAACAGTAGTTGTAAAATCTAACCCATAGATCATATCCATATGGCTAGATCAACCAATACACAAACCAATATTTTTCAATAATATTTGAAATTTAAAGTTCCTTCTAAAAGCAATCTTAGATTGAATATTTGTAATTTTTACAAGAATTGTTTTCCTCTAAATTCAAAATATTAAGTTCTATTCATTGAATATTTTAATTCTACTTTTTATTCAAGTCATTTTTGAAGGATCATTTTTTGAATTGAAAAAGTTACTTTTAAAGGTTAGACCTACCAATACCTTTTGAATTCCAGAATATTTGCAAAGCAAAATCTTCAAATTCTATACCATACAAATGTTAAAAACCTAACACTAGAATCTTCAATAAAATTGATGGATGAAAAAGTACAATTTTGCATCCTTGGAATGTATTTGCGTCCATTTGTTGTTTGAAATTTGAATTCTTGCTCTTTTAGAGATTAAATATTATAGATATTGTTTCAATTTGATATTGGTTTGTAGTTATGAGCCTCTCTAGGTTTGTAATTCCATTTTTAGAACAAAGAGCCTATAAAAGTCTAAAAAAAAATGTTAATGAGCACTTGATGAAATGTTCAAATTTTGAAACTGCAATTATTGAAAGTAAACATGGAGTGTAGAAAGGTCAGCTAACTAGGGCAAGGAGCAATACTTTTGAAAAAGAATATGGAATCTTTGCCCATTTGATCATTGCAAATTCTTGCTATTTTCTTTATATAAGTGGTTAAATAATATATGTGCCATTTGAATTGAAATTGATTTGTGCAACAAGCCTCCCAAGGTCCATAATCCAATTTTTTAATTCAAACAGTATGTAAATATAAAATAACAAATTGCAAATGGATACTTCATGGAGCAATCAAAATTTAAAGTTTCACTTATTGAAAGGAAATGCAATACGTATAAAAAGGTGCCAAAAGACCAATGTTTGCACCGTAAATTTTGAAAGATGGAGGATAGAGTCCTTGCATGTTCAATAATTGCAATTCACATAAGTGCATTGTCACTGTGTGGATTGTCAAATAATGTAGGTGTGAGCTTGCGTTTGAAATTGATCTACATTTATAGACTCCCAAGATATATAATGGCAAATTTTAGTTCAAAAAACATATAGGTGCATGAACGGGCACTAAAATTATAGTACATGCATCACTCAAATTTTAAAGCTCCAATTATTGAAATGGACGGCTGAGTATAAGATGGCACCAAAAAAACGTTTTTCCACTTGTACTTGAAAAAAACGAAGATGGAATCTTTGATTGTTCAATCATTGCAATATACATTATTGTCATTGTATATCTAGTCAAATAATGTTTACATTTGAAATTAGTTTGTATTTACAACCTTCTAAGGTTTATAATGCAAATTTTAGTTCAAAGAGTATATAGGTGTCAAAAAACAAATTGCAAATAGGCACTTGATGGCATGAATTGGCACTAAAATTAAAATAGTCTAATTATTGAGATGGAACTCAATGAAAATATAAAAAAAACATTTTGTGTCTAATGGAGCCCTTGACTATTTGCTCTAAGGTCGGACCATCCATTCCTAATCACTTAAGCAATTTCAGCACAGATGAAGAGCAATGTGAGGTAGAGGAATAAATTTTTCTCTTGTAGAGAAATAAGAAATATTGGGACTCTAGATTTTTCGTAATTTTATCCCCAAAATTGAAATTACTATGAATTCCGGGAGCCAAAAAGTGTTCCAAACCCAATACCAATCACTAGAGTCTTCTAAATCCAATCATAGCCAAAACTACTTTCCCAATCAGTATTTCCCATATATTTTATGACACTTTGGGACATGTGTCATGACTTTATTAGTTCCAACCTTGAAAAAGAAAAAGAAAACATTCTAAGCCTTGGTTGGAAATAGAACACCCTATAGGTTGGAAATTGGCTCTTGATTGGTATTGGATGGTCTGACCTTATTCAATCATTGCTTGCAATTGTTCAATGTGATAGTTCAACATGTGAGAAGACAAAGCTAGCAAGACTTGAATACTTAGCATTTGAAAAGGTAGTGCAATGTATCAAGGAGTCCAATATCAAGGAGTCCAAGTCCGTGACAGCTATGCCAACATCATTATCATTTATTGCTCTTGGAAAAAAAGTGTACTAAATTTTTTGACTTTTGAGCTGTTTGAATCAATATGAAAAGACAGAGTTGGTTGAGTATTAAGTATGAAATTAAGCCAATTTATAAATTGAATGGCTTTTGTCAAATTTGGATTTTAAAAGAAGTGTTGAAACATCAATGTGCTAGTATTGTTTTTCCCTCTTTAAATTTACATATTTTTTGAATATTAGTTAATCCCTAAAGGACCAAGGGATTGTCCAAATTTTCTAAATTGTGAAGATCTATTATAAAATGCAACTTAGAACAATATTTTAATGATGACTCTGAGACAATAGTTGTAAAATATGATTTCTAGATCACATCCATATAGTTAGATCAACAAATACACAAACCAATATTTAACCCCTAAAGGACCAAGCTGGGTTTTTTGGCAACCTAGCAATTTTGGGCAGCTCACTATGAATGGAGTTTTTATTTTTTTTTCTTTGAAAATTTTACACAACATATGCCCGAGGAGTAGCTTTAAGGCCCAACAATTTTCATAACTTTTGACTACATAGATAAAAAATTATTGCATGATATGTGATTTTCTTTGAACTTTGGGCAGCCCAGGCAACTCTGAAAATTTCTTTAAAAATGACTTTTGAAAAAAATAAAAATTTGAAATTGGTTCTTTAGATTTATATAAGCGTGGAAAGCTTTGAATCATTTAATTCCGATCAAGGAGTCAAAAGTTATGAGGAGTTTAAGTTTGCCGGTAGTTATGGTTTTCAAAGACTCCATGCCTACCCGCAAACTTAAACTCCTCATAACTTTTGACTCCTTGATCGGAATTGAATGATTCAAAGCTTCCCACGCTTATATAAATCTAAAAAACCAATTTCAAATTTTTATTTTTTTCAAAAGTCATTTTTAAAGAAATTTTCAGAGCTGCCCCGGCTGCCCAAAGTTCAAGAAAAATCACATATCATGCAATAACTTTTTATCTATGTAGTCAAAAGTTATGAAAATTGTTGGATTGTAAAACTACTCCTTGGGCACATGTTGTGTAAAATTTTCAAAGAAAAAAAATAAAAAATCCATTCGTAGTGAACTGCCCAAAATTGCTTTGTTGCCAAAAACGCAGCTTTTTCCTTTAGGGGTTAACAATAAAATTTGAAGCCAGAAATTGAAAATTCCTTAAAAAATCAATTGTAGATTAAATATTTATAATTTTTATAAGGAATATTTTTCTTTAAGTTCAAAATTCAAAATTCAAATTATAGTGATTTTTGGAAATTTTTATTTTATTTTTTAATTCAAGTCATTTTTGAAGGGTCATTTTGTGAACTAAAAAAGTTACTATTTGAGGCTAGATCTACCAATATTTCAAAGTTTTCACTATGCTCAAAATATATGACATGAAAATGAAACTATCATTAAAAGGCATACATCATAAACAAGAATCTTAAAACAAAATTGATGGATGAAAAAACGCATTTTGGTGAATTTGGTAGGTGTTTATGTTCACTTGTTGTTCAAAATCTTCACTTTATGGTCCTTAAGGGGTTAAATTCCATAAATTAAAAAATACACTTTAATAGATGAATTTGGTGACTATTGAAACAATTTTGCCCAATCTCCAAGTCACATTCAACCAAACTTAAAGTAGAATACCTGGTAGAATATCTTTGCAAATCAAGTTGGGTTGACAATAACCACTACTACAAGGTATTGTAATTCAATTAATTATATTTTTTAGTACATGAAGCCATATGATGATGAATGGATTTAAAAATCCCAATTGTATCCAACCACTTTAGTGAACTACATTTATCAAGATTATGAATTATGCTAAATCACAATTTCATCATGATTTTGAGCATGTTTTTTAGAAATTTGAAGTCAGATAAGTCTTTTACTAATCTCATCAATGTAAATTTTAATGACTTTCACCATCTCCTACATGCAAACTTGCCACTAGATGGTATGATTAGTATTCATTCATCCATCAAACAATGAATCACTACACCATCGTGGTAATTCAAAATTTGTGACAAATAATTAATGTCCAAACTTGTTGGAAGAAGATGATTTGACTAGTTAAAAGTCATAAATCCACAACACATTTGACCTCTAGCTTGTATTAGGGCACTTGTTTGATGTCATGAAATTAGAATTCATTTTGTCAAAGACAATTGAAATCTAATGGATAAATTATGTCTATAATTTTATTAGGGTATGTACAAATATAAATTTAATTAATTAATTAAAAAAATAAAATTATATATATATATATATATATATATATATATATATATATATATATATATATATATATATACACACACACACACACACACACACACACATATGTATTTGTGAATATGTATATATGTGTGGTAAAAAATTATATTCAATACCCTACTTGAAGGTCAGATTCAAACATAAATTAAATATTTTGGGGAGTATTTGGAATATTACAAGTAATATTACCAACCAATAATACACTACCACCAATACTTTTAACTGACTGAATCCACTTTGCACACAAAAAAGAAACTATTTCAATACTCACCTATCGAATCAAACCTTCACTTACGGTATACTTAGGTAGTGTATTTTACCTTTGAAGGCTAAATCAACATTTTTTTCTTTTTTTTAAATTTTTGAGCAACTCTTACAATATTTTTTTCCCTCAAAATATAAAATTTTAATGCATACTAGATTTATTTGTTTTTTTCTATTCTTCTATTCTAAACTAAGATCATTATGTTCAAAAGTTTTCATTAATTAAAATAGTGCCAAGTATTCAATATTTATCTAATGCCTAGAAAATCAAAAAATATTTAAGTCTCCCATGCTTAGAAAATCTTTACAAAAGAGACTAGATTGAGACCCGGATCTATAATAGGTAATTTTTTTGGTCACAACTTTGATTAAGATTCATGACCAAGAGTCAATTTCTTCATGTATTGGTTAAGTTAAATTTTGTAAAGTGAACTTGGACCAAAAAACTTAGGTAAATCTTTTTAATGCAATTTCTAATAAAGGTATGTGGTAATTTAAAACATGTATTTATTTGTGCAATGGAGGAAGAAACCTACAAAGAAAATGTTAAAAAATACTCCAAGGCCATGAAATTATCCTTGAAAAAAGTGGACAATATATAGTGTTGCTCAATTTAAAATGAAAAGAGGATTGGAAGAAAATTCTAGAATCCAAAAAAATAAGAAAGAATGTTATCATCTATATTAGAGTAAACCAGAGATTATTTGACAATTTCAAGCAAATTTGACTTGGTTTCCAATGTCAAGATCCAATTTGAACTTATTTGAGAGCCAAACTTGAATTCAAAGCAATTTGGAGACTAAAAAAATTCTTCTTGTCTAGGCTTCAATTTTAGGAGATACATTGTTTCTAATGTTCCCTAATTTTTTTTAATTCATCCAAATTACACAATATTTTGATTACAACTCCAGCTTAGCATGCAAATGACACATAATTTTGGAAATAATTTGTCAAGGGCATTCAAATTACATCATTTAGAATAAATTTGAGTTCTCTTAAGGTCCTTAAGCAAGCTTGAATTGGTTTCCAATGTAAAGAACTCACTTTATTTTAATTGAAGGCTTGAAGTAAGCTCAAGTGAGCTTGTACTTTAGAAAATATTCCATTACAGTTAGTTGTCAATATGACAATAATTTAAGTCTGGAAAAAATAAATTACGAAAATGAAAAAAAATGATTAAAATTTTAAAAATTTTACCTCTTGTTTTTTTGCCTATAATCATCCAAATATTATTGCAAAATAACCTACTTAGGTGGTCTCTCTACAACCTTAGATAACCACTTAGACATGCACTATTCTATGTTACTTTGTCACCCAATTTAAATCATAGTCATTTCTTTTTTTTTGACCTAAATCTTGTAAGTAGTAGTCCACTTGCCATGCATTTAGCTTCTCAATTATAGTCTTATATTCATAACTTGTTTTGATGCAAAGTTGAAATTTTGACCTTACATAGATGGCACAATTAGTTCAACAATGCATCTAATTGTCAAGCTATTGCTCTTAATGAAATCTGAAGATTTGAGAATTGCTCTTAAAGCATCTACTTTGAATTGTTTGCAAATTTAGGCATATACTAGTGATTTAAGATTTTGAATACTTTAGAGTAGATCCTAATCATTATGCTTTACATTTATATAAAGCTTCGCTTCTTGTCATTTTGATAAGTATTGCAAAACTTATTATATTTTTGTGAATTTCAATGCCAATTCCACACCATGTTTTCATATATTTTATATGTATTTTAACTTCAAATTTGTTAATTGGTGTGATAGATCTATATCTACAAAAAAATAAATTGAATCATTCTATTATGATTAATGAATTAGATGAATGTGAATAAGAAAAAATAACTCTAAAGTTGTTTTTTAAATTCAACATTTAAAATTTAAAATGCAATACAATATATAGGATATAATTTGCTTATTCCTTCTACTTAATTTATATATAAGTATTTTGTAGGCAATTTTTTTTAATATATTTTCAACTCATTTTCCAAATTTATGTCAAAATGCGCAAGTTTTTAGACATACAAATGTTTTACAAAAATGTTGTAACTGAATATTTCACCTTCACAAGATTCTCCCAAAATTTGTTTTTGAAAATTAGACATAATGATATAATAAGCATTGGAGTTTTTCACTTGAAAATTTTAGAGTTTAGATTTGGAAAAATAAATAATAAAAATTGATGGAGATTTTAGCTTTGTTTTGGGAAAAAGTATTTGAAAGTAGATTTGGTCTTCAAAACATCATGGATCTTCAAGGATTAAAAATATTTAAACTAATTTTATAAGCATATACAATATTTATTATTCATTTTTTTAATAAATTAATAAGAATAGATAAATGCTTATTATGCACATTGACTAAGATTACCTACAATTTTGACCACCAATTCACAATGTGCCAAATCATAGGGTTTACAATAAAAAAACAAAATAAAATAACTAAAATTTTAAATGTTTAATAAATTTTAAGATCAAAAAAAAAAATGATTTATTTTATCATTGTCCTATTATTTTAATGAGGAAAAGATATTTACATTTTCAAACCACATTCCTGCACTAAAACATGATAGACTATCTTTAAATTTTATTTTCTATCAAAAATGAATACCTTTGTTACTCTAATGATCAAATTAGTATCATTTGGAAGTCTTGCTATATTACTTAAGATGTTACAATATTTTTAATAGATTTTTATGTAGGTGGTATAATTTTACTTTTTCTTGGTTCATCACCGCAAGGTCCATCATCGATAGGAGGTTGAAGCAATTGTAGCTATGCACATTAACAATACAAATATAAATGATTAAATTAATCAAATATTTAAAATTAAAATTTGAAGTGCATATGAATTCTACGATTTAAATAACATTAGAATAAGAGAGAATTTTATAATTTAAAAATAAAACAAAAAAATGCCTTTAATCATAAAAATGATAAATTTGAACTTTCTAATATTTAAAGCATATTTAAAAAAGTTATACAAGATTTTTAAAACAAGTAGAATCTATGCATTTTTTATTGGCATTTGTTGGAATGAATTATCCTTGATATATATGGAGGTAATAAGACGCCTAATCTAAACACTATAAAATCATTTAATAAACACTAGATCAATGTTGAAATTTGTATAATTGAATGCATATTAAAAATCAAATCAAGAAAATGCTAAAAATACAATAATAATTAGATTGCTCAATATTTTTTTCTTATGCACTATTTTTTTTAATTTTTCATTACAATACCAAACAAATACAAAGTCGATTGTAGTTTAAAGAATAATACTTGTCTACAAGCTTCTTCATGTTGTGTTAGAAGAAGAGCATATTTTGCTTGTAATTCTTTAATATCCTCTTCTAACTTTTCATGCTCTGCAATTGTCGGCCCTCCTAAAGCATGTCTTATAAATCTGTACCAAGAATTTTTCTTAAAACTCTAAATTTATTTACACATCCTTAGATTATTTTTCAATTTAAAAATGCACTTGGTTTTCAAAAAATATGCATGGATGCTTCTTTTAACAATGAATGACAACAAATAAAAATTAAATTATTTAAAAATCTTTAAGCTAGTAGTTGAATATTCTTCAAGATTTTAAAATTCGAGATCTTTATTGCAAATATAAATGAAGTTTTCTAACATATTGTGAACTTTAGATATTTTTGTAGAATGGAATGATATTAGTAACATTCAAGAAGACATAAACTCACTCTAAAGCTATTGGTGGCTTGTCTTTTTCTTCATATAATGCAACCAATACTGTGATTTGACAATATTTAAAAATAAATAACATTTTTAGAAATAATTTAATTTAAATGTAATATTTTAAAAATAATAAAAATTCAAAATACATAGAGATTTAGAATTTCCAAAACAAGCATAAATGGTTTTACTATATTTTGTAAATATAAAACTAATGTATACATGCCATGTCGCAAAATACATCTCTAGTTGTATAATTTGACTCATTTTAGGATTGTAAATCAAATCTTTAAACTTACATGTATTAATTACAAATTATAAATAGTCTATTTGATGTGATTAACAATGTAACATTGATTAAACATAAATATCCAAGAATTATTAGTAGATTGAATTTACATGATGGAAGTTGATTATTTCATCTATTGTTGAAAACATTTTACAATTTTAAAAGACAAGATGAACCAATTTTTGATTTTATCAGGATTGAAAATCTTTTCAAAATCTTATCCCAAAGTAAGACTTTCATGTAAAGTAGATAATTGCTAAAATTCAAAATTTTAGGTTTTGTAAAAAAATGTAATTACTATTTCAAAGTTCGCATGCATGTTTGTAATTGTTATGCTAAATATAAACAAAGATTCAATTGTATATTACAATTTTTTTTTAGTTAGTTGAAGAGCTTTTAAAAATAGTAAATTAAAGACTTTGAATGTGTATAGAGAATTAGACTTGATATCTCACAAAGTTCAAGAGTAGAATGCACTGCCTTTTGTTAAAGCTTCTAAAACTCCACTTGCTTCTAAATATTTTCGAAAGGCTTCTTTTTTAGATTCACTTGCCTATAAATCCCACATTTTATGTTATAATTTATGAGTTGTTAAATGAAAACAATTCAATTCTAAATTCAAATATTTGAATAATTATGATTTTAAAATTTAAATGATGAGTGCATACATCACTTGCATGATGTAGTTCACGTTTCTTTGACATTTCAATAAAAAAGTAAAATTTAAAAATCTTAATACAAAAATGATGGAATATTAGCCTCGTGGATAGATAACACATACCATCTACAATATTTTTATAGTGTCACTTGTGTAGCTTGGAGTAATATTGTTGAGTATTACTTGTTTAGAAGTTGCATCAAGTAAAATTTTGATAATTGAAGTTACACTATCTCATGTTATGATGGTTTAACAAATATAATCAATAGGTCTCTACTTCTCTCAATGCTACTAGTGGTGACCTAATGAAGATTATAAATGGTTGAAATGTTGCAATTTTGAAGTTTTTTTTGAAGGCTATGAATTTTGAATTTTGAATTTTGAATTTTGAATTTTATTAATTTCTATTTTAAATATTCATAATTTATAGTTTTTAATATTAAAAATATTAAAAATAAAATTTTTTAAACTTAAAAATATATGAATTTGTAAATTACAGTTTTTTAGTTTTTAATATTTGTAATCTTGTAATTTCTATTATATAGTTAAAAATTTTAATCTCATTAAAATTTTTAATTTTGTAAATTCATAATATAAAAATAAAGAAGGACTAACTTAATGGGGCAAACATCAAACAATTATGACCTAATGCATAATTATGAGATGAGGAGATAAGATTTCAAAGGGCTAAGAGACCTAGTTTATTGTGGATGAAAAAATAGACCAAAAAGAAGTTCCAAACACTCATGGCTTCAATTATAGAATTCTCTTGCAGCTTAAGAATTCATAGTTCCATGTTAATCATGCACCTCAAACATATCCTATAGTTGCTTGAAAATTGGCAAATGAACCCTATATACATCAATACATAAACAAATTGTCACTCAAATAATGCATATTATTATTACAAACTAATATATGTAGACATCAAATGGATGAAAATTGTTTTTGGTAGTTTAAATATTAGAAATGGACAATGAATAGATAGGAAAAAAATTGAGGTATTTAAAAAAAATATGATATAATTAAAGACATATTTTGAAAAAAAATATTGAATATATTATATATAATTGAGCACATAATTATAAATTTTTGTAATTTAGATTTCAATTATTGTATTTTTTTTGTATTATAAAAAGTAGCATAAATGTTGAATATTAGTTAAATTTTAAAAGATTATATGACTACTTTGGTAGAATTTGATCTTAAGATGGTTACACTTTTTTTCCTTCTAGGCACTTCAAAGTTCAAACTATATTAGAAAACCAAAGTCATAATTGTAGGTCTTGTAGATTATGAAGTATAATATCATTTTTTTATTAAATTGAAGGCATATAATATGTATTTAAGTATGTCAAATTAAATGATTTAATAGATAAATTAAAAAAAACATTTATTTTATACTCTGTATTATTTAATAATAGAAAATTCAAATATTCATCGTTAAAAATGAATAATTATCTATACTAGAAGCTTAATGAAATATTTTGTGTTGTTTGTTTACAAAAGAACCTCAAATCTCCACATAAAGTGGTTAAATGGAAGGTGTATTTATTACCTCCAAATAAAATCTCTAAAATAGAAGGTAGACATATTTGCAATTGATTTTTTAAAATTCAAACATGTATAATGGAAAATAGAGAATTTTAAAGTACATCTTGTCATTATATGCTTACAAAATAGCTATGAATGGAATTTAATAGTAAAAGGGTTGTCGTAATTCATACAAAAATAAAAGTTATGCTTTCACGCAAATCTAATTTGTATAAATCATAACCATGGATTTCAAAATATGAGAAAATTATAAATCTAATTATAAACAATATAGATTTTATGTGGGTTGTGCCATAAATTAGATGGAGGTGTTTCAAATGCCAATAGAATCCTTTTCAAAAATTATTTAGTGCTTATGTTTTATATTTTAAACGCTTTAGATCTACAAAAATGAAAAACATTAAAATTAAGAAAATCTTCGAAAATTGTAACTTAGATTACTTCCAAAATATGAAATTTAAACCAAGATTTAAACATGATTGAATTAGACTATTATAATTGTGGTAATGACACAAAACATATTGGTCTATATCTTGAGGATGGCTTTTGTTTAGTGGTGCTAGTTCTAATCTCTGCTATTGTTTGGCCAACAAAGACATTTTGGGTACTATCAATAAGTCTTGAGGAGGGTTTCTTAGACATGAAATTTTTATACCATTCATAATCATGGACAGAAAGATATTGAATTTCAAATAATGTCCTCTCTTAAAAATGAAAAAAATGGCCAAAAAAAGAATTTAGTGTAAATTTGAGTGTAGGGTGGATAAAGGTCTTTTTTAGTAAAATTAGAATCATTTGTATTCAAAAGTATAACTTAAATCGCTTGTGCAACGTGTTAGTACATGAGTAGTGTCATCAAGAAGTATATATTTTCTTTCAAAGAAGAAAATCAAACATGTTTATGATGAGTTTTAAAATATTTTATCTTAGAAATATAAAAACTACCAATGAATGAGATTCACAAGACTGTTTTTATGGTTGTGATAACATTGCAAGATATATGTTTATACATTCATATATTTCAACTTATATAGATAGTAACTTTGAATTTCAAATTTAATTCCATAAGGATCAAGTGGTCATTTAGATTTTGAAAACTAGGCCGAACAATGTAAAATAAAATGCAACGTTTGAAGGTTTTCAAACAAAACCTGTAAAATGTAATATATAGATAATATTATATGGTTAGATCTATTCCTATAATAACCAATAATTTTTTATAAAATTTCAAACTATTAATTAAAAATTTCTTCAAAAAATGATTGTAGATTGGCTATGTGTAATTTTTATAAGATTTTTTTTTCCTTTTATTTCCAAAATTTTAAGCTATAATTATATTTACTTTTTTAGATTTTAATTCCATTTATTTATTCTCGTTGTTTTTTATGCATCTTTTTTTAAATTTGAAAAAGTTACTTTTTGAGATCAAACATATCTATACCTCTTAGTCTGCAAAATATTTGTAGAGAAATGTTGAAAATTTGTACTGTAAAATTGTAAAAGAACCAACACACTCAGATGGATGAAAAATCAAAACTTTGTGTACGTGAGACTTGGGTGGGTCACTTAGTGCATTTTCAAAACCACTTGCAGTCTAATATAGATAGGATTTTATTTTTTTCACATAAATTTTATAATCAAATTACAAATAAATTAGGGAACATTGAAAGTGATAAACACATTTATTTATAAATAATGTAGGTAGTCCAAAAATGTGGGCCATTAATTTTTCTTACATGTATTTTAGGGGCTTCAGATGTGGATCCTATATACTTTATTTAATATAACATGTTAGGACAGTTGGTTCCATAGCTAGGCTAGACCTGGATTGGATGAAATACATAGTGAATGGCTGTTTGAAACTCTGTGAATGAATGCACCAATGACTTTGAATTCTGAGGATTCAAAAATTGCTTATTGCTGTCAGGCGTTCTTCTTTGCGTTGATATATTTGGAAGGTTTTGTAGAGTTTAAAGAAGGATATAATATTATATACCAATTATATGGCCTGAAATTCATTTTGGAATCATTTTCAGCATCAAATTTACACTGGACAAATTTAGATTGAATTTTAGCCTGCTAGCCAAGATGTTTAATGTAGTGTTTTTATTCTTCATTTTATATTCAAAAAAATTATTCAGACTTGTAGGCCAAGTTGGGGGTTTATTTAGTCTATTAAATCCTATGCAGCCTCCAAATCCTATTTCTTTGGTGCCAAAACTCTCAAAAATGATTGCCATGTAGGCTTTCTTGAGTGATGTGAGACTTGGAACTTGGGACGCAGTGTGAAGTGGCCCTCAATCACTATTGGAAATACATTGGTGTCAAGTTACGTGATATATTTAGTATAAAATATATTATAAAGTTTGCAGATTGATTCTTCAATAAATACTTCCTCCGTTTGGAAATAGTATATCCATTCTCAATGGGGATTGTATTGAGAATGGATACACTATTTTCAAATGGAGATAGTATTATACTCCGTACAAATTATAGCCCTTCTTTCCTTCATAGGGAAAATCAACCTTTCATTGCATGGAGATAACATGTAAACATCTGCCCCCTATTTTGTTTTTTCAACTTTGGATTTTTTCAACTTTTCCTTGCTAATTTGAGGTTTCCAATTCCAAATGGATCATTTGTGATAAGATCAAAATATGTAGAATTCAAATATGAACCAACATTTAGACCTCAAATATGAAGTCAAAATTTCGACCAAATATTAGGAACTCAAATATGAACTCAAAATTTCCATCCGCGGTAAATAACAAAATTTCACCGGTTGGTTCTCCGTACCCGCCCAATTTAAGGGTTTAGGGTTTTGAGAGGGCAAGCTCGTTTGTGTTTTCGGGATTTTGCAGAGCATTGCCTGGCTATGGCGGACGTCGTCATCTCTGCATGAGCTTGTTCCACCGGACCAGTAAAATTACCGGTAGTTCATCCTCTACGCAGTTCGCTCGGCTTGCTTGTGATTTTGCTGCTGCAGATCATATCATAGCATCTCTTACCTCTAAGGCATCTCGGACTTGATCCTATTTTGCGGTACGTGCAGGAATAATATACTTGTTTAGTTGGCGTTTAGGGTTTCTTAATTTGTGCTCTAGTGAATTATGAACTCCGCCGGCAATGCATTAGACTCGCGGTGCCTTTTGCAATTCGACATTGATCTCAGTTTTGTTTCTTTGATTTCTTTCCTTGGTTTCGTATGGTCTGAATAGTGTTAAATGTGTAATGCACTCGAATCGGCTTACTTGGAATTTGTACCTGAGTGTGGAAAATTAAACCAATACCACGGGAGTTACTTCTTGCTCAACCGTTTCGTCATTCTCGATGAATTTTTAGGGTTTGGGAATCAATGGCTTCATGATCGATGCGGATGTTGAAAAATCAAACCCTAGAATTCATCAAGGATCATGCGGATGTTGAAATAACAAACCCTAGAATTCATCAAGGATCATGCGGATGTTGAAAAAACAAATTCGTTGAGTGATGGATTGTCTGTGGTGAGTAACTGTGACTCCCCCTCCCTAGTGTGAGTTTGGAATGAGTTTGGAACAGGATTGGCCTGTTCACTCCACTTATTTATCGTATTAGTGAGAGTCTAAAATTAGCTAAACCGGCAAATTATTGTCTCTACCAAATTTTGGGGAAATTAGTACTATACAGTAATATATCAGTCTTAAAAGACTGACTTTGGTATATCAGTGTCACTCGCACTTATAGGATAAATCAGTCTAGCTAAGGCAGAGGAAGAGATTCTCGATATTCCCGAATCGTGACATACGGTTTCTTTTTAAGGATCACCAATATGACCTAAAATTGGTGTAGTGTCTTCAACTTTGCATGCTTATGTGTAGGTGAGGGTTTTAGGTCGTTGATTGTTTCCAATTCTTTGTACTGTGTGTTTCGCAGGCGCGGAATTGGAACAACATTATTCGTATTTGCAAGCTTGTCTGAGTTTCTGTTTCCCAGAGAATTTGCAGCTTACAGGATGAAGGTCGAGGGGACTGAAGATGGTGAAATCGTCCCTGCTGCTGCAGTTGGCCCTAGCGGTGTCTCACCGTTCGTCTCCAAAGTGTTGGTTAGATTTTCCTCCATTTTTGTCATTCTGGATTATTGTGCCATTTGAGATCATTATGTGTGGGTTAATGTCGTGGTGGAAATAAATGAATGTTTGTAGATTGATCATGTAAGGTAATGGCACTAAACAGCGACACTTTAATCGCTGAGTATAACTCCTATTAATATTATTAGACTGACCAAACTTTTATTGATTCTTGTTAGCAAGTACAAGGGAATTCCCATGCACCAAAGTATGCCTTATTTGGATACTGTATACACCCTTCATAATGGTTCAATTTTTTTTGGTTAGATGATCTTAAACTGACACGAGTTCTGAAGGTAAGAGGGTGTACGTTCTATAAACAATATGTATTCTTTGTGCAAGGGTTTATGGTGTCGTGTTTACGTATTTGTGGTACCTCAGCCTTCACCTGATGAGCATACGACATATTGGGGTTTTAGGGTTAACTCTTGTCGATCAGGTTTTCCGGTAAGAACGTGCCTTAGCCTTTACATACTTTTGTGAACAGGCTCCAGGTGATATAGTGCTGGATATTAGCAGTGTCGACAAGGTATTGCGAGTTGGAAGCGGGTTGCGGCAGGTAATCAATTACCTTAATCATTAGTTCATTTTGTTTTTCCGAAACAGAGAGTGAATATGACCTTGCCTCTCGTGTTTTTATCATTTTGAAATGCTTGTGCAACAAGCTTACGTTTTTCTGATGAGGAATATCCTCTGTTGTGTATGTATGTCAGGATGGCGACAGTATATTGGCAACAAAGGCGGGCAGGTTACGATTTCAAAAGCAAAGCAACAAATACTGGGTGGAAGGCTCTCAGAAACGGGTTCGTGCTCTGGAATTTAGCGATGCGCTAGATTTGGATTTGCACATGTTGACTTCATAGCCGGTAATAAATAATCTAGGGCTTTGGAAGCTCTTCTCTACTGCCAGACAGGTTATGATCTAATAATATGATTGACACTTGCAGTATATTCCTAACGTGGAGGACGCAGTAGTAGGAATCATGGTGGATCGGCGTTCTGAGGTAAGTTCTAGTGGTCCTGCAGTTTTTCTGTTTCACTTCTATGTCCTTCTATTGAATTGAATTGCTACTACTGCTGTTAGGAAAGAGAGTGGAGTTTTATATGCTGATTATAAATTCAGTTAGTAGATTGGAACTGACCTGGTATTACCGAAGTTACAACTGTAATGTATTCTTTGCCCTTGCGCAGATGTTTATACTAGACATAGGCGGTCCTGCATTTGCATCACTTCCCATTTTGGCCTTTGAGGGTGCCACTCGGCGGAACGTTCCTAATCTTCAGGCATGTCAACGTAAACTTTGGAGGGCTGGCTTGTACCTGAAGTGCTGGAATTGCTTTTGCTTTCAAGTTTTTTTTTGTAAATGTAATGTCTTAAATCTCATGTTTCCTTACATGTTTGAGTCATTGGTGAGCTAATAAGTCTGTAGAAATGAAACGTAGCTTCTCTCAATGTGTTTCCGTCTCTGGCTGGTTGAGCGCAGGTTGGAGCAGCTGTTTATGCACGTGTTGTGAATGCTCATAGAGACAGTGATCCAGAGCTTTCTTGCACTGATGGTGAGGCTAATTGTGAAGTTAATGTTGCTCTGGTCAAACTTCAAGCTTTTTTCATTTTTCTTCTTCAAGCTCATTTCATTTATATCTGAACTGCAGATGCAAACATTTGAATCTAGGAAGACGTGAGGGCTGAAATAACTGTAGATTTATTTTGTTCTGTGGGGCTTGCTTCTTGCTGCAAAGATGACTTGGTCAGCAGAACTGTTAATACTGTGGATGTTGCAACAGCGAACCACTAAAATGGAAGATTGTTCGCACACAACTTTAAAGATTGCTGGCCAGTAGCATTTTCCTTACCTTCTCTTCTAATTGTCTGTTGCAGCCTCTGGAAAATCTGCGGGCTTTGGGCCTTTGAAGGGAGGTTATATTTTTGATTGCAGCACGGGATTGGCACGTGGGTAAGACCTCTATTTAATCATGTTGGTGATGAAGTGTTTATTATATCCTGTATAGGTTTATTTGATCTGCCCAAGTTTGCGCTGTGAGATTGTTTGTGCGTTGCAGATATCTTCCCTCATAGTTCAAGAAATCAAACTTAAATTTTATGTGGTTTAATGATGTCAGATTGCTGAGTAAGCCGTCACCACCAGTCTTGGAAGCATTAGGCAAGAACTTATCATTTGAGATTGCTGTAGGCTTGAACGGCCGTGTTTGGGTAAGTACATTCCCCTTGTGCTCTAGTCATGAAATTGGGAACGGTTTCTTTGTTGCTGCTAGGAATAGTTTTTTTGGTTTCACAATAGAGCTTAGTTTCACACACTTCACTGTAGTCCTTCCCACTGATTATCAATTGTTTCAGTGCTGCTTCCATTAGTTGGTGACTTAATACTGATTTGACAAGGTGTACTTGCAATTTTAGTGTATTTTCAGAGCCTTTTTAGTTTGTTGAAAGTTCAAGGATCTGAAAAAGCCCTAGAAGACTGAAAAACACTGAAATGGAACTAAAACAACGCCACTTCCGGATTAATCCGTCGATATTTTGAAGCTATACTGAAACCATTGATAATCACTAGGCAAGGGCTTTTGTGATGCCGGCTCCAGTCCTTATTACTTTTAGTTTGCCTTGTGAATCTCAATTGATTGGTTGAGATTCCCTCTTTGGTTTCTCATGCGGTAAAATTTTGTTGCGTTGTGTCGACCGAGTTTACTCCACAGTAACGTACTCATATGCTAAATTTTGGTCTTATGACATTATCATTTTCCAGGTGAATGCGCCAAAAGTAGCCACCACCATCACTGTTTCCAATGCGATTCAGAACTCGGAGTTTTTATCTCCCACTCAACAACTTATCATGGCTAAGAAACTACTGGAGGATTTGTAATAAATAGAATTGGAATTTCATCAGTCTGTGCATGATTCCTAATAGAGATGAAGTTCTGTTGTATGTAGCAGGTTCAATTTCAAGGCTTTTTTGCATAACTTCCGACATTTATCTGGTTGGTTGTGCTTTTGTCTTCGACTACGCACTAGTTTTGAAGCAGGGTGGCTGCGATGTTGTACTGTATGACTGGCATAATGGATTGTAGGGATGAAACTGAGAAAAGTCTTCTGGAGTTCCCCACAATTAACCTCGCTTCATCTCTCTCCATGTAAGGTGAAAAATTCTTTGTCGTCCCTTTGGTCGTTGCATATGTTACATATTTAGACCCATTGTACTCACTACTTTTTTTAGGTATTAGTCCACATTAGTATGATGGGAATTTTTGAGCTTTACCGGCTATTAACCTTTAATTCCCATATTCAATCCGGTTATTGCCTCCACTTTATGCTAAAATCATAAATTTTCTTGAACCTCCTGGTTCAAAATCCATCTGGTTATTTACCCATTTTCAGAAACTTAGTTGTATTAACCTTTGTTTACTCCCATGTGTTTGTCCACACATATTTTTGATTTGTCCTATTTGTGTATGACACCAATTCACATTATTTCTTATATATGTACTACATAGTATATTTAAATTAGTGCATGTTAAAATATTATTGGATTGTACTAATTTTATCCTATTATAATAGTTTGTTATGAATGTATTGCATTGCCACTAATTGGACAAATTAGAAGTATTAGAATAGCTTAAATATTACTCCCTCCGTCCCAAAATGATCTTCCTGTTGTAGTTTGTGACTTGCGAATTGGTCAAATTTGACTTTTGATTGCTATTGGGGACCAACAAAACAACTTTGAGTAGTAGTTTTCCCTCCATTCATGCAATCATTAGTCAAAAGATAAATAAAATGATTAATGGGGTTAGTCAACACTGTTTGTTCGTATTTTTTGCATCTCTTTGAATATTGCCCAATTGAAGGAGATGAAGCTTTTGGAGCTGGAATAAAAGGCCACACATGGGCTTAGGCATATACTAATTGCCTACAAAATGATGACCTCACTTTCAACAATTAATTGACCACTGGTGATCTTTGAAAATGCCTAAAAAATTCTACTTTTCAATATTCCAAAAACTACATTTCAAAAAGGACTTTGAAACTCAAAGTTTCTAGAATGCTAGGAGTACACCAAACTCTATTTACAGTACAAAATAGGTTTTTAAAATGTTATTTCTTGCCTTAATCTAGAATGTTTTGTCCAACAGGAAGATCATTTTGGGACGGAGGTAGTATTTTGTACAAAAAATTGATCAATGATCAAATGGATAATTTTTTTTAAGTCAACTTTAAGGTAGAGCTATCCATAACTGGCCAAATTCCAACATGATTTGAGTAGTGCAAGGCCAAATAAATATTTTCAAAGGTGTATCAATAAAAATGATGGGAATTGCAATTTTGTTTGTAAGTTTATCGTGTGAATTGAATTTACTATGAATCTTGGGAGGCAAAAAGTGCTTCAACCCATGGCCAGTGTTTAGAACTCTTTCTATTTTGATCATTCAAGAATTATTTTTCTACTCATTATTTCCTACTTTTTTTCTCACAATTAGAACATGTGTCATGAACTTATTAGTTCCAACCTTGAAAAGGAAAAAAAAACATTCTAAACTTTAAAAAATCTAGTTCAACCATGATCGCAAATGATTGCATCTATAGGTTGGATATGGGTCACTCGTCAAGAATGGGTGGCTCTACCTTAGCATGCATACTTTCTACTACTAAGAAATTGATTTACTAAATATTCAACCATCCACTGGAATGAACCATGAATGTTTTGAATATAATCAAACTTGGTTAAAGGTTATGTGTTGGGATTAAGAAAAATATAACTAATACACATAAGCTAACAAATACCTTTTATACAAGTATAAATAAGTAATCAATATTCAAATTCGGATATTATAAGTTGACTATGATAAATTTATTCTATGTAATTAAATGATGATAATTAATTTAGTAAAAGTATCAAATTAACCCCTTAAAGACCAACTGCATTTTTTGGCAACATAGCAATTTTGGGCAACTTACTACGAATGGACTTTTTTTTTCTTTGAAACTTTTACACAACATGTGGATGAGGTTTTTCTTAAAGACCCAAATTTTTTCATATCTTTTGACTAAATGATTAAAAAGTTATTGTATAATATGCAATTTTCATTACTCAGTGGGCAGCTCCAAAAAATTCTTAAAAAATCATTTTTTTCAAAAAAAAAAATTTGAAAATTGATTCTTTAGATTCATATATACATGGAAAGCTTTGAATCATTCCATTTTGATTAATCAAATGAAAGTTATGAGGAATTTTAGTTTGTGGGCAATTATAGATTTTTTTATTCTAAAATAAACTTTGAAGTCCTTTATATAATTCAATTTTCAATATTTTTTGAAAAAAATAAAATCATAGGATGTAGATTGTTTATTACAACATTACAACCATTGGGATTGGCATTTTTCAATTCTACAACTGAATTCTTAACAATTTAGTATTCATTCTCTCCTTTTTTCTACTTACTATTTTTTGTGAATATGTTGTACAATTCCAAATGATCTGAAAATTTTCAAGCATGTAGCCAACTTGCCTTAAAAAATGAATCCAAAGAAGCACCATCATTCTAGACATTTTTTCATTGAAATGTGACCTTATGAAGTGCAGTTGTCCGATTTTTTGCAAGACCAAAAAAAGGATTTTTGTCAATTCAAGCACTAATATCTTACAATCTATACGATGGAAATTTCTACATTTTTTCCACATCTTCTCAAACTAAAGTACTACAAAATCTTATGATTATATGCATGGCTTTTTTTGGCGATATGTTGCCAGATTTCAACTTCCTCTGAAACATTTCCGCCACTGTGCCTGGCTCCCTCTAAATATTCACCAACGAAATGAGGGCATGCAAGGGCTCCATTGTTCATCTACAATGCAAAAAAAAGTCATGGTTACATGTGTCTCAAAATGTTTTTTTTCTAAAATTTGATACTTGTACTAAAAATGACAATTTTGGAGCGTTTTTGGTAAAAACATAGTAAAAAAACTATAGGGATTAAAGTGGATTGATGAGACTTTGAATTGAATATGAAGATTTGTAATGTCCTTCTCAATCACATCAAGCTTACTAATCAAAGCACTAGCATCACTATGTTGTTGCTCTAAATATAACGTGGTATTTACTAGCCATGGCAACACAAATTGAACTATATGCAATGGGAAGCAAAGGTTGTGCAACTTTCGGTGTGTGCATGGTTGAGTTTATGTGGTAAATAGCTAAATGGGATACTAATGTATGCATGTGGTAACTTAAAATGGCGTTAAGAAATGTTATCCATCAAATTAAAAGTGTAAATTAACCATTAATCGTCTATAATTAATATTAGAGGGTGTGGTTTATAAAAAGGATATTTTACAATTACCTAACTATTTTCTTTGTAATTTTTGTTGGAGTACAAAAACATAAATTATTAGTGAGTTTCAACCTAAGATAAAGACACCCATTCCGGTCCTATTACTCCCAAGATTATACCATTCCAACTTCATGTACCTGAATGGTGTGCATTTTTTGTTTTGAAAATATATATAATTAATACATGATGATAGAATGGGGTACATGGGCGGGAACGGTGCATCTACCTTATATCTTTGTAACTATTAACTATTAACCAAGTTTGATTGTAATGCACTTCATTCAATTAATATTCAGTCAAGAAGATTAAAAAAAATCATTTAATACATCATGGAAAGAAGAAAGAAAGCTTTGAAGGAATTTAAGACACTGATATTTTGAAGGAATTACAATTATTTATTAAGATTTTAAAGAAAGAATCTCTCTATCTTTAATTTGAGCATGTAGGGATTAATAAGACTTTTAAGATGTTTATTTTAGAGTTTTGCAATTTACTTAGACTTTAATTTATTTCCATCACAAAAAGTCTTTATGTACCCCTTATATTGATTCAAGTTGACTTTATGAGGCTTATATTTGTACTTTTACTTTCATTTTGTTTCTAAAATGAATCAAAGCCCCCCTATTGTTTTTTTAAATTGATTTTTCTCTTTTGTATAAATCAATAATCAAGCACTATATTAACAATGAAATTTAGTGTTTGCATCACCAATTACAAACTCTAAGACCAAATGTCAACAATGTTGTTAATGCTACCAACACTAAATTTCAATAAAAACATTAATTATCAATTACATTTGTACCAAAAAAACTATATTAAAATTGAGATAGGTTAACTTGCACTAAATTCATAATCAACATTAACATTAATTGTCAACAAAAATGAAAATTAGAGTGAGTTAGGCGATGGTATAAAGTAAGAGATCCTATTTGCACCACTTCATGGCGACTATGTATTAGTGGAGGACATTTGAAAGTTCAAAATGTGCACTATTGAAACACAGTGACCCAAATAGTAAGATGGCTTTAGAATTGTAGTGCACTGAGTAGGGTCTCCTTCCTTAAGTAACAATGTAGGTGACAAAATACTAAATTTCAATAAATTTCATTATTAGTGTTCCATTCTTTGGAGGCCACTGAGAATTGATCCCCTTGTTGCCCCGTATTTTACTTGTGCAGAAATTATTGGAATTTTTTATTTGTTACATATGATAAAATATACAAATTTTGAATTTATATTTGCAATCAGAGACCCCAAAGGAGCTTGTACAGCTAAAGAAATGAAAGATTTACACAGCACAAATAGGGGCCAATTTTTACTTTACCTTTGGATGGGGCAATAACTAAGGGCCGGGGTGAACTGATCCCCTCTCTCAATTCCTCGGGGAAATGCTAAATTGTTAAAATTTTCCTTGCATGATAAAATTTGCAAATTTTGAATTCATATTTGCTATCAGAGACCCCAAATTAACTAGGCGATGTGTGCAAAGTAAATTAATCAGGCACATAATAAGGGGCTTGTTTTTTACTTGCACCCCTAGAATGACTTGGAGGCCAGGGCCAAGCCAGCAATCAATAAGGGGGTCTGGCCATTCTTGGATGCACATGGATGAAAATCGTTCGTCGTGCGAGTCACGTTTTCTATCCATCCAACAGCCGGACGGTACTTCCCCCGCTCATTCCTCTCGCACGCACCTTCCTCACCGACTCACACCCGCACCATCGCCCCAATCCGACAGCCTTTATATCCCCCGATTGCGAATTCTCATCTTGTTTCATCTTATTACAATCGCAGTTACAAATCCTCACTCTCCCTTCTCAAATTTCGGCTCAATTTTTGGTGCAGTAGATTGCAACATCGGTTTCAATGGAGCCCTCTGAGGGTGGAGTAAGTTTTTTCAAGAAGCCTTCCCGCAACAAAAACATTCGCAAGCGTCCCACGGCAGACGAAGCCGACGCGGCGGCAGAAGAAGAAGACGAAGACAACAACAAATCCGCTGTTTCAACAAGCAATCGCAACAAGCTTGCTCGGAAGGCCGACGGTCGGCTAGGGTTTAGTTCTGGCACAAAACAAGAGAGAGCTCCCCTCGAGGATCCCGAGTCCAAGCAACGGGATGTATTTGTGTATGAGTCCACTCGCCAGGTACAGACACAAGACGATAGCCGCGCCACGGCTGTTTCCGAAATTGAGACGGCGTTCGACAGGGACAATCGGGCCATTCGAGAGAGGGTGTTGAAGCAAGCGAGTGAGGCGATTAAGTCCAGTGGCGGGGGAGAGTCGAGTAGTGGTGCAAACCCTAAAGTGTATAAGGGGATCAATGCGTATGTGGATCATAAGGCGGGGTTTCGACAGGAGCATACGATTTCCAGGGAAAAGGCAGGGGGAGCGCATGGGCCGTTAAGAGCTTCAGCGCATATTCGGATGACGGTGAGGTTTGATTATCAGCCGGATATTTGCAAGGATTATAAGGAGACGGGGTATTGCGGGTATGGAGATTCGTGCAAGTTTATGCATGACCGCGGAGATTATAAATCTGGTGAGTGGTTGTTGCCTGGTCGATTTTGGTAGTAATGGAGTTTTCGTGTAGATCTGGCGATTCGTGGTTTAGGTAGCTTAGTTTGGCTTTGATTGATGCAGGAGTGCTTGTTGTGTAGTAGTGCTTTGTGTCTGTTGCGTATTAGTGGATTTGTGGTTTAGGGTTTCCCTGTGTAGTGCTTTTGCTGTGTCTGTCGCATATCAGTGGATTTTGTGGTTTAGGGTTTAGATATCTGTACGCACGTAAACCTCTTTATGACGTTATCTAATACGGCTTTCTAGAATATCCTGCTCACTTGCAACATTATCATTGACTGTTGCATAGTTTTCACTCATTCAAACTATGTCGTACTGGACAAATTGGAAACCCATCCCAGGTTGTAAGATTAATGTTGTAGTTGAGTGTAGTTGATTTTGATTTCGAATACGGCAATCTGTGATTTTATCATGTAACTAGGTTAGTTTTGACTTACGTCAGGAGGTGTATTAAGCTATAATTTTGATTGCTGTAACAGGGTGGCAAATGGAGAGAGAGTGGGACCAAGAAGAAAAAGTTAGGAAACAGCGACTCGCTCGAGGGGAAGCCGATACGGAAGAGGGCGAAGGAGCTGGGGATGACAGTGACGATGAAGATGCACTTCCGTTTGCTTGCTTTATTTGTCGGGAGCCCTTCACTGATCCTGTAGTCACCCAATGCAAGCACTATTTTTGCGAACATTGTGCTCTGAAGGTGTGTATCCTCTTTTCTTTTTAATTACCTGATTATTCTATCAGATATTGTCAGTGGTGATTTCAATAGATGGCGTCTTGGATTGAAATTTGCAGAAGCTGGATGGTTCAATATCTTGTTGCAAGAAAAATAATAATTGTGGTTTTTGTGGTTGTGCAGCATCACTCGAGAAACAAACTTTGTTTTGTGTGCAACAAGCCCACCAATGGAGTTTTCAATACAGCTCATGAGATTGTTCGGAGAATGAAGGAAGCCAAGAAAGCAGCAGAAGCGGGTGATTAGTGCTCCTGAGAAATGGAAATTAAACATCCTGTGTTTCAAGGAAGTGAGCTGATAAGTTGTGAAGACATTGAGGGAGCGCTCCAACAGCAGCACCAGTTACGTGCAACATGTGGTTTTGTTCTTGGCTTTGTGAAAGACTCACTTTCAATTAAGCAATACAATTCTGATGGTTCATGGCATGGAGCTTGATTTTGGACGAGAAGTTGTCAGATACAAGACATTTTATAACAGACGCCGTCTCACTTACTGTTGCGGGTTGGACCCAAAATGACTTTTCCTGGCGGGGTCTTGATTTTCTGGGAGAAAACGGAGGTCGCTTGGTTTGGTATTGAATTTTATGCAATATCTCTCCCTTCCTTATCTGTCTGGGATGAACTTGGATCTGGACAGTGGAATCCAGGACCATCTTTACTGCAGAGTTGAAATTTAATATTTCTGGCAAACTGCCAGGCCACGGGGATGACGAGGTATCAATCTTTTGCCTCATTTGCTGGCGTCTCTTGACGACTTGTCATGTTCAAAGACGAAAGTGGCTTTGAGCTGATATCTGCTAGGACTTTTAGGTGTAGAATCTCATAAGTGGCAAACTAGTAATAGCCCACTTCTCTGTGCAGTGGTGTTTTAATTTGTGGAGTACACAATTTCGATTAAATGCTACTTGGTGCAGCTGAGGTGCCAGTTGAGTTCATTTTCATTTCCTTATGGAGAGCCTTGTGGACTGTTTTTTTCGAGTGTTTGGTTAACTAATGACGTGTTGCTGCTGTAGAATTGAACAAAAGGGACTCAACTCCTAGACTCTTTTAGCCCTGTATAGTTGTGTGACCCCCAAAAGTGGCTTATGAGTGGTCAAGCATGTCTTATTCGTATTGAAAAATCGATGCTTTTCATTCACTTTGTTTTGTTAGAGGTATATGCACATTGTTGTGTTAATAGTTCAAGTTATACTAGTGATTTTCTGATTATATGTGGGGAACTTGTTTTCAAAAATATGGCATACCGTATAGTGTATTTTTATTAGCTCTCTTTTTGCTCTTTTCACTCGCTACTCCTAAATGCCTTAAACCGCTTTTCAGCTTCTTGAAGCGTGTTCTCATCAAAACAAAGCTCTCTGGTAAGTTCTAACTTCCTTTGAATGATTTAACAGATTGTTTTGTGAAATGGGCAACCTGGGTTGCAAGTCAGTGTTGCCAAATTTTTCTTGCACTTTGATGGATGCTTGAACTCATCATATCTTGGCTTGGCAGAGGTGCAACATCAGAAAAGTTGGGCCAGATTGTTTTGGTGTCAAAATGGCACCAAAGGCCGCATACAAGTCATTTTAGTGTCATTTTATCCATACTAGGTTGGTACAGAGGTTGGCACCAAATTAACTTAATTGCATTTCAATGCACCATTGTGGCACCATGTTCACATGCCTTGAAGTTCTTGATGAAGAAGATACTCCGTATTATTTATTCTACTGTATCAAATTGACTTTGTGAACTTCATGATGTAAAGTGGGTACAAGTAAAATTGCACTTTGTTTAAGACTACCATCATCACTCTGTATACATCTCCAAAATCAATATGTTTGTACTTTGAAGAAAAGATTTTAGACCATCTAACAAAAAAAAACTTTGACCCTTCATGACCTTTGCATACAGTATCCAAATGTCATGTTATTTGGCGGATTGGAACCTTCTTTCACTTGCCAACAAGAAATAATGAAATCCTTTTGTTATGTGAAACCTTGTGGATGAGAAACGTTTGGTTGATGAAAAATAGATTGATCGGTGATTAATTAGTTCCTAGTGGATCAAGTACTTGAACCTCATTTTTTCTAGATTGATTTTTGGATTGCATCAACACTCAATTGTTGTGTTCCTTGTTTTGATCTAGCTCTAGAATCAAAGACGCAAGAATGCATACCTTGAATACATAATTGATGTAGCAATGCAAACTGATCAAAGAGCTAAATTTCTGAGCAAGTACAAAGCTTCAACAAGCACAAATCTCTTCACTCTAGAACCAAAGACACAAGAATGCATACCTTGAATACATGATTGATGTAGCAATGCAAATTGATCAAAGAGCTAGATTTGTGAGCAAGTACAAAGCTTCAACAAGTACAAATCTCTTCACTCTAGAGGAAAATGCGTATAGCATGTGCATTTTTGACAATCTAGGAAATTTCCTAGTGCACAAAAACACTAGAAAATGTTGGACATGTATGTTTCATTGTCCAACTTCACTAAAGATCAATTACAAGATCAAGACAAAAAACAAAGTCAATGTTGCAGCTCTATTAGAACTCTACACGCTTTTCTTTTTCCCAGTGACTCAGTAGTTTAATACCCTTATAATAGGCTATAGAGTTTGAAACTACCTTGCACACAGATCCTAATGCTCACAAGTGGAATAAAAAGATAAGAAAAATCACTTAATTTTATAAATAGGAACTTACGAATTGTCACATGAAAAATTGCTATCCAACAATACAAACAATATAATGCTCACAAGTGGAATGAAAAGATAAGAAAAAACACTTAATTCTATAAGTAGGAGTGTATAAATTGTCGTATGAAAGATTGCTACCCGACAATATGAACAATGCTCCACCTTGGTGCGTGAATCAATAGCGGTATTCAGCATGGTTTCTAGAAGCTTGTCCATATTCTTAACCATCACAAATGTGGGCCTTGCAATAAATATAAAACCCAAAGCGTGTAAGGCACCATATAAAACGATTTTTTGGTAGCTAATCTACCACTATTATTTAAAAGAATGTTGTATTTTGCAACTACACAATCACAGTTTTGGATTCTAAAGCTTCAACATTATGAAATCTAACTTGTATATGGAGAGATCACTGTTGATATTTTAGAAAACTACATGAGTTAAAGATAGGGTCCATTTAATTCAAAGGGAAAAAAAATTATATAATATCTAGGGCTCCCGGGTCCATGAAATTCTACATACTCTAATATATAAATTAGGCTATATAAAAACATCATGTAGTAGGAATTTTTATTAATAAGTTAGCCTTGACAGATAGGGGTTGTGCAAATTTTCTATAGTACGGTGAGTACAGATGTGGACAAATAATTTTTTGTGAATGATAAAATGAATATAGTCAAAAAATCTATGATGAAGGGTAGTTGATGAAATTGTGCCATGGTACTAATAATGTATATATAAAAATAATAATTTTGAATGGAAGACATTGACCACAAGTGATAGAAATTGTCACTTGCACAAATAGGGAGGTATACCTTAGTAGATTCAACAAACTAAAAACTATACAGTACAAGGATAGAATTTATAGGCCATTCAACTTCAATGCCTAAAGTCATATGTGATAAAGACACTCGTATTAAATGGGATGTTCATACGATAGTTTCAATGGGGATTCTAAAATGTTCAATAATAAACTTTGTTATTAACCCCTATAGGTTGGAGGGTGTTTTGGAAGAAGAAAAGTCCAAAATTGTGAATTCTTGATGCATTGTCCAAAAAAAAAAAAAGAAAAGAAAAAAAAAGAAAAAAAAAGAAAAAAAAAAGAAAAAGAAAAAGAAAAAATATATATATTTGAATTTCAATTGTATAAAAGTGTATTAAACAAGTAAAGTAATGTGTGGAAAAAATTCTAGCTCCTTTGACAACGTGGATTGCAAGCACTAAAAAAATCCATGTTTCTTTAAATGCTTTTTTCGTAACAGTCGCCTTTTTTATGTTAACAATGACATTAGATGTAAAGTCATGATGTTAGTTGTAACATTAAATGTAATATGAAACAAGTGGACGTCACAAAAAATGTGTTTAACACCTAAATGCCCAAGGCACCAAATTCTGGTGTCGACAATACTTTGAAGTTAGATAAAACCTAGCCAAGTTGCTATTTTTATATTTTTATAAAATTCTTTTTGAAGTCTAGTTTTAGCATCAAAAATCCGATTTTGAAAATGATTGATTATGATTTTTCTGTTCAAGATTTTGTGCAAGGGTGCCCATTGTAATCTTGACATTCCGTAGTGTTGAGGACTCTTGGAAATGAGCCTCAAATACACTAGATCTTGGAGAAAAAATCACACTAAAAATTCATTTAAAAAAATTGTAGAGTAGATTTTGAAAAGCCAAAAATTGATTGGAGTTATGCATGTTATGCCCTTTAACCTCATATTTTTTTGGTGACCAACTTTTAGATCTGACTTGTGATAAAAGGATTAAAAAATTTGTTAGTTTTAACACCCTCATGATCAAACATTATAATCTTTCAATCCATAATTGATCTCGTTGTATTTTCTTTTCTTATGTGATCTCTAACATGTCTAGTTTGGATTTGTACGGTTACAATTAAAAAAAAATTGGTACAACTTATCAAAATGTTGGCTTTTTGTTCAATTTAGAGCAGATTTCTAGAAGCTCAAAATAGGCCTTGGGCATTTAGGGGTTAAGAAAACACGGGTTTCTTCTAGTAAAGATTATAATGTTGGAAGTGAGAAAAAAACCTTCTTTTCATTCCTGCAAAATATGGTCAGCAAACTTCAAGCCCTCTTGGAGTAAAATATTTGCTCTGCACAAAAATGAGGATTTTGACCATTCATAAGTATATGATTTTAGGCTCAATCATAAAAAAATTTAGAAGCAAATATGGAGTTTAGCTTACTCTAAATCAACTTGCAATGCAAGTAGGTTAAGTGCATTGGCAATATACTAGTCATTTTTTTTTATGGTTTTTTGTGCAATGAAGAAATCTCTTACTTGAAATCTAGTAAATAATTTAAAATTTAGAGACAAACATTTGGAATATCTGGGAAAAATTTCAAGAATTTTGACTTCACTGATTGCAACATAATAGGACTTGAAGTTAGAAGAAAATATTTTTTCTTGAAGCCGCCCTAACATAGCTAACAAAGTTTGATTCCTTTTAGAATGTAATTTGAAAACTAAATTTGTTTTTTGACAATTGTATGATATATTTTATTAGTTGCATAGATGACGAATTTCAAAAGTTGCCCTTAAGAAGTCCAAATTTTTTGGATTGCCAAAAAAGTTTAGGACATCATAACTTTTGATTCAAGCACCCAAATGGGAAAAAAATTATATTTCCACTAAAGAGGTACATCGATACATGTTCACACTTTGTGTCAAAATTTTGTGAACATCCAATCAAGATTGAATTCATAAGACCCTACCTAGATTTTCAATTGTCTATTCAATAGACAATTGGCCTTAGTTAGGGGTTAAAACCCGCCACTTGGTCAATGGCACTTGAATTGAATTGATTGTTGTTAATTCATTTTATATCCCCTATACATGTATATAGTAGCGGCAAAAAAAATTGGGGAAGAAGGATGGAGGAAGAATTTGATGAAGAAATTTTTTGGACTTTTTAATTCTATATATAAAATTGTCCCATTTAAAAACCTACATGAATGAATTTACAAAAACCATAGGGTATTAGAAATATGCCCCTCGTAGCTTTTTATGTAAAAATATGGTCATCTTAAATACAATAATTAAAATAAATAGCCCCACATCAAATACCCTCTTACTTATGATGTATACCTTAAATTATAAAAAATGATCTCATTGAGAACTTGTATTAGTCAACTCTTTATGACAAAATCACTTCAACACAAGTCACAAAATTTCTATTACTAATTCTTTGAGAATGCAAAGACAAAAAAAATTGGTTACGAGATCAATAATTTGTTGGGTCACTTTCCGAAGCAACAAGAGTAGAAAACAAACTTGGATTTTCAGATAAGGCTAGAGTGTCATGGCAAACCATTGTTGTCACATTGGGCAAGTTAGGATTGTTGGGCGGACATATTGGATAGTTCGGACACAGCAGATAAACAATGTAACTACCTTAAAGTAGTCACATTGGGCGGATCAAAGTTACTTGACATCCCGAATAAGCAGACAAAGCAGACTTTTGGGGCAGACGGTCTATCCAACGTGATAATTATACAACAAATCAAGATGGATCTAACAATAGAACAAATAATTAACCTCCTTGGTAGAAACGCGCTGCACATATTGCAAGAGGCAATTGTAAACGCAACAACAATACTTTAATATGAGGGCACCAATATAATATTTCATTATTGTAGAGGTTCCTTATTAATTTAAATTTTTTTTAAATAAGTGAAAACCTACCTAGCTTGCAAAGCTAACCACAACCACAAAGAGGAGGATATGGTGCATCATGGCTATGACAAGAAGCTAGGCAAAGTTGAAAATTAAACTGAAGCAAAGCATAAAGACAATAAACTAAAGAAAATAACACAACAAACAAGTAGCATTGATGTGTTTATTGACACAACCAAAAATACATAATGGCAGTCCATGAAAATGCCATGAAGTCATGGAAGTAACTATGGACCCCCCTAGAACTTTAGAACTCTGCTATGTTCTGCTACATAATGCATCTCCTCTAGGGAGACCTCATCAATGACTTGTCTCTAGAAAGCCAAGTAAAATATCTCCTCCCACGTATTGGAGAGAGAACCCAATGGCATGCTTGCAATGCTACCAACTACTTCCTCTGCAGGATTTCTGTAGATGGAGTCATTAAAAGTATGAGGTCCATCCGCAAATAAATTCCTCACTAATCCTCTCTTAATTCCTACCCTATACCAATTGTCAGTTGTGATGCGATTAAAGTAAATAGACTAAATCTTTATAGTTTCCTTCACCATCTCTAATGTAGTCTCCTTCACCATCTAGATAGTACATTGAACAATATTATTGACATAAAAAACACAAGTTGTTTTCCCAGACGTCCACTAAAATCCGTCTCCTAAAATTAAGCTAATGTCACCTAAAACGCGGATTTCTTATAGTGATCACATAATCTATCAAGAATAACAATTTTCAAATTCATGAGAGTACTACAAATTTCACACATCTTCTAAGAAAGTCCGGTTTTTCACTGTGAACGTCCTTCCCTACAAGACGGCCATTGCTCAAACGCCAACCTGGGGAATGAGAGGGAAAGGAAGAGAGATCATGCATAGCCTGCGATGGAAACGAAGGGGAGCCTTTGCTTAAGAAAAAGACGGGCGGGTAACAAGAAGGCCAATTGTTGCGGTCCAAGATTGAGAACCTTCGTGATAATTCTAGCGCTATGTGGCAGTAAGTTGACCCCAAAAATTTTCCCAAAAGCTAAGTGAGAGTAATTTAGGGCCATTCTATATTAGGACCCAATTGTTGGACCTCATTGCAAGCCCAATGAAATCAAACTATAAGAGTGCTTCACTTAGATTCTCAAATTGGGCCATGAATGGGGCCCAAAGGCTCTATATTGAAAACAAGCCTATTTTTCTTTCATACCAAGTAGTTGTTTATATTTCAATGTTTTGTTCTCGAATAATTGGGTCCAAGTACAAATAATTCTTTGCAATTATCCTTAACCCAACTCTACAACTTGGACCCAATTTGAATTGGTCTCATGTTTGTAAATTGGTCCACATTAAATTGGGCACGGGCTTTAATATAAAGTTGCGTGCAATCCAGATTGTCTTATAGGTGTAATACCAAATATATTTTGGAATATTAATTTTTTATTTTTGCTAAAATTTCAAAAGATCACATTCAAAAAATTATAAAGATATTTGAATTAACCTTTTCAATTCAACAAGGGAGTGCTAGCATGTGGGCATAGAAATTGATGAGCCGATAAGCGTAGGAGTTTATAGGTTAGATATCTTTTATATTATAGGTACCTATGTTATAGACTCTTTTCATATTATGATGTACCTATATATGTTATAGGTACATATGTTATAAACACCTTCAAATTGTTGTAGGTACATTCCTACAACTAGGTCTAAGGCTCACAGGCTCACGTCTCTACATTCACGTCTCTAAGCTCACATGCTAACATCCTTGTTTTTTGATATAGAAGGCTAATAAGGGACATCAATCATTTTCCATCTACATCTATATTTGGCAATGTCAGAGATATGCAAACTACAATAAAATTGTTTTTTGGAGTTTTGAACAGCATTCATATTTTTCTTCACTATTGTAATAAATTAGGTAATAATAAAATTCTTGTAAAAAAAGATTAATTATTAAATATGAATAAAATACTAGGAAAAAAACAAAAATATAATTTTTTCGTTGCTAGTACATATGGAAACAAAACAATGAAACTAATTGGATAAGATTGTAGACATGTGTATCAACCAAAATTTTCATTTATTTTCTCAGCACTAATTTATAGGCATTAGACATAATGCAAATATTTTATTTATTGTTACTATATAAGAATAGTGTATTTGAATCAAATACACTATTGTTGTAATTAGGACCTATGAACCTTCATGTGTACAAATAGACATATGTGTTGATTTTAATTGATTGTGAAGTATCCTTTGTCCCGCAAAAAGATACCAAATTGAATTTTTTTCCTAAAGAAAACCATGGTTTTCAATTCTATTCATTCACTCTTTGCAATTAATTCCTGGGTGATTGCACGAAACACCTGTACTATTTGTTGCGTTTTGCAATAATACTCATGATTTTTTTGAGTACTTTAAAATTAGAAAATCAATTTTTTAAGAAATTAAAAAATATGACCAATGTATGCACCTTTAAGATGAAGGTAACCACCAAAGGAAATTCATTAAAAAATTCTCTAAGTAGGAGAACTAGAAAAGTGCCAAATCTTAAGAAAATACATACTTTGATGTTTTAATTATTAGAAAATAGGAAAAAACTTAAATAAAAAATAAAAAATTGGCCATTTGTGGCAACTCTATGGAGATGGTCATTCACCAAAAAAAAAACCAAAATAATTTTTTACATGCTTCAAAATGCTAGTAGAAAGGGACTCAATTTGTGGACTTCTTCACCACACAAAATTAAATATTTTTAGAATTCCTTCGGACAAAAGCTACAAGTCTACTAGAAGACCATCTCTACCAAATTTCAGCTCCATATTCGATTTTATGGGTACTAAATAGTACTAAAAACCTCTAAATAGGCATTTGTAACATAATATCGGGGGCTATTATTAAATAGTAAAACATTTCAAGAATTCCAAAAAAATAGACAAGGTGTATAGTAGTCATCAGTACCTTGTCTATGAATTTTGAATCATTTGGAGTCAAAAACCAAGAATTATGGCCAAAAAACTAATCAGCACGCAATGTGTGACAGAAAATAGTATAAGTGTTTCATGCAATCACCCTCCTAAGCTCCCGAGTGATTGTTGTAAAGTTGCTACCTATTTTTACAAATTACTTGGATCAAAAAAAAGATTTAAAATACTACTTCAAAACAGTTTATTTTTCAACCCAATTTGAATTATGTCAATCTATACATTTAAAAAGGTTGTTTGGTCTAGATCTACGACCGAGTGTCCACTGGGGGTGTTTTTGTTACCACTAGTTGGAAAGTGTTCAACAAAGAAGAGTGTAAAAACAAGCTTTGTTTTGTGGTGTTTAGACCTACTCTGCAAAAATTATGGAATTTCAAAATAATCATGGCTACAAATAATTAGGAAAACTAAGAAATAATGAGACTTAGAGACAATTGCTAATACTACCACTTCTATTAAACTATTACTAATACTATTGCATTATTACTGATACAATCCTATGCACAGGTGACATTTTGGGCCAATGGTATAGGCCAACCTAATCCTTGTTCAACTCCATTGGGGAGAATTTTTCAAAGTGAATCACCTCAACATTGTCTTAGTGATATAAAATTTGCTATTTGGAGAAAGTAATGATGTTTTTTTGTGTTTTTTTTGCTTTTAAAAAAAATTACAATAGATCAACTAATTTTAACTAATTGATCTAAATTTTCAACTTTGAAAGTAAAAATTATATTCTATACAAATTTTCAAAGGTTAATGCTTATAAATTCATTAAAAAAAATCTAAGTATTTTTTTGGAATTTTGACCGCAGATATAATTTGAAGAGACAAAGACGTGCATTTTGTGTATTGAACCAAACTTCATCAAACATATGAAAGGCACATATTTTTACACATCTATGTTTTGTCCAATACCCCTCGGGTTTCTAGGAGTTAAGCTTTGCACGCTTTTTTGTGCTTCACATTATTGCAAACATTCTAATTATTTAGCTTAATCTATAGGTTTTGATCATATTGATCATCAATGTGCCAACTTGAATCACAGTCAACATATACCTTTTGTAATCACATGATTCAGCTTAATATGTATATTTTAGTGAAAATGTGGTCTTTTTATCAAACAAAGAAAACAAATTTCTTTGAGTAATGCAACCTTATCGTTATTATTTAGAAGATAAATTGAAATTGAAGAAGCCTTCAAAACCTCCAATTTTGTGATTATGGAGCTTAATTATGAGCACGGGCAATGACATGATGCTATGCTTGAATTCAAAAACCAACATGGCATTGATATTACCAAAAACAAAATATAGAACTACCCCTCCCAAAAAAACTCTAAATTGGGTCCATTGTAGAACCTACATCCATTACAAATGATTTTTTTTTAATATTGTTAAAAAAAATCTGTTCATTAACTATGCTAAAGCTATTGTAGACCAAGCAACGTGTTTTTTTTTTCCATTTTTTAATGCCTTTCTTTTTGCTAATTTCTATAGGCATTGGGGCCTTATACTACAACATAAGTTGCCAAGTATACCTCACAACACAATACTATGTGTCTTGTAATACTAAACCTAGTCATTTAATAATTTTGAGAAATGTTTAGAACAATAAAAACAATAACATTAATAGTAATTAATAAATAAGTAATTGTAATTACCAAATCTAGTAGTTAAAGCATTACAATTATTAATGTTGGTTTAGGACCAAAATAAGAACACTATTAGGAATGTAACTTGTATGGGAACATGTATGTAAATGCCATTGGAGACAAAATTTAGTTATCAATGTATCTTGTATAGGTCTATGCATGTGCTGTTTCAAGGCGACTCTTCTAAGTTTATTACTAAAAAAGACCCCTCAAAATATCCCACATGGGTTGTCAAAGTAATTCTTTTGAATGTATTACTGATGAAGACCAACAAAGAACAAAAGGCTCAAAATGCAATTAATCACAATAATCAATTTTTCTTCTATACAATTATTTATGGTTGTTACAAGTGTCAATGACAAAAGGTAATAAGAAACTATGAATATTTGCACTTAGTAGAGGATAAATTCAATGCAACCATCAAAATTCTTTTTACTTATTGGAACTAGTTTTCATGGTCATATTCATACTAGCTACACTTATTGTAATCTCATAGAGTCCGAAATCAAGGTTACTAAATCCTAGGAAACAAGCAATTGGAAATGTTCATACTTATTCAATTTTACTATTCTATAAGCTAGTAATAATTATATTATTAGTCTCCAGTTGCTTAAAACTTCATTTAAGTAATCCATGTCTTTTTACTCAACTTAGTAAAAAAAGCCATACCATTTTTTACTGACTCTTAAAATTTGACATGTTTTGTTGTAGTGTTCTATGCTTGTATTTTTCCTCTAATTGCTATTTCATGTAAGCTCCAAATCAATTGGATGAACTGATAAAGGTATGTAATTTGCTCAGTGTGTACTTGGATGAAAGATTGCCTAGACGGCTCAAGAAAGGGACTACTATGTGATCTTTGTTTCGAAGTTCAGTACTGGTGGTAGTTAGTGTTTAACCCCTAAGCGTCATAGGCCAAACTACTGTGAAGACGGGTTTTGAGGAGCATTGTGAAAAAAGCGGCACAACTTGGAATCCACTTGATTACTCGAGGATTCACCGTTGAAAGTTATAGCAAAGAACGCCGTGACTGTAATTTGCTTGATGGTGGAATAATCCACCGTACAGATACTTTGATTATGAGGTTTCATGGCCACTCTTTTCCACGAATCTGGGTCATTTTTGACTTGCTACAAGTTTCAAAAAATTCCTGAGGACAGAGCAATAATCACATGCCACTGAGTTTCAAGCACAACATAGATAAAAGGCACTACAATCCATTCCCCCCAAAAAAATGGGAAAAGGAGTCGAATCATGCCTTCGGTGCATGATCAAAGCTGCTGCACTGTAGGCCGAGACTACGGGGAACCCCGGCCAAAAGAGACCCAGGCTGCTGCCGGTTCCTGGACTTCACAAGGGTCCACCTGTCCGTGTAGACTGCGAAGACCCTTCTTCAGAAGACCCCGCCCACGACTTCAACTAGCAGTCCCGTCCCCAGGATACCAGACCCCCATAACTGTCACACAGGGTGCAATGCATAGACTGCTTTCAATACAGAAAATTTCAAAGAAATAAATTTTTTTTGTGTGGTCACTTTCATTTCAATTGTCCAAGAGAATGTTCCTCACAAAATGGTCCTACCCAAATAAAACTCCAGCAACTACATTTGCTTTGGCATCCAAAAAAATATGAAACTACTCGGCCCGAACCTAAGACCAGACATTACTAATTCCCTGCATGAACAACCTCGGGGGGGGCACCTAGTATTTTACTACAAACCACGTGCGAACAAGTGGTTTCTAATAAACTATAATTTCAACTTAAAATTTTGAGGGTTGCTTAATAATGACTATAGGTTTCTATTGCCAAAATTTCAAACTAAAATAATAGTTGAAATGATTTGTACAAGAGGTTGAAAATGGCCTAAAACGGCATGTTTTTCAACTCAAATATTTATAGAGATCACATTTAGATGACCATTGCATCAATACTCAATTCAAAATGAACTTTCAATAGAGAGATATTTTTAGGAATTTTTTTTTCATTTTTTAGACAATTTTTTAGGATATAATATAGAGGTGTAAAAGTTATTTTTCAGTTGTACAGTGTATCTAATTACTTCAAAAATTTGTAACTAATTATCATTAACAAATAGAAATATCAATAATTCAAAAAATAAACTTTTGAAGTAGGAAAATCTAGTCATATTTTTTTTATTTCATTTTATTTAAATTTTAGGATATAATATAGCGGGTCCAAAGTTTTGTTTGCACGTGTTTTCTAATGGACACTCTAAGTGACCCCCCCGAGTGAACAACAGTCACCACGCCTCATTGACCTTCGGTGGCGCTTGAAGCTCGACCAATGCCTAAACCGCTGCACGTTTTTCCGGCTTGCATGCTCCTTCAAATCAGAGGTGAGTTGCTCCCCTCGAAGACTTCACTACACTCACTCCCACTGTCGCAACAATGGATGGGACGTTCTCCACGCCGGGTTGCCACAGCAAAGCTTTGCCGCTCCGCCAGATTCCGAGCAACACGAACAGCGCCACGCATCGGACAGGTACTGTCCGCCCCAGGAGACCGCGCCAAATCTGAATTGATCAACCAATCTGCTGGGGCCAAATACGTTTTCATTAAATTCCCGCTACTTTCAAGGCCCACTTGCGACAACTGTGAACAGTGAAGTAGCAATCTTTGCGACACATGAAGACCACCCCGCATGCTTCACAATAATTGTGTTGCTTTTGCCCGCATTTTATACATTGCCGTGCCAATGTCTGATGGGATTGAGGGAAGTGCACAGCGTCGGGGTTTCTTCCTGCACCGTGAACAGTGCGAGGGAGAGGAAAGCGAGGCTCTATCAACGCTTGGGCCACTTGGTAGTAAAAATGCTTCTTCAACCCTAATTTCTCAGGCCTCCTCAACAGATGCTCAGTATACAAAACCCAACCGTTCTGCAAGCTCAAATCTAGGACAAAAAAATACACTTTATGCCACCATTTGTGGCTATGATACTGACAATTGTAATCTCTCCTCATTTGGTCTACTACGTCCACTCCCCTCATGTTCTGTGAATACTCTATCTGGTGAGGGGTAGTGTCCACGTCTTTGTGCTCTCCATTCAACCACCGTTTGCAGCTTACGGGATCAACTGCCACAGGGTCCGAACTCGTACTGAGAAACATAACTGGTTTTGAGTCAAACCAGATCGTGGCAGCCATGTGATGGACCTTGTGAATCTGCCAGAGCACCGTTGATCGAGGATATTCCCCTCTCTTCAAACCGCATAGCAAGGAAGGGACTCCAATTCGAGGACCTTTCAAAGTTCATGTTGCGTATGTGCCCAAGTCCAAGAGCTTCACAAACAAGGACGGAGAAGTGAAGAAGTTGTCTCCAACAATGATGTGACCTCGATACTCCAAGCCAGTGATCAATTCCAACACAACACGCTCACTCTGTCCTACATCTACTTTTTCAGACTTCCCTAAGTAAGGGATCACGTTATAAATGTAACGTGATTCGGTAGATACTGCTGCCCAAAACCTAAAACCATACTTCGTAGGCTTAGCCTTCATATACTGCCTAAACGAGCTGTAATGTCCGCGATATGCAACCATCATTTCATCAACGGTTATATATCTCCCAGGGTTGTACAACTCTTTAGATCTAGTGACGAAGTGTTCAATCATGAAGCGAATTTTTCCTATCTTGTCATATTGAGGGTGCTTCCTATCACTCTGTAGCAAGGTGTTATCTGTCACATGAAGACAGCGAAGCAATGCTTCAAAGCGGACACGCTTGAAGACTTTTGGGATCACTGGACACCTATAAAAAGGGTCGTTCATCCAGTAATCTCTAATTGTAGGGAATTGCTTCACAGCCATAAGGATGACACATCCCAACCATGCTCTCATTTCACTCGGACAAGTATCGTACCACCCCTCTCTTCCGTTTGTTTTTTCATGATATTTGTAAGAACGCTGACCTGCATACCTATTCGTCTCGTGTACTAAACGGGAAATAACAGCGTCATCGTAAAATAAATCAAAAAAATGAATTGGACTTTGAGTGGCTCTTGTCAATCGCCGTGTAGCCCCTGGCGGTGGTCCGGAGAAAGAGCTACGGTCACTAGCCAAGGTGGTCTGACTCTGGCCCCAATTGTCGTCATCATATCTTGTTCGAATGTAATCGGTCCAGACCTTAGCATCACTCATGCGGAAGTGTCTATACACATTCACATCTATGGACTCATTTGCCGATAACCGGACATACCCATCATCTTCTAAAGCAAAGTCTGGATTAGAGTCATCCGAATCATTACCTGTGAAGTCACGTACTTCAGCCATCCATGCAGAGTCCATGGAATCGCTTGTAAAACCGTCCCAAGCACTAAAGGGGCTATATTCCGGCAATGCATTTGCATGGTCGTCTGGCAAGCGAACGCCATTTGCAGGACCCGGGTACGCAACTCATGTATTATACCCAGGGGTCATCGGCATTAAAATGGCTCAGAGGACGACTTTTGTAAAAATTATATCAAATTAAAAAGACCAAAAAGTTGGGTGAAGACCAAATTATAAGAGAATTAAATGTAGAAAATGTTGAATTGCATACATATGAGGAAAAAACTCACAATATATATGAAGAATTGAAACACTTGTGCATAATTTTAAAAATTATTTACAAGAAGTTTCCTCCAATTAAAATTAAATTTTTATTAAAAAGCCCAAAAAGTTGGGTAGCTTGTCCCATGATACATGTATTAAAAAGATTCATATAATTAGTTTTTTAATGCTATTATTGTCCCTAAAGAAATATCATTTCATATATATAATTACGTTTTTGGATTCCTTGTTAAAAGGGCTATAAGAATTTTCTACATTAAAACAAATTGTATTCCTTGAAATTAGACTAAAATGCATTATAAGTGATTATAATCAGGGCCATATAATATGGGAGTTGCCTACCCGGGTTGCAGGAACTGTATTGGAGCTGGGACAGTGGCGAGGTCGCACAGGCGTGTCCACCTCCTCGAAAACGGATTGTGTTTGCAACTGTTGCACCCTACGGCCCTCGTCGGCGCTCCCATCATGACCAGGTGATTGTGGCAAAGTATCCCTCCCAAGTCGAGTATAGCCTTCGACTCTTGGAGCCTGCCAGTCCAACGAATGGCAATCTGTGACAGCAACTTTACGCCACCCAATCGGAGCATCGAATTGGACGCCGAACCATTGCACATCGTCCTCCCACCACACCTCCTCAACATCACCAAGAAAGGATTTCACGTTTGCCCATTGACATTCATCGTACCCGAGGATTTCCAAGTCGACCCATACATTTTTGGGGAGCTGAGCTCCGAACTGCCCATACGTGGAGCCAGGTCTGCAGCGGATTGCTTCAATTGGCCGTGGTCCGTTACAGTCTGTATTCCGTGGAGCCCTAGAGCTGGACCCAATATGACCAGCGAGTGCTCCGATGGGTACTTGCTCGGTCCGTGGAGGTACTTACACATTCTCTTGCTCTGAAACCGGCGCATCTCCCACCTCGGGAGTGGCAAGATCAGTGACAGCGTAGAGCCAGTCGTGGACAAAGGCAGCATTGTCAAACTGCTCAACCAAATTGATTGCTAGTTTAACTCTACCTATATTGTTTGGTCATGGTGGTGTGCGTGTGAGAGGGTTGTGTGGCACATGTACACGTCCTCCCGAAGCGGGGCCTGCTCCTGAACGTCCACGGCGAGATTGACGTGAATTCCGTTGCGGTGTAGTAGGACTTGCTTGTTGTGAAGGATGCGATGCTCGCTTTCTAAGTAATGGTGGTGTATTCCTCGTGACTTGAATGTCAGGTGGAATCCAAGATTTCGATGCGGCAGGGGTATGCCCTCCCCTGCGTTGTCGCCCGCCGAGGCCGCCCCGTCGCCCCCCTCGTCAGGAACTTTGCTGACGCTATGACTCTCCGGCGTCATCCTGTTGAAGAGCCGCTTGTAAGGGATCAGTTTGTTGTCTTGCGTGCATCCCTCCATGCTGTGGCCCTCCTCTCTGACTTTCGTGAGCTTCTCCAAAAGTGGAATTCTGCTCGTTTAGGGTTGTCCCGTGGTCGGGATTTGGAGCCGCTGCCGCTGTCGAAGGACTCAGCTGCGGCGCGCTTCCTTCCTCGACGCATGAATCCGCCAATTGGAACTGCTCGGAGACGTCGCGTACTATTGCGGATCGCGTGAGTGGACCCTCTCGTGCGTTCAACAGGGTGCGCCGAATTCGGCCCTTCTCTTGCAGGGGGCGTGCTCTCAATCGTGCCTTCGCTTGGTGGCGCGCGTCCGCCTTCATGGTGAATCAAGTCTGGCCAACGTCGCTCCCGAATGAAATTCTCAATGTCTGCCGGAAAAGCTCGGGGATCACCGGTCGACAATCGCTCGCGCCAACGAAGTAGCCTCGCCACCTGCCTCCTAAATAGATAACGCCAATTTCTGACTTTTGGCACTCCTGTGGGCCAGTAGTGGTTCAACCAAGGCGTTGGGAGCCTCAACAGAAAATGCTCGTCCAAACACTTGCTCACAGTTTGCGCTACTTGAATGCTTGATTTCCTTTCGTGATATGCCCATGTAAATAAGCGCACGAACATTCTTTGCAGTTCATCAGCTGATGCCGTGGAATTCCCCACTCTAGCACTTGCCGAAGCCATTGCGGACCTACAACTCTCTCTGTCCTTGCGCGTAGAGTGTGTTGATCGGAAGGAGTGGGTTGCAGGCGGGAAAGCGAAACCCTCTCACAAATTAGCTGCAGTTGTCGCCAACATCATACAAAACTAACCTCTACTACCAACTCGCGCGACGCAACCATCTGCTTCACCTCCAACAGACAAGTGCACAGGACAGCGGGAGAGTGAGTGCGCGGTGAGGAAGACCCTTGCAACGAAGACCACAACGGTGGGATCCGAGGCCCAAGCACGCTCCAACGGGCTCTGACCGGCCATCTCCGGTCACAAGCTTGGCGTCCTGACCTTCTTCTGTCAGCTCTGCGTACGTTGCACGCTGTTTTGAGCAATTATGATCCGATATACTCGCATCCGTAGTGCGTATACACTTGTCGGACAGTGTAGCTTTGTTGATTACAACCCTCGTACACTTATCTTCGGCAATCTGCTGGAAATTCCTTAAATTTTTTTTTTTCAATTCACGGAGTCCAAAAAACAGCCGCTCTGACGCTTAGGGGTTAACCCCTAAATGCCCAAGGCCTGTTTTGAGTGACTTGGAATTTGCTCTAAATTGAACAAAATGCCAACATTTTGATAAGTTTTATCAATTTTTTTAAAATTGTAACCGTACCAATTCAAACTAGACATGTTAGAGATCTCATAGGAAAAGAAAACACAACAATATCACTTATAGAGTGAAAGATTATAATGTTTGACCATGAGGGTGTTAAAATTGCAAAAAACTTTCAACCCTCTTTTCACAAGTTGAATCTAAAAAAATGGTGACCAAAAAAATATGAGGTTAAAGAGCCTAACATGTATAACCCCAATCAACTTATGGCTTCTTAAAATCTACTCTATAGTTTTTTTAAATGAATTTTGAATGTGATTTTTGATCCAAGATCTAGTGTATTTGAGGCTCATTTCCAAGAGCTCTCAACACTATGGGAAGTCAAGATTGCAATGGGTACCCTTGCACAAAATCTTCAATAGAAAAATCACTATTGATTATTTTCACGATCGGATTTTTGATGCTAAAACTAGACTTCACAAAGAACTTTCAAAAAATATTAAACTACTAAAAATAGCAACTTGGTTGAGTTTTGTTTGACTTCAAAGTTTTGCAAACACCAGATTTTGGTGCCTTGGGCATTTAGAGGTTAAAAACTAATTAAAAAGCCTCGTAAAAAAGTGGATAGTATGAAAATGTTGTTTCGAAAAATATGACTTCCACTAGGGATTGTGTCCCTTGGGTATTGTATACTGTTTCTCCAATCAATGGAAATTGTTCATTTGTTTAAAAAAAAAAAAATGTTGCGTTATTTGGCACATTGCAACCTTCTTTACCTTGCCAACAAGAAAATATGAAAAACTTTTATTAGGCGAAACCCTATGGATGAGAAACATTTAGTTGATGAAAAATAGAATTAGTGGTTAATTTAGTTGCTAGCGGACCAGGCAATCAAACCTCATTTTTTGTAGATTGATTGTGGATTGCATCAACACTCAAATTTAGCACCATTTAGCACACACTACTGAAAACTTGGACTGTGTAGACTAGGAAAATGACAAGGAGAAAATCCACTATTAGCCCACTTTGTCATGTCCGCTCAAGTTTGTACTAGTGACATCAGTCCCAGTTCATGAAGGTTTTCAAGTAATTCTTGTATCAATTCATGATGTTTTGCTCTTCATTAGTAATGCTGTATGCTCAAATAATACAAACAAGGCGCTTTGAGACATTCCATCAGTAGCTGGATAGATGATTATGAGCAATTTTTTTCGAGGCTGGGCTCTCTCCTCCACTTCCTCCATGTCTCTTACGATTTTTGTGATTGAAATTTTCAGGGCATCAAAGCTTCAATTGTGAATTTTCAATTTAGAGCGACATGTGCCTAAACCAACATTTGAGAATCTAAATCAAGTTCCATTTTGGCCATGAGACCATCATGAATACAGAGTCTATTGAAGGAAGTTCTGTTGTATTCCTTGTTTTGATAGCTCTATTGACGCTTCTAGACCCTTAACTTAAAAGAAAGAAACAGCTTCATAGCTTCTTCGTTGAACCCCACGTTGCGAATTGGCAAGGCTCCATCCATCCGTGAACCACCGAGTAAAACTACAAGAGAAGTAGGGGCAAAGCAATGAAAGGCAACACAGAATCGAAGACACAAGAATGCATACTTTGAATATATGATCGGTGTAGCAATGTAAGCTAATCAAGGAGCTAGATCTCTACTACAGTGAAAGAATACTGAACAAGTACAAAGCTTCGACAAGCACAAATCTCTAGGGAAATGCGTATAGCATGTGCATTTCTGACAGTCTAGGAAATTTCCCGGTGCTCAAAAACACCAGAAAATGTTGGACATGTATGTTTCATTGTCCAACTTTATTGATATTAGATCGGTCACAAGATCAGGACAAGAAACAAAGTCCGAAGTCGCAGCTCTACTAGAACTCTACACGCTTCTCTTTTTTCCAGTGACTCAGTAGTTCAATACCGTACTAATAGGTTATAGAGTTTGAAACTACCCTGCATAACAGTTTTGGATGAAGAAATCCTTCGCAACACTGCTATATCGGTTTCCAAAACTGTCGTAATTCAAACTGAAAAGATTGCAGATTCACTGGGAATGAGTGAAAAAAACAATCGCTGCATCTGCACACCGCACCATTCTGGGATAATCTCGACTAAAACCACAAATTGCTACAAAACGCGAGGGGGTCCTCGTCACTTCGTAATCCCCACAAAGCTATAAATTACAGTGCCGAAGATGATGAACTTCAAAGAACTTTAAAGAACTTTAAAGAACTTTAAAGAACACGAATGGCTTCAGACTGTACTGTACAAGACTGACCTCAAAAGAAAATCTTCATCTTCATCATGTATCGTTTTGTCTTGGTTGCTGTCTGTGAGGGAAAGTGTTAATATTTCCATAATCCAACGTAATTGCAGATGGTTGATGGATATATTTATCAAAGACCGGTCACTCTAAAAATCATCAGTGGTGGTAGTCTAGCCCAGATCCATAATGCCACGCTTCGAAACGTCGTCTCCATACGAACTGCTTCTCTTTCGGTAGACTGTCAGCCCAATTCCTGCAGGTACATACTAGGTCAGAAAAGAGGGTAGAGTTCCCATGAAAGCATAATTTCTGGAAAGTTCATTCAAATGGTGCGAGACACACTAATCGTTTTATACAGTATCTTTCTACTAGAGATCATTTATTTTAATTGTCTAGTGGCTACTGGGAGAACAAGGGAGTATCTTCTTTGTCTATAAGTCGTTAAAAATTTGGAAATCAGTACTTCTCAGTAGAAAAATGCGATATAAAACAATTAGTGTATCTTGCATTAATGGAATTAACTTGAGTCAAAGAGAACCGTGACCTTGAGGTGTTCTAGAAAACATAGCCGAGTTACAATTGGCAGCTATTATGTTAGAAACTGCGTTACACTTCGCAGGACTGACTGACATTAAAAAATTGCTTGAAATTATACCAAGTAAGCAACATGACTGCTAGATTTTTTAGAATATCTCAAAGGGGTGTTTCTAGTGGTGAATAAACTGCAATGTCTGGATTTGCAAACCTGAGGTTTCGAGCCACGACCAACCAAAGAGCTGTATAAATCGCCAGGGCAGTAAAATGGCGCAGCCAGTCAAATAGGGGGAAGAAGCCCACCTACAGTGAAGTAAAGCCCAGAATATGATCAACGCATACTTGAATATTATGTGAACATATCCATCAGTGTCAATGAAGCAAAATCATCTTAGGCATCGTATTCAATCAAAACCGGAAAGGAAATCCAGATCTTATCTCCAAGTCCTCATATACACAAGATAAGATGAAACTCGCAACCCCCTGTAATGAAGCATATCTACACTGTTTGCAGCGAACAGGAGAACGTCGTTACCTGACGAAATATTTGAGGTATAAAGAGAGGTTTTGTCAGCATGATCAATGTCAATAACCGTACTTGAGGCCAAAATTGAATCACATCCTGCATTCGCCCCACAAAAAGGACAATCGAATCAGAAAGGTCACAAAAGTACGCGTCCGAATTTTATCACTACAAAACATGACTGAAGAAAAATAAAGACTCCGATTCAGGAGACAAAAAACTCACCTGTAAGAACGGCCTGACCACTGGGTCTCCCAGTCTCTGAAAAAAGAAATCAAATGTTTAGTTCTAGCTTGGATTTAGAATGACAAAACCCGCACGAATAAATAGTGTGCGAAGATGTAACAAAACAATGCGGTCCCGCACTGCTTCAACCTCATAATTTAACGTTGTACCAACTAATGCTTGCATTATAATTTACATTTGAAAAAATAATATAACAGCTCAAATGAAGTGTCTTACAATTCGCAAAAATAGAAAAGAAAGCTGGAGGACTGGCAACAACCTCCATGCACCGGAAGTTGAGGGAGAGCAGGTTGTTGATAAAATCTGGGGGCGACTCAATATCAAGCCGCACCGACATAGCTCGTTGATACATCCAGACTCCGCTCAGATTGGGCTGGCCCCAGGCACACAAAAAAGCTCTCTGTTAGCCTGCATGCGTTGGAATGTATCACAACATGCAAGAATATGAAAATTATAAGAGCATGACAATTATCAGGCCCTCGTAAGTTTTTTCTATACAAAAAAAATAAAGGCGAGCAGACTGCAAAGATACCAGGTATGGATTCAACAAAGCTAGGCTTTTCTTGTCCAGTAAATCTGCTTGCAAAGCATCGTGCAACCCTACATGACGGTCACCACATTCAAAAACCGTCAAATTGGAATCCTCTGGAATAAATTCAACAGAATGAAATCAATGAAGACCATGTTCCAATACATTTGACTTCAAAATTAATGCGAAATGTGATTCAAATTTTCCTACACCGAAAGATATCAGCTTACTTCAGAGATCATTATTAAACACAACACAATAAAATATTTTTTCCAATTTAAACAATCGTGGTCGCAAAACCAATTCAAAGAGAAAGCTGAAAAGAGTTTCAACAGCAAGAATGGCCAACGGAAAATGAAAATGAACTGAAACACAAGAAACGAAATATGTGAAGAAATCTAGAACCGTTGGATAGGCGACCGAGGTGCCTAGTTACGGCACCAAATCCGCCGAAAGAAATAGGAGACTGAATTCCACTTGCGTCCCCCACCTGCAAACCCTCCATAGCCGGCTTTATTTCTATTTTTCATTCAATCACATCATGCCACTTGTGCTACTATAAATCAGATTAAGGTGAGCCATGCTTCTCGTCACGAGCCAAGTACCTGCAGAACCCGGTCGAACGTTGAAGGTAATGGACTGCACACAAAGACAAGAACACCATGCCCCGCCGTTTGCATGAGTCATCCTTCGCATTTCAAACATACCACGTTAGCCAGGGAGCTAGAAGTTAAGCATCAATGAGTTCTAATTCTGAGTACTGAACCACACGCATGTGAAAGAAAATGTTCATGCGGCAACAAACCTGGCTCGGTAAGTAGGAAAGCAACCAAAAAGCACTCTCAGCATTTCCAAATCCTCCAATTTAACGCCCTGACAACGACACAAAATTAGCAACTTCTTGGAAATGCAGTCACTACTCTTGCATTACGATGAGTCAGACCCCTAAAGGACACGGATTTCATAGTTTTAAATGTAATAAATGTAATGCAGACAGGGCCGAATCTAATATCACCACAAGCAGTGAAGAACATTACACACATTTGTCAAGAAATAAAAAAAAGTGCACCAGAAAGAGTTGTCATATCCCGCATTCAAAAGTGATTACAAAAAAACCTGAGACCCACTTTGAAAAGACCTTGACTAGCAAATTTTGGTTATAGAAACAGCGGGAAGAAACGCAATGCTAACCAGAAAGCTGAAGCCAAAAGCATCCTAAATAACGGAATTTTTTTATCATATGCCTTTGCAGAAAAAACTGAGAATGGACTAATTGAGAATAGAACCTGATACTCCGGCATGAGATCCCAATAATCCTCAAGCATCCTCTCAAGAGAGGGACGAGTAGGAGTCGCGTCCAAATAACTAAACATGTATGCAGTGCGATCATTGGGTCCGGATCCAGCAGGGAAGGCCTACATACAGAAAAATTGGGACCTTGTGAATATCTTGCAAGACAAAAACAGAACGCTGCATAATTCTCAAGACTTCATTAAAGACTCACATTCTTGATTCAAGACTTCCTTCAAAACTCACAAGCAAGCCTTTCCCTTGCTGCTTACATGCCCCAATGAGTTTCACAAGACTTCCTTCCAGAATCACATCCAAGCCTTTCCCATGAAGCTCACATGCTCGAGTGAGTTTTACAAGAATTCATTCAAGACACACTTTCAAGACTCACATTCAAGCCTTTCCCTTGAAGCTCACACTCTTGAATGAAGGAATTTCAACGTGACTTTGAAATGGACAGGACTGCAAGCATACCTCCCAAAAGTACTGAGTTTTGGAGGCTCCGACTTGAGACACGTCAGTGTGAGTGTAGATGAGATCACTTGTTGTGTTGTTCTCAAAGCCACGAGCACAGGCGCCTACCACCAGGCAAACTCCATCCGGATGCTGCCCCCACCGGATCTGGCGCACAATAGGCGATTGATTGCCCATGACATCCAAAAGGAGACGTCCAACAAGCGCTTTGCCATTGTCAAGAGACACAACCTGCACATTACACGTCGGGTGTACTATAAAAAACATGTTCTAGACAATTCTACATGAGCTCTGACCTTTTATCTAAAAGCAGAAAAAATCAGGAAAACTAATGGAGCTACACTGCTGTATCCTGTCATTGAGGGTGCAAAATTAGAGTCACTAATAGAAGTTTGTTAGCTCTGGACCAAAGGGAAGGAGGCTTTGGGGGAGGACGCTTTGTATCGACAGAAGCTATCTTGAGGAAGTTTGAGTAGCTAACTTACTCAAAAAGCGAGACAATGTTATAGGGACAGAGCCTCTTGTAGTATAACTGATTGTTTTTTGGATATTAGTACAATATGGTAGTTTTTCAACCTGCATTAATTCAAACAGCGTGACTTCGGTAATTCGTGCCACATGCACTAATAGAATAAGGCATTGAGACTTACAGCGGCATCATCAAACACGTCCACTTTCGTCAAGCCTGTGAACTCCAGCACCTCACCACCGACGCTCTCAAACCTCTTCTTGGAAACCTCAACCAGCTTGGCCGGACTGCCACAAAACAAGTAGAAAATGTCAAAAGACTGCTAATTCCAATGCAAGCAAATCAAACCTAACCATTATAAATTAAAATCAGAATCATCAAACAATGAGTGAAAACTTACGACACTCCGAGATTAAGAATGTCCTTCACCCAAAGCTCAAAACCTCCCGCAAAACCAACGCGGCTCTGAAAACAAACAAAACCACACCTGTCAAAACTCACATGGACGAAATGTAGGAATACTATTTAGGTCACTCTAAGCATTTTAACATACTTAAGCATGTGCTTGCTAGGAGATCGGTATAGTGCAACGAAGATATCATCTTCGGTGCAGGAGCCAAATGTGTTGAGATCAAATTTGTATCACTGTATATGGATATCGTAAGCAATTTCAAATGTGACGTTGCATACCATTATAGGTTACAGTAGACAACCCCATTTCCATCCAAACATGAGCAACCATATCATTGAGCCAAATGAAGGCCAGTCGAATGTATTGGAAGAGATGAGTTGATGTGGATAACAAGAGTCATTATTGATGATGAAATCAGGTCCTTAATAGTTTCACATCCTCTAAATGTAAGTTTCAAAAGAAAGGCTTGAAATGAAGGAGAGCTTCGTAGAATCACCAACTCACTTACAGGATTAAACTCAATGGAGATGACTTCCTCAACCTCATCCTGAGTCAAGACGCCCGCATTCACAAGCTCCTGCAGTTCCTTCCTCGAAACATTCCAATCCTGCACGCGCTGTAATCCGATCCCACACCAACAAAGCAAAACCTTAAAAAACATGTAAAAGCATTTTAAACATGAAAAAGCTTTAGAAATATGAAAAACCTTTAAAAACATGAGAAGGCCTATGCAAGAGCTCATACATGCCATTGCTGTGCACTTACCCCTCGAAGCGGCCCCCTTTCAACAATGGCCACCTTCAAGCCGCGAAGAGCAAGAGCCGTGGCCAGAAACACACCCAAAGTTCCACCACAAACCACGACATCCACCACAGCTTGGCTTTTCTCAGCCAGATCCGAGTCCCTCCACTTGCCTTGACGCCGGGTCACCACCTCCGGCGCTGGCCCAGACACTGCCACATACAAAAACTCAGCCAAAAAATGTCATTCATCATCAAACTGCATCACATTCTAGTAACAGTCACATTCTACAAGCTTGAACAAACACTTCAATCGCAACACATCTTCATAAGAACTTGTAGGCTCCTCCACAATAAAAAGAAATAACCATACAAAGACAAACTAGCATATGGAGTATGATAAGCATTTTTGGCTTTCGGGCGATGGTGAGGTAAATGTACTTGATCCATGAAGATCATGAATTTCTGTCAAGTATTACATGGACTTGATCATCTATGACCATTTTTTACCATGATTTATACTTTATTTCATAAGGTTTCGGGCTTACCCGGAATTCTGGATCTCATTTTGAGCCACCCCTCGTCCATCCGTTTCAAAGCATTGTACGATGATGCTCCTCCAGCACCTCCCGCCTCCGCACTCCCTGGAATACTCTCCATGATCCTCTACACATCAAACCAAACAACACAAATTCTGTAAAAATGTGACACAAGTAAATCATGCATGAATCATGTATAAATCACATACAAAAATATGTGATTGTATTGTAAAGCCATCATTTTCCTCACCTGAGGACATGGTCAAGAGTACTATACTTCCACACAACATAGCAGAATCCTAACAACAGGGTTCAGGACGAAGAATTGCTCTACCAATTTCTGCAATGCTAGGTTTGCCAATGCCAATGCTAATGATACATCAAACTCAAGCCTGAAGCATAAATAGAACGGTAACAAGAAATTTGCAAGAAGGATACCTGAGTGCGTGATTTGGGACTAGTGGGGGGAGAAGAAGTGGGGTTGCTGGTGACAGGAGCTGCGCAAGAAACAACGAGAAAACTCGTATTCCGACCCCATCTCCAAGAGCCCCTCCATTGGATCTGCGGTGCCCTCAACAAGCTTTTGGAAACCTTCGAATGGCGGAATGCAAACCAGCTCCTCGCCGAAGTGGCACTACAACAATGCAACTCAGGCGCCCCCTTCTTCACACCGCCTATCATCGCACCTGCTGCTGCTTCTGGAATCCTGCAAAACATACCCAACCACTTAATAATCCAAAAAGAAAATGCTATTAATGGCGTCCTCGAATCTCCTGTCAAAGTGCTGCTTCAGGAGCCCGGCCTGCAACTCACATACAATCACTTCAACCAAAAGAAAATGCTCTGGTTTCCTTGAATCTCCTGTCAACGAGCTAGCTGCTTCTAGAAACAACAACTCACATAACAACCACCCACTTCAACGAAAAAAACATGAAATGCTCCTAAAATCCCATCAACATGCAATTGCAAGAAAAAAACACAAAGACGACGAACCGAAATCTCCCAGCTCACTCACCTTCCAGAAGCAGCTTATCGGTGCCCCATGTCTGTCTGTGTGGCAGCCCCAAACTGGAGCTCAAGAAGAGGCTGTCATCGTCGCAGTAGGCCCATGTATTGAGAGCCCCAGCAGAAGGACGGCTGACGTTCTGGTTTCCGATTGCACCATGTATCAGGATCCTTCTTTTCCCCCTTTCTTGGACACTTTCAGGCCCATTTCGGACATTTTTAGCAATTTCGCAGCAAATTTTTTAGGAGTTTTTTTTGCCTTTCCCCCTATCAGCCTAAAGTAAGCGTTTCCTTCGCAGAGTTTCGGGGGTTCTCCTGACTTTCCTCAGTTTCCTCTCCTTATCCCCGCGCAGTTACTCTCCTTTTGGGAGATCTTGGACCAATAAGTTCCGCGCTTCCTCCCTGTCAAAAGGGCAATAGTGATAGTACGGCAGGCAGGCAGGGGCACCTTTTTTCTTTTTTTTCCCCTTTCATGATGCATTGCAGTGCATGTACTGGAGTTCAGTTCATCCACGATCATGCGCAGTTAGAGCTCCGACAGGTGGAAACCACGAAGAATATGATAATGGGAATAGTTGCCAACTGCCAGAGTTGCAGGCTTTTGCTCGCTTTGGGAGCCTTTTTACCTACAGCAACTGAACAACTGTCAGAGATGGGGAGAAAAGGGCACGGACATATGGCAGGGGAGAGCTCTGGCAACAAGGCTTCGCAAGAAGCTATGGTGACAAACTCAAGGGCCTAAACCCTAAACCCTTTAGAATAACAAAAAAAAACGCTCTCAAGTTGCGAGAAACACTGCTAACTTAACATGTGTAAACATGCAACATGCACATTTAACGCCGGTAGTATTGACATTCTTCTACTGTAGGGCAAGTTTTAGGGTGAAAAATTTGCTAAATTTAGCCACAATTGTGAATAATGGTCGCAAAAAGCAAGGATACTTGTGCTAAACATTCAGAATTTACACTGATATTGATCGAAAACACTGACAGCTCAAAGAATGTGAACATTATCGGTGTGAAATTTGAATGTTCAGCACATGTAGCAGTGTTTTTCGCAACTTGTGAAACTCAAATTGGGACCACTGTTCACAAATATGGCTAATTTAGCAGAACTCTACCCTAAACCCTTACAGCTCCCCAAAACGCGAGCTTAAGTTTTGCTAAATTTTGACACAATTTTTAAATTGCGATTTTTAGAAGTAGCTCAAGTCTTCCAAAGACACTGCTAATTGTGCACATTGTCCACATTCTTTGTTACTGTAAGTCTTCAGGTTAGAAGTTTTGATATACTCAACGACATTTGTGAATACTGAGTCCCAAATGTGGTTTTCATAAGTTGCTCAAGTTGCTCCAAGTGCTGAACATTCAAATTTTGTTTAGTAGTACCCCTACTGATGATTTTCACATTTCCTGTAAGTAGCTATAGTTTTTAAAGTAGGGTAACTGAAAGTTTCGCTAAATTTAGCTACATTTTGGGGCTCGATTTTCAAGGAAAGTGTGTGAAGCTCGCCGCACGGTCTTCTTTATGGCCATGTACCCTCCATGTTGCTCTTTCTCATCTTTGCCTTGACTACCTCCCACTGACTTCCCTTCCTGTTCACATAACTGGATTCATTGTTCCAATTCTTTTTTTATATTATTAATAATACTATTCTTTTCCTTTTGCAGCTTTCTCGCCGACCGAGTTTGAAGCACTGACGGGCGGTGACGACTCCGTCAGTCGATTTTTTATTGTTTTTTTTCCTTGTCAGGATGAGGTTTCTGATACCTTAGGGCTTAGGGTTTAAGGCTCAGGGTTTGGGTGTTGGGGCGATGAGATTGATTTCGGAAGGATGTGATGGATGTCGGCATTATTGTTCCAGGCTAGAGGAAACGATTTCCCAAAGTAAAAAAAACTACTCGGTTGTGGGGTTTTGGGATTTTAGTTTTTAGTTTTGGGGTTTGGGTTTTCTGGGGAAGTTAGGGTTTCCGATTTTGCTTGTTGTGTGGGAACGCATTGCAGTGGGATTGGGGCTTGCGACGTTGCGTCAGTACTGAAGTAGAGTAGAAGAAGAAGACGAGGAAGTGTTTTTGTGCATTGGCGAGGAGAAGCTCTGTTTTGCTGAAATTGTTGCGCATTGGAGATGACAGTCAAGTGGTACAATACTCTCACCTTCATTGATTCTACTGTGTTTCCCATTTGTTTCATTGGCGTTTCTGGTGAAGAAGATAGCCTTCCAATCGGTTTCCGTCCAAGAATTAGGGTTTAGGGTTTAGGGAGCTTCTTAGTATTGGAAGGCCTATGAAAACAGCGCTTCTCTTCTTTTTCACTTCGTTTCATCTGTAGTCAAACTGGAACAGTGGTTGTGCCATTTGAAATTGTAGGCAGCAAATTTCTATCGGTTGCTCTAACCTGAATACTGGAAATTAGGATATGGCGAATGGTTTGTTAGAATTGCGTTGTTCATAGGCATCATTCGCTGATTTCAACTTCGTTAGGGTACATCTCCATGCGGGACAGAGCTTGACAATGTCGTGCGATGAATGATGGCAGGCTTTACTACTGGCAGCCCACTGTAGGCGGAACAGTGAGCAGCCAAACGTTGTTCGACGCCTTCAAGCGCATCGAAGCCATGCATGGTGTGAAGACGTTTCGATGGCAGATTACAGCTTCGCAGTTCCGTCCCAACCAACGAGGTATATTCCTCCTTCACAAGATTTTTTGCACCTGATTTGTTCAGAATTTCACTAGACATCATATGTTTTGTTCCCCACGTCAAAATTATCAATATGACGATGATATTGATGTGGGAAACATCATCTGGTGCATAACAAAGCAAGCATATGATGATTTTTGCAACCCTAAACCCTAATTTGATTAAATGCGTTGTTTTGAAAGGTAAAAGATACTCAAACCGTGGGGGTCTTGATCCTCCTTTCTCTTGACTGACCCCTGGTAGCATCAGCAACTCATATGTTTATACACTTGGTTGGATGTGCTGTAAGTATGACTTGGCTAATTGGCTATGGCCACTTATGTTATGGGTTGTCTACTGTCACTTCCAATGGCGTAAAACCACAAACTTTGAATGATTGCATAAGACATCCAGATATAGTGATGAAATTCTAGTCTATTCGTCTTCGAAGAACCACTCTCCTGCATATTGAAAATGCTTATAGTATGTAAATAGTATCGTCTACTATCTTGCAGAGCCAGTGGTTCCGATCGAGTGTGCAAGGGAGTTATGGGGGGTGTCGTTTTCAGAGGTGCCTGAAAAATACTATTTTGCATTGAGGCAAGAGCATATGGTGGTGGAGGCTGATGCCACCATGCAAGCCATCATGGAGAAGCTGCAAGTGTATCGGAACAGGCTCACTATTCTTTTCGAAGTGAGTTCCCCGGACGTTCCTCGCATGTTCTTTCCTCTTGTTGACCAGTGCTTAAAGCTGTTTAGAGAAAAACGATGCTGAGTTTCAGAGCTTTTTATGTAGGGATTTCAATACGAATTGGGAGACTTCCACATCAAAGCAGGCAGGGCAATTCTGGCTCATACCGAAAATCTGCGGGGCATCATTTTAGAGGTCTGCTACGTTTTATTTCTATTCTTTTTGTTTTATTTTATTTTACTTCGTTCTGATTTCGGTATCCTGATGGTCATTGCATTCCATTTCATTGTTGTTCCTACCTCGAGGTAAGAGATTTAAGCACTCGTTCAGAACTGTAGAAAGGGGAGAGACTAAGCAATAGCTCAAAACTGCTGAAAGGGAAGAGACGAAGCTATGGTTCAAAACTGTAATAAGTTCTGATGTTTAATGAAATTGAGACATGCGTTACGCGTAACAGAAGCACGTTGGTCCGTCATCCCAAAGAAAGGATTTCTTAAGTCTATTAGAATTGTGATAAAGTATGTGCTCCTATAATTTTCATTAATTACAACTGAGCATAGTTACTATTATTAAACATAGATTATTTTTAGTAGATCTTATTGGCAATTGAAAGAGGAGTCCAACACACTCTAGCATTCATTATTTGGACACTAAATGAATAAGTTATGAATTTTCAAAGGATCATCTCTTGGCGTACCAAAAACTGACAGTAGACTCTCATGTTTTGATTGTGTACCTCGTGTAATGAATATCTAGTTGTCTATGACGCTTTTTGGTCCAATTGTCGGTGTCGGACTATGTTGATTATGGGCGTACATGACTTACGCAATCATAGGAATAGTGGCATTCTAAGGTTGACAAAAAGAGTTTTTAAATTTTTCAATCAGTGAGGAATACATTGACCATTGTATTGGGAATTGTACCAAGGATTGCATTGGTGATTGTACTAAGAATTGTATTGGGGATCGTACTAACGATTGTTTTGAGGATTCCATGAAAGAGGCATATGAAATCTTTACATCTCTATTGGGGTTAGAGACACGTGCGATTGTTGACTTTGGTTTGTACTTAGACGTTTGCTCACAGGCCTTTTTTTAACACTCGCAGGTGGACTATAAGCCGTTGTCATCTGTGCAGCAATCTCGAAGAGTAGTGCAGGACTTCATGGAGTCCTTGCATAAAGGGATTAGCACGGGTCAATTTGTGCCTTTAGAACCCCACTTTGCTGATTTCTCACTCCCAGATCTCTACTCGTGGCAGCACACTTCTCTCCAGTATGTTACGCTCATGGCGTTTCTTCTCTCGCAACAAAGAGTATGACATTGATGAAGATTTGGCTGTCACTTTTGGCATGCTGTAAGATCTCCAGTCTGATTGATGTTCCATGAACTTTGGCTGAAATGATGGGCCGCATCTGCATGGTTTCAAAAGCCTAGACCATCTTTCTGCTGTGACAGAAAGCATGCTGTAGAGGCGAAAGCTTTTGTCAGCTTTATTTGTACAGAACACCGAGGATTGTGCTCATTGGTGAATCCCACCCTTGTTAAGTTTTTAAGAGTGATTTTTGGGCCAATATTTTAAGCTTATATCGTGTAGAATGGCAACTGTACTGACAGTTTCTGATGTTGCATTATTTAGTAGGGTTCATATCATGTGAATCCCACGAGATGATTGGCACTTTTTCGTGAAGTTGTTGTAGTTTTCACCCTTGGAATTGGGCCAAGTTGCCCACTCTCATTGCAGGTACTGCTCTGCTCTGACCTTGAGAATTGGCCAAGGTATGTACACCCATAATCATCACTGCCCTACCTAAATGCGACACCTACATTTGGACCAAAAAGCGTCACTTTTTCTTAGATATTGAGTACATAAAATGTACACTATCAAAACATGAAAGTCTTTGTGAGCCTATTGTTGGGTTTGTGGTACTACCTAGAGACAATACTTTGAATATTCATAACTTATTTATACGGTGTCTTAACCCCTAAATGCCCAAGGCCTGTTTTGAGTGACTTGGAATTTGCTCTAAATTGAACAAAATGCCAACATTTTGATAAGTTGCATCAATTTTTTTAAAATTGTAACCGTACCAATTCAAATTAGACATGTTAGAGATCTCGTAGGAAAAGAAAACACAACAATATCACTTATAGAGTGAAAGATTATAATGTTTGACCATGAGGGTGTTAAAACTGTAAAAAACTTTCAACCCTCTTTTCACAAGTTGAATCTAAAAAAATGGTGACCAAAAAAATATGAGGTTAAAGAGCCTAACATTTATAACCCCAATCAACTTATGGCTTCTTAAAATCTACTCTATAGTTTTTTTAAATGAATTTTGAATGTGATTTTTGATCCAAGATCTAGTGTATTTGAGGCTCATTTCCAAGAGCTCTCAACACTATGGGAAGTTTAGATTGCAATGGGTACCCTTGCACAAAATCTTCAATAGAAAAATCACTATTGATTATTTTCAAGATCGGATTTTTGATGCTAAAACTAGACTTCACAAAGAACTTTCCAAAAATATTAAACTACTAAAAATAGCAACTTGGTTGAGTTTTGTTTGACTTCAAAGTTTTGCAAACACCAGAGTTTGGTGCCTCGGGCATTTAGGGGTTAATAATGTAAGCTAAAGTGTGTTGGAATCTCCTTTGAACTACCAATAAGATCTAACAAAAATGATTAACGTTTAATAATAGTAACTATGCTCAATTGTAATTGGTGTTGTATGTGCGCATACCTTTATTCTGATCATTTGTATTGGCCAATCTTGAGAGGTATGCAATCAATTATTGAGCTTTTTTTATCTTGCTGAATTATTAATTTTGGTTCACAATTTTGGTTCACATTGACTGTACACTCTACCAGGTTGATCAGGAAAATGACACAAGTCTTTGATTTGCATAGTACACAACTAGCATAGTTTTATTTTGATTTGCAAACTACACAACTAATTTAGGGCTCGTTTCGTTTGTGAAGATTATTGTTCTAAGACAACATGCACAGAAAACATAATATCGTACTGAAAGTTTTAGAAAGCTTGAGAAAATGTACTATTAAGCCTGTGCCGATAGATACTTTGCAGCAATTTTCCCGTTGGCGCCGTATGGGAAGAACAGGCCTGGAATGGAGGCATTGCCGGTTCCATACAGTACTTGCAGAATCTGTGCACACACGACATCATCAGTCCTTTTCTTTGCAAATGTGTGTCAAGTTAAGATAAATATACCAAACAGCAATAAACTAAGAAAACAAACAATATGTAAAAGAATCCTACATTTAGGGATATCAAATGTACAATAGTAATGGGTAGTATTTTAGGGGCAAAAACTATTAAACAAAATTTGGGGCTTTTATTTCCATATGAGCCATCTAATTTCCAAAAGAAAGTTGAAATTCTGGATAGTAGTTCATTTCAGATGTTTGTTAGATGTCTATCATTAATTATTATGCCTTTGATTCTTCGATATACAATAAACATGAAAATAGGGCTTCATTGTAATAAACAACATCCTTCTTATTACTTCCTATAATAAGGATCCACTTTCATACTACCAAGTATAATATTTTTGACAATACCACTTTGATGCTTTAACCCCTAAAGGCCCAAGGCTTTTTTTCTGTCAAAAAACCATCAAAACTGCCATTTCTATAGCAAGGAGTAAAAAAACTGAAAAATGTTTTTTTTTCACATCTAAACGTAGGATCTTACACCTAACTAGTATGAGAATGTGTGGAAAAAATTTCAGAATTTTTGACCGCTCAAATTGCAAGATATTTGTATTTAAAGTGGAAAAAACTAGTATTTCAGCACATTGTGGGACTAGATTTTTTGACTTTAAACATTTTTCACTTAAAATTTTTGCACTACAGAGTTTTGTGCTTCAAATCTTTATAGTGGAGAATTGAATTGAGAGTCTAAATAAAAAAATTTATTCAAAAAAACTTAATTATCATTCCTAAAAAATTTATTAAGTAGAAGTAGGTACGAGATAGAAGGAATATCTAAAACATTAATATATTTTAGATGGAATTAAAATACACTAATCCCAATGGTGAGATTGTTCTGTCAAGTAAACTAAACCATGAGATTTTTTTATTTTTTTTAAATTGCAAAAATAGCATTTAGAAATGAATTTTACAAGCTATTTTTTTCAAAAAGATGCTCTAACTGCCCAAAAAACAAGAATGTCCATAACTTTTTCATAACAAATCCAAATAAATTGAATCAAAGCTATCCAGATAGAAAAAAATATAATCTACAAGAAAAAAAAATTTTAAATCAAAATTTTGCCAAATTTTTCTTGCTGCCCGGACTGCCCAGTTACGAAAAAAAATAACATATTTGGCCATAACTTTTGACTCCTATTTCCAAATGTTCTGAAATTTAGTGCATATGAAAGATATTCCTCGCACCCACCTTCTATTAAAATTTCAGCTTAAAATATGAAAATCTCTAGTCACACGGACCTGCCCAAAATTTCTATACGGACAAAAAACGCATGCCGGTCCTTTAGGGGTTAACCCCTAAAATTCCTTGACTATGTTCTCACCAAAAATGCTCCAAAACTGCCATTTCTAGTACAAGTACCAAATTTTTGAAAAATATCATTTTTGGACACATATAACCGTAGGATCTTGTAATACTGTGGTTTGAAAATATGTAGAAAAAATTTCAGAAATTTCCATCGTGTAGATTGGAAGATATTATCGTTTGAAGTGGCAGAAGTCCTTTTTTTGGCCCTACAAAAAACCGGGCAGTTGCACTTCACAAGGTCAGATTATTATGAAAAAATTTCCAAAATGGTTGTGCTTCTTTGAATTCTTTTTCCTAAACAAGTTGGCTACATGCTTAAGAATTTTCAGATTATTTGGAATTGTACAGCATATAAGAAAAAAATAGTAAGTACAAAGAAATAGAGAATGGTTCAAAACACTAAATTGTTAAGAAGTTAATTATGGAATTATAAAATGCCAATCCCAATGGTTGTAATGTTGTAATAAACAATCTACATCCTACAATTTTATTTTTTTTGAAAAATATTGAAAATTGAGTGAAATAAACGACTTCAAAGTGTATTTTAGAGTAGACAATCCATAACTGCCCGCAAACTAAAAAACCTCGTAACATTTGACTCATTGATCAAAAACGGAATGATTCAAATCTTTCCACGTATATATAAATCTAATAAAACAATTTCAAATTTTTATTTTTGAAAAAAATGATTTTTTCTGATCTGCCCGGACTGCCCGAGTTGAGAAACAAACAACATATTAGGCCATAACTTTTGACTCGTATTTGCAAATGTCATGAAATTTGGTGCATATGAAAGACATTCCTCGTCCCCACCTTCTATAAAAATTTCAGCCCAAAATACGCAAATCTCCAGTCACACGTACCTGCCCAAAATTTCTATGTTGCCAAAAAAGGCATGTTGGTCCTTTAGGGGTTAATTTGTGTTTTTTATGTGCAAAAAGATCATTCTTAATGCTCTGCAACCTAAACATTTCTTCTTGAAGACCTTCAACCAGATACTTCACAAGATGATAGAATATTTGTGCCTAAGGTGTTTGAAAGGGAGATTCTAAATAGAATAAAGGCCATACCAAAGTTGGCTAATCCCTAAAGGATCTTGAAATCCAAATTAGGTCACACATTCTTTTTGCATATTACAAAAACCACCTACATTATTTATCACTCATCTCATTTTGCTTGACTAAATGTTATTGAATTAACTTGGGTACATTGATTTGTCCTAATAGTGGAGGAGGGAAAATCAATATCACCTAAAAAATAAGTGTCACCATAAAAATTTATTTTTGTAGGAATCGGGAAAAAATACCATATTTGGTGGGTAAGGTTGGCAAAAAGTACTTCTCTATGCAAATGTTAGAATTTGTAGCATATTATTCTTTTTTTAAAAACATATGAGAGAAAATGAACCTTACTACTATTTCAACATTAACTAATTTAAATATTGTGATTTGGGTAAATTAATGTAACACACATTATTAAGACAATTCACTATAGTGTTGTAGCATTCTGAATAGGCACCTGTTCAGGGCTTCGTCCCACAGACAAAGAATTGGCATTGACGGTGATGATGTTGCCAGTGAGCAAACTTTCAGGAGTATCACTGCCGGGTACGAGTATACCTTCGTCGATGGTAATAGGCAAAGTGAAGGTATTACCCGGCTTTTGGGGATCCGTCACTGTGCGGTTGTCTGCATCCAACTTCTCCCGCAATGCAGACAATACGGTGGTGAACTCACCAACTGTCATGTTGTATCGCTCCACTACTTGCCTTTTCCGTTGGTATAAAACTGTCCGAATTGATGCATCTTCTGCTCCTTTCACACCTGCTAGCCTTGCCACTAACTGCCATCCATTGCCTCCATATAAAAAATTAATTAGTTAATTTTTTAAATGTCACATTTGAATGTATTTTGACAAAACAACTCTACTACAAGAAATTTTGTCTTTGTTGCATTGGTTTGCTTTTCAAGAATAAGGTCCTACTCAAATTTTCTCATATATAGCCTTTGTCAATTATCATTCAAAGTCTCTTCTTCTAGTCTGGAAGCAACAAATTTAACATAAGAAAATAATAGGATTATTGAGTTATGAATTAAAGGTGTTTTTTGAAGCCATTTATGCTACTAGTTCATTTTTTTGAGTCAAATCTTTATACTACCAATTTTTGGCTTCTTACTCTCCTTCTAACTTAGTCCAATTTCATAACCTTCAAAAATTAGTTTCTCTAACTTGCATGGTAAAATTTACAGTTTAGGTTGAATTTTCAGCCACCCATAGTAATGAAAATTCTTATATACCTCCATGTTTTGACTCTTGGAAATAAATAGTCTAGGTAAGTAATGTTATGAGCAGGGTTGTCCTGCCAAACACCACAACACAATGTCTAGATGTTGTGTACTTGGTCGTGTAGACCCCCTCCCTGTTTGTCTAATAGGTAGATTCGTAAAATATATCAAGAATGTTTGAAAATTTTCAAAAACATTCAAGAATATTTTACAAACATGTCTAGTATGACATTGTTCAATATTTGTCCTACAAGACAGACCGTATTTGACAAGACAACCTTAGTCATGAGTTCCATAATCTTAAAAGAACCAAAATTCATACATCAAAGAATTTGCCCAATTTTTATGCAATTTTTGTTTCAAAGGTTTGAATATATACTTACATTGCGAGTAGATTTGCCTTCCGCATGGGCATTCAAGGCCACCAAGCCTGTGTAGCTAATATAGGGCAACATATATGCAGCCAACAAGAAGTGGTTGCCAGTAGTGTAAGGATCAAATGCCGGCTTCAGCTTCCTCCCAAATGCTTCATTGAAGAGGCCCCCCCATACATGTCTGCTAATGTCTATAGTGGGTCTTCCAATTGCCTTGTCTCCTAATTTGCTTGAAATCTCTCTGTCACACATCCAACCATCAACAACTATGAGAGAATGCAATAGCAATTGAAATTATTATATTTAGATAAAATATGAATTTGTTGTAAATTTTTGAGTTGGACCGCTTGAGTAGCCAAAAGAGTCATTAGGTCATCCAAAATCAATTAACATGTCAATAACAGTTATCTCACTTGCTTGAAATGGTCAAGATATTATCCTAAATAGACACAACATCTAGACCAGTTGAATCTTGAGCATTATTTGAAGCTATAGAAACAATCTCATCTCCATTTTAAAGATCTATGGCCATTGAGCTAGGTCATACTTTGATCAGAATTGCTTCTTGCTTTGTATATAACAAATACAACTTGTAGAACACTTGTTTGCATTTGTTTGTGATGTCATCAATGCCTACACTAAATTCAATATTGCATGCAATGGGTTGTGGCTTTCGGCAGGCACTGTCATGATCTTGCTACTCTACAACTTAGTATGTGCACACACTACCCAGCAAGTTGCATCTCACTCTATACCTCATGCAATACTCAATCTAGATCATAGCCACCTCCACTTTTTAGAAGCAAATGTGGCCTTCTTTCTTTTGCTTTGAACGCAATGAATACAATCTATAATCCACTTGTTTGCAACATTTGTTGCTAATCTCATCTATGACTATGCTAAATTGAATATTATATACAATGTACTACAACTTGTACCATAATTACAATCTTGTTGCTTGTTGACATGGTATGACATGAACCCAATACAATAATCTATTAACCTTGTAAGGATGTTGCGGACTAGAAAGTGGTCTAATGGATGACAGAGAATCCTTCTATGTAAGACAGAAGTACATATGTTCATCCTTGAAATTTTGTGCAAAAAGGGAAGGTCTCACACAATGGTTTGACCTCCAATGAGTTTTTTTTTGTTTTTTTTAAGTAGATGAATCACACTACCAAAAAGGATGATTTCCACAACAACCAACTTGTCCTTTCTAGGGTTGAGATCACTACATGCATACTTTCAAATCAGACTATTTTTTTTCCAAAAATTGTTCCTTTTGCACATCAGAAAGTATGAACCAAGAGAGACCTGATGTGGCCCAAAGACTGGAGCCCAAACTCTTTGGCCAAATGCTCAATAAACCGTCCCGTGTGCGCTGTTTGTGCGCCGCGAGGAGCCGGACCTGTGACATTAAGGGAAGTGCCATTGAATTGATCAAGCCCAAAGCCATAAGCAGCATGCAGGAAAAATTCAGCCTCCAGATACTCTGCATTCAAAATCACATTCAACTCATCAATGTCTCGACTTGTGAACGCCGGGCGCGTGCGGTTCTTGTGTTTGTGGTGCGATCTCTTGCACTTGCACAACTTCCTGGGCAACTTCTCTTCCTCCATCTCCATCCCTTCCGTGTCGGTCTCATCTTCAAGGTTGTAATGTAACGTGACATTGTCTTCCAACTTTGTATGTTGCTCTTCCTTAGCTATGGCAATAGTTGACAATACAAAAAGAATGAGAGCAAACCATGGTAGCATGAATCTCACCATCATTGAAGAATTTAAACAACTACCCAAAAAAAGTGACACTTTTCAATTTTAGAGGTGTTGGTAGTAATCTTCTTTTGAGTAACTCATCATTTAAGGTGAGAGATTCTTTTTCTTTATGATTGTTTTGTATATTGTTATCATAACATTCAATGGTAAGGAAATAAATATGTTTCCCGCTTTAAAATGGATTGAGGAAGATTATTCTACATCTATCAGATTCTTTACTTCTGTGCGGATAGACACTAGCTAGATGCACCTATCTTAGCTGCACTATTCACCAAAGATACTTTTTTTGAGAGCAAACAAGGTTAAGATGAATCTTACCATCATAGAGAATTTAACAAAAAAAAATATTTGGGATTCTATGTAGGTGTTGTTATTAATTTTTTGAGTAATTGAGTGGATTACAGATTTTTATTCTTTATGATTATTTTGTTTGTTGTTGTCGTTTGTAATATTCAGAAAATCAAAATGTTTCCTAGTACATGAAATAGTTTGAGGAAGAATATTCTAAAATTGTTGGACTCCTAAAACTTTCATGCAATTAGAAACTACTAGCACAATACACCTATCTCAACTACATTGTGCACAAACTCCACCCTAATTGCAAGGGTTTGCTTGATGATGTAAGGATTGTTGTTTTATTAATAAATAAATTTTGACAATGTATTGGAAGGTGAATCACTGGATTTTTGTGAAGGAGTTTGTGGAAGCGGTTGAGTTCGTGGGGATGGAGCCACGGAAGTCTCGGCAGTTAACAGTTGAAGCGGTTGCATTTGCTCTCCTTTCATGTGCACTAAGGTGGGTACCCCCAAAACCGTCACTTTTTGCACAATTTTTCATATATTTTTTGGTTGGTAAGTGAAAGGAGGTTCCAATGCACCAAAGAACATGACATTTGGATACCGTATGCAAAAGTTATGAAGGGTCAAAGTTCTTTTTGGTAGGTTCTAAAATCGTTTCTTCGACACAAGTACATATTGATTGTGGGGTTGTACAGTACAAGGAGTGATGATGGCAGTTTTAGGGAGGGGTGATTTTGGGTGTACCCACCTTAAAATACATTGTTATAAATACAATAACTCTGAAAATAAAGTAGTGTAGTTGGTTGAAGTCCCTAGAACTATTTTAAAAATATAGTAGTCTTAATCTTGGAAGGATGTCATCCAATGACGAAGGTAGTCACTCAAAAATAATCTGATTTTTTGACCAGTAAGTGCAATCTTCATTTCTACAAAAAATCATCACAGAGTCATCCATCCAACACTTTCAGGTTGTTGCATCATTACACAGTTAAGAAACTATCTATATTATGAGTAGTCTTATTTAAAAAATTTAACAATAAAAAACATTTCATCTCAATTGCCTTACAATATGACAAAATTATCAAACTTGCTACTTTACATTTTCTTAAAAATCACATGTCCATTCAAGGGGGAAATGAAGGTGATGAAGAAGTCAAAATGAAAGGATGTTTGTTTAATTTGATACAAGACAATGACATTCTCCCACTTTGTGAGAATAAATTAAAAAATATGATTGAGTTCTTGTATCAAGATTTATGCTATCCAAAAGAATTTGGGTACGTACTAAACACCTCATTTACATATGAAATTTGGCATGTATGAAACTAACATTATAATGCGATTGTCTCCAAAATACTATATTTAGGAAAAAAATCTCATTTTAAGAGGAGTCAAACTTCAGTAACCCTGTTGGTCAAGGTAAAAAAAACATTTTCTTTTACTTCAAACTCTATAATCTTAATCTGCAATCAAAGTTTTTTCAACTTTTCCTACGTATTCTAATTGTTTGATGCAATGTTCTCATTGTTTGGATTTGAAAAATAATAATTCCTTGATGCACAAGAAATCATATAAAAACTGGTTGTTGCATTATTTACTGGTTTATTTAACCTCAAAATGCATGGTGATTTAGACTAAGGCCTTTATTTATTGCTTCTAAATTTGGAAGCATGTACTTAATAAGAAGTGGTATTCAATGGCATAGAGGCTCAATTGTGAGTTAAAAATAATAATGTCACCCCTAGTGGACTCAAAGTCTTTTTACTTGTTTAACAAGGTTGGATAAAACATTTTTTTACTTCAAATGTTATAAACTTGAAATCTATTCAATTAAATGGGCTAAAAATTCTTTTGCACACTCCCATAATTGTCGACCACACTTTTGTATAGTTGAAATTTTTTTAAGTTTTAATTTATAATTTTGATTGATGCAACAAAATGGTAATTTTTGTCGATATTTCTTGAAATGCATACACTAACCTTTTGGGGGCCAATTTTTTAATGTTTTCACTTATACAAATTTAAAATTTTAATAGCATCATAATTTTATATTTCATAATATACTAAGTAGGGCTTTGCTTCACTTGGCACTACTAATGACACCCAACTAACACTTTTGGACTATGTCACTAATGATGAACTTTGGTTAGGTCTTCAAAATGGCAAAAGAACAAGCACCAATAGTCTCCAAATATTTGAAGATGGCATTACTCCAAGGGAAGAATGTCCAAATTTTAAATTTTCTTGAATCCATTTATATAATTTATGATGCACTCCCAAGGATGGTATCCTTGAGTTCTAATTCTATATGAATAAAAAGCTAGGTTCTCAGCTTCTCATCAAGTGTTGTGGATATGCTCTAATCCGTCATTTCGTGTGCCAAGAGAAGAGGAAGGGAATAGGGAAGAAGTTCAAAACAAGGACTCACTCATGAAGGTAATTGGCTGCAGGACAATCGTATCAACAAATTTAACTACTAACAAGCCTTAATGACTTCCAAGACCCCTGGTTGATGGCTGAATAATGTTTCGCAAATTTTGCAGGTGACGCTAATTTTGCACCATCCCTAATGGGATCACTAATCTCGATCACTAATCTGTGTAGCATAGTAGTGATGAAGTTCGGCTGTTAAGTGTCAACCGAAGTCTCACGTGAAAACAGTGGCCCCTGGACATATCCACAACTGCACACAGGAAATCATGATAATCAACTGAAGGAAAAGTTACCAGTTTACAAAACATTTACAGTATCAACTGCGAGCACTGGAATTCACAATGCACATAACAAAACAGAGTACCCCACAGATTGTCAACCAGCAGACATTAACTGTCAGATGTACAGTACAATCACTCTCTCTGATGATACACTCCGTAGTTGCACATTTCCTGTATGTCCCAAGAATCTGCTATGTTGTGTACAAATCTGATTGGAATTCCACATATCAGGGTGCATTTCGAAGACCATTAATCCCATCCAGTCGATGCAAGTAGAGAGGATCGATTTTGGAAGCAAAACTAATAAAATGGCACATGATAATTGTATTAAAGAATCAGAAACAGACAAATACAGAACGGTGGACAGCGTCCAGTACTCGTCACTAAATTATAAGAACACCGGCCTCTTTAGAGGTCGGAGTGAATCAAGAGTCAGCTCCTGCTAAACCCCTAGCCTATGCCCACAGGACACACAATATAATAGAATAATTTAACTGACTGACAAACCGTGAAGAGGTTGTGTCGCTAGTTGGGCGACTCTTGTAATCTATTCCCTTTCAATAACGTCGTCAATAATACCACAATAGTAACAGCAACGTTTCCGTGAACTCATTTCTCATCCTTCATAAGAAGGGAGAGAGATCAGCTCAACCCTCACCATGAGCTAAAAGTCGTTTGTATTTGCTTGTGCACGATCCACTGTAGAGTTAGCAAATGGGGGTACCTTGGACAGGTAGCGCTGTAGTACACAGGTACCTTGAGTGCAGAAAGCTTGATGTATTTGTCGATGGATGGTGATACGGAAACGAAGCTTTGAGGTTATAATTGACCGCTGTCTGAGATAACGATTTTCATTTTAGGGCTTTCATCTTCCTCAAAAACGCTGTTGTTGATGCGTTCAACAACTTCCATTCCCTCAATGACTTCACCGAACACCACGTACTGGCCGTCTATCTCAGGAATGGAGTCCACCGTGATGAAAAACACCGACCCTTGCTTGTCGGGCCCCATGCTGTTCATGGCCAGAAGACCTCTCTGCAACAGGAGCACTCAGATGGTTTAGACCTTAGCATAACTTCAAGATTCAATAAGTCAGCAAGAAATCGATTCTGGGGAAGCCTCCATACGACCAGTGTGACCATAGGGAGACCTACTCATGAATCATGGGAAAGGATTCTCTTTATAATTATGTCAAAGAGTTTCTGAAACTGTATAATATTAAATAAAACCATGCTGTGTCTTCGCAATTCGGAAGTCCACTCAAACATGAAATCTACGCTCAAAATCGAATGTAGAAGGGCAATACCACTAGTACCTGATCAAACTTGTCGTTCCGTCTCTCTGTCGGGAACGTACCGCCATAAATGGAGGCAACTTCGCCTTCCTTACCCGCACCCCCTGCAGCCACAACATTTGGAGCTCTGTCACATACAAGCTGAGACTGAAAATGCAAGAGAATATGTCATCACGGAATTGCCAAGAGAGTAAATTTTCTTGCACTCAGGAAGAGAAGACGTACTCATTACATCACCGCCAAAGACCAGCAACCCATGCACCACACGATGGAAGGTAGTGTTTTTATAGTGAAGGATGATTCCCTTGTCACTGATCCCCCTCTCCCCTGTTGCCAGCGCCCTGAAATTTTCCACCGACTTCGGTGCCTGCAAACACAACCACCTCCGTCTAAAGTCTGCATCTTCAAGAAAGAATGTACCCTAACCCAAACCCTAAATTCTCCTAACAGTGCCAACCACTTTCAGTCGAAGCAATTTCGACCACCATTTCAATGAATAGCTGCTCTACCGTAACCCCAAGCAATAACGTAATATTTTAGTAGGAAATGGTCAGACGAATCTCACCTTGACCTAAATTGCAACATAATACTGAACCTCAACCCTAACTCCTCCGAACAGAATCCAGCCAACCATTTACAAGCTACGCCAAAATTTTCAATCGAAGCAACATTTCCACAAAAACGGCTCTATCTTAACCCCCAACCTAACAATTTACTCAAAATACTCATAAAACTCTCACCCCGCCCTAAATTGCAATGTCATACTCAATCTCAAACAATAGATACTCCAAACACAATACAGACACGCCAACCGTATACAAACTACGCCAAAACTTTCGATCGAAGAAAACTTCGCCCAACACCCCAACAGAAATTGGAAAAACCAGCTCTATCTCAAGCCAAAGCACATAATAATATCTAAAAGAAGTCAGCAGAATCTCACATTTGACCTAAGTTTTGCAACGTTGCAACACAATACTAATACCTAAGTTGCAACACAGTACTAAACCTCAAACCCTAAATCCTCCTAAGAGCATCAAACTGCTTCAAAAACTTCAATCGAAGCAGCTTCGCCTAACATTTCAATGAACAGAACTGTCTTCACCCAAACATTAGTATAAAAATTTATATTTTAAGAAAAGAACATCACTTTGACAGCAATTGCAACATGAGGATTAAATACCTTCTCATCGTAAAGCAGGAAGATGATGCGTCCCGCGAAGTGTCCCGAGAATGTGACATCGAAGAAGACACAGATATGGCTGATGCAAGCTCGGCCCTCTGGAATAATGGGCGTGGTCTTGAGCGGCCACCCACCAGCACGACCTCTAGATGGCGACGGCCCGTGCGTCACTCTCCCATAGCCTGTCATCTGAAGGAATGTCACCACCACCAGAAACGTGGCGATCGCGATAACTGCGTTTCGCTTATCCCGGTTCAACGCCATAGCAATAGCACCCACTGACGCAGTCCTCAAAATCTCCTTCTGTTACAAAACGATCGCTCTATTCTCCGGCATACAACTTTCTACAAATCCTTTCTTCATTTCGGTAGTCACTCCGCTCCAATCTGAGCTACATTTACCGACGACCAGATCTGAGACACTCCCTCGGAAAACTACAATCCGTAGCTCACACAGCGGGAGTCTTGCACACTCATGAATCTGCGAAGAGCAGTAATTTCGTTCTAGTTCCTGGTGATCCGTTTCTTGCACCAAAAAACAAGAATCTCCGTCATCGCAGAGCATCAACGCTCCCACTCAAATACGACCAAATCCACTAAACAGTACTAAATCCAACTAAATGCAACTAAATGCAACTGATCACCTCTCCAACACCGGAGATTCGAAACTCCAGATCCACCGTCTACACTACTCTCGCCATTACCGCAATTCAAACACCCCGGTCGTCTCTCACCAACACAAAAACACGAACGAATCCGCACTAAACCCTAAAAAGTTTAATTCTCACAGAAAGCACCTCCACAATCTCCCCTTTCAGCAATCCCCTACGAGATCAATCGCAAACTCTCATCACTCACACATTGACGGCAGACCCAGATGCAAACATCCGGCACACCGGATCTCGAATTCCAAAAACTCAAAGAAAACCGGATCTTCGCGACTTTAGCTCAAACACAAGCCATTCGAGCCACACAAAAACCCTGAGCGCTTTTCAGAAACCGTTCCTGAGCTGTTTGAAACACAACCATCAGCGCGGCAGCAGGCTTTGCCAATTTTAGTATCATCAAATTCGAATTTCTTTTCCAATTCTCCGTCACTCGGCCTCATGTGACTGAGAAATCTAAGTTACCGAACGAAAGGATAAGAAATGGCGTTCTTCTGCAATTTCAGTTCAGGCTCTGCAGCATTGACAGAGAGCATGTGGGGGGTTCTGCAAATCTCGAATCGTGAGCAATGGGAGGGTGGGAGCGGAGCTCAGTCGCCTGCCTGAACTGGCTACCTGCAGGAGTCGGAGAGGACGACTGGTGATTTTCTTTTTCTTTTTCTCGGTTTCTTTTTCTTTCGGGGGTGCGGATCGGACGGTGGTGAGGGCACGTGGGTATCGGACGGTGGATCTGGGTGTGTGCTGTACTGTGGGCATTATTGAGGCTACAGAGGGTGTCAGTTAATGTTGAAGATTCCTGGGATTGGTCAAATTAATATTTTTTTTCCCAGGATTGAGGTATAGTGGAGCCACCCATAACCAACCAAATAAGAACTTGCGGACATGATGTGGGGTATTTGAAGGCAAAGGAAAAATTCCTGCACGTGTAGAGATAGAAATGATGGGGATTGCCCAAATTTCGGGAATTTTATCACCCAAAGTCAATTTACAGTGAATTTTGCAAGGCAAAAGTTGCGCTGGACCCATGTCCAACATGTAGAGTCTTGGAAAATTGCTCAAAGAGTGAATAACTCATGTTTAGTGAGTCACGAAAAATGAGGACCATGTATCACGGCCTTTGGGTTTGCATGCAGTACTTTAGCCAAAATTAATCACAAAAACTACAACGGAAATGACTCTCAGGACATTATGGATTTACCTTGTAATGATGCGGTGGCTTAAAAGTTTCCGATGGGTGATAGAAAACCCTCCTATGTAAGACAAGAGTGCAAATGTTCATCCTTGAAATTTTGTGTGAAAAGGGGAGATTTTGCACTATAGATTTTAAATTTAAATTTTTTAATGAAGAATTGAGTAGAAAATATAGAAAAAATAAAATTTTAAAATAAAAATATATCTTTAGCTACTTGGTTTGATATTGAAATCAAAAAAATACTTGTATCTTTTAATTTGCAATACTTATCAAAATGATGTAAAATAAAGCTTTAATTGTAGATTAGGATGATTAACATTGAACTTCAAATTTTCTTACAAAATTCCAAATTATAAAGTCAATAGAGCTTGTTTGAATTCTTAAAATATCCAAATTAGGCTCTTTAGTCCTTAAGGGGTTAATTCTATCATATGAAGAATTGGAACTTTCCACCACTACAAGAGAAAGGGGTGTTTTAACCCTTTACGTGCTAAAAAGCCCGAATTGGGCCTCATGGTTTTTTAAGCAATATTGAAGAGTTTATATGGGCATTTTTATTTATTTTATTAATTATTTATTTAAACCAATGCATGCAATGCTCTTCACTTAAGCTAATGATATAATAAAAAAATTCATTTAAATTATACTTTCTACAATATGATCAATTAAGGTCTGCAACTTAAAATCATGAATTCTTAGTACATAAAGGGTTAAGTGAGTTTTTAAGTATAGTCCTAAACATAAGATTATAAGTAATGACCTTCAAGGAGATTTTCAATACACATGTATTTCCATTAAATTTTTACTAAAAATCTCCTTAAAGGTCATTACTTATAATGTTATGTCTAGGACTATACTTAAAACTCACTTAAAACACCCTTTTTTCTTGTAGTGCACACATTGAAATATCAGTTGTAGTCCCATGATATTGGTAGTAATGAATTTTCATCAAATATCTATATTTAGGAATAAAAATTATATCTTGGATCAATTTTTTATTTTCTTGTTGGAAAAATGTATAAAAATTGTTTTAAATGGATAAAATAATTATTTCCTAGGAGAGACGACATCTAATTAATGATGAACATTTTCAAAAGTTGATTATAGGGGCTGTAAAAAATGGATGAAATACATCCAAAATTTATTGATATATCAAATTTTGTCTTTTTTAGCAATGTGATACATTTGGTCACTTGATTCTTTATAATTTTTGTTCAAAGTTGCAAATAACTTCATTTAGAGATGGCATGACAAGAAAAACTTATAAAAATGAAGATTTTACATAACATTCTTGAATGGGAAGGCAAAAGGGTCCTTCTACAATATTATTGTAACAAAAATATATTTGTGTTATAGTGGACCACGATACATGGATAAGCTTGCATTTAAAGATGTTCTACAATGAAAAGATCGTTAATTCATAGAAAGCAAAGCGGTACTGAGATTGTGGTAATGGGTGGATGTGACTCAAATAGGAGGGTTCAATAGATATCAAAAGTAGGTGACTGATGGCATTGGATTGTTCTACCTTAATTGAGAATTGGATTTCAATTGTTGACATATTCCTTTCTGATGGCTAAATCTTTACAATGGCAAAAGTTGACATGGATAATCAAACTAGTCTAGAATTTTGACTAAGGAAGGAGGTTCATGAACCAACCAGTTTTTTAATGCATCCCCTATCTAGGAATGAGTGACATAATCCTTGAAATATCTATTACAATCATTGATGATGTAGATAGGCTTAATTGAAGGGACAGTTTATGAACCTCCTACTTTATACTAGCATGGAAATTAGAAATTGGAAGAAATGATGGTAAGTTGCCTCAATTCCCAACAACATTTTTTATAGTTGTAAAATTACAAAGAGATATTGTTTTGTGAAAAAAACTCAATTTTTTCACCAATATATGGATGAAAATCCATTTTTGCAAGGGTGGGACCTAAAAAAAGAAGAAGAATTCCAATTACTTTGGGGGTTGGAATGAATGAAGAGTCTGTTTGTTCAAGACCCCACATCAAAGTCCACATGACAGTGGGAGAGAGTATAAGAATTATGCTCCCTTTTTACAAAAACTCACGCAAAAGTTGGACTCTAATTTATTTAACCCTTATAGACCCAAGACCTTATTTCCATCAAAAACCACTCAAAATTGTCATTTCTATTACAAAGTACAAAAAAACTTTAATATTTAATTTTTTTGCATATCTAACCATAGGACCTTGCACTAGACTAGTATATAAATATAAGGAGGAAATTTGAAAAACTTTGACCTCATAGATATTTGCGTTTAAAGTGAAGAAAAAAAATTTCACCTTGCTCAACTACATTTTTCGGCTTTGAATCATCATAACTTAAAATTTTTGTACTACTAATTTTGAATTTTGAATTTTTTATGTTGAAAAATTGAATTGACAATCTAGGAAAAAAAAGGAAAAAAAAGAAAAAAAAGAAAAACTTAATTTTCACTCATTAAAAATTTGTTAAGTAGAAGTAGGTTCAAGATTGAAGGAAAATCTAAATTGTTAATAATTGTAAGATGGAATTGCAATACACTAATCTCAACAGTGAGATTGTTCTAGCAAGAGATCTTAACCTTATGAAACCTTTTTATGAAAAAGTATGAAAATTGAATTTAGACTTGAATCCTATAAGTTATTTTTTTAAGAAGATGCTCTAAATGTTTGAAAAATAAGATTGTCCATAACTTTCACATAACAAATCTAAATAGAATGAATTAAAGTTTTTTATATAGATAAATTATAATCTATGGAAGAAAAATTATAATAATTAATTAATTTTTTGTATGCATGGGTTCTACCCACCATACCTAAAAAAAGGCTTTTTGTACCATAAGGCTTTTGGTCTTAAGCACTAATTGAAATAAAAATAATATTCCATTAAAGCTAATGTGCTTTTCTATTTTCACAAAAAGTTTGAAAAAATCATGATGAATATTGTGATTGTAGGAGCATGCCTAAAATCCTTTTTGTCCCCCAAGGGGATAATGGGACTTTAAAGATTAGACATTTTAGACATTTTATGTAATAGTAACTAAATGGAATGACTTGTGGTCATCTTGGTAGTTGCAAGCGGATGTGGATGGTGTTTTATTCGCCTTCAAAGAGAAGTTGTTTAATGGTTTGATTCTTTGAAGACTTGGCTAGTGATTGGAAAATGATGTATTTATTAGTCATAGTCTTTTGTATAATTTGGCTACAGTGGATCTTGTTGGAACACAACCACCATTTAATCCCTAAAGGATCAAATGGCATTTTTTTGGCAACATAGCAATTTTGGGCAACTCACTACAAACGGAATTTTTTTTTTTCTTTGAAATTTTTACACAGCATGGAGACAAGAGTAGCTTTAAAGCGCAACAATTTTCATAACTTTTGACTACAAAGTTAAAAATTTATTGTATGATATATAATTTTCATTGATCTTCAGGCAACTCAAAAAATTCTTAAAAAATCATTTTTATAAGAAATAAAAATTAGAAATTGGTTTTATAGATTTATATATCCGAGGGAAGCTTTGAATCATTCCATTTTAATTAATGAGATGAAAGTTATGAGGAGTTTTAGTTTGCAGGTAGTTATAGAATCTTTACTCTAAAATAAACTTTGAAGTCCTTTATTTAACTCAATTTTCAATATTTTTGAAAAAAAATAAAAACATTGGGTGTAGATTGTTTATTACAACATCACAACCATTGGTATTGGTATTTTTCAATTTCATAACTAGATTCTTAACAATTTAGTGTTTTGAATTATTCTCTGTTTCTTTCTATTTACTATTTTTTTCCTATATGTTGTACAATTCCAAATGATTTGAAATTTTTCAAGCATGTAGCCAACTTGCCTTGAAGAATAAATCCAAAGAAGCACCACCATTGGGGACATTTTTTCATACAAATGTGACCTTGTGAAGTGCAGCTGCCCATTTTTTTGCAAGGCCAAAAAAAGAATTTTTGTCAATTCAAATACTGATATCCTGCAATCCACGAAGTGAAAATTTCTTTAAAAATTTCCACACTACAAGATCCTATGGTTATATGTGTCCCAAAACGTTTTTTTTTCTAAAATTTGGTACTTGTACTACAAAAGACAATTTTGGAGCGTTTTTGATGAAAACATAGTAAAAAACCTTTAGGAGTTAAAAGCAAAGTAGCCGTAATGACCATTACCATTAGAGAGTCAATTTCATGACTTTCATGATTTAACTCTATAGAGTGAAAGCCTAAAGAGATTGTTGTAAGGTATAGATAGATGATCATTGCTGTGGAGGTTACATCAATTTTATAGTTGCCTTGTATTCTACTGTTGAAGTGATAGTTAAGAACTCCATTCAATCCAATTTGATTATCAAAAGATATTTATAACAGTCATAGCCAAAGGATTTAGTGAACTCTTCTTGCTTACTTATTGAAAGAAAGGAAAATCATTTTTGGGATACTTTGCAAATAAAGATAAGATGAAACTGAATCACAACCACTTGATTGATATTTCATAGGAAAAGCCCCCACATGCTATGGAAGCACCCGGCCCACTTTAAGCTTAAGAATGTTATGCATGTTTTTTATTCAACTTGCTAATTGAAGGTCAGCCAAGTACACTGATCTCAAATTTGAGATCAAGAATTCTTATCTGAATCAATATTTTTTTCAAGTTTTTTTGTTTGATACAGCAATATGAATTCTAGAATTAAATAAATCATCCAATATCATTCATCCAATATTTACTTTCATCCATTTTATTACAAAAAAATAGTATATTTCATCCAAAAAATGGCAAACTATATATTTCTTGGAAATATTTTGGCAACTTCATCTACTTGTTTTGTCAATTTTTCCAATTCAAAAGTAGCCAACTTTATAATCAGATAAGATTTTTGCAAAAATTCACTAAGAAAAAATAACTACGTCTAAATAAGATACAAGATTAGATTCCTAACAATTTTAGTTCTAGTTTTAGTACTTTTTGCTTTAAGTGTGTCTTGCTTGGCATCGTAAACTACCAGTGATGAGTCTATTTTATTGCCTCAAATCAAATCAATGGCAAATTCTAGAATGAAAGGGAATCATGTCCCTAATAGTTAGAGTGTGTTAATGTAAAAAAATGAAGCTAGATCTTAAAGAATCTGCATAATAGAATTTTCAATTAACTTTGAAAAGACAAGGTCTATCATCAAGGTATTCAGTCAAAAAGTGATCCAATTATTGAATAAATAGTTGCATTTTTTATTTCTTTAGTTTTTTGAAAGTCATTCATTGCATATTTTTAGTCTTTTGCATTGTTAATAGGATAACTATTTGTTTCACTTTGATGAAGAGTATTGGACTACTATAGACATTATATAAGCAGCCAAAGGGAATTGACCCCCTTATTGCCCCACCTTGGATGGATGGAAGAATGGGAGGTCTATTTCTTGTCCCACCCCGCTTTGTTCCCCTCTGACCGACTTTCTGCCATTCGACTTCCTTCCTCCTCCCCTATTTTTGTTGGCTTTGTCCTTTAGACACAATCTATAGCATCAACTCTCTAGTTTCTGAATCTGAGTTTCCAAATCCTATGTACAATCACATTCACATTGCACAACATGGTTAGGGTTTGGCTAGAGTAGACAAAGCCTCATGGTCACACTGTTTTTGTTTTGTTATTGGCCTATTGTCTGTAGTTACTTGGTGACCAATTTTTTTTTTCCGACATTATAATGCCAGATTGCACCCTAGAAAAAAATTGGCCAAAAAAGGCAACAAACCATGTAGTTTTCTTGCCAAAAAACTTCAAATTAAGAAAAAATCTTCGATGAAATCACCCCAGGCACATCACCCCAGGCAGGATGTTACTATCAGTTTTTTCTTTTCTTTTCTTTTTTCATTTTTTATGAAGTGCCAATGAAAGTGGCGATATAAAATGTCATAGAATGTCATAGAATGTCATAGAACATCCTTGCCTGGGTGATGTCACACTACCATACGTGAAGGTCTGATTCGGCCGGTGAGTGCCAAAATAGTTTCTTTTGTGCGTGCAAAGGGGTTTCAATCAGTTAAAACCATTGGTGGTAGTGTATTAATTGTTGGTAATATTTCACTTGTAATATTCCAAACATTCATACATTTCCAAAAATACATAATATACGTCTGAATCTGACCTTCACGTAGGGTAACAGACAGAGACAGAGCAGGTGAATATCGATCATAACACGGCAAAACCGATGGTTTTGGGTTTCAGTTTCTTTTGTTTCGTTTCTTTTGGACATTTTCCTTTGGGGCGATCCAGATTACAACTACGATATATAATCTGTGAAGGCCGCAAAGACAAAGAAGCTTGATGTGTCTCACCGTGACATGAGCTTCAGATCCGATCCAACTTTGACGGAGGATCGATATACAGTATATCCCCAAGATTGATCGAAGCAGCTTCCCTCATTACCAACAAAACGCAGTAATGGTCAATGGAATTTGTCCGTTTGTTTCAAAAACAAAAACAAAACGCAGTAATGGCAAGCTTTGGAGTTTTCGTAGTAGTAGATTGATGCTTTCCAGATCCAGCTTTCACGGAGCTTCGATGTAGAACTAGATCCAGGTCTCGCAGCTTGATGGTTGGGATCCGGTGACGAGCAGCATTCGGGGCTTTCCTTCTAAGTTGGCCGGATTGGAAGCAGTCCGACCGTTCTCATACAGCCATTGATCTCTCTGGCTATTGCAGTCACTGATTTTTGGCCCAAGACGATGGAGTTAATCATGAAGTACTGTATGTGCAATGAGGGACTAGAACAGATATTTTGTTAAAATGACAATATTCTTCCGCCATTTTTCCATTCATTTTCTAGGACAGGTATAGATTTCAGGTCACATGGTCTAAAATCTAGTACTGGTTTACATTTTTAAAACATGGTCTAAACCTGAAAGTGCCAAGTTTGTGGAATATTGCCATTTTAACGAAATATCCGTTCTAGGAGCTAGAGTTTGACAAAAACATAGGACAAAACTCCTTGAAGCACTCAAAGTGGGGTGTGATGGAGTTTGGTGCTATGTTTCTTTTGTATAAAAAATTCTTAGTTAAGCCTTCTTCTGACAATCCTTGTACAAACTGGGGCGGTTCACTTTACAATTAACCTAAAGGTATGTTCCCACCTGGTGTTAAAAGTGTTGTTACAGAGGGTCTTAGGAATGAATTCTAGCCTCCTTCTAGACTGGATTCACATTTCAAAGAACACCTGTAACACCAAGTGAAAACATATCTGCAAGATATCTCCAGATCACTCAAAAACTCCTCAGGTTCATCAACTGATTGCTAGAATATGAACCATCGGCTAAAGTCTTCTCCTCGATTTGGCTCAGGATACAAGTAGCATGGTACTCCTGCACAGCAGACAGGATGTAAAGTCATGTAACCTCTGCATTTATGTGGTGCCTCTTTCAAATTATCTGTAGTCTATAATGCATTTTAATTCTTACACTACTTGAATACTTTTTGGAATGACAACAAAGCATGGCTTACTCACTTGAAGTTTTTTGGAATGTCAACAAGGTGTGTTGCATATAATCTAATCATGTTGAATTGGCTTCTTTTTAAATGGATGATTTGGTCCACCTTTAAAAAAAAAAGAGCACCAAACACAAATTTGCTCTACTTGAGGTGTTCACTTACGTTTGGTGCCCTCTTTTTGCAAAAGGTAGGATTGAAACCAAAGAAGTCAACTTGAAGTGATTAGATTGCATGCAACACGCCTTGTTGACACTCCAAAAAAATTCAAGTACATGGTCATTGCAAAAAACACTTGTCCTTTTTTTTGTCCCCTCGGCCTTGGACAAGTAGTTTTTTGCTCATAACTTTAGGATTGGTAGTATTATGCAACATTTGGATACCATATGCAAAAGTTATGAAGGGTCAAAGTTTTTTTTTTTTTTTTGGGTAGACTAAGGTTCTATAATTGTTTCTTCTACATAGGTACATATTGATTTTCAATTTGTACCCAGAGTGATGAAAACGGTTTTGGGTCAGTGGCACATTTGGAGGTGCCCACAACTTATGTTAACTTAGGAGAGATCTAAGCTTACCTCCCCTTCCGTCCCATCCAGCCATTAAAGAAAATATGGGGCCTCCGGAGGGCTGCTCCATAGCCCTCCGAGGGACCTTAAAATTTACTTTTTTTTGGCAAAAAAATTAGTTTTTTCCCTATTTCCGTGCAGTAGAAACTGCAGCGACAGTGGCGTAGGAACCGATATTTACGAGTTAAATTTTTTTTTTAAATCTTAAAAAAATTATTAAAAAAATTATAAAATTATAAAAAAAAAAAATTGCGATTTCTGACCGTTTCGACGAGCAGTCAGCTTAGCTGACTGCTCACTAAGGGACAGTTTTAGAGTGACAAGCCAAGCATTTTAATAGCTTGGCTTGTCACTCCGGAGCAACCCTCCGGAGGGCTTTTTTTTTTTCTAATGCAACATCTTTACAAAAAAAAGATCAGTCCTCGTATTACAAATTATATCCAAAAATTCCAACTTGTTTGACGGTACTTGTCAATTGTACATAAATAAAATCATAATGTCAATGTAGGAGAGTTTTGCAGTCGTGGCATGTTTTGATTGGTTAAGCAATCAAAGAAGTCAAACGGCTCAACTCTCCTACATTGACATGCAGGATGTAAAATCGTGCCATCCTCTGTGGGTCCCTAGGTGAACTATGCATGTCAAGCCAATGGGACCCGGTCAAGATTGCAAGTCCCAAGGCGCAACTGCAGGACCGTGCCCCCCGACAGAACTGCAGGACCACAGTACAATTTTATTGTTCTTTTGGTCCTGCACAAAACGGACATGACAACGATTTTAGGGTTTTAGGCGGCGGTTTTTAGGGTTTAGGGCGGCGGATTAGGGGTTAGGACAACAAGTTAGTATTTAGGGTGGGGTTTTTTTTACGTCCTACATGATTGAGTCCTACTACATATCCCATATGGATTGTTGTATCCCCTACCGCTCCTCTTGTATACAAAGAACTTGTCTTTTCAATTCTACATGCAACTCATAAATGGTTTTTGAAGAAAAGTAAAAAGACTTTCAAAATGACAATTTAATGTCCTGTCGAGCAGGACAACAACAACAACAAAATTTTAACTTATACAAAGACAAGATTTGTATGTAGCACAATTGAGACAACATTTTGCACCCACATTTGTCTCCTAACATTATTCTTCACGGCAATTTCAATGTTTTACAAGTCTTGCACAAAAAAAACACTTCAATTGTTTTAGCGTTATCAAAAAATTTATTTGGTGGGGTCTTGTTGCTTATACATTCTACAAGAACATTGCAAAATGTTGTCTCAATTGTGCCACATACAAATCTTGTCTTTATATAAGTTAAATTTTTTTTGTTGATTTTGTCCTGCTCGATAGGACATTAAATTGTCATTTTGAACTTAATCTTTTCACTTTTCTTCAAAAACCATTTATAAGGTGCATGTAGAATTGAAAAGACAAGTTCTTTATATACAAGAGGAGCGGTAGGGGATACAACAATCCATATGGGATATTTAGTAGGACTTAGTCATGCAAGATGTAAAAAAAATCCTACTCTAAACACTAACTTGCTATCCTAACCCCTAATCCGCCGCCCTAAACCCTAATTACCGCCGCCTAAAACCCTAAAATCACCGTTATGTCCGTTTTGTGCAGGACCTGAAGAACAATAAAATTGTATTGTGGTCCTACAGTTCCATCGGGGGGCACGGTCCTGTAGTTGTGCCCCGGGACCCGCGATCTCGACGGGGTTCCATTGGCCTGACATGCACAGTTCACCTTGGGACCCACAAAGGATGGCATGATTTAACGTCCTGCCATTGACATTATGTCTAGTAATTGCAAAGTAGGCCAAGCCATAAAAAATAATCGCAAGTCAGTACCAACCTTGCCACCCGCGGTTCGGTAGGTCCTAACCAGAGATTATTTTTGATAACTTGACCTGCTTTGCAATTACCTAGTCCATTATATGAAGAAGCACGTCCAGGACAAGTTAGTAAATGCAGACTGAGGAAGATCTTGAAAGTCAGTTTCTTAACCTCGTTCTTAGAACTCGACTTGTTTTAGAATGTGGCGTACGTTAAGTTTTCTGGAGAAATTATCATTATATATTATGTTATGATTATGATGTTGGCACGGCGGCTATTAAAAAAGTTGTTTTGGGTATTAGAACTCGTTGCAGGATTTGGGTGAGCTGGACTTATTAATTTTGTTTGGGCTCTTCAAAGGTTTCAAGATTCCATTCGAGAATCCAAACAAGTTCAAGACCGACGAATTTGAATAAAGATTTCATACGTCGATCTACGGCCACAAATTCCATCTTCTACCATTCCTCATAGGTCGATGAAGGTGTCTGATGATTCACTCTGCCGTGCCCGCAACCAGTTCATGATGATGCAATGATGGTGTTCATGGTTTGTAAGAGCGCAATAGCTTCTGCCAAGGCATGTGCAAACAATATAAATTTGAGAGACGGTGGCTCTGTGTTCAGGATGAGCTAGACAGTCCGGCTAAATAAAACTGCAAATTAAATCTGATTCAAATGAAAGCTTGAAAACAATGGAGTGATTTACAAGCTCCTTGCACTGATAAGAGATATGGAAAATTATTACTTAACCAAAAAATTAGCCAGTGACATTGGCAGGATCGGAGACTGCTGCAGAGCATTTTGCATCTTCTGGAAATTTCAGGTTAATTATGCTAGTTTATTTTGTGTGCAGATTCTTGTAAACGAGGCATTGCCTAATTACAAACTGGGGATATATCAATCGGAGAAGAGTAGTAGAGGTTTTGGTAACTGTCCCATGGAACCACTGCAGATTCTGGTCAAGTTCAGTACATTGCGACCAAGCTCATGAAGGGTTTCGTAACTCGGAATTGGTATCGTTCGCAACAAGCTTGCGTCTACTGCCCATTGCTTTCTCTTTGTTTCAAAGTCCCAAGCAGTGTAGTAGGGTACTGATTAATGAATTCGATGCATGCACGGGACTTTGCTAAGAGGGAGCAAGTAGGCGGACTTGCAGGATATCATTGGCACATGGTCTTCGATTCAGCTTTACCCTGAACCCTAAACCGTAAACGGAAAACGGAAAGGACCTGTAACTTGTGAAAACTAGTGATTTGAATGTATCGAAATCAATGGATGAGCATTTTTTTCTCATGCTCAGGCATACTATTAGCTACCTTGTAGGAAACAACTCACAGTGAGTTCTTCAGTTCAGTCTGATCTTGAGCGAGTTTTATGTTGCAGGGTATGCAGTGCAGCATTTGGAAATCAATTAGGTTAGTTCCTCAAGCTAACGATTCAGAGTTGGGGCTTAGACTGCAAAAAGTAATGAAGTAATGAAGAAATTGTAGATCACTATTTTTCAAAGTTGATAAGACGGCTTCAGGCTAATGAGATGAACTTTGTTAATCTCACAAGTCACTAGATGAACAGTTTAGAAACAGGGTTAGGTGGTAGTGTGATTTTGATTTCGGAGGATTTCAGTTAGTGACATATTGTTGGTCATTGATGGTTGCCGTAGTTTAGTTGCAAGAAAGGCAGTAATTGTTACTTGGACGTCTCATACGTACTCATTTCTACCCACAGCAAAGTAAGCTAATCTCCACGAGTTTTGCGAGGGGAATTTGACAGGAAAATGAAGAGTCTCTTCATGTTTCAGAGCTTAGCTTGTTGGGAGCTCAATTCCAAATTTCAGCTTTGGTAATCACAAGCCTAATAAAATTGATGCAGAGAGTAGCTAGACAATCTGTGAATATGGAAATAAGGTACTAGAGGACACAAACAATGAAGGACCTGATTAATCCCACCTTCTATATCGATCCCTCTTTCCAACTGAATCCAGTTATGTCCTTGCTTAATTTAACCATTTTAATTAGCAGATGGTGTAAGCATGATTTGGGCTAAACTACTGTCATAGTTTACGAAACTTGCTTCACTGTAGGAGGCGCTAACTTAGGTATATTAACCCCAACGTTTATCCATTAGAAGAGATTTGAGGGCTCTAAGAGTCCGCGAGTTATTAGGCAGTTCCCTGCCTGGGAACTCTGCCACGCGCGCAGGCTGACGTGGTCGAGAGAGTGCTACGTCGGATTTTTCGATTTTTTAATTTTTTTTAATTTTTTTCTTATTGTTTTTTTTTTAAATTTCAGAAGCAAATATATATATATATATTTTTTTATTTTTTATTTTTTATTTTTTATTTTTTGGGTAATTAGGGTCTGACAGCAGCCCGACGCTCCCTTCCTGCATCGAGAACAGATCTGGGAACGGGCCTGAAATGGCCCTCCAATGCCCCCAAATCTCTTCTAATGACTGTTAGGTTTTCCTCCTAGATGAGTTACATCCAGGTATTAGGGTTAGCCTAATCTCTGTTAGCTAATTAGGTTAGGATTAGTGTATTTAAGCAGGGACTTAACCCTGTCCTTAATCCTCTTGAACATGAGAGTGTTCCAACTCTCCTTTAGTTGTTAGAATGTGACTATCCCAACATGGTATTAGAGCGTATCTAGGATCCTAGAACTATTCATCAAGCAGTCATACACTTGAGTGAAGAAAGAGAAACGGTCACATTCCTTGCATTGTTTATTGTTTACAGCCGCACTGAAGGCAGCGTTAGTACAGTTACAGAACCACAGGGTTCGCAGAGATGGATCCAACTGTCAGAGATGTTCCGGAGTCCATGAAACTCGCAGGTCCATCAAACTACATCTTGTGGAGTTACAAAGTAAAAATGATTCTTATGCAAGAGGGGTTATGGAAATTCATAGAATCTTCGATTCACGATTCACCTATTGTCGATCACGTCAGTAGCGCCACCAGCGCCAATCAAGCAACCCCACCAACGACTCAACCCGCAGTCAACACGACTATCGTACCTGATACAACAAAGGAGGCGGAGCTTCGCTTCCGCGCTAGCAGAATCATTATATCGCTGGTACGGGACTCAATTCTACTCAGTGTTATTCATTTGACTGAACCGCAACAAATTTGGATGCGCCTCCGTACTATGTGTGATGTACGCAGTAGCTCTAGACGCCTATCACTCAAAGAGCAATTTTATTCGCTCAAATTAGCTGAAGGCAAGGGGGTAGGAGACCACTTACAACATATATACCTGATCGTGACACAATTCGCGAATTTAGGCATACAAACCTCCGATGAAGACCTCGTAGATTTGAACTTGAATAGTTTACCACGTAGCTGGGCCACGTTCAAGCAAATTCAAAAGGGTCGAGAACGACTGCCTCTATTTTCAGAATTAGAGGGTCTTCTTCTTCAGGAAGAACATAGCAGATCCTTAGACTCCCAACGTGAAATCATAGAGGAAGTTAACTTTGCCAGGCATACACGGGACAGCTATTACCGTGGGGGGCAACAAAGTCGCGGTCGTTCTAACTCCAGTAGAGGACCTGCCACGCCACGAACCGACTCTCGCCCGGCGCGATCTTCTCAGTGCAGCGACAGCCGTCCACCGATTTTCTGCCACAAATGTGGAAAGCCAGGTCATCTAGCCCGAGATTGTGCCCGCATCACATTGGAGGAGCGCATAAAGGCTATGCAATTGCAACTTTCCACCATGCCACCATCTAGATCAGCCCAACAAGTCAACTTGGCACAAGTGGACGGAGATGATGATGGTTCCGACTCCGACTCCACTCTACAAATTCAAACCTGCATTGAAGCTTTCCACAGTGATCAAGACGAAGAACCAGAAGTCACCGACTCACCTCTCCAATACGCAAACGCCTGCATCACTTCCGCTCCAACTGAGGACGACTGGTTCCTCGACTCCGGCCTGTCATCTCACGTCACAGGCAACTTCACACTTCTTAGTGATATTAGTCCCTCCACCATCCCCAATATCAGAACCGCCGGAGGGCAACTCATGCCTGTAGCCGGGCAGGGCACTGTAAGATTGGTTGATCCATCAGGAGCAATAAAGGACGTTCATCGTGTTCTTTACGTACCTGGAGTCAAGACCAACTTATTTTCAGTGGGGAAACTTACTGATTTGGGTCATCGAGTCTTATTTGAAGCTCGATCTTGCTTCATCTTTAACAGAGACCAAGCCACATCCATATTTCTTCACGGTCTTTGCGACCCTAGCAATAATCTGTATCGTGTTATTACCCACCCCCCGGTTAGTTCCCCAGGACAACCACCCACACCATCCGTGCACAATATTACTGATATCAGCTCTTCTGTTCAAACTTACCTTGAACCCGCTCTCACAGCCATCCCCGTCACCTGTCCATCATCTGATACAGGTCGATCCCAGCCAACCTGCACAGCTGATACCCACTTGTGGCATCGCCGCGTGGGTCACTTAAACTATCAGTCGTTATACCATCTAGCTACCAAGGATCTCGTAGCTGGTTTACCTCGCCTCCCTCTCCTAAAACATGTCTGTGCATCTTGTATCACTACAAGAATATAGGCATTCTATGACTGCGTATATGACTACGTTTTCAATCATTGTGGACATGTATGACTGCTGCAGAATTTTGGACTCTGTAGTCATTGTGGACGAGTCCTTTATAAATGACTGCGTTTCTTATATCACCATCCATTTTCCTCTATGGATGTTCATCTACAATTTCATCCAAAGGGGCTGTCGACGTGGCAATGACTGTCTGACGTGGCACGTAGGTCACTGCAGTCATACTTCAGTCATATATGCGGTTTAGGTAGTAATATTGGTGGGGCCCACTTTGCCACACGAATGACGCTTTGACACATGTCCAGTCATTTGTAGGATGTGCTTTCAAGATTGTCCAGTCATTTTTAAGTAACGCTCGTAGTCGTTTACGAGTATAGATGGGGACTAGTCATTTTACAGTCACATATGAGTACATCCAAAGTTTCACACCATATACCAAATACAGTACACTATACATCATATACCAAATACAATACACAATATACCAAATACAATACATCATACAATATACACCATATTTGGCTTATGTCTTGCATGACTTCCAAATCCACTTAGTAGGTAAGTATGAAGAGATGAAATGACAAGCCTTTTATAGAAGTGGGATAGTAGTAGGCAAAACAAACGATGTGGGATATGTAAAATGCAAGAATTGTATTACAAATAATATTTTAGACTTCATTGAGGTATAGTAGATTAATTTTTTCCAAAAAACTTTGAACTAATAAAAGTTAGTAAATCAATCTCACTTTCATCTCCAAAAATCCATTTTACATTTTGAGCCTCAAATTAAAAGTTATAGACAAATTTGCTAAATGGATTGAAAATGATTGCCTAAGTACGGTAGTTCACACTTAGGCTCTGCAGTCATTTCCGAGTAATGTTGTAGTCATTCACAGAGGTACAGGCAGTCATTACGCAGTTGGAGCGCAACTGATCTACGACTAAGACGGTGGACCACAGGCTTCAGAGGTCCATGTCACGCCTTTGAATGAGTTACTTAATGAAAGTCACCGGATGAAAAGAAAGCTTGATCACGGCCAAACAATCTTCATCCATATGACTACAATATGACTACAAAATGACTAGTCCTCTGCCCCATCACATTGCATGTGCAATTATAGAGTTGCAATCGTACTATAGTCATTTAGGACAGTAAGTCATTGTTTAGTTGGTTGTGAAAGACCCCTTTTTCTTGTAGTGTATGCTCGGCAAGCTCCCTGTAGATCGAATTCCAAAAAAATGGACGACTTACACTACCAGACCTCTCCAGCTAATACATAGCGACATCTACGGTCCTATGCCCATAAAATCCCGAAATGGCAATCGGTATATACCTTCATTGACGACTTCACCTGCAAGACTTGGTTATACTTTCTCGCAGAAAAGTCTCAAACCCTTGACCATTTCAAAATCTTTCGTGCCCTGGTAGAGACCCCCCATCTCAAGATCAACACAAGGAGAAGCGACCGAGGAGGCGAGTATGTTTCAAATTCATTTATATCTTATTGTACAACTCACGGCATCAAACAACAACTTACGGCGGGTTACTCACCACATCAAAACGGCATTGCAGAACAGAAAAATCGGACATTATTGGAAGGTATTAGGAGCGTTGTCACTGGCACAAAGATCCCTAAACCATTGTGGGAAGAACTGGCAAAGACAGTGAATTACATACAGAACAGATGCCTGACCAAAGCTCTAAAACTCAAAACCCCAGAAGAGATGTTTACTGGCCTCAAACCTCACCTGGGACACCTGCGCATGATCGGCTGCACTGCGTATTGTTACATCCCTGACGAGAGGCGCTAGAAACTCGACCCCAAGGCTATAGTTACCATTTTACTCGGTTATGATGAACAATCAAAGGCTTATTGGTGTTATCACCCAACCACCCGAAAAATCATCATCAATCGCAACATCCGATTTGATGAAACCCTGTTTGATGCAGCTCCTGAGATCACAGAACTAGTCGAAGATCAGCTCTTCCCCGACCAATTTCTAACCCCTACACCCCCTCCTTCATCACCCTCTCTATCTCCCTCTCTATCTCCCCGAATACTTTTCCCATCTCGCCATTACCCTCTCACACTCTTCCCTCCTCTTTTCCACCCGCAGCTCCTCAACCAGTTGTCGACTTACAACAACCATCCCTTGATCCTCCATCCTTTCCCACCAGCACTTCACCTGTACCCGCTGCATCTGCTCCGAACCCTGATCCCGTGACACCTGCTCCGGATTCTCATCACATGGTACCCCGACGCTCAGCTCGACCCCGTACACAGAACATACGGCTCGGAGGTTACGAGCTCTGCTTATCCATGATCGACTTCGACATTTGCCAAATCAAATCAGTTGCTACACAAGTCGCTCCTGTGGAACTAGATCAAGCACACATCACATTCAAGCAAGCAAAAATTGACCCTGGCTGGCGCCTTGCCATGCAAGAGGAAATGAATTCGATATGGAAGAATAACACCTGGGAGTTGGAGCCGTTACTACCTGACAAGCGAGCAATCACATATAAGTGGGTCTTCAAATTGAAGCCTGGTCCACCCGGCCAACCTCCAATCAAGAAGGCACGCCTCGTAGCGCGCGGTTTTGAGCAGCGAGAAGGGATAGACTTCACCGAAACATTTGCTCCGGTAATTAAATGGGCGACGCTCCGCACGGCAATCGCACTTGCTGCAGCTGAAAGGTGGGACATCCATCACATGGATGTCCAGATAGCAATCCTGCATGGCATGTTAAAGGAAAGAATATACATGACTCAACCATCAAGATTTCGAGTACACGACAAAGACACCCTTGTATGCAGATTATTCAAGTCCTTGTATGGACTCAAGTAGTCACCACGCACCTGGTATGACTGTATTGACACAGCCCTACAAAATATCGGCATGGTCAGGAGCAAATCAGATGGTAACTTATACTACATGCATCAAGCTGGCGACACTCTGATTTTAATGTTATATGTCGATGATCTATTTATAACAGGGAGCTCATCGGCACTGATTTCATGGCTTAAGAACTTTCTTCACTAAGAATTTGAGATGACTGAATTGGGGCGGATTCGACGCTATTTAGGAATCTCTTTCGAGCACACTATACTCGGCATCTTCATACACCAAGCTGCGTATACAAAATCAATCTTAGAAGAATTCGGCATGGCTACATGCAAACTTGCATCGACCCCATCTCTTGAAGGTACTGTATTCATCACCGATATGAAATCTCCAGAGACGGACACCACGTATTACTGCAAACTAGTGGGGAAACTGATTTTTCTAACTATTACAAGACCTGATATCACTTACTCAGTAAGCAGACTCAGTAGTTACATGGCACATCCCCAGGAGGCACACCTCGAAGCGGCAAAAAATCTACTTTGCTACCTACAGGGCACTCAGGATCATGGAATTCTATATCGCTCCGGGACCTCTCACTCTATCCAGGGGTACACAGACGCTGACTGGGGGGCTTGTCCTAAAACCAGGAGATCCAGGGGCGCATACATTTTTACCTTAGCAGGCCGGCCGATCACCTGGCAAAGTAAAAGGCAGTTGATAGTATCCCGATCCTCCACAGAATCCAAATACAGAGCGCTCAGCGACAGAGCTCAAGAGGCGGTGTGGCTGAATCGTCTTCTTTAGGAACTCCGGCAACCTACACCTGCCATCTCAATAGCTCACAACAAGCCAAAACCCACAAATTACCCTTCATTGTGACAACCAGGGAGCAATTAAGCTGTCACACAACCCAGTGTTCCACGCGCGCTCAAAACATATCGAAATCCACTACCATTTTATCAGAGAACGAATCTTGGAAGGCGAAATTGACATTCAATATATTAGCAACAATATACAGCCAGCAGACGCCCTTACAAAGCCCTTAGGGCGGGTGAAGTTCCACCAACACCGAGAGACTTTAGGATTACATAGCCTCAGAACCTTACTACAGCACCATTCTCTCCACCCCGATAGTCATACTCTAAACCCTAGAATATCGTAGGCTAAAACAAGTACTCCTCCGCCTCTGCTAGGGACTTGAAACTTTTAAACTCCGATCCTTTAAACCCGACAACTTCTCTAGCACAATCCGCCCACGAGAAGTACAGCCCTGGAGTTCTATCCTGCCTCACTGCATAGAACTTAGGGTTGCCTTATGTAGCGCCCTGCAGCTTCACGTTGGCCCCTGTCCTTCGCGCACCATCTCGCGCCAATTCATCCAGCGCCTCCACAAACACGGGTACCGCAACGACCTCTTCTTCCACAACGTCCTCCTCCAGCGTTCGCTCTCCAATCCATGCGTCTACCACACCGAAGCACCATTCAGATAGTCACGCGACAAACGCGAACCAAATCCATACCAACAGACCGACGAGCGTCATCAACGACGCGCCTCCGACGCACTCTGATCACCCGTAGTCTACCTCGCTCAACGCACACCATTACGACAATCAGCTTCTGCAAATCCCTCGAGCTTCTCAGAGCAGGTTAAAATTAGACTAAGCAATCCTTGATTGAGGGGGGGTATTAACCCCAACGTTTATCACTGTTAGGTTTTCCTCCTAGATGAGTTACATCCAGGTATTAGGGTTAGCCTAATCTTTGTTAGCTAATTAGGTTAGGATTAGTGTATTTAAGTAGGGACTTAACCTTGTCCTTAATCCTCTTGAACCTAAGAGTGTTCCGACTCTCCTTTAGTTGTTAGAATGCGACTATCCCAACAAGGTACATGCAAAATGTTGCATGTTTTTGTAAGCAAAGAAGTACGTGTTCTATGTGCAGCAAAAGCCTGCCTAGAATTTTATTACTACAACTAGGATATACAGACAATCATACAATTCAATCTAAAGACAAGGAAGTTCAGTCACTTTGAAACCTTCCTGTGTTCAAGAGTCTTGAATATCCTCATAATGCCACATCTGGTTTTCAAGGCAGATTTGTAACCATTCCATTGGGTAGTTAGAAAAGCGTTTTATTTCAGAATGCAACCTGCTCTTTCCACACCCTTAGATTTGCAAAAAGTACAGATATGGACATCTGTAATGAACTATTAGACTTGACATTATGTCCCATAATGCTCTCAAGCATTATCTAGTCCATAAAGTTGTTTTTTGTCCCGTTTAGAGCAGGAGTGTTATTAGACTTCCAGTACAGACTGGGTTTGTTTAGAAAGTCTTGCAGCGTTTGAAAGTTTGGGACAAAAAATGATCAGCTCCCTGCAATTTGTATGGAGGCTACTTAACTTGGAATGACTCAGATTTCATTTTACAGCAAATGACGGTCCTACAAGTTCTCACAAGAGATTGATCGAGGAGTAACTAGTGCTAACTAGTATTGTGGAGAGGCACTGTATATCATTCAACTATTTTTCATTTTCTAAGTTTCTCATATTGCACAACCTCAATGGAACCCAATTTTGTAGAGGTGGTAATTAAATTAACCATGTTTGGGACATGGAAAACATTAGGGGTAGTCACAATCCCTCCGAGAATTGTCCACTTCTCGGAGATGGGAAGTGCGGCTTTGTGCATTAGAAGAAAAATGGGCCCTTGGGAGGGCTCCTTCCCTTTGCAAAGGGGCTGTGAGTTCCCCGCAATGGAACTCACAGTCCCTTTGGGGGACAATGGCTACTATTCATCATCAATGATGAATAGTGATCACAATAAAAAAATATTTAAAAAATATTTAAAAAATATTTAAAAATATTAAAATATTAAAAAATAAAAAATATATAATAAAATAATATTTAAATAATATTTAAATAATAATAAAAGTAATAAAATAATAATAAAAATAATAATAAAATATTGATTCAGGCTGACGAGGAAAATTTCGGCCACATCAGATTTCAGAATTCTGAAATTCTGTATTTATTTTAATATTAATATTATTTTAATATTTTTTAAATTATTTTATTGCACTGTCCCGCCAGTTCGCTGTCCTGAACAGGCCCCCCCTTTCGCTGGCCAAAAAAAAAAAAAAAAATTTTTTTTTTTTTTTTTTCAAATTTTTTTTTCTGTTTATCCGGACAGCGTTCCCTGCTGTCCGGGAACTCACAGACCTCCCGAGGGTCCATTTTTCTTCTAATGGTAACTGGTTTCTCGTTGTTTCGGGATTGCTCAACCTCGGAGGTTCAGGGAGTGCCGTTCTTCTCCTCCGCGAGTGAAGAAATGGACTTGGACGGCATTTTCCTGGAGAAAATTTTACCTTAGCGCTCCAAAGTTTCACCCCTTGCTGTTGTACTTTCAAGACTTTGCCAAACATCAGTTAGGCCCATCCAATCCAATTGGTTCCAAAACCTTCGCGCAGTTATCCCAACCCTCATGCATGTGAACACATCCTTCGAGATCTTGTCCTGGCTGTAAAAGGGGTGTCACAGCCCCTCCACAAAACAAGGCTCCCCATTGGCTCCCCATTTCATGCGCCTGAAGAAATTTCTCAAAGAAAATCTCAACCTCGGAGGGGCTATGACTACCCCTAATCATGTCGTTTTTTTCTGTTATGTTGTAGGATTTTCTAGTTAGTTGTATGATTGAATAGGATCCAACCACAGAGGTTATGTGTGGTAGCGTGAAAATAGAGCCTTGTTGAGCCTATAATGGCCTTAAGTTTGCCACTCTGACTTGTAGCTTCACTGGCTTGGCATATTAATTTTCATAGCAAGACGTTGACTTCTTTCAAATTACCTACAATACATTGAATAGTGAAATTAGGTTGCCCCTCACTAATTTCTCGACATTCTACACTATATCAATATGTACAGTTACTTTGAAGGATGCAGTAAAGTAAGAACTAATAAGTATATGTATGGCATGGGTTGATGCATTGGTTCATGGCTCGGGATTAGAGATTGGCATGTTCCTCCATCTAGATAAGCATTAGTCATCCACAAATTTAGAGCTTTTGAAGTTCCAAAAATATATTTTTCTAATCTTTAACATTTTGAAATTTCATAATTATAAATTGATCATAGTTGTTTAGTCATTTCAAGATTTTATAATTTTAAACAATTACTGGTAGATGCTATTGACAATAGTATGAATAACACTCAAGCCTTAATGTTAGTGAAATTACATTAAGCCATTTATCCATGCAAAATTTATAGAAATCAGATGTTATTGTGGCCTTTGAGGTTCAAGATAACCTTTCATGCTTCTTTACACAACTCAAACTTGACTAGTTCTTTCTCTTCATCTTTAAGTAACCAACTTTTCTTGTGTCTTATAGTTGGCCCAATGAAAATTTACAACTCAAAAGTCTACCAACTACTTCATTTTTATGAAATTTGGAGTGCACTTTTGCACTAGAAAATATAGTATCTTTTAATAATGTAATCTATTTGTGAGAATACAATCACCATTTTATGAATTTTTTGGTGATGAAATTTCAAGCCAAACATTCATGAACGTCGAATTTTTTTTTCTTTCTAAAATCAATCTCCAACTCTCATCTATGATTATTGAAAAATCTCAAAAGTTGCCCATGTAGTGCACTAGGACAAACAAAGAGGTTGATTGTACCAAAAATGTATTATTTGCCACCCATAATTATTGCCCGATTGAAAGCTAGACAACGACCAAGAAAAGATTTGTTAGACTCTTAATTAAATTTTTTGAACATGTGCAACCAATTTGAAAATCCATTAGAGCCCTCAAAAAAAACTTTATGAATATGCCGCCTTATTATGAGGAAGATTAAGTTGCATGTCACTCCGCCACCTTGCATTGCATAAGTCAACAAAATCAAGCTTGAGATAACAAACTTAATAGGCAAACTTACCTACTATGGCTCGTATTCCAATTGCGTCCACTATCAATATTTGCTCAACATTTCAGCCTACAAGTCTAAAGTAGGGACTCAATTTGAAGAAGGCCACAACAAGTTTGTATACCTTAATTTAAAACAAGCAAATAACATATGCAACTAGAGGTGAGATAACTGATTTTAGAGCAACTCATTGTAGTTACAACATCAATATTACAATGCACTTGAGGTAGGAAATGTTCAATCCATCTAAGAGTTTTAATCGGAGAAATTTTAGTCACCTACTTGAAACCTCAAATATATTCAGTGCCTAGTTTGATAAGTTTTTGGAACTTAAAAACTCCTACTTTCTACATCTCTGATTACTTGAAGGTTGCGATTTTGAAAATTTAAATATATCATTTTAACAAATGTAATATGTACACCCATTATCAATATTGTCCAACATATGACCCCAACATTTGGATCCAAAAACCTCATAAAAAATTTAAATATTGATTATACAAAATATATACAATTAGAATATGAGAGTCTATGCGACCCTTTGTGTCGGCTTGGCATGTTATTTTTCATTATAAGACTCTATTGTCATTTACCTAGTATGTAAACTAATGAGTAAATTGTAGCATTTGTTTGGATTGCATTTGAGCAACAACTTGCAATCAAGTTTTCATTTATGAATAAATGTTTTGCTTGAATATAATAAAATTCTAGTTGAAGGGACATGCTTTGATACGTTAACTTTTGTCAATAAAATCCCCTAATTGCTACAAAATCTTTAGATGTTATTACTCTTTGATGGAAGAATGTATACAATTTTTGATGAATAAATGCATTCATAATTTTCTTGTTTCATCCACATTCATTGTTATAAAACTATATTGACATTCAAATTTGTAGATGTATTGTTTTTTGCATCATCTATCAAACTATTTAGAGTATAGTTAAGAAATCATGCAAGGATGAAACCATTTTCTTCCATTTTGCATAAAAATAAAACACAGCAAGTGAGACAACAAGACAACAAATACAAATGAAAAATGGGAACATCAATTGGCTATTAAATTTGGGTAATCATGGGCAATTAATGGTATTTGTGTGATTAACATCCTTAGATAAAATGTAGGCCTTTGCATTAGTTTTTGTATAACAATATAGTAGGTTTTGTAGTTTATAGACTTTTGGAATTTTCAAAACACCACTTATAAAAATAGAACCTCTAATTTGCAAAAAAAAAAATTATAATAGGTAGCATGTCATATCATTTGTTGAAGAAACACTGAAGTTTTGTAAAAAGTACTTTTAAAAAAAAAGATAAGAGACCATTACTTGTTACATTGCATCAATGCACTTCAAATTTAAAAGAAAATAATGACAAAAAAATTGTTTTCTTCCTAAAGAAAATCATGTGATATGATTATTCTAAGAACTTGGTTGTGAAATGCTTGTTCTAAGAACCAATCAAACATAATATGCAATTACTTATTGATAATGATTTGCAATGTAAAACAAGAGTGCAAAAAAGAAGTTTGCAGGATGAAGCTTGCATGTCAGTCCAACAATTTTAGAAGAAGGGAAACTAAACAGATTGCTTGATTTGCTCTGCAATAGTAAGAAAGTTGGACAGAGGAGGTTTAACCCTTAAGGTTTTGTAGAACCAATTGTATATACAATGCCATATTAGATTGCGACAACCTAAATTAGTACTCAAATTTGGTAAGACATGTACTATTGGATTTACAGTTCAATAATTAGTATCTTTCATTTGGATATCACTTCAACATCTCAACCTTATTATGCTCAAATGATAAAATGCATGACCAGTTTAGAGCTATTCAAACATGTAGGAGGTGAACTAATGATTCAAATTGAGAGTACTATATATCATTGGATCCAACTTAATATGGAACAACTTTAGTCACTGTAATTCACGAATTCATCAATTCATGTAAGGTATGGTAAGAGGCCGATTAAACGCTCAAGTTTTATAAGCATCCTCTAATACAAAGGGGCATTTACTTTCTCATTGCATGAGCAATGTACAAATAGTATACATTTCAAGAGGTGGGTGCTTTTAGTAACAAATGCGTTTCAATTTCTAAAAAACACAACTAATTCCACACACACACACACAATATGAAACAACTTGAGTTAGATACCAATTCTATTTTTCTTTCAAGGAAAATTTGCTAAAAAAGACTTCCTAAAGTGTAACCTCCCCAAATTGATTACCAACTCTTAAATGGGCACTTCATCAATCTCCTAGCTGATCTTCTACATCAAATACACAAAAAAATCCCTTAAAGCAACCAAAATTGGGCTTCCGAGGTCTTTATGATAATTGCCATGACCAAAGTAGTTGCCATAAACAAAGTAGTTGCCATGACCAAGGTAGTTGCCATGATCAAGGTAGTTGCCATGATCAAGGTAGTTGCTATGACCAAGGTAGTTGCTATGAGCAAGATAGTCACCAAAAATGTTCCTATTATTGAACCAATAGATTCATTCTCTTGTTTCTACACTAAACAATGAAGTCATCCACACTTTTAATCCTCAACGTTGTTCCAGGGTTACGGCGACGTCAAGCATCTTTTTTTTCCACTGCAAGAAATGGAAGAATATTTCTCACAAGAGTGCCTTCATGTTGACTTTCAAACTGGAAGGAGAGAATTGTACATTAGAATTTGTGGCCGCACATCATTCACAGATAAGTCCCATCCACTATTTGTCAGACGAAGATTGATGGCGTCAGGATTCAACGACGCAGTTGGTGGTACAGACAAAGCAGCTTTGCTTTCAGGTTTTTTCACGTAGACCTCCAATGCAACTTCGCAAGCCTTGCAACTTCATTTGCAACCTCTCACTTTTCTTTTCAGTTTGTTCAGATGCTTCAGAAAAGCAACCGACTAAGAGCCAGAAAAAAAGGGCCAAATGAATGCAGGTTGACATTACTGGCAAGTGGACAATTGGATTTTTTAAAATAATAATATTGTTGACACCAGGTGAATCTAGTAAAAGGCAGCCACATATAACAATAATATCCAACTGGGTTGGAGTTTGGCACTTTTGCAGAGGGATCGAATCGAAGAGAGGTATGCAGAATATTATGGAGTTGTCGATTGTGTCGAGAATTCAACGAACGCGGCAAGAATGAAGAAGAAGAAGAAACCGACATTGACAAGTTGATGCGGCAATGCAGAAGTAAGCAGAGAGAATAGTAGGTTGCATCCGATTTTATTAATTGGCTCTTGATCAAACGAGAAGAGGCTTTGCATCAACAAAAGCTATTATAAGGAAATGGAGGAAGTTTCAGCAACTACTACTAAGGTCGAGAGACTAGTTCCCAATTATATAAGCGATTTTGCAGCAGATTGTGAGCAGTATGTGGCAGTGGAAATTTTTCCCATATAAGAAGATAGGAAATATAGGGATTGCAAATTTTGTAATAATTTTATTCCCAAAATTGAAATTACTATGAATTTTGAGAGCCCCAAAGTACTCAAAATCCATACTTAGTCAATGTCTACACTCTTCTAATTCCAGTCATTCAAGAACTACTTTCTCGCAATCACTACTTCCTACTTTCTTGCTTTCTAATTTTGTTGGGACATATGTTATAACCTTATTAGTCCCAACCTTGAAAAGGACAAAAAAAAACATTCTAAGCTTTGGTTGGACATAGTACACCCTACAGGGTGGATATGGGTCATGGTTGGCAATTGGTACCTCTACCTTAACCTTGCTTGAAAAAGAGAGACAATGCTAGAAGGAGAGAAAGTCTCTCATAGTGTACTAGGTGCTTGTTTGTATTGAATATGAATCAACTTTCATTATATTTTTCTACGTGGACTCAAATGACATCCATCCCTACTTTGTGAATGGTAAGGGAATGACCTTAGAAGATAATTGAAAATCGGAAATGAAATAAAATAAAATAAAATGAGAATGTCTCATTGTCTTTTTTATTTATTTACTGATTAGCAGGAGCTATGGTTGTGCTTGGACGGCCAAGGAGGATTGACCCCCTAAATGCCTGATATTTTGTCCTTGGAGAAAACACTTGAATTTTTTATTTGCCACCCATGATAAAATTAGCAAATTCTGAATTCATATTTGCAATCAATGGCCCCCAGTTATCAAAGAGAGGTGAAGAAACACAAAATTTACGTGGCACAAAATAGGAGGCAATTTTCACATTTACCCTTGGATGGGACAATAAAGGGGTCAATCCTCCCTGGCCCTGCTTGGACATGTTGGTGGTGGTTGTCTTTTTGCATTGGAATAAAATTGTTCCTTTTGTAACAAGTAAAGAAAGAAAAGTAAGTGTGAGATTCCAATCCAAAAAGATGGTGAGCATGGCCCATCACAAGTCTAGAGTTTGGCATTTCAACTGCTATTTTATGGCATATTCCCAATACATCTCTAGTATGCCCCCACTTGGCAATGGGATATTTCTACTAAAGTGAACCATCCTATTACCACCCCAATAACAATTCCGCCCTCATGTACTTGTGGTGTACATCTTCGTTCTGAAATGTACCCCATGAGTACATAAGGAAGGAATTGTGATTGGAGGCTGGTTCACCCTGGCTTTGGTGGCTTCTGTGACAAACTGTCTTGCCTTGGTATTTTCAGAGCCCTCATTCTGATTCTAAAATTCCGCATTCTTTAATTTGGGGGGGGGCTGCCACAACTAAGAGTCCAAGACACAGTCCATGTTTTTTTTTCACAAGCCAAAACAAATGAAATATTTAACCCTTAACCCCAAAATGACCCCCAAAATGACCCTGAGGACAGAATGTGTCCTTGACCAATTTTTGAAGTGAAATAAAACCTTACCAAATTATTATTTTTAGTAGTTTATATTTTTGAACAATTCTTTTTGAAGTTTACTTTTAGCTTCAAAACTCTGATTTTGAAAATGTGCAAATGTGATTTTTCTATTCAAGATTTTGTGCACAGGTGTCCATTGCAATCTTGACTTTTTGTAGTGTTGAGGGCTCTTGGGAATGAGCCTCAAATACACTAGATCTTTGAGAAAAAATCACATTAGAAATTCATTTAAAAAAATTGTAGAGTAGATTTTGAGAAGTCATAAATTGATTGGGGTTATGCATGTTAGGCCCTTTAACCTCATATTTTTGGGGTGACCAACTTTTTAGATTTGACATGTGAAAAGAGGATTGAAAGACTTCAAATCACTTTCATAGTTTTAACATCTTCACATGATCAAACATTATAATCTTTCAATCCGTAAGAGATATTGTTGTGTTTTCTTTTCTAATGTGATCTTTAACATGTCTAGTTTGATTTTATACGGTTATAATTCAAAAAGAATTGATACCACTTATCAAAATGTTGACTTTTTTTTCAATATAGAGCAAATTCCTAGAAGCTCAGGAAATTCCAGGGTCATTTTGAGGTTAAAGGACAAAGGATGAATAGTTGCATTTATGTCCTACATAGTTTGATTCTTTGTCATCCATTGGCCATAGAATGGTTGCGTCAACATTTAAGGGTTAAGAAACCTTGATTGCATCTACACAAAATAGTGAAATTAGGTTGCCCGGTCCTATACTAATTTCTTGACATTTGACACTAAATAAATATTAGTGTTATTGTAGAAGAATGCACTAATTTTGAACTTAGATTTTGTTGTAATTGGGACTCATGAACCTCCATGTGTACAAATGAAAATATGTGTAGAAGTATTTCTTGACTTTGATGGCTTGTAAAGTAATATTCTTGGAATAAGGCAACGTAATTGTTCAGGCAACCTAATTTCACCATTTTGTGTAGAGATTATGTAAGTTAGAATATCCTCAGTGACTGAATCCTAATGGTATTAATATTGACCCTCCAAATGTATTTCTAACTTTTGACTCATACATAATTAGAACTTGAACTTTATATCATTGAAAGCGCATCCAAAAGCACTTTGAGTAGGTACAATTTTTTTTTAATTTAGGCGCTAGACAACTACTTCAAAAAGCAATGTAAAAATCAGATTTTATAGAGGTCTATAGTTACCAAAGCAAAATTTGGCAATTGACACTCCAAATGTGACCAAATGTGGAGTGTCATGGGCCAAATTTTGCTATGAGAATCGTGATTGCCAAGGCTTCGCTATAGTTTCTAAATTTTACCTTGCTTTTGAAGTGGTTGTCCAATGTCTAATTTTTATTTTTTAATTTTTAATTTTTTTGTACCTATTCTAAAATGTGCTTTTGGATGCGCTTCCAATGATACAAATTTCAAGTTCTAAATATATATCATTCAAAAGTTAGAAATACATTTAGAAGGTGAATATACCATTAGGAGTAATGATGCTCTTACATGGCTATATACACACAAAGGAATGTTTCATGCACACGGTATGAACCTTGCTCTTTTGTAGGGAGACTTTCTTTATCCTTTCTATTTCACTCTTATCGAGATTTTAAGGTGTAAACATTACAAATGGGTTTTTGCATTCCCCCAAATAAATGAAATAAAATATCCCGGTTGCAACCAAAAAAAATTGTCACCCAAATAAAGTTATACATAGCAAGTTCAAATTTCTAAGAATATAATCTAATGGCATTTTTATAAGCAAAAAAACAATACATATGTAGGGGTGGATTAGAAATGAATAATCACCCTTTCATCCACATTTTTCATACAACATCTACATATATTGATGTAAATGCTTCATTACTCTTAGATGGATCATAATTGTTTGAATCCTAAACACAATGATTGTCATCCTTTGCATGGATTATGAATGTTTTCAAGAGCTGTATGTGGGAGGTGCCCCAAACGGATGAAGAACGTCCCTATATGTCAAAAAAGCATTTTACCTCTATTCTTCAATAATGTGACTAGAGTGGTCATTTGGTCCTTCATAATTTTGTGCATGTCCCTAGAACAATTCATATGGGTATGGGAAGAAATGGAAACTTACAAAAACAAATATCCTAAATCTAGATTCTTCACCAACAACAATTGACTTTGTCTAGTAAGCTCCAAATCTACATTCCCCTACCTACCACCCAGGGCTTTTAGAAATTAACTCAAAAAGGTTGCTAGATAAGGACTGAAAGTGACTAATGCATTAAAGAAAAAATGGATTCTTTGCAGGGCTGAAAAGAAGTGCTTTAGAAGACCTTGAACTTGTGCTTTATTTGTCCTTTCTCCTATTGTCACTTATTATTTTACATTGCAGTATAGAAGGTGTCAAAACCAACAGGATGCTTTAGCAATGGGGTACACTACGATTCCTCCATTTGGCACACAAGGCGAGGATAGTACTTCATCTACTTCTTGTAGGGCTTGTAGGCTCTTGAAATAGCTTGGCATGTCAAACCCTTCCATTTGGCACACAAGGCGAGGATAGTACTTCATCTACTTCTTGTAGGGCTTGTAGGCTCTTGAAATAGCTTGGCATGTCAAACCCTTCCAGCCTTCCAAAGAATCCATATTTTCTCTAATGGATGACTTTCAAGGAAACTATCTAAACCAAGAATGCATGTGCTCATCCCAAGATCTAACAATTATAAATTGACTAAATTGATTTGTCCTAACAATACATGTGACGCTCATTTACCAGAGTCAGACTATTTTAAATTTAGTGTTGAAACATTACTCTACAATACCTGTCTCCACAAAAATAATTTTTTTGTGAAGGTACCAATTTCTAGGTGTCGCTAACTCCCCTCCCCCTGTTACAGGACAAATCAATGTACCTCACTTGAGTCTTGTCAAAGAGGAATTCGGCCTATCACTGGCTTCATCCCTCCGTCACAGACTTCGTCCATGGATTGCAAGCCTTCCAAACTAGAAACGCTGACAGAAGCTTCCTGTCTTAGATTTTTTTTTATTTTTTTCTTGGAACACATGGACCATACTGTCTCAGATCTTTGAAAACAGAATCCCTGATGGAAAACAAGTACACAACCGAAACTCTGCACGTTAGTTAAGTTACTTTCCCGAAGTCCATATATGAAACCTTGAATTTCTCCCCTCCCACCTTTCACCAACTCTCCTCAGTCTTGCTTCTCCAATTATAAATCCACCCATAAATCCACCCAACCACCAATTATTCTACAACCTCTACACATCTGTGCGAAATTCCCGGTCTCCAAGGCATCCATACGAGCGTTTTCTTGGTACAGGAAGTTAACTGTCACACTGCGTTGGGTGAAATTTGGAGAGACCTAGCTGCATGCCTGCACTGGCTCAAACCTGCCTGACAGAGCGATAGATTGCTCAAAACAGAAACGCTGCGGATTCGTACTACTTGAATGTACTGGGCAGTTAGTCCTGGAGGACTGTACTTCGCAAGCAGATAGATAACGTGCTTAGATCATATATATCCCTGCAGGCTAGGCAACCTCTTCAGAAACTTCAGAGAGTACGTTAATTTCATCATTTTCACTGTTGTCTGATCGATTGCAAGCATCATGTCGACTTCAGAGGTTGTTGCACAAAGTCTGAATGGACTGCAGATAAACCAGGAGGAGAAGGATCCTTACAGGGACCATCTCTCCGGGGACGGGGAGCTTCACACGGCCTGGCGCCATGGAAGCGCTCCGAAATACGAGATGGTTAATGCTTTGTTTGAGAAGGGATGCACTCAGGTGAGTTAGTTAGTAACTTTGTTTTGTTGTGATTTGGTCTTGTTTTGATATGGTGAATGGAGAGCTTGGTTAATTGTGGAGATTTGTGCTTGTTAAGGGCTGAAGGATGATGCACTCGCAGCGTTGGTCCTGTTTGGATATGCACATCTGGAGCCTGGGAAGTTGTGAAGTTTTGTGCTTGTTGGGATGCGAAGGATGATGGACTTGGTTTGGACTTGTTTTATGCAGAGGTAGAGCTTGGTTGTGGAATTTAGAGTGTAATTGTGCTGTGAAGGATGGACTTCCCTTGGTCATCTTTTGAATGATATGCAAATGGAGAGATTGGTCGTGGAGTTTTGTGCGGTTTGGGGTGCGAAGGGTGGACTTGACTTGGTCTTGGTTAGTGCTAATCTAGAGCCAGGTCGTGGAATTCAGCTAGTACGTGTGGGTTGCACTGTGAAGGAGACGGACATGTGGCTTGGTCTTGTATGCAATTTTATGCAAATCTAGTAAGAGTTTGGTTGTGGAAAATGGGGATGGGCAGGATGCACTTGCCTTGGTCTTGTTGACAATATTAAGCAAATCTAGAGTCTAATTGCGGAAAATAGTGCGATTTGCTCGTGAAGCCGCACTTTTTCTTTCTTTTTCCCAGTCCTGGCTTTGGAGTTCGATTTGCGTTACCTACCAGAATTAATTTCGACGAGAATGCTGCAACCTCACACCCACCTCCAGTTCCCTTAGCTGCAGCACACGCTCATTCGCTAATTCGCTTCATTACAACAAACACAACCCAGAGATAGATAGACCTACACTATTTTCGCTATTTTCATTCTCTAGATTGAGTACTGTCAGTGGTGAGCTCGCTCCAGCTTGAAGTGGTCACATGCAACACACAACCTGGAATGATCATTAAAATACGTACACAATCACGAACGGTCAGTCCGTCAAAATTTGTATCTAACTCACGTAAGCGACCTTTGCAAGCAGGCATGGCCAAAAGGATCTCTCGAAGAAGTGGTGCAAAATCTCGTGAAAACGTGGGAAATGGAGCTCTCACACAAAACCAGAGTATCCGACTTCAAGAGCATCGACCACGAGAAGTTCCGCATCTCAGTAAACGGTAAGCTAAAGCTTCCTTCCGACACTCAATTCCTTTGCCAAAATTTCCATTGAATATCGCACAAGCTTTTGCACAATTGTAAGCGGTAAGAGCCAGAGCTTCCACAACAAACCCTCCATGATTTTCATTCTCAAGTTCCCATTGAAAACCGCACAAGGTTTTGCGCAATTGTAAACGGTAAGAGCGAGAGCTTCCACAACTCTGGATTCCGCTGTCAAATTTCCATTGAAAATCGCACAAGCTTTTACACAATTAAGAGCTCATCCACAACCCTGGCCTCTCAATTTCATTATATTTCGATTTCCGTAGAGAACATGGCAAGCCTTTGCACTGTAATTTGAGCACTCAAATGTTACGAACACTGGATCCCATGTTGTGTGAATGCTGGATGATGTTTTAGGTGGCCCGAAGATCACCGCCGCGGAGACACTGCAGGTGGGCAGCTACAACGCTTTGATGGCCACGAGCAGCTTCCAAGGAGATGAGGCCAAGTACCAATCGAAGAAAGAGACGTTCGAGTCTTCGCATGAGATTTTCAGGAGTGTGTTCCCTGGAGGGTTTGCTTGGGAGGTGCAGGCCGTGTACTCGCCTCCGCCGGTGGTGGTGATGAAGTACCGGCATTGGGGGGTGATGGACGGCGGGTACAAAGGACATGCGGCTACTGGGGAGGTGGTGGAGTCTATTGGAATTGTGGTTGCTAAGGTATGTTGTTTCTTGCGAAAGCCCTAATTAATTTGCCAATTCCATGGACGTGAATGTCAAGGAACTCTTTTGCTTCCGATTTTGTGTAAGTTTTCGCAAAGTTCTGCGAATCTCAATAGTGACGGAGGGTCAGAGTGCGCTCATTCCTTCACCGGGTTTGAGTCTGTTTGTGAAATTGGATAACAGCGCGTGGTCGTTTGTACCCCCTTGTAATTTTTGTACTAAAATTTCCAATTTCAGTGGAAATGGCAAGGAGCTGCAATTGCGGAAACTCAAATTGATTCGTTGTTTTCATGGACGTGAACGTTAAGGAACTCTTTTACTTCTGATGTCATATAAGTTACCGCAAAGTTCCGCAAAGTTTCGCAAAGTTCCGCAAAGCTCAATAGGGACAGAGAGTCAGAGTGCGCTCATTCCTTCACCGATTTTGATTCTGTTTGTGAAATTGGATATCAACGCTTGATCGTTTGTACCCCTTGTAATTTCTGTACTGAAATTTTCCAATTTCAGTGGAAAACGGCAAGGAGTTGCAATTGCAGAAACCCAAATTGATTCATTGTTTTCATGGTTTTGAACGTTAATGAAATCTCTTGCTTCCGATTTCATTTAGTACTTCACCGCAAAGTTGTGCAAAGCTCAAGAGTGTCAGAGTGTCAGAGTGTCAGCGAACGCACTTCGCTCTTTCCTTTCTGATTTGGTGCAATATTGATCGAGCCCCAATTCAATTTCTTTAGCAGTGAGTCCAAAATTCTTTCCAACATCAGATACTCTACTCGAATTCTTAATTATCAATCGAGAATTCGAGAATTTGGCTGCCCATTGCTGAATGAAATCCTACTGGCCCTCTAATGCCGCAGAGTTTTGTCGCGAGACTTTGAATCTAATAGAGTTCTGACAATGGGCCGGGATTGATCTGTGATGCCACGATCTGTGCATGCAGGTCGACGAGAATTTGAAAATCTTGGAGCTGGAAGTGTACTACGACACGGCAGCGTTTCTCGGGGGCTTGACTAAGGGACCGAAATCGGACAGTTACGGAGCGTACCTGAAGGGGGTGGAAGGTTGTCCATACTTAAGCATCGGCCGTTCTAAGTGATGATAGTGCAGTATAGTGCAGTATAGTACAGTATAGTACAGTAGAAGCGACGTACTTTCTGCACTACAGATCAGTATATACGGTTGGCGCAACCAATTGTCTGAATGTAAGTTAAAAATTTGATGCCACCAAGATTTCAAAGTAAAGAAGGCTCTGGAATTGTGTAAGTGATGAATACAATGCTTTAGTCCGATGTTTCATCCAAATACCTTCTCATTCGTCTAAAGCAATTGTTGATCTTGAAAAGATGAGCTTTTTCATTCTCACCATTCTAACCGACTTGATGAAATTCATATAAATAATAGTCCCTCTGTCCCAAAATGATCTTCTTCTTGGCATAAATTATTTGTCCCAGAATGATCTTCGTGGGTGATGTGGGCCCATACTATTTGAAATAATCAAGAAAACATAGGCCCAAAGTCATGATCTTGGTCTGACTGTTGTAGACACAACTTCATCAATTACAAACACCACCCATATATTGCCACCTCACAATGGAGACAAACCATTTCATCAGCCTGATCCGCTTGATCCAAATTACATGTCCCCAAATAGGAGAATTCCCTTGTCATTTAGAAGTTTGGCTAGTCTTGAATGTCCTGTTCTTGTGTGGATAGTGTGGGAAGGCAAGAAGGAGATTAAGGAGCGCAGGAATTTCTTAAAATGATTGGCTAGCGGTGCTCCATTCAAATGGCCCAAAAATCTCACTTTTCAAAGCACCATAATTAACTACATTTTGAAGTCTTATTTGAAACTGAATTATTTAGGATAGTAGGAGTGCTTCACACTCTACTAACAATTCAAAGCGGATTTAGAAAAAAAAATGATTTTCAACCTTAATCTAGAACATTTTGTCAAACAAAAAGATCATTTTGAGACAGAGGGAGTATATTCTTCTATTTCAACACTTTTAGACCTCAGCGTCCGTTGTTCCAGGGTTAACGCAACGTCAGCGTTTTGTTTCCACTGTAAGAAATTGAAGAATATTCCTCATAACTTAAAGTGAGAGTGAGCCTTCATGTCGACTTTCATAATGGAAAAGAGAATTGTAGAATTTGTGGCAGCACATCAGTGTTTTGGAAGTTTTTTTAGTTTTACCAGCTAATTTCCTCCAATTCCCATATTGAACCGGTTTTTCAAGTACCAAGTCTGGTTATTTTCTCTATTTTTCATTCAAATAGAAATTTTTTAGACATTTTCACCGGTTTTTTGCCGATGTTTTTAACCCCTAAAGGCCCATTGTCCCTTCGGGGGACAAATGGGATTTCGGGCAGGTACCTACGGGCTGAAATTTTGTCCAGATTTTTTGAAACTTTTTTTGGAGGTAGAAAAGTTGATAAGCTTTGTGGGAATATATTTTTTTTCACAATTGGTGCCCGGGAACAAAAGTTATGACCAAATAAGCTCAAAACAGGGGACGGCGGGCAGCTCGGGCAGCAAAAAAAAATGGCAAAAATTTGATTTTTTTAATTTCAGTATTTTTTTTCTCATAGATTATATTTTTGCCTATCTAGAAAGCTTTGATTCATTTCATTTGGATTTGTTATGAGAAAGTTATGGACATTCTTGTTTTTTGGGCAGTTAGAGCATCTTCTTGAAAAAAATAACTGTAGGATTCATTTTTGAATGCTATTTTTGCAATTTTTCAAAAAAAAAAAGAATCTCATTGTTTAGTTTACTTTCTAGAACAATCTTACCATTGGGATTATTGTATTTTAATTCCATCTAAAATATATTAATATTTAAGATTTTCCTTCTATCTCATACCTACTTCTACTTAACAATTTTTTTAGGAATGATAATTAAGTTTTTTTGAATATATTTTTTTTCCCTAGACTCTCAACTCAATTCTCCACTACAAAGATTAAAAGCTCAAAACTTTGTAGTGTAAAAATTTTAAGTTAAAAATGTTCAAAGTCAAAAAATCCAGTCCCGCAATGTGCTGAAAAACTTGTTTTTCCCACTTTAAACGCAAATATCTTGGAATCTGTGCGGTCAAAAATTCTGAAATTTTTTCCATACATTCTCATACTAGTTAGGTGTAAGATCCTACGGTTAGATGTGCTAAAAAAACATTTTTCAAATTTTTTTACTCTTTACTATAGAAATGGCAGTTTTCAGTGTTTTTTGGCAGAAAAAAGGCCTTGGACCTTTAGGGGTTAAATTGCAACCGGTTTTTCCCCTAAATCCATCGGCTAACTTTGAACTAGCCGCCGGTTCTTCCCGGACCCTGCAGCACGTCATTCACAGACAAGTCCCATCCACTCTTTGTCAGACGAAGATTGATGGCGTCAGGATTCAACGACGCAGTTGGTGGTAACTTATACAGACAAAGCAGCTTAGCAGTTTCAGTTTTTTCACGTTGACTCCGATGATGCAACTGAAGTTTGAAATATGCAACTGAAGTTTGAAATATGCAACTGAAGTTTGAAATATGCAACTTCGTTTCCGTCCTCTCACTTTTCTTTTCAGTTGTTCCGAAAAGCAACTAAGAGCCAGAAAAAAAAGGGGGGTCAAATCATGAATACAGGTTGACAATATTGGCAAGTGCACCATTGGATTTTTTTAAATAATAATATTGTTGACACCAGGTGAATCTAAAAGGCAGTCACATAACATCAATATCCAACTGGATTAGAGTTTGGCACTTTCGCAGACGGAGGGGAACGAATCGAAGAGAGACAGAGTATTATGGAGTATGCATCAAGAATTCCACAAACACGGCAAGTATGAAGAAGAAGAAGCCAAATCGGCATTGACAAGTTAATGCAATGCAGAAGTAAGTTAACCCAGTAAGGACACCGCGGACCATAAGTGTCCGATGAATGACAAGGGTTTTTCCAATGTAGGATAGAACTACAACTATTCATCCTTGGAGTTTTTGTGGAAAGTGGAAAACATCTACAGTAGCTTGACTTCCAATGAGTACTTTTGGATTTTTTTATTCCAATGACTCTCACGGTTATACAATGCATGATTTCCAGGGTCACCACCGCGTCCTTACAGGGTTAAGTTAAGCAGAGAGAATATTACTAGGAACAGGTTGAACCTGATTTATTGGCTCTTGACCAAAGAAGAGGACTGAGGCTTTGCGCCAACAAAAACAAAAGCTACATTAGAATGAAATGAGGAAGTTGGAGCAGCTATTACCTTGCTTGAAAAAGGGAGCTAATGCTGGCGAGGGAGAGAGAGTCTCTCATACATTAGAGGAATTTTTAGCTCTAAAAAGCTTGGTCTGTCACTCCAAAAAACTGCCGTAGTGAGTAGTTAGTCAAGCTGGCTGCTCGTCAAAACAATCAATTTCGCAATTTTTTTTAATTTTTTTAAAGATTAAAATTTTAAAAAAAAAATTACTCGTAAAACTTGGTTCTTGGGCCACTGCCACTACAGTTTCAGGTGGACGGGAATAGGGAAAAAACAAATTTTTCAGCAAAAAAAAAAGCAAATTTCAAGGTACCTCAAAGGGATTTAGAGCAGCCTTCCAAAGGCCTTAAATTTTCTCTAATGAGTGTAAGTGCTTGTTTGTGTTGAAATATGAATCAACTTTCATTATCTTTTTCTATGTGGACTCAAATGACATCCATCCCTACTTTGTAAATGGTGAGGGAATGGCCTAAGAAGATAGGTGATCATAAATGAAATGAAATGAAAATAAGAATGTTTCATTGTCCTTTTTTATTTATTTATTTATTAGCAGTTTGCTTGGACAAATTGTTGGTGGCTACCTTTTTGCATTGGAATAAAATTGTTCCTTTTGTAACAAAGAAAGAAAGAAAAGTAAGAGTGAGATTGCAGTCCTGAAAGATTGAAGGCATGGCCAACACAAGTCTATGGGAGGCAACCCATTTCTAATCACTTAAGCAGATTTGACCATCTGCAAGGTAGGTTCCTCACTTGGGAAATTTTCCCGTGTGCAAAAGTAGAATTTGGAAGGTTTCCATGATTTTCCAGATTTTTTTTTCAAAACATAATTATTGTGAATTTTTTAGCGGAAGATTCTATTCCTCCCATAATGGTGATATAAGGCTTGCTATTTCCGATTATGGGCTAAAAAGAATATTGACCAAGGGGTGGTTGCAATATTGAGAGTCTTGTAGCGAATCAAAATGCGCCACAACTGCCTAGAGAACCGTGCCATAATTAATCACTGTTCTTCTCCTCCTTCACGGAAAGGGAACAATCTATATAGCAAAAATACGAGGATGATCAGCAATGGGTTGCTTCCTACAAATTTGGCATTTCAATTGCCATTTTTTAGCATGTTTGCAATACATCTCCAGTATGATGATACTGCAACGCACACTTGGCAATGGGATGAATGCATGGTTGAGTGGACCAAAATCATTATCACAAAGCCATTTTCAAGGACCTCTTCTTATTGCAAGCACTATTGCGTATAATAAAAATATATTTTTTAATAAAAAAAAGTCATACACTTTATTCTATATTTTGTTGCTTAAGTAACCATGTAATTGAATTTTAGAAAATCATTCACATTAAGTATAGAGGGACTTTTGTATTGATTATTATGCATTGTCACAGTGTCAATACCATGTGTTTAAGCTTGTTTTTTGTATATATAAACCTTTGCAAAAAAAGGGGACTTTGAAATATATAGATATAATAATAAGTGTTCCAAATTGATGTTTTATATATCATTGTTGTATTGCAGTTAGGAGTTAGGGACTTTTTTATAGTCTAAAATGGTATATATTTTCAAATGTCCCAATCAAAGCTTTAATTTATTATTTCTTCATTTTTTTTGGGCTAATCCCTTTGATATGAAATTCTCTACATGGGTGTGTTTTTCAATTGAACAATATACAAGAGTAAGGGATCATTCTAACATGTAGTTATTTAGAATTTTGTGACCAGTAAAAGCACCCAAATTATAAATTGAAATTCCAACTAAGATTTATGGCCTATGACTTTGCAAACTTTATCCATATCCATCTAAATCACATATAAATTTTCCCGCCTTTGTTGGGTACTATAGCATGTGGAATGGCTATTTGCGTACGTACTTCTATGGGGTCACCAAGTGCCGCTTTTGGTCTACTCAATCATGCAAACACCCAATGAGATATTTCTATTAAGGTAAACTAGCTTATTACCACCCAAATTACTATTCCGCCGTTATGTACCCGAGGTTTATATTTTTGTTTGAAATGTATCTCATGGGTACATAAGGATGGTCCAATTGCAATTGGAGCAGTAAATCAGTAATAGGTTGGTTCACCCTTATTCAATTGATAATGGGTCTTGGATTTCAGTTAATGTGTGTGAGGTCACATTCACTAGAAAAAAATTCAGCCCTCGGGAGGGCTCCTTCCCTTTACAAAGGGACTGTGAGTTCCCCGCAATGGAACTCACAGTTTCTTTGAGGGACAATGGCCACTATTCATCATCAATGATGAATAGTGGCCACAATAAAAATATTAAAAAATATAATAAAAAAATATTTTAAAATATTTTAAAAATAATTAAAATAATAATAATTTAGGCTAACGAAAATAATTTTGGACACATCAAATATGGGAATTTTAAAATTCCATATTTATTTTAATATTAATATTTTAAAAATATATTATTGAGCTGTCCCACGTAGATAAGGCCTTCCAGTTTTCTGACCAACATACAAAAAAAAAATCAAATTTTTTTTTTTTTTTTTCGGCTAGTGTTCCCCACTATCCGGGAACTCATAGCCCTCATGAGGTCTCATATTTCTTCTAATGCTTGGGCTATTTTTTTAACAAATTATACATAAAAGTAGGGTCTGACTTACTTTGTCAAATGATCATGCATGGAGGCTTGACTTACAAGTAATTGATGGTGAAATTAGTGTGCTTAAGGGCACATGGTGCGTCCACATTCCAAAAATGTAAACATGGTGTTGGTATACAAATTGAAATTTTTTTTGTTCCCCATGTATTATGTGTCCATTATTGGGCACATAAGACACACCTTGATATTATTGCCAAAGTGATTGTCAATTTTGGGGTCATGGTGATAGCTCATATGAAGGTAGTTTTTCAAAAAACTCATGAATACTTTTCTAAGTTGCCTAAACGTCACCTAAAGTCCACTAAGTTAGCTAAATTATGTAGACAAAAGGGCGAAAGATTTTAAAACATGTCAAAACTCGATGGTGTAGCATGTTGTTGCCGGCTCAAAGAGTAATTGGGCAATGAACGCCAAATTGGTGAAAGAACAATACGTTGGTGAGTCCCAAGCTCTAAACCTTTCCAATATAATTTCTCGTATGGCCATGGCATAGTTCATTTTAATTTAGGCTTTGTCCTTTCCTTTCACATATGTTTGTTTTTATGCCATGGTCCATGTTTATATATATGTTTATATGTCTTTTTCTTTTTAATCTAATTTGTGTGTGTTTTAAATTATTTATGTATATTCTAATTTATTTTTGTGTCTTATAATGATGCTCATTTACCAAAGTCATACTACCTCCGTCCCAAAATGATCTTCTTGTTGGACAAAACATTCTAGATTAAGGCAAAAAATAACATTTAAAAAACCTTGAAACATTTGTGCTGTATGTAGAGTTTGGTGTATTCCTAGCATTCTAAAAACTTTGAGTTTCAAAGTCCTTTTTGAAATGTAGTTTTTGGAATATTGAAAAGTAGAGTTTCTTGGGCATTTTCAAAGATCACCAGTGGTCAATTAATTGTTGAGAGTGAGGTCATCATTTTGTAGGCATTTAGTGTATGCCTAAGCCCATGTGTGGCCCTTTATTCCAGCTCCAAAAGCTTCATTTCCTTCAATTGGGCAATATTAAAAGAGATGCAAAAAATACGAACAAACAGTGTTGACTGACCCCATTAATCATTTTATTTCTCTTTTGACTAATGATTGCATGAATGGAGGGGGAACTACTATTCAAAGTTGTTTTGTTGGTCCCCAATAGCAATCAAAAGTCAAATTTGACCAATTCACAAGTCACAGACTGCAATAGGAAGATCATTTTGGGACAAAAAATGAAGGCCAACAGGAAGATCATTTTGGGACGGAGGGAGTACTATTTTAAATTAGTGCACATTGAAAGATTATTCTACAATACCTGTCTCCACAAAAATATATTTTCTTTTGAAGAAACCAATTTCTCCTCCCCTATTACAGGACAAATCAATGAACCACTTGAGTCTTGTCAAAGTTGATTTCGGCCTATCACCCCTGAGCTCCGTTACTTCGCCCGTGGACTGCAAGCCTTCCGTTGTTCCAAACTAGAAACGCTGACAGAAGCTTCCTGTCTCAGATTTTTTTTCTTTTTCTCTTGGACCACATGGACAATACTGTCTCAGATCTTTGAAAATAGAATCCCTGATGGAAAACAGGTAACTTACACAACCGAAACTCTGCACGTTACTTTCCTGAAGTCCATACATGAAACCTTGAATTTCTCCCCTCCCACCTTTTACCAACTCTCCTCAGTCTTGCTTCTCCAATTATAAATCCACCCACAAATCCACCGAACCATCAACTATTCTACAACCTCTACACATCTGTGCGAGAATCTCGGTCTCCAAGGCATTCATACGAGCGTTTTCTTGGTACAGGAAGTTAACTGTCACACTGCGTTGGCTGAATTTTGGAGAGACATAGCTGCATGCCTGTAGTACTGGCTCAAACCTGTCTGACAGAGCGATAGATTGCTCAAAACAGAAACGCTGCGGATTCGTACTACTTGAATGTACTGGGCAGTTAGTCCTGGAGGACTGTACTTCGCAAGCAGATAGATAACGTGCTTAGATCATATATATCCCTGCAGGCTAGGCAACCTCTTCAGAAACTTCAGAGAGTACGTTAATTTCATCATTTTCACTGTTGTCTGATCGATTGCAAGCATCATGTCGACTTCAGAGGTTGTTGCACAAAGTCTGAATGGACTGCAGATAAACCAGGAGGAGAAGGATCCTTACAGGAACCATCTCTCCGGGGACGGGGAGCTTCACACGGCCTGGCGCCATGCTTCGCTCCGAAATACGAGATGGTTAATGCTTTGTTTGAGAAGGGATGCACTCAGGTGAGTTAGTTAGTTACTTTGTTCTGTTGTGATTTGGTCTTGTTTTGATATGGTGATTGGAGAGCTTGGTTAATTGTGGAGATTTGTGCTTGTTAAGGGGTGAAGGATGCACTTGCAGCGTTGGTCCTGTTTGGATATGCACATCTGGAGCTTGGGAAGTTGTGAAGTTTTGTGCTTGTTGGGATGCGAAGGATGATGGACTTGGTTTGGACTTGTTTTATGCAAACGTAGAGCTTGGTTGCGGAATTTAGTGTGGAATTGTGCTGTGAGGGAGGTACTTCCTTTGGTCTTGTTTTGATATGGAAATGGAGAGATTGGTCGTGGAGTTTTGTGCGCTTTGGGGTGCGAGGGATGGACTTGACTTGGTCTTGGTTAGTGCTCATCTAGAGCCTGGTTGTGGAATTCAGCTACGTGTGGGTTGCACTGTGAAGGAGACGGACATGTGGCTTGGTCTTGCATGCAATTTATGCAAATCTAGTAAGAGTTCGGTTGTGGAAAATGGGGATGGGCAGGATGCACTTGCCTTGGTGGTCTGTTTTATGCAAATGGAGAGCCTGGTCGTGGAGTTTCGTTTGTATTTCACTGAGAAGGATGCACTTGCCTTGGTCTTCTTGACTATTTTAAGCAAATCTAGAGTCTGATTGAGGAAAAGAGTGCGATTTGCGTCGTGAAGCCGCACTCTCTCTTTTTTTTTTCCCAGTCCTGACTTTGGAGTTCGATTTGCGTTACCTACCAGAATTAATCTCCACAAGAATGCTGCAACCTCACACCCACCTCCAGTTTCCTTAGCTGCAGCACTTGCTCTTTCGCTTCATTAACAAACACAACCCATAGATAGACCTACACTATTTTTGCTATTTTCATTCAGTAGATTGAGTACAGCGGTGAGCTAGCTTCAGCTTGGAGTTGTCACATGCAACACATAACCTAGATCATTAAAATACGTACACAATCACGAACGATCAGTCCGTCAACTTTGTATCTAACTCACGTAAGCGACCTTTGCAAGCAGGTATGGCCAAAAGGATCTCTCGAAGAAGTGGTGCAAAATCTCGTGAAAACATGGGAAATGGAGCTCTCACACAAAACCAGAGTATCCGACTTCAAGAGCATCGACCACGAGAAGTTCCGCATCTCAGTAAACGGTAAGCTAAAGCTTCCTTCCGGCACTCAATTCCGTTGCCAAAACTTCCATTGAAAATCGCACAAGCTTTTGCACAATTGTAAGCGGTAAGAGCGAGAGCTTCCACGATTGTCAAATTTCCATTGAAAATCGCACAAGCTTTTATACAATTAAGAGCTCATCCACAACTCTCGCCTCTCCTTTTCATTGTATCCCAATGTCCATAGAGAATATGGCAAGGCTTTGCACTGTAATTGCAGCACTCAAATGTTACGAACACTGTATCTTATGTTGTGTGAATGCTGGATGATGTTTTAGGTGGCCCGAAGATCACCGCCGCGGAGACGCTGCAAGTGGGCAGCTTCAACGCTTTGATGGCCACGAGCAGCTTCCAAGGAGATGAGGCCAAGTACCGATCGAAGAAAGAGACGTTCGAGTCTTCGCATGAGATTTTCAGGAGTGTGTTCCCTGGAGGATTTGCTTGGGAGGTGCAGGCCGTGTACTCGCCTCCGCCGGTGGTGGTGATGAAGTACCGGCATTGGGGGGTGATGGCCGGCAGGTACAAAGGACATGCGGCTACTGGGGAGGTGGTGGAGTCTATTGGAATTGTGGTTGCTAAGGTATGTTATTTCTTGCGAAAGCCCTAATTAATTTGCCAATTCCATGGACGTGAATGTTAAGGAACTCTTTTGCTTCCGATTTTGTGTAAGTTTTCGCAAAGTTCTGCGAATCTCATTAGGGACGGAGGGTCAGAGTGCGCTCATTCCTTCACCGATTTTGATTCTGTTTGTGAAATTGGATATCAGCGCTTGGTCGTTTGTACCCTTCGCAATTTTTGCGCTGAACTTTCCAATTTCAGTGGAAATGGCAAGGAGTAGCAATTGAGGAAACCCAAATTGATTCGTTGTTTTCATGGACGTGAATGTTAAGGAACTCTTTTGCTTCCGATTTTATGTAACCTGCCGCAAAGTTCCGCAAAGTTCCGCAAAGTTCAATAGGGACAGAGAGTCAGAGTGCGCTCATTCCTTCACCGATTTTGGTTCTGTTTGTGAAATTGGATATCAGCGCTTGGTCGTTTGTACCCTTTGCAATTTTTGCGCTGAAATTTCCAATTTCAGAGGAAATAGCAAGGAGGTGCAATTGCGGAAACTCAAATTGATTCGTTGTGTCATGGACCTGAACGTTAAGGAACTCTTTTGCTTCTGATGTCATATAAGTTACCGCAAAGTTCCGCAAAGCTCAATAGGGACAGAGAGTCAGAGTGCGCTCATTCCTTCACCGATTTTGATTCTGATGGTGAAATTGGATAACAGCGCTTGGTCATTTGAACCCCTTGTAATTTCTGTACTGAAATTTCCAATTTCAGTGGAAATCGCAAGGAGTTGCAATTGCAGAAACCCAAATTGTTTCTTTTTTATCATGGTTTTGAACGTTAATGAACTCTTTTGCTTCCGATTTCATCTAGCAAAGTTGTGCAAAGCTCCAGATTGTCAGAGTGTCTGAGTGTCACAGATCGCACTTCGCTCTTTCCTTTTCGATTTGGTGCAATACCGAGCCCCAATTCAATTTCTTCAGCAGTCAGTGAGCCCAAAATTCTTGCCAACATCAGATACTGAATTCTGAATCATCGATTCTGAATTCTGAATTTGGCTACCCATTGCTGAATGAAATCCTATTCACCCCTCTAATGCCGTAAAAAATTTCGTGACTTTGAATCTCTGGAATGCGTAAGTGATGAATACAATGCTTGAGTCCGATGTTTCATCCAAATACCTTCTCATTTGTCTAAAGCAATTTTTGATCTTGAAAAGATGAGCTTTTCATTCTGACTATTGATTCTAACCGACTTGATGAAATTCATATAAATAATACTCCCTCTGTCCCAAAATGATCTTCTTCTTAGCATAAATTATTTGTCCCAGAATGATCTTCATGGGTGATGTGGGCCCATACTATTTGAAAAAATCAAGAAAACATGTACCAAAGCCATCCTGGTCTAAATATTGTAGACACGACTTCATTACAAACACCACCCTATATATTGCCACCTCACAATGGAGACAAACCATTTCGTCAGCCTGATCCACTTGATCCAAATCACATGTCCCCAAATAGGAGAATTCCCTTGTCATTTAGAAGTTTGGCTGGCCCTGCATGTCATGTTTTTGTGTGGACAGTGTGGGAAGGCAAGAAGGAGATTAAGGAGCGCAGGAATTTCTTAAAATGATTGGCTAGCAGTGCTCCATTCATATGGCCCAAAAATTTCACTTTTCAAAGCGCCATAACTAAATTTTGAAGTCTTATTTGAAACTGAATTATTTAGGATAGTAGGAGTGCATCACACTCTACTAACAACTCAAAAGTGATTTTAAAAAAAGAGATTTAAACAAAAAGTGATTTTCAACCTTAATCTATAACATTTTGTTAAACAAGAAGATCATTTTGGGACGAAGGGAGTATATTCTTCCATTTTGATCAACACTTTTGGTCCTCAGCGTCGTTCCAGTGTTAACGTAGCGTCAGCTTTGTGTTTCCACTACAAGAAATTTAAGAATATTTCTCATAAGCATAACCCCTAAATGCCCGAGGCACCAAATTCTGGCGTCGCCAATATTTTGAAGCTAAATAAATCCTAACGAAGTTGCTATTTTTAGTGGTTTATATTTTTGTAAAATTCGTTTTGAAGTCTAGCTTTAGCTTCAAAAGTTTAATTTTGAAAATAATGTTTTATGATTTTTCTACTCAAGATTTTGTGCAAGGGTACCCATTGCAATCTTGACTTTCCGTAGTGTTGAGGGCTCTTGGAAATGAGCCTCAAATACACTAGATCTTGGAGAAAAAATCACATTAAAAATTCATTTAAAAAAATTGTAGAGTAGATTTTGAGAAGCCATAAATTGACTGGGGTAATGCATGTAAGGCCCTTTAACCTCATATTTTTTTGGTGACCAACTTTTTAGATTTGACATGTGAAAAAAGGATTGAAAAAATTTCTTAGTTTTAACACCCTCATGTTCAAACATTATAATCTTTCAATTCATAAGTGATATTGTTGTGTTTTCTTTAACATGTCTAATTTGAATTTGTACGGTTACAATTCAAAAAAAATTGATACAACTTATCAAAATGTTGGCTTTTTGTTCAATTTAAGAGCAAATTTCAGGAAGCTCAAAACAGGCCTTAGGCATTTAGGGAGAGTGAACCTTCATGTCGACTTTCATAATGGAAAAGATAATTGTAGAATTTCTGGCAGTACATCATTCACAGACAAGTCCCATCCACTCTTTGTCAGACGAAGATTGATGGCGTCAGGATTCAACGACGCAGTTGGTGGTAACTTATACAGACAAAGCAGCTTATGGTCTGTGCAGACCTGGGCTTAAGGCAGTGGTTGGAGGCCGGTGTTACCGTGAAAAAAGAGTGCGTGTTCAGACCTGCGCGCTTCGTGGAATGTCGAGCCTAGGTGGAGCTCCATCTGCAGCAAGATAATAGCGGTGCTCAGTCAACGGAGGCAGGACTTTCTGAAAATAGTGAGACCATAGCCGGAAGATGTTAGGTAGCAAAGAAATAAGAGAAAACATAGATTTCAGATTTGCAAGAGCGGTGTTACCTAATGTGCCTCATAATGGCCCATTAACTTACAGAAGAACACTGTAGCTCAATTAGGATTAAAATAATCTTAATTTGGACCCCACCTCATATGTACAAACATGCATGGAATTTAATGTTGATGGCGTAATACTTATCACCTTGGCGTCTAGAAGCTAGTCCTCCTTCATCGATTGCTTGTATTTTCAAGAAATTTGTTTGTGTTTTGCGCCCATCAAATCCCATGTTCTCTACCAAAATCTTGCCTCAATTCAGTTGAATTCTTTTGCTACACTGCCTCAATTAGCCGCCATCCTGCAAAAATACAAGAAAGCGTTTCCTGATTAGGTAAGGTTCCCATATTCAGAATTACAGTCTGCAAGCACACCGTGAATTTTCTTTTCCGTGAGAAACATGCAACTACTAATCTGGACTTGAAAGGAATTTTGGGGAGCAGGTTTATACCCATGGAAAACCGATTGGAGGCTCGTTCGTATGGAGAACCTGCAGCGGACGCCGACAGTGATGGTGAGTTCCTAATCTTTTTTATTAGTTTTCCACTTTCCTGTTGAATTGACACACACCTGCACACCACAAACACACACTCCGATGCCACAATAAGTGATTGTTGGAAAGATTTGAGTTGAGTTAGGAATTGGGGTTTTGAAGGTACCCTGGGTTCCGCGCATGCGACATCAGGTACTCCGTCTCGACCAGTTCTCGCAATTCCACGAACTGTAATTCCTGCTAATCCCTCAACAGCCGGAACCCCTCCCAAACGTGCTCGCAAAGACAAAGGTGCGAATTGGAATGCCGAAGAAGTGAGCGCCCTGATTCAAGCGAAGCGCCGAATTTTTCTCGAAGAAACTGATGCTCATGACGGTCGGGATCTCATGAATCCCGACGCCACAAAGTGGGTGCGCATCAGCATTGAGGTGTCTTTGGCTGCAGTTTCACCGTGCCTACGCGATGGTCCTTGCTGTAAGACCAAGTGGAATCAGCTGATCTCAGATTACAAGAAGATAGTTGATTTTTTTGCGAGAACTGGCAACACTGAGCGTGTGTACTGGGAACTGACAGCTTCGAACAGGAAGTCCAAGGGCCTTCCCCGTTCATTCTCAGAAGAAGTTTTTTACGAAATCCATGAATGGTTTGGAAGACGTCCAACAATGAACCCTCCTCACACCAAGGATTTGCTGTCAAGTGAAGACGGCAACTTTGAAGTGCCAGTGAATGAGTCCGATCCAAAACACGAAGAGGGAGGCAGTGAGCCAGAAAGTGAAGACCTTATGGATTTCGCCACTGCAGCCACACAGCAGGCTAATGACAGTAGCGATCAAAGTGCTTATCCAAACATTGGTGGCTGATTGAGCTTGCCGTCACTGGGAGGTTTGCAGCCCAGGAACAGTAGTCCAACGGCATCACCAATTCCACAACCAAGAAATTGTTTGCCTCTAGGTGTGACCCCAATTCTAATTAGCTCCAGCGATACATTTCATTCCCAACTGAGAAGAAATTCCGAAAATACTGGTGTACGCAAGAAAACAGTCTCTGGTCATGGACTGATTGTCGAAGCCACCCGCGCTAGTGGCGCCGTGATGGCCAGCCAAATGAAGGACATGGCTGACGCTAGCAGGAATCTGGAACAGTCAAAGATGGAAGTTCAACAAAGACTCTTCAGCGAGCAGATGCAATACCAAATGGAGAAAGACCGACGTCTGCAGGAAAACGCACGAATTGCAAATGAGACGGCAAGACTTGCAATAGAAAGACAAGTAGATGTAGTAAAGTGTCTGGCAACTCTTTCAGAAGTTCTTAGCAGTGGATGCACCTGGCCAAAAAAAAACTATGTACTGAAGAATCACAACCTGAATCTCCAGCTCTAGAAAATGAGGAGACGATGGCCGAACTAGTGACCGGCATCGCTCCTAACGCTACACCTGAGCAGGCTACGGCCAACCTTGAAATGTAAGTCACCTTTTAGGAGCTACTGTACATAAATTCCGCTTTCTATGTAAGATTGTACATAAGTGCCGCTTCTAGTACTGTACAGAAGATCGGCAAGCGCTCAGTTCCCACTCCGTCCAGCCCAAGACCTGCACATATCGACACATTGAGTTAGTGATAAGTCTTTGATGCTGCTGCTCACCAGTGAAGCTCAGAGTTTTGAACTTGTCTTGGAATGTAAGTTCCACCTTGTGAGCCCCCCCCCAAAAAAGTTGAAAAACAATTTTGAAAAACCACTTACTGTTTCTGTGTTAACTTTCATGATTTCACGTACAACATATTCTCAACTGTGAACTATATGCTTCTCACATCGCTCCTAAGCTTCTTGACAGACTGAAGTGGGAAGTGTATTGTCGCTTCAGTGCCACAGTTCACATTCACATGCACAGAATGAACAGAAACTCATGTGTAATGACTACGCATAGATATTGAACTGAAATTGTAACATGCTCACCTGAACTGTTCAAACTTGGAAGTTACGTTCCAGTGCCAAGAAGACACCAAGATCGCGACGCTTAGCAAGACCCTGTGTCACAGCCTGATCATCACCAATCAGTTCTTGTTCATCCGGTATGTCCGACTCAGTGTCCACAACCTCAGCGCTGAGGCCCTCCGTCCGCAGCATTTGAAGAAAACGGTCGATATCGTCTTGGGATTGTCCCAGAAGAACATTGTGCAGCAGAGCACAGGCCAAGATGACGTCAAGCATGAAGGTCACTTCAAGGTCAGATTTTACCAAAAGCTCTCGGAAAGTTTGCTTTAAAATGCCGAAAGCATTCTCCACTACCCCGCAGCCTCGGCTCAATTTCCTATTGAACAAGGCTTCGGCAACCGGAAGATTGCATGCGCGTCGATTAGGCACCAGCAACCACGGCATCAAAGGGTATCCGGAATCCCCTAGCAAGTACGGGCTGAAGCCATGAAAAGTAACAGAAGGATCCTACAAACAAGTGTGCATTCCTTTGTAGTAGAGTGAGGAACGTCGCAGACACCGAGCATCATTAGTAGAACCCAGCATTCCAAGAAACAAGTCAATGAAGCGTTTCCTACAATCCACAACTGCCTGGCAATTCAAAGTATACCCCCCCGACTTGAAGTAATAGTAGTCTGCAGAACCTGACTTTGGTTTACCAATTGATACATGTGTACCGTCAATGGCCCCCACAACTCCAGGTAAGCCACAGAAGTTTCTGAAATCTGCCTCCGTTTCCAACAGCTTATGCCCTACAGGCCATGAAATTTCTGATCTCAGAGCCACATTTATGGCTTGGACAACTTCTCGCACCATCAGGGAAACTGTTGATCGACCTACAACAAACAACTCACTGCAAATCAGTAAACTTGCAACATGGGTAAGCTTGAAGAGAGTGCAAGCGACATGGACAATCACAGGGATTGCCAAGCGATATTTGGTGTCTTTTTTTTTCACGTAAGGATCAAGAAGCTGTGCCAGTGAGAAAACAGCCGGTTTGGACATGCGGAAGATTTTCAGCCACCGTTGTTCATCATATTGACCCAGCAGAATATGAGAGAACCACGTTGTGGAGCGAGGCAAGATCCAGTAACCAAGATCAGCATCAAACATGGAGAAGACGCTGCAAAGTCTGAAGTTGTGCAACACACCTTGCGTGAAGATGTCGGAATCAAAAATAGGCGACATGTCGGTTTGTTGGATGTTGTCAAGCAGGAACTCCGTGTCGTCCTCAGAGGTTTCTTCGACGGCCTCATCGTGTGCTCGATTAGATGTGAGCAAGAGCAGGAGCACCGCCGAGGCCACTGACATAATGTCAGCTGGATTTGAAGCAAAATCCATGTCCACTGAACCTGATTTGTCATGGAAGGCAAGTTCTCTTTGTTAGAGAAAGCAAGCACAGAAAGTAGAAAATTCTGATGGTATTGAAAACAAGCAAAGCGTATCACAGCCCTACAGAAAGGCAGAATTTTTTTTTTAAAAATGCATCGGCTGAAGCTTGATTCTAAGACGAAGCCCCACATTACACTTACCACTGTCTTTGGACGAGCAGAACTGACGCAACAACGAAATTGAAGATTAAGGAAAAGAAGAGGAGTAGGCAGTAGGAACTAACGGAAAGTGCCAATTTTTCAGGAGCGCTGTCGATTTCTGATTTCTGATTACACTTTGCCGGCGAACGAAGCGGCTGCCTCAAGCTATGGGCGCGGGGGGAAAACCCCCGCTATAATTGAGCTCCAATTCAAGGTGGCATCAACAGAATTCTAGCTCAGCGAAAGCAAACCCTATCAAGTTCACATGAAACAAAAACGAAACCAATGCAAGTGCAGGAAGAGAGGTTTGTAGGAACTGGAAAAAATTTCAAACCAACGCAGCGTCTAAAACCCTGGAAAGCACGTCGCTATGAGCAGAAGACAGTACTCGGTGTAGGCAGAATTCTTACCTCTTTTGGTTGCTCAACTTCCAGCAATTTCGTACTGCAAGACACGCCTGTGCAGCTGCGGAAGAAGACACAAGAGATTTGTTTGTGAACGAACCGGTGCGACTCCAAATTCAGAACACAATAGCGCGAACTCAAAAGAAGCGCAACAACAGTCGCGTCGATTTCATGAAGGCAGAGCCCAAAGTGAAGATGAACTCTCTCTCAAACGCACTCTGAATTTTTGAAAACTTGCAACGCCAAACTCCATGAACCACTAAACCCCAGAAACGCGAAAAGTAACAAACGAGAAGTGAAAACCTCGCGCGCCAGGGGCCCACATCTAAATCGTAAGCACTCCCTTCTGGTGTGACCGCCTCTTGTGAAACGCCCGCTTCTCAATGACGTGGCACAAGCTTTTGTAGAAATTGATGTCCTGGTGTGAACAACGAGACCCCTACTGGCAATCACCTGTCCTGGCATTTTTTTCACGCAGTACACATCATTCCCATCCCTGCTGAAAGTACCCGTCTTCCTTTTCTGGAATTCTTATCTTTTAACACCCGTTCCTACTTAAGCCCAGGTCTGTACAGACCATTAGCAGTTTCAGTTGTTTCACGTAGACTCCGATGATGCAACTGAAGTTTGCAAGCCTTGCAACTTCGTTTCCAACCTCTCACTTTTCTTTTCAGTTGTTCCGAAAAGCAACTAAGAGCCTAAAAAAAAAGGGGGGTCAAATCATGAATACAGGTTGACAATATTGGCAAGTGCACCATTGGATTTTTAAAAATAATAATAATGTTGACACCAGGTGAATCTAAAAGGCAGTCATAACATTAATATCCAATTGGACTAAGAGTTTGGCACTTTCGCAGACGGAGGGGATCAAATCAAAGAGAGGCAGAATATTATGGAGTCTGTTGTCAAATGCGTCAAGAATTCCACAAACACGACAAGTATGAAGAAGAAGAAACCGGTATTGAAAAATTGATGCAAGGCAGAAGTAAGTTAAGTAGAGAGAATATTACTGGAAACAGGTTGAACCTGATTTTATTGGCTCTTGACCAAGAAAGAGGAGGCTTTGCATCAACAAAAGCTAGAATGAAATGAGGAAGTTGGAGCAGCTACTGGTTGACTAGTTTGAAAAAGAGAGTCAATGCTCGTGAGGGAGAGAGAGACTCTCATAGTGTACTAGGTGCTTGTTTGTCTTGAAATATGAATCAACTTTCATTATCTTTTTCTATGTGAACTCAAATGACATCCATCCCTACTTTGTGATTCATGGTGAGGGAATGGCCTAAGAAGATAGGTGATCATAAATGAAATGAAAATAAGAATGTCTCATTGTCCTTTTTATTTATTTATTTATTAGTTGGAGCAGTGGCTCTGCTTGGATAGGTTGGTGGTGGCTACCTTTTTGCATTGGAATAAAATTGTTCCTTTTGTAACAAAGAAATAAAGAAAAGTAAGAGTGAGATTGCAATCCCGAAAGATTGAAAGCATGGCCAACACAAGTCTAAGGGAAGCAATCTATTTCTGATCACTTAAGCAGATTTGACCATCTACAAGGCAGGTTCCTCACTTGGGAAATTTTCCCGTATGCAAAAGTAAAGTTCGAAAGGTTTTCATGATTTTCCAGATTTTTATTTCTTAAAACATAAATACTATGAATTTTTTAGTGGAAGATTCTATTCCTCCTACAATGGTGATATAGGGCTTGCTATTTCCAATCATGGGCTAAAAAGAAAATTGACCAAGGGGTGGTTGCAATATTGAGAGTCTTGTAGCGAATCAAAATGCGCCACAACTGCCTAGAGAACCGTGCCATAATTAATCATTGTTCTTCTCCTCCGATCCTTCACGGAAAGAGAACTCTCTATATAGCAAGAACATGGGGGTGATCAGGAATGGGTTGCCTCCTACAGATTTGGCATTTCAACTGCCATTTTTTGGCATGTTCCCAATACATCTCCAATATGATGATACTGCAACGCACACTTGGCAATAAGATATTTCTACTAAGGTGCACTAGCTTATTACCACCCAAATTACTATTCCGCCCTTATATACCCAAGGTCTACAAATGTTTTGTTTGAAATGTATCCCATAGGTATATAAGGATGGAATTGCAATTGGGGCAGTAAATCGGTAATAGATTGGTTCACCCTTATTCAATTGATAACGGGTCTTGAATTTCAATTCATGTGTGTGTTCTACTCTTAGGCTATGTCTTGAGCAAGTCATGGTAAAGCAGGGTTTGACTTGCTTTGTCAAATGATTATATATGGAAGCTTGACTTACAAGTAATTGATGATCAAATTAGTGTGTTTGGGGGCACATTCGACATTCCCAAGATGTAGACATGGTGTTGGTATACAAATTGGGAAAAAGTTTATTTCCCATGTATTGTGTGTCCATTGTTGGGCACATAAGTCACACCTTGATATTATTGCCAATGTGATGGCCAATTTTGGGATCATATAAATAGTTTGTATGGCGGTAGTTTTTCAAAAAACTCATGAATACTCTTATGTAAGTTGCCCAAATGTCACCTAAATTTCACTAAGTTAGCTAATTATGTAGACAAATGGGTGGAAGATCTTAATCCCTCACCGTCCAATGGGACAAAAAGTGTCCTCACAATCCAATTCAAAGTGCTGCAACTTTTGCATTCAATATTCAAATTCAATAAAACTTGTTGGAAAATTTGCGCTCTCTTGTTTAGTTTGTGTGGTAAAATTTTTAGATTAATCCAAAATGTACTGATTTTTTGGAAGCCAATCGAAGTTTATAGGTTCAATTTGAGTTCACCAAATTGCATTTGATGCTGCAACTTTGAGGGCTTGTATCTCCTTCATCCAATGTTAGTTTTCAAAATAAATTGTTGGATTATGTTTTACTTATACTACAAGAGAAAGGGGTGTTTTAAGTGGTGTCCTAGACATCACGTCTTTTAAGTAAAATTTTACTAAAAAGACAATCTTTTTAGTAAAATTTTACTTAAAAACTTACTTAAAAGACGTTACTTAAAAGACGTGATGTCTAGGACACTACTTAAAACACCCCTTTCTCTTGTAGTGTTAAGTTCTAGTTATTGTGGTAATATTATTAGTTATTCTAGTCATAAAATTTTCATGTGAATCCAAGTTGTTTTGAATGTTTGGGAGCAATTCAAAGTTCAAAACCTTGACATTTTTGGATTATAGTGAACTTTGGCAACTTGTTTCTTCTTCATACACTGTCCAATTTCAATAATTTTGTTTGGAAAAGTTGTGCATAGTAGTCTAGTTTGTGTAAATAAAATTTTATATCAATCCAAGAAGTTATGAGTGACTAAGAAGCATTTTAGTAGAAGGAGATTCAGCCTTGGATGTATTTTTTGCAACTTTTCTTTCTATTTTTGACATTTCAAAGTCATTTTGCAAACACCGTGAGTCAATTGAATGATACATTTTTTCACCAATGTATTTTTATGCTTGTTATGAGTCACTTTGCAATTTAAAGTTTTTCATTCGAGTAGGTTTAGAGACCAAATTTCACCTCCAAATGTGTTGCTAGGAAAATTTCAGCATCCTTTGTTAACACTAAAACAGTATAATCTTGCAATCTATGTGGCCAAATGACTCCAAATTTGATTCATGTCATCTATAACACATACACTACAAGATTGTATGGTTGAAATCTTTATACTATAGTGACATTTAGATCTATAACACTTCAAAGGCAATGATGTTTTTGAATCCAAAAAGGCCTTGGGCTTTGAGGGGTTAAAACATGTCAAAACTTGATGGTATAGCATATTGTTGCTGGTTCAAAGTATCTTAAGCGAGTATAGGATACTTGTTGTCAAGATAGCATTGGATGAGGATACAAAAGCCCTACTAAGGTCCTCTTCAATTCCCTTTCTGAGACATTATTAGGGTTAGCTTGTATTATACGGAGTACTACTTATGGAGATAGTAAATTGCCTCAACAGATATACACAAGTACGTCATGCATACATCTATGATTTTTTTGCAGTTGTAAGATAATGTATCATAGAGCTTTGATGTATGTAAATTGATGAGTCCACAACCTTCAAATCACCATTTGGAAGGACACAACCTCATAATCAATTCAATTGAGGTGGACTCCAATCTAAATTTTCCAATGTTGAGGGGGGAGTACTTGACCTTTGAATCATTTGATGCTTCCACAATCATCTTTGTAGTAGAAAACAACTTTGTCACAGGACAGAAGACTAAAGTAACAAAGAATAAATTGGGTAATGACATGGATAATGAAGGCCAAATTGGTGAAAAAACAATGCGTTGGTGAGTCCCAAGCTCTAAACCTTTCAAATCTAGTTTCTTGTATGGACATGGCATAGTTCATTATAATTTAGGCTTTGTCCTTTCCTTTCAAGTATATTTGTGTTTGTGCCATAGTCCACGTTCATATGTTTGTATGTCCTTTCCTTTCTAATCTAATATGTGTGTGTAATAATTTATTTATGTGTCTTCGAATTTATTTTTGTGCCTTATAATATATTCATGTATGTTTAATTTATTTGACCTTGAGGTTGTCATGTAGGGGCAACTCAATCATTCCTCTTTGAGTTGACAATTTGGATCTATGGATGCATTTGGGAATGTATTCCCCCCAATTTTGGCTTCAAAAGGATACTTGTGATGCAAGCATTTACAAGCACTTGGCCATGCTCAAATCTGAGTCCTGCAATGCTCGAGAGATGACTGAGCCAAGATAAGGTAGGAGCCATGTTTGGGTGTCACCGCCTTTGAACAAAAATCCCCTTGATGAGCAACAAGAGTCATGTTTTGTTCAAATATGAAGGCCAATTTAGAGTAGGTCATGACCCTACTTTATACAAAAAAACTCATTTACTAGGCTATGGAAAATATTTAGTGCAAATCAAATATTGCTTCAAGCCTCTTGGCAATGCTTTTGGTGTTAACCTTGGCTAAGGATTGAAGGATGTTCTTCACAGTTTACATTATAAAATTCAAAGTAAGAAACAAACTCATGGATCATGCACCTTACCTTATGTGTTCAAATGAAAACCAAACATTTTAGAACCCTCGACACCTTTCCACTTTGGTGAAGCTATGCAAGAATGGTGCTTGATAAGGCTAAATATGGTCTCAACAACCTCTAAATAGCTTCAAATCAAGTTTAGGAAGCACATCGAGTGGTGTTTCATCTTTCATTATAGCCTTTTTATTTTGCATTTGCATTCTTACTTCACTTATTGATAATATAGTGAGTTCTTATACAATTTAGTTTTTGTTAGGACCGTAGGGTTGGTCTCTAGGTTCACATCGAGTTTTTACAATTGTACTTTTGCCTTGTGATGTTGCTAGCGGTGATTGTAAGAAACATTTTACCTTTTTGGTTGAAAAACGCCCTTGCAAATCTAAACCGTTGATTCAGGGCGCCTACAAATCCAAACCATCAACTCAGTACTATGTAGTACTATGTATTACTATAACTGCTATGGAGTACTGCAAAAGTTACTGGAAGCAAAAAATAGCAGAAAAGGATTGTGTAGATCTTTTCATTTTTAGTAATTCAAAAAAATTGAAATAACAAATAATAAAAATCCTTTTTTCCTAACTTAAAGATGCTTCTTTTCAACCATTTCCATCTTTGGGGAAAAAAAATTGTACCCTCTGCACGTACGCAAAGGTAGTGCACTTTGAGTACATGTGTAGGGTGGATACTTTATTATTATTTTTAAATCTCTTGTAGGCTTGTGTAACTTTAGTAGAACTCCTTGTATTCCAATTTTCACCTTCAAATTTGCATTTTTGGATCGGAAACTGTATTAGCACTAGGGCTTTTTTTTTGGCTTTTTGGTGCCAGATTGCACTAGAAAAAAAATCTGGCTAAAAAAGGTTATAAAAAATGCCAAAAAAATTGGATGAAATTGCCAGACAACTTTGAAATTTAAAAAAATATTAGATGAAATCGCCTAATTGTGGATGAAAACCATACTATACATCCAATAAGTGGATGAATGTTGCAATTTGGAGCACCAATGTAACATTCTATATTGCCACTATGGCACTTCTTCAAAAATGAAAAAAAAAGCCTTGAATTTAGCACCCCACCCCATTCCAAAATGGCCAAGGTAGACATCCAACTGGAGGCAATTTAAAAATAATAAACTAATTTTTAAAAATTGGAAAAGAATTATTCAATGTCTGAAACTACCACAGGTATCTTTGTTTCAAATTTCATAGAAAATGGACATATGACACAAAGTTATTAGCAAAAAACTAAATGTCTAAGGCCAAGGGGACAAGAAAGAGGACAAGTGTTTCTTGCAACGACCCCAAGGTCTTTCAGAATTTTAGAAATATACTTGTTGTCTAATTTTTTTTTATGTCCCTTTCATATTGATATACTAATGGAGGGCTTTTGAGTGTGTTTTGTCGTGTGTAGGTCTAATGTGTATCATATTGAGTTGGAAATTTCATCTCAAGGTTTTGAAATGCATGTATTTGCTTCCGTTTGATTGAAAATTCCAAATTCACAATACTAATGTTGAGTGTCGAGTTGTGTTTTGTTGTGTGCAGGTCCATTGTAGATAGCCATTTTGGTTTATGCCATGTAGAAATTTATTTTTTAAATGTAGTTTAGAAAAAAGCCTTGTAAGCTACTTTCTTTCCATGAATGACGCCAAATTCTTGTAAAATTGCCTCCAAATCCACTAATTAGCTTGCAAGAAATTCCAAAAATTAGCCCACTTCATGATGTCTTCAGCCTATGCATTCTACTTACATAGCCAACATTAACTAGCATGCAATATTTTAATGCCCCAAAAAATCAACAAGGGATTTAGCCTTATGAAACAGTGAAATTATCCAACTTTACATACGAAAAAACAACTTCAGTTAGCCGGCCTTGCTACTCAACCATATTTTGGGTCAAAAAAAAACTAAGGTTGCTTCACTGGCACTGGTACCATACATGAAGGTCTTATTCAACACTCAAGTGCTGAAAATGAATTTCCATGTCAGATTCTTAACACCATTCACAAGATGACAAGTGGCATTTTTAAAAAAAAAATCCCCCAAATGACTTAATTTTTGCCAAACCTGAACTGAACTTCAAGTAGGGTATGTCATACAGTACAGTACAGCACAACACTAATGCAAGCTAACGTTGTAGCACTCAATTACTGGTAGGAAATTTATTGGAAAATTATGACAATCCTGCAGTCCTAGATAAACTTATAATGGGTATGGCTGGCTCCGCATTACCCCTGATGATGACTTCCTGAGCTTCTTCAGAGACTAACTTACAAAATGGTTGATGATACTGTAAGGTAAGGTAGGAGGTGCATAAAGCGACCCTTTAAGGGCTGATCCGCCTTTTTCGCAGGTTTCCATGGACAAAATGATTTTTAGTTCATTTTTCAGAGAAAGAAAAATAGATTTGGAACACAACACAAGTGGTTTCATATTTTTCTAAGCTTTTTTGAATTACTTATGAATTTTCAAAGATTCAAGTCATAGGTACTTATTTCTGACCATAGGTGTCCCAAAATTTGTCCTCTTGTGACTTGCGGAAACCAAAGACAATGATTGGCTCTTGCAATTAAAAAAATAAATTTTCTTGAATTCACTAAGGGACCAAAGAAGTCCATTTAAGGATCACCTTGCATCCATTCTACAAGTACCTATAGGACAGTCTGAAGAAGAGGGTCGGAATTGGAGCCACCTACTTTAGGAGGCTTGAAATTGCACCACTAAGGGCAAGTCCACCTTTTTCATGTATTTTTTTGGATGGAAATATTTTTTTGTTCATTTTTCAGACAAAGAGAAATAGATGAGGAATTGAATCCAAGTGGTTTCGTATTATTCCAATCATTTTTGAATTACTTATGAATTTTCAAACAAGTTGGGTCGTAGGTCCCTATTTATGACCCTAGGTCTTCCAAAAACTGTTCACTTGCAATTTTAAAGAATGATGGGGACAACAAAGAAAATGATTTGCTCTTGCAATTAATAACGTTTCTTCCTTTGATTCATTCAATGACTATAGAGGTTAATTTTAGAACCACCTCATGTCCATTTCATAGCCACTTATAGGTGCGGTTCTTAAAGCCCGTGCAATGTTAGAGCCTCCTACCTTAATTTTATGCACAAATTTTGCAGGATGCCACTAAACCCGTCCTACAAAATGGGCCCTGCAGGGTGAATTTACCCTTGTAAAAACACATGAATTTTTTATTTTCTATGCATGATAAAAATTATAAATTTTGAATTTATATTCGCAATCAGGGACCCCAAATTAGCTTGGAGAAGTGGAAAACATAGAATTAACATGGCATAAAATAGGGGGCTTTTTTGTACAATTATCCTGCGAAACACAAAATTCACCTTGGAGGGCCTATTTTGTAGAACATTTAGTGTCTTGTATAAATGTTTATCAATATGCTATTATTGTTGTTAATAAATCATTAGTTATTGTTGGTTTTTTTGGGATTCGAAAGGAGATTCCACCTTCTCAAAGAATGCTTGGGGGGACATTGAATGAATAAATCATGAATTTTCAAAGTGTTGACAATAGGTGTATCCAAAATTGTGAAGAGAAGCTCTCATGAATAGATAAAGGCACTGAATTCTGTGACTTATTTCTAAAATCCACACCAAAGTTTCCTGCTTGATTAAAATGTATTTTATCTTAAACTAAGCAATTTTGTTTTAAAATCATTATTGTAGGTGAAGAAGCTCTCATTTTTTTAACACATAATGATTATTGCAAGTAGAGCAAAACGAATGGGAACATCAAAAGCTACAAGATGTCAGATTTGAGGTAACCAAAAACATGCTCAAGTATTTAATCAGATGATTTTAGGTATAATTATCTAAGATGCTATTAAAGTAACTACACCTAATCGTGATGCCTACAAATTCTTGACTAAAATGTATATCTTCTATTTATGAGAGCCTAAGTAGGGTCACTTCTGAATAGACCTATTTTAAACACTTTGAAAATTCATGCTTAGTTTATTTATACAAACTTCAAAAATGTATAAGGAAAGAATCTAAAATATTCTTATGACTTTCAACAACATTTAACAAAACTTTACGCAATTAGTAATAGATAACATGCTCAATTGCTTATTTGGATGCAATTACGTGTTGTTAGCGTAACCCTAAAACACCAGGCTAGTCACATTGAAAATCATCCTTTTGGGTACCACATGAATCATTCGCTTAAAAAAATAAATCCAAAAGCCTTTTATTGAAGGTATTACATAGAAGGATTTAGATGGATTCTATCTCATCCATTGGACACTTTTATGTTGTCTTGTTGTTACTTTTGAAGAGATTCATCCTTTGATTGTAAGGAAGTTCCTTTGCTCGTGACTTTGCCATATTGTTTTTGAGTACTATTCTAAGAGTAACTCCAATGCAACTGGGATCTATCACACCAACATCATAATAGGGTTAATTCTAAAGTTGTCATGTATTTGAGAACTTGTGTCAATGGAAGGTTAAACTAAAAGTAGAACAAAACAAATACGGCACCAAACTCAATTAGACAGGTTTGGGTGCTCCAGGGAATTTGGTCCTATGTTTTTTCCAAACAACAACTCCTGGTTCTGCCTTGCATACACTTTACAGTTAATTCTAATGACGAGGCAACTAAAAAAACACGCCCCAAGGCAACTGACATTGTTCTCTCTTTAGTCCCAACCCCGCAAAATTCCACCCCCAGCCCACTAATTTGACAAAATGTGAAGAGACCTCAAGTTGTCTCACAATAGGAAAAATCACAATTGTCATATCTTATCGAGCTTTGTTATATATGCCAATGAATTGAAACTCCCCATTTTTGCACAAAAAGGTCTTCTTTCTATATAGAATCTATTTCTCTCCTTCTATTTATAATGCGGAAAAGTCCATTTGAGGATTGGATTGCCGGCTTTCCATTGGATCAATTTTTTTTTTTTTTAAATCATTGAAACGGAGTCCGCCTCCCTCCACTTCAAAACCTCCGTACTGACCTTGTTCCCGTTTTCGCATTGGCGATGCTCTAACTTTAAGTCCGAGACCACAAGAGTGGGTCCATTGCAATGAATGGGGAGTGCCGGCAGTTAGTTACAAGTTAGCCGGTTGAAATTAGGAATTGCCTAATCGATTTCAAAATCTTCGGAAAAAAATCGATCATTTAAGAGGAAAATCAAAGAATATTCTTTTTTTTAAAGGCCTAGCCGAGAAAATACTTCAAACAACCGGTTGGTCCAAGAAATTGTAGGATTTTAGCCGGTTGAGCTAAAATACTCCCCGGACTATGGTCCATTGGCGAAGACGACGAGGAAGCGAGCTTCGAGCTTTGTGCTTCGAGCTTCGGGCTGTGAGCTTCGGGCTTTGAGTTTTGCGTTTTTTCATACAAGAGTGTTGTTGCGGCGCAGCTTAACTGACCTCCCGAGAGAGCGGTGTGCGCTTGCGCGAGCTAACAATGGCAGTCCCGTCGAAAGAGTTGGAGCTCGGGCCGACGACATTGTCGGCCATGACTGCAGCCTGGGGGCTCGTATACGTCCTCACGCGCCTGGCGTTTTCCGACCGCTCCAAGGATTTCTGCAACCGCTGCGTCTCGCTCATTCACGTCGTTGTGTCCTTGTATTTCTGTAGCATCTCGGTGGCCGATTGGTCTCGCCCTCTGGACGGCGTCGGCGCTGCGTCCACCTATCCGCAGGTCAAATTTCTTAACGCTCTACTAGGGCAGAGAGTGTGCGCATTGTGAGGATTAATTAGTTCTCCTGGTCCACATTTGACTGTTCAAGCGTCGTAGTTGATGAATAATTTTTTGAGCCTCTGCATTGAGAAGTTTTGATAGTACTTGTAGTCTACATTTGCGTTGCAATGTGTTGTCAGGTATCGTTTAGATGGATGCTTAGTATGACCTCTGTAAATTTGATGCTGGTACTGGATTCTGTTTCTGAAAGTTTTGTTACAGAAGGTTTAGGTCAGAGTGTGAGTAGTCGTTGCAATGTGAGTATTGTTTTTACTTAAAGTTTCCTGGTCCACTTTAGCTTTTCAAGCCTCAGGATTACTCTCGGACAATGAACAAGGATATGTTTTTTGCATCGTGACATCGGCATCTTTTGATAGTACTTGTATGCTGCATTTGCATCCTTCGCATTTGCAATGTGTATTGAGCTTAGAAGGTTTAGTTCTGCAATGTATATTTCAGGTTTTTTTTAAAGCAATTTTGGTATCTCAAGCTCTGTGTAATTGTTGATGGTGCCAATTGCTTAATGTGATCCTATTTGAATGTCACAGATGCTGGCTTTAACAGTTAGTCTCGCTTACTTCATCTACGACACCATTTGCTGTGCTGTGGAGCTTCCATTCAGCATGGAGTTTTTAATACACCATTTACTCACTCTCATGGGATTGTCGTTCGGATACGTGCGTCAAATTGTACGTCCTCTCTCCTCAGCTGCGATTTCTGATTGTTTCCATTTGAATTGCCTCGTTCAAGCTTCTTTCGTGTTGGATATCTCGTGTCTCATAGTTTCTAACTGCCGTATGCCCTTAACAAACGTTGTCTGTTCAATTTTACTGAACAGAGTGGGACAGAACTGGTGGCGTGTTTGATGTTGATGGAGGTGTCGAACCCCTTCATGCACGGTCGGGAGCTTCTCAAGGAACTGAAGCTTAAAGATTCACCACTAAGCCTTGCTAATGATGTGAATAATCTCTCCCAATCTGCTCCCTGTCTATGTGCAATGCCCCATTGTCCATATTCCGCTGCACCTCGTTGTCCTAGATTTCTTTGCTTAGCTGCAACATTAGGGTGGATTTACATTGTTTTAGAGATAATAAATTTTAAAGAAACCTAGCATTGTGATTGGGCAAAAGTTGGAGAGTTGTCTTGAAGGGCTTCAGACTTTGGAAGATAAATGATATGGATGCCTACATAGCAACTCTTTTTGTGAGTGGTTTTGTCTAAGTGGAGTGCTCCGAATGCCATCAGTCCATCAAACAGACAAGAACATTTGGCCTCCTGTAGCTTCTTTATTTTCAATGTCTTAATATCATGTCCCGTGAGTTCCAAATGGCTATTGCTTTATCTCAACGTTTTGCTTGTTTGAATAAGTGTAAATTGTCCCGTACGAACTGCTAACGTTGCATCTTAACTTATATGCCCATCTAAGACTGACGTTAGTTTGGCCTAGCTTGTGCTCCCCTAAATGTTTCATTAGTTACTTACTCTGGTAATATTTGGCCTTTGTGCAGGTTCTATTTGCCCTAGTTTTCACCGTTGCTAGGATGTTTTTTGGGCCAGTAGTTGTGTACTTGTGTGTGGTATCACCCACCAGCCCCTTCCCTGTTAAGGTTTGTATTTCCTACCTCCAATGCAATCATCTTTTTTCTCTCTCTATTATTAATTTTTTATCACATTCTCTTGATGCCTAGCACCGGTCGAATGAACTTCTAACTGAAGACCAATGTATTTTGTACCCTCTGTTACAGGTAGGAGCCGTTGGAATCCAAGTGGTTAGTGTATTGTGGTTCTATAAGATAGCACGAATGGTAACTTACAAGCTCTCCAAGCCGAAGACACAAAAGGCTGCCTAACTTCCCAGTTATGGCGTTATGTAAGGTAGTTTGCTCTAAAAGGGACCTTGTTCTAAATGCGACCCCTATCTAGGAATGTTCTTTGAAATATCTATTACTATCACTGATGAGGAAGGTAGGCTTAAATGGTCGCTTTAACACCAAACTATCTTATTCTCTGAATTCATTCTTCCGCCAGCTTCATTCTTATGCGTGTATCAAGGTTCTTTTTTCTTTTTATCTTGCCACTTGACTATGTCGTTCAACAAGTGTGCTTGTTCAATGAATAGTTTTTGGTACGGCCAGGAATTCTTGGCTAAGTTTGTAAATCATGTAGTTAGAACTGTGTCCATTATGGAGAAGTGTTGAATGCTATATCAGTCTTGTTCTTCGGATCGTTTCAGCGTATTTTTGAACAGAGAGGCTTAGCGACAGTTGGGTGTATCTACAGAGATGGGCATCCTCTTTCATTTTCCGAACAAGTTAGGGATTGTAAGTGCTCGAGCTCCACATGTGTACTAATTCCATTTTGGGTGCTCCACCCAGATGCTGAACAGTAGTACGCAGGTCTGCTATAGTACTCCATCGTCACTTGTACTACGGTTCTACTCCCATGTGCCGGCGCTGTTCTCACGTCCAAACATTTAGGGCGCATTAAAACCTGCCTTTGATCTAGATATCTGGCGACGTTTTCTACTAGCGGTATCGGTAGACGTAGCGCTGCATGTAGATATGCTGTGTTACTTCGATTTCTGGTCTTTGTGCTGTATATTCCACTGGGTCATGTAGTGAGGAATAATATTTGTGATGGCGTTGAAACAATGTATATTCCCGAAGAACAAGTCGAGTACCTTGTCAAGCATGAGCAGAGGCCATCTGAGTTGTCAATGTTTGAAATGGCAGGCTCTGTCTCTCTAATATACACACCGTTAACCTAGGATTCGTATTGAACCCCGTGTACAAAGGCGGTTTCTAACGTGCCGCAAAATATCAGCTGATTTGCAAAGCAATTGCTAGAACAATTCGACAATGTTCAAAAATCGTACCTTCTGGCCGATCAATCAAGCAATTATAACAGAGATCGAATGCAATACCAAATACTCCTGATGATTCGACAACTGCAGTAAGCTGCAGTTTCAGAATTGAGGAACACTGAGACCTATCCATGTTTCAGAATTCGCCATCGAATTTTGAATTAAGCTTCACAGGATTGATCAAATGATAGCTGCATCTAAGAAGCAGCAGAAAAGAAGTGAGATTCTAGAACGAGACTCTCTCGAGCAACTCAGACATGAGAAACAGTCCCACACACTCAATCACTTTCAGACCTCCTGCACCGAAGCACACGCAATTGCGAAACAAATTGACGCGCTCTTCGCCATTATTAAATAATACACAAATAAATCAAAGAATGATCAACTCGCAGAGTTTCCTTCCGGCATCGGCATTCTTTCCAGAATTGCCGACTTCGGATTATTCATCGGCGGCCCTTTCGACGTCCTCTCTAGCTCCGTCAACCTAAACGTCACTAACTTATCCCAATTCCCTCCCTCGAACAGCACCCCTGCTTTCCCATCGGTCACCCTCTGCACAATGCCTGAAAAGTCATGGTACGGATTCCTCGGCGACTTCACAATCACCATCATCCCGGGCATCAGCAACGGCGGCGCAATCTTCTTCGCCTTCACCGGCGTGGCCACGCTATCCCTCAGCATCTGCATCTCCTGGGAGTATTTCACCGGAGGTGGATTCGTCACCAAGAATTGCACCAAGCCTTTCTCCCCTCCAGGAAAACCCCCTGTTAATCCCCCGAGCTCCTTGTCGAAGGTGCCCGGGAGAGATTGCAAGGCGTCCACATTGCCCTCCACGGGACCCGTCTGCTTGCGCTCCGCGGGGAGGCTGTTCTTCGCGTCCAGGAAGAGCTTCTCGGTTTTCTCTTGGCGGAGTCCGTCCTCGCCGCCTTGCAAACCCCGGCCGCCGAGAATGTGCCACAAGTCGAAGCCTTCTGCTCGGATTGGTACGCCCCGACCGGTTGTGGGACAAGAATTGGTGGTGCTCTTAGCTTGTGTGGAGAAATTGGTGGAGAAGAAGGAAGACTCGCCGAGACGCAGAGGCGAAATGGAAAGGCTCGTCATGGATGCCATCGCTGCTGCTGCAAGCTCCAAACCGCCATCGCCAGCTTCTGGATAGCTTCACGATAATAAACTACCGCCACAGAGGGATGTTTCGTTCATTTGAAGGGATGATTCTCGTCAGACTCATGTTGCTGAGCCAGCCTCGGAACGATGATGAGATGGTGTCGCACATTCGTCGTCTTTTTCTCATCCAAAAATCTTCTTCTTCATGGATTTTTCAAAAAACAATTTTTTTTGTATGGTGAAAACAAGAATCCATATCTTAAGTTAGGCTATTTGTTCTATTTTGTAGAGATCTCTCGTCTCCCAGTCACGTTCTTGGTACCGTTGAAAAGCTCTCATTTTGAAGTTTTTTGAATTAAAAATTAGAAATTACTTTTATTTTGATTTTGACTGTAGCTATTGTTGCACACTAATATTGGTTTAAAATTTTATATTTAGCATCCGATGAACTTTATTTTTTGGAAAAAAATAAACATTTGGCAAAGAAGTGCCGACCCTACCCTACAATTAAAGGTAACTGAAAAAATATCAAGTGGTGTTCTTAGATACCTGACAATTTTTGGAGCCCCTCACTACCCAATGTCTATTTCATTCACTCATTTACAACGACTCTCATCCACCTCCCGTCCCTGTCCCGCCGTCACCAGCGATCCCAGAACCTAAATGGCCTTATTCACCAAGCGGCTATTACCGTGCCCTAGGAAGAGCTATCTCCGCGACCCGTCCTTTTGTTGGTGGAAACAGGGAGATAATTTTGAATTTCAAATGTCGAATTTTATATAATTTTTTTTTTGTTGGTAGACTGGAAGTGGCTACGTGGTGTAAAAGTCTGTGCAAGACTGAAAGCTATTTTTTTGTATTGCATATGGCGGAATTGCTAAGTGGAAGAACAAAAGATTGTTTAATGGCGATTTTATTTTTCAAAGGCAGAAGAAGCTGTTGCATACAAGTTGTTGAATTAATGATACAAAACACTTGAACAATGATACAATACACTTGAACAATGATACAATACACTTGAACAATGATACAATGCACTTGAACAATGATACAATACACTTGAACAATAGAATTGAATAGATTTGAACAATAGTATTCAATAAAATTGATACATCCTTATAAAGGCAAAACAAGTTTTCATCTTTTGAGGAATAGTATTCAGAAATTTTCATTTCATTGACAAGGGATTTGAACCCTTCTAGACTGCCCAATTGCAGTGTCAATGTTCTGTACATCACAAGACAAACAAGACACATTAGAGGGTTAGGAAAAACAGTTAGAAACAACGCCAAGGCTCCAATACTCCTCCAGTGTCACGCCTCAGTCGCAACAATATTGAGCAGCAGGTCGCAGCAGTGTCACGCAGTAGCAACCGTTGATTCTTGTGTCAAGAAAAACTTGAGTTGCAAGGAAAGCCTAATCTCATGAAAACTAAGGAAAAAAATTTCCATTGTGAGGATACTAGTGCTGTTGCTATGGTTCAGACATCCCCTTGCCGGCCAAACGCAGCAGCACTTTTCCAAGATTCAATGGCGTCCTTGTAAGGGAAATCCTCAAGTGAAAAGTACTTTTGGCCAAACATCCGCACAACAAGGGGTAAGTGCTTCCCTAACCTATTTCTTTGGCAAGATTTGAGGAATTTAAGAGTAGAGAAACACCTCTCATCCTCCACTGAGCCAAGAACCATGCAACACCCTATTTCAGCAACCTTAAAGTACTCTAAGATAATCTTACTCAAATGGCGTGATTGAGAAAGTTTACGCCAAAGTTTAATCACAAGGTTGATGTTGAATGGCGGCCCACAAGCAGCCTCAGCGTTTGCCTTCATGGTGACCTTGAAGAGCCCCTGCTGGTTCTCCAAGTTAGATGCTGAGAGCAGCTCCGGCACTATGTAGGGCTTCCCACCAGCTGCAGCAGGTTGTCCTTGATTTACACCTTTGGCTGTTGCATAAAACTCCTTGAGCACCGCCAAGTGATGCTTGAAACTCTCATCAGCACCTTCTTGACGCCAGTACTGGGGATATATGATCCCAAATGCATCAAGCAGCTCTTGTTGGGGGAACCTGCGGTCAAGTTCATCACAAAGACATTGGGCTATCTCTGCAAAAATTGAACCACACAAGCATTAGAATAGTGATTACATATTGAACAATACTGCAGCATTCAGTTGTAAGGAAGTATTCAGTTTCAAGCATTGGGTTGTGATTAAGTTTCAAGCATTGGATTAAGCATTGGCTTAAGTTGTGATTAAGCATTTCAACATTCAGTTTTAAAGTATTCTAAACTGATTAAGCAACACTAACTTCCCATTCAGTTTAACATTGACTTACCATTCAGTTCTCACAGTTCTCAAGTATTGCAGCCAAACAAGAGAGACCAAAAAAATTGGGAAACTTAAAAGATAGTGATCCAAAACCATTTTTCCCGGACCCTAAAGCCACTGGAGACTTGCCGCAGCACTCACCGCCAGAGCACTCATCGCCACAACAAACAAACAGCACCCTATAAACTAAAAAAAATTTCAAAGTGAACCTACACATACAATGCACCCAAACATTCATAAACATTCTGTTTACTATGCAGAACAAAGAATCAAAAAACCCAAAGTAGCCAACAAAAAAAATAGGATGCAAAAAAAATGAAAAAAAATGAAAAAAATCACAAGCAAAAACCAGTGAAGAATCTTGCCTGCAAATTGCCGCTGAATGTTGTCCTGCAGCCTATTGAACTCCTCTTGTGTGACAAATAGATGTGCCCCTGTTTGCTTGTCGTGGCATCTTGCATATGCTGCATGGAGAGGGAAATTGAACATCAAGTGACAGATCCCGCTGTCTCCAGGCAGTTCTCGCCACTTCAAAGGAACGTCTACGCTGGTCAGAGCATTGAGCTCATTGTATACAGGGAAGTCCAATTTGTTGAATGCCGTGGATCCATCAACAAACATACAAGCCAGTTCTTGCTGGCAGAGCTTCACAGCTTGCAGGAAGTCACAAATGAAGATATCACGTGCTTGTGATAGCTTAATTAGGCAGTGCACAACATTAACAAGCGGTATGAAACAAGCCAAGGAAAGAAGCACCTCAACATCAGAGAGGAGATCAAAGTTATCGGATGCCCCAGCAGGAGGCTTAGAACCAGATCCGCCACTCATGTCGTGGCCCATCTTCACCAATAGCGTATGGTACTCGGACAAGATCCTGGCTGCCGGACTTCGCATCGATATCCACCTAGTTTCCACGTTTCAGAGCATTTTATTGCCCTTAGTTTCCATGAGATTGGCCAGCCTTTGTAACTCAGCATGACGCTTGTTGCTTTGGCAAAAGTAACTATAGACGGACTGACAGAGGCCCTCAAGCCGGGAGACCATCGGGAATTTCGACATAGTCTCCACTACGAGGTTCAAGCGGTGACTGACACAGCTCGCACCAACAAGAAACGGTGACCATTTCTCTCGAATCTGAGTCGTCACTCCTGTCTTGGACCCTTGGAATGTGCTCACTCCATCAGCGCCAAAGCAAACTAACTTTCTAGCAATTTCCTCACAAGTCAAGCCTCCCTCCCTCATCAAAGCATGCATTATCAAATCTTTCAAGTGGTCAGCAGTACCTGTCTCTGAAACACAGGACAAATGCAAGAGATGCGGAATGCGCTCCCAAGAATCCATGGCATAAACGTGGACACCCAGCCAAGACGTATTGTCAACAGCCGTGACTTCATCGGCGCTGATGGAGATTATGCTAGCGGATTGGACAACAGACTTCAGGGCCAACAAAACAGAGTCATGGAGATGCTCGCTCATCTCCCAGCCGGTCGTCTCTGACCAATGTTTACGGGGAAGAAATTTTACCTTAAATTGTCTCAGTAACTACTGCTGACGCTCGTAGTCACACATTGGCCGACCGTGGCTCAAGATGTGAAAAAGAGTTGAGAACTGTACCTGCTTCCTCTTGAACTCGTTGTCCATGTCTGCAAGCAACTAATGAGCAACAGTTGGGGCCTTTTTCAGCCCTGCCCAGAGCTTCACCAACTGCAGGTGTTTGCAATCGTCCTTCACAAAAATATCACCTTTCTTCAAGTGAGCGTAGGGGACACCATCTTCTACACAAGTGCGTTTACCTTCATGTTTTTCCAAATTGTCACACTTCGGGACCATGACCTTCCGCCTCCCCGTCATCGTAGTGCAGCTTCGACAAACCACGCCTACGATATCTCCATCGGCATTGAAGTCACCCTCAGCCCAGGCGAATTTGCACGCCCAGACTTCTTGCCACCTCCGCGTAATGGTACCGGCTGCAGTCTTTGACCGCTTCCGCCCTGCAGCCCCAGTTTTTTTCGATCTCTTCCCCGGCGGATGACCCTCGCCATCGTTGGCAGGATCGACAAGATCGGCATTCGGAGAAATGACGGTCAGCTCCGAAGTTGGACAAGTGCGGGCCGCAGGATGAGAGAGAGACTGCGACAAACGCATCTCGGAGACATGGGTGACTTCCACCTCCAAGCGCTCAATCGGACCAGCATTTACAGGCAAATACTTGCCCAGCCCGCTTGTGTTGCGGCTGGAGCCGAAAGCTTTCACACGAAAGTTCTCCGGAAGTTTTAAGCGCGGCGCCATTGTTGAAGTCTGCACCCCAACACCCCAAGGCCACAGTACGAAGCGTAAGCAAAAAAAATTGCAAACCAGAAGAGCGACAGTGAGCAAAGCAGACAAGGATGGTAAGAATGAACCAACGGTCAATCGGCAGGAACCCCGATCCAGCAGCGTGAAGACACAGGCAACGTGAGCGAAGGAGCAAAGGAAACGTGAATCACCAAATGATGTTCGGATGCCAATTGCAGCATATGAAGCGGAGATTAAATTGTCCATGAAAGAGCCGTTCAATTGCCAGAGGCACAGAACACCGCCTCCATTTCTAGATTGCAGGGAATGCAGATTAGGAGCTCTGATCCTCCCAGTCTCCAAGAATTCCACAACAGCAAGGAAGTGGCGCAGTGGCGTCTCTAGAAAATCCAGTGCACAATTGAGCATTCAAAACACAGGATATGACCACCGCCGCTGCAGCTTTCAAATTTGAAAGCAACGAAGGAGGGAAACTAGTGTCAAGAATTAAAATGATGAAGAACCCAATGCCCAGAATCCGCACTCGCATCTCCAAAGTCCAGAGCGTCAAGACTGTCAACAAGCGCCATTACTGCTAAACGAGGACAAAAGGAATTGTGATTAATGCAAAACTGAGGCTGCTTGGGGAGGGAGATGATGCTAATCCCCCCCAAGCGCCTAAACCCTAAGTCTAATCCCCTTGCTAATCAGAGCCGTGCGATGCAGCCGCCTGGCGAGCAGATCGACGGCCTCTGTCGCCCGATTGCGACACCTTGGGAAAACGAGGGCAAATGTCTGCTACTGGAGATTTCGAAAAATCAACGAACTGGCGAGCATCTGTCCGCGGCTCTGTACATTTTGGCTCAAAATCTTTTTCAGGACGTCATTTTCACAATGTACGTGTAGCACCTAGATTTTTTTGGTAGATTTCCAGCACAAATTAGCCAGTTTAAAGATCACTGGCCGTCACCCTCACCCCGCCTAAGTAGCAACGATGATCGGACGACGTCTCACATTCGTCGTTGTTTTATCATCCAAGTATCACCTTCGTCTTCTTCTGCTGGCCTCCCCGAGGACCTCCTGCTCTTCGCGTTTCAGCTCAATTGTGCCTTGCTTAGTAGTAGCGATGGGGAGCGTGAAGGAAGGAGATGATTCGATGAATCTGAAGCTGGCGGTGGCGCTTGCGATGTGGAGGACGTCTCATCGCTCGCAGAGTGGAGCAGAGGAAAATCAGTGGCGGAAGAAGGTATAATTTGATTAACCATGCTGCATGTGAAAGAATTGTTCCGATTCGTATTTTATGCTTATTTTGCTTCTGCTATACAGATTTGCGAACATTTCGTTAATCAACTCGTGAATTCTAGATTAATTTCTAAAATTATTCCCTGATTGCTCATTGAGCTTCTTGAATAAGTGAAATGCATGAATTTTCATATTTGTCGAATTCGCTTTTGGCGTTTGCAATCGAAATCACGTTTGCGATCTGGTGAAGTAGTATTGCAGCGACTAATGTACTTTGGTTACTTTGGTGACTGTGCAATGTAGTGAGACTTTGTTGACCGCTCAAATGCAATTAGCCTTTGGTGACTCTGCAAAGTATTTAGCCTTTGGTGAATCTGCAATATGATGAGCCTTAGTTTGAATGCAATTAGCCTTGGTTTGGTGACTGCAATGTGATTAGCCTTAGTTTGGTGACTGTGGAGTGCAATTGGCCTTGGTTTGGTGACTCTGCAATGTGATTAGCCTTTGGTGACTGTGCAATGTAATTAGCCTTTGGTGACTGCAATGTAATTAGCCTTTCGTGAATGTGCAAGGTAATGATTCATTCGTGATTGTGCCCTCACATTGCAGGCCAAAGTGTTTGAAGAGAAGTGTTCTGTGGTGACAGAGCAGCTGGAGGAGTTACGAGGTCCAGTCGTTCAGTCCTCAACTTGCCTTCATTTTTGACGAATTCCAAGGAAATATTGTTATATGGTCTCATTAATTCCGTTGAATACATATCTGAAATAGCTGGATGTGATGAAAGGCAGGTGCAATCGTGCTGGATAGTCTCCCGTTGCTTGCACCATGCAAGTGCCACATTTTCAAGTCTACAGACAATGAGTTGCGTTCTAGTAAAGAAAATGAAGATCGAATCACCTATCATGACTACGTTACGCAGGGCTCGGTTCAAATATTTTTGAGAAATGGTGATTTCCAAGTTGATCTGAAGCTCAATTTCCAGTTGAATCTGCAAAGAACTAAAGGTTCACCATGACATGACCATTCCAACCGAGCTTGCTCATTCCAATTTGTTTTGATGTGGGATTGTTGGGAGCAGTAAGACTTTTGAGGACATTGAAGCTGCAAAGGACAGGGGACAATTCTGGTAATGACTTGTGGCATTTTGAAACATGAATAGTTTGAAGCAAGCTATACGCAAAAGAGACTTGCGTGGGAACTAAGCTAGGATTTGACGGGCTAGGTGAAAAAAACTTGCAGATGAAGTACAAGAGTATCTGGCTATGGTGGTTGATTTTGTAATTGACCTGAGCTGCCAGATAAAACCGGTGAGTGCTGTTCCAGAAGATGTTTTGCTGCAATATCTGAGGATGCTTTTTTATTCGTGAAGGGGGCGAATTCTTGGCATAACGAGAAGGAATGCATAATTTCTCGTGCAATATGTACATATTGTCCCTTTCATGACTAGCAATCGAATTGTTTATTGTCAGCTTCACATGAAAGGGAGATACGCTGAGGCGTACTTCCACCACGCTGTGGACTTCATTAAAGGTAAAGCTTGTCTACGATCCCCTGCCAAATTTGGCTTCGTAAAATATAAGACTCTGTTCACAATTTGAAGTCTCTACTATTCTCAGCTATGGTCCCGAGATACAGTAGAAATCAAAGGATCAACCAACACTCGACAAGCAGTATGGAGAAGACTTGTGACAGTCTTGGGTTCTTGGATTATCCAAACCACTTACTAAGACCCGGATTTTTACCATACAGACACAATACCTATGTTACTTGAAGGAAACGAGGAGAAGCGTTTACTTGTCGACAACCTTGTAGCGAAACTGGTGTTGGATCTGGTTAGGAAGTTGCTCAACTTCACACCTGACCAAGGTAATTTGATAGACACTCCTGAATACTCCTGAAAAATCCTCCGAGGCGTGTACATTATCGAGGTCACTGACAGTAATTTTGACATTGCAGACTTTTCAGAAGAAAGTGAATTAGACGACAATCAAAGGATACTTGTCGTCATGCTGGGACTTTCGGAATGCGCATACGTAGGGCATCGAATGCTTCTCACCGTATCACAACAGATAGCCATGGTGCTGGAGAGACTCCAGTGTATGGACCCGTTTGACGAGGGGTTCTCTCAGATTTACGAAAACCTATTCTTTGTGTAAGACCAAACCCATGCCTCTCAGAACCTTCGTCTGCGTAGGACAAGTCATGAGACTTCTACATTCTCTCTTCAACCTCAGTTTCGTGGAAGTATACTCCTGAGCACCTGCATTGTTTCTATGAAAAATTCAGTCGCATGTAGAAAATTAATTAACTTCCAAAATCGACCACCGCAGGTTTCAGCTGGTTGAAACACTTGTAGGTGAATACTTGATGTGCTGGAAGGAAGAAAACAACTTCAGCCAAGGTAATGTACTTACATCTGGTTATTGTTTACTACGCTTGGTAACCAATACATTACCAGTTCTTCATTCAGTTGAGACTTCAATTGTGACCCTGACGTATGGATTGACTTGCCAGATATTCTAGAAGAATGGGTCACATGCCACTTTCACTGCAAGACCATACTCGAAGGAAGACCTACGGTCTGGACATCACAATTCATGATTGCGCTTGACAGCATCACCGACAAGTTGCTAAAGCAACTTCAATGCTCAGCAGAATTAGATACACATGATGGGCAAGACATCTGGCAGAAAGCTCTAGTACATTTGCTTGCCTCTGCTTCTTCTGCAGTGCCAGGAACACAGCAATAGATTCCACGGTCTCTCACACATTCCCAGCACCAGAAATATGTGCCTACACACCAAGTCTTACCAGGATAATCCTTCATAGCGTCAGATTACTGCCAATGTGGTTCGGAGCTACTAACTTCGGTGAATTGCAAGACATTTTGTGACCGTACAGTCAGTCCGGTTATAGGCAGTTGGGAAAAGTATCACTCCAACTCAGTGACTCTTGCATTCACATGCATACTCACTAAAGTGAGTGACCGAAACCCCCCAAAGTCCCACAAGTCCTAAACTCTACCTGAATGGATCAATGCCACCGAACACAATCAAGTGATTCACCAAAAGTGGGTTTCATTAGCTGCGTCCTTGGTTGAAGGTTCAATCGTTGGACAAAACTTACCATGTAGTGCACACGCATTTTTCAACAATTCTTCCAACGTTCGAAGTTGTCATCCAGGCGGCTTACGATTTCAAAATTGAAAACTCATCGATATGCTTTGGGATTGGAGACTAAACTTCCTCTAATTAAAAAATCCCCCCAAAATGGGGTTTCCAAGTATCCACCACTTTCGCCCCTCCTGTAAGTCCTCCCGTTTCAACCTTGGAATCACTGAACATTCGACAATTAACCTTCTAAACTACTCTGAAACGCACGAATGCGCTCAATGAGTAACTCATGAAAATATCGGTTTTCAAAGACCTCAGATTTGAAACACACACGGGCAGGAAACACATGACAATAAAAGGATTTGCAAAACAATACAATCGAAAATTTGCAACTGGAATGAGAAAAGATTTTGCTCTACTTAATGCATTCCCAATGGCAAGATATGACATCTCCCAGAAACATCTTGTTCACTCTAGGGCTTGCGAAAATTTCATGGCCAATCAGAAACAATGAGAAGTCTATACAGGTAGTCTTTTATCCACGGAAACATCAAAATTAAGCCACCCTCTCACGTGATCAAGTCCATCTACTCTAAATTAGAAAAATTGAATCGTTTCTATCAGCTATATCTTACTTCAAATACGGTGATCCACTACCAGAATTTGAATTTGCGAATCGCTCACACATTGTCGTGGCTCTCAAGTTTCTGAACCGTAGCTTTCAATTCGTTAATCTTGTCCGCAAGCTCCTTGCGAGCTGACTCCTTGCCAAACATGAAGCCGTACCTGAATGACCACCATGGCGCCGTCAACTACACGTTGCTCATACAATTGAGTCGTGTGAATGGAAGCGAGAAAAGGAGAAATGGAGGAGAGAGTTACCACGCAGACATGGCAGAGAATCCGGCAACGACAGACGCGGATTGAAGCCGGGAGAGCGCCATCCCGGCGGCAGCCGATTACAATCCCTCGCGATGTGTCGATGCAGCTCCTGAGGTTGAGTAGCAGCAAACCCTAATCCTGACGATGCAATTCCTTTGAGAATTGTGTGTCAACAAGGAGTGTCCGGTTATTGGCATGTGAACAATACTATGAATTTTCAGATTTTAGGTTATAGGAACACCTAATATTAACACTAGACTACCCTTAGGGCCTCCTTAGATAGATAGAAACTCCGGTCTTCAAAGAAGGCCGCCGTGAATAAAGTGTATGTTCGTCATGACAATGAGCCAATGTCCACCGGATCAAGGGCCATTGATGCCTGGGCCTCCTTACATGTATAGGTGGGTGCAGAAACTTGAGAGTGGGTGCTACAGGTGCAAATAGCAATTGCACTTTCATATGAACCTCGTGGTTGGGGGAGGGATTCAGTAAAAAATCCACACGTATTAGATTTCCCCAAGATTGACAAGTCTCCACCTATGGGGTTCAATTGTCCAATTGTCCACCGATACTAGTGAAACTTTAGTTCTTTTTTTCCCACTTGTCCACCATGGCAAGACAAAAAATAGAGCCTATTTTGTCTTATTGCTTGAATTAGCATAGAGCTTGCCCATTGGGCTTACATGTAAGCTAACCCTTAATGAAACATCTTTGAAGTACAAAAAGCTTCAACTCTCATTGGTTGCTTCAAACAACTCTTCAACTTTCATCGGTTCCTAACTGAAAACAAGTGTTGAATTTGAGCAAATGCTTTGTCATATTTGGATCAATAAGTGACCATGAAGAATTATATTCTAGATGGTTGTTGTGTAAATAGTAATTGTGTACCACAACCACATTGAACACAATATAAAATCTACACATCAAAATGCGATAAACCCACCATCAAATAAGAGTAATACATCTAAATCATAGTAGTCAAGCATTGCTCAACCCATGAAGGGCAAATGTGAGTGTGCAAGTTAGTAAAGCTAAACAATATAACAATGGTCTCTAAGTAAAACTAACAATCGGACATCTCTAAACCAACAAGGAAACTTGACTTGGCAAGGATGGCAAGCCAAGTAGGAGCCAAGCCCAATTGTCTATAAATCCTAAATTGTCCCAAAAGTCAATCAAGGTTATAGAATAAGATCAATCTTTCCTAAACTCACATATGCTATGAAATACCACATGGCATAACACTATTGGATATGGTATAGCTTTCAATACCACATCAAGTGACATGATGGCAAACCATTGATTAGGTGTTGCAAAAGGGTGAGGATACCATATTAGTGTGCACCTACAACTTCAAGCTTGCACCACATTTGGAATTTTATTTTATTTTTAAAAAATTTCCATGATTTGTGTAGTTTTTAAGCCACTTTGCTAAATGATTTTTGTTGGAAAAATGGATGATTGCAATGGATGTTTATGAGCTATTGATAGATGAAAGGTATAAAATTCTTTGAAGTTTTCAAAGTGCCTTAGTATTATGCATTCCAATTAATTAGGTGTCAATCACAGCATGAACATAATAACAATTCTTTGAATGTTTGGAAATGCCCTAATTTTGCACACTTTATTATGTGCAAATCAAGTGTGCACATTTAGGGGATACACAATATAGGAAGCCCTAGCATAGATGCATTAAATCTTGACACTCATATGATGTGAAATTTTAGTAACTTCTCAAAAGAAAAAACTCTAGGGAAATTGCAGTTCAAAAAAGCTTTTTGGACCTTTAAAAAATTAAAAGCTACAAAAGCTAGAAGGATTTCATAAAATGTTATTTTTTTAAAGGTTACTTAAATTGAAATTATTGAAGGTAGAAAAGTTCATGTAAAAGTTGCATCTAGTGAGAGCCATAACAATGTCACTTGATAATGACAAAGGTTTTTTTTTACATGTAGGGAGGTCAAAAAGAGACTGCAACTAAGGAGAATCAAGACTCAATGGTCTAAATGTAGGCTACAATAATTGTAAGGATTCATCTTTAACCCCTAAAGGCCCAAGGTCTTTTTTCTGCCAAAAAATACTGAAAACTGCCATTTCTATAGCAAAAATTAAAAAAAAATTAAAATTATTTTTTTTTCACATCTAACCGTAGGATCTTACACCTAATTGGTATGAGAATGTGTGGAAAAAATTTCAGAATTTTTGACCGCACAGATTGCAAGATATCTGCGTTTAAAGTGGTAAAAACAAGTTTTTCAGCACATTGCGGGACCAGATTTTTTGTCTTTAAACATTTTTAACTTAAAATTTTTGCACTACAGCGTTTTGAGCTTTAAATCTTTATAGTGGAGAATTGAGTTGAGAGTCTAGGAAAAAAAAAGAAACTCAAAAAAACTTAATTTTCATCCTTAAGAAAATTGTTAAGTAGAAGTAGGTATGAGATAGAAGGAAAATCTAAAATATTAATATCTCTTAGATGGAATTAAAATGCACTAATCCCAATGGTGAGATTGTTCTAGCAAGTAAACTAAACCATGCCAAAAAAAAAAATTTGAAAAATTTGAAAAATTGCATTCCGAAATGCATCCTACAAGTTATTTTTTTCAAGAAGATGCTCAAACTGCCCGAAAAACAAGAATGTCCATAACTTTCTCATAACATATCCAAATGAAATGAATCAAAGCTTTCTAGATAGGCAAAAATATAATCTATCAGAAAAAAAATATTAAAAAAAAAAATTCAAATTTTTGTCCATTTTTTTTCTGCTGCCCGAGCTGCCCGCCGTCCCTTGTTTTGAGCTTATTTGGTCATAACTTTTTTTCCCGGGCACCGATTGAGAAAAAAATTATACTCCCACAAAGCTTATCAGTTTTTCTATCTCCAAAAAAAAATTCAAAAAATCAGAGCACAATTTCAGCCCGTAGGTACCTGCCCGAAAACGCATTTGTCCCCCGAACGGACAACGGGCTTTTAGGGGTTAATCCTCTTCAATTTTTTTTTGAATTATTGCACATTTTTGTTTATATCATTATACTTATGTGTCATTTCTCTTGACTTCATCAAATTGATCATGGAAAGAAAGGTTGCCTTTCATAGATGCAAGTGTTATCATAAATTAATGAGAAATTTGTCATGTGACATGGCATCAAGGGTCATGCCACATTGAGTGGTATTGTGCCATGTGGTATTTCATAGCATATGTGAGTTTAGAGAAGATTAGGCTTGTTTTATAACCTTAATTGATTTCTAGGGCAATTTAGGGTTTGGATTATAGTTGACTTGGCCCCCTTGACTTAACATTCTTGTCAAATGAAGTTTTGTGGGTTTATTTTGAGAAAGAGGCCTTTTGTTGTGAGGATTGTGGCTATGGTAATTTAGCCTTCTTACAAGTTTTGAACTTTTTCTTAGATGCATGTGTACTCTTTGATTCTCTAGTGGTGGAATGAGAGACACTTGACTATCTTGCGTAACTAGGATTTCTAATCCTTTCACTTGATAAGAATCCGTTTTCTCAAAAGTTTTGTGGATTAGAACAATTTGAAGTGAGGAAATTGTAAGTTTTAAGATTGTTATATATGTATACACACACACACATATACATTCGTGCTTAAATAGGAGTTGAATACAAGAAATTGCATTTAATTTAGTTCAAGAATTCAATTCTCAAAAGATTGTAGTGTAGCAATTTAAATTAGGGAGTAGAAATTTCTAGTTCTATTTAGTTGAATGGGTTGTCATTAGATGTTTTTTGGGGTCTCTGGAGAGCCGTTTCGGGGGCGTTCTCCGATCTGGCCCGATTTTGTGAACAGCGGTATGCTGTTAGAAAATATTTATTAACAAAAAAAAATTCAAATATCATTTTGAGCAATTTTTTTTTTCCAAAAATGACATGGCAGTCGCTATGCCACATCAACTGCTACAATGCATTCCCGCAACATTCTCGAAGTCTGGGAATGCAAGGGAACTGGCAGCCCTCCAAGACCCTTGAATCCCATCTAATGATTAGTCATTAGGAAAAAATGGGCCTCAAGAGGGCTATTAGGGTTGGGCTAGCAATTTGAATAAAAAAATAATATTTTTTTAATCAAAAATTGACGTAGCATCTTAGGTGCTTTGTCAATTTTTAATTTAAAAATTTTAAACTATTATTTTCAATTAAAAAATTTTAATTTTTTTATTCATCCACATCAAATTGTTGGTCTAGAGTCTAGCGATTCTCTCTTGAGGCCCAATTCTTTCTCTAAAATAATTACGGAGTCTTTAGGTTACCTTTATACTGTAAAAATGAAAAAAATTGAGGGAAAATTAGTTCATTTTCTTGAGTTTTCAAACCTTAGATTTTGGACATTTTTTTGGATGGATTGTTTATCTGAAGGCACTTTGCCGTAGCAATTAGTTGACTAGTGGTTAGTGGTGACTAGAAGTTGGGAGATGGTGACTAGAGGATAGTGGATGGGTGTGATGTTTATTTGCAAGTATTCATCAATTAATTTTCATTTATTTTAAAGCTTATCATTGTCATGCATTTTATAAGATTTTCAAAATATACATCGTAGATAGATTTTTAAATTTTTTTAATAAGTTTTTTAGATTTTTTTTTTCTTAAAAGTATGAACCTTCCAATTTTGAAGCTCCATTCCAAGGGCATCTAAGATCAAATTCCAATGAATTTTGAGCCTATTCCATACTTCATACTTCAAGAAATACAATGGTGCAAATTTTGAGCAAAACTAAATACATTTGATGTTTTCTTTTGCTCCATTTGTATGCTAGACTATAACATTTTTATTTTTTCACCCATTTTTTTTGCCATCTTTGTACCTCCTTTCTGGAGGCACTATAAAATGGTTTTGGGCAAATTTAGGTGTATTTTAGGTCCTAAAGCTTGAAGAATTCATTTTCATGGTTTTTGAACATTTAGTAGAGGCTTAGGACTTCAAATAGGGTAGAATTTTGAAGACTGTAGAGATTTTCAATTAGGTTTTTTGTCCATTTGTCCATTTTTCTTTGTCCTATTTGTATTGTAAATTGTATTCAATACTATTTAAGTTGCAGGGATCACTTTTTTTTATTTTTGCAATTTGTTGTTTGGGAAAGAAGATCTAGTTTGGATTTCTTGGATTTTGTATTGGTACCTTCCCTATTTATGAGAACATTGTTACGAGAGGTTGCCAAGATTGTCCCATATTTTGTTTGTAGATAGGCTTTCATTTCTATAGACATACTATAGTGACAAGATTGAATTGATCATTGGCGAGACTATTTTGTGTGCACCAAATGAACAATGTTTGTTTTCCTTGTGTTTAGACTAGAGTAATGACCAACAAGCTATAACTTCGGTGGTGAATATAAATACAAATGCAGGTTGCCTTAGCCTTTAGATGGTTGGCTTGTAGGTGTCTAAGTTGTCTATATATGGTGTAAACTAGGACTCAGCATTATCTATCTCCCTCACTAAATAACGTGGAAGGTGACCACACTGAGGATTTTGCAACATTGGTGGATAGCAACAAGGCTTTTGAGCCTAAGGTCGGCTTTATATTGGGCTTGGGGCCAGATGGAAGGCCGGCCGGATTTGCCTTCAATCCAGTCCCAATTCTTCCATCCGGCCCTAGTTAATGTAAAGCCCTTTTTTTCTTTCTCTTCTTTTCTTTCCTATTTAAAAAAGAGAATTATTTTTTTATTTTTTTATTTTTATTTTTTTCCTATTTATTCTATTTCAAAAATAAATAAAAAGAGTTTTATATAATTTTTATGTAATTTTATAGACGTAATCAAACGTAATTTAATTTTTATAGACTTTTTGAAGGTAAGTAGGCAACATCTTGAAAGTCTATTTTTAAGTACATTTGAACTTTATTTACTAAACTTATTTTTATATGAGCTCAAGAAGTGTGCTAATTAGATCACAATGTTAACTTATCACTGTTATCTCCATTTTTCCTAAAAAATTCGAAGTATGATAAGCATTTTTTTAAATACAATGGAGTATGATTTTTGCAAAGAATTTATCTAGGAAAAATTTACATTTTATAATAGATTCTTTTATAGTGCACCCAACAATATAAACTATTGAATATATCATAGAAAAACATTTAAAAAAACATTTAATGAATATAGAGAACTAATGACGCTTGACCAGGTCATGTGAATTTATGTGAAATCATATTGGTCAAATTTATGTAAATTCATACTGTGCTGCAAATTCATACTGTGAATTCATCTATGATGTGAATTCATATATAACATTATTAACGTTTGCTGGGGGGGCCCTTTTTGCTCCCAGAAAATGAGGAGCAAAAGGGACCCCCCCAGCAAACGGGAACCCCATTAATGATTTTCAGTTGAAATTTCTATGGTATATTCTCCTATTAGGTAGACATATTCCTACCAAAGATAATTTAAAAGTACATTATTTTATATCCTCTACAGTTGTGCAAATAGGCCTCCCTTGTGCGCACTTCTAAACATTAGAGATGGTTTTGACTTCATTTTTTTGGTCAAATCTCATCACCAAGAAGTCCTCCCAAATGGCCAATTTTTAGTTTTGTTCAGAATTATTTTTCCTATTTTCTACAAATTAAAATGTGGAAGGATGTATATTCCTCTTTGCCGAGGTCTTTGCTAGAATAGTCTACAAAATTGTCCAGGAAAATACAGCCTTCCACATTTTAATTTAAAATACATCCTTCCACATTTTAATTTTAAAATCTTATGTCTAGGACTATAATTAAAAACTCACTTAAAACACCCCTTTCTCTTGTAGTGTGGTGTTGAATTTTGAATTTATAGTGCTTTGTCTCAAAATTGAAAGTTGTGTCTAAATTTTTCAAATCAGAAAGTGGATCAAACACTAGACTCTTTGATATGCGTATGGTCGTTTTTTTTGTGCATTAGAAGTGCTTTGCCCATTAGGTTGTTTAACTTTATTTTTGCATTTTTCATTTGCTCATATCAAACTTTGTTTGTACTTCTCTCATTTGTTCTTGTTCAATTTTGTTTGTCAAACCTTGCATTTATTGCGTAAGTGTTCAAGTAATTGCTAAAATGCCACCTTCATAGAAGAATCGGTCAAAGCACAGCAGGCAAGGCATCGGGGTTAGGAAAGATGGAGGAGTTTTTGGCAATGGAGTCAGGTGTGACTTTAGCAAAGTTGGAGGCCATAGTTATCACATTGGACGGACTGTCCGTTTTAATTGTCCTATTTGCCTGCTTGTTTGAGACATTCGATGACCTTAACCCACTCAATGTGACTACTTCAAGGTAGTCACATTGTTTGTCCGGTCCGTCCAAATTGTCTGATATGTCCGCTCATCCGGGAGGTTTGGTGATTCTTAACTTGCCCGATGTGATAAAAATGTTGGAGGTATTGGGAAGTGGGGGAGTTGGAGCAGGTGTTAATCTTGACATAGAAATCATTGACATCGACCCTTACCATCCCACAAATACAATTCATATTGAGGTTGTTTATGTCGAGGTAAACCTTAGGAGGCGTGAGGATGTACCTTCGCATGGGCTGTTTTGCAAGGTTGACTGCAGCAATGCATGAGGGATTTGTTAAGGGATTAGGGCCCCAATTTACTTGGCATAGATGTGGGTGAGTTGGTTGGTAGAGTAGTGCTAGCTCTTTGACTGGTTTCATGAAGAAGGGCGTTCAGCTTTCGGACAAGGTGAAGAAGCGAGTGGCGCTTACTTTGGCGTGGACTGCGGTAGAGACTGCTCTGGGGACAATGAAGGGGACTACAGAGAGTTGGGCTTCTTACTTTGATTGCATCACAGTTGATAATTGGTATAGTATAAGAATTGAGGGACAGTTAGTGAGGATGGAGTTCATGCGTTAACGACTCCATCCACAAGATTCCTACAAAGAAAATAGTTGGCAACTTTGTAAGTATGCCATTAGATTCTCCACCAAGTGCGTGGGAGGAGATATTTTACTTGGCTTTCTAAAGATGGGTCACTGATGAGGTCACTGATGAGGTCATTGCACTAGAAGAACCCCAAGTTGGTCTAAACAAAAAATGTGAGTTGAAGTTTGTTGAAAACCATGTTTCCAACGCAAAATTCTGGGATTCCAGCGTTGGAAACATGGTTCTCAACAAATTTCACCTCACATTTTTTATTTAAATCAACGCGGGTTTCTTCTAATGCTGATGAGGTATTCTAAGAAAAGCTTGATTATGCAGTAGAGCAGAGCACGATTATCACATTAGATAGACTGTCCATTTGAATTGTCCGCTTGTCTGAGACATTCAGTGACCTTAATTTGCCCAATGTGACTATTTTAAGGTAGTCATATTGTCTGTCCGATCTGTTCAAATTGTCCGTTATGTCTGCTCATTCAGGACACTTAGTGATCTCGACTTGCCTAATGTGACAACAATGGACCAGAGTTCTAAAGTTCTAGTAGATTCTACAATTACTTCTATAACTTCATGGCATTTTCATGGATTGTCATTATGTACTCTTGGTCGTATGAATAAACACAGCCTTGCTACCTGTTTGTTATGTTATTTTTTTGGTTCATTTTCTTTTACTTTCTCAGGGTCGGCATTGGCAATTCTTTAGAAACAATGTGCGATAAAAAAAGGGTATGGTTTATTAGTTGGAGTAAATTTTTTGAAGAAATTTAGAAATAAACTAGAGGTCACAAAAACATAAGGAGGCGTTTAAATAAAAAAAAAGGTGTTACTATAAAGGAAGGTTTTTTATTTTTTTTAAGATTAAAATATAGGGTTCAAGTTGAAATTACGGTCGATTTCTGTAGATGGATGTGGATGAAATATGCATTTTCATTGAATTATAGTTGGATGACCTAATGAGATGCGATTCAGTAATGGCTTCCTGTTGAAATTGAAAGTGGTTGGGCCTTGGATACTGTGCTTGTATTTAGTGTGTTGACTAAAGAAGTTTAATTTGTACTTTGTATTAAATTAAGTTTAGTTGTTTTTTTGGATGCCCGTTGGCTTCACTGAGTGAGTCTAATTTTAATTAATTTGCGTGGAGACGGTGGATGGCCGTTGCTGGGCCATGCGAGATCCAAATTCATCGCTCATGTGTCTTAGGGTTGTGCGGAGGGAGAAACATGCGGCTTCGTGCAAATCGAATCCTGCTTCAAACTCTTTTGTTGCGGTGGGTGCTCAGTGGCTATTACATTGGCGGAGGGTGGTGCGCATGGAGGTGACGTTGTTCAGGGGTCTGTTTTCCTGAAATTCCAGAGTACCTCATTTAAAACCCAGCTCGCCTCAATTGTTGTTGTTGCGTAATCGGTAGGACTTTACGGTTTTGAAATCTAGTATTTCAACTCATTTGTTGGTGCAATTGATGGATGCCTTTGGATTTGTTTTCAAAATTTTCTTTATGATTCCAACGTCGCACCAGCGTTTCGACTTTCTTTTGTGGTTGTCACTGAAATTATGGTGGGAGCGAAAGATGTTTAGCGCCGAATCTGCAGGTATGTGTAGCTAGACCCCTACATTGTCTTTTCATTTGTGATTTAGGATTATGTAGCACTACAGTTTTTTCACTCCCTTTTTTATTTTGGCATTCAGCTAGGAATCTGAATGCAAATGTGTTCATATTTTTTAGTGTGTAGGGTGCCGGACAAATCAATGCAATTGTGCCAACAACATTTCAGTTGTCATTGGAAGAAGGCTGTTAGTTTTGGAAATTCTTCATTTTGGGGGGTGGGATTGTTACTATAGAACTTGTGACATTTGAGGTTGTAATTCAAAGCGGCAATTGATGGTTTAGGCAATGAGGATAGGAATTTTTTTCATAAACATGTTTTGAAATTTTGACTCTCCATATTTGCAGCTTGTAAATGTTGTGTGTTCTTGAATTGTAGGGAGTGATTTTTGGCAACGCGCTTGTGTTCCTAAATACAACTTTTACTTCTAAATCTTTTGCACATTCTTCTGTTTTTGCATTCTTTTGTAGTTCCTAACTTGCTAAATTTGGTATGCTTTTTGACTAATATTCTAATTCTGCACTTCTTGTATGTTATTTGAATTGCTTGTATGTTATCTGAATTTGTTGTTGTCTTGGACATGCTGCAAATACTGCTATTGTAAATCTTGGAATGGAACCCTATTATGTGATGCCAATACACAAACATCTAAATACTAGACCATATTGCAATCCTATTGCAAAATAAGACAAGTACAGTTGCTTCAATTTTTTTCCAAAAAAAATAGGGTACTATAAATTGGGAATGCTCTTTATTTGAATGAAATATAGGATATAGTATAATGGCTAAATTGCCCTTCTAAAAAATTGATAGGGCCTATTTAATATGCAAATTTATAAATAATACCTCTATTTATAATAGGTGGTTATCACAGGTGTATGCAAAAAAACATAGTAAGTGCGACCCCTGAGTTTACTTTACTTCAGTTTTTCAGCTTTGTCGAGCCTCTAGTCATAGCCGAGATGCACCATGCCCTCCTTCCTGTGGCTTTGGTCACCTTTGCAAGCCAGGTAGGTTCAGACTTATTTTTCAATTTTCGAAGCAATGAGGAACTTCTATGGTAATGAGTATTATATTGGTGATCCCATGTTTTAGTATTGTTGTTGAGTTTACTATTGCCTCTTGCAGTATGTTTAGCTAGTTTCCACTGGTGAGGTCAATTATGTGCTCCACCCGTGAAATTCATCCCGATTTGCTGTGACTCTCTAGCCTTATTTGAAAACCTAAGTTTGTTTTTTGCTCTCTCTCCTTCAAAAAATGATCCAATAAATGATCGAGTTTGTTTTCTTAACCAATTTTGTTTGTCTTTGCATTCTCAAAGAAATAGTAATAGTTATTTTGTGACTTGCATTGAAGTGATTTCGTCACAAAGAACTAACTAATACAAGTTCTATTTCATAATGTGGAAGCTTCAAAATTGTGATTGTATAGTTGCAACATTTCTTTAAATAATAGTAGTAGATTAGCTACTACGCAATCGTTTTATATGGTACTTTGTAGGCTTTGCATTTTATACTTATTCCCTAAAAGATCGCTAGACCATTTGTCCCTTTGGAGGACAAATAGAATTTCTGGTAGGTACCTACGGTTTGAATTTTTGTCCTATTTTTTTGAAACTTTTTTTGAAGATAGAAAAATTGATTAGCTTTATGTGAATATAATTTTCTTTCAATCGGTGCCCAGAAACAAAAGTTATGCCCAAATAAGCTCAAAAACAAGAGAGAAGGGGGGAGAGGGGGCAATAAAAAAATTCAAAAATTTGAAGTTTTTTTTATAATTTTTTTGTCTCATAGATTATATTTTTGTCTACATGGAAATATTTGATTCATTCCATTTGGATTTGTTATGAGAAAGTTATGGACAATCTTGTTTTTGAAGCAATTAAGCATCTTTTGAAAAATAACTTGTAGGATTCATTTTTGAATGCAATTTTTACAATTTTTCAAAATAGAAGTTTTAACCCCTAAAGGACCAAGCCATTTTCCGGCTCCAAAACCACTGAAAACTGCCATTTCTGCTGCGATCACTCCCTAAACCAAAAAAAACTTTTTTTTTACAATCTAACCATAGGATCTTGAACTTCACTTGTCTTAGATTATGTGGTAAAAATTTCAAGACATTTGACCGTTCCGATTGGAAGATATTAGCATTCAAAGTTGGAAAAAAAAAGTTTTTTTGAACTGTTTCCTGCAATTTCAGATGACTTTGACGGCCATTTGTGGATTTTTTTTGCACTACACAACAAAAAGTTGTAATTTTTGATGTTGAACATTTGAGTTGAGAGTCGGGGAAAAAAATTTCAGAATGTCAAACCTTGATTTTCACATATTAAAAAATTGGTAAATAGAAGTAGGTCCAAAATTGAACAAAACACTAAATTGTTAATAGCTCTTAGGTGGAATTAAAACAACATAATCCCAATGGTGGGATTGTTCTTGCAAACAAACTTGACCTTGTCAAAAAAAAAAAATTGAAAAAATTTGAAAATTGCATTCAAAAATGAATTCTATAAGTTAGTTTTTTTGAAGATGCTTAAATTGCCCGAAAAACAAGATTGTCCATAACTTTCTCATTATTAGTCCAAATAGAATGAATCAAAGCTTCAGATGTAGACAAAAACATGATCTTTGAGGAAAAAAAATAAAAAAAATAAAAAACTTTTTTTTGTGTTTTTTTTTTCTGCCCGCCGAACTGCTTTTTTGCTTTAGGATGGCATAACTTTTGCTCCCGGGCACCAATTGAAAAAAAAATTATATTTTTAGAGAGCTATTGTGATTCCCTATCTTCAAAAAAAGTTTCAAAAAATCAGATCAAAATTTGAGGTCACACGGGCCTGCCCGAAATCCCAAGTGTCCCTCGAGGGGACTTTGGTCCTTTAGGGGTTAAATGGTTCAATTTGCTTGCTAGAACAATCTCAGCATTGGGATTAGTACATTTTAATTCCATCTTAGAGATATTAATAGTTTAGATTTTTTTTCTATCTCATATCTACATCTACTTTATAATTTTTTAAAGAATAAAAATTAAGTTTTTATGAATTTTTTTTCCCCTAGACTCTCAGCTTAGTTCTCTCCCATAAAGATTTAAAGCTCAAAAATTTGTATTGCAAACATTTAAAGTTAGGGAGGTTCAAAGTCAAATATTCCAGTCCCGCAATGTACTGAAAAACTTGTTCTTTTAACACTTTAAACACAGATATCTTGCAATTTGTGAGGTCAAAATTTCTGAAATTTTTTCCACACATTCTCATACTAGTTGGGTGCAAGATCTTATGGAAAGATGTGCAAAAAAAACAATTTTCAATTTTTTTACTCTTTGCTATAGAAATGACAGTTTTGAGTGTTTTTTGGCAAAATAAAAAGACCTTGGTCATTTAGGAGTTATTATTGCAAAGCCCAAATTTATGATGGTTATGAATATGGATAAGATTCAAGAAACCATGCTCAGTACCACTGCTGATTCACGCATCAAGGTGGGGCATCATTCATATTGTTGTCGATAGCAATCTTTCATGAGACTTTGTAAATTCTTACTTATAGAATTAAATGATTCTTCTTATCTTTTCATTCCACTTGTGAGCATTAGGATATATGATATAAATGCTTCGAAACTTCAGCGATTACCTTGTTGACGTGGAAGAAAAAATGACAGACAGATGGTGGGAATGGAAAATTACAAGGTGACAGTTCCGTCCTAATAGCTGTTGGCACTGGGGATTGCACCATATGTGGTGGTGTTATCCAATTGCATTGGAATTTATTCTTGGAGAGGTGTTGGGCAGGACGTTAAATTCGTCACACGAAGTGGGACTAGAAGGGTAAATTTTGTGTTTTTTTGGGGAGGTAAAAGTAAAAAAAGCCCCTTAGTTTTAGCTGTGTCTAGGGTATGTTGTAGGCCTTTCCTAGCTAATTTGGGGTCTCTCATTGCAAATATGAATTCAGAATTTGAAAAAAAAAAAAGTTGTGACAAAAAAAAATTCCTGCGTGGGACGGGTTTAACGTCCCCTGATGTTTGGATCTGAACGAGAAAGTTTGCCAAACTGGATTAGAGGTCTGTCATTTCTGCCCTTCACAACTTCAATGCAATAGACACGCTTTTGACCATGGTGTGTTGAGGTGAGTATTTTAAGTTCCCTTGCCCTGGCTATTTTATGTACGCAAGAAACTTTACTTCGTTCACTGATGAGCACCAACCTATTTTCAAAACTTATTTTCAACTTTCCATGTGAGCATGACAGGAATTTCACATGCGTGCCAAATTTTTATCGTGGGCAGAATCCCAAGCATCAAGTAGGTCTTTGACAAATATGTCTATTTTCTACTCAATACATGTGTAGTCGTTGATAGGATTTAAGGTTTATGTTGGTGACCCCCATGTCGATGCATTGTTGGAGAGTCTACCGTTTACTGTTGCACCATCACCCAAAAGCAAAAAACTTATTTATCTTACTCCACATGCTAGTTTGTCTTTGTATGATTGTTGCTTCTATTGTGGAGGAGCTTACAAGCATTCTTATGAAGATGTGTTGTAATTGAAGTGTTTGTTCAAGCACGTAGAATGTGACTATTACTAGAAATTGTGATGCAGTTTGATGATGGATGACATGTTTTGGCTGAGTTTTTGTATGTGGCAGTGTCTGGGCCAGCACCGGAGGTGGTGACCCGGCGTCAAGGCAAGTGGAGGGACTCGGATCTTGCTGAGAAAAGCCAAGCTGTGGTGGATGTCGTGGTTTGTGGTGGAACTTTGGGTGTGATTCTGGCCACGGCTCTTGCACTTCACGGCTTGAAGGTGGCCATTGTTGAAAGGGGTCTGCTTCGAGGGATAAGTGCACAGCAATGGCATGTATGCCAAGATTTGAGCTCTTGCAAAAGCCTTCTCATGTTTTTAAAGCTTTTTCATGTTTATAAAGCTTCCTCATGTTTAGAACGCTTTTCCATGTTTTTAAAGCTTTTGCTGTGTTGGTGTGGGAATGGATTACAGCACGTGCAGGATTGGAATGTTTCGAGGAAGGAACTGCAGGAGCTTGTGAATGCGGGCGTCTTGACTCAGGATGAGGTTGAGGAAGTCATCTCCATTGAGTTTAATCCTGTAAGTGAGTTGGTGATTCTATGAAGCTCTCCTTCATTTCAAGCCTTTCTTTTGAAACTTACATTTAGAGGATGTGAAACTTCTAAGGACCTGATCTCATCATCAATGACTCTTGTTATCCACATCAACTTGTCTCTTTCAATTCATTTGATTGGGCTTCATTTGGAACAATGATATGGTTGCTCATGTTTGGATGGAAATGGGGTTGTCTACTGTAACCTATAATGGTATACAACGTCACATTTGAAATTGCTTACGATATTCATATACAGTGATAAAAATTTGATCTCAGCACACTTGGCTCCTGTACCAAAGATGATCTCTCCGTTGCACTATACCGATCTCCTAACATGCACATGCTTACATATGTTTAAATGCTTAGAGTGACCTAAGTAGTATTCTTACATTTCGTTCCTGATTGTGAGTTTTGAAGAATGTTGTGGTTGCCACAATTCCTTAGGTTCTAAATCGCACAAGAGCAATCAAATTCATGAGTTTAGACGTTTCATATTCCAATGCCTTTAGATTTCAAAATCGATTTGAGCAACAAAATTGAGCAATTACAAATACTGTACTGTATGCCCGACTGTATGCGGTGGCAACCGGTGACCCCAGAACTAGTTTATGGAATTTAGTGCAATATGCAACCTTCAACACAAACAGGCATCAACTTTGGCTACCTCGAGAGTGAGTAGCATCAAAATAAATAGAAAAGAAAGGATTTGGCAAGTTGTGAAGGATTATGGGGAGTACTATAACACAAATATGACTAAATAGATGCTCATTCCTATGTGGAGGAAGTTGCAAATTGGCTATCAAAGTCTATTGTTTGTTGTAGTTTTGGCTAAAATGTCTCCATTAAAGGCCCTTTTTTACAATGTAATAGTAGTGCAAGGATTTTTTGGGAAAAACTCGGCTAATTTTAGTCAATGTAGAGTTCGATGGTGCCAACTCTACCCTCCTTCTCTCAAGTGCCTTTGACCGACATCAATGCACAGGTGGAGATGGCTTGAACCCGTAAGTGCCTAAGTGTCGAGCCTTTCCAAGTGTGTTTGTCCTATGAAAAAAGAGCATGGGCTTGTAGGTATCCTCAATGAAGCAAATTGTTTTCTTTTCAAAGTCTAACCACATAGATGTTTAAAGAACTTGCTTATTGCTAAGTATACCAGTTTTGAGTGTGAAATTGCGTAGGAGTTATGAGATTATAACAAGAGAAATGTATGTATCCTATTTTCAATATGTTGCCCCTTACTACAATGTTTGAAAAATTTGCATACAAGAGTTTTCTGGGATTGGAGGTGACATGAACAACTTGAATTTATGTTAGTACACTAAAATGCACATCCGGAAACCTTAAGTTCAAATGAAGAGCTATCAAACTCATTACACAATCCACCTTGCAATTGTTGAAATGCAATTTTTTTATAAGTAGAAATCACAAATAACTCCAAATCAACACTTGTATGTTTAAATTTTCAATGATAAAATCCTGAAAACACTTTACTCTTTCCATTGAGACCATTTTCAAAGCAAATGGATAAGTACAATTTTTTAGATCTCAAATCAAGTGAAATTGGCAAGCTTTACTCTTCCACTAATGGTATACAGTAGAACCTCTCTTAGTGCATAGTGTTGGGACTATGCACTAAGAGAGATTTATGCATTTGGAGAGGTGCAATAATGTTCACTGTCTAACATGGCTTCCAACTACAAGGCCTCCAACCACATGGCTTCTAACTACAAGCCCTCCAACCATTGTTCAGCAATAAAGGCTTCAAAGTACAATCTCTCTTGGTGCATATTATGCACTAAGAGAGGTTCTACTGTATATATGCCTTTGAGGACCTTTCAAAAATCAAATATTCACTTTTTTCAATAAAAAATAAAAACTTCCAATACGAGTAGCTAACCTTCAATATTACCAGTAAAAAAATTTTGAACAATCAAAAGAATTTAACTACACACAAATGAGTTGGCAATTTAGTGGTTAATACAATAGAACCTCTCTAAGTTGATCGGTCCCGGACCACTCTGACAGATTGGTTTATAGAGGTTTTATGACTTCTGGAGAGTCGTTTTTAGTCATAGCCTTTGTTATGTGGCCCAATCCGGGACCGGTCTAACATGATTGGTTTACAGAGGTTTATTTGCTTACAGAGGTTCGACTTAGGGAGGTTCTACTGTACCTAAAGTTCCCCATTTAAAACGATTCTCAATGGGGATTATAAATTGTGAGAGCTAATCAAAATCCTAAACCTTAAATCTCCAAACTAATCCCAAAATTAAGCCACAAATTATTCCTACAACCTCATCAACAACTGTAAACCACAGGAAGGAAATGTCCCATTCATTCTCCAGTCAAACTCTGCTCCAGAATTAGGGTTTCTTGCCCATTTACGTGTTATTGCCACGTAATTGGGCATTACGTGTTTTGCATCCAAAATCTTTCTATTCATCCTAGATCATTACATTCTGTTATTTTTACATGTTTATCATCTCTTCAACTATGGAAATTCTTCATCATCCAAAATTTTCAAGTTGAACAAGTTGTATAACCATGTAGTCGTCCTCCCCATATTGAAAAGGTATTATGCTTTGTTAGGTACTTGGGAGAGATTATTAGAGCAAAGTTGAGGGCATGCAAGGTCTGTTTCAGGGCTGTAAACCAGCGCATTGCTAGTTGGAATATTAAATATTTTAAAATTTTAAAAAATATTTAAAATTTAATTAAATAATATTATCTGATGTGGCAATCTCCCAATCATGTCAGATTGTTGGTGTGGCAAAATTCTCATATTCCCCACTGTCCTGGAACTCACGGTCTTGTTGAGGTCTAAAATCTCATTTAACCCTTAAAGGTTTACAAATCCAAAAAGTGGATGCGCCTTGGTCAACCTCGACTGTAACTTTCAAAATAACTACTTTTGTAATTTGATTTAAACTAAGAAAATGAAGCTTGACAAGTTTTATTTCTACTACATTTCAAAATTTTGAGAAATGTCAAAAATTGAAAGATTTATTGCAATTGAAAGCTCCATGTGTTAGAATTCATATAACACAATATGGTATGTTTTTCACTCATATTTTAGTTTTTTGAATTTATTTTACATTTAAATTACAAAATTATGTTTCTCATTCTACCCTTCATTTATGATAAAAATTACAAATTATTCTAATATATATTATAATTGATAATTTGATTTTTCCTTAAAAATTTATTGAAAGAAACAATATAAACAAAAAATTCATTTTCCACTAGCAAAAAATATCAAAATTTTATACATCTATTACTATACGTTGGGGTCAAATTCGTCAAACCCCAGACGAAATCTTTTCTTTTTGCTGGTATTTCCCTTTTATTAACTGCGTTTCAAATTTTCACAATTTCAATTGATGATTGAATGCTTTACATGACTGCCCACTTTGTGCCTCGCAAAACTTGCTCAATTTATCTAGTGATGGTTCCCCAAACCAGGATTGGGTGAAAAGCCAAAACTGAGGAACAAGTTCCGACAATTAAAGCCCCAAAACAGTCTTTAATATTCGGCATTCAGGGCTTCCGTTTTGTTTTGAGGATTCAAATTATTTTCATTAACATTTTTCACATTTCAAATATGCCACGTTATAATTTCTGAAAATTTCATCACATGCTATATATAATTATATTTTGAATTATTTTTAAACAAATCTGACCCAAGCATAGGATAAATAAAAGGATAAATTTGGATTGATAGTTGAATTTGACTTCAAGGTCTTTGTTGTAGTTGTTTTGAGTGTAAAAAATAAAATAACCAATTGAAATTTTTTTCACACTAATCTCACCATTTTTATTTCTATTTCTTGAAAACATTTCAAATAATCTGGATTTTTTTTGCTATTTTTGCTTGTTAATGTTCAATTTTTGCAACAAAAATGATAACAATTACAATTTTTCACAGTGATGTGTGATTCAAAGTTTTAAGTATTGAAAGTATAAGACTTTTTTTTTAACACAATGTAAAAGGCTAAATTTAGCTCAGAGAGGAAGTTTGACCATTTCACAGTGGATCAAGTCCTTTAGGGGTTAATGTTTATCAACTAATTCAAGGATTCGGGTTAGTTGAGGAGCCATACAAGACAATTTTGTTCACTATAGGGATCCCCTTTTTAGTGATGCAAAAAGACCCCTCTCTCAATAGTAAACAATTTTACAATCAGTCTACAATGATTACAAAGTTTTTCACTCAAATGTGTAAAAAAAACAAAAATAAAAAAATAAATGTGAAGAAGTTTGAATAGGTAGCAACAAAATATGCAAGAAGGAAAAAGTCAATTGTATTCTAAGGTAGGAGGCTGTAAAACGGAGCGGGCATTAAGAATGGACCCTATAAATGGCTGTGAAATGGACATAAGTTGGTTTTGAAATTGACTAGTATAGTCATTGAATGAATCAAGGAAAAAAGACTTATAAATTGCAAGAGCCAATCATTCTCTTTGCTTTCCCCATTTTTATTTAGAATTGCAAGTGAACCGTTTATGAAAGACCTAGGGTCACAAATAGGGACCTATGACCCAACTCATTTGAAAAATCTTAAGTAATTCAAAAATGCTCAAAAAAATACGAAACCACTTGGGGTTAGATTCCTCATCAATTTCTCTGTGTCTGAAAAATGAGCTAAAAATATTCCCGTCCAAGGAAATACATGAAAAAGGCGGACCAGCCCTTAGATGCTCCATTTCTGAGCCTCCTACCTTATATTATGCAAAATTCTTAGTTGAGTTGCACAGTAGACAGTTTGTAAGATTATTTAACCCGACTGTACAGAATGGATTGAGGTATTTTCATTCAAGACATTTGTTTTTGTGCTTGGAGTTGGACAAGTTTCGAACCCTTCTCTGGATTGTAGACACTGAAACACCGCATGCATAATTTTATGAGTGAAGTATATCAGGGTCGTTTGAAATTTTAAGGTGCCTAGGAAAGAGCAGTTTGTGATTCAAGCATCTTCAGCAAAACCATGGAAAGTAGTTTCAACTAATTTCAGAATTTTTTAGTGGGCAACAACTAATTTTTTCTAGATTGACCAAAAATGTGAAGGTGTCACCGAACCTCTTATTCGATTTTTCAAATTCTGCAACAGTGGTCAGTGTTGACGTTGTTTTATAACCTTCTTGCAGCAGATGTGGCTGTTGGGGACATCTTTTGTGTTAAAATGACCCCTCCATATTGGAAATTCAATAATAGAGCATTGCGTTAAATAAGTAACCAGGATCAAAATACCTTCTTTCTCATACTGAAACTCCGTTTCTCCTTTACTCAAAAACATTGGTTTTACTGCAAAAGGATTAAATCTCGAAGCAGTCAATCTTAGCATTCTACCAAGACTGAGCTCAAAAATCGTTAACTTCCTTTGATTAGTTCTCATCTTGCAACTACAATAATTTATCCTATTAGTGAGAGCGCCCTACATTAGTGTCACTACAAAATATTCTTTCTACGGAAATCAGTAAAATTCAGTAACATTTCCGCTTGCACTAATTTAAAATACAGACGTTGGTAAATTAGTCACACTAATAGGATAAATCAGTGCAAAGATGGATGAGTTCAAGAACTTGGAATGAGCCATTTCATGAGCTGGTCATAGGTAGTGAAACAGATCATTACTGAGGGTGCAACCCACAACATTCGCGATGTCATACCCCTTGCAAAGCCAGTCATTCCTTCATCCCTGTAAATCACTTTGGCTGCATCCCAAGCGCCAGAATACTGCGTTCTGCTAATCACATTGCTCTTCCCTTGTACTTGTATTCTAGTTTTGATCACATCCTGCAATATTCCAATACATCAAAGAATTTCTCAATATGCAACAACACAAAGTAGAAATCATACCCTACGTTATTGAACAGTAGACATATGTTTAGAAATTTACTAGAAATAGAACGGAGCCTGTGCAATGCACCACCACCGAAAAAGGTTTCATCAAGTTGCAAGGTTTCATTGAGAAGATGTTTGGATGTCATTAGGGATTAGTAAGAACAAAAGAAAGAATTTTTTTTTTGTGGAGGAGAATGTGAGAGATGAAATCATGACACAATTTGCATTAATATAAGAGATTGACTATTAGCTTCCAAAGTGGACTCTTTCTATGTTAAGCTTGGGCACCTCGGGACTAAAGTGTAAAAGAAGAGGGTGAAGGGGAACACTCACCATGGGATTTGTCAAAGCAGCAGCAATGGCAGAAGGGAAGAACGCGCTCCCGAGTTCATATTGAAGTTCAAGCTTCTCAATGGATGGGGCTCCCGAGAGCTGTGCACACGCGTGCTTGCTGGCTTCCCAGAGTGGCATGAACACCGCATTGAATGGGACACACAGCATTTGGTTCAAGAGAAAGCCTCGGTACAGGGCGCGCACTCCTTCCATGCGGTAGATGCTTTGGGCAGTGTGGAGGGAACCCTGCAAGAATTGAACACAAGGAATGCGACATTATAATTCCACTACGTTCTTATTGTGGGTGTCAAACTCCTCAAGGGATTTCGAATTCACTAGGGGTCATACCAATCCACGGTTGAGAAGCCTCTCCAATCACTGTTAATAAAAAGAATTATTAGCTGAGGTCGTTGATTGTGGAGAATAAGTATCCTTTTTCCTACCACCAAGCCACGGTGACTGCACATTGCAACTTCAACTCGAAAATCAGGAGGTGATCCAGATCCTGTTCCAGAAATCTCTTGTAAAAAGAAACTAAGAACGGTATTTAATAGCATCAGACACCATTTGCAGCCTAGTATTTTGTTGCTCAGTTTTTCAAGAAAACTAACGCTTAATCATGAATAGTATACCATAAAGTTTGACATCCACGTTAAGCAACTTGAGAAGACTCTGCAAAATTGGTTCTGACCATGAATATATTCTCCATTGACCCCAAAAGTGGTTGATTCCATATCCATAGGACTTGAGATAAATCGTTCAGGGAGCTTCAAGGTAACAAAATGTAACAGTAGAAAGAATGAATCATAAGCCACATTTTTACAAATACAAAATGTGTTTCAAATCGACTATTAACTTCCAAAGTGAGATTTCTAATTTTTAGCTTGGGCATCTCAGAGGTTAATGATTCATATTCTATCTACAAATTTCCCAAAAGCCCAAAGAGCTTAGGGTTAAGATCCTACCATGTAAGAGCCTGCACAGGCAGTCTGAACCATCTGCCGTTGCCGAATTACCTCCACAGGCACAGCTATTATTGATTGCGCAAAAGTGGCAATTATCCCACTTCCAAACTGTACCACGTGATTATCCTGTCCACCTGCGCATGAGGAAAACAAAAAATAAAACAAGTGTGAAAGAGGATAAAAAAACCATTGTGAAGGATATTTGTGTGGCACATTTATTCAGTCAAAGAAAGATAACTCAGCATTCTCTATGCAATAAGGTAGAAGGCCTGTTGTGGCCACATTTCTACTGTGGCAGTCTAGAGCTTCATTTTGGCGATGCAGGTGGTGTACAATGAGATATTCAGACACAAAGGGTGTGAACCGAGTGTAATACCACAAACAAATCACAATTTCAAACTTCTATTCCTTCTCATTTTCGTTTGCCTTCGTATGGCATCTGTAAGTTCTACTAAAAAGTCAGATCACTCATGAAAGACATATTAGGCATTTTTAACAGAGGCACACTGATGATCCTAAACCCCAAGTTCAAATGACGATCATGGCAGCAGGCGCTTTGCAAGATTATATTTGATCAGCAAAGGGGTTTAGACTCTAGCCTTTAGGCTTTCACACTTGACCTAAACTTGTGATCCCTTCTGGGAGCTCCAATTTGAAAGCATGAGGCTCAAGTGGAGTAGAGACAATCAAATACCTGGAAGAAGCCTTTTGATGGTTTGGTACGTTGTCATGTACAAGGCTGTCGAAGAAACTCCCAACATGACCGTAGCGTAGCCCTTGTAGAAAGTTCGCCAGCCCTCGTTGACCGCGATGGCCCGAATGGCATGCAGTGGCCCTCCATACATGTACAAGGCTCCTGTCGATTCCCAACATCCACTTCCTTGTACCTGCTTCAAAAACTTAATTTCTTAGCGGCAACTAAAACCCTCACCTCCGCGCTCCAACCTAAACCCCAATTTCTTACCCTAATTTCTTTGCTGCAACTAAACCCTGATTTCCTCGTGCCAACCAACCCTAAACTCCAATATCTTAGATTCAACTTAATCTGAATGCATTACAAGTGTGCTACAAGAAACGAGGTTGAGGCGAATGTGGGAGATACTCTCGAATGTAAATCACGAGAAGGTCATAATTACGAGAGGCTTGAGGGTTCTTAGTTTCATTTAAAACCCTGATTTCCTCGATCCAACCTAAACCTTAGCATCTTAGACTCAACTAAATTTGAATGCTTAGTGCTACAGTCAACGAGAGTGAGGCAAATGTGCAAGATAATCTTAAATTTCAATTAGAGAAGGTCACAAAACAAAGATATTTGCATGTTCACCGTTTCAACCCAAACCCTAATTTCGAAATTCCAAACTAAACCCCCAAATTCTTCGTTCCAACCTACAAATCCATTCCACTGACGAATGGCAATTACACTGTGAGAACTGTACCTGGAGTCTCGATTTCACGGTCATCATGGGGTACATGAGCCCATCCGCCAGGCCACCGGAAATGGCACCTGCGAGCATCCGCTTCCCCAAAACATACTCTTCAGCAACATTTCCACTTCCCACCTCCGCCATTCAATTCCTCGCTTGCACTGCAACAATGACCGGTTGGCGCCAATTGGATCAACCTCTAGCAACATGCCTGAATTTGCACCACACCATCGCGCACGAAATCGGAGGCGTTCGTGAAGAATCTGCAGCAGCAGCGAACGCATTCTCCGTTCTTCAGAAAACTAGAAAATGCATCAAGGTTCTTAACCTTCAGTAGCTTGCACACTCACTGACACTCTGCCTTGGCTCTAATATAGATGGTGTGGAATATTCTACACTCAATAGTATTTCATGAGCAGTTAAGTGGACAGGTGGAGACTCAATGTGATGAACATGGTGCATGAAGTAAAGGCAATGGGCATGAAGGCTGCTGAATGTTAAGTTAAGGTTTTTTAGGGTTTATTGTTTAGGATACATAACTCAACTTAAATTAATGACTCCTAGAGTTTGAATATTTTGAGACTAATTGGATGAGTTTGGAGAGAATTGTGTCTTCTAGGAGGTCAAAAAATTGATTCTCTTAGATTACATGGTTCTAACAATAGACGTTTTCAAACTCTGGAAATAGGTTTTTGACACTATGCTCTCATTCATAGAAGTTGTTTGTTATAGTTAAGAAATTTGTAGGGGTTGAGTTTGCAAACAAGTAGCAAGGATGTGTAGTTCCATTAGAGAATCATGAAATTACATAGGGCCAGTTTACATTTATTTGAATACAACATTGTTGGAATTGCGGATAGTATCCTAGCATCATCTATTAAGATTAAAGGATAATGTAATAGGCACTTTATATTATTTATTGGAAGTCATTAAGAGTCAAAATTTGAAGATAGAAAGAATATAACAATTTCAATAAATATCAATGGCATACCTAAAATTTATACTATGTATCATTTTCAAACATCTTGTAATGTACTTCTAAAATTTAGGAGGTGTGTACAATGTATTGGATTTAGATATGGTAATGTAGTAGTTGCATGTGCTCACGATCAACTTCAAACCTCTATACAGTAGAACCTCTCTTAGTGCATAGTGTTGGGACTATGCACTAAGAGAGGTTTATGCATTTGGAGAGGTGCAATAATGTTCACTGCCTAACATGGCTTCTAACTTCAGGGCCTCCAACCACTGTTCAACAATAAAGGCTTCAAAGTACAATTTCTCTTAGTGCATATTATGCACTATCAGAGTATGCACTAAGAGAGGTTCTATTGTATCTCTCATTGTGTACCTCCAATCTTTGAATTTTGTTTAAAAAAACAAGTCTATGGGGAAGCAATTAATTTTGGAATGATAGGGTGTACTCCAATGATTATAAATTACACATACTTATTGGAAGTCAAAGGAAAAACACAACATAAATCTTTGAGTTGAATTCAAAGGAAATCTCTATTATGCTATGCCAATCAGAGACACCATTACACAGAAAATTTTAACATGTAGATACAAAAACAAACAGCAGACTTCAAGGCACATGAAATCAAACTGCAATGGCAGTTGAATAATAAAAATAATAAAATAAATTTGTTACAGATGGAAGAGATCAGCTCAAGTTCTGCAGGGATAAACCCTGGAATCATACTAAAACCAATGAGCCTCAAGTAACTTTACAGTGAGTTAGCAACTGATATTGTAACAATGGCTCCAGGAGAATGCTACCACCAACTAAAGCTCCTCCCTATTTTCTTCTTCTGTAGTGCTTTGCTTGATAAATATGATAGCCACATTGTGCAGTTGAGCAGTAAAGAGTTGAATGTTTATGGTACAACAGAAGAGGAGTAACATTGGCCCAAAAACCAAGGTGAATAAAGAGTCTGTTTGGGATAGTTTTACTAACCATGCCAGAAGGGCATAGGTAGCAGATGCAACCCTTGATAGTACAACATACATACCTCATTGTTGTGGTCTGTCAAGGCCTTGCTTCTCATGGATGGTCTTGAGAAGTGAAGGAGAGGGGTCTAACCGCATCGACTTCGACAAGCCTCCTTTAGAGACTATCTTCTTACTATGAGAGTCTTGTCGGCAAGACTTGCTGCGACCACAAGGAAGAATGCTGTGGCCATTGTCAGTGGTCGTAACATTGTCCTCTGGGTGAAGGAGCAATTCCTTGACTATGTCCTGTGGCTCTTTCCTGAAGGATTGCGACGCAGAGGTGTCGCTCGGGTCATATGACTCATACTCAGGTTGGTGATGTTCCGAGACGGTATTCGGCTTGCTACTACCTCGACTAGTTCGTCGCTTTGGCCGTTTGGTGATGCTCTTCCACCATGAATTCTTGGAGTTCTGCTTCTCGGGTTCTTGTTTCCTTTTTGAACTGAAAATCAGCTCCCTGGAGAAACTAGAACCCTTAACCTCCTGATGAGGTTGTGGTTCGGTCGAATTAATGTTATTGTGCCCATGGCCCAAGTCAGGGGTCTTCATTGCTTCTCGATTCTCGCTAAGGATGGTTTCCAGCTTCAGAGGACGGATGTCCCCAAGAGGAGGCTCTCTAGAAGGCATCTCAGGGGACAACAAATTCAAATTCAAGGCACCATGGTAAATTTTAAGCTCTGTGGAATGGTCCAAGCTGCTGGAATATCCTGAATGTTCACTCAAAGTCATCTCTCTCTCGGGTGGCGAGATTTCCTGGGAGACTTTACTCGTGGTTCGTTTCCTAAGTCCCAGGATGCTCATCATAGATCGCTTCACTTTAGCATCATCTTTGGATTCAAATGCGGCCTTTTCGTTTTTTGGCTTCCGCGTACCGGTGGTTTGGGGGTCAGAAAAATACAAAGGCTCCTCCTCTCCCGGAAATTCTATTGAGAAGGCACCATCCGTACCGTAGGGCATTTTTATGATCTCACTGCTCCCACCCTCTTCGCTTGCTTCATGGGGCGCAGCGACATCTTCAGTTGATGTACTCCGAGTATGGATTAGGGGAGCACTTATGGTAGTGGCGGCGGCAGATATAGGTGGTGAAATGCTTTCAAGGTCTCGAGTTGTTGGCTGCAATCAACAGAGACAAAATCAATTCGCACGCTTGAAACCAAACACGTAGAAAAGTAGAATATAAACAAGAAGTGGGACCAAATTTTGAGAAATCAAATTTCTAGACTTCATAAAAAAATGGATAAAATGTCTTGTCCAGACAAACGTAGATTGACCATTAAATTTAATACCTGAGATCCGATGCTTGCAGCTGGCTCCTCCACACCCTGAGAGTTTTCCACTGTAATGGCAACTCGTATCCAACCCGTTGCAACATGACGATCATTCTCAAGCCTTAATTTCTTCACATGGCGCTCCCCATTCCGGTAATCGTTGACTGGTACGCTGCATATCCTGCGCACACACACAAATCCTTGCTTTAAAACTCAAAGGGATTTATAATAAGCACCAAATATGGATCACGAGCACTATCGCCTCAAAAATGAACTGACACGGCTCGTGCTGCATGAATGGACTCACCAGCCATATGAGGATATTCAAATGAAGCCACTGGCCATTAGTGAGAAGACAGATCTCATTTCCTAATACTGGGTTGACCATCTTCGTCTGAAAAAAAGGAATGCGAAATGCTATAAAGGCGTACGATGCCCAGGATCTTCGCATGCGGTAGAGAAACATACCCAAGCTGACGTTGGCCTTGGATCTTCCTCTTGGAGATCACTTGCAAGGTTAGCAGGTTTGGTAACGCCCAGTTCACGATGGGAATACGCTGCACCTCATTTTCCCAAACTGGATCGAGCGTCTTTGCTTGACTCTTCGTTTTTAGTTTGTGTATCCCCAGTGTCACTTCTACAAAGGGATCAGGCAAACCTGCAAATATCATCATAAATCGGAATTCAAGACTTTGAAATAAAAGGACAGTATGTTGTATCATGCTCACACCGGCCATGAATTGAACAAATAGAAGCAATTTGTAAACGTCAAGAAGTAAACAAGCATGATGCAAGTCTACAAAGATGGATCAAGTGGAACAGAAACAGGACAGTAAATAGGTTACAACTTTACCTGCACCATTTGGAGGCTTCAGGTCACCAGCCTCCAAAATCTCCACCAGCACTATTTGTGAAAAACCTGACTTGGGTTCCACACTAAAAAATTCTTGCAAGCCTGGAACACAATTACCACGTTCTGTTATTATTAACCTTAAAAGAATTTCATTAGGAAGCGCAATAGTTTCGTAGCAATAACTCCTGCAAGGAGGAGGTTGAAGAGTTATGATCTACTCTACCTTGTCGAGGCATCTGGTCAGAGAACATCATGTTGCTCACAAGCTTCTCAAAATCGATGGTCAGCATGTACGGCTGCACAAATACCACAACACTTCACTCAGAATGTAACCTCTGCAACTTCAACACTTCAGACACGCTCCATTAGAACCATGAGGTACAAATCAATTCATTGAGTGAAAACAGCAAACTGCAAACACTCTGGTAATTTAAGTGTTGATCAAGCTGCATACAAGCTTGGTGCAGACACTCACTGTTTAAAACAGATATTCCCTGAGACAAACAGGGTATAGATTGGGGGATATTAACTAATATTATTTTGATAACCTTTATTATCTAGATTTCTAATATCTACATATTTGGTAGACCCAATACTGTTTATTATTGCATTTTTGGAGCAAATTTTACACTACAATAAACATGCTTTTGAAAGAAAAATGAGCCTTCGCTAGAAATAAAGAAACTCTAAGTTTTACTTGAAAATCATTAAGTGACCCCTTATATTCGGACTCACATAGTTTCCAATACTCCCCGTGACTCCCCCAGCATAAGAATCAACTGAAATGAACAGAACTGATAGAGTTACCTCAACGACTGATTGCTCAAGCGCTGTGCCCAACGTTTCCTCCTGAATCATCAGACCACCCAATATTTTAGACTAGAAGAGTCTCAATCGTGGACAGATCCTAATTGACTAAACAAATGAGTAGATTTAGGGCAAACTACTTGGAAATCTAGATATGGATGCGATATAACCAGGCAGATATTATTTCAAAAGCAGGGGAGGCAGAGCAGGTATAATACCAGCCAGTTGGCAGCTCCTGGGATGAACCTCATGTCGGGACCATAGCTCCAGGGTCGTGCAGTCATGTCGACAATGGGTGTATGTGCAAAGCTGAAGCGAACTCGCCCTATCACTGGCCATCCTTCCACAAACTTCACTGAAAACTTGACCTGAAACAACATACATTGAGAAAAGTGAATACTAATTGCGTTTATAATCTCAATATTAAGGGCCAACAACTGTTAAACATAAGAATTGAACACAGTGAAGAAACGCATCTAATAATTGTAAATCCTCAGAGCAAAAGTGTCATTAACTCCTATGTGCCCACGATAAGAATAGAAAGTGCACTTTGGAAGCTAATAGTCGATAATAGTAACTCTCAAAACATATTTATATCATTCGAAAATGTAGGGTGTGATTTCTTCTTTCTAATGGTTTCCTTCCTTGAAACATCCTGAATGGTTTAATTCAACTATTACAGATATGCCAGTGGCCACTTGGGCAACTACGAGTTAACAAAAATGAATAAACTTTGCAGCAGTCAAAAACACAATAAAGACTCTAGAACCTACAACACAAAAATTGAGGAGAGGCTGCATTAAAAATTTTCTGGTACACACCATGCCCTTGATGTACAGTTTTGAAACGTAAAAGGTGATCTTCATTCCCTTCATTTGGACTGTCATCTCCGCATTCATGTCCTTCCCAGACGAAAACTCCATATTTGCCTCAAAAACCTGCAAAGAAGAAAGGGATTCGTATTCACGTCATGTCCTCTTTTCACATCGACATGTGACTTGCAGCAGACATAAGAAATGAAAAAAAAGAGCATTAAGCGACGAAAGTCGGTATTAACAGCATCAGGAGATCATAGTTACCACATCGTCACCATCTTGGGGAGATGGCAGGGCACGTATCAGACTGAAATGGGGTGGAGTGCTTCCTAAATGGAGAGACTGCAGCGTCACTTCCTTCTGCAAAACCACAATCTTCTCTTGTCATTGTCCAATACAAATTCATTAAACCCTTCACGCCCAAATCTTTTTTGAAATTATGTACAGTTTTGCTTATGTCATTTTACAATTACGTCAGTTGCCTCAATTTCATCCAATAGGTTGTTTTAAATATTCAAGCATTACTTTGGATGAATAAGAAATTATTTGGGTAAAACATTGTCCTGAAAAACTCTGTTCATCATCCAGAATATGGGGAATTTGGAGCACTCAAGGGTTAACAAGTGCATGTGACTTTGGAAAAGTAAGATTCTTCTCAAGTAGTTCTTGCACAAAAACGATCATCAAAGATATTGGAAACGAGGTGGACGATTGTCTACCCTCTACAGCTTTATTACCGTTTTCAAAAGTAATAGATAGGTGTAATGGAAAAATAAGCAGAAAAAAAGCCATCTGTGCACTTCAACGTAGAGCAGCAAGAAGGCCAGGATATCAACGCAAACGCACCACATACGAGGGCTTGAACCTCTTCAAAAACCACGGCGCCATGGGTATGAAGAAATGCTTAGACGCAAATTTCTCCATGCTGATCGGCCACATCGCCTTCACGCCCTCGTTCATCCATCTCAATGATTCACCTTCGGTCATGGACTGCATGAGAAGAAGAATCACAGATTCCAATCGCTCAGAATTACTCCAAAACATACGTAAGGTAGAGGACACTCAAATTGCTAGGGACCTGATCCCGTCCAATATATTGACACTTGTTACCAACACCAACTCACCTCTTCCACTACACCCAATTGGGATTCAATAAGCATGTGGAGTAAGCATGACTTGGCTAAACGTCTGTGGCCACTGACTTTTGAATGGAAATGGGGTTGTCTACTGACTTCAAAAGTAATTGAATACCTCCCAAATTGCATAAGAAATTTGCGCATAGTGATACATAAATAAATCTCAATAGATCTGGATCTTGTAGTGATCTCCCAAAAATCACACTCGGACCAAATGCATAAAGTGGCGCTAATAGCATCCTCTACCTTACATATCGGAAATTAGTGATTCAACGAATGCCGTGACATTCGTTGTTCTAGCCTGCAGCTGCACTGCTTTATCCTATTAGTGAGTGTGAGACTAATCTACCAAAGTCACAATACTGTAAATTAGTGCAGGCTGAAATATTGCTATATTGCACTAAATTCCACAACAATAAACTTTTTGTAGTGACACTGATTTTTTGCCATCACTTATAGGACATATCAGTGTCCCGATCAGTGTTTATCAAGGAGGAGATCCAATTTGACCCAAAGCAGCAGCGCATACCTTTTTTGCGTTAATTTTCTTCCTCTCTTCCACCTGAATTTGCACCCTCTCTCTCTCCGAATACCCCTTCTGAATCTGCAACCACATAAACCCAGGAAACGTAAATCATAACAGCTAGCGCACAGGGCCCATACCAATGAAGCCATTCTTTCTTATACCCAACTGATAGCCAAGGAACTAATAAAAGCGAAATGAAAGTCATTATTTCCAAGTCTGTCACGATCTCAAGCTCCTTCATTGCCATAAATCAACATCCGGTGCATTAACAATCATGCAAATGTTGATGTCTTGCACTTGTCCAAGCAAAAAAACATGCTCACTATCAAGCCATTCTTACTTATAACCCAGTGATAGCCAAGGACTTGATAGGAAAGATTCATGCGGATGTTGAGGTTTTGCAATAACCTAAGCAAAGAAAGAGTCTCACCCAGAAAATATAGCTGAGAACGAGTCCCTGCAAGAGCAAGCTGAGGCTGAAGCCGAGAAAGGGAGTCATCAAAGTGACGACCAGCACTGGCAACACGTGCAGCATGAACAGAACGAGGTCCATCACTTCCCGCTCTCTCCTCTCCACTGCCCCCTCCATGGCCCTTGATATCCTCTTGTTCCTTGTAGACACTTACAGAAAGCTGCAAGGGCCTCCACTATCCCTCTCAAAACCACACCATTCCCACGCTCACAGCCAAATTCCAGCTAACCTTGGCATCAAGAAAATCGGTTTTGCGCTCTGTTACCCCTCCGTAGCCCCTCACAACTGTACTAACAAATTGTTACTTCACTAACAAAACTGCTACGCCAAGGCAGGAGTGGCGAACGCCAGGAAAATGCCTATGGCGGCCTCATCGAGCAAGTGGCAAGATCGACGAGGTTAAGGTTCGAGATTTCCTCGCAACGACATGGAGATTCTTGGATTCAAGAAATGGAAGAGAACGAGAATTTCCAAAGAGCTTAAGCATTCGTGTTGTGTGCCTTGTAGGGCGTAAACCTTGGGGCAATCGTTACCGCTACAATCACACCACGCGCACTCGACTTAACGGACAAAACACCTCAAAATCCGGGCACAAAAGAACTCAAAACCTCGTGTCTCGAGAGTCGGAAAACAGACACAACGATGAAATCTTATATACTCTCTGCCTTAAGATTCCCTCTCTTGTCTCCCAAGAAAACAAACACAACAGAAAAACAAAACAAACAAAAAAGTACAAAAAATATGCCAAAAAACTAACACGTTGCGTCCCATTCCCGCAACTGACCCCAGTCCACACCACCACCGCGAAACACGGCCATCACCACCACCATCATTGCACACACATTCTCCCCTCACCCCTCCAGGAGGTCCAAGAAAATCACGTACCCCTACACCAAGCCTAAAACACCATCCCTTCACCCCTCCCTTACTCACTCCCCTCCCAATCAATCAATCAATCTAAAACGAAACCAAACCTCGAATGTACTGTACTACTTCACTACACTAGCACCTTCCAAGAACCTAAAATCCAAGATCGCAATTCGGCTTTAAATCCTTCGCAAACACGACATCCACCGACACAGATTGAGTGCGTCCGAGTGTGAACTTGCGAATGTGATGGCGTGCGACGCAATTTTCAAACTCCCTCTCTCTCTCACACTCTCACTCTCTCTCTCTCTCTCTGTCTATCTGTTTCTGTCTGTTTCTGTCTGTCTCTCCTTTCAAAGAATTCTTCTGCGTCTGCGTCTGCGTCTACTTCTACTTCTCAGTCTACTTCTACTACTGCAACTTCTTCGTCTACTGCTTGTTTTTCTTCTAGTTTTTTTTCAAAAAAACACTGAGAATGCTTTGTGAATGAAATCGAGGAGGAGAGAATCGGGATTCGAGATGGCAGCTCGAGGTGAATGGGAAAAGATGCGTCCGGGTTTTTTGCTTCGTGTTGCCTTGGTATTTGAGCTCCGCGTTTGTATATGGAGTTAGAGTCAAAGCTAAGCTTGATCACGAGGCGGGGGTGGTGGGGTCTTGGAGTTGGAGACTTCCGGGAAGACCCCCCCCCCTCCTCGGAAGTCTCAGTGTCTCCGACACTTTGTAGGTTCAGTGGCTGTGAAGCAAGGAGTAGGGGAGTAGGGGGGGGCTGGCGAATCGGAGCCGCCCAAATGTCGGATCGGGCGGTGGTGTCGTAGTCGACTGGGCTGTCGGAAATTCTACGGTCGCCCCGTGTATCCACTATCCAACTGCAGCACAGACAGATTCCGTAATTACGTATTTGAGTGTTTTGAGTGTATTTTAAATTTAATTTTTTTGTGGGGGGGATGAAGTATAGGGTAATGCCCGAGGAGGAGGATGTTTTGGGAAATAATGGGCCGACAAGGAGGGCGGAGCCCGACGAGGAGGCCTGTTATTTCCCAAAACGCCCGACGATGAGGAGCCATTGCACGATGTAAATCACGAGCAAAAGGATGAAAATTTGAGGATGAGAAATCGAAGTTGGATGAGTAATCCGTAATGCCCGATTACGCAAGAAAACCCGCGCAATCGGGCATTACGGCGCAGAACCTGCCCAGCAAATGAACGACAATTCTCCTACGAGTGGTTTACGGTAACATAACATTGGTTGCCTTGGTTCTAGAGTGGAGGGTGTGGAATATTCCACACCAAACTGTCTTTATGCCCACTTCCTTTCCTCTGCATCCTCCACCTGTTCAATAGCTATTGATGAAGTAATGTGGAATGTGGAATATCCACATCCAACAATGTAGAGCCAAGGTAGTGACTAGTAATGTTACGAGATTAGTATTTTTTGTTTATTAAGAGGATAAACTAATGAACCCTATGTTGTTGCCGCAGCCAAAATAAAAGTAAAAGTAATTTCTAATTTTTTTATTCATAAATATCTTTTGGACATAAGTCACAATGGTGCAAAACAAAGCTTGTGCACCCTTCCTCGTAGAGAGCTGTCCGACGATACCAAGAATGGAACAAGGGATTCACGATTAAGGAGATCTCACTGCAACAAATAAAACAGAACAAATAGCCTAACTTAAGATACGGATATATTCTTTGAATGTACAATTGGGGAACTTGAGCTCCAAGTAGATCAATTTTGAATGAATCTTTTTGAAATTTTAATACTAAGTGCATAATTGTAGCATAGTTGGAGGAATATAATTTTTCTCGTAATAGTGGGTGCTTGGATTGAAAGTTATATCCTCCAAAGTTTTTTAAGGCAATAAATTAAATTCCTATATGAATTATTATTTCTCAAGTACTACGTATAGTTAAAAAGATCATTGTGTGTAGTTAAAACATCTATGAGTGGTACAAAAATCTCACTTTAAGAGGAATCAAAGTCTATTGTTCATAGAAGGACCTTAAATTTAAAAATGTTGTAAAATAGAAGAACCACATAGAAGGTGAAAACATCCCAAAACATCCATGTACTGTCCTATCCTTGACAAGTAGACTTCTATTGAAAGTGTCCCCAATAGAGCAATTAAATGATTTGCATACTTAATTGCATTTGATAGACTATTGATTCTCGAAATTTTGGTTTTATAACCAAGCTATGTAACGGTACCATTGGATTGGGAATCTTCCACAATGAAAATTCACAGTAATTAGTCATCTTAACCAAAAATTCTTTTTCTTTTTTTTTGAAAATTCATGATTTTCGATCGTAATACTGCAAAAAAAAATCTTGAAAAATTTGACTCCAACAATGCTAAATTCTAAATCACTGATTTTGACTTTTGTGGTATTTTCACTTTAGCACCTTGAACCAAATGACTAGATTAGATTGCAGCTTTATAATTTAAAATGAGCCTGAGTAATTTTATAATAATTGAATATGCTGCATCTCTCTCTTTGGGATTTATTTTGAAATACTTTTTAATGTTAAGACAAATTTTACTTTATTTTATTGAGTGTGAATGTTACCAATCCTTCAATTTAGGAGTAACCGGGGGAACAGAAGCCGCACTGGACCGTTTGGATTGAGGCTGCGTAATTTCCGCCTCAAGTTCCTTTGGGGGCAACATTTAACTCATGGAGTTGGCCAAATTGATATTTACTGAATACTCGACATGGTATACTAATGTTTTAAACCTCTCCTTACAACCAATTGGATGTTATTGAGATTAATATTGTATTCTTACAAAGATATAAGCAAGGTAAACGTAATTTTTACAAACAAATTATCTTTAAAGAATCAAAGATTCAAGAATTGTTTTAGATGAATGTGAACATATGTGGATGAAACATTGGCTTCAAGTATTCTCTCCATCATTCAAAAATTGAACCTCAAAGTCCTTAGGCAACAATGCTAGTATGTAAGCCCAAGAGTGCGAGCTTGTACAATATAGGTACCTATAATATAGATACCACACTCTATAGAAGGTGTATGTATCATAAACACCTTTAATATATATGCGTATTTGTAACATATATATCCTATAATCATAGACTATTTCTATAGTATATACATCTATAACATAAGTGTATAATATTCTAGACTCATGAGCTCACATAACAGCAACCCTCGTCCTCAAAGGTAAATGTGTGTAGGTCATAACTAACTAACTAAGTTGCAAAAATCCATTTTAGCACATAGTAGCCACATTTTCATGTTATTTGAATAGAATTGTCTAATTGACTTACTTTTATCCAATAGAATTTGAGAAAGTCAATATCTATAATTTTTTGTCTTCTTCTATGTATGCCTAGTGAATTCATTATGAATTATAAATGAAGAATTGTGAAATTTGCAACCAAATGTTTTCATTAAAAAATAATGTTCAATTTTGAAAGAATAAATTAACCAAAATTTTGATGGCTGGAGTCTCTGAAGTCCTTATTAAAAAATGAAACCAAATTAAAGATTTATGATCTTGGGCAACATTCAATCATCTTGGTTGGTGTACATAAGATGCACATAATTCTCTAAAGCTCTATAACATTGAGATGATGTAGCCTTGGAAGGACGCTAAGGCCAAAAAGTGGTGATAGATGACTTTTAAGATTATTGTAAATATGAAGAGTGCACTTATTGGTCCATAAATCAAATCATTTTTGACAAGGTACATAAGTGATAGGGTTCATCCTTTGGGGGTTAGTATTGAAGTAAAAGTGATATTACTCTCATAAAATCCAAAATCCAAATGTGTGCTATAAAGTATACTAAGAAATTTTGCATCGAACTGGTCATAGTGTACAACTACACAAAAGAGACAATGCTAGCATTAGCTAGTTATAATTTAGCAACCATTGAAATCATTTATATTTTAAAAACCAAATTCTATAGGTTGATTAATGATGAAATGTGGTATTAAATGGGACAATTTTGTAATTTCAAAATAAAATAAAAAGTGTTCATTGCCACAACCAATGAATTTATTACCCATCTACAATAAGCTTAGATTCATGATATTCAATGTGTTTCTTATGCACAATTTTTTGCTAATTGGTTACATCTAAAAAAAATTGACTAATTTTTTGTGAAGGAAATTTTTATTTTTTGACTGTTTTTTAAAAACCTGTAACTAAATTTCACCTACTATAGATACAGTAGAACTTCCATAAGTACACCTTCTATGACTCAACAAACCTCTGTAAAGCATGCAGTCCCCGCGGTCCCGGTTCCAGAGAAAAAAAAAACAGTACTATATTTGTGAGTTCAACAAGTGTCTTCTGCCAAGAAACCCACAAAACCCAAGGTGCCAAGTCTGCATGTGCGAAACCTCTCAAATGTGCAGACCCTCTCTAAATTCATGTTGTCAAGTGGTCCAAGACCTGTTGAGTTATGGGAGTTCTACTGAATCACCTACATTTGATATTGATGCCTCCAAGTATCACCCATGTATCACCTGAGTATTGAAGAAATAGCTGGCTACTTCTCCAAAATGATAAAAAAATCACTGTTTATACTTGTCTGCCCTCCTTCAATGGATATTCTTCGCCTGGATAATCGGTGAGTCAGTGGGACGCAATACTATACAGTATGATGCACCCATTTATTAGGGGAACAAAAAGACTACAGTATTCCTTCTTTTTATCAAACTTGATAGACTTCTAATTCATTAAAAAATTGATGAATTGCTGGATTCCTTTTAATCAAATGTCGAATTTGGACTGAATATTTGGGGAGGTGTGAAATCTATTGTGTTTTGTTTTGACTAAAATATCAGTGGAATTAAAAAACTCTCAAACAGTGAGGAGTACTAGGAGTGTAGGACCAGGTATAACATGAACGAGTGTTGCATGTCCTAAAGTAGCAACACCGTATTATTGCTGCTTGGAGGATCGTTGTCAAGCATATTGAATTAATGCCTCCAACCAATGCAGATGAGGTATTGAACACTAGTATATGGTGGTCTACCACATTTATAGGCGCAAACTTCAATTTTTCTATGGATAGGGCCCGAGTCCTAGCTAGGAGTGGTATGAGGACGATGGCGGACTTATGGGACCCTGAAACACTCAACTTCTTTTCATGGGATCAATTATCTACCAAATTTCCTCTCATGAACATGGAGCAAAATCATTGGCTCCTCTTGCTTTCAAGAATCCCACCTCAATGGATGCTCTTAATCACCAGGGAGTCAGAATGCGCTCAAGTAGAGGAATGGTTAGGCATATTTGCACACACTAATGATCCTCTTCCCATATTGGTCTGGAAGAACTCAACCCCAGCCAATCGCATTATATTGGCAGGATCTCAGAATCTCTCACTAGATGGCGACATCCCCACAGCCACGGTTTGGCTTGTTTCCAGGCAGTTATCAACTCTTCAGCTCGCTTTAGAGCCCACCCTACTGACAGGGTTCGTCAAAAGAGTATGTATTCTCCAGATATTCAAAGGCCGTCATCGTATCCCATATTTCTTCTTTGCGGGGGCAGTCCAGTCTTTGACCTTTGATCCAGGGAGATGGAGATGGCAGAATGAGCTTGGCTTGACTGAATATTCGACTGCCATTGGTAGGAAACTCATCACCAACCAAGTCCAGCTCAAGAAGCCTATTCCCTCCAAGTGGTCTGGTCATTTACCAAACTCCTTTATCCCAGATTGGAGAGACTTGTGGCACAAGGATCGATCATTGAAGGATGCCACTTTCATGTGGTCGGTATGGCATAACGCTGTGGCCGTTCACTCTTGGAGAGCTAAGATAGCTCCCCATATTGATACCACTTGCACTTGCTGCGACTTAGCCACTGAAGAAACTCTTCTCCATAGATTCTACTCTTGCCCACGGGCTTTAGAGTTATGGGACTATGCTCAGTCAATCATTTATCATCTTCTTGGGAGCCATCACAGTGACGGCACACATCTTAGATTGAACTTTTTTCAATGTATCTTTGGTTATTCCACTCCTAGACAGTTCCAGGAACTCAAGACTCTTTGGACCTTAATCCGTGGCTCGGTGATATGGACCATTTGGATTGCCCGCAACAACAAGGTCTTCGCTCAACACCTTTGGCCACCTGAAGTCTCTCAGAAGGTTCTTTGGGACGCTTTTCTTGATTCTGGTAGGGCTGCCCATCTTAAAGCTCAAATTGGAGCTCGTTCTAGGCCTAGAGATAGATCCAAAATTTGGGCCAAATTTAATAGTATTTGGCTCAAAACTCCGGTTATTGCTAGCAAGATTGGTACTACTATCCATTGGAACAAGAGAGGGCCTCCTCTTTGTTCTTTCACGTAGTTTACTTTGTTTCCTCTCTTTTGCTCTTTGCTCTTATCTCTTCATTGTCCAACCTTCGTGGTTTGGCTGATTTGTATTGTGGTTTTTTTTTAATGCAATGGCTCGTTCCATTTGTTCAAAAAAAAAAAAAAAAAATAGCAACACCTAAAAGCGACAATGTAAGAGTTTTAATGTCTTTTGTGTGATTGCAAAAGTAATCTTTTCGTTCAAATAGATGAGTAAATTGTACTGAAAGATGTAGCAAGTAGATTTTAAATTTTATGCTACTCGGAGAATATGTTAGAAATTTTTCAAAAAACCAATACACCAAAGGGTCCAACCTACAATAGATACACCATAGATTTGGTAGATGTTCTAAAACCATTTCTTTAACATACATACATATTGGTTTTAGAAGATATTGTACCCAAAGTTGGATGTTGGTAGTTTTGGATAGGGTGCAATTATTGGTATATTCACCTTAGTTCGTGCTTAGGGCTAGCTTCCATGTAGAGTTGAGTCTGGTGAAGACCACCAACCAAAGGTAGAATGGGAGTCTTGTTTTTTTTGAAGTCCCCATTCCACTGGACTTCACCGGCCCCAACTCCACATGGAAGCCAGCCCTTAGAATGATGCTTTATGAACACCCTTGCTTAAATTTAAATATTTTAGGTTAATTAACTGGATTAACTAATTTCAAGACAAGATGATGTTCAAGTCATAGAAAATTCATAATTGACACAAGGTACAAACCCATACCTTATATTAATTTGCTTTTGCTTTTGTTTTATTTGTTACGGTGAGATCTTCTAGACCATGCATCCCCCAGTTGCATTCTCAGTACTGTCAGAAAGCCCTCCACAAGGAGGGGTGTAAGGTCTTTGCTTTGTGGCATTCCAACTCACAAAAGAAAAAAATATTGAATTTTGAAGTTTTTACGAATTAAAAAATTAGAAAATTACCTTTACTTTTATTTTGGCTGCACACTAGTATATTAACTCAGTGATATCCTGCGCCCATACTTGCGGTATCCCAACAACAAAATATTTTTGAGTTTCCTATGATCACTCAAATCTTCAGTCTGAGACTTGATGAACTCCATGACAAACACTAGAGTCCAAATTGGCTTCAGAATCAGCCCCAAAGGGTGACAAGTCAGGTAGACGGAAGTCAGAGTAGCCTTTCCCACATGTACTCAAACAAGTTCAGTTTGTCTCTACGGATGCCACTAAAATACATGTCATTCAAATATCATTTCGGCACACTTTTTTTTGGATTGTATCCATTTGTTTGGATACCTGCCTGGTTGGATTCATCAGGAACTTCAGGGCATGTGAATATGGTGCATTGAAACACTATCAAGATAATTTGGTGCCATCTTTGATACTAAGTTGGCATAGAGGTTGGCACTGAAATGGCCTCTGCTGTCAAAAAGGCATCACAATAATCTGATCCAACTTTTTTGATGTTGTATGATTTGTTTCCAAGCTGCAATGGAAGGTGGGTACACCCAAATGCAGCAATGTAGACCCAAAACTGCCACCATCACCACTCCGTGTACATTTCTAGAATCAACATGTATCTATGTGGAAGAAATGATTCTAGAATGTCTATCCTGAACAACTTTGATCCTTCATGACTTTTGCATTTGGTATCCAAATGTGGCGTTCTTGGAACCTCCTTTTTTTGCCAATAAGAAAATCAATGACAATTTGACTAGTCCAATAATAGTAACTACATCTCAAACTTAGTGGCTTCATACATGCGTACCATAATCGTATTGATTCAGTGGCTTTATACTTGCGTACCATAATCGTACATATTACGTGTATTTGGATGCACTGAATCAGTGCAAAAACAATGAATATCAGTAACGTATGATTCTTGTACTATTATTAGTACAATTTAGGTGCATTTTGGATACCACATTTGTATAATTAAAGTACATAAATCGTACGCTTTTAAAAAAAAATTAACGACACTGATTTAGTGCATCTAAATACACGTAATATGTACGATTATGGTACGCACGTATGAAGCCACTGAATCAATACGATATCTATTAAAAAATCGTCCTTCCTTAAGTTTGAGATGTAGCCATTGCAGCGAAAGTGGCGGTTTTGGAGGTACCCACCTTATGATTTGTTCAATGTAATGTAAAGTAGGTACCGAGGTCCAAATGCGCCATGGGATCCAAAAACTGTCATCATCAACACTCAATGTACATCTCGGTCCAAAATCAACATGGACCCACATGGACGAAACAATTACAAAATTTCTACCAAAACACTTTGATCCTTCATGATTTTTGCATATGATATCCAAATGTTGTGTTCGTGGATTCTCTTTTTACTAGCCAGCAAGAAAATCAATTGAAAATTTGAACAGTCTAAGAAGACGAAGAAAAAGAAAAAGAAGAAAAAGAAGAAGAAGAACTAACTAAGTTAAGGTAGTTAGTAAAAGTGGCGATTTGGGGATAAGGTAGGAGGTTCTAAAAGCGCACAAGCTCTAAAATCACCCACCTCCTCAAATGTACACTACTTGTACATGTTGCTTTTTCATAGCCTTCTAGCAATGTACAAAGGATGTACATTTTAGGAAGTGGGCAATTTTAGAGTCCTATGACATTTCAACTTCAAAAATTCCATAACTAATTCCACAAAGCTCCAAAAAATTTGAAATGACTTGAATTAGATGCCAATTCCACTTGTCTTTCAAGTAAAATTTATTGAAAAATGTTTCAAGGCATTTCACCTCCCCAATATTCAGTTTCAGCTCTCAAACGAGTGATTTACAGACCTCCTACCTTACCCATCTTAATGTTCCAAATCAATGTTGTGATGTGTCCATGAGTTCCCCATCGAAGGTTGGGCTGCCAAATTAGGTTTACACAATTTTAATAAAATCCATTGTTGATTCAGTACGCAAGTGTTATGACTTTTATAACATATTTTGTTGACTATGGGAAACACATAGGAATGCGGGCACACTGTACTCGCGGTACTTTAATTTGTTTGCCTGGGCTTTTTGCAGGTGGGGATGTTGATCAGTATGGCCACTGGTGAGTGGCTCTGCCTTCATCCAAATTCCATCCATAGGCAGAAAACTCAGCTTTAGGCCACAAATTTTGCAACCCTACACTGAATAGTGAAATTAGGTCGCCCCACACTAATTTCTCGACATTCTACACTATATCAATATGTACAGTTACTTTAGAAGGATGCAATAATGTTAAAACTATGTGTATGGCATGGGTTGGTGCAGTGATTTGTGGCTCGGGATTAGAGATTGGCGTGTGCCTCCATCTAGACAAGCTTTAGTCATGAGGTAACTTCTCTGGGGTAAGGCAACCTAATTGTTAAGGCAACCCAATTTCACTATTCAGTGTAAGTTAGTTCAAAACCTCACCCTACCAATTATTGCAAGGGCAATAGGTTCAAGGTCAAGCCTAAAGTAGTTCGACGAGCCTCTTGCGGAGGCCCCCGTTTTCCCCTGGGGTAACACGGGAACTTTTTATTTGCAAGGCATGATAAAATTTGCAAATTCTGATGCAATAAGAGCCCCCAAATTAGCTAGGAGAGATATGTAACATTCTTTAGAGACGGTACAAAATAGGAGGGCTTTTTTTTTACATTCACCCCTGGCTTTACCTCCGCAAGAGGCTCGTTGAACTACTTTAGGCTCGACCGCGGGTTCAAATTCAAAATTTTCACCTACTCTTTTGCAATGGCATCTCTTTCATTTGCATCATTGAAAAAATAAACTCAATTTCAACGAAATTCAAAAAGTTTCCAATAAAAATTCAATTATCACTGGATAGAGTTTGCTTTCACTGACAACGATAATACCGGTCAATTATCCACCTACTTGTACATTTATCTTGTGGACTTTAGCATGGAGGCTTAAACGAACAAACTCTCAATCAATAAGGTAGCGTGCTCTAAAAGCAACCATGTCTTCTAAAAGTGACTACTAATATAGAGGTACATTTTGCTCTCTTTGATGTACTAATAATGTACATTTCAGGAGGGTGGTTGCTTTAAGTGACCACCCCATTTCAACTTCAAAAATTCATAACTAATTCCACAATGATCCCAAAAATTATGAAACGACTTGAGTTAGATGCCAATTCCATTTTTCATCCAACAAAATTTACCAAAAATTAGTGCTAATAAAAAATATCATCCCCAATTGTAACACTAGTATTAGACGAAGGTTTAACTAAGAATCGTACAAAAGAAACACTCAATACCAAACTCCATCAGACTCGGCCAATTTTGGTGCTCTGAGGAGTTTTATTTTTTGTTTTTCTTACAAACTCTATCTCCTAGTCCCCTGCATTACGCACACCGCTTTACAATTAACTCTATTGTGTTGAGGAGTTTAGCTTCCTTCCAAATGCAAATCAGCTCTTAAAAGGTTGCTTTAACCCTGTAAGGACGCCGCGGACCATAAGTGTCCGATGAATGACAAGGGATTCTCCAATGTAGGACAGAACTACAACTATTCATCCTTGGAGTTTTTTGTGGAAAGTGGAGAACATCTACAGTAGCTTGACTTCCAATGAGTACTTTTGGATTTTTTTTATTCCAATGACTCTCACGGTTATACAATGCATGATTTCCAGGGTCACCCCCCGCGTCCTTACAGGGTTAAGAGTGGACTACCATACGCCAACTTCAAAAGGGCACTCCATCATTGCTTTCATTTGCAAACCCACGTTGTGGTCGGAGCCTGGAGGGATGAGGATAGACAATCATATATCAGTCCCCAGATTCACAAACCTAATTATTACATAAAAAAAAGGGGCCGAGGGGCCGACATTCTAATCTGAATATATATACAGGTACTTGATTTTCTTCCAAATATCATTGCCCCACTCAGGTAGTAACTCACTACCACCTCCATCCACCATTCAAATGACACCATATGCATCATCAGACTCACTACTACAGTACTACAGCCGACTCTGTCGTACTGTAGCCTAACTGGTAAAACGCTCACAGACAAACATGTATCTTACGTGCAGACATTTTTCGCAGTCAGTTTACCTTGAGCCTTACGATTCCGGGAACTTTGGGGGATGATGATCCGATTTCAGCTGAAAAGAAATTCTACCATGGTAGAAAGTTGCGAAATTTGTGCGAAAATTATTGATTATCTGCTTTCCAGGCTAAGCTTTGAAGCTACAGTAAGTAGGGTAAAGCTGCCTTGATACGGAAGCCATGACGGACAGCTGATGCTTCTTCCTTACTCGCGACTTTTATGAGGGAGGAGTAGTGCATGAAGGGCAGTAGTGGTGTGTCGCACTGTCAGTGGAATGGATGAAATCAAGCCTGTCATTGGTGGAAAATTCGTTGACTTCACACCATCATATGGTGGTTCTATTCACACTGATGTAACTTAACCCTTCATCGCCTAAGGTCCAAACATGCTTAAAAGTATCCTGTCTTTGCAAGTGTTAAAAGTCTAAATTTCAGTAAGGTATGAAAATCTCAACCATACAATCTTGTTGTGTGCATGTTGTAGATGGCGTGGAACAAATTTGGGGTCATTTGACCATATAGATTGAAAGATTATAATGTTTTAGTGTTAGAAAAAGGTGCTGAAATTTTCTTAAGAACACATTTGGAGGTGAAACTCGATTTCTAAACCTACTCAAATGAAAAAACATCAAATTGTCATGTGATTCAAAAATAGAATGCAAGCTCTTTGGTGAAAAAAAAATATGATTCAAATGACTCATCGTGTTTGCAAAATGGATTTGAAATGTTAAAAAACAGTGAAAAAAGTAGCAAAAAATCACATCTATAACTGGACCTCCTTCTACTAAAATGCTTCTCAGTCACTCATAACTTCTTGGATCAATATGAAGTTTTAACCACAAAAACTAGACTAGTATGCGCAACTTTTACAACAAAAATGATTGAAAACGGACCATGTATGAAGAAGTTATGAGCTGCCAAAGTTCACTATAATAAAAAAATGTTTGGATTTTGAACTTCGAATTGCACTCAAACATTCAAAATAGCTTGGATTAACATGAAAATTTTACCTCAATAACTAGACCTTAACCCCTAAAGGACCGAGGCCTTTTTTTTTGCCAAAAAGCACTCAGAACTGCCATTTCTATAGCAAAAAGTAAAAAAAAATTAAATTAAATTTTTTCACATCTAACCATAAGATCTTACACCTAATTGGTATGAGAATGTGTGGAAAAAATTTCAGAATTTTTGACCGCACAGATTGCAAGATATCTGCGTTTAAAGTGGAAAAAACAAGTTTTTCAGCACATTGCGGGACCAGATTTTTTGACTTTAAACATTTCTAACTTAAAATTTTTGCACTACAGCGTTTTGAGCTTTAAATCTTTATAGTGGAGAATTGAGTTGAGAGTCTAGGGAAAAAAAATATTCAAAAAAACTTAATTATCATTCTTAAAAAAATTGTTAAGTAGAAGTAGGTACAAGATAGAAGGAAAATCTAAAATATTCATATATTTTAGATGGAATTAAAATATACTAATTCCAATGGTGAGATTGTTCTAGCAAGTAAACTAAACCATTCCAAAAAAAAAATTTGAAAAATTACAAAAATTGCATTCCGAAATGAATCCTACAAGTTATTTTTTTCAAGAAGATGCTCTAACTGCCCGAAAAACAAGAATGTCCATAACTTCCTCATAACAAATCCAAATGAAATGAATCAAAGCTTTCTAGATAGAAAAAAATATAATCTATGAGGAAAAAAATATTAAAAAAGAAATTCAAAATTTTTCAAATTTTTTTGCTGCCCCCCGTCCCCACGCATTCCAAGAAATGGCATAACTTCTCGCTCAAAGGTCCGATTTCAAATTTTTTTTTCTGCCACGTACCTCTCTCAATTCTTCATGTTCACAAAAAGTTTCAAAAAATCAAGAGAAAATTTCAGCCCGTAGGTACCTGCCCAAAAACGCATTTGTCCCTCAAAGGGACAACGGTCCTTTAGGGGTTAAGGGGAACAAAATCCAACAAATTTTTATTGAAAATGAACATTTGATGAAAAAGATACAAGCCCCCAAAGTTGCAGCCATGACAATGCAGTGTGATGAACTCAAATTGAACCTGTGAACTTCGAATGGCTTTCACAAACTCAATTTGTCTTGGATTGATTTGAAAATTTTACCACACAAACTAGACTAGTATGCGCAACTTTTACAACAAGTTTTTATTGAATTTGGACATCAGATGCAAAAGTTAAAGCACTTCAAATTGGACTGTTATAGTGTGTGAGGACACTTTTTGTCCCCTTCGGCGATGAAGGGTTAAACCTGGAAAATTATGGAGGACCAAAAAAAATGAATGAATTATTTTCAAATAAACTATACAAACTACTACCATAGTTGTAGGGCAGGGTTGGCGGAAAATTAATTTTAGGGGAATTATTTTTTGAAAAAACAAAAAAATTGTATGGTGAAAAAAAGAATATAGACAAAAAAAATTCTATTTTAGCATCTACCGAACCTTATTTTTTTGGAAAAAAAAAAAATTTGGCAGAGAAGTGCCGATCTTGCCCTTCACTTACGGTAGTGTGCCATATACTGTTGCTACAATAAAAATAAAAATAAAAGTAATTTAAGAAAAAATTATCCATAAAAACTTTAGAATTCATTATCTTTTTTGTTGTAAGTTGGAACGCCATGAAACAAAATTTGTGCACCTTTCCTCGCTAAGACCTTTGTAATGGTACTAATAATGCGACCAGGGGATGCACGGTTCTGGAGATCTCAGTGTAACAAACAAACAAAACAAACAAATACCCTAACTTAAGGTATGGAATGAATGCAAATAAACAAAAAAATGTAATAAATTTTTGAGTTGACTATCTTGGTGATAGGCCTTGTCTAATCCTTCCAAATTTAACGACTTTTGGATTAAAAGGAAGGAAATTCTTTGCGTTGAAAGAAGCTACATGTGAAGAAGTTTAAGTTGGACCTTAGTACTCAAAAAAGTAAGATATTGTTCTGGAGACAGATCTTCTTGCAAATATAGCTTGTTTGTTCTGTTAAGTGAGGATGGAAATTTAGTATCACTATAAAATTGTATTTTTTTGTGACAATTAGTACACATGAGTAAGATTAGTGAACTTGTAAATATAGAAGACTCAGTTACGGTTTTAAAATAGTGATAATCTTCAAAGTTCAAAAGTGTTTTCTCATCTCGCTTTTATAGAGGGCTTGCACATCTCCAAACATTTTTAAAAAATTTCCTCCAAAATGAAAGGTAGTCACTATTAACCCCCATGTTTGATTTATGAATCCAAGTTTCCAAATCCTAGCTACAACCACATTCATATTGCACAATGTGGGTAGGGTTTGGTTGGAGTGGATGAATGGTAGTCACTCCTAACTAAACCCCCACTTTTATTTACTAAATTTTTTAGAGTTTTTATAGAAGCAATTACGAACTAATTCTGAAGGTGGAACCACATTACTCTAAGGTAGGGTGTTGTAAAAGCGACCTGGCTCTAAAAGCGACCTCTAATATAGAGGTACATTTTGCTTTCTTCAATGTGCCCATAGTGTACATTCCAGGAGGGGGTCGCTTTTAGTGACCATTGGGTTTCAACTTCAAAAATTCATAACTAATTCCACAAAGGTTCAAAAAATATGAAACAACTTGGGTTAGATGCCAATTCCATTTTTCTTCCTACCAAAATTTACTGAATTTTTTTTCAAGGAGTTTAGCTTCCTCCCAAATGCAATCAGCTCTTAAAAGGTCGCTTTAAAAGCACACTACAATAGATATGAAAAGTGTCCCCCACTGTGACCGATGCTCGCTGTTGGTACATTGAAGAATGTTATAAAAAAAAAATTTCCTTTCTAGAGCTTGAATTGTTTGAGCACCTCCTACCTTGCCTCCCACGAAAAGTACTCCGGACAAGAAATCCAAGATATCCGACCTCTGTCCACATTGTGTTGTGCCCACAAAAAAAACTGTGCAAGTACTACTGTAGGTACAGTAGTACTTCCAGAAGCCTCTTTCACGAGTCAACTATAAACCTGTTCAATTGGACTGAGCTCTGTCTGCTTGCGACTGTAGGAGAGTCCGTCCAGACTCCGGACCTGTTGTTGTACAGGATCGCCTTGACCTTGCGCGTCTTGTATAAATTTAGTACGGAGCATAATAGCATATTTTTCCAATGAAGGCAGCTCAAGGACGCCACACACTCGCCTCGGCCTTTGCAAAACACTGCAACAACCAAACTCCCCAAGTCCCCATTCAGTTCAAATCCGTCTGATACTGGAAGGGAGTGTTTGCAGATCAATTATTTGCGTCAAGTGGAATTTACACCAATGTTGGGGGAGAATAGGCCGTGAGTTAGTTCATTGGTCGCTGGTGGAATTTGAATTGTGGAAACTCCGCGGTTGCAATTTGAAAACATTGGGAAAAAAAACGTGGAAAAAATCTGTAAAATTTCTATTCAGAAGAAGAAAATATAGAGAAAGAATTGGACTATGGTATTTTGGGAAAATGGTTTAACATGGGAATTAAAGGAAAATAGCTGGTAAAATTCAAAAAAATATCTTGAACCTTGATTTACACTGACCACCAAGTGTTGAACTTGAAGATAGTAACATTGCTTTTGAAAATTCATAAGCAATTGAAACTCCTCTAGCATTACTACCTTGTTGATTCATACGGAAAATTTTGTTTTCTGTTTTCCATTGATACACCAACCTTGAAGATTTCTCAATGAATATGAATTGGATGAAGTTCACTTTGGACAACATTCATCATTCACCTAGTAAATGGTTGGACACCTAGGGGATAACCTCTATAAAGTTCTTTAGTTGTATTGAGCAAAAGATTGCTTGAAGATACTTTTTCCTAAAGCAATGTTATATTTTTTTGTCTTTTTTTATATTGAAAGATCCAACTATAGGATGATTTGGTTGATTCGTTCAAGTACATTGTGCTAAAAGTTTAGAATATAATACACTTACCACTTTCAAGATCATGACTCTTGAACATCAAAACTAAGTTTTGTTCAATCCTTCCATCTTTCCAATTCTTTATTGTATCCTACAACAGAAGGAAAAAAAATATTATATTAAAGAAATATATCAAGAGTATATTTGACATAAATTTATCTCGAAATGGTTCGTATTCATGCTTGAGTGTTTTTTCATAGTAGAAAGATGTACAAATTTATAAGAAATACTCCCTCTGTCCCACTAAAAAATTCCAAATCAAGCACAATTCTTGTCCCACTAAAAAACTCTGTTTTATGATTTTGACCGTTGAGTAAGTGTTGGCCGTGTCGAATGACCTCGTGGAGGCAAGTCAAGAGATCAAGGAGTATTTTTCTTCTAGAAAACTTGGTCTTACTCGCATGAGGCACTTTGTACTTGTTGTGCTTCCTCATACAATAGTGTTGATGATGAATTTGGTGACCACTTCGGCGCAATGAAAATTTATTCCCGAAGTGGGCCAGGTTTTTTTCTTGCGGACATTTAGGTTGGAATAGATGTTCTTAGAATCCCATTGTTGCCACCAACCTGTAAATCATCAAAAATGACGGAGATGGCAGCATTTACAAATTATGTTCAAATATGATATTTTCCGCATGGATTTTAGGAGCCTAAATGACGGTGCCTAAGCTAGACATTTTGCATAGATCTAAGGGATGGGTTGTTGGTTTTTGAATGCATGTATCATTGGCACAGACACTAAAAATATACGAAATAGTTAATTTCTTGTGGGGAAGCTTTTTGGAGGTTTTTAGTGGGATAGAGGGAGTTTGAAATTGCTAATATTTCAAAAAGATGAATTGAATAGGGACACTTGCATATTGTAGTACAAAAAGTCCCATCGTGTCCTCGAGGTGCATAGAATGCTTGATTTGCACTACTTTTGCATCAAATTTTTTATGTATTTGTACAAAAAATTGCACTAGCATATCCACTCTTTTTTCCATAGATAATTTATATAAATTTCAACTAGAATTTCAACAAAAATTCAAGATAAATCAGCCCTTACAATTGTTTAAAATGTAAGTTAAAAAAATTCAAGCCCTAAAAGCAAACTTAAGTTCTAAACTTCAAACTAAATCAAGTATAAAAATTCAAACAAATCGTAAAATAATTTGAATATAATAATACACTCCTTACAAGTGTAAAGATATATATTACAAAATTTGAAAATTATCTCCATGAGATATCTAAATTTAATGTGCATGATGCATTGTAATGAAGCACTCTTTAGGTGTAAAGTTCTCAATATCAAGTACTTGGAGATTAATTTTTTAGGGGGCTAGGATTATCATATAGTCTAAGTAGCCCTTCCTTCAAGAATTGTCCTCCACCTCCAATTCAATGTACATTTACTTTGGCCATTCTTCAAGGTTATAAAAATACTACCAAGTACTGCATTGTGACAAAAATCTTTTATACCCTAGCGTGCAAACACAAAGAATGCCAAACCCAACACTGAGGATGTTAATTCTACAATTTTCAAACCATAAATATTTTTTAAATTTATAATATTTAACTTCAAAAAATATGTCCAAATTTTAATCCCTAAAGGACCATTTGTGCCCTTGGGGGACAATTTGGATCCGGGTAGGTTCCTGTTGTCTCAATTTGTAGTAAATTTTTTTGGGATGTTTTGAGGTTGTGTAGTTTTGCAAGAGATTTGTGGATATATAATTTTTATTTAAATCGGTGCCCAAAAGCAGAAATTATGGCACAATAAGCCAAAAATGGAGATTGGTGGGCAGCCAAAAAAATCACAAAAAAACAAAATAATTTTTTTTATATAATTTTTTTAAATTTTTTTCCTAAAATATTAAATTTTTGTCTACATGTGAAGCTTTGATTCATTCAATTTGGACTTGTGATGAAAAAGTTATGGACAATCTTAGTTTTTTGGACAATCTAAGCATCTTCTTGAAAAAATAACCTATAGGATTCATTTTTGAATGCAATTTTTACAGTTTTCCAAAAAAAATTGTTGGACATGGTTAAATTTTCTTGCTAGAACAATCTCACCATTGGAAATACTATGTTTCAACTCCATCTTAGAGTTATTAATGGTTTTGTCTTTCCTTCATTCTTGAACCTACTTCTGCGTAACAATTTTTAATGAGTGAAGATTAAGGGGTTTTTTCTTGAATTTTTTTTCCTATATTCTCAACTCAAATATTCAACATAAAAAGTTTAAAAAATCAAAATCAGCAGTACAAAAAATTTAAGTTAAAAAGATTCAAAGTCAAAAAATCTAGTCATAGAAGGTGTAAAAAACTTTTTTTCTTCACTTTGGATGCAAATATTTTGCAATCTATGCGGTCGAAGTTTCTGAAATTCCTTCTTTACGTACTTATACTTGTCTAGTATAAGATCCTACAGTTAGATTTGCAAACAAAAACAATTTTTAAAGTTTTTTGCTCTTCGCAATAGAAATGGCAGTTTCAAGTGCTATTTGATGGAAAAAAAAGCCTAGGTCCTTTAGGGGTTAATTTGCAGAAGAAATGCACAAAATTGCCTACAAAATTGCTTTCAAAACTTTCATTTCATCGATCATAATAGAATTATTCAAATCTTTACACGTATTTCATTTCAGTAGAGGATGGTTTTTTTTATTGATGATCACGTTGATGGCCTTGTTGTTTTGGAATTAGCTCCTAAAGAATAAAGATTCTTATTAACCATAATACATTTTTTGTATTTTTTGGTTAGACTCTACTGAATTCAATTTTTGTATTTATTCTTGGATATCGATATTAAAGATCCTAATCGTTGTCCTCACATTAGTTTGATCAATGAAAACTTTTTAATTGTTCAAGAGTCTTTCATACTAATTGTATGAGTTTCAGATGGACCTGTTTGAATTATTGAGTGAGTTTTAGATAAAAATTGAATTAGAGTAGATGAAAGTGGATGAAGGTTGCATAACAATCTTACTATTTCAAATAGAATGAAGACCCATTTATATTCGTATTATATAAACTATTATGAACTTCAATACATGCCTTAAAAATTTCCAAAATTTCCAAATTAGTGCCAATTTAGAGGTGTTTAATTGATAGACTTACCGATTGAATTAACTTGAATGGTATTTTTTGCAATTCTTAAATTCTTCACCAAAACATTTTGAAACATTTTGAAATATATTGTATATTTGTATGAGTTGCAGTATCTCCTTTTGAAATATGAAAAGAGAATCTTTAATCAGAGAATTTTCCTAGTCCCTTACTTGAAGCTTTGAGATCCTTTTTAAACTTTTCTTTGCCAACTTTGGCTTGACATTTATGTTATTCTAAGTCTCAATAGGCCTAATTAAAATCCTTTAGATGTAATACCTCAATCCTAAGCTCCAAGAATCTATGTTACATGAATAAACTCTTTTTGCTCTTGAAGTAGAATCATCCTACTTTTCACATCACTTCAAAAGCTACCATATGCACACCCCACTTCCTCGAACATCGCTAAACTCTATCTCATGCCTTTTATAGTTCAAAAGAATGTTTTCTTCCCAACAAAAAATCTCGAAAAAGGCCTATTGCAAATATAGTATCAAAGGTACGAAGTCAAAACAATGCTTACAAGTGCAACTTACTTGAAGGATGCTTGTTAGATCATGGGCGTGCTAAGGATGAATTTAAAAAAACAAAGCCTCGGAAGGATTTGCATAGATAATGGCCATTCTACGCGTATATTTTCCACAAACAAAGAAGGTCTTATATAAAAATCTAACCCCCTAATATTTGGTGATCCAGGTGCCTTCTTTCCAACCGATTGTTGGCAATTTGTAACACAAGTGTGCACACGTATACAAGATCATCTTGTTTTGAACCACTACGCTCAAAGATCGAGGGATAAATTTCTGCATGCACCAACCCTTTTCTATGACTTGCCCATGCACGAACCCTTTTCTATGTCTTCCCAACACAAACGTGCCCTTCCCCCTCGCATTGGGAGTAAAATTATAGTTAGATGTAAAGTAAAGGGCAATACTTTGTGCATTCTTTTCAACGAATTCTAATGTTCTCCTCGACAATAGATGTAAAAAGCGAGCATAGTTAATTGCTCTTTTATTCATGCCCCCTCCCCTTACCCAAAATAAAAATCAAGTTCCCTCTCCCAAAATTATTCCTTAAAGATGAGTCCTGGCTAGAAAGCCGCCAACATTGACGGAACATATTAAAAAAACAATGCAGCAGCACTCTATGAAACATATGAAAACAGTGCAGTCTGTCTAAGGGCCTCCTTACATGTATCGGTGTGTGGCAGGAGTCAGCAGAGTCGAAATATAGAAAGCACTTTTATGCTCCTTCTACAGTGTCTAATACACTGATATCAGTGGAACTCTCTCTCCTCCTTCCAAGCTTACCGATCATAGGTGACACTGTTCTTGTCTTCTAGTTGCTTTCTTTGCCCCCCTGGCTCACATGTAAGCTGGCCCTAATAATAAGAAACCCATATCACAACTGCAGTCACCCTTACTATTCATACATCGATAGTCAGCACCACGTGCGTGGCATTCCAAATGTGAAGAATGTCCCACGTTCCTAGAAAACTGAGAATTCATTCCCTTATTAGTTTGTGAGCTGCTGCTGGAGCACATGATGGCTTGAGAGGAGGAAACTGAGAATGGAGTGGCTGGCTGTTCATGGCCTGCTTGTGTCCTGAATATAAGGTGGGCTAGATACGCGCGGACTGATTGATGCTCATGATATATGACCTTGTCTCAGAATCATTCCTTCTGAAGCTCTGTGCATAAAATTTTGTGCACTCCGCGGAACCCCGGGAGGAGTGGGCATGGCCATTCATTCATTCATTCATTCATTCCCTTGAATTCGTCATGATCAATGGATCCGTGTCCGCACGTCCCCAATTCTCTCTCAGCTCTTTTCAAGATTTCAGGCAGTGATTCAGTGGCCAAAAGCCATGACTTCACTTGCATTAAGGTAGGAGGCTCGAACTCCGACCGGGCATTAAAAGCGAACATGACTTAGAGGTACATTTTGCTTTCTTCAATGTACCAAGTATGCACATTTCAGGAGGTGGTCGCTTTTGATGACCACAAATGACCACTTTTTTCCAACTTCAAAAAGTTGTAACTAATTCCACAAAGGTTCAAAAAATATGAAACGACTTGGGTTGAATGTCAATTCCACTTGTCTTTCAAAGAAAATTTATTGAAAAATATTTCAAGATGTTTTACCTCCCCAAAATTCAGTTTTAGCGCTTAGATGCTCCATTTTTGGACCTCCTACCTTAAGGTGAATTAGCCCGTTGCGGACACAAATGGGAGTGAGCCCATGGCAGAAAATATTGCAACGGTGGTGTACATTCAAATTCTAAAATAAAAACACCTCTGATATAATTTTACCTCCAATAGACTTGCTCCCATTTGGTCCACAATGGGCTCACCTACCTTAGTTACAAGTAATGAAGATGTGAAGTGTGTTCATAGACCCTCAACCAAAACTGGCATTGATATCCATGAGGTGGAATGCCGTCTATCAATTACATTAATTTACCTTCGAATGCCATACTTGAGTTGAGGGGCTTGGTTTTCAAGGAATCTTCAATATAGCATCTCCAAGATTCATTTCTAGTCCAATTTTTTGATAACATTCCCTTTTAAAAATCATTTTGTTGAGCTAAGTTTGGTATTATGAATTACATTTTTTTTTTTGGCAATGGAAGGTTGTTGTCTGTCGGTGCATGCACATGTGTAAGTAGCTAAATTCTTCTTTTCTTCTTTCTTTTTTGGCAAATATTTACAAATGTATATAGTTTCTAATTCAATTATTATTTTGAGGCACAAAGATTTGCTCATGTTGGATAGAGGTGGTGGTTTTAGCTTTTGTAGTGAATTGTAGAAGACTTTAGAAAACTTAAGAAAATCATGTTAGTATTGTAGTGGCAAACTATTGTTCACATTTGACAATTGTTGGTTAAATGTAATTACAAAAACACAAGTGGTGGACTCCTAACTATAAGTTTCCTTCTTTTTGCACATGTTAGTGGATTGGAGTTATGACAAGCAATAACTCATCAAATAGAACATACCATTTCTCCGAAGATGCTTATTTTAGTGTACCATTTCATGTACAGCCATATGCAAAAATCACAAATTTGGTATTGGAATTGAAAGAAATAGAGCACTTGAAATTCAATTTTTTCTTCCTTTGGCTTGAATTTAGAGATTCTTGCTCTATCAATATCATTCAATCAATCTCTTCAGGTCACATGATAGATGAGAAAACACTCCAGTAACTTTAGAGGGTTCCAGCATTGAACTTAAAATAGGGTACCAAAAATTCTTTCCCCATACAAACACTTCATTTAAAATGCAACATTACACACCTCTTACACCACTGCATTCTTATACAATCTTGATGAAGCATGCCAAATTTCAATTTCAAAAAACTAAAACTTTAATTTCAGTGAGTTCTTTTAGTTAAATTTCACAATTTTTCAAGATAACTGATTAAAAACCACAGGTGACGAGATACAATGGAAACATCCATATGTACTGTACGTCTTTCCATTGAGAGAGGGTTAAAAAAAGTTTCAAAATTCACAATATAGAGTTCAATGTCAGGGTATCATATGCCCAAATTTTGTAAAATATCCATTGTAATCAGATTTTGGCGAACTGATATCTCTTTTACAAAATAGACTTCTAGTTTACTATGAACCAACATCATGCACACAGTCTATTGTAATCTATCTCATGTAAACTCATTCAGGCCATTAGCGAGTCACAGAGACAACCACTTGGTCAAAACTTCGACGATCCAATGCTAGAGTAAAAAACAAAATGGAGGCCTGCTGACGTGATTGTCTCAAAAATTATGAGAGTTATTCACATGAGAGCTGAACGACCTTGTTAGCTAAAGTATAGCAATGCCTGATATAAATGCAAGCATTCAGTGATCGACCATACCTTTTGCTCAGTCTAGCTTACAGTCATAGGGGAGTTAGCTATAGGAGTTGCAGGAGGCCCTTGTTTGTCTTCCACAGTTCTCCTCCACAAAAGCTCTCGGGCACCATCCTTGTCCACGATCTTAATGACAAAGTTCGGGGGAGAGACCAGAAGCCTGCTCCTCACTTCGTCAATACATTTATCAACCAGCTCCAAGGCCTTGTCCAGTGACATGTTCTTCTCAAAGTATCTGTCCATCAGTGAAAGCAAAAAGTAGGCCCCTGCATCACATGTAATACGCTCGTATCAGCACAAGGTGATTCACCCACAACGACCTCGGACTTGTCAACTGTTCTACAGTCTCCCTTTATGAAGAATAGCATAAGATACATACTGATAAAAAGTTTGATCTCAATAGAACTCTTCTACCCAAAGATCTCTTCAACACTTGATAGAGATTTCCCAGAAATCAGACTCCACATGTCAAATGGTTAAAGTGACGCATACACAATATCCTCAAATATACAGAACCATGCATCAGAATTGTATATAGCTCACCATAGCCCATTCCGCCTTTCTCAAGCTTATGGAGGGTAGAGATATAATCCAAGTAGTAGAGTGACGGACCTTGGTCCTTATCCCACCCAGCCAGCATCATATTGACTTGGTAGGGGTTCTGTCAACACAAGGTATCATAGAGCAAATCCGTAGTTAGATAGGCCTACATAAGCCTAGATATCCAGGTTTGAATGTGCAACAATGTCCATATGGAGTATCAGTAGTTTGCCCTTCCATCTTATTGTCATCAAATCTAATAAAACACTTCATGTTCAATATGTATAATCAAGAGGTCCTCGTTACAAAAGCATTAGCAAAGAGTCCAACTTCATCATCTTGCACTTTCCAGCTTTGATAACGAAGCGGAGTTCCTCTTTCAGTAAACTTGGTTGTTCATTCTTTTTATCTCCGAAATCTTTCTGAATGCCTAGTCAAACTGCAAGAGATAGCACCGCAAATTAACCCTAGTAATATGAAATTCTCTTCTATTATGCTTATCAGCTATAAGAGTCGCTGGTGGTAGCAACGTAGAAACACAAAGACTTGATATTTCTTCGTTATGCAGTTAATAAGACCTCTTTGACCCTGAAAGGCCTTCGTCACGTACCTTACGCAGGGCAGTAGCAAGCTCTCCCCGAGTGAAATTCGCAGCGGCTGAAGTTGAAAGAGGAATCCCATTTCGGTACTGGTACAACAAAATATTCTTTTGAATATACTCCGAAAATTGCACTCTACATCAACAACCGCCCAAATTCCATCAAAAAAATTAACCCAAATCCCCATTAAATGCCTGATTCCAGGATCGGATCAAAGCCAAAACCATCTACCGGTTCAACTCTTCCATTGTCCACTTACCCCTGAAACCCTAATTCTCGACAAGAGACAAATTTGAGTACTGGAATCGGAAAAGAAAGGGGGTTCCCTACTAGAACAACAAAATAATCTTCTGAATATACTTCGGAAATTGAACTCTAAACCAACAACCACGAAACCCTATTTCCATAAAATAAAAACTAAATCCCAACCCCATTCAAGACCTTCCAATCTCCAACTCTTCCACTGTCCAGAACCTCAAACCCTAATTCAAACTCTAATTTTACAAATTTGAGTACCAAAAGCGGATCAATGTGATTCAAAGCTCACCTGTCGCCGCTCTCGCCGGTGACGCCCAGCAGCTTGTGCGAGTCGAGGATCATGATCTTGTCCTCGTTGGTCTTCTGCACCACGATGCTCTGCACTTGCGAGGTGTCCGCCACCACGAGCGCAAATCCGTCACCCACCAGACCGAAGATGCACTCCATGGTCGCTTCTGAAAACAGCAAAACCTCAAAATTTCATCATCGTTCACAGTCCGGGAAAACACCGTCACCAAAATCCTAGACACATTGAAGGGAGGTTAAACCCTAAACCCTGACCCCTGAAAAGATGGGCCGACGATCAGTTATTTGAAGAGGGAGGGAGAGAAATTCACTCAAACCTCTCTACCCCTTCAAGGTCTAGAAAGGCCCAATTTTGGACATAATATGGAGGGTTTTTAAAAAAAAAATTTGACATGGAAGGTGCATGATTTGAGGTATACAATAATAAAGTGGGAGTCACAACATCTAGTCTCCTTGCATCGAACTCAAGGAAGGCTTAACCCCTAAAGGACCAACATGCGTTTTTTGGCAACATAGAAATTTTGAGCAGGTACATGTGACTGGAGATTTACATATTTAGGGTTGAAATTTTTATAGAAGGTGGGGACAAGGAGTATCTTTCATATGCACCAAATTTCATGACATTTGGAAATACAAGTCAAAAGTCATGGCCTAATATGTTGTTTGTTTCTCAACTCGGGTAGTCCGAGCAGATTAGAAAAAATCATTTTTTTCAAAAATAAAAATTTAAAATTGATTTATTAGATTTATATATACGTGGAAAGCTTTGAATCATTCCATATTGATCAACGAGTCAAACGTTATGAGGATTTTTAGTTTGCGGGCAATTATGGATTGTCTACTCTAAAATAAGCTTTGAAGTCATTTATTTCACTCAATTTTTAATATTTTTCAAAAAAAATAAAAGTTTAGGATGTAGATTGTTTATTACAACATTGCAACCATTGGGATTGGCATTTTTCAATTCCATAATTAACTTCTTAACAATTTAGTGTTTTGAACCATTCTCTACTTCTTTCTACTTACTATTTTTTTCCTATATTGTACAATTCCAAATAATCTGAAAATTTTCAAGCATGTAGCCAACTTGACTTGAAGAATGAATCCAAAGAAGCACAACCATTTTGGAATTCTTTTCATAATAATTTGACCTTGTGAAGTGCAGCTGCCCGATTTTTTGCAGGGCCAAAAAAAAGGACTTTTGCCACTTCAAACGCTAATATCTTCCAATCTACACGATGGAAATTTCTGAAATTTTTTCCACATATTCTCAAACCAGAATACTACAAGACCCTATGGTTACATGTGTTGAAAAATGACATTTTTCAAAAGTTTGGTACTTGTACTAGAAATGGCAGTTTTGGAGCATTTTTGGTGAGAACATAGTCAAAGAACTTTAGGGGTTAACCCATAAACGCCGCCATGGACGTTTTTTTGTCTAATGAATGACAAAGAATGTGTAGGATAGAAATGCAACTATTCATCCTTGGAATTTTGTTGTGAAAAGGGGAGGCCTTCTACAATAGTTTAACTTCCAATGAATATTATTGTATTTAAAAAAAAAATAAGTCAAAGATTCCCAAGGTATCCAAAGGGATGATTTCCACAGTCACCAATCCGTCCTTTAAAGGTTAAGTTACTCCATCCACACAACAATTTACAAAATCTTCTACTAGTTCAAGGAAAAAAAATAGGTTGAGCAATCACAATGCACAATACAATGTCTTCAATGGCCTAGGGGAATCAAGGGTTAGGTACTATGACTCCTCCTCTTACAGAAGTTTGTATTCATGCCAAGCATATCCAATGATACATAGCACTCCCCATTACCATCATTATTGCAGCTCCTACATGTTTCAATAGTTGCAAAATGGTCTCATATTCTTCATGTATGATGTCATACGTGACTTGTTAATATGACATCCAAACAAGAGATGTTACTTATCAAATTATTAATCTAATGATGTATGCCTTGTTATATTTGAGTATCTCATAGTTTAGGAATCAAATACATGACCATATTTATAGTTCTCTATAAATCTTGAAGAGTTCCTACCCTCTTTCAAATAACATTATAGAATATGGCATACATTTGCTACATTGCCATATTACCTTCAAGAAAGAACTTCCTTTGAACCATTTATTATTCAAAATTCATGACTTCAATGAAGATTGCTCTATGAACTAGGAATCATTTAGGAGGTCCTAAACAATTCAATCTCTAAAAGCGTTTTGTAACGCTGGGGTACATATTACTTTCTTCAATACACCATTTGTACAATTTTTCAATGTACCAAGAGTGAACATATCAAGGGGTGTAAGCTTTTAGAGCCTTCTATGATTCCAACTTCACAATTCATAACTCATTCCACAAAGATCCAAAAAATGTGAAACAAATTGGGTTACATGCCAATTCAGTGAAAAATATTTCAAGAGGTCACCCTCCTCAAAATTGCATATTAGATGGAACCTCCAACTTTAGTCCCCTGAAATGAATTAAAAACCTTGTTAGTAGTACACTTGTCTCACCCGCATGAAGTCCCTCATATACGCTTACTACTTATAACTGAAGACTATTTGGTTCGTTTAAGTGACAACATCAATGTCTCTTCTTTTTATAGTAGAACCTCTCTAAGTTGATAAACCTCTGTAAACTAATCATGTCAGACCAGTCCCGGATTGGGCCACATAACAAAGGTTGTGACTAAAAATGACCCTCTCTAAGTCAATAAACCTCTATAAACCAATCTATCAGACCAGTCTGGGACCGATCAACTTAGAGAGGTTCTACTGTAGTTGATTCATCCAGTTCCTTCCGTCTATCAAAATGAATATGCAGATATAACAATTATAATAAATGATTTCAAATTGTCATGCATTCCATCCCTATTACCAAGTGAAATTCCATAAGGTAGTCTACTCTAAAAGCCATTGGCCTCTTCAAACCGATCCTATAAGAGCATCTCCATCGGGGTACGCCGGACTGCCCTGGCAGAAGGTTTCCTGAGCCCTTTTGATTTATTTTGCCCCACCAGTTGGAGAATTTTGATTTTGTCACCACAAGTCTCAATAAATTTTAGTCACCACAGGCCAAGTTGCAGTGGCTTGGCCATTTGACTTGCACCACTCTACTGACAGAAAGAGAAAGATTTGGACCTGTTGTCGACGAAGGAGACCAGTTAGGCATTGAACGGGGGCCAGTTTGCATTGAATGATCCAAAGCTCCGGGCTGTAAAGTCACCAGTTTCAAACCTTGGGCATGTAAATTCTAGCCGCTTGTCATTTCCTTGCATGGCTCAAGAATGTGAACCTTGGGAACTGGGTTCAACTAGATGGTAGGCCATTGAGGAATGGCTGCTGGTGGGGCCAAAAAACTTGACAGAGCCTTTCTCAAAAAACACGCACGCCATAGACAGTGTGGCATGTTAATTTGGCGCCTCACTAGTGGAGATGCTCTAAATGAGTATGGAATGGATATGAGGAGTTCCTTAAATGGACCTCATTAACTCTTGATTGAATTGAGGAAAATCTATTAACTATTGAAGAAGCCAATCATTTACCTTGGTTTCCTCCCAACTCTTTACAGCTTGTAAGTGAGCAGATTTTGAGAGACCTATAGTCATAAATAGGTGCCTATGCCCTGAAGCTTAGAAAAATCATAACTAAATAAAAAATACTTGAAAAAATACGAAACCACTTGTGTTTAGTTTCACATGTATTTTTCTTTCTCTGAAAAATGAGCTAAAAATATTTCTGTTCACGGAAACCTATGAAAAAGGGGACCAGACCTTAAATGGTCGCTTTTAGAGCAGCCTACCTTAAAGCTAAAGATATTCACTCCCAAGCTGCCACAAATTATATTCTATCAACCTTCACACAAACAACGATGAATATGTGTTCACTTCAGTCCAAGTCTCGCTTCTTGCACACATCTGCCAGAAGCTAGCATTAATTGAACTACGACCAAACCCGTTCTGTCCACTTCAAGCACTGAATTGCCTGCCAAGGGTCTGCCTCTTTGAAAACTGTAGCGACAACTGTAACTGGAATTCAGCTGACTCACAGGATTTTAAAATGAAGTTCTTTCTATTAAATTGGCAGTTTCTGCATGTCAACATCCACATTTTGAACAGAAGCAAAAGGGAGCAATCGCTCGCAGTGAATTTGACAAACAGGATTGTTCGTAGCGAAAATATTTGACGTCCATTCAACCATTCCATTTTTGCATTTCCTTAACACAGTAAGCACAATTAGAAATTAAAATTATTTCAGTCAAATTGTGCAAGAACTTGTCAACATAAACTAGCTCCAAATTGGCTGTGCGCTGCACTAAGAATTACATCCAATTTATTATTTCAGTTTCCGGAATAGAGCAGAGCTAAAGCTAAAATTTAAAAAGAAACCATTCACACGTTGACAAGACACTGTCCATATACTATTGCATAATTGCAAGCAGTTCGTATACAAGCATGGGAATGCAATAATTGAGACTGCTCTGAAGACTGTTGCACAGGTACTATACGTTGAAAGTCATCACACTAGGAGCAATTAAAGCTACCTGAAGAGTAATGAGCCCAAGCCGATTCCGGCCAGTTCCTCACATATGACATCCCATGCATCGGAGGACAGAATAATACAAATTCCAGCAGACAACGAGCTCAGAGTTTCATATCAACGATACACTTCACAGCAGGGCCAAAGAGATTTACAAAAGCAACAATAGCAATAAATTTACTGCACAACAGAAAAATTGAGGTACATGAACACCACCTCCCAAACCGGGCTTCCAATTGCAAATTGATAATCGAATCACAAAACAATAACTAATGCAGAATTATGTACTTGCGAAGGATCCTAACCAAACAACAGTCACCAACGCTGTACAAAAGGATCGAATTAGACAGACAGACACACACACACAACTGAAGTCCTAATGGCGGCCTGCTCCGAGCGCAATATTCGCATTCTGGAACAACCTCGCAGTCGCGAACGCTTGGTTCTGGCTATGGAGTGCGTTCCTGAACTGGTTCTTGACTTGGAAGGCATTGTACGGGTAGTCACGTCGAGTAAGAGAGTTCAGGAGTGCAGCAGAGCCTTCACGAGCGAGAGCGCCGAAACCATCATTTCGTGTGTTGGTGAGGCCTTGCATCACGGTCATCTGGCCACCAAAGATGGAGGCAATGGTAGTGGTGACGCCAGTGCCAGTGCTCCCGCTGCCGCCGGTGATGGTGCCGAAGAGGTCGATGAGGGTGGAAATGGCTGAGATGATGTCGGGGAAGCTAATTGAGTTCTTGGACCACCATCTGCAAAGGGAAAAAAGAAAGCAACAAGCTGCGTTAGCTAAACCAGTGGGAAACTGGAAGTCTTCATCCTGTTTCCATGAGACTTCCTCCCATTGGGATTACTCTAAGACCAGACGTTTTAGGCAAGGAACGTGAATGAATGCTTTCAGTATTCATTGCAATATGTAAAACTCTCCAGCTAGATCTTTCAAGCGTAGACAGTGAAATTATGTTTCCAGGTTCCACTTAGAAAGGACTTCTAAGTTCACGGCATGGAACTTACAAGAACTGCTGAGTTCACTGCACGAATCATAACAAAATCCTCGAACAAACCGACGATGAAAGTGTAATCCATGCGTGTGTCAGGGGACTTACGAGCAGGTTCCGGGTGTGCTCGGCGCAGGCGTAGAAGGGTCTGGGGTGTAAGGGGGCGTATAACTTGGAGTGGTGGGAGCAGGCTCGGAGACAGGGGGCGAGTAACTTGGAGTGGTGGGAGCAGGTTCGGAGACAGGGGGCGAGTAAGGAGTGTCAGGTGTGGGCACAACAGGACTACTGTCGGTTGGAGGCGAGTCACTGCCATAGGGAGGCGCGTACGTCTTCTGCTCGCCGAACGGTTCCTGCAGTATCAGAAAAAAAAATCAGCACCATATTTTTAGACATGAACATTCCACTCAACCCATCATGTCGCCACAAAATCACATTCTTGCAGATTTACACAAACATATCGAACACTCAATCCAGTATTCGCCTAACAAACATGCAGAATTTCCATTGAGTGTCATTCGCATATACGCCCCAGGCCTCATTGCAATCAACGCACAGAACCATCACATGCTCGTATAAAAAACCAAACCAAGACACATTATTTCTTAAACCAGTTACTCGATTGATGAAGAGAAAAACGTCATCAACAAGGTTCGAGGTACAGAATCAAACAGAAAACTGCAAATAGTATCAAGCTCATGCACAGCCCACATTCTCACATTCCCTTCGAAAAAACACAACGAACTCACAAGTAATTTTAAAACTAGCTACTCCTAAGACGGAGGAGAAACTATCCAAGCCTGATGTCTAAATAAACAAACAAAACAGACTGCTGTTTCAGTTACTACAATAACTGTCAAGAAAACACATGCATGAGATGGAAAGACAGCATGTTTTCAATCGTCTACCTGACGAGCAGCCACTGCAGTGACGAGAAACAGAGCGAACAGCAAAGAGAAACCCATGGTGGACGCCATCGTTGCAACAGAAGCCAAGCTCGGGCAAACAACAGGGAAAATGTTGCTGCACGGCGACGTCGACGACAAGCTCGAGCACTCTGGTGGTACGTAGAGAACTGGGAGGGATTTGCTGAGAGAGGAGCTATATAGGAAGTCGAGCAGCTGGGGAGCTTTAAGGCCTGCTTTTAATGGGGCGTCCAATGCGTGGTGGTGGAGAGTGAGGGGGGAGGCGGGGGGAGAGGAGAGGGAACGACGATTTAAGATGCCTCATTAAGACCCCATGAATCGGGCTCAGGGGAGAGCCAGGCTGCTTATATAGCGGACTGACACGCCAAGAGGGCACTGGCAAGGATTAATTAAGTCCTGTGTGAGGGAGTTGTACTCTTTTGGATTAAGTACTTTACTTGCTTACCAGGCTCAAGATTCCAACCTCTGGGGAAATCAGGCAGTGCTCTATGCAGAACCGGCAGATTTTGAATTTTATTTTTGAGAGTGAGTGAGAAGTCAGATTCAAGTCCGAAGAGGAATTAACTTACAACAATGCACAAGAGATTTTCACATCTGCAACTACCTCACTAACCTTTGGATTGGTATGATTTATGGAGATATTTATATATCGATGGATTGATTGGTTATGTAAACTGAAATCGTTTGAGCTGGAAGTGGTGAAAAAAAGAGATTGTAAAAGCAGCCTTCATGTGTTTTGGAGGATGCAGAAGCTCTACTCAGCATTCTTCAGCTGTGGCTTTCAAACCGTATTGAAGTAAAACGTACTTCAGATGAACTGTGCAGACGCTAATCAAAAACAGTCAATGAGATCAAGTTCACTGAGTTGTACCCCTCTACAACTCTTGTTTACCTTTCTCGCCAATCTCACTTGGATTCCTATGGTGTTTAAAAATCAGCGTTCGGTAACAGATTTCATATCTGCAACTGCATACAGTCACTTAAACTTTGGATGAGTTTGATTAACCCCTAAAGGCCCAAGGTCTTTTTTCTGCCAAAAAACACTGAAAACTGCCATTTCTATAGCAAAATGTAAAAAAAAATTAAAATTGTTTTTTTTTTACATCTAACCGTAGGATCTTACACCTAATTGGTATGAGAATGTGTGGAAAAAATTTCAGAATTTTTGACCGCACAGATTGCAAGATATCTGCGTTTAAAGTGGAAAAAACAAGTTTTTCAGCACATTGCGGGACCAGATTTTTTGTCTTTAAACATTTTTAACTTAAAATTTTTGCACTACAGCGTTTTGAGCTTTAAATCTTTATAGTGGAGAATTGAGTTGAGAGTCTAGGAAAAAAAAAGAAACTCAAAAAAACTTAATTTTCATCCTAAAAAAAATTGTTAAGTAGAAGTAGGTATGAGATAGAAGGAAAATTTAAAATATTAATATCTCTTAGATGGAATTAAAATGCACTAATCCCAATGGTGAGATTGTTCTAGCAAGTAAACTAAACCATGCCAAAAAAAAAAAATTGAAAAATTTGAAAAATTGCATTCAGAAATGAGTCCTACAAGTTATTTTTTTCAAGAAGATGCTCAAACTGCCTGAAAAACAAGAATGTCCATAACTTTCTCATAACATATCTAAATGAAATGAATCAAAGCTTTCTAGATAGGCAAAAATATAATCTATCAAAAAAAATATATAAAAAAAAAAATTCAAATTTTTGTCCATTTTTTTTCTGCTGCCCGAGCTGCCCGCCGTCCCCTGTTTTGAGCTTATTTGGTCATAACTTTTTTTCCCGGGCACCGATTGAGAAAAAAATTATATTCCCACAAAGCTTATCAGTTTTTCTATCTCCAAAAAAAAATTCAAAAAATCAGAACACAATTTCAGCCCGTAGGTACCTGCCCGAAAACGCATTTGTCCCCCGAAGGGACAACGGGCTTTTAGGGGTTAATGGGGATATCGATGGCTTACGTGAATTTAAATTATTTGAGCTGAAAATGGTGAAAACCAGAGGTTGTAAAAGCAGCATTGTGTGGAAGATGCAGAAGGTTTTAATTAAAATTTTCTGATGTGGCAAGGGTTTCAAACCGTATTGATTACTGAAGTTTAGATTAACCGTGGAGTTGCTAATCAGAACACTCAAGGAGAGCAAGTAGTCACTGAGTGGTACGCCTCTAGCTTCAGCTCTTGACAATTTAATGTACTTAGCAATCTCAAGAGTCCTGTGCCGCTTGAATATGAGATTATCATGTGTGAAATTGCACGACTTTTGGTTGAGTTTGATTTGTTGAGATTGGATATGCGGACTGAAACTGTTGGAGCTGTAAAATTTATTAGATGGAAATAATGTGGACGGAGTAGCTGAGTTAATCAAAATATTCAACAAGGTTTCTAGAAGAAAAAATATATATATTCAACAAGATTACATTATCCACGACCCAACCCTGGGCTTAACTTAATTCTTTGTTAACCAATGACTGGTGTTGAGATTGGGATTGGGTGACAGTTAATGCTACGTAATGCCGTAACAGGACTTGGGGGATGCAACCCAATTATCATTGGACACTGTCTGTCAAGTGCACATTCTCATTCAATTACTTACTGCAGAACTCGTTCATCGTTGAAACGATGGTTGGAGGGCGCCACTGTTCACAAGTGTGGCTAAGTTAAATTCAGCAAAACTTCTGCCAATACTCTTGCTGGCCACAGAAAATGTGAATTTTAGAGTGGCAAATATGAAATTTTAGCACAGCGTCTAGAGTTTCTAGCACGTAGAACTACTTATGAAAATCACAATGGGAAGTTAAGTGCTAATTGAACTTAAGTAAACTCACAATTACGAACCCGGCAGCACTTATAAGCGAAGAGCCCATTTCGAAATTTGAAAGTGAGTGATGTGAACCGGCCGAGTGTTGGGAGGACCAGAGTTCACACTTGTAAGTTAGATAAATTTAGCAAAAACATCTACCAAATCTTCTTCGCTGCTACAGAAAATGTGAATGAAAATTTGACAGTGTCAATTAAGAATTTCTTTATCAAACTTTGCAGAGTTACCGGTGCAGTCTGCTCTTAAAGCGACCATTTAAGAGCTGATTGCCTTTTCTGGGAAGCTAAACTCCTCGAAACAATCTTTAATAAATTTTTATAGGAAGAAAAATGGAATTGGCATGTAACTCAAGTCGTTTCATATTTTTTGGACCTTTGAACATTTAATTACAAATTTTTGAAAAAGAAACGAAGTGGCCACAAGAAGCAACCACTTCCTGAAATGTACACTATTGGTACATTAAAGAAACAAAATATACCTCTATGTTGTGATCGCTTTTAGAACATGGGCACTTTTAGAGCAAACTGCGTTACCAAATATGAAAATCTCATTTGCCAAAGTTGGGACCACTCTCTAATTCAAACCTTCTAACTACCATACTATTACTACCTCCTATTTAAGAGAGCAAGCATCTACTATTTAGATTATGAATGTTTTCAAGAGCTTATTATAAGAACTATGTGAAATAGATGAAGAACATCCAAGCATGTTGAAAAAACAATTTTTATTTAGTTTTCATCAAATAAATGTGACTATTGTGGTCATTGGGTACTTCATGGGTATCGTGCAAGGTTGTCAATGAGTTCATGAAAGTAAGTGAAGGAAAGAAATGAAAACTTGCAAAAATAAAAATCCAATGTCTAGATTCTACTCATACTGTAATTTATTTTGCCAAAACCATTCAAAATCTACATTTGCATTCCATAGATTCTTAGGAGTTAATCCACCTTAATATCCTCCAAGGTAGTAAGGTAAAATAAACCATTATAGACAAAAGATCCATTCTAGACACCTAGAGAATGATCCATTACATCTTTTTTATAAATGAGATTTGGACTACTAACATTGGATTGAGTTAGTAGCTACAATCAATGCCTGAAGCGATGGTAATGCAGTGATTAGAGCATCCCCAATGCAGAGATGAGAATAAATACAGTATCCAAGTTTTGAAGTGGAGATAGGCTGACTTCATCCCATTTCGGAGACTTTTGAAAAAAAAATGATCCAATACAAAGCTGGCAATCCAAAACTCAAAAGGACTTTTCCGCATTAGAGAAGAAAAGACTCTAAATTATAGAAAGACCTTTTGTGCAAAAAGGGACTTCCAATCAAACGACACACATAATAGAGCTTGAAAAGGTTTAATAGTTATGACTTATGCTATGGTGAACCAACTTGTGGGGTCTTCATATTTTGCTAAAATGCCGAGCTAAGGATGGAAAATGGTGAGATCGGGAATAAAGAGAGGCCAATGTTGGTTGTATTGGGGCATTGCATTATGCATATGGCATGTTTGTTCCCGACTACATTAAACCTATTCTTAGAGACTACAATAGGAACTTCCCCCTTTTGAGTGTAAATTCATTGCAAGAAGTAACTTTAGTAGGCCTTCGTATTGTAACCATGTTAGGAAATATTGTAACTGCTTTAGGTGAGTAAGATGACAATTATGAATACACTTTTTGTTGGTTGTGGGGTAGTCTAGAGACTCTTTTAGGCAACAATGGGCAATACATTTCAAAAATTCATATCAAGTTTAAACTTTGTAAGAAAAAATATAATTTCAATTGCTCTCATTGTTTCTCACACTTGTCTTTATATGGGGAATTTATTTTTAAAATATCACCAATGGCAAGTGGGTAAACTCCAAATTTTGCCCATAACCTCAATTAAGCTAAAGAGGGCATCCTTGAATGTGCCACTAACCCTAAACCACCATCTTCACTTTGTGTGCATCTCTAAAATCAATTATGTATATATGTGGAAGAAACTGTTTTAGAACCAAACTTTGTTCCTCTCATAACTTTTGCATACGATATCCAAATGGTGAGTTCTTTGGTGCGCTGGAACCTCCTTTCAAGTGCCAAAAGGAAAAGCAACGAAAATTTGGCCAGAGTCTAATAATAGTACCTAGGCACAGAAGCCAAAAAGTGGCAGTTTTCGGGGGTGCCCACCTTCTCCCCACTCTCGCGCGATCGATCAGGAGCCCCATCCAGTCCCATTTTTCGAAATTTGAAAGTCTGTAGCAGTGATGTGGTGCGCCTCCCCCTCCCAGCCGTCCGTTTTGATCTTGACCAGTGACAAAGAATGATTTTCTTAAGTTAAGGCAGCCTGGGACTGTCCTCAGTGTCCTGGATGAGTGGTAACAACCATCTGTGGGAGAGTTATTAAGGCCATTAAAAAACACAATTGCAAAGGCAAAGGACGACGGACGACGACGTCCCTGCGAACTGGGAAGTGGGAACTGGGATTGTTGGCTGGCGCCCCTCGCCTGGAGCTCCTGCCTGGAGTCTGTCAATCAATGGCTGCTGCAGCTGTTGCATTATATTAGCAAAGTCTGGAGCGAGGTCTGGCTGGGACTTGAATTAATATAGCTTCAGTTGGCTTGCAGTCGTCCCATCATGGCTCCTTTAAGTCCCTGTCCTGTCAAGCCTGAGCAACATCAGCGCCTCAATCACTGCTTAACTGCAATCCCCAGCTAGCTAGCAGAGGGTAGATCACCGTCCTCCGCTCCGTCAATTCGCAAATTGGGTGGACTGTTCAGTCTCGCAGCTGTCGATTAATTCGAACTTACGTTACCTCGCTCCCTGGCTGGGAAGGAGTGATGCTCCACTTGCGGAGCAGAAGAGCTCCGTCAGTTTGCCACAACAGACTTCAACCAACAGATAATGAAACGAAAATTAATTAAGAAGGTAGCAAATTAAGGAGAAGGTGTGTAAATTAAGAGCGACCATTTAGCAGCTGATTTGCAACTTGAGGGAGTTTGACTTCTTGAAAATAGTAGAGAGACTGCAAGGTAGTAAGGTACAACCACCCATTCCAGATCAAGCCATGGCCAACCTGTACGGTGCACTATTTTAGACCAGGCAGGGCGCTAAAGCTTGGAATGTGTTTTTTTCTCCTTTTTTTCAAAAATTATTTTTTAAACATGTGGACCATTTTTATTGATAAGAGGAAACATTACAAAGAACCACGAGACCAGGTCTCCGGCGGACTCCAAAGAGTAAACTTTGCATTTTCAACAGCTAAAATTTCCCTTTTTAAGATTTTTTTTTCTTCTCCTTTCAAGGTTGGGGCACATAAGGTCATGACACATGTCCCAAAGTGCACAGGAAGTATAATTTACTTCAATGACAAAGTTTGTAACCTATCTCAAGTGTCCTATATCTTGTCACAGTTCAAGGGAGTAGGTAGTAGGTTGGTTTAACAATTTTTATGCATTATTTCACTAGCAATGCCAAGCCGCACGCCACCTATGTTACTTGTTGAGTCCAATGAGCTCGAAACCTAAACCAAATAAGGTGGCAAAAACTTAATCAGCCAACTAAATTTGCAACTTGTAAATTAAGTTTGCTTTCATGAGGCTTGTATTGCCCCTATTCATTGATTGTGGGGGTTCTATTTTCTACTTTTTCTTCTTTTGAGGTAGTTTCATATTGTATTTAGGTTTAATTAAGTTGTTGATACAAAAAATAAAAGCTTGTTTTACCTTTCTTTTGGATTTTGAAGGATTGTAACTCTATGTAGGAGACATGGATAGAGTTATAGAAAAAAAATACCAATGGTTGAAATCTAGTCCGTATGAAGTAGTATGGATTAAAGTTCATTTGCTTAGGTGAATAGGGAGGAGGATAAGAAGTAGCCTTCTTCATCCTCTATAGCATGCTTTTTGTTTGTTTGTTGACTATTTGAAGAGCCATAATAAGCTCTGTATTACGAGTTTTGTAATGAAAATCTAAAAAAAAAAAAAAAAATTATTTTAATTTAAAAATATATATAATTTGCCTTATTTGGAGATTGTATGTAAAAGTTATGCTTGATAGGGTGAGAGTAGGTCAAGCACTATAGAATTCAAGGGTAGAATTTTCAAATGTCCATAAAAATTTGCGTAGAAAGCACCTAGATTTGAGATTTGATGTGTGTGTACTTAGTTTTTTTCTTTCTTAAAAGTCACATAAATCTTGGTTTGAAGTTAAGAAATAAGAGATATGGGTTTGGAAGTAAAAAGGTGTGGAATGGCCACCGGATTTTAGAATCTCAATTTTTAACTCAGCAAATCATAGAGTGAATTTTAGAGTCCAACGTAAGTGCAAAAGATGAGAGCGAATCTGTAGTCTAGCAAAAATTACCAGAGCTACAATGTAAATGATGTTACATTTTCTAAGCTTGAGCTATAGATATGACATAGGTGCCCATGGTGTGAACCAAAATTAATACAATGATTGTTCAGGGATGGTTTCTATATCTGAATTGGACATCAAGATAGCTAAGAAAGAGTTCATATTTTTTAATAAGAGACACGTGCTATAATTTCAACAAGGCAAAGCTGGTGAATAGTTTAGTGCCATAGGAGAAACATGAGGACCTATGATGCCAACTACTAAATGAAGAGATGTCATTTTGAACAATAGATGAAAAAGACATGTTGGAGTGTGGAAAATATTGAAAAAGAGGTATATAGTGGACTTAGATGGAGAAGATGTGTTTAGAATGCATGTCTCTTTAAAGGCATGTCATTGACGTGAAATTCAAGAATGATTGATATGCAGATTATGATGTCGTCACCTTACTGAACATCAAACAACTTTTAGACAACGCATCTGACTATTGGTGCAAGGTAGGGAAGATCACTAAAGAAGCCTTTCGCTCTACATTAAAGGGGTAGTTGAAGATGAAACAATATCAAGCTAAAAAAATTGATGATATAGGGAAAGTCTCATCTTGAGCATGTTAAAAAAGAACATTGGATAAATTTAAAGAAATTAATTGTTGATAAGCAGAAGCAGTAAGAGGTAGGTGCTTTCAAGTAAATAATGTCTCAATGGTTGGGTGACTAAAAGGCTAAGTAAAAGCGAATCTGATAGGTTTTCCACTCCAGCAAGTATGTTTTGCCTTTCTTAGGATGTGTTTATGTATATGACAATCAAAGAATAAAAAGAACAATGTCAAGATTTTATTACAAGATTGTTGCATCCATATACGATTGGATCACTATATGAAGCTATATTCAAAAATTGCATTTTATTGCATGTAAAGGACAAAATGACCTACGGAAGAGAAGTTCTGAAATCTAGTATTACTACAATATATCATGCTTAGAATTGTATTGTGCTTAGAAAGTACATTAATTATCTTTTGCATCATGTAAAGGTGGACCTTAATTTATGTGTAATTGTGTGATTTCCTTGAAATTGTATCGTATTAGCCTAAAATTAGAGTCTTGGGCTACAATATAGAAATGTTGGCTTTTTACTTACAAATGATCAAAGATTGTATTATTGCAGGCAATAGAGTGGAATAGAAGCCCAATGAACTAGAGTCTAAATTAGTGAGAGATAATGGTGCAAAGACAAAGAAACCTAGGAGGTATGTGGTCCAAAATGTCTACCAAGGGAAGTCAGTAAGAGGAAAGATCACTTTCTAGTTGCATATCTGATGTGTTTGTAAGCATAATTTGGATTTCCGAATTGTGGGGCTAGAATCAAATATGATAGACTTGAAGGGCGGCATGATCAACTTGTAGAGTGATGTGAAGCTTCTAATGCTGAATTTCAAGATTCAAGCACTAAAGCCATCGGTATTAGAAATTGCACCTAAGCTAGTGTCAAGTATAGGGCAAAATACTGTCAACGAAGATGACATCATGGAAGTGAAGGACGGGGAACATTTGCTTAATAAAGAGACGCTAAAAAATGTAGGCAAGATTTTCTAGACCATTGCTTCAATAAATCTCGATTGTCTTCTTAGTCTTTTACAGTAATTTACCTTTGAGTTCTTATTATAAGTAGCGAAGGGCGTAAATACAATATATAGGTGATTGCAAGAAAGACCGGTATTAAATTGCCTAAACGCTACAAAAGAAGGCCGGTCTTTCTTGCAAGTACCCATATGATGCCTTGCAATCAAGTTGAATTATTGGTTGTAGTGAAGTTCTATGATTGAATGTAGTAAAGTTTTCTATAGTGCTCCCAAAATAGAATATTTGTGTGAATAATTTATTGTATATAAGATGCATGCATAGACTCCTATGACACAGATCCTATATTGATATAATATGATATAGAGATCGAAGACTAGGTCCATAAAAAAAGATGGGACAACTTAGAATTCCGTATGGAAGATGGATAGAAACAAGTCGAGCAAGAAGAAGAAGAGAGGAATGTCAAGTTCTCAAACATTGAAAGAATTAGGGAAATAAAGCCACTAAGAAAAAGCATAAGTTGGCATGCATGTAACAGTTCAACGGTTTGCAACTTCAAACAAGAGGGGGATGATGCAACAACAAAGAAGAAGAAAAAAACAATGGAAATTGATAGATTGTAAGTCAAGAAAAAAGGTCTTCGATCATATGGTCAAATTAAGCAACCACCACAAATTTTAGGAAGGAATGTAAGGTGTAGGCAGTGAAAATAAATGGAGCTTGGGAAACAGAAGGCTTCTAATGCCAAATAAATTATTCCAAATATAGGCAAGATCGACAACAATAGAAAAAAGAGTACAAAAACAAGTGGCAACAATGGTCAAGTGTTTTCTTTTAAATTTTAGAGTTTTACAACTTTTGAATTGTAAATCCTTCTTTGTATGCAACGTTGAATTTAAGTTTATATAAGTCACAACAACAAGTATGTGATGTATGAAGGCATGCACATGGACAATCCCCCCATCAATATAATTGGGCATGGAGTAGGTCACTTTGTGTTGTAGCTGTTTGAATTCATACGGCATTCAGATGTAGTCATATAATCTTTTAGGTAATAAAAATTGCAAATCATGTAGGACTTAAAGTAGGCTAAAATTTGTGAATAGTTTAGCATACCAAAAATAATGTTTTGGAAAGTCGTACTTGTCTTCAAAGTACAATTTACATCATTTCAATCCTCCTTGTTTGTGTAAATGTTTCCTAGAGCTTTTCCATATTGTTCTCTTGTCATCGGGCATTATATTGTGACATTTTTGTGCTGAAAGTGTTATCAATGTTGTGCTTCTTAGTGACACTTATGACCTTAAGCTCACCCAAAGTGCTTCTCTAGCACTTCACTTCTAGTGACACCAAAGGTTACAATCTCTTAACACTGCACATGCCTTGCACCCATAATATTAGGTTCCAGCTCTAGTCACGGGATTTTCCACTTTCCATGACTTCCAACACTTAATTCCCACAATATACCGAGCATGTCATTTGATGACATGAGGCGGAACTTCCATTGATGTCCAAGCACCCGGTGGCGGTATTATTCCCTACTAGGTCCAACTACGTATACTTTCATTTTGGAATTCACTACAAAATTTTCTAATTGAGACTCATCAACTGTGACTTACACCACAACCTAGTGTAGAGCGAGACACCACCTAATTGGTATCAAGGAGTGCTCAAGTGTTCTATGGTAATAAAAAAACAGTAATGAAGCTCCAACACCAATCTAATTGTTTGTGACCACAATGACTTACTACAGTACCATTCACAAGTGAGGGAAACTACCCCTCCTTATAGTACTATCTATAGTATTCAACAACCGTCCTCATTTTAGAGATCTTTGGAGCATCCAAAAGGCCCCCCATCTTAGAAGACCACCCAATTTTATGCCTTTTCTTCATAATCGGGCTCTAAAGGACTTTCAATCTTTCCATTGGAATAACTTTATTCATTCTTTAAATGCAACAAGTTTTGAGGAAGTTTGGCCCTCCAAAGATCGAAGTCCTTCGTGAGGTGTAGTTTTTTTGAAACTCTACCCTCTTTGAATGCCTATAATTTTTAGCTCACAACTAGTTTCTTTCTGTTATATAGCATTTTAAGAATCTTATCTCATTAACTTTTCAAGGATATGTGGTATGCCCTATTTGGCCTAGGAAATCATCTCCCAAACCCTACTCCCACGTTCCACACCTCAGGTCACGGCCGTCCCACTATCAATTTTGAGGAGCTATAACTTTTGACTTTTTAACTTGGATCCTTGCGTTTTTTGAATGCAAGGACGTGTTTTCTTACTAGCTTTTCAAAAATGTATGGTATGCCATCCAATTCATCCCGAATAGGACGCTACAACTCTTTATTTGTTCACGACTTCCAATTTCTTTCACCTCATCTCTTGCAAAGTTTGGGGAGTCACCCCCAATGTCACCCTTGCTCACCAAAAAGGCACGGACACTCGTTAGAATGAGGGGTGTGACAATCAATGAATATATCTCTTGTGTAGTGTCATTACAAAAATAATTATAAACAGATGCAGTATTACCATTTCCAATGAAGTTGTTAAGAGAATATAACTGTACACAATTTTAGATTTTCGACTATGTAGAGTCAACTGAGCAATGCATAATTGTCAAAAATTGTTAATATATGATTGTAACGCAAACAATCATTTTTTGAAAGGGGGACATGGGTCAAAGGAGAATTGCACAAAGAATACCACTTTCAATCCATCAAAATAATTTAGAACGTAATAGAGCCATAAATATGATTTCTATTAATGCTATCACAATTACAAAGTAATTGTAGGTAGTGATTATTAGAATTGGGCTATGCTCAAAATGTTGATTGAACCTAACTTAATGTACACTGGCTTTAGTATATTTGTATATTAGACTTCAAGCATGAATTATTAGATGGAATACAATTTTGATGACTATTTCATGTTAGAAATTGAGTGAGCGAAGTAACTAAGAATGATTACATGCAATCAATTGTTGGTATATCCTTACATTTGTTGTCCCCCTGTAGAAACCATCTTTTCGTAATTGAGAAATTAAATGTTCCTATTGATAATAATAGTTGTGAAATCTTAGTTGACTTATATTAGTCATTTTGGGAGCTCCAAAATTCCCCTAACTCTCTTGTATATGATTAGTATAGGATCACTTTACACTATGGTGGAAAAGTGCATTGGTCGATTAAGAAGTTTTGGCCAAGATATAGTGAAGCAACTCGTACAATGTTGGAAAAGGTGAAAAGACAATAAAATAATGCCATGAGATGTCTTGACTTGTTGTAGTGTAAACACCAAGCGAAGAAGTCCACCAAACAACTTCACCAAGAGGAGAGTTTTACAATGTAAAATTAGAAGAGACATAGAGCTAATTGGTGCTAATTGAAATAAAAGAAACCCTCAATTGCACCGATGAAACATGCTACAATGGAAAGACAAAAAATGAAGTTGGAGTTCTTTTGGGGATTGAGACTACCTAAGAAACTTGACTTTTAGAGAACTTTTAGAGAAACTTGACTTTTAGAGAACTCCTCTTTCAAAAAGTGCTACCACATAGGTAGCCATGTCATTTTTTTTCATCCATGCTCAAAGATCTCCACCCGACAAGTCTTGGCCACAGTATAAACCCAATCTAGTGAAGAACAAAATTTCCTTCAATCATATTGCTCCATTTCCCTACAGTTCTTGACCGGTGCAATTCTCCACCATAGTGTAAAGTAGCCCTAAGTAAAGAGTATAGGACTCATATGAGTAAATAAATCAAAGTTCCACCAGGGTCCCAAAACAAAGTCCCAAAATCCATTGGGAATGGGCCATAGGAAACAAAACAGAATAACAATGACTTAGAACCCCAATTAGAATGTCCAGAGCAACTTGTCCATTGTGACTACATTTCTGACTGCACAAGGTGCAGGTCAAACAAATGGTCCAAATTTACTATTGCAGTGAGTGAATTATGATTTTATTAACAAATTAACAAAATGGCACAAGCATAAAAAGTTGTGTTGTTTTCGACACAGAGAAAGTATTGAAAAGAGTGTCGAAAACATCATCCTCTTTTGGTAATTGTAGCCTCAGTAATGTTGAAGAAGCTCTGAGCTACGACCAAAACGTATTGGTTGCGAGCAGTGAAGGTGTAGCGTTACGAAGCGTGCGTGAATTGAAGCACACTCCTGCTTCACATGGCACCCAGACCTGCCAAAGTCTGCCCTGCAGGGTACACAAACAGGAGGCTACTATATACTATCTCACTTCAGCCAGCGGGTTAGACTCGTTCACTTGCTGAATCTAATTACCTGCCTCACTTGACTTGACTTTCTGCAAGTGTAAATACGACCTTGTCCTTTCATGAAAAAATCAGTGTGAACAGGAGTGGCTGGCAAGCATGTACTTCGCTAAAGTACCGAACACAAAGGACGACATCCATGTCGACGTCTTAACTTCCAGTTCAGTCTGGACTTCTTTCGACCTTACAAAACCTTGACCTGCAATGCAACTCAGAAATCTGCAGGTAAATCACACCTCATGTGAACACAAGTACCAGTGAGGCTGTAAGCTTAGCTCTGGGTCACCAGCAATTCAAAATGCAGGAGTATTAGTCGGTCACAGATATGGAACCATGGGGAACAGCATTGAGTCTTACTACGGCATTTGTTTTAAGTAAAATTTAATCAAGGAACAACCTTAAGATACATACTCAGATTTAAGCTTTTCTAATGCACCAAAGTTGGTTGTAGTCTCTAATAGAATTTCAACGAAACTACGGTGGCTAGGTAGTGATCTAACAAAGATTGTCGCACTGTCAGAAGAGTTTATGTCCCCAATGCGCTTTCTACGCTGAGGATGACACCTTCTTGAAGATCGCACACAGCCTTGATGGCTTGAAAATCTGCAAGAGGACAACCAATTAGGTCAGGGAACTAGTTTTGTAAAATACCTGTGGGTGGGGTACTCTAACATGGTAGTGCCAATTTCGAACGGAAGCAAAGACGTACCTTCGCTTTAAACATAATTTGCGGGGGGACATTGACGATAACATAATTCTCACTGTCATGGTAGTACTTCTCATACTCCTGTTCCACAAGCGCACTTACAACAAACGTTTACACAGCTTGCAAACTGAAAATCAGGCATCCATAAATACGATAAGGAAGTGAGCCCTTTCTGGTGGGAGACCATATGCTGGATGAAATAGGCCATAAGTGGAATGCATGTGACTGACAAGTACATATTTACCATCGGCGATGTACAACAGCTGGAGAGTCAAAGCCTACACAAGGTTTTCCCCACCCTATGAGCAAAACTTTGAAGATTCATAACCTATTCATAAATTATCCAAATAATACGCATTTGAGAGCATTGGAATCCTCGCACAAAATTGGGACACTATCCGCATTAGAAACATTCCATTTCAACAAGAGAAACAATTCGAAACAACTGAAAGCCACAGGAATGTTTTACTACCTTAACATATGGTTTAGCAATTCAGCAAACAAAGGGAGGGGAACGAATTACCGGAAGCATTCCATGTTTCGTCGTTTGGCTCCAAGGTACAGGCTGGAAAACCTCTCCTGAGAATTCAGGCTTGACATCCTCACCCAAGGCGCAATCTCGAGTCACCTACAGTACGCGTCCAGGAATTGAGAGACTGTACACTAGTTCTGCAAGTACTCTTTGTAATGAAATCTAATAATCCAAACAATTTTGCAATGAAAGCCAGCCTTCAACATTGCTGTCCACAATTCCATTCCACCAAGTACTCCTGTAACCAGCACTAGTACGCCTAGCCGTAAGCGTGGTTGGCGTGCCATACCTGTTTGTTGAATGACTCTGACACTAGCATCGATCTCAACAACTGGTCACTCTGCAACCCACATCACGCACCAACCGCGTTACCAAGACTGCATACAAAAGAAAGCACACAATCTGGACACAAAAGGAGCACAACAGGTTGCAAACCCTGTCCTGAAATTTGTGATGAGAAAGAGGAATGTGACCTAAATCTCGGGATTGCAAGAAACGGGAGAACATGCAATCGTTACCAAGAATGCATGCAAAACGGGAGCACACAATTGAGACACAAAAGCAGCACAAGAGGTTGCAAACCGTCTCCTGAATTTGTGATGAGAAAGAGAAATGTGACCTAAATCTCGAAATTGTTAGATACCTCCCAAGAAAAAACTCTGTATTCGAGAATGCTATAAGCAAAGAATGCTATAAGCTTACCTCGGGAGTGAGCTGGAACGTTGCATCGAAAGACTCCACAGCGCGAATGCCCATGCGAACCACCATTGCATCTTTCTTCCACTTGAGACCACCATTTTGGCAACCAATTCTCAGCCCGGGGAGTTTACACGAAGAAAGAAACGCTGTTCTTTCTCCGCGAGATGAAGAAGAAGATTGTACACACGGATTTACACCATTCTGGGTTACGACCTTGGTAGCTGAACTACCACACACTGTCGCCATTGCGGCTTCGAGAACGTTCTTCTACAATTCCACTACCAACAGCGAAGATATCTCAGTGATGGCGTGGTATTTCTAAACCTTGACAAGTTCGGTAAGTAGCCTTAAGCAAAGAGAAAAAAAAAGAATCACAGACGTGAGAATTCGAAGGTGGTCGTCGTCACCAACCCTTCGATCTTGAGTAAGGGAAAAAGCTCTTATTCTGGCTCCAGCTAAAGGATAAGATGCGCATTCAGATTGTGCGCATAAAAATCTGAATCGGCCACTTTGCAGCACCGTATTGGGCAGACCCAATAAAAATCCTAGTCTAACCTTCCGTTTAGGGTTACCCAAAACTCGGAAAAGTGTCTCATTGGAACCTCCGTTAGACTGACAAGTATAAGCTTCATCGATTGCTGCCGCGAGGTTTACATTGGTTTCTCACATGTCGTCGAATTGCTTGGAGTACTGTAATGCTCGTGCTTGAAATGTTGTGTATTTAGAAATCCTCGAATCATTTAAAGTGACAGTAAGATTAGCAGCAGTATCACTCCACATTGGTTTCTCACATGTCCTTGAAATGCTTGAAATTTTGTGAGCTTGAAATGTTGTGTGTGCTTGAAATCCTTGAATCGTTAAGCATGACAGTAGCAACAGCATCACTCCAACATGGCTGACCAAGAGCGCCACGGCGGGTGCTTCAATTTGGTAGCCATAGCCATGTGACCTCACATTCTTCGTGGAGTGAGTGAATTCCTTGTGTAGCGATGGTGATGGAATTAGCATGGCGATGTCCGACCTCCATGCTCACTTTCACGCCGCCGCAATGCAACTCTCTTGCATCCCGTAAAGCTTTCCCCTGTTTCCTCTTGGCAACGACATACCAAGGATTCTCACAACGGCGTTTCTCTACCACAAGGTCAGCCACACTTTTCTCAAAACCCTAACCCCTAAAGTACCAAGATGTCCAATGCTAACCTGAAGTTTTTGGGTCTTTTGATCAGTCAGTTTCGTTTAACACATGCAATGTTCTACACTGATGTAAAATTAGTCTCCATCCGAATTCTACTCCGTGTCGATCCAATTGTATTGATTTCCTCGGGGCTAATTGGATTCGGGTTTCCTTGTTGAATTCTTAGACGAATTGAGTGGCGTCGAAGAGTATTGACAGGCACCTTGGCACCCCTGAACCAAGATGTCCAATGCTAACCTAAATTTTCCGGGCGTTTCTTTTGATCATCCAGTTTCCTTCAACAAATGCAGTGTGCTTCACTGATACAAAATTTGTGTCCACCCGAATTCTTCTCGATGTTGTCACAATTCTATTGGTGTTTTCAGGGCTAATTGGATTAGAGTTTCCTTGTAGAATTGCTAGGGGAATTGGGTGGCGCCGCATGGTATTGAGTCCGAATGGGAGCCCGGAACTCGACGGTGCGTCGTCAGGGGGTTTGGGAAGCACGCGGCTGGGGCGCTTGATAGCCGTGCGACGACGGGAGCTTCTGCAGCGATGGAACAACACGCGGCGCCGCTTCCCGAGCAAGATTTTCGCGCTGCTGCTGGGATTCTTCTTCGCCAACGCGCTGGCCACCATTTTGGGGCAGACGGGCGACTGGGACGTGATAGCCGCCGGGATTCTTGTGGCCATTATCGAGGGTATTGGCCATTTCATGTACAATAGCCGCTTGTTGCCTGCGTTTCTGGGAAAGAGGGGGAAGAGTATTATGGAGTTGGTGAATTACTGGAAGATAGGGTTTACGTTCGCTCTCTTTGTGGATGCGTTCAAGGTGGGGAGCTGAAGGGAGCTGCAGACCTCGTCGACTCTAAAACCCTAAACCCTAATCTCACATACTTCTCGGCACATGCAGTTTCAATTCTAGCATTGGAGACGTGCATTGACGTCTTGTTGCTGTGTACTGTCTGTACATTCACAATGATCGTAATAGCCATGTTCTCACCGTTTTTTTGGAGCTCACTTACAATTGAAAGAGTCCTCAGTTGACAGACTATAAGGTTAGTATGCATGCGAGTTCACTTTTCAGTGAATGCGGGGTATGCAGTTTGGGATTCCGGTGCAGAACAAGTGCCAAGAACAATGTGATAACATATGCACAGTGAAAAATAGAAGAAGCTGAGCGTGTGTTTGCAAGATCCTAGTTTGGCGATTATGCTTAAGTGGTTGACTGGAGTTCCGGAGATTCACACTGGCACTTGAGAGATTGATTGCCATTTCGAAGAATTCAAGATCATTTTTCAGAATTCAAGCTGTTTTCAGTGCAAACAGATGAGGTGTAGACTTTGTACATTTATTCATTTGTACAGAAATTGTCTGCCGGTCAGTTTCCCAGATATATGTGGCTCTGCCTTCAAAATCCGGTGCGCGTCATGAGCATACGGTAGTAACGAGTGTACTGGAAGTAATAAAACCGGAAAATTTTGCCTCCAGTTCGTCCCAAGTGGTCTGATTTTCAATTTGAACTGTAGCACTTATCACTGGGGCTTATCTCATTTGCCATCAGTGTAGGATCTTCCTTGCCAGATCATACAAAGCGGCACCTCCGTGATGGCAACCGGGCATCTTCTTTGCCACTTGAAGCAATTCAACCTGGTAAAGAAATGCACACAGAGCTTCAAAAAAATAGTTGGAAACAGAGACCCATTCCATTCTGTAAGAAACAGGAATAATAATCCTTTCTTATATACCGACCCTGTTACCAACAACTCATCTACTAACGGATCGTTGGACTCATTGGCAAGTGGTGTAAACATGACTTGGTTAAATGTCTATGGCCACTCATCTTTGAATGGAAATGAGGAGGCTACTACTTTTCGATGAGCATCTACCACCTTTCACTAGTAAAATATTTAAAGTAACGCAAACATTGTCCTCTACCTTGATTCCAAGTCCAGTTAAAGAGAACAAAGAAAGATGACAAAATGACTACTATACCTGAGGCACCAGAAGAAGCTGGGACGATTCAAACCGATCTGCTGCACGTTGATAATATTCCAGCACTTGGGAAGACGAGAGTGCACATTTGATGAAGAAAAATGCAGTTGGCCTCACGTTTACTACACGACGAGAGATGCCAATGAAGAGAGGCTCGTTCTGCATCAGGAACATGTTCAAAATCATGAAAAGTTTCACAATGAAAAGCGTCTTTTCAACAACATTCTATGATCCATATCTTTCCTCCTTTATTTCTTCTGTGACACCTCACCAAAGGATGAAAATTATATAAATTATAGTAGCCACTAACCCCTCGCTAGGCAATGAGACCAGCTAGAACTGGTTAATAAGGTTATCATACTCGTTTCATATTATTTAACCCAAAGGGACTATGTTTTCTATTTAGTCTGAAGAGGTCAAGCTTGAGAGAACAACCGCTGTCAAAAGAAAAACAACTTGCTACTTTAAGGACCTACAGATCACAGTCCGGAGACTAATTCATGGAACAAAAAGCATATTCAATTAATCGAGTCAAAATGCATAAAGTCCTAAACAAACCAAAATCAAAAACAGTCTTTACGTAGCTTCTTGTGATCACAAGGAAATGGTCTTTACCAGAAAAGACGCAGGTATGCCAGTCTCCTCCACAACTTCACGAGTGATGCCCTCAAACATTTCTTTTGCAATTTTTGTTTCTAACGCCTTTTTCTCGGAATCTGAATTTCTTTGATGATGACCCTTGATGCCTATTTCCTCAGGCTGCACAAAGTAATTAATCTCCACTCATTATTTTCCATCAAAAGGACGGAGGCGATCAATCTTCCGCTTACATTTGAGGATGCCTTTTTGCTGTGGCCGTCGTGACCAATTTTACTATATAAATTTCCTACCATACAAGGTTTAATGCACGAGCACTTCCAACCAACATCATTGCCGGTGTCTGACATGGGCCAAGCTGGTATGGAACAAAGTAAAAAATACCACAAGAACAACATATTGAGACAAAGCACAAGAGCTCTTTATTATAAAGAAATTACATTCTGAAAGACTTGTGAGTTAGCTGCAAACCTCAGAGTGGCCACCTGGGAAAACCAAGGTGTGTGGAAACTCCCCAACATTGGAGCCACGTTGCAGGACAACAATTTTGTTATCAGCCGTCTTCACAACGGCTCCATTTCCGAGCGGGCTAGCAGTGTGTCTGCATTTCACCGCATCCTCTACAAATTTTCTCCCATTTGACATTTAAGACATGAGAATCACACTTACATATTTCCACCTTCAACTCAGCAAAGCTAGTCAGTCTTCGAACACATCTAGAATTGTTGGTAATTGAGAAGCTACTATTTGAACTAGGAAACTGGTTAAGGACTGGGAGCCCTGAGATAGGTATCAGAGATAACCATCTCCTCTAGACAAATCAAGGTTGCCATATCTTGGGAGATTTACCGCTCTCTGAGAGTGAGTGACGTACATGGATAATGACTCCAGACCCTCCTCTTTGCCAATTGCAATGCGGCACATAGAAATGAAAGAGGGTTATGATTCTCTTACCTACATCAGGTGCCAAAAATCGCTCCCAGTCCGGGCACAAATTAGTTCCCATAAAAGTTCTACAAGAAGGATCCAACAAAATGCTGCCATCAGCAACAACATCAGCCTAAAATCCCAAAATCAATATGCAGCAGAGTGTTTAATCAGTAGACACTTTCTGAGTTGGTAATCAGGAGAATCACACCCCTAGCTCATCTCATTCACAAGTGCCTAGAGGCATAACATACTTCAGAGGTCCATTGTGGCACTCGAGAATTAAAATCCATCATTCTAATCCTATCAAATATTCATATAAAGTTTGTATGCTATTTTGTCATTAACAAAATTGTAAACAGGCCAATAAGAGATCTATGGGAGTAGGAGAACTCTTAATAAAATTAAACATTATAATGTCGGCCAATCTTGGGTCAGTTATGTCAGAATGTGTTACTGATTCTGATTCTCAGAATCTAGGCTACAGGCTTACAGTTCTATGCAGCGATATGTTTCTTACAGGACAAAAGAATGTCACTACACTAACAATAAGAAGAGAATCTATAATTAGCATATAAGTGATAAATCTTCCAATCTAGGGACTGACTGTTCCTCATGCTTACTTGTAGTCAGTGAGGCCTAGATGAAGACAAGCACTCGTAGCCCACTTCATCTCTTCGCTGCCTGTAAGAATTGTATAACCCCCGTACTGTGGACTGTGTCAGTCAGCATTCTAGACCTAGAAAAATAAATCAATTGCATGAATAAGAGAGAATCAGAATTTAAATGGAATTACGCTCAACCCTATCTGGTTGCACATTCTCAATAAATACTGAGAATCTGTAATACTGTTTACACATCTGATCGAAGAGCTCTTCCACATACCAAGGTCAGTGCAATTAAAGAGGGTTGAGGATAAGGCTCAAATAAACTCGGATGGGTGGAGGGTGGGCGGGGGCTTCGAGGAAGAAACTCACTCTAAATTTGGTACCATTGAAAAACGCAGGTTGCGCTGCCAGCCGTTCCTTCCAAGTCTACAATGCGACCAACAAGAAGCCACGTTACAAAATGTGTTAACAAATCACTAGCCAAATCCAGAGAAACCTTCATTATAATAACAAACACATATCCTTGTGCATATTCAAGGCTCAAACAATTAAGGTAGAGCATACTATATTCGTGAGGGACCTCATCCCGTCTCCTATGAACTGACCCTATCTCTTCCAATACACTTGGTTGGCCTTCCACTAGCAAGGACTAAACACGACTTCGCTATATTGGTTGATCTTTCAATGGAAAATGGGGTTTCTACAGTTACTAATAATGGACTCCAACCACCTACTTTGAAATTGCATAAGTAACTCATACAAAGTGGAAAAAAATTTGATCTCGACTATGGCTCGCGTCCTTAAAGATCTCTTTTACTTATGACAAAAACGCTTAAAGTGAAGCAAAGATCTCTCTCACAGTAGTTCGAAAACTAAAAACTCAAGCATAGAGAAATCCGTCAAGGTAGTAGTACCTTCTCAACGGAGATTTCGAGAATGCCGTCAGGGTGAGGTTGCCGATCATACACGCGACTAAAATCCACCTCAAGCTGGAGACAAACACAAGCACACACAAACAATGCACATCGGTTGAACAGTCAGATCACGTCGAAATTACTCCAAAATCTTCCATTCTAAAGCGAACAACAAGAAAGAAAGCGTAGAAACAGCAAGAGAGGCTAGGATCTGCGAAGTCTCTCAAAGAGAGAGAGATCCAAGAATTCTGCTCTCAAGCATTGTAAAACCAAATCGAACCAAAACAGAACACCAGATCTGTTAAACCAAACCCAAACAGAAGCACAATTTCGAAGGGAAAATAAAAACCAGAGGAGAAAATGCGAACCAAGGAAGCGGGAACGCCAGCGGGACAGGCCAGCAACAACTGAAAAGCACTAGCTCCTTGCGCAACGTCCTCAACAGCAACCCCGACTCCAGAAGCAGCAGCGTCTTCTGTGGACACTGCTCTCTCCGCCATCGCAAACAACCACTCACAATCCACAAACACGTACTCGAAACACTCAAACACTCAAAACTCGCAAAGAACTCTCCTCCACGGCTTGGAATCTCTCCAAAAAATCTCAAAAAAAATGCAAAAATCTTATGAAACAAAACGAACTGTGAGGTGAGTGTGGCCACACACAGTTCAACACGAAGTTCCTACAGTCGGTTCCTACAGTGAAGTTCGCGTAAGAAATAGAGTACAGCTGCGCCAATTGTCACATCCAAGCTTTCGGCGGAGCTTGCCTTTCACGCGAAACAGAAGGCCGAAACCCTGGCGGGTATTGACCAGTTCTCGTATAGTTATTGGGGGAATAAACCCAGGGTATCTGAAGGTTATTGGAGGGTTATCTCGTCCAGGCACATATGAAATGAATGCAGGGTTTGGAGAGAGAAGAGGGTGTTGGAGATTCACAGAAGTGAAGTTCTGGTTGCAGCGATGGCGGCCTCTTCGTCGCCACCTGCTGTGGCGTCGTCGCGGCATCAAAGCGGCGAGCAGCGTCGCGGGGATGCGAAACGCGAGATTTCGAAGCGGAGGCGTCGCGAGCAGAAAACTCAGCGGGATCACCACCACCATCACCACCACGAGCGCAGTAAGCGCCATGCTTCGAGTTCCGACGCGGCGGCGTCCTCTTCGTCGACTTCGGGGTCGTCGTCTTCGTCGGATGACTCTGCCGACTCGGAAAGCTCCCGGAGTAGTAGCAGTAGTGAGGAGCAGCATCGCAGGCGTCGCCGTGCAAGCAAGCGCAAGCACCACCGGTGCGGATCCTTGCAAGTCCTCCGCCTTAGGGTTTAGCCGTCTTTGAGAAGTCGGATTGGATTCTGTTGTCTTGGTGTTTGGTGATGGTGTCCTTGCTGTTGTGCAGGTTTTGAGATGCGAGAGTTTCTGTTTCGTACTTTCTGTAGAAGTATTTGGGAATTTGGTTAGAGCGTTTTAGTTTCTAGAGTTTTTGGTGATGGTGAATGTGTGATGGTGTTTTGAGGTCTCTTTGCCATTTCTGTGCCGTTCTATTAGGGTTTAGCCAGTTTTGAGAAGTCGGAGGGGATTTCTGTTGATGTCCTTGCTGTTGTTCAGGTTTTGGGATGCGAGAGTTTCTGTTTCGGAGTTTCTTTAGGAGTGTTGTGATTTCGGTTAGAAAGTTCTAGTTTCTAGAGTATCGGTGACGTGTGATGGTGTTTTGAGGTCCCCTTGCAATTTTTCTGCCGCACGATTAGGGTTTAGCCATCTTTGATAAGTCGGAAGTGATTCTGTTGTCTAGGTGTTTGCTGTTGAATTTGGTTAGAGCGATTTAGTTTCTAGAGTTTTTTTGATGTGTGATGGTGTTAGAGGTTCAGAGGTTTTAGAGTTGAGATACCTCTAGTTCATTTATGTTCCAAATCTGTAGTGGGCTTAGGGTTTAGGGGATTTCTGTACTTGAATGAGTGCGGTACGATGATCTACACAAAAACTTTGTTGTTTCAAGTGGGGTTTTAAGAATGCATTAGTTGTAATCTTGCTCAACATTAGGTTTGAGTATTATCCTATTTGTGTGCAGTTCTGCTCCTTCGTTGCTTCTAATTTTTGTTTGTTTGCGCAGGGGTTCCCACATGACATTGAAAGATTTCAATCTTGTAGAATGTTCAACAAATTTAATTGGTTTGTAGTGGGTTGTCAATGTTGTTAGAATTCTATGAAAGATATATAATCGTCTTTTGACAATGGTGTATCAAGCAGGGATGAGAGTTCAAGTGCGAGCGACTCGGATGCCACTGAACGTTCACGGAAACACAGACGGAAAGATACTTCAAAGAAGGTACGTGTTTCTTTAAAGTCACTAGATCTCTTTAATATCAGCGTCTCTAATATAACATCCTCCGTTCTTTCACAAAATAACTAGGGGACGGAAGGACGGACCAATGCGAAACACACTCTGTAGTCTCACTTTCACCCTATGGTGCCTCTAGAAGTTGCATACAGATGTGATAATAAGGAGTTCAATAAATGTGAAATGGGTTTAGACCATCTTCCATGACTCCTACGGCCCCAAGTTCTTTAATGCTTGTTTTACTATGAATTATCACAGTGTTATTAAACTCCATTGATAATTCTATGCACTTTGGGGACCTAGACTGTGACACTATAGATCTCTAGGTGTTAGCAATTGTTCCTCCAGCTCAGTGCTAGTAAATGGGATGCTGCACAACCTTTCCTGTTGAGTAAGGGAGGTGCCTATGTTGCAGTCGTTCATTGATTGGAAAGGTTTAACAAACGCCTGCTTTTGTAGGTAAAGGAGAGGCGGAAAGAGAGCTCCAAGCACAAAGACAAAAAGCACAGACGAAAAGAGGTAAGCCTCATTGCCGACAGCTTGTGACTCTCAGCGTTGCAGCAGGACTGTGGAAGTACTGTTCATTGCAACCCTTTTCAATTGCACAGTCTGTAACTGCACATTCCTTGTTTATCCCAAGAATATCCCATGTGTACAAATCTGATTGGACAACTGTCACATGCCAAGAGTGCATTGAGAAGCTTGTTTGTCTGACTGGGGCAGTGCAATTATGGAGAGCGAGTGTATCGTAGCAATTGATGGATAAACGATGTACAGTACCTATCAATGTATGCTGGCAATGATACTGATTTGTCTATGCTGCCTGCATGTGGAATGGGCCCTTCCGAAACTGGAGCTGCGGTCTACTATCTGCTTACTCCCCTTGTTTCTGCCTGCTGCGTTGACTGACTGGCCATCGTGTGCTCCCGTCGGTTGATTTGGTTCGACTTTTGGCGTGCGTGAATCTCTTTATAGAAGTCTAGAAAGGACGGTGCCGGACCTGTCCAGCTTTCAAAGGTACTCCAAAGTTTTCTACGTCTGCGTATTATGCTAAATTAGATCAGACATGCAAAAAATGTCTTTGCTACCCCACCATGCTTTCATAGACAGTTGGCATTTGGAATTGCTACAGCTATCGTATATCAGATACATGTTGAAAAAATTATCTCTTTGCAGTTGTATCATGATCACAATGTGTTTTCACTGCAGTTTCTTGGGCGAGAGAAGGACAACGGTGTACGTCGGAGTGTTGTTTCTGGAAAAAAGGTATGTTTAATTCTAATGTGCAAGTCAAACCTTCAAATTTATCCTGTGGTACTTTTGGATTGTTAAAAAGTGCACTTATAAATTTGGATTCATGAACCGAAGATATTGGTTGTGAAAACTGTGAATTATGTGGAATCTACGCTTGCAGTCTGGGGTATGGATGAATTCGGTTTTCGTTACCTATCTGTTTGATCAACTGAAAAAACTCTGAAAAGATTTGATCAGCAGACAAGGACAAATTAGAAAAGATCTTCGTTCAACAGTCTTCTCTAATATTCCATTTCGACTCCTGAAAACTAATGCTGTTCATTCATCTTCAGTTAAGGTCGACCTCAATCGGTTGTACATAATCATGTAAACTGTCATGAGATGTTGAATAAGATGAGATTACTTTTGTGTTCGCGATTGCTATGCGAATTTCGTATTGAGTGTTTTTAAGGCCCCAATTAGTTGCGTCTGGTTGAAGATCCAGTACTACATTCTCTTGAAGCAGCTAGTTTGTCAAGTGTTTGGGTGTGGCAGATACAAATGAAGGTGGAGAAAACCAAAGAGGACAAATTGGCAGAGACAAATCGCATGGAGCTTCTCAAGTTTTTGAACTCCAGTTACGACTGAATGATGATTCACTTTTGCTTGTCGTCCAGAAAACTGCATGGATTTGGTACCTAGCAGCACGCGATGCTGGTGTCATTAGATTGTGTTGTCTCAAGGATCCCTTGCTTGGTTCAAGGTGGTTGTCGTTCCAGATGGAGATTCTCTCCTGGGCTAGCCTTCCCAGCGCGTTGCCCCCCCTCGCATTGCTATTAGGACTGTGTTGTTGTTTTCTCTGCCATTCATGTAATGAAGGCGAATTAATTGAAGTTTTTACAGCAGTTTGGCGATCTTCGAACTTGTATCTGTTACGTCCCAATCTGGAAGTACTCTGATTTGGAATCAATGTCATCTCAATTGTGTTGAACCTGTGAATCCCCAGTCCCATTGCCACGTGGTCATACTTTTACCGTATCACACTCAAGCTTCAATGTAATATTTCTAGTACATGAGAATATGTGTTACCTATTATGGGAGGCAACCCATTCCTCATCAGCGCCCCATTCTGGATATGCATGAACAGGGATTAATTATGGTGTGGTTCCCAAGGCAGTTGTGGCACATTTTGATTGGCTATAAGACTCTCAATATTGAAACTAGATTTTTTTGGGGCCTCATAGGGCTAGACTCTATACAAAATAGTGAAATTAGGTTGCCTTAACAATTAGGTTGCCTTACATCAATAAAGTTATTTTACAAGCCATCGAAGTCAACAAATGTTTCTAAAAATATTTTCATTTGTACACATAGAAGTTTAGGAGTCCCAATTACAACAATTCCTAATTCAAAAAAAGTGAATTCTTGTACAATAATTGGAAATATTTATATAGTGTCAAATGTCAAGATATTAGTGCGGGACAACCTAATTTCACTATTTTGTGTAGTGCCGCACAGACACAATGGTAATGGTCTAAATCTGGAGGGAACAAATAGTTTGAACGAAAAAAACACTGATTGAAACTACCCTTTGGTTGATTTTTTTTTTCCAGCTGATGGTTAGTAATAGCAAGCCCTATATCACCAGTATGGGAAGAACAAAATCTTCCATTGAAACATTCACAGAAATTATGTTTTGCGGAAAAAAATCTAGAAAATTATGGAAACCTTCTGCAATCTATTGTGGGAAAAAAAATCTAAATTATAGAAACCCTTTTGCAATCTATTGCTACACATGGGAAAATTTACCCAGTCGCAAGAGCCGCCCTCCAGATATATGGAACTCCTTAAGTGTCAGGAATGGGTTACCTCCTATAACCCGTAATGGACCAAGTATTCAAATTTTGAACAATGGATGAACACATATATCCAAGTGTATAGAAACTTGTTGGTTTTTTCATCCATTTAAAGGTTTGTAGATTCTTGCATAAGTTCTCTCACATTTATAGTGTTTAGATGATCGAAACTTTGACATATATTTTGTATTTCAAAGGACATTAGTATGCTTGACCTCAAAAAGTGACTTTTCTATTTCAAAAAGTGGCCCTTTATAAATGACTTTAGTGAAATAAAACTCAAAACATTATTATAATTAGAACTTAAGATTTTAAAGTCAAAGCGAAAAAACAATTGTGGACATTACAAATATTCAATCTATAATTCATTTTAGAAGGATTTTTTAGTTTTTGAATTCAAATTATCAAACAATATTGGCTAATGTAGCCAATCAATATTGAAAGTCATCGTTAAATTATTATTCTAAGTTGCAATTCATAATACACCTTCACAATTTGGGGAATGTAGACTACCTCAAGTTCTTAAGGGGTTAATGTGAAAAATCTCTAATAGTTTCAAAATAAGCTATAATTGTTATTCAAATTACCACTATCAAGTGAAATTTAGACTTTTATAAAATTGATTGGCAAAATATTGATAGTTTTCTGTGTTTGAATAAACTCTTTATCTGTGGATGTTGATTTTAAAGAATTTTTGGTAGAAAAAATAAATTTATTGTGATTTTTTGAAGTGGAATGTATATATAAAATTATATCAATAAAGATATGTATCATAATAATTTAACCGGCAACAATAAAGGTTTGAATTAAAAAAATATTTTGTAATTTAAACTTGAAAATCAATTTAAAAAAAAATGAAAATGGAATATATAAAATATTATTATTTGCATTCTAATATATGGAGCTTCCAATTGCAATGATTCATTTCATTTTTGGATTTTTAAATTTTTTTGAAATGGAATAGAAAGATTACTTATTAGGCTTCATTTTCAAAGTTTAAATCAAAATCAAAATGGATACTTTAATAGTTACAATCAAGTTTGACTAAGTACATACATTTTTGGAATGTGGGGACCTTTAGAGGTTCCACTCTAACTCTAAGATTCTTGTAGTATACATGGTGGATTATGCATGTTTATAAGAGCTTTCTATTGGAGTTTGTAGAAAGCAAACAAAGTACATCCATACATGCTAAATGTTTTAGTCTATTCATGATTTTGTATTATGGGCTAAATCAATTCATGTAGGAATAGGAAATAATGAGAAATTTGCATAAAGTAGATTTTATGTATAGTAGAACTTTTTCTAAAGTGAACTTCTCTAAAGCAATGATCTCTCTATAGTGATGTCCGAGCATTGATTGCCTAATCCCACACTAGGCCCAATCCTAGAATAACACATCAGAGAAGTTTTTTTGATATTCTTGAGTATGGGGACTTGAGTTCACTCCATGGGATATCACTTTAGAGAAGTTCTACTGTATGGATACTTTATTCTGTCTAGAAAGTTATATAGAGGTACAATGCTCTTGTCAACTACTTATTATATTGTTCAAAGAAATTTTCATAATGTGAAATACTATTGGGATTTTTTGTCATGCCAAATTAATGTTGTTGCATTGTTACGCAATCTCAATCAATCAAACCAAATTTCAATGTGAAAAAAACAAAACTTTATTTTTTGATGAATTCTTTATAGTCTATTTCATAATTTTACATGATAATTGTCCAAACCACAAATTAGACATTCCTGCACTTGGCCAAGTGCATTGAGTGTACATACAAATGCTTGTTGAAATATGTATTTTCAAAAGTATTGTACCCCCATCTTTTCCAAGAAAGTGAATGATATGTTGTGTATCATGCACTCTATTTTTGGTGAATTTATTTTGGTATATTTCATGATTTTATATAATAGTTGAATGAAAAGTTGTATTTGCATATTTTAACAAAGTTTCAAACTCTAATGTTGCATATTTAATGAGATTATAGAGATGAAAGATGGTACAAAAGTTTTATTTGGTACTTGTCCAAAGTGTCCAAAGTTTTTTTGGTTATTCAAATCACCGGCTTCAATCTCTAATGACAAGTGCTTGTACAATTTAAAAGTGTCAAAGAAGATAAAGTTGAGTATAAATGTATCAAATCTTGCAATCATTTGGTTTCCCTATCATCCTTTAAAAAATCAAGAATGATATGTGGTTTTCCCAATGACGAACTACATATAGAAAATTTTGGAGACATGCATGCTATAAAACAACTTTATTTTAAAATCTATGAATTCCAAAGTAAGAACATGGTGTGTACTCATTAGAGAGAATTTGGGCCCTCTAAAGGGCCGCGAGTTCCCATGAGTTCTCCACAAGGTTTGAATAGTTTCTGACTGCTGAAACTGCGCCACCGCAGCAGGGTGACGTGGTCGGGACTCGGCCACATCAGATTTTCGAAAAAAAAAAAAAAAAAAAAAAAAAATTCTTAAAATGAAATTTGGTAAAAATTTTTTTTTTTTTTTTTTTTTTTTTTGAAAATATATTTTTCGGACAGCCCATACCACTATTCACAGCATGGGGACAGATTGGGGAACGGGCCTGAAACGGCCCTTTCTTGGCCCCAAATCCCTTCTAATGACACTTTCCCCCCCAAAATCTGGATAAATATAAAAATCCTTCTTCTATCTAGTAGTCGAAGTTTCAAAATTAAACCTCAAAGTTTTGGGCACCCTAAAAAAAATGATGGGGTTTTGAAGCAACATCACTTCTTTTTCAACTACCAAATTGCAAGTAGATGGCGCAAAGGTGGATAATTGAAAAATTCATTTAGTGCCAATTAATAAGTCTAACACAAGTAGAACAAGAAGCTATGCTACAAAGTACTTTGTTCCAAGAGCACTAAAACATTGAATGAGGAAACAAGAAAGGTGATGAAGGAATATTGTCTTTTTCTTTAAATGGCTTGGTTTTCAAGTAATCAAGGTAGCTACTTAAACTCCCTCACAATAGTTTCCACAAATGCAAAGCCTCCTCCCCTATTTGTCTAACAAGCTCCCAATCTATAGTATTTTTTTGTCTTCTTTCATTCTATTGACCACGTGTGACTCAAAGCATCTCCACTGTTACACACCCAAAATGGCATGCCAAAGCATCTTGGTTGGGCTCATTCTTTCAGTATGTGGGATGAGTAAGGTTGGTCCCCCACTCATGCCTGGTGTCATAGCCCAACAAGAGCTAGCTAGATTTCATCAAAGCAAATGCTAAAATTAGATCGTTATTTGATTCGAGGAAATTACTACTTATTGTCTTGAGTTCTGGAGCCATTGTTCACCACAAATTTGAACTCCCAAATAGGAAACAAAGTACTAACAAGAGAATGCTCCCCAAAATTCAAGGAGTGAGTCAAACTGACCGGGTATGGCAGGATGGCGTTCAGGTCTTGCTTTTTGACGAGTCTAGGTTGAGTTTGGAAGTTAACATGAAAATGCCGGGGAACAAAATCAAGGTTAGGCCGTCCATGAGCCCTGCCAGACTTCTTATAATAGTGAAACAATTAATGGCTATACTCTCAAATGGAAGTTCCAATTTCTATTATTAAGTTTGTCGCATATAAACATTGTTTGTGATAAGGTATGTGCATCTAAAGATACACTCTCCTAATTGCAACACCTATCTACACCTCTCCAAGATTCTTAACTTGAAATCTTGGATTGTTGTATATAGGTGACACAATTAGGAGAGTGTCTCTTTTAGTTGCACATACCTTATACTTGTCTCTCTTATTATTCTAGTCTTAAATCTAGTTTCATTAGGAATTCTACTATAAGATTTTGGATGAATGCAAATCTTTTCAAATTTGATAAAATCTGGCATATTTGCAGGTGGGGAGAAATCTGCAAAAATTCAAAAAGCTGTGAAAATACGTTTTCAGGTACAAGTTGCCCTTACTACTTGTAAGTTTTCCCTTCCGTTTCCCTTTTTTCTTAGCATTTTCTTTGGACATAGGCTTCAGAGGTCTATCTTGTGAAAATTTGAAATATGGGCCCTTGAAATCATTCTACTTGGGGAAAGAAACTGTTTTTTTTTCAAAAACTGAACTCTCATTCAAGATATCTCAAAAGCCGTACAATTATAGTCTTTGAAAATGTGGGATATAAAAATTTGGTAGTTGTGAACAACATTTTGTGGATAAATTTTTCAAAAAACAATCACAAGAAAAATTATACTTTTCATTTCAGAATAAAAATTTGGAGGTGATTTTGGAGGGAAGACCCTTTTAGAGCATTTTAGAGTTAAGGTAGGGACACTTTATAGATTATAGATACTATTATTAAACTCATCAAATTTTACATTTTCTTATTGGCAATTGAAAGAAGATTTCAACGCACCAAAGAATGTTTCATTTGGATATTCCATGCAAAAGTTATAAATAGTCAAATATTTTGGGTAGATATTCTAAAATTGTTTCTTTAGTGGAAGTAGGTACTGGTTAACCCCTAAAGGTCTGAGACTATGTTTTCACCAAAATCGCTTCAAAACTGCCATTTCTAATACAAGTACCAAACTTTAGAAAAAAAACATTATTTGACACATGTAACCGTAAGATCTTATAGAACATTGGTTTGAGAAGATGTGGAAAAAATTTCAAAATTTTCCACCATGCGGATTGGAAGATATTAGCGTTTGAATTGACAAAAACCCTTTTTTTGTCCCTGCGAAAATCCGGGCAGCTGTACTTCAGAAGGTCACATTTGTATGAAAAAATGTCCCAAGTGGTGGTTACTCTTTGGATTCATTCTTCTAGGCAAGTTGGCTACATGCTTGAAAAATTTCAGATCATTTGGAATTGCACAACATATAGGAAAAAAATAGTAAGTAGAAAGAAGTAGAGAATGATTCGAAACACTAAATTGTTAAGAATTTATTTATGGAATTGAAAAATGCCAATCCCAACAGTTGTAATGTTGTAATAAATAATCTACATCCAATGTTTTTATTTATTTTTTTAAATATTGAAAATTGAGTGAAATAAAGGACTTCAAAGTTTATTTTAGAGTAGAGATTCCATAACTACCCTCAAACTAAGAATCCTCATAGCTTTTGACTCATTAATCCAAATGGAATGATTTAAAGCTTTCCACGTACATATAAATCTAAAGAACTAATTTCAAATTTTTATTTTAAGAAAAAATGATTTTTAAAGAATTTTTTGAGCTGCCCAGGCTGCCCGCCGCGCACGAAAAATTACATATCATACAATAACTTTTTAACCATATAGTCAAAAGTTATGAAAATTGTTGGGCTTTAAAGCTACTCCTTGGGCACATCTTTTGTGAAAATTTCAAAGAAAAAAAATAAAAACTCCACTCGTAATGAGCTGTCCAAAATCGCTATGTTGTCAAAAAACGGTGTTTGGACCTTTAGGGGTTAATTGGATGTTGATCTAGTGAGGATGGTGCTTTTGGTTTAGTGACACATTTGAAAATTGTCTCTTATCCTTCTAGTTGCTTGCTAATGGGGTCAATAGGAAGCCTTATTACAATTCCACAAGGGGTCATAGGAAGCCCTACGGATTACAATGTGCTCAACAACACAAGGCATTTTAGCACATATATATGTTAAGTTGGTAATTTGTTTTATATCTTTTATCTCATTGAGATCTCATAAACCCTAGATCCTACACGGCATTCTTGATACCATTGGAAAGCAACTACAATGAAAAGGGATACATTAACATGGTTTTACAATGTTTGGATTGAATATGAGGGAGATATTGATTTTCTATTGTTTCATGAAAATCATATCAAAAAAGGTGATGGGTCTTTCATGATGGGGCCACCATTGTAGGCTACAAATTCAAAAGCTACACTGAATTAACCCTTAAGCGCTATGAGGTCCATACTATGGAGGATGAGCAAAGGGCTTCAAGTCATTGTTCAGTCCAATTAACTTCTCATTCATCCAATGTAATTCTTGAAGTGTTCTAAGGTCCATACTATGGAGGATGAGCAAAGGGCTTCAAGTCACTGTTCAGTCCAATTAACTTCTCATTCATCCAATATAATTCTTGAATCTTGAAAAGACAATTTTTCTTAATGACCAATGTTTTGAAATTGTGGTAAATGACATTTCTGTACAAGGATATATGCAAAAATGTGCAAAATTCCAAAAAGGATTGAGGCATATAGGGGTTAAATCATAATTTGAAGTCAACTTTGCATCCACGGTGTATAATATCTGCTCAACCTCATGATAAGGAAGGTTTATGCCTACCTACTTCATCAATGACAGTAATATATATTTCAAAAGAACATGTCACTCATTCCTAGATAGGGGATGCATTTAGAGGCTCAAACTATTTATGGACCTCCTACCTTAGTCTAAATTCGTCCGCAGCAAGTACATTAGGAGCACCACAGGAACAACAAATTTGCCAATTTGAAGAAAATCTATCTCATTGTTGAGGGCAACAACCGCGGTTTGCCACACCCACAATCTTGTCTCCACCTCCACCTTATCCCATAGTTTCCATACCGGTGCAAACAAACCGGTTCTTTGGAGTTCGGATACTGCCGTTGAAGATGCCCTTCCCACTATCACAAAAGTGTTGGTTGGGGTGCCCTGCCAACCTCCACCATCACATTCTCCAATATCACTATATCACAATCTCCAATATTTTCCAATGTCATGCTAAATATTGAGGTGTTTTAAGCTGCACATTGTGCACCCTTCACTTAAATTTATACTAAGGAAGAGAATACTCTACAACTACAGTAGAACCTCTCTAAAGTAATAGAGTTGGGACCGGTCTGACACATTGCATTAGAGAGGTTATTACATTAGGGAGGGTCATCATGTTCGTATGTCGTTCATATTGTTAAGTTGAGACCGACAATCAATACTCCCTGACAACGCTTTATTGATTTAGAGAGTATTGGGTTACGGAAGTTCTACTGTATTAGGACCTGATCTTGTCTTAGTCTCCTGGTACCAACACCAATTCATCTCTTTCAATCAACACTTGGTTGGTTTTCAATTTGCAAAAGGCATAAGCATGACTTGGCTAAAATGTCTATGGCCACTCCTATTTCAACAAAAATGGGGGTGCCTACTTTCCTTTCGATGGTGGTCTACATCTGTCCCAGATCAAATCGCACAAGAAATTCATCAAAATTTAATCAAAGCAGATTTGGTTGACTCTGTCCAGAGCTCTCCACATCTCCCAAAATCACTCCTATATATAAAATGGTGATGAAAGTGACATTAAGATCCTCAACTTTAGTGCATTCTTCATTGCTAGAGTTGAAAGTACTGACCCCTGTTACCAACAGCAACTTATCTCTTCCATTACACTCCGCTGGCTTCAGTTAGAAAGATGGAAGCATGGCTTCGCTAATATGTCTATGGCCACTCTTTAAATGAAAACGGGTGTCTATTGTCTAGTACCGGTAGTCTACAACTTTACACCTTAAAATCACATAAAAAATTCATATGTAGTCATCAAAATTCATTCACAACAGATTTGGTTATGGTAGAATCTGTCCATATCTCTACACATCTTCCAAAAATCACTTCTACGTAAGTTAAATTGACAAAAGTGAAAAATAACATTGTCTACACTAATGCATTCTTCGATGCAAGCCAGTACAGAGCATAATCTGGCTGTAATAAAAGGCTCATTTGCATAAAGGGGAAGCTTTCATACCAGTGCATTGTCAACTGCTCGGAGACAATCGTTGGTTTTCAAGAGAAGCAGAATGACACGCGGCAGTCGCCTGAGCAACTCCGTGATTTTGAGCAAAGAGATGGCCGCGTAATCCTGGATCTCGCCAACATCCTCGGCCTCAATCGAAAATTGGAGATGGTCGTGAGATTTCGCTACAACTTTCCGCCAAGGCCGCATCGTCAAGATGGACGCAAACAATGTGTACAAGTCTTCTCCTGCTCCCATTTTGAGGCTGTACTCCTTGATCCCGTCTGGGTCGGCAAACACCAATGACTGCATGTACAAAGCAGCACCGAAAAGGTAGGGCTTAAATACTTGGTCCAACACATTAACTGATTTATTCAAGGTGAACTACATTAAGCTACAGCAGCTGATGTCAAAACCCTGAAGTACCAAGTTTTGAGTGGGTGATATGTAGACTTTGGTTTGTCTAATTTTGTTTATCTAGGGACCAACACATACCATGCTCTTCACTGATTCTAGCGATATATAATTTGGTCCGATCTGAATTCTATTTTCACAATATGATAATCGAATTAGTCATTCAGAAGAAATAATCCTCAGTCTTTTTGGGGTTAAAAATCGCATCATAGTTCTGGCATAGACGGGTTATCAATTGAACAGAATACAGAAAGGCTCACAGATTCTAAATGAAGCAGGAGGTGACAAACCTTCCACAGAGCTGCATAGTTGCCACGAAGAGAAGGACCCAAAGTCTTGTACAAGCCGTGGTCCAACAATATTAGCTGTGGCTCGTTTTTGGTACCTGCCAAGATTGATATTCTGGTACTGATTAGTTTCTATCAAATAACTCCCAGATCTGCTAAAAGTACTACCTCTGGAAGCATGCTGTTTACATGGTTTAATTAATTGAAACTACACTGAGTAGGAAAAACAACATACCAGGCTTAACTTGGAGCATCATATTTGCTGCATGAGGATCACAATGCACAAATCCATGGTGAAAAATCATCTCCGCAAAGCTTTCGCTAATCTGCAGGCTTTCATCATCGGTTCAGACCAGTAAGGCAACTACACCTAAAATCTTCTGAATCAGCTTTTGATCATGTTTCCTATTACTAAATAATCTAATTTTTTTGTTGGGTCTTGTTGGTAGTCAAAGGGGATTCTAAATTCTCTTAGAATGCATGTATTGGACACTGTATCAATAACTATGAATCCTTTAAAGTACGAATCTTCAAAGTGCTAAAAACAGGAGTACCCAAAAGAGACCCCAGACTTTTGGCTTCATAAAAGGATGTTGTGCATTTTACGCAAGAATCTGTCGGTTTTAGAAGTGGTTTGCAATTCAACACTAAACCACCTTGCATAGGGAAGTTGATGAGATTAAAACATCCAGATAATTACAAGTGTCTCGACCCCAAATAGAGATATACAACTTTCATTTATCTCTTTCCATATAACCTTCAGTACAATCTTCAATATGATTGTCACTAGAATCCTCACCTCACTGATTGAAAAATTTAAATCCCTACGTAACCGCAATTTACAGTTGACCACTATTCCCATAACCACATCTCACAGTTCTACTATACTTAAGTAAGAAATTCAATTTTTGAATGATTTGGTCAAAGGCTCAAAGCATGCTACTATTACTTTTAACTCGAGTTTCATTTGCATTTTACACAAGAACTTTGTACATTTTTGAACCTTTGCAAATTTCTCTCCATTGTGGTAGAGGTAGTGAAGATTGAAGGAGCATCAAGCGAGAAATGTGAAAAGCCTTGCTCAGAATTCTTGCAATATTTTTGAACGAGACGTACCAAGTGGGCCACCACTTTAGGGTCGATTCCGAGCTTTTTCATGGCTTTCACATCTGTTACGCCGATGCCGTCCATAAACTCCATGCACATGAGACGAGGGGTGCTAATTTCCCAGTAAATTTGGGGAACAGTAATGTAAGGAGCAATGTGAGGAGACATCCTAGCAAAATTCTCGACACAGCGCTCCGAATTTTTCCCCTCCTTCATGAAATCCAACTCCTGCAGTTGATGAGAGCCAGTTGGAGTCACTATTTGTAAGCAGAAAATGTATAAATCATAGGGATAGAAAAAACAGATTCAACATCCCTGCAAGGTGTTATGACTACACTGATTTATACTATTACTGTATACTGAGGGCGCAGAATTAGTGTCACCTACAAAATTAGTGACGCTACCAAATTTCTTTCTGTGCATGTTAGTATCTGTGCATATTAGTATCTGTGCATACTAGTGCAGTTCAGTAATATTTCAGCCTGCACTAATATAAGAGAAAGTGCCTTCGGTAAATTTGTGTCACACGCACTTATAGGATATGTCAGTGTACCAAACAACAAATGGTGCAGAGCTCACATTTGGCAAACTTTCTTTCATTTCAGCCACCAACCACCTGTTTTTAATGCAAATCCAAGTAACCGATTTCAGAAATTTGAACACATAAGGTCGAAATACTAAAACCATTAGGAACATGATCTCGTCTTCAGTACATACCCCTGTTTCCAACACCAACACATCTCTTCCAATACACTGGGTTGGCTTTCAATTAGCAAGTGCTGTAAGCATGACTGACTAAATGTCTATGACCACTGAAGTTTGAATGGATGAATATAGGGTTGAGCACTGTCAAATTTTAGTGGGCTACAAACTCCCACTTCGAAATTGCATAAGAAATTCAAACATAATGATAAAAATTTGGTCTCAACAGAGTTGGCTCGTGAACCCAAAGATCTCTCCACATGATCTCTGGACATTTCCCAATGAAAACACACTCCTATATATTGGTTAAATTGCTTAAATAGTATCCTCTGGCTCACAATGTCAAGCAGGAACCAAACATACACAAACCTGTAATCGAAGGCAGGGAACAGCCAGTGTCCGACATGAACAATGATGTTCACGGTATGGATATCCGCATCGGATGTGTCTGTCAGATGCGTGTGTTGCACCTGTCAACACGCTGGTTACAGAAGCATGATACAAGCCGTAGAAATATGCGCTCTCATTATTCTCAATGTGATACGAGAACTTAACTATTTGTTTTCATTTGAATATAAGAATAAGACAACTTGCATTCAGTGGAAAACCCTGCACACAGTGCAGTAATCACAAGAACTACAAATTTGTGGTAATTTGATTTGTACCTTGACAGCAACTTTTCTACCGTCATGAGTACGGGCTTCATGAACTTGGGCAAGCGATGCACTGGCCATTGGAACCTCTGAGAACTCCGCAAAAACCTTCATAAAAAAAAATCAATCAGAAAAAATAGTCAATTCGATCACTGGTCAGGGAGTTTGAACACAACTCTTTCTCAAACAAACACAAACGAATGAAATTGTTGTCTAATATGAATATTCAGTGTTATTTTTACTTTATACTAATGATGTAGATTGAATCCAACGAGTTTGCCAGGTTGATCTTTCTTTCTGCAGGAACAAAACACTAGTAGGCAACACACACCTCAGTTGGGTAAAGACCAAGTTCAGCCAAAAACACATCCCGAACTTGAGCGAATGTCTGAATTGGACACCTGTTCAACGTGGAAGCTCGCATGGTTTGTACAAATTCATGTGGAACCAAGTAGTCCTGAAAATCACGAACCCGCATGCCATCACTGAAATTCGTTGATTAAGATTTGCAGGCACATCACTTCAATGAGTAACACAAGATGAATCACAGAACGTCAATAAAAGACGTGCAGAAAGAACTAAAAAATGCATTGAAACGGGAAACCCTACCATTTGACCGATATGCTGGCCCAGCTTGATATAAATCCCTCGATTTTTGAAACACAGATTCTTCAAACGCTCTGCATTTCGAACATGAACTTGATGCCTGGCTTCCTCCATCTTTGCGCTTCCTTCCGGTATCCCATACAACGTCACTATATAATCTGGCGGACAGAACATACACAATTCTATTATACCACAACCTAAGCTTCTGCCATCCATCTGCGTGAAAGGTAGAGGAGACTAAAACCAATTGAATGACCCCTGTTACCCACAGTAACTCATCTCTTCCAATACACTCAATTAGCCTTCAAGGTTTGTAAGCATGACTTAACTAAATCTCAATAGCGACAGATCTTTACAGTGAGCTCTGCTGAATGATCTCCCAATGTAAGCACACTCCTATATTGATTGGTTAAAATGCTTAAAGTTGGACGGAAAGAGTATCCTCTCCCATATCACATGTATTTGAGTTTGGGAGGTTTAGCCTCACCTGTGACCATTTCATGTCTCCTCTTGACTGACCCCTGTTGCCAACAGCAATTCATCTCTTTCAATTCACTCATCTGTTGGCCGTCGACTAGCAAGGTGATTGTAAGCATGACTTGGCTAAATGTCTGTAGCCAATGATCTTCATTTGGAAACATGAATGTCTACATTTTTTGCACTAGTGGTCCAAAGTGTTTGAATGATTGCATTAGAGACCATCCATACAAATTGAGTGGGGAAATTTTTTTATCTCAAGAGAGTTTGGCTCAATGTAGCAGTGTGCTTTCATTGAGAGATCACTCACTGGAGCTCTGGAGAGAACACATTCCAATGAGCTCCATTGAGTGATCTCCTAAGTTAAATGATCTAATCACACGTATTTGAGAGCTTGGGAGATTGATCCTCACCTGTGACCATTTCAATAGCTGCCACAACATTTCGTGCCATTCTCAAAGGCATAATGTACAACAGCTTCATCCTCCTGTGGGGATTTTCCCCTGATCCAACCCAGATTCCTGCTCCGATGGCACTGCTCAGAATCAAGGTGCGTGCTATGGAGGAGCCCCATGACCGTCTTGGTGGCGTCTTGGCATCCTGAGCTGCGTGGTGAGAGAAGTTGCGTGCACAGGGATGGCGGCATGCTGACAAATTTGCCACTCCAGTTCGGAATGCTCTCGCCAACATTGTACGTCATTGCAGCATGAGTCAATGTCTACTCCCTGCCAAGCATCTTCCCTAATGAAGCCTTGATCTTGAGCTCAACTAATGACTTGGTTTGCCCATTTTTGTCAAGTGTCCAAAGAAAAAACAGATGTTTGAGACCCTCACCGATCACAAGTGAAAGAGGAGACGAAAGCTGTTCAAAATGGTCAGAAGCTCCCGCTGAAGTTGAAGCGCAGCACCTGTGTCAACATGTCAATGCATATGGAACCCGCACATGACCCAAGGTTCACCAAAACCAAAGAAAAAACTAAAAAGCAGAAGGCCATACTTACTCATCAGCAGACTATCTGTACCCGGATTTGATAGCATGTTCAAATATGAAGATACAGCATCACATAAAAAAAACACTAATCTTGCTCGAGAAGTAAACCTAAAAAGTACAGGAGCAGTAACGTCAAGAAAATGTCCAAGAAGCAACAAGAACCGCTTAGAGAATTTTCAGCATCTTTCAATGTTGCCTTACGATCAACCCCTATAAGAGTAAGGATTCATGGTTTTCAAAATACCAATTCAATAGATCAGTTGTGAAAAATGGGGACAAATTTTATGTCACCAGAATCAGTGACGAACATTGCATGTGCTGGTGAAGACACATATAAAATTGGACAAAAGAAAGCCCCAAATGACCTACTAAAAAACTTCTAAAAAACATGAGGTCCAACATTTGGGCCTCTGGAATATACGGCCAACAACATGCAGGTGATGGCGTAGGGGATTTCCATACAACAATACCACTCTACAAATACCATGAGAGAAACAAAAGAATCAGAGCCATATATTAGGTCATCTTCCACACATTAGCAGGTAACATACACACAGCAACTGGTGACAAAACGGTAACCCTACCGGCATGAAAAGAAATGAAATGAACACCAATTTGCAGTTAAACCCTGGAAGACCAAGGTTCACTGTTATGTATTAGATCATCTTGCACACAATTCAATTAATCCTACTTCGAAATCGTAGAATTCAAATGGGGTCAACTTTATATCACCAGAATCAGTGAACAACATTGTACCTGTTGCTCAATAACTACACATAACAGGACCAAAAAACAGTCCCTGTATGAGATACACAAAACTGCTAAAAAAACATGAGATCTTGATTTCAGGGCTCACAACCAAAGCTCTGATGCTAGTCATCATTCTCGTTATGAGAAACGAAAGAAATTGATACCATTCGAGCCATGGCAACAATTACTCACATGCAGCCATAGACTGCATGCTCCGAACTCGCAACAAACACGCAACACACACGCACCAAACACGCAATTGCAGAGGGATTCCGTTGACTGAGCACCAAACCCTAATTCTTCCTCCCAATCAAAGCCTCCCACACAACCCTGGCAGTACAATTGCAGTAGTACGACACTTCTGTACCGCACCCTCCAAATTCGAGTAAAAACAAACTCCGGGATCATTGAGCACCTGCAGACCCCACGCTCACCACGTGAGCAGCACACGCGCCCTTATGATCTGGAGTAAGCGAGACGCGATTATCCTTAAGTAAAATACTCCGCATGCTAATCCCGTGGGCATCATTTCAAAGGCCGGGGTTAAGGAGATCCTAAGTGCAAAATTAGGGGGCGAGTAATTAGGGATTAGGTGATGCTACGGTTGTAGGGGTCGTCGTCCTCGTCGCGGAAGCCAGCGCCATAGCCAGCCAGGCAGCCAGGCATTACCTCCCCGCGCTCTGCCGATTCTCAAATTTTCAGCGCAAATTCAACGTTTGTGCGGAGTAGGAGATTCCAGGGGCAGGAATGCGGATGTTTGCAGATTTTTCGCTCTTGATTGGGAGACTTTGAGGGCCGGATTCCCGTCGTCGTCGCCAACCTCATGTCGTGGCCATGGCCATGGCGGGAATGTGCCAGGTACTCCTCCAACTCTTCCTATTGTTGCATTAGTCGGTGAGCTCGGCGGGGAAGGAGTAGTATCATAGCTAGTCATGAGGAAAGAATCATTCTTTTTTCTTCTGAGATTTCGTGGTCGTCGTTGTGACGATGGATTTCCGAAGCTCATTAGAGTTGGGCGGACATTGCGATGTAGGGTTTCGGAGTATCTCGCAGGATTCAGTTGTAGGGTTTAGTAGAAGAATTTTTTGCGCGATGGAACCGTGGAGGAGGAGGTATTCAACTCGCAAGCGAATTGGTTTAGGATTCGAAGATGCTGCCATCGTGGTTCCGAATTTTTGGATGCGGGAAGGCGATTGTGCGTTTTAGGGCTTGATGTAACCTGAAGGTTTGGGATGCCATTGAAATGGCTGTGTTTCGGATCTTTATGTGTATACTTTGCTTCATTTGCAGAATATTGTGAGAAGAAGAAGTTGTCGGAGACGATCACTAGGGAAGTACTTCAAGTTGCAAGCGATTGCGCAAGCTCATGAATGTCGACCGGTTGCCCGTCATCAGCTGAAGCTTTCCGATTTCAAGCAACGCGTCGTCTTCGCGGACTTTCATTGCATGTCCAGAAGCCGGCGCATCATTATCATAATCTCTTGATTTGACCCGAAACTTCTTGCTGAGGTATGTCGATGAGCGCTCCTTGCAATTACATAGCCTCATGGCTGGATAATTTCTTTTATGCTGCGAATCAATTCCAGAAGCTATTTGTGCATATGAGAAGAGGTTGTTTGTTTTTTACAGATGATGCCGTAGTGGATATGGCGATTTTCACGTTCAATGAATCATTCGAATTATTGTAGACCTGGTGAAATTATTGCGCAACAAGGTGATAGCCAGGAGCAGTTGGAATGTTTAGCAATGGCAGCGTCGAGCAACTCCTGGCTTCACCAGAACCTTCTCCCTCAGCATAGTTCTCAGCAACAGAGCCATTCCAGCCATTCTTTGTTTCATCATTCGGAGCTTCCGCTTCATGTCGGTGCCTCCCCTCCTTTGCAGCACATGAATCTTGGCCATGGCATGGATTCGCATCCCCCTCTTCACCATAGCATGCATTCGACGCTCCACATTCCAGGAGACTTGCAGCCGCAGCCGCAGGCACCACCGCAGCAGCAGCAGCAGCTCCCTCATCTTCCTGTGCAAGCGACTGGAAATAGGTTTGTCTCAAACTGACTTTGCTCTTGAATGATCAGTCTTTTGCCAAGGCATAGAATTAGGATCACTCCATAGTTACCAAAAACGTTCTCGCTTTCCATCTCAGCGACAATTTGAAATTTGTTTTCCAACTTTTTCCAAGGACATCTGAGAGGTTGCAGCTCAAGAATACAGAGTGTTGAAAAAGAACAAACAAAAAAGCAAAACTAGTGAGCAAAAATGCAGTTCAAACTTGGAGTATTTAACTGTGTTTTTCGTAAGAGTGAATAGGTCTGATTGCGCATGTTCAAAAGTGAGTCATGGCCATGTTTTACTAAGCATCTGAGCGGCAGTGGACGGGCTGTAGGGACGAATGAAAATGGAGATGCTGCTTCCGTGAGAAAGGTTCACAAGGCTGACAGGGAAAAGCTTCGGAGGGATCGGTTAAATGAACAGTTTGTGGAGCTCGCAGGTGTCCTTGGTAAGTATCCCCGAAAACATGAACCTTACAGTTTGACCAGCTACTGATTATTTCCTGACTATTTGACATCATTAAGATAGAGGGGACTATTTGCGCCACTTTAAGCGTTTGAACATATATAGGTGTGAGTTTGCACTTGTGTTGGGAGATCACGGAGCTCTAGAGAGATCTTTACGTACAAGAGCCAAATCTGTTAAGACCAAAAAAATTCGTTATATATTAATTTCTTATGCAATCATTCAAGTAGACCTCTATTGAAGGGACAGTAGGCAACCCCATGTCCATTCAAAGACCGTGGCCATAGACGTTGAGTCAAGTCATGCTACACAACATCTTAATTGAAGTCTATTTGAGTGTAGTGGACTAGATGAGGTGCTGTTGGGAAGTGGGTTCAGTCGATAGGAGTCGAGATCAGGTCCCTTACGGTTTTTGTGCCCTCTTGAATTATGCGAATCTTCCTACATATGATTAGGTTCTTCTACGTCCTGGAAAAGTTTAGTCTGTTCCATCTTTAGATGTAGCAAGTAATATTGCTACGTTTTCTAAATCTGAAATCGATTACATCTTCTGTTGACTATCGTTGTCACCATGTTGTTCATGTCGTCTGTAATAAATTTTCTAAAATGACTGGTTATGTTTGCAGATCCGGATCGACCTAAGAATGACAAAGCGACCATTCTGGGAGACAGTGTCCAAGTGGTGAAGGAGCTTCGGTCCGATGTCAAACGCCTCAAGTGCGAACAGACAGCTCTTCTAGATGAGTCACGTGATGTGAGTGAATCTTCAATTCGGCACTCATAGATTTACTTCATCGTTTTTTCCGTGTATGATTCCCTGTCTGAATCCATATTGTTCCCATGCAAGGTGTTTTTTGGTGTTTTTTTGTAGTTGGGAGGTTGGGTTTGCACAGAACTGCTATGTTGTTTTAATTTTATTGGCAAGGCATTGACGAAAATCACATGTGAGGAGGTTTGAGTAGAACCTTACTCGAAAAGCGAGCCATTGCTACAAGGACAGAGGCCCTCGTAGGGTAGCTTCTTGTATTCCTATTTTCCTATTTTGTAAGCACCCCCATGTATGGTACTATGCCGGGAACGCTCATTCTAGTACTTCCGGGCTTGTGTCCCGCACGGGTCAAGCTAGCATATACCAAGGATTGTTTTTGAATGAGTTTGTGGCTGACATTTCTTGCTGCTACAGCTTCAACAAGAGAAGACCGAGCTGCGGGAGGAGAAAGCAGCGCTGAAGACAGAGACCGAGCAGCTGCAAAGTCAGCTGCAACAGCGTCTGCGAGGAATGTTGCCATGGATATCCATGGACCCAACAGCAGCGTTGATGGGAGCGGCGCCCTACCCTTACGCCATGCCGGTACCGCAACCCCCGCCTGCACCTGCACCACCACCACCTGCCAGTACTCCTCCAACAACAAGCGAGGCTGCACCTGCACCAGTAGCAGCCACCTCGCAGCCTCCGGTCGTGGGACCATCCCCTTTCCTCTCCCTGGCCCCTCCGGGTGTGTACATGCACCCCTATGCCATGTACAGTGCTCGGCCGCCTGAAGGAAGCCACCCTTACATGCCGTACCCTCCTTACCCTGGCAACCACTCACATGTTGAGAGACCTTATGCTCAGTACCCGTCGCCGATATCCACCATGCCAGGCTATTTGGTGCAAATGCAACCTCCACAAGGCTCCCCGAATGCTGCCATGTTCCGGCCTCCGCCGCCTTATGGTGTTCCAGGCATGACGCTGATTCCATCCGGCCCGGGTCCACGAGGCCCTTCGTACCCTCCCATGCATGGGCCTCAAATTGTCGCTGCTGCTGCTGCTGCATCACCAGAGCCGCAGGGAGTGGAAACGAGCTTGCAACTGCAGACTCCAGGAGGGTCATCTAGGTCTCCGGCCTCGGAGACCCCTTCCCAACGATCTAGTCAAGGCAATGGTGAAAGTAAAACCCCTGAGGTACTAACATGCCCTTTTTCTTGCCTGTTTTACTGCGTGAGGTAGTGACATCCAAATCGGCACTTTTGCTGCTGAGCAGAGTTCCTATTGCTGGACTGGTCACATTTTTAATGATGTTCGTGTTGGCTAATGAAAGTGGATGCGTCATTTGGATACCGTATACAAAAGTGTTGAAGTTTTGAAGTTTTATTGGTACATGTTCTATTACCTCTACTTGATCACGTGTGAAGGTAGTGTATGTTCTCATATTCTCTAAACTTGTAAAGTTGCACTTTTGTTCAGTGGTGATTTTGATTTTGATTTTGTGTGGATGTTTTTGAAGGGGGCGGAGTTAGAATTGACGCCGCCAGGCACTAAAGAAGCAACGAGTGATCTAGGTTCAAAACCAGATGACACGAATGGGGGCGACTCCATGTCAGCATTAAGTCTTGCATCTAAATCATTGTCTCGGACAAGTACTGGGGCTTTGCCTTCTGGAGGTGAGTGAGGTTTCAGAAAAAAAACCTTTATTCAAATATGGCCGTCGTTGGGCCGGTTTAAAAACGTTTGTTCTATACGATATTTCAGTCAAATCTATCAATGTGATTGGTCAGAAGATGGAGAGTTGTTCTTAAGGGCTTGTGTAAAGACGGCCATATTTGACAATGGATAATTAGATGACAAGGATACTGATATGACAACACTTATTTTCAGTGGTCTTGTCCGTTTGATCATTTTGTGGAGCGCTCCAAATACCATCAGCCCACACAATGGTCAAATTTACAAGAGCAGTTATCCAATTTTGTTCCTCTAATGCGACGCCTTCCTGTCCTATTGACTCCAAATAAGGTGACTTATTGCAAAGTATTGCCTATAATGTACAGTGCACATTTTAAAGATGAGAGCCTGGTGTCAGTGTTGGGTATATCTATAATAATTTTTATGAGCATTCATAGTTTATTCATACGTTGTCCAAATAATTCATGCTAAGAGAATCTTGAATCCTCTTTTAATGGCCTCAACTTTTTGCTTGTCCTGAAGACTTGTTCAGAGAAGTGTAAACGTGAAAAACAGACCTTTAAATTGCTACTTACACACGAAGTAGTCGTAATTCATGCATTTGATTGAGCCCAGATATTTCAAGGAGGTGTTGGCAAGAGCTTGGGATCATGAGGAATTGACAATGACCTGATGGTTTCCCATGAACTGTACAGGACCTTCAGAAGAGAGTCCACCACCTGGAACAACACCCGCTGAAACAAAAAGTCTCAGACCTGCAGCAGCTGAAGAGCTGCACACAACTGCGAGCTGATTTCGTCACGTATTCCAGCTGTCAAATGACTATTGGCTCTGACTTTGAAGCGAGTCTCTTGGAGTAAAATTGGGAGACCTGCTCTGTTATGGGGAGTGAGTTCCTTGTACTTTATACCATCTTTGTAGTTTAGAATTCAAACCAGTGCCTACTTTGTACTATCAAAGCCACTGCCATGTTGATATTGCTTGATTCTTGTCAGGACCTGTAGAGTTTCAATGTTTCCATTTCCTTCCTGATTAAGCTCAATGGCCTTCGTAGTCTTGCCTACTGCTCTTGAGCTCCTGGCACCAGTGGCTGAAATCAATCTCATTTCAATGAAATCAATTGCTACATCGTTTTGGTATTCGGTTCCTATTTCTCTTTTCTTCATCGTTTCACTGCCGACGGTTCTTCATGGTCCCTGAGTGCAATACTTTTTGTGTCACTTCAAGGATTTTAACGTATGTAGGAGTGTGATTTGGGGGAGATGGATCAAATTGTGGAGAGATCTTCGAGTACAAGTTTTTTGTGTCACTTCAAGGATTTTAACGTATGTAGGAGTGTGATTTGGGGGAGATGGATCTAACTGTGGAGAGATCTTCGAGTACAAGTTCCAAAGCTTTTGATTTCAAGTTTTCATTACTATCTAAGAAATTCTTATGTCACAGGAAGAGAGTAGTTCCTGTACTCTGTTCCGTAGAGCCCATTGTCATGTGGACTTTGGTTTGGGGACCTCAACAAACAAACTCTTGATTCATCTTGACTCTTGACCCAAGCGGACTGGAGTTCTGACTTCTTTTTCAACTACTTGCAGGAGCTTGTAATGAACTTGAAAACAACTAAGGGAAAATACAAATGCTGATACCAGGCACAAAGACGAAAGAAGACCAATTATGCCTGTGTTTTTTGGTGCAGGGTTGGAAATTTTATGTTTACTCTGTAGAACGTTTACATAGTTATAACCTTTGAAAATACATTATATTTATACATATTTACTAACATATGTACAATTTTGCAATACCCTAGAAATGTCACAGGCAAGGAAGGATTATGTTAATCCCTCTACGCATTGCAGCTAACAGGTCAGGATTATGAAACTCTCCAATTGTGGTCTGGAGTAAGTATTTTGATTGAATTTCAGATCCACCTCGCATTACGAATGTGGTTCTGTGGTTGATCTTCATGTGGGGCGGGCCAACGAACGAGCATTTGCAAGCGAGGTTGCCTGCAATTCCGGACTTTAGACACGATCAGGTTGAAGCTCTCGGGACGCACGAACTTGAATATTTCTCAACCTCACGAGAAGTGGCCTATTTCGACGCTGGTGTCGAATCTTTTCTCGGCGAATTTCTTCTGGCCTGGGCACTCTGATTTCGGAATCGGGATCCCAGTAATCTCTCAGGTCGGGATTCCTCCCTCTCAGCTTCTTCAGCAGGGCCTCACTCTGCTCAACGACTACTTCACAATCACGCACCACGATCTTGCTTCCGCCCTTCTGAGCTGCACCGCAGGCAATTCCATCCGGTAATCAATTCGCTAACTTGGCAATTGAAATTTCAGTTTTCAGATATTTTCAGTTTCAGGGATTAGGTATAGACTTGAGGTGCACAGCTGGTTCTTCCTTTCAAACCTAGGATGGTTGTAGATTCTAGCTTTACACACGTCTGCTTAAACCTTTGCCACAGTAACGCTAATTTGATGAATGTATCAATCAAGACGATCGATCAATTCATTGAATTGGCAATTGGCAATTAATATTTGTCCACATGAGGTGCATATACGTGCATGGTTCTTCCTTTTGTAAGGTAACTACACCTAGAATTGTGCGAATAAGCATTTGAGAATGGTTCCCATTCTTAAATTGTTCAAGTTCTGTTAGATCTTGGTGGAGTCGGAAGAGGATTCCTAATTTTTATAATATGCATTTTGTGGACACTATATGAATAAACTAAGAATTTCAAAGTATTGAGAATAAGCATACCTAGAGAAGATTCTAAGCTCTTGTGAATAGAAGGTATACATTTTAAGCAAAAATCTGTAGGGGTTGGTTTTAGAAATGGATAGCAATTAGGTCAAGTTACCTTCTCCATCAAGCCGAACAATCAATTCATTAGACAGGCTATTCCAATTATAGTTAACATGAGATACACAAGTACAGTACAGGCATGGTTCTTCTTTTGAAAACTGGGAATTTTGTAGATTACAGTTTTGCCAAAATAAAGTAACGGAAACTTGTCATTACCTTGGAACGCTGTGATTTCTGCCTGCAACTCGTCCATGACTCTGTCGTTGCAGCGCTGCACAATTTTCAGCAACACGGCATGCAACTTCTGTGCCCTGAGTTGGAGAGGCGTCAACATGTTTGGAGTAGTGCCGCCTGTGCTGGAGCTTGGTGCCACGGTTTCGGCTTCTGGGAGACAGTGGTTCGAGAATCTGGTCTGCACATCACAAGGACAGGAATGGAGTTTTCATTGAATTTCAAAGTTTATAACTACTTGTTTTCGTGTTAAATCTATACCTGTTCTAGCTAGTTATCAATGGAAACTCCGCTTGTGTATCTCAGTTTTTGCTTAGGGAAGCTTGCCAATGTAATTGAGATTGAGAGAGTATATGAGACCTTTTTATGAGATTTTTTTGCTCGGTGAATTCTTTCGTCTTCTGGTAACTGCTGCCTTTTGATATTCTGCAGTAGGCACACAGTCATTGCTCTCATTCAACCAGAACATTTCGTTACGATTACTTCTAGGCCTGTATTCTAGAATATGAAACAAGGCTTAAGGTATGTCGGCACTTGGTGTTAGGGTGATGTTTGCAATGTGAATCAGTCTAGAAGTAGGTCTAAATTTTGTTCCTAAGACCCTCAAGTGACAACACTCTTTAACACCAAGTGCAAACAAGTGCAAACATACCTTAACCCATTGTGGACGCCGTCGTTGCGGAGACTTGGCATCCGATGAATTACATAGAATCCTACTCTGTAGGATAGAAGTGCAACTATTCATCCTTGGAATTTTGTTGTGAAAAAGGGAGGTCTTCTATAGTAGTTTGACTTCCTATGAGTGCTTTTGCAATTTTTTAAGCCAATGATTCCCACGGTATCCAAAGGGATGATTTCTACGGTCATGGCAAAGCAAGTTGGGATTAGATTTAAATTATCTGCAACCAGTGAGTGTACAAACTTACCTACAAGGTCCAAGTGTTGTGCTACAATTTAAAATACAAGGTTTTCATCAATATGATCTTTTAGAATTATTACAATGAAGAGTTGAAAATATGAGGGTAGGATAGATGCAATGTAATCTTCAATATCCTAAAGCACGATTTTGTAGATTAGGTACTAAGTAAATCCTAATATATTAATTAGTTAGTTCCTTCTTGGCCACATGGGAGAGTCCAAACCTATTTAAAACAACAATGAGACTTTTCATCTCTCTTCCGCCTTTGCATTTTATATAATCATAAACATGTTCTATAATTAGCTTATTAACTTTGAATCTTTAGTTCAAATTCTATTAATATTGTTAATAGCTAACCTAAAGCCTTCCAAAGTATGACTTAATAAAGCCTTCTAAACTTTTATTTTTTTATTAAGAGTTGTTAACTCTGAGTGACAAAGTAATTAAGTGAATCACTTCAAGTAAAAGTGTCAAATGATAAGAAATACCAACAAATATCATTTTTGCTAACTAGGACTAACCAACTCCAGTAAGGTGTACTAATTAATATTACTTCAACTCAAAGTACCCAAGTAAAAGTATTCAGTGATAAGGAATACCAACAAATTGAACAAAGATCACTTCAACTTGCTAGGGATATCCAACTCCACAATATACTAATCAATATTATTTCAACTTTAAGTATTCAACTAGGGCTTTTGTTTTGACCATAACTTTTGTATTATAGCTTTAAGTGATTTGAGATTCATAACCAAGGTATAGGGCATAAATATTATAGTGACTACCAAAACTAAATCAATATTAAATGCATTTGTATTCAAAAAGCTGTAAAAGTGTGCAATACTCCACATCTTACAATTTTTGTATTCACACTTTTATAGTTGTTGTACTCATTCTTGTGCTATGCAAAAATTTGAAGAAAAATACAATCACTGTTCAAAAATCAATGAATCCCCAAAGTTTTCAACCATACACTCTCAATTTTGAACCTCTTTTCTTCAAGTACTAAAATAAATTATAAAAATGCTTTTCAAAACTACAAAATTAACCACCTACCTTAGCATGCCTTTATATACTGTATAGGATCCACCATCATTAAAACTGCTAAAATTTGATCTTTAACTATTTGAATGTTTTTATAACTTGAAAAATGAATTTGATAAATGAATTTAAAAGATGCATTTTCAAATTTTGAATGATGAATGTATAAATGGAATTGGAAGACTAATTCAATCAAAAATACAAGATTTTTTTGCAATCTTAAATAATCTAAAGGTTGCTACTAGATTGAATTTGTAATATTTTTAATATAAATGTCATATGAAGAAAATACTAATAATTGGTTAACCCTTAAAAATTCTTTGAATTTTAAATCCAAAAAAGAAAGAAAATGGCTACTTCTGGATCAAGATTTTTGGATTAAATTTTTTTTTTAAATGAATACATCCAAAAAATTCAATTTGAAATTCTTTACCATTTGTGACATTTAAGTGATTAGAATATAAATTTTTTTTTTCTACTTGCCCGTAGGTGTAAATCAACTCCAAAATTCAAGAAGTAATAGAACATGTGGAATTTAGTTTATTTTAGTGTGATGTAGATGCTTTGGTTGAAATTTACCATACAAAAAAAATTAGAACTTGAATCCACTTGTAGAAGACTCACACCTTGCATTACCGTGATTACTTTGTGAAAAGCAAAGCATTGAGAAATATTCATAAATTCACCAAAATTTCAAAAAATACTTGTTCTAGAATTCAAATAGTGAATTGTTGTATTAAAGTAATGTAAAATTGAAAGGGAAGAAAATCAAAAAAAGGTTTCAAAATAAAAAATTTATAGCCTACAAGTTGAATTTTTTTACCATAGCCCACAAGGAGCCATTGAAATGCTCAGATTGCAAGTGCCCAAAAAAATGCCTAATGGCAACTCTTCATTAGTCCTTCCAATAATTACAAATATTGAATTTATGTGACCAAAATCCTCATTAATTTATAGGAAATGCATTTGAACTTGCATAAGTGCACAAATTACATTTTCAAATTTGCAACAAAAGTTTGATTTTGCGAATGCCAAATGTCAAAAGTCAAACCACAATATTTGACCAAACCCTCAAAAAATCTCAATTTTTTAAACAATTGTAATACAAAACATTTTCTAAAAGCATAACTTTAATATACTAAAGTAAAAATGGAAAAAAAATCACATAGTTACCCTACGTGAAGGTCAGATTTGGACATAAATTAAGTATTTTTTGGAATGTCTGAATTTTTGGAAGATTACAAGTGAATTTTTGGAATATCTTAGAATATACCACCTGCCGAACCAATCTGCGTGCCAAAAGTAAAGTTTTTCGGCACTCAGATGCCGGATTAGACCTTCACGTATGGTATAAGCTCCCCCTATGACCAATTTGATGAAATTGAGGTAAAATAATCAATAAATGTACAAGTATAAAAGTAAAAATGAGCTAAATTTCAAAAAGGATTTGGGCGTTATTTATAGGATTAAGAATGTGAATAACATTGTAAAAAATTGGGGTCAACCTTGCCCTTAGAGTCACGATAGGCGGGGCCTCGACGCTAACTTACATCCGGCCCCTCACGAAACTCATCCATTCATCGAATCAACTAGTATAGGCCGGCGGTGCAACCCGCACCGCGTTCGCCACACCACCCCCATCTCTCTTTCTCTCTTCTCCCAATCCCCTCTCCTTCCTCTCCTTCCCCCAATCTGCACCCTCCGCAACTCTTTCTTCCTTCTTCCGCTTCACCAACCGCACAATTTGAGCTAATTTTCAGCCTAAACGGACGTCTACAGCCTGAGCTAGGGTTTCGAATCAGTTTCGAATGAGGAAAATCGGTGCAGGATCGTGATCAGGCGGTTTCGTTCCTTTGCGTTGGAGGATTTTTCTTTCTTTTGTTTGGCTTCTGAAGGTTTGGTGGTGAGAGTCAGGGGATTGAACTGGAGGAGGGGGAGAATTGAATTGAGTATGGAGGTCTGATGAAATTCTTGCGACCGAGCGTGGCGTTTGCAGATGGCTGCCACTGGTATGTTTGTTCCGCTTTGGAGATTGTTGTGATCGTCTGGTTTTGCTTTGGAGGTTTTGGTGATTAGGGATTCTTAAGTAGAATTTGCGCCGAATTTGCTGGTTCTTTATTGTTGGAGTTAGTTTAGTGCCGTGAGGAATCTACTCGTATTTTGACTGTTTGGCGCCTGTAGTAGGGGGGGGGGGGGGTGGTTTGAGAGTCTGTGTATATGATGTTTACGACACTGCGTTTGCTTGTTGATATGGTGTATGTTCTTGTGTGTATGGTTAGAGAGGCTTTTTATGACAGGAATTGCGGTAATTCGTATTGGAGTAATTGTGGACATGCTGTATTGCATTTATTGACTTGCTGTGACTAGTAAGGGTGAGGTTAAGTTGGGATTGTGTTGCTATGCATTTGTGACCTAATTGCTAGATGGCTTGCAACTCAGTTGTGTATTTCTCTGTTTTTACATTTTGTAAGTGATTTTTGTAGAAGTCCGAAATTTTAGGTCTTCTCATGGAAGTGGATTTTTTTTGCGTAAGATGTGGATGGGCTTTCTATAGTGCGGAAATTCTCGAAGAGTGCATTCTCGTAGCTGAAATTAGAATTGTTTTTACATTGGGAAGCTATGTGGCAGACAATTCAGGTTCTGGAGTAAATAATTGTCAATCGTTGGATGAATCACTAGTGGAATAATTACTGTAGTCTGTGGTCAACTTTTAGATGTAAATTCAGAAACGGTGTACGTGTTTGAATTAGACATAGCAATCCAGAAAATCCTCGTTGAGCACCCTCTGAATTCGCATGAAAGGAATTCCTGACACCTTGTTTTGCACATTTGAGCTTAATTTGAACAAGTGGGGGCTCCCTAAGCACATTAGTCATGATCTTCACATGTGAGAGGTTTAATGTTGCTTGATTTGCAGTGATAGGGCATGACTTTCTTCAAAACAATTTTTAATTGGTATTGTCGCCGAACGGTGCCATGCCTCTACTATTCAGAGTGTTATGAATTGTGTACGCCTTCATGTATATTTCTGGGTGGATCGTGCACAGAATTTGTTAGCTAATGTTATGTTGTGAGTGCAGGGCGCCAAGCACCTCTTAAACCCTGGGAGCGCACAGGAACACAAACCAGCGGTGCGAACGGGCCGTCACCATTTGCACCACCGTCCAACACTTCTAGCACTGCTGCAACTGTTGCAAGTGCTGGTGTTGCAGACACTGGAAAGTACGACGAGAATGGAGCTGCGAATCAAGTTGGCGCAATTGCTGGGCGGCCAAATCCTCCTCGACCTTGGGAGCAAAATTCTACAGGTACATGTGTACTTGTTTTTCAACTCCTGAATGGATACCAAGTTTTGGATAAAACTTAGACTTGCTATTATTTCCACAACTTTTTTCAAGGTGATATCAAATACTCCGTAAGATGTAAAGCATGATGATAAAAATTTGTCTGCACAATTAAACTTGGGAAAAAAATTCATAGATCTTTGTCATATTGATCCAGAAGCATTTTAACTGTGAAAATTCACTGAAAATGAAATTTCTCTTTTTTAGTACATTAATATTGTTATGATAGTCTGCAATTGCAAGGCTACCAACAGGGTACAATTAGTCTGCAAAATGGACATACTTGTGGTTTGAATTTTTCATAACTCAAGAGAACTTGCAAATATCATTATTAGAAAGCCAATTCTGCAATGTCCGACGTGTCTTCCAAGGAGCTCCCTATTGGATGAAAGTAACATCAGGGTCGGCAAAAAATAATTCTCAAAATAGATGCCGGAATTATTTTTCAAAAATTCTGTATGGAGAAAACACGAATTTTGAGAGAGTATTCCTATATTTAGCATCTGTCGAATTTGTTTTCCCAACTTTAATAAAATATTCGCCATGAAGTGCCGATCGTGATAGCCGGTAACCGGGTACGGTAGTGAATTTTGCAACGTATGTCCTGTATGTTATTAGGGGTTAAGTTCACCTCTGCTATAGGGTTCTGCGATTGATTTCCAATGGACATTTAGGGTGCTTCCTCTATGTGCGCTTCTCCACTATTTATCACCTTGTATTGTCGTTTTATTCAAATTGGACGTTCCTATTTGATCATTGCCGAAGTTGTTTTGACCGAGGCTTTGTTCGCACAAATGACTGACAATGGAACGTGTGCTGTGATAGGCTACGGTGGCACGGTGAATACGTATAACAGGCCTACAATGTACGGATCGAATTCAACCTATGGCGGTAGCTATGGCAGCAGCTATGGCGGGTTAGGTGGTGTAGGAGGTTATGGTGGTGTCGGGGGCTATGGGAGCAGTTCCTATGGAGGTATGGGTGGTTATGGCAGCAGTTATGGCGGCATGGGAAGTTCTTATGGAGGCGGTCTGTATAACCGAGGCGTAGGCAGTACCTACGGAGGGATGGGCGGGTATGGAGGGATGGGAGGGTATGGAGGCGTGGGCGGGTATGGCGGCATGGGTGGGGGACCGGGAGCCGTGGGTCCCTATGGTTATGGCGGAAATGGGGATCCCAATGATCCCATGGGAGGAGGGCCGCCCCCTCCAGCACCAAATTTCTGGCAGCAAATGCTTCGAGGGGTAGGTGGTTGTGTGTTGCTTTGGGTGACTACTTGTGTAAAGTAAAATTTGGCAGCTGCTGGGTAGATGCTACAATGGCAGCATGAAGATTTTCTGCCAGTGGTGCCAGTTAAGGAGCTAAATCAACAGCTGTCGTTTATAAATCAGTGATTTTTGTGCATTTCGAGAATCACGGAATCGGTTCTTGCCAGGATCTAAAATTGTATTGGTGGCTTTTGCAGTTGAATGGGTTTTTGACCTTCTTTGGGCGGCTGTCCATGCTGGTGGATGAGAACACGCATGCCTTGCACTTTTTCATTACCGCATTGCTCCAGGTATATACATTTTTTTGTATCCTTTCAGCTTCTTTGTGTCTCTTCAATTAGACCTAAGTTCTTTACAGTATCATTGGCTGAAAAATTGTGATAATATTTGCTCTTCTACAAGATTACATTTAAAACCTATCTTGATGGTTGTAGCAATTTCCTTCGTCTAAGCATGAGTTCTCAGTATGGGTTCTACTGTAGGTTTATCATCTCCTAAAATTTGACCTCTAGTGTTGAATCCTATTAGAGTTGGATCATTGCAAAATAATTAATTCAGACGGGTCAAATTATATATCACGGAACAGTGGAACGCATTGCATGTGTTGGTCAGAAAATCAATAAAATTGAACCCATAAAGGCCCGTAATACCCACTCAACTTGGGCCTTGTGGTTATATAGGGTTAAAGCTACTGTTACAAAGTACACCTATTGAACTGTTTGAAAATCTCAAACTCAAGTGCTCTTGCTTATCATTAATGGCAGACACTACAAATACACTCTAATGCATCTCTTTTTTAAATTGTAAAACAGTTATTTGATCGCGCTGGAGTGCTATATGGAGAGCTTGCACGATTCGTTCTTCGAATGCTTGGTGTCAAGAGTAAAGCGCGTACGAAACTCGCAAGCCCCCCACCAGGCTTGCCTGCCCCTGGTGATGGCCCTAACAACTTCGACTCCGCATGGGGCAACGCTCCTACTCATGGACCCTTCCCTTAAATAGCGATCAGAAATTGGTACTTCTAAACCAAGGTGACAATCCATTGACTGTCACCAGTCTCTGGAGGTGCCAACGAACTGGTTAGCAGATAAACCTGTCATTCATAACCATGTTGCACCTCAACAGCAGGAGCCTTGTCTGACGGCGAATGCTGTCCTCAGAGGAGATGCGGTGTATAGTAAACGATATAGCTGTGAAGGTTGGTGCCTGGAGTTGTTCACCAGTGTCTCCCCTGCAGCTTCTCATGTAGGTTGGGGTTCTTGCAAGGTTGAAACTGGCATCGGTCGTAGTTTTAGGGTACTTTCCATGTCGTCTCTGTTGAGCATTTAGTAGTGCAGGCGTTGAATACGATGCGTATATCCATGCCTTGCTTGTTCTGGTATCTTTTCTTACCTACTCGTGCAGGCTAAAAGTAGATCTGCTGTTTCCGTATATTTAATCTTCTGCTACTTGGAAGATGCTCTCAATAATGAACCAGTGACGAACTGACGGGAGTTTCTATGAAGATGCTGTCGAGTTCTATATGGTATATTCGAATCACTGAGCTCAGAATTTTCGGTTTTGACTCACTCTATGCTCTTATCCTGAAATTGAAAATGCCATTCAATCATTTTCAATTGATTGTGTGAGGCGACTAACATTTCGTGTTCATTGTACTTTGTTTCCTAATGAAGTTATCTACTGGTTTTGTTACTGGGAATAGGATGATGATGTAATCCGGTTGCACAGTAGAACGTACGCAAACCCGAACCTCTGGCCAAGTTAATTGACTTATCCTCTTGCCAGACTGTTTGTTAATTCCGTTAAGCATGAAGTGATCAAGATTCTTTTATACCCAGCGAGTCTCTTGGAATGTCGGATATGTATCTTGAAAGTTGAAAGTGTTGACACGAGGCAAGTTGAGAACTGTAGCACGTGGCGGGAATCTCTTCTTTATAACTAAACGTTGGTCGGTTGGTGGGTGGGTTGCACTGGCGGCCAAGATGCGCATGCTGGGAACATGACTGGCTTGGAGAGTGTCTTGCTCATCTTTGAATTCCACCGAGTGGGGTCATGGTGCACATTTGGTGACATTTTTCTTGCTAATTTAGGGGAGGTGTCCATGTCCTTCCATTTTTCTTGTGCATTCATTAGTACAAACCTTGGTTTTGTACACCAACGAAATGACCAAACAATGGTCACATTCACTAGTACAAACCTTGGCTTTGTACACGAACCAAATGACCATGCAAATGACCAATCAGTGGTCTTAATCCCTAAAAGACCAGGATGTTGTCCAAATTTCCAAAATTGTGAAGATCTATTATAAAATGCAACTTAGAACAATATTTTAATGATGACTTTCAAACAATAGTTGTAAAATATGATTTATAGATCACATCCATACGGTTGAATAAAAAAATACACAAATCAATATTTTATAATAAAAATTGAAGCTAGAAATTGAAAATTCCTTCTAAAATCAATTATAGATTGAATTTTTATGATTTTTACAAGAATTTTTTTCCTATAAGTTCAAAATGTTAAGATCTAATCATAGTGATTCTTAAAGATTTTTATATTATTTTTTTATTCAAGTCGTTTTTGAAGGGTCATTTTTTGAACTGAAAAAGTTACTTACCAATACCTTTTGAACTATAGAATATTTGCAGAGCAAAATCTTCATAATCTATACCGTACAAATGTTAAAGAACTAACACAAAAATCTTTACAAAAACTTGATGGATGAAAAATGTATTTTGGTAAGTTTTGGACGTGTTTCCGTTCATTCATTGTTCAAAATCTGCATTCATGCATCACAAAGTTCCTCTGTCACGAAATGTCAACAGTAATCGCACGATTATCGTCAAGCACTACTTTCGTGTTACATTCATTCATTTGGAAACATTGTTACAACATGATAATGACATTCATTAATACCATGCAGTTGAGGCATGTCATTCATATTTGAGTTTGAAGTACTAAAGTTGCACGATAACTATGCATGACGAAATATGTATGACTTCAGTGGTTTAGTGATGGGTGACTAACTTCGTGCAGCATTAGTGCTTTTCTAAGACATATTAAGTTAGTGCAATAATCACACAACATCATGTCCATGCATAGTTATTGTACTAACATTGCATTTTTTTATTTTTCACAATTTCAATACTAAGTCAATTGAAAAGCGGCAGGAATTGTATTCAAAGTAGAAATTCAGACTTCATTTAGGCATAGAAGAATAACTTTTTTCAAAAGACTTTGAACTAAGAAAAGTTAGTAAATTAAGATAAATTTCATCTCCAAAAATCCGTTTGAGATTTAGAGTTTCCAGTCAAAAGTTATAGACAAAGTTCAGAGACGGGTTGGAAGAGACATTTTTTTTTACCTTTTCAAACATCGCCTTTGAATTTTGTTCATAACTTTTTATTGGAGGCTCTAAATCTCAAACGGATTTTTGGAGATGAAAGCTAGATTCATTTACTAACTTTTATTAGTTCAAAGTTTCTTAAAAAAAGGTACTTTACTATGCCAAACTAAGGTCTGAATCTCTACTTTGAACACGATTTATACATTTTCAAAACAACTTGACTATGAGAAGTCAAGCTCTCATCTTCAAGTTGTCCCATATCTTTTGAGTGTTCATAGAGTGGATCTTAGTATAAAGAGGGACTCTGCACCCTCAACTCTCACCAATTGCAAATGAAGAGATTTCATCACTACATTACCAAGTTTCTTGGTGGCCTAGTCATGGAATCAATTCAAGCTACAATGAAGTAATTCTTTCACTACGCTATCAAGTTTCTTGGTAGCCTATTGATGGATTTAGTTCAAGTTTAAATTTGATGGCCTATAGTAGTGATGGATTTAATTCAAAATGCCAGGGATTTAGTTAAGAATCTTTTTTAAATTAGAATGATGATCAACAATTGAACATTGACAATACTTTTTAGAACATTGATACCAGTTAATAAGCATTATTGCAGTAATGACTCCAATGACATTATTGTCATGGATTTTTCGTGTCCTTCAATACACAGAAAATGCACGATAAAGAATGTAAATTTTCGTGCATAATTTGTGTCTTTTGCACACTTATGATTAACGTATAAAAGTGACATAGTTAATATAAATTACAAAGTAGTGCCATTTCTTTGCAGTCATCGTGTGCATCGTAACGATGCGATAATTTGCAAATTAACGTACGCACCCATGAAACAATAGTAACTACACGATAATTGCTGACAATTCGTTGGTCCTGAACTTTGAGATGTGATCCTTGAGGGGTTAAGACCTAGGTCGAGTACTTGACCAAGTTTGTCGCATTAGAATTAATTATAAAGTTCAATTTTTTTTCATCTTATTGCATTTATATTCACTACAAATCCTAATCTTTCTTTTACTCTAGCAAAATGACCCTAATTTGGATAATAATGGTGCATGTATGGAATAACAAACTTCAAACTTCTAGGGATCATGTAGGATGACCCAAATGCACTTCCCATACAAGTGAAAGGTTTCAAATCTACTTCTTTCTAAGGCAATCTACAAGAAGTGACCAACATGGGCATATAGGTTTTGAACCCTCACAATTCCCGAATGTACACAACACAAAACTTTCTTTTTAATCCCTAAAGGCCCAAGGCATTTTCTGGCTCCGAAACCACTGAAAACTGCCATTTCTGCTACGATCACTCAAGAAACCAAAAAAACATTTTTTTTTAAGAATCTAACCATAGGATCTTGTACTTCACTTGTCTCAGATCATGTGGTAAAAATTTCATGAAGTTATATGGAATTAAAACACCATAATCCCAACAGTGGAATTGTTCTTAAAAACAAACTTAACCTTGTCAAAAAAAAAAATTGAAAAAAATTGAAAATTGCATTCAAAAATGAATTTTATAAGTTGTTTTTGAAGAAGACACTTAGACTGCCCGAAATACAAGATTGTTTATAACTTTCTCATTTTTAGTCCAAATAAAATGAATCAAAGCTTCAGATGTAGACAAAAACATAATCTTTGAGGGGGCGAAAAAATTTAAAAAATTCATTTTTTTGTGTTGTTTTTTTCTGCCCGGCAAACTGCTTTTAAGACTTCGGATGGCAAAACTTTTGCTCCCGGTACCAATTTAAGAAAAAAATTATATTTTTAGAAAGCTAGTATGATTCCCTATCTTCAGAAAAAGTTTCAAAAAAATCAACTCAAAATTTCAGGTCACACGAGCCTGCCCAAAATCCCAAGTGTCCCTCGAGGGGACTTTGGGCCTTTAGGGGTTAATGAGCTGCCAAAATAACCGCCTTATTTTAGTTTTTACAAAATTGAGATTTCATGACTCAATTCTAAATTTATTTGGTTGGTGGTTGAAGTATTTTACCGCCTACAATGAATTGTGTTTATTTGTGTGATTTTTTTTTAAATAATGGAAAATAGAAAAATAGAAGAATAGAAGAATAGAATGAATTTACATTCTATAGTACCATGGAGGATAAAAATGTGAACTCCTTTGTTAAGCACCACCAAAATTGAAAGATTTCAAGAGCATGATCTTAATAGTGTTATTTATAGGTATTAATAGGATTTTCTCTTTATATTGTTTGAACTTTTTTTGAATAAACAAAGTTCGATATCTTTTAATCATAACTAGTAGGCAAAAATTCTAAACACAAGCTCAAGTGACTTGTACGTGCTTTAAAAAATTCTCTTGCTCAATGCAATTGCTTTTTAATCCTCTAGCAACTATGTTTATTTTTAGACAATTTCCAAATATATGTTTCAAGTTCAATTTTTGCAATTGAGGGACTCTGATTCAAAATCCAACCATTTAGATGGAATTAGCTTCTCGTCATAATTTAGAAGCTAGGCAAAAAAACGATGCTATGTAAGCAAGCATTTTGAAAGATTATAATATGTATTGAATTTGAAAGTATCCGCACATTAGTGTAAGAATCAATCAACAATTTTCCTTAAGTGAAGTTGTCAGTATTTTCCTACATCTTCTCACTGAAAATGTTCACATCTTTTGCAATAGTAGTCCAAATCATGCAAAACAGATCCTAGCTTCACCCTCTACTTTTTAATAGTTGACCACCATTGCTAAAAACGCACATAAAGAATGTTATTCGCCATAATATGAAGCAACGACCCAAATCAAGTTCATTGGACGTTAGAGGTTCATAGAAATTTAAAAGAATTAGGCTCTAGAAATTCATTTGTAGTCTCCTCAGGCAACAACTACAAATGTTGTGGCTTTCTTATACAATCTATTCAACCATGGTTTCCACTAGTGATTGAGTGCATAGGTACGTTTCTCTTGAATTTATCCTAATAAGTAATTGGAGATTTGGAAATGGTTCCTAATATAAAGTTGTTTAAGTTTGTGTTGGATTTGATTGGGAGTCAAAAAAGGATTCCAAATTCTCTTATCACACAATTTTTGAAATGAATCAATATTGAATTTTCAAAGTGCTAAATACTATGTTCTCTTGAATGCTAGTTGTACAGATTTAACCCCTAAAGGATCAAACACCATATTTGACAATATAACGATTTTGGACAGCTCACTACGAATGGAGTTTTTATTTTTCTTCTTTGAAATTTTCACACAAGATGTGCCCAAGGAGTAGCTTTAAGGCCCAACAATTTCAAAACTTTTGACTACATGATATGTCAAAAGTTATTGCATGAATATGTCATTGGTCGGCGGGCAGCCCAGGCAGCAAAAAAAACTTCTTTAAGAATCATTTTTTTTTAAATAAAAATTTGAAATTGGTTCTTTAGATTTATATATACGCGGGAAGCTTTGAATCATTCCATTCCAATCAATGAGTCAAAAGTTATGAGGATTCTTAGTTTGAGGGTAGTTATGGAGTCCCTACTCTAAAATAAACTTTGAAGTCCTTAATTCAACTCAATTTTCAATATTTTTGAAAAAAAATAAAAACATTGGGTGTATATTGTTTATTACAACATTACAACCATTGGGATTGGCATTTTTCAATTCCATATATATCTAAATTCTTAACAATTTGGTATTTTGAATCATTTTCTACCTCTTTCTACTTACTATTTTTTCCTATATGTTGTACAATTCCAAATGAAGTGAAAATTTTCAAGCATGTATTCAACTTGCCTTGAAGAATGAATCCAAAGAGTAACCACCATTTTGGACATTTTTTCATACAAATGTGACCTTGTGAAGTGCAGCTGCCCGGATTTTTGCAGGGACAAAAAAAGGATTTTTGTCAATTCAAACGCTATTATCTTGCAATCCACACGGTGGAAATTTCTGAAATTTTTTCCTCAACTTCTCAAACTAATGTACTACAAGATCCAATGGTTACATTTTTCCAAAAATGTTTTTTTACTAAAATTTGGTACTTGTGTTAAAAATGGCAGTTTTGGAGCAGTTTTGGTGAAAACATAATCTCCGACCTTTAGGGGTTAAAGCGTGAAAATCCATAGGGTTTGATTTTAGAAAGAAGTATCAATTAGGTGTAGTTATCCAAAGCCATCTTTTGGATGTCACAATCCAATTGCAACCTATTTGTGTCATTATTTATCAATAGAACACATGTCAAACATTAAAACATACGCTATTGTTGTATTCATAATGGCACAAATTGGTCACATTCGAGGCCACATTTTAATTGTAATACATATAGGAAGACTAAATCCTTTAGACCCAAACAATTTCAGAACTGCCTTACAAAAATATTTTCTTTGTATACTAGAAGAAAACCTTATTGCTCTTAACACAATTTACACAAAGTTTTTGTTTTTTGTAACATAAAAACATCAATTTTGTGTTGAAATTGATGTTTTTATATTACAGAAAACAGAGACATCATGTAGGGTGTATTGAGAGCAACAAGGTTCTCTTCACGTAGAACACGGAAATTTATATATAGATTTCAACTATAAGTGAACTTTGTAGTGTCATGGTACGTCAAATTCGATGCGCACAACAAACATTCTCTCCATGATGGAACAACTTGCTCATGGTCACGTTTTTCAGGGTTGGAAATGACCACATTCAAGCCCCAAAATCAAGATATCCATTTGGGATAAGGGTTGAGCAACCAAATTTTTATTTTTATTTTTACCTTCAGATTTCTTTTGAATTTTTTCATCAAACGTGTGAAATGTTCAGCGCCTACCAATGGTGGAAAATTCAGGGTGGCAGACTGTTTGTGTGAACTCTTGTCTGTAAAAATGGATATTCCATTGAGCATGAACACAGACTGGCCTTTCAGAGTTATACAGTAGCTCCCCCAAAGTCCAAAGATTCACTATTTTCAATACGAAAAATTCAATTCATATGGGTCAAATTATATTTCACTAAAATCAATGAAGCAAATTGCATGTGTTGTTGATAGAAAACCAACATGAACACAGTTACTATGACCTTTCAGAATATATAGGTAACCCCTTAACCCCAGAATGACCTTAAGGACAGAATGTGTCCTCGACCAATTTTTGAAGTTAAATAAAACCTTACTGAATTATTATTTTTAGTAGTTTATATTTTTGAAACATTCTTTATGAAGTTTAGTTTTAGTTTCAAAAAATTGATTTTGAAAATGATTGATTATGATTTTTCTATTCAAGATTTTGTGCACAGGTGTCCATTGCAATCTTGACTTTTTGTAGTGTTGAGGGCTCTTGGGAATGAGCCTCAAATACACTAGATCTTTGAGGAAAAATCACATTAGAAATTCATTTAAAAAAATTGTAGAGTAGATTTTGAGAAGTCATAAATTGATTGGGGTTATGCATGTTAGGCCCTTTAACCTCATATTTTTTTGGTGATCAACTTTTTAGATTTGACATGTGAAAAGAGGATTGAAAGACTTCAAATCACTTTCACAATTTTAACACCCTCATGATCAAACATTATAATCTTTGAATCCGTAAGAGATATTGTTGTGTTTTCTTTTCTAATGTGATCTCTAACATGTCTAGTTTGATTTTGTACGATTACAATTCAAAAAGAATTGATACAAATTATCAAAATGTTAGTTTTTTGTTCAACTTAGAGCAAATTCCTAGAAGCTCAAGAAGTTCCAGGGTCATTTTGGGGTTAAGGACCAAGGGCCAAGGAAGGTTTAAAATGTTCAAGTTCACTTCATCTTTGAAAGGGGTTAAATTGCGTTACACTAGAATCAATGGGTGCTTTAAAAGTATTTAAAAAGAAGATACCAAAAGAGAGACCAAGATATTTTTATTGATGTGGATAAGATGATGGTGAACATGGAACAAATATTCAGCAATTGCAACAATTGCACAAGATATTCTATTATATGTATAAGATGATGGTGAACATAGGACAATTATTTAGCATTTGCAGCATTTGCACAACATCTATATTGTCTAATTCTTCATTAATTTTTATTTTCTGTGTTGTTATTTTTTCCTGAGGGGTTGAGTAGTGGTGTGCACTGAGTTGAAAGGTTGAAAGTAGTGGGAACCAAATTAAAATGAGACATGCATTAACCCCTAAAGGACCGAGGCCTTTTTTCTGCCAAAAAACACTGAAAACTGCCATTTCTATAGCATAGAGTAAAAAAAATTGAAAAATGTTTTTTTTTCACATCCAACGGTAGGATCTTACACCTAACTAGTATAAAAATGTGTGGAATTTTTTTTAGAATTTTTGACCGCACAGATTGCAAGATATTTGCATTTAAAGTGGAAAAAATAAGTTTTTCAACAAATGCGGGACTAGATTTTTTGACTTTAAACATTTTTAACTTAAAATTTTTGCACTACAGAGTTTTGAGTTCTTAATTGTTGCAATGGAGACTTGAGTTGAGAGTCTAGAAAAAAAAAATGAAAAAAAAACTTAATTATCATTCTTAAAAAAATTGTTAAGTAGATGTAGGTACAAGATAGAAGGAAAATCTAAAATATTCATATATTTTAGATGGAATTAAAATGCACTAATCCCAATGGTGAGATTGTTCTAGCAAGTAAACTAGACCATGCAAAAAAAAATTTGAAAAATTTGAAAAATTGCATTGAGAAATGAATCCTAAAGTTATTTTTTTCAAGAAGATGCTTTAACTGCCCAAAAAACAAGAATGTCCATAACTTTCTCATAACATATCCAAATGAAATGAATCAAAGCTTTCCAGATAGCCAAAAATATAATCTATGAGAAAAAAATATTTTAAAAAAAAATCTAATTTTTGTCCATTTTTTTTTTGCTGCCCGAGTTGACCCCCGTCCCCTGTTTTGAGCTTATATGGTCATAACTTTTTTTCCCAGGCACCGATTGTGAAAAAAATTATATTCCCTTGAAGCTAATCAGCTTTTCTACCTCCAAAAAAAGTTTCAAAAAATCAGGAGAAAATTTCAGCCCATAGGTACCTGCCCGAAAATGCATTTGTCCCTCGTACGGACAATGGTCCTTTAGGGGTTAAAAGCAATAATGATATGTTGGGGGGCAGTCCTTCGAAAGAATGAAATCTATCTACTAAATTGCAACCTTTTGGTTGTAGGGATAGTGGTATGAAAATGTAAAGTTGTACGGGCAAATAAAAATGCATGAGGTGTGTGTTAAAATCAGCAATAGCTTGTTGGGATCCATCACTCTCAAGAATCAATTTCTTATGTTGTTACTATAACATTTTAGTATGGTTGTAAGAACAAATTGCATTTTACGATTGTCAAATAGAATTTTCAATCATTTTCAAGTAATAAAATAATGTATAGAGGATTCCGACAAAAAGATCATCGAATAGAATGAGACATATTCAAATTATTGACATTTTTATATGGAAAGAGATAGTTCTTATTAGCTGCTTATTTTTGAACAAATGAAGGGACCTTCTTTGCACACAAAACCAAAGTACAAACCACCGCAACTACCACTGCAATTTGTCATGACCTCCCCTTTTTTTTTTTAAATGAAATAGGCCCTTGCACATGGGTGTCAATTGATTTTCAAATGTTTGTTTATTGATTCTAGAATTTGGATAGAAAAGTAGAACAATTTGCATTGACAAAAGCTACAAGTGAGAAAGTTTCTTTTTCTTTTTCTTATTCTTTTTACACAAATGAAACGGAAATTCATTGCAAGGACGAGTGAGAAAGTTTGAGTAGGACCTTCCTCAAGAAAACGAATAAACGTGTCAATACCGCCACAAGGACACTTGTGTGTTAAAAAATCTCACATGGTCCACCAAGATTCCTCAAAGAGAGAGATACTTCTGATGATTCCAAGGAGGACTGAATTTCACCAGGAAATATTATTCTAGTATTCAGAAAGGAATTGAAGGGAAAGCCGGTCAGCCCCTCTGGGATTCTCTCCCTCCATAGTTGCACTAGTTCTGCAGTCACCACAGTAAGGTAAGCTTAGTAGGCTTATAAAGCGACCGGACTGTAAAACTGATCATGGCACAGAGGTACATTTTGCTTTCTTCCATGTACCAACAGTGTACATTTCAGGAGGTGGTCGCTTTTAGTGACCACTGCGTTTTTAACTTCAAAAATTCATAACTAATTCCACAAAGGTCCAAAAAATATGAAACGACTTGGATTAGATGCGAATTCCATTTTTTTTCCTACTGAAATTTACTGAAAATTGTTTCAAGGAGATCAGCTTCCCCGAAATGGCAAACAGCTCCTAGATGGTCGGTTTATGAGCCTACTACCTTAGTTCACTACTTGTATACTGGATTATTCTGATATTGCACATTATTAACTTGATTTTCATCATATAAAACCAAAATTTATAGTAGAACTAATTCTACACCCTTCCTAATAGCATACATCATTATAGTAATAATGAAGAGGTCGTAGGGTATCAAACTACAATAGGAGACCCTTTTTGTCTACCGCTACCGTACTTAAAGGGGTAGGGTTGGCATCTATGTTTGGAGAGAACTGTCAATTAGTTCATTGTTAACTGGTGGAATTGGCAAAAAAGATGTTTGCAATTTGAAAACACTGGAAAAAACAAGGTGAAAAAATCTATAAAATTGGATATTAGGGGGTTCATAGAAGTTAAAAGAATTAGACTCTATAAATTCATTTGTAGTCTTCTCAATCAACAACTACAAATGGTGTAGCTTCTTGTACAATCTACTCAACCATGGTTTCCATTAGTGATTGAGTGCATAGACAGGTTCCTAAAACTTAAGCTAGGTACAGTAACTAATTTTGAATTTGTCCAAATAAGTAATTAGGGATTTAGATAAGTTTCCTAATTTAAAATTGTTTAAGTTTTTGTTGGATCTTGTTGGGAGTCAAAAAGGGATTCCAAATTCTCTTATCACACAATTTTGGGATGATGTATGAATCAATATTGAATTTTCAAAGTGCTAAATACTACATTCTCTTGAATGCAAGTTGTATTGATTTAAGGCATGAAAATCTATAGGGTTTGATTTTAGGAAGAAGTATCTATTAGGTGCAATTACCTTTAGCCGTCCTTTGGGTGTCTTAATTCAACTTTGACTTGTTTGTGCCACTAATTATCAATAGAACACATGTCAAACATTAAAACGTACTCTACTATTATATTCATAATAACACAAATTGTCCATATTTTAATTGTAACGCATGTAGGTAATCTATCACTACAAGAAAAAGGGGTGTTTTAAGTATAGTCCTATAAGTAATGACCTTTATAGAAGATTTTTAGTAAAATTTTACTGGAAATACATGTGTTTTCAGAATTTTTTTACTAAAAATCTCCTAAAAAGGTCATTACTTATAGGACTATAATTAAAATACCCCTTTCTCTTGCAGTGTTAAAACTTTACAAACAATCCAAACAATTTTTCTCATAAACACAAATTTCTAGCATCTAGCACCAACTTATTAAAATATTGTCCTTTATGGAAACATGAAAATGTATATATAGAATTCAACCGTAGAAAAATGCAAGTGTACTTTGTAGTGTTATGGTACGTCAAATTTGATGCGCATGATAAACAGTCGCTCCATGCTTGAACAACATGCTCGTGGTGGGAACAACGGGTTTTTTTCTGGCGACAAAACGCTAGGTTGTCAGGCCTGTAAGCCACTGCGCCTCGCTCCCTCGCAAAATTCACCTTTGGTGGGAGGGCACACAGGGCTTTACTGTAGAGTTTGTCGCCAGAAAAAAAAAAACTGGGTGGGAAGCCACATTTTAGGAATTGAATCACGTTTTGGGAATGACCACATTCAAGCCCCAAAATCCAGATACCCACTTGGGATAAGGGTTGAACAACCAAATTCTTAATTTTATTTTACTTTTTACCTTCAGATTTCTTTTAAATTTTTTCAATCAAACGTGTGAAATATTCAGCGCCTGCCAATGGTGGAAAAATCAGGGTGTTTGTGTGTACTCTACTTCAAGTATACTACTGTCTTGAAAAATGGATATTCCAGCATGAACACAGAATGGCCTTTCGGAGTTCTAGCCCCCCAAAGTCCAAAGACTCACTATTTTCAATATGATCAATTCAATTAATAATAGAGTTCATAAGGGGTTAAATTATGTATCACTAAAATCAATGAAGCAAACTGCACGTGTTATTGATAAAAAACCAACTTGATCACAGTTACTATGACCTTTCAAAACATATAGTGAACCCCTAAAGGGCCAAGGACCAAGGAAGGTTTTAAGATGTCCAAGTTCACTTCATCTTATTGTAAAATTGATAAAATTTGAAAGGGGTAAAATTACATTATATTAGAATCAATGGGTGTTCTTCTAAAAGTAATTAAACAGAAGATAGCAAAAGAGAGACCAAGATATTTCTATTGACGTGGATAAGATGATGGTGAACATGGAACAATTATTTAGCAATTGCAGCGATTGCACAACATCTATTTTGTCTAATTCTTTATTGATTTTTATTTACTATGTTTTTTATTTTCCCCTAGGATGGGGTTGGGTAGTGGTGCGCAGTGAGTCGAAAGGAGGAAAGTGGTGAGAACCAAATTAAAATGAAACATGCATTAAAAGCAATAATGATATATTGGAGGGCAGTCCTTCCAAAGAATGAAGTTTATCTACTAAATTGCAACCTTTTGGTTGTAGGATAGTAGTATGAAAGTTTAAAGTTGTACATGCAAATGAAAATGCATGAAGTGTGTGTTAAAATCAACAGTAGCTTGTTGGGAGCCATCACTCTCAAGAATTTCAATTTCTTATGTTGTTACTAGAAAATTTTAGTGTGGTTGTAAGAACAAACTACATTCTAAGATTGTCAAATATAATTTTTAATAATTTTCAAATAATACAATAACGTGTAGAAGATTCTATCTAAACTGAGACCATAGAATAGAATGAGACATATTCAAATTATACATTTTTATATGGAAACGGAGATAGTTGCTATTAGCTTCTTGTTTTTGAACAAATGAAGGGACCTTCTTTGCACACAAAACCAAAGTACAAACCACCGCAATTACCACTACAATTTGTCATGACCTCCCTTTTTTGTTTTTTAACCCCTAAAGTATCAAAGTCCCCTTGGGGGACACTTGAGATTTTGGGCAAGCTTGTGTGGCCTCAAATTTTGACCTGATTTTTGGAAACTTTTTCACAAGATAGGAAATCACATTAGCTTTCTAAAAATATAATATTTTTTGTCAATCGGTGCCCAGGAGCAAAAGTTATGCCATTCTAAAGAAAAAAAGCAGTTCATCGGGCAAGGGGGAGAAAATGATTTTCTTTTTTTTAATTTTCTTTTCTCAAAGATCATGTTTTTGTCTAAATTTGAAGCTTTAATTCATTCTATTTGGACTAATAATGAGAAAGTTATGGACAATCTTGTTTTTCGGGCAATTTAAGCATCTTCAAAAAAAAAAACTTTTAGAATTCATTTTTGAATGCAATTTTCAAATTTTTTCAAACTTTTTTTTTGATGAGGTCAAATTTGTTTGCAAGAAAAATCCCACCGTTGGGATTATGGTGTTTTAATTCCATCTAAGAGCTATTAACAATTTAGTGTTTTGATCAATTTTGGACCTACTTTTACTTGACAATTTTTTTATATGTGAAAATCAAGTTTTGATATGCTGAAATTTCCCCCCCCCCCCGCTCTCAACTCAAATGCTCAACATAAAAAAAATTAACTTTATGTTGTATAGTGCAAAAGAAATCCACAAATAGCCGTCAAAGTCATCTAAAATTGCAGGAAACAGTTCAAAAAAACTTTTTTTTTCCAACTTTGAATGCTAATATCTTCCAATTGGAATAGTCAAATTTCTTGAAATTTTTACCACATGATCTGAGACAAGTGAAGTACAAGATCCTATGATTAGATTCTTAAAAAAATGTTTTTTTTGGGTTTCTTGAGTGATCACAACAGAAGTGGCAGTTTTCAGTGGTTCTAGAGCCAAAAAATGCCTTGGTATTTTAGGGGGTTTAATAAAAGAGCCCTATGCACGTGGTTGTCAATTGATTTTCAAATGTTCGTTTGTTGATTCTAGAATTTGGATAGAAAAGTAAAACGATTTGCATTGGCAAAAGCAACGAGTGAAAAAGTTTTTTTTTTGGTTCACACAAATGAAACGGAATTTCATTGCAAGGACGAGTGAGAAAGTTTGAGTAGGACCTTCCTCAAGAAAACGAATAAACGTGTCAATACCGCCACAAGGACACTTGTGTGTTGAAAAATCTCACATGGTCCACCAAGATTCCTCAAAGAGAGATATTTCTGATGATTCCAAGGAGGACTGAATTTCACTAGGAAACCTTATTCTAGTATTCAGAAAGGAATTTAAGTGAAAGGTCAGCCCCTCTGGGATTCTCTTCCTCTTTCAATTTGATTCCATAGTCACTACACTAAAAAGGGTATTTAGTGTTGGATTACATTTAGTGTAATTACCACCCTACTTGACCCTATACTAAATGTCAATTTTAGGACGATTAGTGTAGTGCTAAACTTCAATGCGCCGCCTTTGCCTTCTCTTCACTTCTACCTTCCTTTAATAAGTTCTAACACTAAATGTAAACATTTTCAGATTTCAGATTTACCATAGAGTATATTTAATGTTAGAAAATACATTTAATGTTACTTACTTTAGTAGGCTTAATGATATTTAGTGTCATGGTTTGCAAATAGTGTTGCCAACACTAAATACCCTTTTTAGTGTAGTTCTGCAGCCACTAGTTCACTACCAGTACACTGGGTTATTCTGATATTGCTCATTATAAAATTGATTTTCATCATATAAAATCAAAATTTATAGTGAGACTAATTTTACACCCTGACTAATAGCATACATCATTATAGTAATGACAAAGAGGTCGTAGGGTATCTAACTGCAATAGGAGACCCTTTTTGACTACCGCTACCATACTCAAAGGGATAGGGTTGGCATCTAAGGTGGAAGCACCCAAAACCGTCAAAATAAAGAATTCAGCATACTTGCAGGCACCATTTCAAAAAATTAATATTTTTGTGGTGTTAGCAAGAGAAAATCTTGAATTTTCAAAAAAAAAATTAGATTTTTTAGACTTGGGATGTATTTTCTATGAATTTTCAAAGTTGCAGTCCCCTAGACCACTGGAACCGTCTTGTAGGTGGACCCAAATCTGAATTTTGACAAATTCAGCACTTATCCAATCACAGTGAAGAGAGGAGAAAAGTTTATGACACATGTCAAAGACCATTCAATGGAAGTCTAGGGACGGTTTAATGTCTATCTAGGAACAAAGATTAGGTACAGAGACGCTTTGGGGTGTTTTCACCTTATGTTTGGGGAGAACTGTCAATTAGTTCATTGTTAACTAGTGGAATTGGAAAAAAAAATGGTTGCAATTTGAAAACATTGGAAAAAACAAGATGAAAAAATCTATAAAGATTTCTATTTAGAATAAAGAATAGGGAAAAAAAACCGGACTTGGTAGTTGAAAAAACAGTTCAATATGGGAATTAACCCCTAAAGTACCAAAGTCCCCTCGGGGAACACTTGAGATTTTGGGCAGGCATGTGTGGCCTCAAATTTTGATTTGATTTTTCGAAACTTTTTTTGAAGATAGGGAATCATAGTAGCTTTCTAAAAATATAATTTTTTTTCACAATCGGTGCCCGGGAACAAAAGTTATGCCATCCTAAAGCAAAAAAGCAGTTCATCAAGCAGAAAAAGTAAATAAATAAATTTTAAAAAATATATATATATATATATATTTTTTTTTAAATTATAATTTTTTTTAATCAAAGATCATGTTTTTGTCTACATCTGAAGCTTTGATTCATTCTATTTGGACTAATAATGAGAAAGTTATGGACAATCTTGTTTTTCGGGCAATTTAAGCATCTTCTTCAGAAACAACTTATAGAATTCATTTTTGAATGCAATTTTCAAATTTTTTCAATTTTTTTTTTTGACGAGGTCAAGTCTGTTTGCAAGAAAAATCCCACCGTTGGGATTATGGTGTTTTAATTCCATCTAAGAGCTATTAACAATTTAGTGTTTTGATCAATTTTGGACCTACTTTTACTTGACAATTTTTTTATATGTGAAAATCAAGTTTTGATATGCTGAAATTCTCCCCCCCCCCCCGCTCTCAATTCAAATGCTCAACATAAAAAAAATTAACTTTATGTTGTATAGTGCAAAAGAAATCCACAAATAGCCGTCAAAGTCATCTAAAATTGCAGGAAACAGTTCAAAAAAACTTTTTTTTTCCAACTTTGAATGCTAATATCTTCCAATTGGAATAGTCAAATTTCTTGAAATTTTTACCACATGATTTGAGACAAGTGAAGTACAAGATCCTATGATTAGATTCTAAAAAGAATGTTTTTTTTGGTTTCTTGAGTGATCGCAGCTGAAATGGCAGTTTTCAGTGGTTCCAAAGCCCCAAAATGCCTTGGTATTTTGGGAAATAAAGGAAAATAGCTAATAAAACTCAAAAAAAATCGTGAACGGTGATCGGCGCTCTTTGTCAAATAATTAATAAAATTTGGCAAGTGCAATTTAATAGATACTTAAAACTAAAAAGATTTTCTTCTCTAAGATTTAAAAAAAATAGTATTCCAAAAATTCAACATCTATTTTTGAATTAATTTCTATTCATCCAAAATACCAAGTACAATAGTACAAAGGTGTAAATGTCAAATGTTTATAAATCCTATAATTTGCTCTACCAAAACTCTTATTAGGCATGTACACATAAATAACTAATTTAGGGACCATATATCTCTACCTTGAGATTTAGACATTTACACAATAAAGCTATAAAGCTTTACCAAAGTTCCAAGAATGATTAAATATTATTTTGCTATAAAAATCTTAATTTTCCTAAGTTCGATCCTAAAAAATAATGAACACATGCTACATAGACATGGGATTTGTTTGTAATGATGCAATTTTGCGTTATTAGGGAAGAAAAACTTGTCTTTTAAGTAGTTATCTAATATAAAGCAATATATCCAAGAAAGAACATTGATTATAGTAGTGTGCTATACCTTTATATCACTAATGGAAGTTTTGAACCCTCTAAATGATGTTTTATGACAACAATCTAATTACAAAAATAATCTATAGAACATAATATTCAACATTAATACATTGACAAATGTTAGTCAAGCCTTATGAGGTTTTCGTCCATTTGTCTTTCATGCTTTATACATGTTCTCTATGTTTTCCACGTATTCTAGGTAGTCTTCTTAACATTTTCAAACACTAACTGCAAAAACAACTTATAGAGACTTCGTGTATTCAATTAGTTTTTAAAAATAGGGACATGCATCTTATACTATTAGGAGCTCATTTCTAGGAGCTTTTCAATGATGTACTACAAACTAGATTTGATATATAATTGCTCTTACAATCAATCTTCAATTGTTTTAAGATAGTCAATTCTTAAAAGCGACCATTTAAGAGTTGATTGCCTTTTGAGGGAATCTAAAACTCTTTGAAACAATTTTCAGTAAATTTTCCTAGGAAGAAAAATGAAATTGGCATGATCTAACCCAATTCATTTCATATTTTTTGGACCTTCATGGAATTAGTTAAGAACTTGTCACTAAAAGTGACCATCTCCTGAAATGTATACTATTGGTACATTGAAGAAAGCAAACTGTACCATTTGTCATGATCGCTTTTAGAATATGGGCATTGTTAGAGTAAGGTAGTTCGCTCGTAAAGTGACCATCTAACTCATCATTGATAGTAATAGATATTTCAAACAACATGTCACTAATTCCTAGATAGGGGTCGCATTTAGAACACAGATCCTTTTGGAGCACACTACCTTAGACTACCTTAGAATCTTGTTTAGAATCTTGTGTCTTAAAACTTGTCTCTTATCTTGTGCTTGCGTATGTGACAGAATTGCAACCAGCTCAATAGCCATTTCTTTTGACTAGAAACTTCATGAGAATCTGAAATCACAAAGCCTTTAGAAGGAAAATCATTTTTTTATTCATGTGTACCTTCTGCAAGAAAATACCAGTACGTTTGCCAATTTTGCCTTTTTGACCATAAAAAGAAGGGACCTACGCAACCACAAAATAAGAGACAAGTTTTATATTGCAGACCCCAATTCCAGCTACGAGCACTTTTGATTAGGACACATGTAAAACGACCATCCTTAAAGTTTCTTCGCAGCCTCAACATTTTTTTTTCACAAAATTGATCACATCAGAAGTTGACTTGTGAAATTCAACGCACATGTACGTTATGTATGCAGAGGTCAATGTATAATCCGGGAATCTCCCGGGGACCCATATAGCCTATCATTACTATATGGTACTAAGTTAGTACCCTTCATGCCGTTTAGTGTTCATACATTTTGAAGAGAACTGATTTCATTGCAAAAGCAGATTACAACTTACAGTACACAGCAATCGAAAACGTTACGCAAAAAAAATGGAAACTGCAGCAGTGCAGCTCCAGTAGCGGCGCAGCTAGCCGACAGTGACTTTCAATCGACGTTTTTTGGGGGAGAATAGGAATCCAATCCGCACTGTCCTCACGTCATTGAAGGATATTTGGAGGAATGTGATTAGGTCTCTTTTTGTCGGATTTGGCGAAATTGCATGAGCAAAACAGTGGTGCTTCAATTACAATCAACCCTTTTTTTTACTGTAGCTTTCAGTGGTGTTCCTGGTAGCATGTCATTGAATTAATTTTGGAGGGATGTGAGCGTATTAGCTCCTTTTTTTCTGAGTTGTCAAAATTTCGCCCAAAAAAAGAGCACTAATTGTAAGTACACACTAACTTTGAGATTTTATAATTCTATTTGATTTATGCAGTGAAGAAGGATATCGTCATTGGAGTTATGAAGCTGAAGTTAACAACACCTAGAAATTGCACAAATAAGCAATTCAACATGGTTCCCATTATCATATTGAGAACCTTTTTGTGGGGTCTTGTTGGTAGTCAGAAGGAGATTCTAGATTCTCTTAGAATGCATTTTTTGGACAATGTGTGGATGAACTACAAATTTTTGAAGTGCTAAAAATAGGGCTTAGGGCAACCAACTATAGACTCCCATGAATAGTAGAAGTACATTTTAGGCAAGAATCTAGACTATACAATTTTAAAAAGCAGTCAAAATTATGTATAGATACCTTATTTAGATCTATGGGTATGGCTGAAAACTTGGATATTCTTCTTAAAGTATGTACATGCGTCTAAAGATCTAGACTATCTTTAGATTTTGTAGCAATTTAAGGTTTTCACCCACTAAGAAATAGATAATATGTTCGCAAATAATCTTGGGATAATTTTGAAACATTCTCGAGCAAATGTATGCTCAAAAAGAAATTAAGTCTCAGTTCCACTTCACTATCATATTGTGAATTGTTATAAGCTTACTAATTAATACCCAGCAGATGTGTTTGCATCTTCTAGGGACATAGTTAGAAGTGTTGTTTCTTGATGGGATACACGTGTTAATGAACTACTAATGGTTAAACTTCATCAATTGTGCTTGTTTAATTCCCCCCACCCCACCCCATACTCTTGTATTTTTCAGAAGTAGTCTCACCTTCAATCAATATGGGATATACAGTAGAACCTCTCTTAGTGCATATTCGCTTAGTGCATAATATGCAATAAGAGAGGTTGTACTTTGAAGCATTTATTGGTAAATAGTAGTTGGAGGCCACATTAGCCAGAGTTCATTACAAAGTCTCTCCAACTGCATAAACCTCTCTTAGTGTATAGTCCCAGCACTATGCACTAAGAGAGGTTCTATTGTATGTAGTATTTCCGTATGTATCCCATATGTCCATATCTATATTTTGTACAATATATATCTATATATTCATGTCTGTAATCATATTTTGTATTGTGTATCCGTATGCTTGTATCCATATTTTGTACCATATATTCATATATCCATATTTCATATCCCATAGCCCGTATCCATATTCCCAAATTATTTAGATCACCAACCTTAGAGTGGGAGGCACATTTTTTTTGGAACGCCATCAACGGCTATAATTTTTTGGTTTATGCGGGGGGGGAGGTTGCTAATGGCAAAACCAAGAGCTGATTCCATCTTTTAAATAATGTTCTACTTGCTCAAAAATTCTTATGTCCATGAAAATCAAAGCTTCACTATCTTAGAAGTTTGTGGTTTTAATAAAATAATCCAAAATTGTACAATTTTATAGTTATTTTCTTGAAGTATTACAAAATCCAATTGTAGAATCTTGTAGAATTCAAATTTTTTCCTTGATTTGGATATAAAAATTGATGATAGCAAATCACTTTCTTCTAATCTTTTAGAAATTAAGAAAATAACCAAAAGATTGAATTTGAGCAATTGGTGTGTTTTCATAATTGTAGCAACGTCACATAGATTTTAAAAACTCAAATTTTTTGAAATTTTCTCATAAAAAAATCTCTCTAAGATAGTATTGAAAATTTATCAAAAATATTTTATTTTTATTTGTTTAGAATTTTTTTATTCAAGAGCCTTCAAGAACCTTCTTACAAGTTCTATAGCATTTCATGACTTTTGATGGTTGTTAAAAAGGTTTTGATCAAATGCCTTCTTTCCCAAAAAATATAAATTTTTTTATAAGGAACTTCTTATTCTTGTAGTTTATTTTGAATCTATAGAAGAACATTTTTGATGACATTTAGTGGCACTTCACACTTACAATGATTGTTAAAAAGTTTTAAAAAAAGTGTTGAAATGTTTCAAAATCTTTAGTTGTTATTATCTATTGTTCCTATAGGGCAAATATAGTAGACAAATAGATGTTAGTTTCTTAGAGATTTTCTTCAAAAAAAATTTAGATGAAAAAAAAAATCTTGCAAAATAGTTCTATACTTCTATTTTTAGAGTATATAAAATCGTATTTTATGGAAAAATTAAATGTTTTGCAAAAGAATGTCAATCTTATCCTATACAATCAATGAACCATATATCCAAATGTGGCATCTATTTGGACCAAGCTCATTTGTCTACTTATGATTATCATAGTGTTTTTACCTAGAATTGCTCCTCATATAGAATTTCCTCTATTCAAAAGTTTTCAAAGAACTTTTTAATATTAAAAGTATATCACCAAAATAAAGGTAGACTTCTATATAGACAGATCATCTAAATTTTCAACACTAGAAGTATGCCTTCAATCCAAGAAAGTGGTGAAGTGTCACTATAAAAAAACTCATTGAAATTTTTTCTCACAACAAATCCTTCAACCCTTAAACGACGGGCTCATAACCGTGGAAATCATCTGTTTTGTCACCGTGTGGATTGTTGGATTAAAATAATGCAAAAGCACTCATTGGAAGTCAAGCTACTGTAGATTATCCTCCCTTTCCCCACAAAATTTGGAAGATGAATAGTTACACTTCTGTCCTACACAGGAGATTCTCTTGTCATTCATCGGACGCCAAACATCCTCCGTGTCGTTCAAGGGTTAAACACTTTCTATAGAGTTTTTGTTGAAAGAAGACATATGATCCTTCAAGAATCACCTACAAAAAATAATATTATACGTTTAAATTATAGAAAAATTAGGGTTTGACCGATGTGCTAGCACATACACTCAAAATGGTGAAAATGCTCTAATATCAAATACTGAAAATATTGTTGAAAGTTATAATTAAATTTATAAATTTTATTCTAAAACATAGAATTTATAAACTATCGTGGTTCTTCAAAATCAATAATGAAAATTATTTTTTTGTCATGTCCAAAGAGGTTGAAAATTGAAGGTTGAAGGGACACACACTTTCTATAGAGTTTAGTTTTTTTTGCTGAAACAACTGAATTGAACCTAATTCATTGTAGAAGTAGCAATACAAACTTCACAACAACTAGAGCAACTTGTCCTAGTCACTTGGAGAGAGTTCTTGTATGGAGATTTGATCATCACTTGAGAAAAATTTAGGAATTTATTTCACTTTCCATTTAGGATCAACATTCTACAAAGCTTTAATCAACATGATTACACTATCAACGACTTCTAGGGCAATGTCTAGGATAGGTTGAGTTGACATCACCATTGATTGTTTAGAGTCTTCTTCTAGAGCACTTTAGCACTCACCCTCTACCCATGATTGATTTCTCAAGCATTGTAATCGTCAAAAAAGATGTGAATAAAATAAAATAGGCATTGAAAGATTTGTCATAATTTTTTTACCAATGAAACTAAATCATTAAAACAACAATCTAAGAAAAAGTTGAAGTGCAAAGATAAAGAAAAATTTGAAAATTTTCTATATATAAAAGTATTTCTATATATAATAGAATTATTTTCCATTTGTCCTCTACTTATATAGATTTAGTAGATTCACTCTCTATTTATGAATGCATTGTAAAATTGGTAAGTATTTTTTACGCTATTTTAACTTTGAAGACTAAAAACAATGATTTGTTTTTATTCCATTTTTCTTCATGCCTATGCGTGCTTAAGATAGTGTCGAAAATGCAGTGGACCAACATTGAAATGATAAGCATTACAAAAAAATGGCATATTAAAGTCCAATCTAAAAATAATATAGGAATAAATGCATCGACTTAGAGCTTTTTTGGGGGGGCAAAATTCATCAATTTTGACAAAATAGAGCAAATCCTCTAACGTCCCTCCAAAGGGCACGCTATCAAGAACACAAGAACTACAGAAAAAAAGTAAGTTGCATCAATCCAACTCTAATGCAACTTTGACACTATATAAATGATTTTTGTTTTAGTATCAAATTGAATAAGCATTTGAAAGGGCATTGAAAATGTATCAACTTGACTCTTTGATCATTTTAGAATGAGCAATACTTCTTAGTCAATGTTTGGCACAATTGTGAGATGGCTATAATTGTAAATGGACATAATAATATGTATTTATTCAAATATTAAAAACTAGTGTAGGCAAATATTATTGTGTTCTTCCAATTTCTATAAAAATAAAAGTTTATAGTCACAGTAATTTAGTACCCTCACTTTTAGGGCAAATTAGTGTAGCTTTCATTGGAAGAGAGCCATGTGGTACTACTATCCTTATTTTTTCTTCAACTACAACAAGGTTCCACAATATATGCCGCATTTGCTATCAGAATTCAAAAACAAGACACTATATATTTTTTTGAGCAATTTTCCAATTAAACGAATTTTGAGGGAATGTTTGACAATACATTCTTCCTTTCAAAATAGATGAAATTTCTAAATTGCTTTGAAATCTTCATACTATAATAAATTTTTGGGTTGAATGCATATACCTTATGATGAATGCATTAATTTTCATCTATGCATCTATGTTGATAGAAATAGAGAATTTTATCTTTCCAATGCAGATTGCATTTTACAACATCTTAAATTAATAATTGCAGATAATTGTGACCTATTTTTGAAACCAATCTTTTACATGTATACAATCTAAGATGTACAAAATCTATACTCAAGGGTGTTTCTTATCATGAATTAATTGATCCAAATGCATTCAAAGGAATTTATAGAAGGGATATAAGAATACAAATGTCCTAAAAATATTCCTCACAATTTGAATATTTGTAGAATATTTTAAAGATATTATATAAATATTCTTGCCACATTTATAAAATGTTTTTTGAAAGGTTATTTTGAAACTATTCATCTTTCTAAGTACTTGATTTTTACACATCATTGAATAAAATTATACTCCAATCTTTACATTCACATGGTTTAGATGCTCATGATAAGAGTATAGGACTTTAGAGTGTTTTTTGGGAATTATTTTGCCAAATCCATCTAAGCCAAGTCCGAGGTGTGTGTGTGCTAATTTTTATTTATAGTAAAATATATCATTTGAATGGATGAAAATAGTAAAATTTATTTAACACCTAAGAGTCTAGGAGGGAGGCGGATATAGATTTTGAATGGCTTTGGGAAAATAAATTATGATATGAATAGAATCTAAACATCAAATCTTCATTTTTGCAAGTTTTTATTTCTTTCCCATCCCTACATGAACTCATTCACAACTTTGTGCAATAGCCAAGAAGCACCAAGTGATTATGCTAATCACATTGTTGAAAAATAGACAAAAATTGTTTTTTCAACATACTTGAATGTACTTCATCCATTTTGTGTAGCTCTGCCAATAAGCTTTTGAAAACATTTATAATCTAGATAGGGGATGTCAGCTCTCTTAGGGATTAAAAATAGCAATTAAGTGCCTTCATCTTGCACTTGATTGTATGTGCAATTATTTGCAAAAATGTATATTTTCAAAATTATGGTACTTCCAACTTTTCCAAGCATGTAGTTGACATGTTGTACCATACACTAGTGTTGTTGTGATTGCAAATAAGGTAGAGATACCGGCCTAAAAAGGAGAGCCCCCTTGTAATAATACAATAGGTTGCCCTATGGTGGTGTATCGTTGGATGTATTGTTGATTGAAAAAGATTTCTCTCTTTTCCTCTTCCCGTCCACTCCTCTCTCTTCCCACCTATCCATACTGTGTGGTTGTACAATGCACACTTGATTAGGAACTAATTCTAAAGGAAGCAGTTTTAGGTGAAGCAATGAGACAAGGATGGGTCCAAATGAAAAATCCACATGATATTGAATAAAATCTTCATTCTTGAGTAAAAAAAATTCCTTTTTTTGTATCAGTCTTCCTCACCCTTATTTTCACACACATTGAGCTCAATTTCTCAACAAATCCCCCAAATCCTACAAGCTAAAATGCTTAACCTTTAACCCCAAAGTGACAAAGAGGACAGAAAGTGTCCTCATAAAGTTTCAAGTCCAGTTCAAAGTGCTGTAACTTTTGCATTCAAGGTCCAAATTCAATAAGACTTGTTGGGAAAGTTGCGTTCTCCCTTATAGTTTGAATGGTAAAATTTTCAGATCAATCCAAGATGTATTGATTTTTTGTAAGCCAATTGAAGTTCACAACTTCAATTTGAGTTCAGCAAACTGCATTTCAGGGCTGCAACTTCGGGGCCTTGTATCTCCTTCATCCATTGCTCATTTTCAATAAAATTTGTTGTATTTTGTTTCTCTTGAAGTATACTTATTGTGGTAAAGTTTTCATGTCAATCCAAGTTGTTTTGAATATTTGGGAGCAATTCGAAGTTCAAAATCCTGCCATTTTTGGAGTGTAGTGAACTTTGGCGGCTTGTTTCTTCTTCATACAGAGTCCATTTTCAATAATTCTTTTTGGAAAAGTTGCGCATACTAGTCTAGTTTTTGTGGATAAAAAATTTCATGTTAATCCAAGAATTAATGAGTGACTGAGAAGCATTCTAGTAGAAGGAGGTTCAGCTTTAGATGTATTTTTTGCAATTTTTCTTGCTGATTTTTGACATTTCAAAGCCGTTTTGTAGACACAATGATTCAATTGAATGAGTTTTTTTTCCACCAATGTGTTTATATACTAGTTTTGAATCTTTTTGTAGTGTAAAGTTTTTTCATTTGAGTAGGTTTAGAAATCAAACTTCACCTCCAAATGTGTTTTTGGGAAAATTTCAGCATCCATTTTCAACACTAAAACATTATGATCTTGCAATCTATGTGGCTAAATGACTTCAAATTTTGGACATGTCATCTACAACATGTACACTACAAGATTGTACGGTTGAGATTTGTATAACTTGAAGACATTTAGATCCATAAAGCTTCAAAAGCAATGATGTTTTTGAACCCCAGAAATTGAATGTCACTTTGGGGTTAAGGGACAACTTGGTGACCATGGAAATCATCAATTTGGTTATTGTGTGAATCATTGGCTTAATCCCTAAAAGCCCATTGTCCCTTCGGGGGACAAATGCGATTTCGGTCATGTACCTTTTTGCAACCACGTTTGTAATATTTTCTGAAAAATTTAATAAAGGTAGAGAATGAAAAGACTCACATGGGGACATAATTTTTTTCACAGTCGGTGCCTGGGAACAATAGTTATGACCAAATAAGCTCAAAACAAGGGACGGCGGGCAGCCCGGGCAGCAAAAAAAAATGGCAAAAATTTGATATTTTTTTTTAAAATATTTTTTTCCTCATAGATTATATTTTTGTCTATCTGGAAAGCTTTGATTCATTTCATTTGGATTTGTTAGGAGAAAGTTATGGACATTCTTGTTTTTTGGGCAGTTAGAGCATCTTTTTTGAAAAAAATAACTTGTAGGATTCATTTCTGAAAGCTATTTTTGCAATTTTTCAAAAAAAAATAATTCTCATGGTTTAGTTTACTTTCTAGAACAATCTCACCATTGGGATTAGTGTATTTTAATTCCATCTAAAATATATTAATATTTTAGATTTTCCTTCTATCTTGTACCTAGTTCTACTTAACAATTTTTTTAAGAATGATAATTAAGTTTTTTTGAATATTTTCCTTTTTCCCTAGACTCTCAACTCAATTCTCCACTATAAAGATTTAAAGCTCAAAACTCCGTAGTGCAAAAATTTTAAGTTAAAAATGTTCAAAGTCAAAAAATCGAGTCCCGCAATGTGCTGAAATACTTGTTTTTCCCACTTTAAACGCAGATATCTTGCAATTTGAGCGGTCAAAAATTCTGAAATTTTTTCCACACATTCTCATACTAGTTAGGTGTAAGATCCTACGGTTAGATGTGCAAAAAAAACATTTTCCAATTTTTTTTATTGTTTGCTATAGAAATGGCAGTTTTCAGTGTTTTTTGGCAGGAAAAAGGCCGTGGGCCTTTAGGGGTTAAGAATAAAAAAATGCAAAAGCATTCATTGGAAGTCAAACTATTGTAAAGGACCTCCCCTTTTCACAACAAAATTCCGAGGATGATTCTGTCCTACATAGAAGGATTCTCTATCATCCATCAGACAAAAAGCGTCTACGTTGGTTTTTTTAAGAATTAAGTTATCCGTTTTAGGTGTCTCTACCTTGAGGGATCTGCCGAAAATCCCCAAAATTGACGTTGCTGCCTGCCGTTCAGTCCAGAGCCAATCAAAAAAATACCCTGCCGAACCCATCAAAGCTCCAACCGTCAATAACGACGTGCCACGTCCAACTTACCGGCCCGCAACCGCCGGATACCGCCCAATACCGCCCGGTACCGCCGAACGCCGTCCTCTACCGCGCCGCCGCTCGGCGTCCAGTCCGTCACGGCCGCCCTGTCCGCCCCTGCGACTGCCAAGTAACTTAACTGGTGGTGGCGCAAGGCTCACTCAAGTTCAGACTGACTGCGACGACTTCAACTCTGTCTTCAACAACTTGTCAATCGGATCATCGCGCATCCGTCTGGTCACGATCATGCATCCGATTCTTCCGCAACAATTCACTCACCACATAAAAAAAACACTTGGATTCTATCATAATTGCAATATATACATCTCGGCAGTAAGTTAGTATTGTATTTGCCGAATTCCGCCCCTCCCTCCCGCCGAGACTCTCTTCCTATTGCCACTATAAGTTCAGTTCCATTACTCGCAGAAAATTCCATTTCGGGATCCGCTCTCTATTACTCCGCCTCCTCTCGTTCGTCTCGCTTTTGCTAAAGTTACGTCTACTTTTGGGTGCGGCGAGATTTGTGAATTCGTTGTGCGGCGACGGAGATTTCGTGAATTTTGGTTGTGTGTGTGGCGAGATTTGCGAGTTGGCGGTTTGGAAGAGCTTCGGTGAGCTCTTGTGTTGCGGCGCTGACTCGACCTTTTTGTCCTTTTCCTTTTTCTTTTTTTTTTTGCGTTCAGGGTGTTACGTGAAGTATGCTTTTTGTGAAAAGCCCTTGAAGTTTGTGAAAATCTGCGGAAAGGAATTTGGAATGTAGTTGAAAAGTCGAGGGAAGACGACGACAGTAGCGTTTCGTTGCTTTGAACCTGTTGTATACGATTCTGTTTTGGTGAGGTTGTTGCGCAGGGAATGATATTGTGTGAACGTTTCTTTTTTGTTCTTGCAGGATTGGAGTCTTGCTCGACAAGTTTTCTGGTGAAAGTTCGAGAGAGGGAGAGAGAGAGAGACACGAGGTCGGTGATTTGCGGTTGCGTTTCTTGCGTGCGTCAATCGCAGAGCCTCTCTTAGGGTTAACCCTTTGGAATTCACGTCCACTTTTGAATTGAACGGCGAAATTGTGTTTGGTATTTCGAAAGGTCAGGGTTCTGTGTGGTGCTTCACGGGAAGTTCTCGGGAAGCGCTGATGGTGTAAAATTAGAGCAGAATGGAAGTCACTCCATGTGTAATTCGTGTTAGACTTCGCGCGCTTGTCTGAAAAAACTCAGCCAGTTAGTCGCGCTTGTTGCAAGCAATTTCAAAACCAGGAAAACATTGATCCAATTTGGGTTACTGCAAAGATGGCGAACACCACGACATGCAAGACGATGGCGGCGACTTCCAACGGAGTCTGGCAGGGCGATGTGCCCATTCATTTCGCTCTGCCTTTGCTCATCGTTCAAATCGTCATTGTGCTCTGCATTACTCGGGCCTTGGCGTTTCTCCTGAAGCCTCTGAAGCAACCACGCGTAATCGCTGAGATTATCGTAAGTTCTCACCTATAATTCTCTTGCATTCATCAAATGCATCTTGTGTTTCTACTTTTCACATTTGAAATAAAAGTGTTTGTGTTTTGTGGCATTACTGTATATTGGCATTGTTGCTCTTACAGCTCTTTATTTTTCGTAGATGTCTACGTGGATATATTGCCATGTACTTCGCAATGCATTCGCACAAGTTTTCGACTACGTTTCTTTTCTGAAATCGTGTTTTGGCAGTTGTGGTTCTGTAGTTCGAAATCATGTTTTTGTAGTTCGTGGTTCTGTAGTTCGTGTTTTTGTTGTTCGAAATCGTGTTTTTATAGTTTGTTGTTGTCAATTGTTGATATATAGAGGATGTCTCTGACGAGTATTGAACTTGTGGTTCGAAGTCGTGTTTTTGTAGTTGGTGGTTATTTAGTTCGTGTTTTTGCAGTTTGGAATCGTGTTTTTATAGCTCTTATGAATTGTTAAAGTAGAGGATGTTTCTGATGAGTATTGATGTTTCTGATGCAGGGCGGTGTCCTTCTCGGTCCCTCAGCTTTCGGTCGCAGCAAGGGTTACCTCAACGCGATCTTCCCTCACCAGAGCGTCATCATCCTTGAGGTTTTCGCCGACATGGGTCTCCTCTTCTTCTTATTCATGGTGGGTTTGGAGCTCGACATGGTTCAGATTCGAAAAACTGGAAAACAGGCTCTCGCAATTGCTGCCGCTGGCATCAGTCTCCCATTTGTTGCCGGCGTTGGCGTTTCTTTCGTCTTGCACAAGACAATCGCTTCCAGTGGCGACTTCGGTCCATTTCTTGTCTTCATGGGAGTAGCCATGTCCATCACTGCTTTCCCTGTTCTTGCTCGTATTCTCGCCGAGCGGAAGCTCCTGACAACCGAAGTCGGCCAAATGGCGATGTCAGCAGCTGCTGTAAATGATGTGGTGGCTTGGGTTCTTTTAGCCCTCGCCGTTGCGTTGTCAGGAACTGGAAAGAGTCCGGCGATTGTGGCCTGGGTTTTGTTATGTGGAATTGCGTTTGTTCTGGTGATGTTCTTCGTGATCCAGCCGTTTATGCACTGGGTTGCGCATCGATCTCCTGATAATGAACCTGTGAAGGAGTTTGTAGTCGCCTTGGCGTTGCTTGGCGTGCTCGTTGCAGGGTTTTGCACTGATGCCATTGGGATTCACTCGATTTTCGGTGCTTTTCTGTTCGGGCTTGTGATTCCCAAACAAGGTCCGTTTGCTTCTGCTTTGGTCGAGAAACTGGAAGACTTTGTGTCCATCCTGCTGCTGCCGCTCTACTTCGCCTCGAGTGGGTTGAAGACCAACATTGGTTCCATTCGCAGCGCGCAGTCGTTTGGCCTGTTGGTGCTGGTGGTGTTTGTTGCCTGTTCTGGGAAAATTTTCGGGACGTTTGTGGCGGCGAAAGTGAGCAAATTGGGAACTCGGAAGTCTCTGGTTTTGGGGATATTGATGAATACCAAGGGATTGGTGGAGCTTATTGTGCTCAACATCGGCAAAGATCGTGGGGTAAGTGGACAAGTTCTCAATAATGTTTGTTTTCTGACTTCTCTTTGAGTAAGTAGGTAGATTTGGAGGGATTTGGGAACCAATGTTTGTACATGGTGTTTGATTTCCTTCCTGCTTCAATGATGCTTGGTTTCTGATTTCTCTTAAGTAGGCGGATTTGGAGAGATTTGGGAACCAATGATTGTACATGGTGTTGATTTGCTTCCTGCTTTAATAATGGTTGTTTTCTGGTTTCTCTTGACTAAGTAGGCAGGTTTGGAGGGATTTGGGAACCAGTGTTTGATCATGGTTGATATTTGTTACCGGTAGGTAGCGAGTTTTATAGAAAATGTGCTGATTATATTATTTTTATTTTATTTTTTACTTTGATCAGGTCCTGAACGATGAAGTATTTGCAATCATGGTGCTTATGGCTCTCATCACAACCTTCATGACGACGCCACTGGTAATGTTACTGTTCAAACCCGCCAGGAATCCCATTCCGTATACGCGAAGGAAACTGGAGATGGAGGACTCGAAAGACGACTTGCGAGTGTTGTCCTGTGTGCACGGAATGAAGAACGTTCCTGCGATGATTAATCTGACGGAGGCGACCAGGGGAATGCGCAAGCGGACTCTCCGTCTGTACATCTTGCATTTGATGGAACTCTCCGAACGTACTTCGGCCATCATGACTGTGCAGCGGGCACGTCGCAATGGGCGTCCTTTCTTCAATCACCGTAATCACTCGGACAACAGGGATCAGATTGTGGCGGCCTTTGAAACGTACGAGCAGCTCAGCAAGGTAACTAAGCCTCTGACATTTCATGACAGCATTTTTACTTGATATTGGCTTCACTGCATGTGAATTGAAATAGAAAGTTTGCATTTCAATTAAAAGAGTACAATCAACCAGAGTCCCATAGCTTAACCCGTAAGCGCTCCAACATCCATATTGTGGATGACGAACAGAGTGCTTCAAGCCAATGTTTCATTCAAATACCTTCTCATTCATCCACAGCAATTCTTGAATCACTAGTAGATGACCTTTCTTCATGACTAATTTGATGAAATTGACGAAAATATTATATTTGTTAAAAGACATAAGCAAAGATGTGCTAAAATCTAAAATCTAAATAATTGGATTCAGACGTTAGAGGGTTAACTTCGTTCTTGGCGTCCATATTTAGAAGACTGGTTAGATACCTACACTTACAATTGAGATTAGTCCATGTTAATTAGCATACGTCCTCATGTGCGTAATTTTCACGAGTATAGTTTGGGATGCACCTAAACGGCAGCTAGTATTTTTGTCATTTTTTCTTGAATCCCTACATTCTCTGTGTGGATATTAATCCTCAAGTTGGCTTCAATCTCCAGGTGACTGTGCGTCCCATGACTGCCATCTCCGGCTTCGAAGACATGCACGAAGACATCTGCGCCACCGCCGCTGACAAACGCACAGCTTTAATCATCCTCCCTTTCCACAAATCCCCGAGACTAGACGGCTACTTCGACTCCACTGCCGGTTTCCGAACTGTCAACCAACGCGTCCTCAAGCACGCCCCTTGCTCTGTTGCCATATTAATAGACCGTGGCGTTGGCGGCTCCGCCCAAGTCCCCTCCAGCAGTGTAGACCACAGCGTAGTAGTTTACTTCTTCGGCGGTCCAGATGACCGAGAAGCTCTCGCTTATGGTTTCCGCATGGCTGAACACCCAGGTGTCAAACTCCACGTCGTCCGTTTCCTCACCACCAACTCTACTGGCATGGTGGACGACGTGAGCATCCCTGTAAGAGCCGCTTCAGTGGGCTCCGAGCTTTCTGAAATTGTCAAACAGGAGACCAATAGCAGCCGTTACCAGTTCACATCGCTTGGTTTGGACCAAGACAAGCAACGGCAGTTTGATGATGAAGCTTTGGGTAATGTTCGCAAAAGAGCTGCTGCAGATGCAGGAAGAGTGACGTATGAGGATGTGAGCGTTTCAGGGCCCTTGGAGGAAGTTGTGAGGTTGAGTGGAGGGCGAGCTTATGATATCATCTTGGTGGGAAGGTCGAGAAGGCCGACTCCGTTTTTGGAGAACATTGTGAGGAAACATGCGGTGTATGCCGAGTTAGGTCCTGTGGGAGATGCGTTGATGGATCCGCAAGTGAGGGCGTCGGTGTTGGTGTTTCAGCAGCATGATCCTGTGTTGGTGGCGCCGCTTCCGAATGGTGTGGTTGGGGAGCTGAACTCGCAGCCATCGGCGAAACCTTTGGTGTCAAGTTCCAAAGTAGATGCTGCAACTTCGCCAGTGTCGTCGTCTCCGGAAGAGAATGAGAGAGGGAGCTTTGAGCCGGAGGATCTCAAAGCGGATGGATTTGACTCCGCTGAGCAGCGGGTTTGATTTGAGTTTTGGGTAGGGCTCTTTTGACTGGCTCTTCTGATGTAGAAGCATTGGCTTTTGCATAAATGTACCATGTATCGCCCAACTGCTTAATTAGGTAAGACACTCTGTACAGTAGAATAACATTTCAGTTTTGATTCCAAAACCTTTGGTTGGTTGGACGCATGAATTTGCTGTCTTTTATTGTATGATGGAGTTACCATGAGCATGTTCTTTTGAATTAACAGGTATCGATGCTTATTAGGTGTTCGCTACAGTTCATTTGATGGGTCCTGCTTCTGGACAGACCTGGCTTTGGTCCAACTTTGTGGTTAATTTCTCACTTAACCCCTAATGACCCAAGGAGGTTGTACTCTCAAAATGGGCCAAAACTGCCAAGAACTTCAGGAATTTTTTTTCTCACTTTTTCTTGAGATTGGATAGAATGTAACCATAGGATCTTGAATTTGACATTGAGAGTGAGCACCTCAAAAAAATTCAGATTATTTGACTGCATGGTTTAGGAGACATTCAAGTTTGAAGTTTTATTTGGGTCAATGGAAATACAAGGCTACAAGGTAGCACACTTTGAAGGAGCATGTCTTTGTGAGAATATTTTGAGATGATGTCCGTTCTGTGCTCAGTGAAAGATAAGAGAGTTGAGAATGTACATGTAAAGTTTCACAACATTCCAAGCATTTTTCAATTTATGGTAGAGCTTGCAATGCACGGTTCAATTCATTGAAATGAGAGTATTTTTTGTAAGAAAAACAAGAATGGGACACTTGTCTTCTCTTTGATCTGTCTTTTCTGAGGTGGGCAAAAATCACATTGGTTGGCTCACCTTTTGTCCATGCCCAAACCAAACCCCCAAAAAATGCGTTGTAAACTACACTACACCACTTAACTTTGAAAAATTCCACAAGGCGGAGTTTAATTTAGAATTTGATGAAACTAATGCCATTGGATTTATAATACACTCTATTTTCTAAAAATGGTTAAATTTTTTCTTAAACTCAAAATTTAAGAACGGATAGCTCAAAAAAGAAGGGCAACAATCAAAAAATGGTCTCTTGGGTCATTAGGGGTTAACCTTGGAAGCACAATCCAATGACCACTGATGTCAAGCATCATTGTCCATCACTCTATTTGATGCCATTTTGCAAATATATAGGAATGAAAAAAATTTATCTTTATTTTTTTGGAGATGAAATCATATGTCCTCCCTCTAGAATTCAATTTTTTTTTTAAACTATGAATTTCTTAAGAAAAAAATGAACAAATTTCATATCAAATATATAATATACTTGAAAAATATGAAATTTTCACCATAGATGTATATTATAGAACATAACATCATGGTATGAACCAAAGTTATTGTGTCACTTTAAAATTAGAAAATCAACAAACCATGGTTATAGGCCTAAAGTTCATATTGCTATAAAAAATTGAAATATATGAATTTAAAAAAAAAATCAAGTGAAGTAGAAACTACATTCCTTGCATTAGTTGGATTCAAATTCAAAAAAATATCATTTTTATAGCTAAAATTCACATCAAGAGTAAATAGCAAGAAGTGGCCAAAATACACTACAAGGGTGATTTATGAATTAAGCATCTTCTTCTATAGAAAAGTCAATAATGAGGGAATTTGCAATACTATTCATTAAAAATGCACTCAAGTAACTACCCCCAAAAAATCCAAAGGTTGTTTTGTGTTGTCAACAATGTTTCAAGGTTAAATCTCATCAAATACAATTTTGTTTTCTTGAGTCTCATTAATTATCTTTTCAACATATTATTTATGGATTTCTCAATTATGATAATATCAAAGTAGACTCTTATTATGAGAAGTAACATGTATACCAGGCAGGGAATGCTACCATATGAGTGTGGAGTGTGAAGTTTAGAGCGTAGAATTTAGGTTTGGTGAGCCTAAAGCTAGTTTTAGAGGTTAATTTTTAAAACTTCGGTACCCTTAGAAGGTGTAAGTAGCCATATCCTATAACCATTGAAGGTACCCTATAATATAAGTATCCTATAACCACCAAAGATGGTCTATGTTCCACACTCTTGCTACTACCTTCGCTCAAATTGTGTCAATCCCTATCTACCTCCAATAGTCTAAAATGAACTTAGGCATTAAAATCAAGAATATTGATATATTCGGCAACCACTTCACATAGATTTGATAGTGACTTATGTTGTGAGTCAATGATGGTGTATAGACATTCAAACAACCCATATGGGATATGTAAATTAGGATTAGTAGAAGCTCAACTACTCATACCTAGTTGAGTCAAAAGTAAAATTGTGTTCAATGTAGAATATCAGACCTAATTTTGGCATAATAGAATAACTTTTTACAAAAAACTTTGAACTAAGAAAAGTTGTGAAATCAATCTAAATTTCATTTCCAAAAATCCGTTTGAGATTTTAAGCCTTTAATCAAAAGTTATGGACAAAATTGAGAGAGGAGTTGGGAGGGACATTTTCTTTGACATTTTCAAACATCCTCTTTGAATTTTCTCCATAACGTTTTTTTGGAGGCTCAAAATCACAAACGGTTTTTTGGAGGAAAAAATTAGATTGATTTGCCAACTATTTTGAGTTCAATTTAAGAAGAAAAAAAAGTTATTTTACTATGCCAAAATGAGGTCTGAAGTTCTACATTGAACACAATTCCTGCATTTCTGACATTGAGCGGTCAAGCTCTCACTCTTCAAATTGTCCCATATTCCTTGAGGATTCATAATGGACAATGGATTTCAGTACCAAAAGACCTCTCCACCCATTTCTAAGTGGATTTTTGATGGCTTCAAAATGTATTGGTATATTTTCCAACATTACCACTTGCTTCACAAATGTCTGGCTATGGTATAATTATTTGGTCTAAGCCTAATTCAAGATTATAAATTATTTAAGAATCACATCGGAGTACAATCCACCAACCAACACAAATTCCAAGGTTTGCTACCTGGTGGGTATCTATAATGCTAAAGCAACCCCCGATTATGGCTCATAACCTACCTCTCCGTTTCCAATAGCTGGCTGCCATGTATACAGAATTGGGCTGTATCATGATTATGGCATTATGTTTGTCTACTAATCTATTTGGACTTTTGCGTTTCTTTTTTGCAAAATACTCTAGTAGAGTTCTTCTTATTACTGTGCATTCTTGTACAATGTGTCAATAGAGTTTGTAGCAGCTACATTGGAATGCTAGACCACTATATTCAATCTTGTATTTGATGTTGCCTTCTTCTCCTACATCCAAGAGAAGGATTGAGTTGGATAATGCCTTGATATCAGTTGTCATTAGAAGAAATATGAAGCCATGGGAAGGCCACTTGATCCTAGAGGACCTTCATGTATATATACATCTGTGTGTGTATAATTTTTTTTAACTTTTTAATTTTTTTTTTGCCATTGATCCTTATTGTCTGGGAACTTGCAACTTGTCTGGTTGTTTTTGGATCAGGATCAGGAAATCCAATTCTTAGTCAATGCAACCGGCCGGCCACAGAGTCAATCTCTTGCTGGAATTGTGACAATATGTGTTGATCCTCCAATTGAAACACATGGTTGTGAACATTTGTTGGAAGTAGTGGAGCTCTTCCAAAGCTCTGTTCTTGTTCTTATTTGTATAGATTGCACTCTTGGTTTCGATCTAGTCACTTCTGATCTTCTGTTCTCGTTAGGCGTCCACCTTCATTTGACTTATTTCTATAGGCGCTAATTGTTGATAAATATGTTGATTTCCACATGAAGGTTGTTGTGAAGGTCCTTGTAGTTGATTGTGCTCTTGTTTTGAAGCCGGTTCAGCTGAATTAACATTGGACAAAAAGAAAGGTTCCATATAATCTTTTGTTGTATAGAAATGAAGGTGCCCTCGGGGAGATCGATCCTTATGATTTAAGGTATACACCTGAGTTACGAGGGTATTTGATGTGGGTCTATTTATATTAATATTTATATTTGAGATGACCATATTCTTACATAAAAAGCTACAAGGGGCATATTTCCAATACCCTATGTTTTTTGGAAATTTTATTAATGCAGATTTTTAAATAGAGCTATCTTACTTATAAAATTTTAAATGTTGAATATTTTCCCACTGTCACCCTTCTACACAAATTTTTTCTTCCCTCTACTACATACATGTATAGGGCATACACCATAAAACCAACAACAATCAAATCAATTCAAGTGCTATTGACCAAGTGACAGTTTTTAACCCCTAAAGGCCAATTGTCCGTTAAACAAACAATTGAATATCCATGTAGGTTCTTATGAAGTCAATTTTGGTCAGATGTTCACAAAATTATGACATGAGGTGTGAACATGTGTCCCCTTAGTAAGAATATAATTTTTATCCAATTGGGTGCCCAAATCAAAAATTATGCTTTCCTAACGTTTTTGGCAATCTAGGCAATTTGGGATTTGGGGCATCTTTTGTAAAAACATTCATTAACTTTTGAAATTTGGCATATATATAACTAATAAAATATGACATACAATTGTCCTAAAAAATTTAATTCTCCAATCACATTCTAAGATCAAGAGTCAAACTTTGTTTGCTATGTTGGGCGACTTCAAGAAAAAAAAATTCTTGTAACTTTAAGCCATATTATCTTGCAATTGGTGAAGTTGAAGTTCTTGAAAATTTTCCCACATAATCCAAATGTCTCTTTTCTGAATGTTTACCATTTGGATTTCAAATATAATTTTTCTTCATTGCACAAGGAATCATCAAAAATTGAATAGCATTAGAAGAGAAATGAGGCCAAAGAAGGGCCGCGAGTTATGTTGGAGTTTCCAAGCTTGGCAGCTTTGTTCCAATGTAATATTTCCATGCCACGTAGACTGTTGATGTGGCGGGGACACTGCCACGTCATCAAATTATTCTTTAAAAATCTAAAAATAGAAAACAAATTTCCAAAAATAGATTTTTTTTTTTCAATGATGGGAACAGCTTGTTCCCAACATAGAGAATGATTCTATACTTGTCCTTCTTGGGATACCTTCTTTTTAAAGGTACGTACATTAAACATATTTTTTACATTTAAAAAAAATTGTATTTTTAATTTTAAAGTATTCCCAAAAGAAAAAATGAGAATTGTACAAAACGCTACAAAAAATGAATGCCATTTCTAGCAACCACCCTCCAAGATTAAAAAAATAAATTAATCATTAATAGCTCTAAGATGGAATTGAAACACAATACTTCTAATGGTGAGATTGTTTTAACAAGCAAACTTTACCCTATCTAACAATTTTTTTTGAAAAATTATAAAAATTGCATTCAAAAATGAATTGTATAAGTTATTTTTTCAAGAAGATGCTTAGATTGTCTAAAAAAATGGATTGTCTATAACTTTTGCATCACTAGTCCAAATAAAATGAATCAAAGCTTCAAATGTAGAAAAAATATAATTTTTGAGGAAAATATTAAAAATTAAAATTTTTAATTTTTTGTGATGTTTTTGGGCTCTCCTTGAGCTACTTTTTAGACTTAGGGAGGAATAAATGTTGCTCCTGGGAACCGATGGAAATAAAAGTTGTATTTCCAAAAAGCTAATCAAATTTCCGCTATCTTAAAAGAAGTTTCAAAAAATCAGGCCAAAAATTGAGATCGTACAAGCCTATCCAAAAGTCCAAAAGTCCAAAAGTCCCCCGCAAGGATTGGGACTTTAGGAATTAAATAGGAGAGGTGGTTTGGTACTAGTGAATTGAAGCACAACTAAAGGACAAAACTTGCACAATCAAGACCAACGTACACAAATATATTGAAACACTCTCAACATAATCAGGTTTCAGCTCACTTACACATTCAAACATATACTCACACAAAGATGCACACACTAGTAGAAAATAGTATCCAAAGCAACATGCCTAAATCAATACAAAACTCAAACAAATTAGTACAATTCTAATAATTCATGTTGTCCAAATCAAGTTGTCTAAAGGAACAAAGTATGTTGATGTGGATACTATTTCCTACTAGTGATATTATAACATACAAACAATTAACAACATTGGCCTATTTAGGTAACAAAGAACAATAGAACCATATATAATTATCAAGAACCCTAAAACCATTCATCAACAAGCAAAAACACTAGAAATCAACAAATCAATACTATAAGAACCCTGTGTTTTTTTGGACACATTTTTATGAACATTCACCTAATTTATGTTTACAAAAAAACCCAGGGTTCTTATAATGCAAAGATTGAACACCAACAATTAAATATCGTATGGAGAACAATTGAAAACATAATTTGACACAAAAAACTCAATCCAAACAAATACACTCACACATAGAGTATTACATTTCAATTACTATGAAATATTAGGATTTAGAATTTCTAATTCAATAGTTTACAATCTCAAGCTCCAACTCCTAAACCCCCAAATTGAGATTGATGTATAGATCATAAGCCATTGAACCCTTGCTTTTTGGACTACCGTAACATCCTAAAGAAAAAATCCAAATCCACATAGAAGACAAGAATTATTTGTGTAAAATATAAGCAAAGGGAGCAAAATCCTAGAAAATTTAACTCTAGAGCTCAAAGGATGAAGGAACCTTAATTCTCATCTTAACTCCTAGAAGCCTAAAGGACACCATTGTGAAAAACACATGAATTGAAATTAAAAGTGGATTACAATAATCCTTTCTCCAATTTGTCAGCAAAATTTCATTGAAAGAAGGCCTTACCCCATGTCATAAAAGTAAGCATTCTATGACAAATTTCTTGAATATCCAATAAATAGCACATTATAGTAGATTTAATAAAAATGTTTTATATATACATACAAAAACAATATCAACTCCCATTCTGTATACAATATCTAAGCAATCTATAATTTGTAGATTCTAAACATTAAATCCACCTCATAGACTACAATCTCTTTAGTGGTTTCTAACTTTTATGCCAAGCAATATCTTCACTTTGAAATATATTTATCAGTTATTGTCTACAAAGATTAGATGTAAAAATAAATAAATATTTTAGAAAATAGCACAAGTGGTTTGAATTCAATTAAGCTTCAAACTTAATTAGAATGAAAAATTCATATCTAATTGAGATATGTTCACCCTAAAATTTCAAGACAAAATTAATAAAATTTAAAAGATGAATCAAATGGCATTCAATATAATAACTTGAATTGAAAATCTAGAAGTTCAAAGCATTATTTTGGGCTTCATATAGAATTTAATATCTTAAGATGTCTACTTAGATTAAAGTTTAATCTAGTTGTTCAAAATCTCCTCTTATTTATATATTTCTTACTAAATTGCATGTAAATCCTTTAGAAATTTGGCCTTCTAAAATAAATTTTCATCAAAAATAGTCTATTATTTGGGTATTATGGTATAATCCCAGCAATGTGATCTTTATAGTTATTGCAATGAGTATAAGCAAGGTAGAATGCTCAGAAAAAGTGAACTGCATTATGTTCTTAGAGCTACTTTTGCCTAAAACTAGAATCTTCTTTTATATTATTATATGTTTACTTTTCTAAACTTGTTCTTTTCAAATCTAATTACTATTAAAAATAATTGCATTGATTTCAAGAAAAAGTTATTTTTTGAGGTGTACTTTGAATACTTTGAGTAGCTTCAGAAATAGCAAAAATCAACAAAGTAGCTCAATAATGAACCTATGTACAAGATATTCAAAAACATATTTTTTGGTTTTTCAAACATAAGTAGGTTACATGTATGTGCATCAGGTTTTGAAAAAAATGTATTGTTTCCTACTTTTCTTTACAAATTTTAAATATTTGAATAGCTTGATCTTCAAGTTTTTCAAAACAACTTTTAAAAGACTACCACATCTATAAATGTCATGAAAAGATAAGCATTGGAGATGAAATTCAAATGCTCATGATTTTGCAAAAAAAATTTAATATTTTTCAATAATTCTAAAAGCTTTTTGATTTCAACAAACACACAATTTTAGTCAAGTTTGTTAAAATTAAAATTGCAAAACTTCAAAAACATTCTATGTTATTTTGAATCCAAGGCAAATAAAGAACACAAAGAAACCTCAAGAAATGAGATGCATTCATCAATAGAATAGCTTTTTGGCAATGCAAAGGTCAATTGAACATATCTTCATAATCCAATTACATTTTTTCATTACAAAATACCACTTCATCAACAAATTAGACCATACTATATTCAATTATGGTCACTCAAGGATAAAAAGAGACTAAAAATAAGTTTAAGTGAGACTACCATACTTGTTTATCTGTGTTCATAAAGTTGGCAAGTCTCTTTTAGCATTGAAAGGTCTTTTAAGGGTATTTTCATTGAAAGCACTTGCATTGAGGAGATTGTTGGCATAAAGCATTTTTTATACTCTCTCCGCATTCCAATTTATAAAGCTCAAAACAACAAACATCACAAGATGATACAAAATAGGAAAAAATAGAAAAATAGAAGACGCAAGGTTTGAACAATTTTTCAAAAGAGTTTAAAGACACTTGGTTGCACTTGAGAATGAGTCAAGGGGCACAAGCTTTATTTATTTTCAAATGAAATTTCCAAAAGAAATGTAGTAGCTATCCATATACAAATCCTATGCATGGCATGTTGATCAACACTATGCAATACTATAGAAAGCAACTACAAGGCTCCAAAAATCATTTCATTTGGTATTATAATGTAATTTAAAAGCTAGCACTGTAGTGACTAGCCTAGACAACCCATGAGGACTATTAACAATTGATGTTATCCACAAATACAAAAAATTGTCAACATGGACACCGCTTGAACACTTCATGGAAGCATAGTTATGGGGTTGGGGTTGTGGGGGTTGCAATCCGGCCCTGGGTTGGGCAAGTCCCAGCATGGAGTAGGAACTGCGCGTGCCGGAATAGGGTTGTGGGGGTCGCAATCCGGCCCTGGGTTGGGCAAGTCCCAGCATGGAGTAGGAACTGCGCGTGCTGGAATAGGGTTGTGGGGGTCGCAATCCGGCCCTAGGTTGGGCAAGTCCCAGCATGGAGTAGGAACTGCACGTGCCGGAATGGGATTGTGGGGGTCGCAATCCGGCCCTGGGTTGGGCAAGTCCCAGCATGGAGTAGGAACTGCGCGTGCCGAAATAGGGTTGTGGGGGTCGCAATCCGGTCTCGGGTTGGGCAAGTCCCAACACGGAGTTGGAACAAGGCGTCCTTCTCCAGGAATGATAAATACAAGCACCGCAAATACCAAAACCACCGAAAGGCCCTTCATTGTAAATATGATGACGATTTGTGTCTGCACTTGCAACAACAACAATGTATTAATTAGTTAGTGCAAGTTCAATTCTACAAGCTTTGTGTAATCTATAGAGTGCTTTGAAAGGGCATCACAAAAAGACATGCACATTTGATCTAGTGTATTTCCAAAGTATAACTCAATGAAAAGACAACTTTAAAACATCCTTCTAAGGTGCAATAAATACAAAACCATTGGAAGTTGTCACAAGTACCAAAAAAATCAATCCTAAGGTATGATGTCAATGTGCAATAAAAAGCGTGATCCTTGAAGATTGTGCAATACTATTAAAGACACTCCACAAATGCGCAATAGAAGTGCAACATAAAGATTAAAGAATAATCCAAAAAAGATTGCAATTGAACAACGTAAAAGATCCAAACAATCAAATCACAAGGTGTGACAAAAAAAATTTAAAGCATGTCAACAAGACGGCATGAAAAGAGACAATTGAAGTGAACAACAAAGAGGCGTATCGCTTGTAAAGTAGATAAAGCCAAGGATGGAAGGAGAGCTACCTTGCAATTTGCTAGTACGATCACTAGTATCCAAGCAAAAAGCAAAAAACAACACTAAGCAATGAAGAGCAAAGAGGCGAATGGAAAAGTGGAAGAGCATGCCGGTACTTATATAGTTAGAAAAAAACCCTACCAACGAGACATTATGTAGGGATTGTGGATAATACTTTGCTACAATTGTATTATAAGATAGGATAGGATATACGGTAGGAGGATAGGATATAATAGAATAGGATAGGATAGGATATCCAAGATAGGTATTAGACACGTGTCTACGACAATGAAATATTTTTTATTGTAATTCGTTGAAATTTTTTGAACAAACAAAATAAATTAATTCTTCCATGATAACAAATAGTAAAGGTTCTGTCAATAATTTTATTCTATAAGAATGTGTCATAAAACAACAATCTAGGAAAGTTGTGAAGTATATCGGCAAAAGTTGGAGGTTTTAGTTTTTAGCAAGGCAGTTGCAAGAAACACTTCACATTTTTCCGTCAAAAATGTAGTTTCTTGCCATAGGGCTTGCAATAATATGTACTACTACCAATGTTTTGTATTAGCAACGCCCCAGCATATCTTAACTGTCAATTTAGGGCAGTTTGCAGATATAAACCATCGATTTAGTACTCTGTTGCACTCTGTAGTACAACAAATTACTACAGAGTACTAAAAAAACCCATTGGATGCAAGAAATAGCAGAAAAGGGGTCTGTGGAGTTTTTCATTTTTAGTAATTTAGAAAAAATTCAAAATAATTCCATAAAGAATTCCATTTTGCTAGAAAAGATTGCGTTCTCATTTCACCAAAAAATTCATAGAAGAAATGTTTTCCCTCTTCTCAGCCTTTGCGGAAAGGAAGGTCACTTTGACACTATTTGTGCAACCGACATGTTGATATTTTCAGAAAAACTCATTGTCAACTATTGTAAGGTTAGTAAACTTCCATCATGTCCATTGTGTGGCTTCAAATTCACATTTTTGGATAAGGAATAGGACTAAAAACCTTAAAAATGGCCAAGGTAGACATCCAATTGGGGGCAAGTTAAAAATAGTAAAGTAATTTGAAAATATTTAAAAAAATTATTCAAAGTCCGAAACTACACCATCTACCTTCACTCCAAATTTCATGCCAAACATATAAACGAAGCAAACGTTATGAGCAAAAAATCATTTACGCGAGGACAAGAGGACCAAAAATAGGACAAGTGTTTTTGGCAATCTCCCTGCATCCATCTTAGATAGATTGCTCTATAAATCTTCTTAGAGGATTGAAAATCATCAATCACCAAGTACAATTAATGAATAGCCAAAAAAATGAACAAAAATTTGATTACCAATAGAAATTTAATTCTTTTCAGACTCCAATATCCAAAAATCAAGATTTTTGGACCTTCAATTAGGTGTCACCAATAGTGCACAGACCAATAGAGACTTAGTTGGATTTCTAAACAACAAAAGCATATTTAATTGCTTGTGTTAATAAAAATTTATATGATGGTCATCAATTCATTCAATTGGGGAATCCAAAATATTTCTTACCAAAACCTCATTACTAAATTTTATTAGTAAAATTACCAATATCCATTCTTTAAAATAAAATTCAAACAAACTTAAACAATTTTTTATTGAAAAAAAGTCACATTCCACCAAAAAAAAAATTTACTTTCAAGTGACAATGGCTTTTGCCGATATACTTCACAACTTTCCTAGATTGTTGTTTTATGACACATTCTTATAGAATAAAATTATTGACAGAACCTTTACTATTTGTTATCATGGAAGAATTAATTTATTTTGTTTGTTCAAAAAATTTCAACGAATTACAATAAAAAATATTTCATTGTCGTAGACACGTGTCTAATACCTATCTTGGATATCCTATCCTATCCTATTCTATTATATCCTATCCTCCTACCGTATATCCTATCCTATCTTATAATACAATTGTAGCAAAGTATTATCCACAATCCCTACATAATGTCTCG